>CM042690.1:205689703-207158208 GCA_023614405.1 Avena insularis | reverse complement strand
CCACTAGAGTCATTGCATGTGTGTTCTTTCCACAAACAACACATGGATCAACCACTAGAGTCATTGCATGTTTGTTCTTATACTAAAACCACAAACCAACACTAGAGTCATTGCATGTGTGTTCTTTTCCACAAACCACACATGGATCCACCAGTGGTAATTGCATGTGTGTTCTTTCCACAAACCACACATGGATCAACCAGAGTCATTGCATGTGTGTTCTTTCCACAAACCACACATGGATCAACCACTAGAGTCATTGCATGTTTGTTCTTATACTAAAACCACAAACCAGCACTAGAGTCATTGCATGTGTGTTGTTTTCCACAAACCACACATGGATCCACCAGTGGTCATTGCATGTGTGTTCTTTCAACAAACCACACATGGATCAACCAGAGTCATTGCATGTGTGTTATTTCCACAAACCACACATGGATCAACCACTAGAGTCATTGCATGTTTGTTCTTATAATAAAACTACAAACCAGCACTAGAGTCATTGCATGTGTGTTCTTTTCCACAAACCACACATGGACCAACAGTGGTCATTGCATGTGTGTTCTTTCCACAAACCACAGATGGATCAACCACTAGTCATTGCATGTGTGTTATTTCCACAAACCACAGATGGATAAACCACTAGAGTCATTGCATGTGTGTTCTTTCCACAAACCACACATGGAACCACCGGTGGTCATTGCATGTGTGTTATTTCCACAAACCGCACATAGATCAATCACTAGAGTCATTGCATGTGTGTTCTTATACTAAAACCACACATGGAACCACCGGTGGTCATTGCATGTGTGTTATTTCCACAAACCGCACATAGATCAATCACTAGAGTCATTGCATGTTTGTTCTTATACTAAAACCACAAACCAGCACTAGAGTCATTGCATGTGTGTTCTTTTCCACAAACCACACATGGATCCACCACTAGAGTCATTGCATGTGTGTTCTTTCCACAAACCACATATGGATCAACCACTAGTCATTGCATGTGTGTTCTTTCCACAAACCACACATCGATCAACCACTAAAGTCATTGCATGTTTGTTCTTATACTAAAACCAGAAACCAGCACTAGAGTCATTGCATGTGTGTTCTTTTCCACAAACCACATATGGATCCACCAGTGTTCATTGCATGTGTGTTCTTTCCACAAACCACACATGGATCAACCAGAGTCATTACATGTGTGTTCTTTTCCACAAACCACACATGGATCCACCAGTGGTCATTGCATGTGTGTTCTTTCCACAAACCACAGATGGATCAACCAGAGTCATTGCATGTGTGTTCTTTCCACAAACCACACATGGATCAACCACTAGAGTCATTGCATGTGTGTTCTTATACTAAAACTAAAACTAGAGTCATTGCATGTGTGTTCTTTTCACAAACCACACATGGATTAACCACTAGAATCATTGCATGTGTGTTATTTCCACAAACCACACATGCATCAACCAGATTCATTGCATGTGTGTTCTTTTCACAAACCACACATGGATCAACCACTAGAGTCATTACATGTGTGTTATTTCTACAAACAAACATGGATCAACCACTAGAGTCATTGCATGTGTAATCTTTTCCACAAACCACCCATGGATCCACCAGTGGTCATTGCATGTGTGTTCTTTCCACAAACCACAGATGGATCAACCACTAGAGTAATTGCATGTGTGTTCTTTCCACAAACCACACATGGATCAACCACTAGAGTCATTGCATGTTTGTTCTTATACTAAAACAACAAACCAGCACTCGAGTCATTGCATGTGTGCTCTTTTCCACAAACCACACATGGATCCACCAGTGGTCATTGCATGTTTGTTCTTTCCACAAACCACATATGGATTAACCAGAGTCATTGCGTGTGTGTTCTTTCCACAAACCACACATGTATCAATCACTAGAGTCATTGCATGTTTGTTCTTATACTAAAACCACAAACCAACACTAGACTCATTGCATGTGTGTTCTCTTCCACAAACAACTTATGGATCAACCAGTGGTCATTGCATGTGTGTTCTTTCCACAAACCACACATGGATCAACCACTAGATTCATTGCATGTGTGTTATTTCCACAAACCACACATGGATCAACCACTAGAGTCATTGCATGTGTGTTCTTTTCCACAAACCACACACGGATCCACCAGTGGTCATTGCATGTGTGTTCTTTCCACAAACCACACATGGATCAACCACTAGAGTCATTTCATGTGTGTTCTTTCCACAAACCACACATGGATCCACCAGTGGTCATTGCATGTGTGTTATTTCCACAAACCACACATAGATCAACCACTAGAGTCATTGCATGTGTGTTCTTATACTAAAACCACAAACCAGTACTAGAGTCATTGCATGTGTGTTCTTACACTGAAACCAACATGGATCCACCAGTGGTCATTGCATGTGTGTTCTTTCCACAAACAACACATGGATCAACCACTAGAGTCATTGCATGTTTGTTCTTATACTAAAACCACAAACCAACACTAGAGTCATTGCATGTGTGTTCTTTTCCACAAACCACACATGGATCCACCAGTGGTAATTGCATGTGTGTTCTTTCCACAAACCACACATGGATCAACCAGAGTCATTGCATGTGTGTTCTTTCCACAAACCACACATGGATCAACCACTAGAGTCATTGCATGTTTGTTCTTATACTAAAACCACAAACCAGCACTAGAGTCATTGCATGTGTGTTGTTTTCCACAAACCACACATGGATCCACCAGTGGTCATTGCATGTGTGTTCTTTCAACAAACCACACATGGATCAACCAGAGTCATTGCATGTGTGTTATTTCCACAAACCACACATGGATCAACCACTAGAGTCATTGCATGTTTGTTCTTATAATAAAACTACAAACCAGCACTAGAGTCATTGCATGTGTGTTCTTTTCCACAAACCACACATGGACCAACAGTGGTCATTGCATGTGTGTTCTTTCCACAAACCACAGATGGATCAACCACTAGTCATTGCATGTGTGTTATTTCCACAAACCACAGATGGATAAACCACTAGAGTCATTGCATGTGTGTTCTTTCCACAAACCACACATGGAACCACTAGAGACATTGCATGTGTGTTCTTTACACAAACCACATGGAGTCATTGCATGTGTGTTCTTCACATAGATCAATCACTAGAGTCATTGCATGTGTGTTCTTATACTAAAACCACACATGGAACCACCGGTGGTCATTGCATGTGTGTTATTTCCACAAACCGCACATAGATCAATCACTAGAGTCATTGCATGTTTGTTCTTATACTAAAACCACAAACCAGCACTAGAGTCATTGCATGTGTGTTCTTTTCCACAAACCACACATGGATCCACCACTAGAGTCATTGCATGTGTGTTCTTTCCACAAACCACATATGGATCAACCACTAGTCATTGCATGTGTGTTCTTTCCACAAACCACACATCGATCAACCACTAAAGTCATTGCATGTTTGTTCTTATACTAAAACCAGAAACCAGCACTAGAGTCATTGCATGTGTGTTCTTTTCCACAAACCACATATGGATCCACCAGTGTTCATTGCATGTGTGTTCTTTCCACAAACCACACATGGATCAACCAGAGTCATTACATGTGTGTTCTTTTCCACAAACCACACATGGATCCACCAGTGGTCATTGCATGTGTGTTCTTTCCACAAACCACAGATGGATCAACCAGAGTCATTGCATGTGTGTTCTTTCCACAAACCACACATGGATCAACCACTAGAGTCATTGCATGTGGGTTCTTATACTAAAACTAAAACTAGAGTCATTGCATGTGTGTTATTTCTACAAACAAACATGGATCAACCACTAGAGTCATTGCATGTGTAATCTTTTCCACAAACCACCCATGGATCCACCAGTGGTCATTGCATGTGTGTTCTTTCCACAAACCACAGATGGATCAACCACTAGAGTAATTGCATGTGTGTTCTTTCCACAAACCACACATGGATCAACCACTAGAGTCATTGCATGTTTGTTCTTATACTAAAACAACAAACCAGCACTCGAGTCATTGCATGTGTGCTCTTTTCCACAAACCACACATGGATCCACCAGTGGTCATTGCATGTTTGTTCTTTCCACAAACCACATATGGATTAACCAGAGTCATTGCGTGTGTGTTCTTTCCACAAACCACACATGTATCAATCACTAGAGTCATTGCATGTTTGTTCTTATACTAAAACCACAAACCAACACTAGACTCATTGCATGTGTGTTCTCTTCCACAAACAACTTATGGATCAACCAGTGGTCATTGCATGTGTGTTCTTTCCACAAACCACACATGGATCAACCACTAGAGTCGTTGCATATGTGTTATTTCCACAAACCACACATGGATCAACCACTAGAGTCATTGCATGTTTGTTCTTATACTAAAACCACAAACCAACACTAGAGTCATTGCATGTGTGTTCTTTTCCACAAACCACACATGGATCCACCACTAGAGTCATTGCACGTGTGTTCTTTCCACAAACCACATATGGATCAACCACTAGAGTCATTGCATTGTTGTTCTTATACTAAAACCACATACCAACACTAGAGTCATTACATGTGTGTTGTTTTCCACAAACCACACATAGATCCACCAGTGGTCATTGCATGTGTGTTCTTTCCACAAACCACATATGGATCAACCACTAGTCATTGCATGTGTGTTCTTTCCACAAACCACACATGGATCAACCACTAGAGTCATTGCATGTTTGTTCTTATACTGAAACCACAAACCAGCACTAGAGTCATTGCATGTGTGTTCTTTTCCACAAACCACACATGGATCCACCACTAGAGTCATTGCATGTGTGTTCTTTCCACAAACCACATATGGATCAACCAGAGTCATTGCATCTGTGTTCTTTCCACAAACCACACATGGATCAACCACTAGAGTCATTGCATGTGTGTTCTTATACTAAAACCACAAACCAGTACTAGAGTCATTGCATGTGTGTTCTTTTCCACAAACCACACATGGATCCACAAGTGGTCATTGCATGTGTGTTCTTTCCACAAACCACACATGGATCAACCACTAGAGTCATTGCATGTGTGTTCTTATACTAAAACCAACACTAGAGTCATTGCATGTGTGTTCTCCAACACTAGAGAAATTGCATGTGTGTTCTTTTCACAAACCACACATGGATCAACCACTAGAGTCATTGCATGTGTGTTATTTCCACAAACAAACATGGATCAACCACTAGGGTCATTGCATGTGTGTTCTTCTCCATAAACCACACATGGTTCCACCAGTGGTCATTGCATGAGTGTTCTTTCCACAAACCACACATGGATCAACCACTAGAGTCATTGCATGTGTGTTATTTCCACAAACCACACATGGATCAACCAGAGTCATTGCATGTGTGTTCTTTTCACAAACCACACATGGATCAACCACTAGAGTCATTGCATGTGTGTTATTTCCACAAACAAACATGGATCAACCACTAGAGTCATTGCATGTGTGTTCTTTTCCACAAACCACACACGGATCCACCAGTGGTCATTGCATGTGTGTTCTTTCCACAAACCACACATGGATCAACCACTAGAGTCATTTCATGTGTGTTCTTTCCACAAACCACACATGGATCCACCAGTGGCTATTGCATGTGTGTTATTTCCACAAACCACACATAGATCAACCACTAGAGTCATTGCATGTGTGTTCTTATACTAAAACCACAAACCAGTACTAGAGTCATTGCATGTGTGTTCTTACACTGAAACCAACATGGATCCACCAGTGGTCATTGCATGTGTGTTCTTTCCACAAACCACACATGGATCAACCACTAGAGTCATTGCATGTTTGTTCTTATACTAAAACTACAAACCAACACTAGAGTCATTGCATGTGTGTTCTTTTCCACAAACCACACATGGATCCACCAGTGGTCATTGCATGTGTGTTCTTTCCACAAACCACACATGGATCAACAAGAGTCATTGCATGTGTGTTCTTTCCACAAACCACACATGGATCAACCACTAGAGTCATTGCATGTTTGTTCTTATACTAAAACCACAAACCAGCACTAGAGTCATTGCATGTGTGTTGTTTTCCACAAACCACACATGGATCCACCAGTGGTCATTGCATGTGTGTTCTTTCAACAAACCACACATGGATCAACCAGAGTCATTGCATGTGTGTTATTTCCACAAACCACACATGGATCAACCACTAGAGTCATTGCATGTTTGTTCTTATAATAAAAATACAAACCAGCACTAGAGTCATTGCATGTGTGTTCTTTTCCACAAACCACACATGGACCAACAGTGGTCATTGCATGTGTGTTCTTTCCACAAACCACAGATGGATCAACCACTAGTCATTGCATGTGTGTTATTTCCACAAACCACAAATGGATAAACCACTAGAGTCATTGCATGGGTGTTCTTTCCACAAACCACACATGGAACCACCGGTGGTCATTGCATGTGTGTTATTTCCACAAACCGCACATAGATCAATCACTAGAGTCATTGCATGTGTGTTCTTATACTAAAACCACAAACCAGTACTAGAGTCATTGTATGTGTGTTCTTACACTAAAACCAACATGGATCCACCAGTGGTCATTGCATGTGTGTTCTTTCCACAAACCACACATGGATCAACCACTAGAGTCATTGCATGTGTGTTCTTTCCACAAACCACACATGGATCAACCACTAGAGTCATTGCATGTTTGTTCTTATACTAAAACCACAAACCAGCACTAGAGTCATTGCATGTGTGTTCTTTTCCACAAACCACACATGGATCCACCAGAGTCATTGCATGTGTGTTCTTTCCACAAACCACACATGGATCAACCAGAGTCATTGCATGTGTGTTCTTTCCACAAACCACACATGGATCAACCACTAGAGTCATTGCATGTGTGTTCTTATACTAAAACCAACACTAGAGTCATTGCATGTGTGTTATTTCCACAAACCACACATGGATCAACCACTAGAGTCATTGCATGTTTGTTCTTATAATAAAACCATAAACCAGCACTAGAGTCATTGCATGTGTGTTCTTTTCCACAAACCACACATGGATCCACCAGTGGTCATTGCATGTGTGTTCTTTCCACAAACCACAGATGGATCAACCACTAGTCATTGCATGTGTGTTATTTCCACAAACCACACATGGATCAACCACTAGAGTCATTGCATGTGTGTTCTTATACTAAAACCACAAACTAGTACTAGAGTCATTGTATGTGTGTTCTTACACTAAAACCAACATGGATCCACCAGTGGTCATTGCATGTGTGTTCTTTCCACAAACCACACATGGATCAACCACTAGAGTCATTGCATGTTTGTTCTTATACTAAAACCACAAACCAGCACTAGAGTCATTGCATGTGTGTTCTATTCCACAAACCACACATGGATCCACCAGTGGTCATTGCATGTGTGTTCTTTCCACAAACCACACATGGATCAACCAGAGTCATTGCATGTGTGTTCTTTCCACAAACCACACATGAATCAACCACTAGAGTCATTGCATGTTTGTTCTTATACTAAAACCACAAACCAGCACTAGAGTCATTGCATGTGTGTTCTTTTCCACAAACCACACATGGATCCACCAATGGTCATTGCATGTGTGTTCTTTCCACAAACCACATATGGATCAACCAGCGTCATTGCATGTGTGTTATTTCCACAAACCACACATGGATCAACTAGAGTCATTGCATGTGTGTTATTTCCACAAACCGCACATGGATCAACCACTAGAGTCATTGCATGTTTGTTCTTATAATAAAACCATAAACCAGCACTAGAGTCATTGCATGTGTGTTCTTTTCCACAAACCACACATGGATCCACCAGTGGTCATTGCATGTGTGTTCTTTCCACAAACCACAGATGGATCAACCACTAGTCATTGCATGTGTGTTATTTCCACAAACCACACATGGATCAACCACTAGAGTCATTGCATGTGTGTTCTTATACTAAAACCACAAACTAGTACTAGAGTCATTGTATGTGTGTTCTTACACTAAAACCAACATGGATCCACCAGTGGTTATTGCATGTGTCTTCTTTCCACAAACCACACATGGATCAACCACTAGAGTCATTGCATGTTTGTTCTTATACTAAAACCACAAACCAGCACTAGAGTCATTGCATGTGTGTTCTTTTCCACAAACCACACATGGATCCACCAGTGTCATTGCATGTGTGTTCTTTCCACAAACCACACATGGATCAACCAGAGTCATTGCATGTGTGTTCTTTCCACAAACCACACATGGATCAACCACTAGAGTCATTGCATGTTTGTTCTTATACTAAAACCACAAACCAGCACTAGAGTCATTGCATGTGTGTTCTTTTCCACAAACCACACATGGATCCACCAGTGGTCATTGCATGTGTGTTCTTTCCACAAACCACATATGGATCAACCAGTCATTGCATGTGTGTTATTTCCACAAACCACACATGGATCAACTAGAGTCATTACATGTGTGTTATTTCCACAAACCACACATGGATCAACCACTAGAGTCATTGCATGTTTGTTCTTATAATAAAACCACAAACCAGCACTAGAGTCATTGCATGTGTGGTCTTTTCCACAAACCACACATGGATCCACCAGTGGTCATTGCATGTGTGTTCTTTCCACAAACCACAGATGGATCAACCACTAGTCATTGCATGTGTGTTATTTCCACAAACCACACATGGATCAACCACTAGAGTCATTGCATGTGTGTTCTTATACTAAAACCACAAACTAGTACTAGAGTCATTGTGTGTTCTTATACTAAACCCCACATGGATCCACCAGTGGTCATTGCATGTGTGTTCTTTCCACAAACCACACATGGATCAACCACTAGAGTCATTGCATGTTTGTTCTTACACTAAAACCACAAACCAGCACTAGAGTCATTGCATGTGTATTATTTTCCACAAACCACACATGGATCCACCAGTGGTCATTGCATGTGTGTTCTTTCCACAAACCACATATGGATCAACCAGCATCATTGCATGTGTGTTATTTCCACAAACCACACATGGATCAACTAGAGTCATTGCATGTGTGTTATTTCCACAAACCACACATGGATCAACCACTAGAGTCATTGCATGTTTGTTCTTATAATAAAACCACAAACCAACACTAGAGTCATTGCATGTGTGTTCTTTTCCACAAACCACACATGGATCCACCAGTGGTCATTGCATGTGTGTTCTTTCCACAAACCCCATATGGACCAACCACTAGTAATTGCATGTGTGTTCTTTCCAAAAACCACATATAGATCAACCACTAGTCATTGTATGTGTGTTATTTCAACAAACCACACATGGATCCACCAGTGGTCATTGTATGTGTGTTACTTCCACAAACCACACATGAATCAACCACTAGAGTCATTGCATGTGTGTTCTTATACTAAAACCACAAATCAGTACTAGAGTCATTGCATGTTTGTTCTTATACTAAAACCACAAACCAGCACTAGAGTCATTGCATGTGTGTTCTTTTCCACAAACCACACATGGATCCACCAGTGGTCATTGCATGTGTGTTCTTTCCACAAACCACACATGGATCAACCAGAGTCATTGCATGTGTGTTCTTTCCACAAACCACACATGGATCAACCACTAGAGTCATTGCATGTTTGTTCTTATACTAAAACCACAAACCAGCACTAGAGTCATTGCATGTGTGTTCTTTTCCACAAACCACACATGGATCCACCAGTGGTCGTTGCATGTGTGTTCTTTCCACAAACCACATATGGATCAACCAGCGTCATTGCATGTGTGTTATTTCCACAAACCACACATGGATCAACTAGAGTCATTACATGTGTGTTATTTCCACAAACCACACATGGATCAACCACTAGAGTCATTGCATGTTTGTTCTTATAATAAAACCACAAACCAGCACTAGAGTCATTGCATGTGTGGTCTTTCCACAAACCACACATGGATCCACCAGTGGTCATTGCATGTGTGTTCTTTCCACAAACCACAGATGGATCAACCACTAGTCATTGCATGTGTGTTATTTCCACAAACCACACATGGATCAACCACTAGAGTCATTGCATGTGTGTTCTTATACTAAAACCACAAACTAGTACTAGAGTCATTGTATGTGTGTTCTTATACTAAAACCAACATGGATCCACCAGTGGTCATTGCATGTGTCTTCTTTCCACAAACCACACATGGATCAACCACTAGAGTCATTGCATGTTTGTTCTTATACTAAAACCACAAACCAGCACTAGAGTCATTGCATGTGTGTTCTTTTCCACAAACCACACATGGATCCACCAGTGGTCATTGCATGTGTGTTCTTTCCACAAACCACACATGGATCAACCAGAGTAATTGGATGTGTGTTCTTTCCACAAACCACACATGGATCAACCACTAGAGTCATTGCATGTTTGTTCTTACACTAAAACCACAAACCAGCACTAGAGTCATTGCATGTGTATTCTTTTCCACAAACCACACATGGATCCACCAGTGGTCATTGCATGCGTGTTCTTTCCACAAACCACATATGGATCAACCAGCATCATTGCATGTGTGTTATTTCCACAAACCACACATGGATCAACTAGAGTCATTGCATGTGTGTTATTTCCACAAACCACACATGGATCAACCACTAGAGTCATTGCATGTTTGTTCTTATAATAAAACCACAAACCAACACTAGAGTCATTGCATGTGTGTTCTTTTCCACAAACCACACATGGATCCACCAGTGGTCATTGCATGTGTGTTCTTTCCACAAACCCCATATGGACCAACCACTAGTAATTGCATGTGTGTTATTTCCACAAACCACACATGGATCAACCACTAGAGTCATTGCATGTGTGTTCTTTCCACAAACCACACATGGATCCACGAGTGGTCATTGTATGTGTGTTACTTCCACAAACCACACATGGATCAACCACTAGAGTCATTGCATTTGTGTTCTTATACTAAAACCACAAACCAGTACGAGAGTCATTGCATGTGTGTTCTTACACTAAAACCAACATGGATTCACCAGTGATCATTGCATGTGTGTTCTTTCCACAAACCACACATGGATCAACCACTAGAGTCATTGCATGTGTGTTCTTTCCACAAACCACACATGGATCAACCACTAGAGTCATTGCATGTTTATTCTTGTACTAAAACCACAAACCAGCACTAGAGTCATTGCATGTGTGTTCTTTTCCACAAACCACACATGGATCCACCGGTGGTCATTGCATGTGTGTTCTTTCCACAAACCACACATGGATCAACCAGAGTCATTGCATGTGTGTTCTTTCCACAAACCACACATGGATCAACCACTAGAGTCATTGCATGTTTGTTCTTGTACTAGAACCACAAACCAGCACTAGAGTAATTGCATGTGTGTTCTTTTCCACAAACCACACATGGATCCACCAGTGGTCATTGCATGTGCGTTCTTTCCACAAACCACATATGGATCAACCACTAGTCATTGCATGTGTGTTATTTGCACAAACCACACATGGATCAACCACTAGAGTCATTGCATGTGTGTTCTTTCCACAAACCACACATGGATCCACCAGTGGACATTGCATGTGTATTCTTTCCACAAACCACACATGGATCAACCACTAGAGTCATTGCATGTTTGTTCTTATATTAAAACCACAAACCAGCACTAGAGTCATTGCATGTGTGTTCTTTTCCACAAACCACACATGGATCCACCAGTGGTCATTTCATGTGTGTTCTTTCCACAAACCACATATGGATTAACCAGAGTTATTGCATGTGTGTTCTTTCCACAAACCACACATAGATCAACCACTAGAGTCATTGCATGTGTGTTCTTATACTAAAACCACAAACCAGTACTAGAGTCATTGCATGTGTGTTCTTACACTGAAACCAACATGGATCCACCAGTGGTCATTGCATGTGTGTTATTTCCACAAACCACACATGGATCAACCACTAGAGTCATTGCATGTTTGTTCTTATACTAAAACCACAAACCAACACTAGAGTCATTGCATGTGTGTTCTTTTCCACAAACCACACATGGATCCACCAGTGGTCATTGCATGTGTGTTCTTTCCACAAACCACACATGGATCAACCAGAGTCATTGCATGTGTGTTCTTTCCACAAACCACACATGGATCAACCACTAGAGTCATTGCATGTTTGTTCTTATACTAAAACCACAAACCAGCACTAGAGTCATTGCATGTGTGTTCTTTTCCACAAACCACACATGGATCCACCAGTGGTCATTGCATGTGTGTTCTTTCCACAAACCACATATGGATCAACCAGCGTCATTGCATGTGTGTTATTTCCACAAACCACACATGGATCAACTAGAGTCATTACATGTGTGTTATTTCCACAAACCACACATGGATCAACCACTAGAGTCATTGCATGTTTGTTCTTATAATAAAACCACAAACCAGCACTAGAGTCATTGCATGTGTGGTCTTTTCCACAAACCACACATGGATCCACCAGTGGTCATTGCATGTGTGTTCTTTCCACAAACCACAGATGGATCAACCACTAGTCATTGCATGTGTGTTATTTCCACAAACCACACATGGATCAACCACTAGAGTCATTGCATGTGTGTTCTTATACTAAAACCACAAACTAGTACTAGAGTCATTGTATGTGTGTTCTTATACTAAAACCAACATGGATCCACCAGTGGTCATTGCATGTGTCTTCTTTCCACAAACCACACATGGATCAACCACTAGAGTCATTGCATGTTTGTTCTTATACTAAAACCACAAACCAGCACTAGAGTCATTGCATGTGTGTTCTTTTCCACAAACCACACATGGATCCACCAGTGGTCATTGCATGTGTGTTCTTTCCACAAACCACACATGGATCAACCAGAGTAATTGGATGTGTGTTCTTTCCACAAACCACACATGGATCAACCACTAGAGTCATTGCATGTTTGTTCTTACACTAAAACCACAAACCAGCACTAGAGTCATTGCATGTGTATTCTTTTCCACAAACCACACATGGATCCACCAGTGGTCATTGCATGTGTGTTCTTTCCACAAACCACATATGGATCAACCAGCATCATTGCATGTGTGTTATTTCCACAAACCACACATGGATCAACTAGAGTCATTGCATGTGTGTTATTTCCACAAACCACACATGGATCAACCACTAGAGTCATTGCATGTTTGTTCTTATAATAAAACCACAAACCAACACTAGAGTCATTGCATGTGTGTTCTTTTCCACAAACCACACATAGATCCACCAGCGGTCATTGCATGTGTGTTCTTTCCACAAACCCCATATGGACCAACCACTAGTAATTGCATGTGTGTTATTTCCACAAACCACACATGGATCAACCACTAGAGTCATTGCATGTGTGTTCTTTCCACAAACCACACATGGATCCACGAGTGGTCATTGTATGTGTGTTACTTCCACAAACCACACATGGATCAACCACTAGAGTCATTGCATTTGTGTTCTTATACTAAAACCACAAACCAGTACGAGAGTCATTGCATGTGTGTTCTTACACTAAAACCAACATGGATTCACCAGTGATCATTGCATGTGTGTTCTTTCCACAAACCACACATGGATCAACCACTAGAGTCATTGCATGTGTGTTCTTTCCACAAACCACACATGGATCAACCACTAGAGTCATTGCATGTTTATTCTTGTACTAAAACCACAAACCAGCACTAGAGTCATTGCATGTGTGTTCTTTTCCACAAACCACACATGGATCCACCAGTGGTCATTGCATGTGTGTTCTTTCCACAAACCACACATGGATCAACCAGAGTCATTGCATGTGTGTTCTTTCCACAAACCACACATGGATCAACCACTAGAGTCATTGCATGTTTGTTCTTGTACTAGAACCACAAACCAGCACTAGAGTAATTGCATGTGTGTTCTTTTCCACAAACCACACATGGATCCACCAGGGTCATTGCATGTGTTCTTTCCACAAACCACATATGGATCAACCACTAGTCATTGCATGTGTGTTATTTGCACAAACCACACATGGATCAACCACTAGAGTCATTGCATGTGTGTTCTTTCCACAAACCACACATGGATCCACCAGTGGACATTGCATGTGTATTCTTTCCACAAACCACACATGGATCAACCACTAGAGTCATTGCATGTTTGTTCTTATATTAAAACCACAAACCAGCACTAGAGTCATTGCATGTGTGTTCTTTTCCACAAACCACACATGGATCCACCAGTGGTCATTTCATGTGTGTTCTTTCCACAAACCACATATGGATTAACCAGAGTTATTGCATGTGTGTTCTTTCCACAAACCACACATAGATCAACCACTAGAGTCATTGCATGTGTGTTCTTATACTAAAACCACAAACCAGTACTAGAGTCATTGCATGTGTGTTCTTACACTGAAACCAACATGGATCCACCAGTGGTCATTGCATGTGTGTTATTTCCACAAACCACACATGGATCAACCACTAGAGTCATTGCATGTTTGTTCTTATACTAAAACCACAAACCAACACTAGAGTCATTGCATGTGTGTTCTTTTCCACAAACCACACATGGATCCACCAGTGGTCATTGCATGTGTGTTCTTTCCACAAACCACACATGGATCAACCAGAGTCATTGCATGTGTGTTCTTTCCACAAACCACACATGGATCAACCACTAGAGTCATTGCATGTTTGTTCTTATACTAAAACCACAAACCAGCACTAGAGTCATTGCATGTGTGTTGTTTTCCACAAACCACACATGGATCCACCAGTGGTCATTGCATGTGTGTTCTTTCAACAAACCACACATGGATCAACCAGAGTCATTGCATGTGTGTTATTTCCACAAACCACACATGGATCAACCACTAGAGTCATTGCATGTTTGTTCTTATAATAAAACTACAAACCAGCACTAGAGTCATTGCATGTGTGTTCTTTTCCACAAACCACACATGGACCAACAGTGGTCATTGCATGCGTGTTCTTTCCACAAACCACAGATGGATCAACCACTAGTCATTGCATGTGTGTTATTTCCACAAACCACAAATGGATAAACCACTAGAGTCATTGCATGTGTGTTCTTTCCACAAACCACACATGGAACCACCGTGGTCATTGCATGTGTGTTATTTCCACAAACCGCACATAGATCAATCACTAGAGTCATTGCATGTGTGTTCTTATACTAAAACCACAAACCAGTACTAGAGTCATTGTATGTGTGTTCTTACACTAAAACCAACATGGATCCACCAGTGGTCATTGCATGTGTGTTCTTTCCACAAACCACACATGGATCAACCACTAGAGTCATTGCATGTTTGTTATTATACTAAAACCACAAACCAGCACTAGAGTCATTGCATGTGTGTTCTTTCCACAAACCACACATGGATCCACCAGTGGTCATTGCATGTGTGTTCTTTCCACAAACCACACATGGATCAACCAGAGTCATTGCATGTGTGTTCTTTCCACAAACCACACATGGATCAACCACTAGAGTCATTGCATGTTTGTTCTTATACTAAAACCACAAACCAGCACTAGAGTCATTGCATGTGTGTTGTTTTCCACAAACCACACATGGATCCACCAGTGGTCATTGCATGTGTGTTCTTTCAACAAACCACACATGGATCAACCAAAGTCATTGCATGTGTGTTATTTCCACAAACCACACATGGATCAACCACTAGAGTCATTGCATGTTTGTTCTTATAATAAAACTACAAACCAGCACTAGAGTCATTGCATGTGTGTTCTTTTCCACAAACCACACATGGACCAACAGTGGTCATTGCATGTGTGTTCTTTCCACAAACCACAGATGGATCAACCACTAGTCATTGCATGTGTGTTATTTCCACAAACCACAAATGGATAAACCACTAGAGTCATTGCATGTGTGTTCTTTCCACAAACCACACATGGAACCACCGGTGGTCATTGCATGTGTGTTATTTCCACAAACCGCACATAGATCAATCACTAGAGTCATTGCATGTGTGTTCTTATACTAAAACCACAAACCAGTACTAGAGTCATTGTATGTGTGTTCTTACACTAAAACCAACATGGATCCACCAGTGGTCATTGCATGTGTGTTCTTTCCACAAACCACACATGGATCAACCACTAGAGTCATTGCATGTTTGTTCTTATACTAAAACCACAAACCAGCACTAGAGTCATTGCATGTGTGTTCTTTTCCACAAACCACACATGGATCCACCAGTGGTCATTGCATGTGTGTTCTTTCCACAAACCACACATGGATCAACCAGAGTCATTGCATGTGTGTTCTTTCCACAAACCACACATGGATCAACCACTAGAGTCATTGCATGTTTGTTCTTATACTAAAACCACAAACCAGCACTAGAGTCATTGCATGTGTGTTGTTTTCCACAAACCACACATGGATCCACCAGTGGTCATTGCATGTGTGTTCTTTCAACAAACCACACATGGATCAACCAGAGTCATTGCATGTGTGTTATTTCCACAAACCACACATGGATCAACCACTAGAGTCATTGCATGTTTGTTCTTATACTAAAACCACAAACCAGCACTAGAGTCATTGCATGTGTGTTCTTTTCCACAAACCACACATGGATCCACCAGTGGTCATTGCATGTGTGTTCTTTCCACAAACCACACATGGATCAACCAGTCATTGCATGTGTGTTCTTTCCACAAACCACACATGGATCAACCACTAGAGTCATTGCATGTTTGTTCTTATACTAAAACCACAAACCAGCACTAGAGTCATTGCATGTGTGTTGTTTTCCACAAACCACACATGGATCCACCAGTGGTCATTGCATGTGTGTTCTTTCAACAAACCACACATGGATCAACCAGAGTCATTGCATGTGTGTTATTTCCACAAACCACACATGGATCAACCACTAGAGTCATTGCATGTTTGTTCTTATAATAAAACTACAAACCAGCACTAGAGTCATTGCATGTGTGTTCTTTTCCACAAACCACACATGGACCAACAGTGGTCATTGCATGTGTGTTCTTTCCACAAACCACAGATGGATCAACCACTAGTCATTGCATGTGTGTTATTTCCACAAACCACAAATGGATAAACCACTAGAGTCATTGCATGTGTTCTTTCCACAAACCACACATGGAACCACCGGTGGTCATTGCATGTGTGTTATTTCCACAAACCGCACATAGATCAATCACTAGAGTCATTGCATGTGTGTTCTTATACTAAAACCACAAACCAGTACTAGAGTCATTGTATGTGTGTTCTTACACTAAAACCAACATGGATCCACCAGTGGTCATTGCATGTGTGTTCTTTCCACAAACCACACATGGATCAACCACTAGAGTCATTGCATGTTTGTTCTTACACTAAAACCACAAACCAGCACTAGAGTCATTGCATGTGTGTTCTTTTCCACAAACCACACATGGATCCACCAGTGGTCATTGCATGTGTGTTCTTTCCACAAACCACACATGGATCAACCAGAGTCATTGCATGTGTGTTCTTTCCACAAACCACACATGGATCAACCACTAGAGTCATTGCATGTTTGTTCTTATACTAAAACCACAAACCAGCACTAGAGTCATTGCATGTGTGTTCTTTTCCACAAACCACACATGGATCCACCAGTGGTCATTGCATGTGTGTTCTTTCAACAAACCACACATGGATCAACCAGAGTCATTGCATGTGTGTTATTTCCACAAACCACACATGGATCAACCACTAGAGTCATTGCATGTTTGTTCTTATAATAAAACTACAAACCAGCACTAGAGTCATTGCATGTGTGTTCTTTTCCACAAACCACACATGGACCAACAATGGTCATTGCATGTGTGTTCTTTCCACAAACCACAGATGGATCAACCACTAGTCATTGCATGTGTGTTATTTCCACAAACCACAAATGGATAAACCACTAGAGTCATTGCATGTGTGTTCTTTCCACAAACCACACATGGAACCACCGGTGGTCATTGCATGTGTGTTATTTCCACAAACCGCACATAGATCAATCACTAGAGTCATTGCATGTGTGTTCTTATACTAAAACCACAAACCAGTACTAGAGTCATTGTATGTGTGTTCTTACACTAAAACCAACATGGATCCACCAGTGGTCATTGCATGTGTGTTCTTTCCACAAACCACACATGGATCAACCACTAGAGTCATTGCATGTTTGTTCTTATACTAAAACCACAAACCAGCACTAGAGTCATTGCATGTGTGTTCTTTTCCACAAACCACACATGGATCCACCAGTGGTCATTGCATGTGTGTTCTTTCCACAAACCACACATGGATCAACCAGAGTCATTGCATGTGTGTTCTTTCCACAAACCACACATGGATCAACCACTAGAGTCATTGCATGTTTGTTCTTATACTAAAACCACAAACCAGCAATAGAGTCATTGCATGTGTGTTCTTTCAACAAACCACACATGGATCAACCAGAGTCATTGCATGTGTGTTATTTCCACAAACCACACATGGATCAACCACTAGAGTCATTGCATGTTTGTTCTTATAATAAAACTACAAACCAGCACTAGAGTCATTGCATGTGTGTTCTTTTCCACAAACCACACATGGACCAACAATGGTCATTGCATGTGTGTTCTTTCCACAAACCACAGATGGATCAACCACTAGTCATTGCATGTGTGTTATTTCCACAAACCACAAATGGATAAACCACTAGAGTCATTGCATGTGTGTTCTTTCCACAAACCACACATGGAACCACCGGTGGTCATTGCATGTGTGTTATTTCCACAAACCGCACATAGATCAATCACTAGAGTCATTGCATGTGTGTTCTTATACTAAAACCACAAACCAGTACTAGAGTCATTGTATGTGTGTTCTTACACTAAAACCAACATGGATCCACCAGTGGTCATTGCATGTGTGTTCTTTCCACAAACCACACATGGATCAACCACTAGAGTCATTGCATGTTTGTTCTTATACTAAAACCACAAACCAGCACTAGAGTCATTGCATGTGTGTTCTTTTCCACAAACCACACATGGATCCACCAGTGGTCATTGCATGTGTGTTCTTTCCACAAACCACACATGGATCAACCAGAGTCATTGCATGTGTGTTCTTTCCACAAACCACACATGGATCAACCACTAGAGTCATTGCATGTTTGTTCTTATACTAAAACCACAAACCAGCAATAGAGTCAATGCATGTGTGTTCTTTTCCACAAACCACACATGGATCCACCTGTGGTCATTGCATGTGTGTTCTTTCCACAAACCACATATGGATCAACCAGCGTCATTGCATGTGTGTTATTTCCACAAACCACACATGGATCAACTAGAGTCATTGCATGTGTGTTATTTCCACAAACCACACATGGATCAACCACTAGAGTCATTGCATGTTTGTTATTATAATAGAACCACAAACCAGCACTAGAGTCATTGCATGTGTCTTCTTTTCCACAAACCACACATGGATCCACCAATGGTCATTGCATGTGTGTTCTTTCCACAAACCACAGATGGATCAACCACTAGTCATTGCATGTGTGTTATTTCCACAAACCACACATGGATCAACCACTAGAGTCATTGCATGTGTGTTCTTTCCACAAACCACACATGGATCCACCAGTGGTCATTGCATGTGTGTTATTTCCACAAACCACACATGGATCAACCACTAGAGTCATTGCATGTGTGTTCTTATACTAAAACCACAAACCAGTACTAGAGTCATTGTATGTGTGTTCTTACACTAAAACCAACATGGATCCACCAGTGGTCATTGCATGTGTCTTCTTTCCACAAACCACACATGGATCAACCACTAGAGTCATTGCATGTTTGTTCTTATACTAAAACCACAAACCAGCACTAGAGTCATTGCATGTGTGTTCTTTTCCACAAACCACACATGGATCCACCAGTGGTCATTGCATGTGTGTTCTTTCCACAAACCACACATGGATCAACCAGAGTAATTGGATGTGTGTTCTTTCCACAAACCACACATGGATCAACCACTAGAGTCATTGCATGTTTGTTCTTACACTAAAACCACAAACCAGCACTAGAGTCATTGCATGTGTGTTCTTTTCCACAAACCACACATGGATCCACCAGTGGTCATTGCATGTGTGTTCTTTCCACAAACCACATATGGATCAACCAGCATCATTGCATGTGTGTTATTTCCACAAACCACACATGGATCAACTAGAGTCATTGCATGTGTGTTATTTCCACAAACCACACATGGATCAACCACTAGAGTCATTGCATGTTTGTTCTTATAATAAAACCAAAAACCAACACTAGAGTCATTGCATGTGTGTTCTTTTCCACAAACCACACATGGATCCACCAGTGGTCATTGCATGTGTGTTCTTTCCACAAACCCCATATGGACCAACCACTAGTAATTGCATGTGTGTTATTTCCACAAACCACACATGGATCAACCACTAGAGTCATTGCATGTGTGTTCTTTCCACAAACCACACATGGATCCACGAGTGGTCATTGTATGTGTGTTACTTCCACAAACCACACATGGATCAACCACTAGAGTCATTGCATTTGTGTTCTTATACTAAAACCACAAACCAGTACGAGAGTCATTGCATGTGTGTTCTTACACTAAAACCAACATGGATTCACCAGTGGTCATTGCATGTGTGTTCTTTCCACAAACCACACATGGATCAACCACTAGAGTCATTGCATGTGTGTTCTTTCCACAAACCACACATGGATCAACCACTAGAGTCATTGCATGTTTGTTCTTATACTAAAACCACAAACCAGCACTAGAGTCATTGCATGTGTGTTCTTTTCCACAAACCACACATGGATCCACCGGTGGTCATTGCATGTGTGTTCTTTCCACAAACCACACATGGATCAACCAGAGTCATTGCATCTGTGTTCTTTCCACAAACCACACATGGATCAACCACTAGAGTCATTGCATGTTTGTTCTTGTACTAGAACCACAAACCAGCACTAGAGTAATTGCATGTGTGTTCTTTTCCACAAACCACACATGGATCCACCAGTGGTCATTGCATGTGCGTTCTTTCCACAAACCACATATGGATCAACCACTAGTCATTGCATGTGTGTTATTTGCACAAACCACACATGGATCAACCACTAGAGTCATTGCATGTGTGTTCTTTCCACAAACCACACATGGATCCACCAGTGGACATTGGATGTGTGTTCTTTCCACAAACCACACATGGATCAACCACTAGAGTCATTGCATGTTTGTTCTTATATTAAAACCACAAACCAGCACTAGAGTCATTGCATGTGTGTTCTTTTCCACAAACCACACATGGATCCACCAGTGGTCATTTCATGTGTGTTCTTTCCACAAACCACATATGGATTAACCAGAGTTATTGCATGTGTGTTCTTTCCACAAACCACACATGTGGACCCACTAGAGTCATTGCATGTGTGTTATTTCCACAAACCTCACATGGATCAACCACTGGAGTCATTGCATGTGTGTTATTTCCACAAACCACACATGGATCAACCACTAGAGTCATTGCATGTGTGTTATTTCCACAAACCACACATGGATCAACCACTAGATTCACTGCATGTTAGTTCTTATACTAAAACCACAAGCCATCACTAGAGTCGTTGCATGTGTGTTCTTTTACTAAAACCACAAACCAACACTAGAGTCATTGCATGTGTGTTCTTTTCCACAAACCACACATGGATCAATCACTAGAGTCATTGCATGTTTGTTCTTATACTAAAACCACAAACCAGCACTAGAGTCATTGCATGTTTGTTCTTATACTAAAACCACAAACCAGCACTAGTCATTGCATGTGTGTTCTTTTCCACAAACCACACATGGATCCACCAGTGGTCATTGCATGTGAGTTCTTTCCACAAACCACATATGGATCAACCAGAGTCATTGCATGTGTGTTATTTCCAGAAACCACACATGTGGACCCACTAGAGTCATTGCATGTGTGTTATTTCCACAAACCACACATGGATCAACCACTAGAGTCATTGCATATGTGTTATTTCCACAAACCACACATGGATCAACCACTAGAGTCATTGCATGTGTGTTCTTATACTAAAACCAACACTAGAGTCATTGCAGGTGTGTTCTTTTCACAAACCACACATGGATCAACCACTAGAGTCATTGCATGTGTGTTATTTCCATAAACAAACATGGATCAACCACTAGAGTCATTGCATGTGTGTTCTTTTCCGCAAGCCACACATGGATCCACCAGTGGTCATTGCATGTGTGTTCAATTCCACAAACCACACATGGATCAACCAATAGAGTCATTGCATGTGTGTTATTTCCACAAACCACACATGGATCAATCACTAGAGTCATTGCATGTGTGTTCTTATACTAAAACCACAATCCAGTACTAGAGTCATTGCATGTGTGTTCTTTTCCACAAACCACACATGGATCCACCAGTACTAGAGTCATTGCATGTGTGTTCTTTCCACAAACCACATATGGATCAACCACTAGATTCATTGAATGTTTGTTCTTATACTAAAACAAACACTAGAGTCATTGCATGTGTGTTCTTTTCACAAACCACACATGGATCAACCACTAGAGTCATTGCATGTGTGTTATTTCCACAAACAAACATGGATCAACCACTAGAGTCATTGCATGTGTGTTCTTTTCCACAAACCACACATGGATCCACCAGTGGTCATTGCATGTGTGTTCTTTCAACAAACCACACATAGATCAACCACTAGAGTCATTGCATGTGTGTTATTTCCACAAACCACACATGGATCAACCACTAGAGTCAATGCATGTGTGTTATTTTCCACAAACCACACATGGATCCACCAGTGGTCATTGCACGTGTGTTCTTTCCACAAACCACACATGGATCAACCACTAGAGTCATTGCATGTTTGTTCTTATACTAAAACCACAAACCAGCACTAGAGTCATTGCATGTGTGTTCTTTTCCACAAACCACACATGGATCCACCAGTGGTCATTGCATGTGTGTTCTTTCCACAAACCACACATGGATCAACCAGAGTCATTCCATGTGTGTTCTTTCCACAAACCACACATGGATCAACCACTAAAGTCATTGCATGTTTGTTCTTATACTAAAACCACAAACCAACACTAGACTCATTGCATGTGTGTTCTTTTCCACAAACCACACATGGATCCACTAGTGGTCATTGCATGTGTGTTCTTTCCACAAAACACACATGGATCAACCACTAGAGTCATTGCATGTGTGTTATTTCCACAAACCACACATGGATCAACCACTAGAGTCATTGCATGTTTGTTCTTATACTAAAACCACAAACGAACACTAGAGTCATTGCATGTGTGTTCTTTTCCACAAACCACACATGGATCCACCACTAGATTCATTGCATGTGTGTTCTTTCCACAAACCACACATGGATCAACCAGAGTCATTGCATGTGTGTTCTTTCGACAAACCACACATGGATCAACCACTAGAGTCATTGCATGTGTGTTCTTATACTAAAACCAACACTAGAGTCATTGCATGTCTGTTTTTTTCACAAACCACACATGGATCAACCACTAGAGTCATTGCATGTGTGTTATTTCCACAAACAAACATGGATCAACCACTAGAGTCATTGCATGTGTGTTCTTTTCCACAAACCCCACATGGATCCACCAGTGGTCATTGCATGTGTGTTCTTTCCACAAACCACACATGGATCAACCACTAGAGTCATTGCATGTGTGTTATTTCCACAAACCACACATGGATCAACCACTAGAGTCATTGCATGTGTGTTCTTTTCCACAAACCACACATGGATCCACTAGTGGTCATTGCATGTGTGTTCTTTCCACAAACCACATATGGATCCACCACTAGTCATTGCATGTGTGTTCTTTCCACAAACCACACATGGATCAACCACTAAAGTCATTGCATGTTTGTTCTTATACTAAAACCACAAACCAGCACTAGAGTCAATGCATGTGTTCTTTCACAAAACACATATGGATACACCACTAGTCATTGCATGTGTGTTCTTTCCACAAACCACACATGGATCAACCACTAGAGTCATTTCATGTGTGTTCTTATACTAAAACCACAAACCAGCACAAGAGTCATTGCATGTGTGTTCTTTTCCACAAACCACACATGGATCCACCAGTGGTCATTGCATGTGTGTTCTTTCCACAAACCACACATGGATCAACCAGAGTCATTGCATGTGTGTTCTTTCCACAAACCACACATGTGGACCCACTAGAGTCATTGCATGTGTGTTATTTCCACAAACCACACATGGATCAACCACTAGAGTCATTGCATGTGTGTTATTTCCACAAACCACACATGGATCAACCACTAGAGTCATTGCATGTGTGTTCTTATGCTAAAACCAACACTAGACTCATTGCATGTGTGTTTTTTTACAAACCACACATGGATCAACCACTAGAGTCATTGCATGTGTGTTATTTCCACAAACAAACATGGATCAACCACTAGAGTCATTGCATGTGTGTTCTTTCCACAAACCACACATGGATCCACCAGTGGTCATTGCATGTGTGTTCTTTCCACAAACCACACATGGATCAACCACTAAAGTCATTGCATGTGTGTTATTTCCACAAACCACACATGGATCAACCACTAGAGTCATTGCATGTGTGTTCTTATACTAAAACCACAAACCAGTACTAGAGTCATTGCATGTGTGTTCTTTTCCACAAACCACACATGGATCCACCAGTACTAGAGTCATTGCATGTGTGTTCTTTCCACAAACCACACATGGATCAACCACTAGAGTCATTGCATGTGTGTTCTTATACTAAAACCAACACTAGAGTCATTGCATGTGTGTTCTTTTCACAAACCACACATGGATCAACCACTAGAGAGTCATTTCATGTGTGTTATTTCCACAAACAAACATGGATCAACCACTAGAGTCATTGCATGTGTGTTCTTTTCCACAAACCACACATGGATCCACCAGTGGTCATTGCATGTGTGTTCTTTCCACAAACCACACATGGATCAACCACTAGAGTCATTCCATGTGTGTTATTTCCACAAACCACACATGGATCAACCAGAGTCATTGCATGTGTGTTCTTTTCACAAACCACACATGGATCAACCACTAGAGTCATTGCATGTGTATTATTTCCACAAACAAACATGGATCAACCACTAGAGTCATTGCATGTGTGTTCTTTCCACAAACCACACATGGATCCACTAGTGGTCATTGCATGTGTGTTCTTTCCACAAACCACACATGGATCAACCACTAGAGTCATTGCATGTGTGTTATTTCCACAAACCACACATGGATCAACAACTAGAGTCATTGCATGTGTGTTATTTCCACAAACCACACATGGATTAACCACTAGAGTCATTGCATGTTTGTTCTTATACTAAAACCACAAACCAGCACTAGAGTCATTGCATGTGTGTTCTTTTACTAAAACCACAAACCAGCACTAGAGTCATTGCATGTGTGTTCTTTTCCAAAAACCACACATGGATCAACCACTAGAGTCATTTCATGTTTGTTCTTATACTAAAACCACAAACCAGCACTAGAGTCATTGCATGTGTGTTCTTTTCCACAAACCACACATGGATCCACCTGTGGTCATTGCATGTGTGTTCTTTCCACAAACCACATATGGATCAACTAGAGTCATTGCATGTGTGTTATTTCCACAAACCACACATGTGGACCCACTAGAGTCATTGCATGTGTGTTATTTCCAGAAACCACACATGGATCAACCACTAGAGTCATTGCATATGTGTTATTTCCACAAACCACACATGGATCAACCACTAGAGTCATTGCATGTGTGTTCTTATACTAAAACCAACACTAGAGTCATTGCAGGTGTGTTCTTTTCACAAACCACACATGGATCAACCACTAGAGTCATTGCATGTGTGTTATTTCCACAAACAAACATGGATCAACCACTAGAGTCATTGCATGTGTGTTCTTTTCCACAAACCACACATGGATCCACCAGTGGTCATTGCATGTGTGTTCTTTCCACAAACCACACATGGATCAACCACTAAAGTCATTGCATGTGTGTTATTTCCACAAACCACACATGGATCAACCACTAGAGTCATTGCATGTGTGTTCTTATACTAAAACCACAAACCAGTACTAGAGTCATTGCATGTGTGTTCTTTTCCACAAACCACACATGGATCCACCAGTGGTCATTGCATGTGTGTTCTTTCCACAAACCACATATGGATCAAGTAGAGTCATTGGATGTGTGTTATTTCCACAAACCACACATGTGGACCCACTAGAGTCATTGCATGTGTGTTATTTCCAGAAACCACACATGGATCAACCAGTAGAGTCATTGCATATGTGTTATTTCCACAAACCACACATGGATCAACCAGTAGTCATTGCATGTGTGCTCTTATGCTAAAAGCAACACTAGAGTAATTGCAGGTGTGTTCTTTTCACAAACCACACATGGATCAACCACTAGAGTCATTGCATGTGTGTTATTTCCACAAACAAACTTGGATCAACCACTAGAGTCATTGCATGTGTGTTCTTTTCCACAAACCACACATGGATCCACCAGTGGTCATTGCATGTGTGTTCTTTCCACAAACCACACATGGATCAACCACTAAAGTCATTGCATGTGTGTTATTTCCACAAACCACACATGGATCAACCACTAGAGTCATTGCATGTGTGTTCTTATACTAAAACAACAAACCAGTACTAGAGTCATTGCATGTGTGTTCTTTCCACAAACCACACATGGATCCACCAGTGGTCATTGCATGTGTGTTCTTTCCACAAACCACACATGGATCAACCAGAGTCATTGCATGTGTGTTCTTTCCACAAACCACACATGGATCAACTACTAGAGTCATTGCATGTGTGTTCTTATACTAAAACCAACACTAGAGTCATTGCATGTCTGTTTTTTTCACAAACCACACATGGATCAACCACTAGAGTCATTGCATGTGTGTTATTTCCACAAACAAACATGGATCAACCACTAGAGTCATTGCATGTGTGTTCTTTTCCACAAACCACATGGATCCACCAAGGTCATTACATGTGTGTTCTTTCCACAAACCACACATGGATCAACCACTAGAGTCATTGCATGTGTGTTATTTCCACAAACCACACATGGATCAACCACTAGAGTCATTGCATGTTTGTTCTTATACTAAAACCACAAACCAGCACTAGAGTCATTGCATGTGTGTTCTTTTCCACAAACCACACATGGATCCACTAGTGGTCATTGCATGTGTTCTTTCCACAAACCACATATGGATCCACCACTAGTCATTGCATGTGTGTTCTTTCCACAAACCACACATGGATCAACCACTAAAGTCATTGCATGTTTGTTCTTATACTAAAACCACAAACCAGCACTAGAGTCAATGCATATGTGTTCTTTTCCACAAACCACATATGGATCCACCAGTGGTCATTGCATGTGTGTTCTTTCCACAAACCACACACGGATCAACCAGAGTCATTGCATGTGTGTTCTTTCCACAAACCACACATGGATCAACCACTAGAGTCATTTCATGTGTGTTCATATACTAAAACCACAAACCAGTACTAGAGTCATTGCATGTGTGTTCTTTTCCACAAACCACACATGGATCCACCAGTGGTCATTGCATGTGTGTTATTTCCACAAACCACACATGGATCCACCAGAGTCATTGCATGTGTGTTCTTTCCACAAACCACACATGGATCAACCACTAGAGTCATTGCATGTGTGTTCTTATACTAAAACCAACACTAGAGTCATTGCATGTGTGTTCTTTTGACAAACCACACATGGATCAACCACTAGAATCATTGCATGTGTGTTATTTCCACAAACAAACATGGATCAACCACTAGAGTCATTGCATGTGTGTTCTTTTCCACAAACCACACATGGATCCACTAGTGGTCATTGCATGTGTGTTCTTTCCACAAACCACACATGGATCAACCACTAGAGTCATTGCATGTTTTTTCTTATACTAAAACCACAAACCAGCGCTAGAGTCATTGCATGTGTGTTCTTTTCCACAAACCACACATGGATCCACTAGTGGTTATTGCATGTGTGTTCTTTCCACAAAACACATATGGATCAACCACTAGTCATTGCATGAGTGTTATTTCCACAAACCACACATGGAACAACCACTAGAGTCATTGCATGTGTGTTCTTATACTAAAACCAACACTAGAGTCATTGCATGTGTGTTATTTTCACAAACCACACATGGATCAACCACTAGAATCATTGCATGTGTGTTATTTCCACAAACAAACATGGATCAACCACTAGAGTCATTCCATGTGTGTTCTTTTCCACAAACCACACATGGATCCACTAGTGGTCATTGCATGTGTGTTCTTTCCACAAACCACACATGGATCAACCACTAGAGTCATTGCATGTGTGTTATTTCCACAAACCACAAATGGATAAACCACTAGAGTCATTGCATGTGTGTTCTTTCCAATAACCACACATGGAACCACCGGTGGTCATTGCATGTGTGTTATTTCCACAAACCGCACATAGATCAATCACTAGAGTCATTGCATGTGTGTTCTTATACTAAAACCACAAACCAGTACTAGAGTCATTGTATGTGTGTTCTTACACTAAAACCAACATGGATCCACCAGTACTAGAGTCATTGCATGTGTGTTCTTTCCACAAACCACACATGGATCAACCACTAGAGTCGTTGCATATGTGTTATTTACACAAACCACACATGGACCAACCACTAGAGTCATTGCATGTGTGTTCTTATACTAAAACCAACACTAGAGTCATTGCATGTGTGTTCTTTTCACAAACCACACATGGATCAACCACTAGAGTCATTGCATGTGTGTTATTTCCACAAACAAACATTGATCAACCACTAGAGTCATTGCATGTGTGTTCTTTTCCACAAACCACACATGGATACACCAGTGGTCATTGCATGTGTGTTCTTTCCACAAACCACACATGGATCAACCACTAGAGTCATTGCATGTGTGTTATTTCCACAAACCACACATGGATCAACCAGAGTCATTGCATGTGTGTTCTTTTCACAAACCACACATGGATCAACCACTAGAGTCATTGCATGTGTAGTATTTCCACAAACAAACATGGATCAACCACTAGAGTCATTTCATGTGTGTTCTTTTCCACAAACCACACATGGATCCACTAGTGGTCATTGCATGTGTGTTCTTTCCACAAACCACACATGGATCAACCACTAGAGTCATTGCATGTGTGTTATTTCCACAAACCACACATGGATCAACAACTAGAGTCATTGCATGTGTGTTATTTCCACAAACCACACATGGATTAACCACTAGAGTCATTGCATGTTTGTTCTTATACTAAAACCACAAACCAGCACTAGAGTCATTGCATGTGTGTTCTTTTACTAAAACCACAAACAAGCACTAGACTCATTGCATGTGTGTTCTTATACTAAAACCACAAACCAGCACTAGATTCATTTCATGTTTGTTCTTATACTAAAACCACAAACCAGCACTAGAGTCATTGCATGTGTGTTCTTTTCCACAAACCACACATGGATCCACCTGTGGTCATTGCATGTGTGTTCTTTCCACAAACCACATATGGATCAACCAGAGTCAATGCATGTGTGTTATTTCCACAAACCACACATGTGGACCCACTCGAGTCATTGCATCTGTGTTATTTCCAGAAACCACACATGGATCAACCACTAGAGTCATTGCATATGTGTTATTTCCACAAACCACACATGGATCAACCACTATAGTCATTGCATGTGTGTTCTTATGCTAAAAGCAACACTAGAGTCATTGCAGGTGTGTTTTTTTCACAAACCACACATGGATCAACCACTAGAGTCATTGCATGTGTGTTATTTCCACAAACAAACATGGATCAACCACTAGAGTCATTGCATGTGTGTTCTTTTCCACAAACCACACATGGATCCACCAGTGGTCATTGCATGTGTGTTCTTTCCACAAACCACACATGGATCAACCACTAAAGTCATTGCATGTGTGTTATTTCCACAAACCACACATGGATCAACCACTAGAGTCATTGCATGTGTGTTCTTATACTAAAACCACAAACCAGTACTAGAGTCATTGCATGTGTGTTCTTTTCCACAAACCACACATGGATCCACCAGTACTAGAGTCATTGCATGTGTGTTCTTTCCACAAACCACACATGGATCAACCACTAGAGTCATTGCATGTGTGTTCTTATACTAAAACCAACACTAGAGTCATTGCATATGTGTTCTTTTCACAAACCACACATGGATCAACCACTACAGTCATTGCATGTGTATTATGTCCACAAACAAACATGGATCAACCACTAGTGTCATTGCATGTGTGTTCTTTTCCACAAACCACACATGGATCCACCAGTGGTCATTGCATGTGTGTTCTTTCCACAAACCACGCATGGATCAACCACTAGAGTCATTGTATGTGTGTTATTTCCACAAACCACACATGGATTAACCAGTGTCATTGCATGTGTCTTCTTTTCACAAACCACACATGGATCAACCACTAGAGTCATTGCATGTGTATTATTTCCACAAACAAACATTAATCAACCACTAGAGTCATTGCATGTGTGTTCTTTTCCACAAACCACACATGGATCCACCAGTGGTCATTGCATGTGTGTTCTTTCCACAAACCACACATGGATCAACCACTAGAGTCATTGCATATGTGTTATTTCCACAAACCACACATGGATCAACCACTAGAGTCATTGCATGTGTGTTATTTCCACAAACCACACATGGATCAACCACTAGAGTCATTGCATGTTTGTTCTTATACTAAAACCACAAACCAGCACTAGAGTCATTGCATGTGTGTTCTTTTACTAAAACCAGAAACCAGCACTAGAGTCATTGCATGTGTGTTCTTTTCCACAACCCAGACGTGGATCAACCACTAGAGTCATTGCATGTTTGTTCTTATACTAAAACCACAAACCAGCAATAGAGTCATTGCATGTGTGTTCTTTTCCACAAACCACACATGGATCCACCAGTGGTCATTGCATGTGTGTTGTTTCCACAAACCACATATGGATCAACTAGAGTCATTGGATGTGTGTTATTTCCACAAACCACACATGTGGACCCACTAGACTCATTGCATGTGTGTTATTTCCAGAAACCACACATGGATCAACCAGTAGAGTCATTGCATATGTGTTATTTCCACAAACCACAGATGGATCAACCAGTAGAGTCATTGCATGTGTGCTCTTATGCTAAAAGCAACACTAGAGTAATTGCAGGTGTGTTCTTTTCACAAACCACACATGGATCAACCACTAGAGTCATTGCATGTGTGTTATTTCCACAAACAAACATGGATCAACCACTAGAGTCATTGCGTGTGTGTTCTTTTCCACAAACCACACATGGATCCACCAGTGGTCATTGCATGTGTGTTCTTTCCACAAACCACACATGGATCAACCACTAAAGTCATTGCATGTGTGTTATTTCCACAAACCACACATGGATCAACCACTAGAGTCATTGCATGTGTGTTCTTATACTAAAACCAACACTAGAGTCATTGCATGTGTGTTCTTATACTAAAACCAACACTAGAGTCATTGCATGTGTGTTCTTTTCACAAACCACACATGGATCAACCACTAGAGTCATTGCATGTGTGTTATTTCCACAAACAAACATTGATCAACCACTAGAGTCATTGCATGTGTGTTCTTTTCCACAAACCACACATGGATACACCAGTGGTCATTGCATGTGTGTTCTTTCCACAAACCACACATGGATCAACCACTAGAGTCATTGCATGTGTGTTATTTCCACAAACCACACATGGATCAACCAGAGTCATTGCATGTGTGTTCTTTTCACAAACCACACATGGATCAACCACTAGAGTCATTGCATGTGTAGTATTTCCACAAACAAACATGGATCAACCACTAGAGTCATTTCATGTGTGTTCTTTTCCACAAACCACACATGGATCCACTAGTGGTCATTGCATGTGTGTTCTTTCCACAAACCACACATGGATCAACCACTAGAGTCATTGCATGTGTGTTATTTCCACAAACCACACATGGATCAACAACTAGAGTCATTGCATGTGTGTTATTTCCACAAACCACACATGGATTAACCACTAGAGTCATTGCATGTTTGTTCTTATACTAAAACCACAAACCAGCACTAGAGTCATTGCATGTGTGTTCTTTTACTAAAACCACAAACAAGCACTAGACTCATTGCATGTGTGTTCTTATACTAAAACCACAAACCAGCACTAGATTCATTTCATGTTTGTTCTTATACTAAAACCACAAACCAGCACTAGAGTCATTGCATGTGTGTTCTTTTCCACAAACCACACATGGATCCACCTGTGGTCATTGCATGTGTGTTCTTTCCACAAACCACATATGGATCAACCAGAGTCAATGCATGTGTGTTATTTCCACAAACCACACATGTGGACCCACTCGAGTCATTGCATCTGTGTTATTTCCAGAAACCACACATGGATCAACCACTAGAGTCATTGCATATGTGTTATTTCCACAAACCACACATGGACCAACCACTAGAGTCATTGCATGTGTGTTCTTATACTAAAACCAACACTAGAGTCATTGCATGTGTGTTCTTTTCACAAACCACACATGGATCAACCACTAGAGTCATTGCATGTGTGTTATTTCCACAAAAAACATGGATCAACCACTAGAGTCATTGCATGTGTGTTCTTTTCCACAAACCACACATGGATACACCAGTGGTCATTGCATGTGTGTTCTTTCCACAAACCACACATGGATCAACCACTAGAGTCATTGCATGTGTGTTATTTCCACAAACCACACATGGATCAACCAGAGTCATTGCATGTGTGTTCTTCTCACAAACCACACATGGATCAACCACTAGAGTCATTGCATGTGTGGTATTTCCACAAACAAACATGGATCAACCACTAGAGTCATTTCATGTGTGTTCTTTTCCACAAACCACACATGGATCCACTAGTGGTCATTGCATGTGTGTTCTTTCCACAAACCACACATGGATCAACCACTAGAGTCATTGCATGTGTGTTATTTCCACAAACCACACATGGATCAACCACTAGAGTCATTGCATGTGTGTTATTTCCACAAACCACACATGGATTAACCACTAGAGTCATTGCATGTTTGTTCTTATACTAAAACCACAAACCAGCACTAGAGTCATTGCATGTGTGTTCTTTTACTAAAACCACAAACCAGCACTAGACTCATTGCATGTGTGTTCTTATACTAAAACCACAAACCAGCACTAGATTCATTTCATGTTTGTTCTTATACTAAAACCACAAACCAGCACTAGAGTCATTGCATGTGTGTTCTTTTCCACAAACCACACATGGATCCACCTATGGTCATTGCATGTGTGTTCTTTCCACAAACCACATATGGATCAACCAGAGTCATTGCATGTGTGTTATTTCCACAAACCACACATGGATCAACCAGAGTCATTGCATGTGTGTTCTTTTCACAAACCACACATGGATCAACCACTAGAGTCATTGCATGTGTGGTATTTCCACAAACAAACATGGATCAACCACTAGAGTCATTTCATGTGTGTTCTTTTCCACAAACCACACATGGATCCACTAGTGGTCATTGCATGTGTGTTCTTTCCACAAACCACACATGGATCAACCACTAGAGTCATTGCATGTGTGTTATTTCCACAAACCACACATGGATCAACCACTAGAGTCATTGCATGTGTGTTATTTCCACAAACCACACATGGATTAACCACTAGAGTCATTGCATGTTTGTTCTTATACTAAAACCACAAACCAGCACTAGAGTCATTGCATGTGTGTTCTTTTACTAAAACCACAAACAAGCACTAGACTCATTGCATGTGTGTTCTTATACTAAAACCACAAACCAGCACTAGATTCATTTCATGTTTGTTCTTATACTAAAACCACAAACCAGCACTAGAGTCATTGCATGTGTGTTCTTTTCCACAAACCACACATGGATCCACCTGTCGGGGGGATAACCTCGGGTAGGTCAGAGAAAGGGAAAGACAGAGGTAGTGTCCCCGTCTGGTTTCCGAGCTACGGCCTAGGTCGGCCGAATCATGGATATGTCGGCCGATGAACGGAGGCAAGAAGCCCATGTATAGGTATCAGGTAGTCACCCGGCCGAGTTAATGAGAAAATCGGCCGGGTTACCCAAATGATCTTCATACAGGTAAGGAACGAGCCGAGTAACACAAGGTAAGGCCGAGTGATACGAAGCTTGCAGGAGAAGGAGAAGCCCAGGGTCAAAGTATAGCTGCAGGCTAGAAGGAATCATGACAGGGCCAAGCACAAGAGACAAGGATGCACGGCGTCAGAGGGGCAGAAGGAGGTCACGAAGGTGACAGTCCAGAAGCCCGAGGCACGCAGGAGGGGGGCCACTAGAGCCTTGCCGTCATTAGAAGGGCGACAGGGAAAGGAGGCCGCCGAACTACTATTTTGGGACAAGCATATTCCACGAATATGCTTGCCTCACACCCTAAGGGCACCCAAGGCACCCTTTATAAGGGAGGTTTGGACCCCGAGGGAGGACAAGAAAAGGAGGGCACCGTTAGGTGGGGAGATTCACATTGTCCCTCAGAAGCAGCTCAAGGAGCACTTGTAACACATCAAGAGAGAAATAAAGTTCATCACTTTGGCGGCTTGAGTGTAAAGACGGTTGCATCTTCCTCTCAGATCCCACTAGCATCCATTGGCCCCATACTTTAGCCTACCCATGGCATCTGCCGTGCCACCACCACGACAGTTGGCGCCCACCGTGGGGCCAGAAGCGATGCTAGCTGGAGTCGTGATCCGGACGGGAAACTTCATCAACACCGGCGAGCGCGTTGTTTCTGGCTTGGTCCAGAGATTTGGTCTCTGCGACTATGTCAGAGACAATGCAGGGAGCTTCAGGGGGAAAAACCCCCCGCGCAACGGGATCTTCATCGGCCTGGGCGAGCACAGGGTCTACGTCGGCGTCGACATCACCGACATTTATCCTCACCAAGTTGTTGTTGCAGGGGAACCACCTCGAAGCGCGGCGAGCAGTCCATCAGGGGAGCATCGGGCGGGCAGCGTCGAGGTGATGGTCACAGCAGGGACTCAAGCGAGAGCAGCATTAGCCGGGTCAAGCAGAGAACCCGCCGCAGGCGCACAGGGTCCGCCTAAGCAGATCACGCAGCGAACCGCCGAGGTAATTCCGCCAGTGACAAACTCGACAGAGTTGCATGACACCACCCCAAAGGCACCAAGAGTGAGAGGACCACCTCTGGAGAGACCAGAGAACATTCTACAGGCAACTATAGAGAACTTAACCACACCAGTAGCGCCGATACTTGATCCGGCGAATGCGCAGGCAGAGTTAGAGGAGACCAGGCAAAAGGTGCTGGTAGAAGCCAAAAAAGTATCAGCCCTGCGGGAATCCTTGAACAGGACCCTGAGAGAATATGCAAAAGCTAATAAGCTTGATATCGCACCCGAGCGGGTGGACGAACTAAGATTAAGAGGTAAGAACTTCATGAATGATATTAACAAAGAGCATGAAGCTCACAGAGCCGAATCAGGCGATTTGGGTTTGCCGAGGTACAGCACCCCGGCGAAAAACCTGAGAGCGGCAAATGCCGCAGCTTTGGAATTAGAGGGGTTAACAGGGGAAGCTCGGCAGAAACAACAAGAAAGAGTGAATGAGCTGGTGCGCATCGCGAACCAGCAAAATGAGGAAATGCTCAGAGCCAACCCGGCAAGACCAGGGGCTTCACGGATGGTTCATTCGGCCGGGTTAGCACCTGCTTTGTCTGCGGCAGCGGCGTCTTCACCTGGAAACAACGCTAGAAAAGAAAAAGCAGTAACCTCAGGGAAGAGGAACAAACAAATTGTTCCATATAACCCGGCAATAGCTGGAAACGCAAATGTGAGCAGAGGCAATGCAAGCCGAGGTAATAGTGGGGAAAGAAACCACGGCCGCATGGAAAAGGATGACGGCGGCCGAGGTAATGGGGAGCACGGCAGGAAAGAACCTGCAAGAGACAATCATGAAAACCAAACCCCGGCCGAGGTAAGAAGAGAAGTGCCGCTCAACCCGCAACCAATACATGAGCCTCGGCAGGAAAGAGAAGTGAGGCCAGCTCGTTACAATCAGATGAATGAAAGGTATAATGATGGATATTCCGAAGTAGAATACGCAAACCAGGGTGGAAACAATCACTGTGGGATGCAGGATAGAATCCTGTACAGAGATTTGCCAGCAAATGATGCAAGAGTAAAGTTGGATCGGCTATACCGGTCCGAGCTAGTGGAAGAGCAAGGTCCACCAGGTCCGGCATGTTTTGGACCAAGAATCATGGGCGAACCACCAGTGCCGAATTTTCAGTTGGCAAGAGGCACAAAAACGTACAATGGAAGTACCAAACCACAAGACTGGTTGATTGATTATGCCACCGCTTGTGAAGATAGCGGTGGCAATCTGAGATAAAGTGCGATATGTCCCACGATGTTGGAAGGACCAGCCAGGTATGGTTGAATAATCAACCAGGCAAGTATCAACTGGTTGGATTTCGAGGAGATGTTCGTTAGCAACTTTACCAAAGACATACAAGAGACCGAATAGACCACGAACTAGCCATGTGCAAGGTGAGGTCAATGAAACAGATAGAGATTTTAACTCGATGGTGTAACTGAGAAACTCATGTGAGGGAGTTATCGAATCGCAAGCGATCGCTTGGTTCAGTAGGCTGCCGTTATGGCAGCGCATCGTGGCAACGCCGCAGAGAGATATGCCAACCACACCTGGCGTAAACTATCGAATAGCGGACTCCTATGCATTGGGTGACCCAACCCAACCGGAGTTAATGTCGGAGACTATCGTGAGCAACAAGACCAAGACACGAGAGAATTGGCGGGTCATCTAGGTGTGATTTCAGAGGAAGAAGAAGAGAAGAGGCGGATTATAGATATAATTCAGCCTGTGGCGGCTGTCAGACAAGATCAGCCGAGTCACGGAGCAACTCAACGACGAAAAATGGACCTCAACGGTGGACTTCAAGGAATGAGGAAACAGGCAATGGACCCCAGAGCAAAAGAAGCAATGGCAAGAGAGGCCGAAGTATACGTTCGAATCCATGTTAGATAAGCCGTGCAAATTTCACACATCAAACCCATCTAGACCGGCCAATCACACAACCCGGCAATGCGCATGGATGAAAAATGCGATGGGGAACCCGGCAGGAGTTCAGGTTTCCCATCAGGTGCAACAACAGCATCAGCCGCAATTAACTGGAGCAAATACACAGCAACTGATGCTACCGCCCCCTCCCCCGAGGTACGATAACTCGGATCGAAGGGATGCAGTGCATCAAGTAATGAACCAGGGGCAGGACGGAAGGATAAATCCGGCGAATGCTGGACGTAATGATTACAGGGAACATCACCAGTCTTACTGTGTGTTCACAACGGAACAGCAGGACAAGCGAGTGTGCGCTACGCATATGGAAGTGAATGCGGTTGACCGGCGGTGCCAAGATACCAGCCATGGTCCGATCAGAGATGACACGGAGCATGAAAGACCACCCGAATAATGCCAAGTCCAGGATCATATGCACTCGTGTTGGATCCGACGTTTGTGGGACCAAGCATCAATGTGAAATTCTCAAAAGTACTCATCGATAATGGAAGCAGTATCAACATCATGTACAAAGATACCATGCACAAGCTCGGAATATCACAGAATATGCTACAGTCCACGAGGACAACCTTCCATGGGATAGTGCCAGGGCTTTCATGTGAGCCCATCGGTAAAGTCCGAGTGGACGTGCTATTCGGTACAAGAGATAACTGCAGAGCAGAAAATTTAGAATTTGAGGTGGTCGATCTGGAAAGTTGTTATCATGTTTCTCTACTCGGACGACCTGGCCAAATTCATGAGCAATTGTCATATAGGTTATCTAAAGATGAAGTTACCGGACCACAAGGGGTGATAACGATGGAGGATTACAAAAGTCAATGGAGTGTGCTTCGGGTCAAATTTGGCGAGTCATTGGTTATAGCAAGATAAAAGAAAAGGATTCAGGAGGTAGCACCTCGCCAACAAGATTAAGCATGCGGCATTGGCCAACCCTCATGGCAGTGTTTCTTTTCAGCCGACCAAAGAGATGAAGAAATTTCAGATTGATGAGCAGTTCCCAGAACGCGCTGTTACTATTGGTGCAGGCCTTGACGCTAAATAGGAAGGTGAGCTCACCAACTTCCTCCATGAGAATCGGGACATATTTGCATGGTCAACTCAAGATCTGCAAGGTGTGCCGAGGGAGTTAGTGAGCACTCTTTAAACGTCGAGCCGAGCGAGGCCGGTGAAGCAACCTCCGCCGCTTCGCCAAGACAGGAGAGAAAGGTAATAGGATGAAATAGCTCGGCTTCTCGCAGCCGGGTTCATCATGGAGGTGCTGTATCCGGATTGGTTATCAAATCCGGTACTAGTAGAAAAGAAAAAAGATGACCCCAATGTAGCCATTGTGTGGCGAATGTGTATCGACTACACTAACTTTGAACAAGGCATGTCCGAAAGATCCTTTTCCTTTGCCTAGAATAGACCAAGTCATTGACTCGATCACCGGCTGTGAGCTGTTATCATTTGTAGACGCGATTCTGGTTTCCACGGATACCGTTAAATCCGCCGATCAAATAAAGATGCATTTATTACCCCGTACGGGGCTTATTGTTATCGCACAATGCCATTCGGCCTGCGAAATGCAGGAGCAACGTATCAAAGGTGCATGCAAAAGTGCCTACATGATCAGATAGGAAAAAATGTACAAGTATATGTGGATGACGTAGTCATCAAAACTAAGGAGAGCAAAACCTTGCTAGAAGATATACGGCAAACTTTCGCGAACCTGAGAAGGTTCAATGAAACTTAATCCAGAAGTGCACGTTTGGCGTCGCCAGGAAAAATTACTCGGTTTCCTTGTGTCCAGCCGAGGTATCGAGGCTAATCCAACGAAGATAAGAGCAATAGAAAGAATGGAATTGCCGAGATGCTTGAACGATGTACAAAAGTTCACGGGCTGCCTGGCCTCGCTTAGTCGATTTGTATGGCGGCTAGGAGAAAAGGCGCCACTTTATCACCGATGAGAAAGTCGGACAAATTCATTGGACTCCCAGTGACCTTGCATTTCATGAGTTGAAAAAGATGCTGGTTACGGCACCCATTTTAGCTTCTCCATTATCGAAAGAACCTATGCTACTCTATGTAGCGGCTACCAATCGAGTAGTTAGTACGGTGGTTGTAGTGGAACGACTTGAAGAGGGTAAGACAGTTCAGAGGCCAGTATATTATCTAAGTGAAGTATTATCCACTTCAAAGCAGAATTATCCGCACTATCGTAAGATGGCTTATGGAGTATATATGTCAAAAAGCTTAAGCATTACTTTGAAGAGCACCCCATCAAAGTAATCGTGAGGCACCCATAGCCGACATATTGAACAACAAAGATGCAAGTGGCGAATAGCAAAATGGGCAATCGAGTTATCACCGTATGCTCCACAATTTGATAGGAGAGATGATCAAATCTCAGGTCGCCGATTTTCTCGTAGATCGGGCCGAGGTGCAATATGAGCCACCTGCCAGATCCAAATTATCGACAATGCATTTTGATGGTTCCAAACTAAGGAACGGTTTGGGAGCAGGAATAGTGCTAACCTCGCCTAAAAAGATCGGTTGAAATATGTGCAAATACATTTTGCGCATCCAACAATGTAGCTGAATATGAAGCACTAGTTCATGGACTGAAAATGGCGAAGAAATTGGTATACGCCGAATCCTATGCTACGGTGACTCGGATCTAGTAGTACAGCAAGTATCGGGCGATTGGGACGCATTAGATGCTAATATGGCTTTATCTGATTCCATGTGCAAAAGATAAGCGGATATTTGAAGGATGTGAATTCCACCACATACCACGAAAGAAAATGACGTCACGACACATTGTCAAAATTAGGATCAACCCGCAATCAATTCCGCGGTATTGCCTCGAGCACCTCAGAAACCATCAATAAACCCATCACGAGTCCGAATCAATCTTTATCCCAGCAAGTTCTGCAGAGAATCATACCCAATGGAGGTAGATCCGCGGAAGGATTGGAATCCCTAAAGAGAGGACATGAGGTAATAGCAATCATGGAGAGAGCCGAGGTATATGTCGGCAGAAAACATGGAGATAGACGGTGAGATCATCGCAGAAAAGAGTAACGCCGATATGGGCGCAACCCATATTTTCGTACCTAAAAGACGGTATTGCCGAGTAATGAAATATTAGCAGACAAACCATCGGAAGAGCAAAAGCCTATGCAATCATAAACAATGAGTTATATAAGAGAAGCGTAACAAACATATTACAGTGCGTGAGTTCCTGAAGGTCGGAAATCCTTCTAGACATACACCAAGGAGAATGTGGGCACCATGCCTCATCTCGCGCTTTAGTAGCCAAGGCTTTCAGGCATGGATTTTCTTGTATGGCGTTAAAAAGCGGAAGAATTAGTTAAGAAGTGCAATGGGTGTCAGAGATATGCAACCAGAATACATATGTCGTCAGCCGAGTTAAAAACAATACCCATCACTTGGCCATTTTCTGTATGGGGTTTAGACATGGTGGGACCTTTCAAGCCGGCGAGAGGAGGAATGACCCACATCTTGGTTATGGTAGACAAGTTCACAAAGTGGATTGAAGTAAAACCAATCAAAAAGTGTGATGGGCACACAGCTGTGAAATTTCTCAAGGATATCATCTTGAGATACGGATACCCACATAGCATTATTACGGATAATGGCACGAACTTTGCGTATGAGCCTTCGCGATTTTGCCAAGAGAAGCACATAAGACTAGATGTTGCCTCGGCCCACCCAAAGATCCAATGGGCATGTTGAAAGATCTAATGGACTGGTGTTATCAGGAATAAAACCACGACTTGTTGAACCTTTGCAACGGTCGGCAGGATGTTGGATCGAAGAAATCCCAGCTGTGTTATGGAGCCTTCGGACTACTCCAAATAGATCAACAGGTTACACTCCATTCTTTCTGGTATACGGGGCAGAGGCCGTACTCCCAGCCGACATAATCTATGACTCGCCAAGGGTTGCTCAGTACACAACCTCAGAAACAAATGAAATAGCTCGGCAAGATGCCGTAGACCTGTTGGAAGAAGCCAGGGAGTTGACATTATCACGATCGGCCATCTATCAACAGAACTTACGGCGATATCACAGCAGAAAGTGAATCCTGAGTATTCAAAGAAGGAGATTTAGTCCTCCCTGGTGCAGCTACGGCCGCATGCACAAATTATCACCCCCATGGAAGGACCATTTATCGTGAGCAAAGCATTGCACAACGATGCATATTATCCGATCGATGCTCAATCCGGAGAGAACAAGGCGACAAAGTCGGTGAAGAAACGGCGCCTCGGAATGTGGCTTTACTCGCCATTTTACTCGTAGTGTTCTATCTCAAGGTCAAAATCCAATAATGTATTTGCATCTCGGCACCAGAGCGTGACTGGGGACCGCCATAGGATATATTTATGTCATATCATGTATTTCAAACCTCAAACCTCGGCACCCAGAGCAGTTACTCGGGGACTACAATATGTTATATTATTTCATGTTAGATGTTTAAACCTCAGTACCCAGAGCAGTTACTCGGGGACTGCCATATGTAATGATTATTTCGTATTATATGTTTGAACCTCAACACGCAGAGCGATGACTCGGGGACTGCCATATGGTATATTTATTTCTTTCGCGTTACATACTTGAACATTGGCGATCAGAGCAGTGACTCGGGGACTGCCGTATGTTGTGTTCCTTTCATGTTACGAATATGTACCTCGGTGCCAAAAGCATTGACTTAGGGACTATCATATGGTATGTCAAAGGCGTATTGACACTTAAACCTCGGCATCTAAAGCAACGATTCGGGGACTACCGTATGATACCTCAAACCTATGCTAAACGCAATCATATCAGTTTTATACCACCTCCGAAACGAGATTTATATAAGGAAGTTCTGGACGAGAACGATCCAGCGATTGTTGCTTGCTCCCACAACGGAGTAGTTAACTTATATTCAAAACAGGTCAATAGCGTAGATATTCAGCGCTAATGCCTGGATAAGATCATCAAAACAACGGCAAAGCTAAGCCCTAAAAGATGAGGAAATTACGGGCCAGCAAGGCAAGAATTCGGACGAGCATCCACTTAACAAAGAGTCTCAACAACACATAGCAAAAGAAGTTCGAATCATACGAGTTGACAAATTTTTCGTCTACATTATACGCCCGGCATACCAGGGATCGCAAATAACCTAGGCGTTGTTCGTTGGAGGGGCAGCTCCTTGCTGGTCAAAGGGCACTCAAGTAGGAGGAACTTCGACCGAGGTCGCCTCCGACCCAGGTGCAACTTTTGGCGGTATCACGGGTTGTTCAGAGCGTCGATGCGATGTAGAATGTCCGGTGCCTTTGGAGGAGGACCACGCATCACCGTTGCTATCCGAGCTTGAGCTGGAGCTATCGGATGTGGCCGAATCATCTTCACCTTCCCCGTGCTCAGCTGAATCATCACCCGAAGCACCTTCAGCCGGATCGGGGAGAAAACTCGGCCCTTCATTCCAAGTGTGCACGTCGGCGTACTCGACGAGCTGGAAAGCCCGAGCTTGCCGAAGAGCAACAAAGGTGGGATCTTCAACCCAGCGGGAGCCAGTGCGCAGATTCCTCAGAATGTCAAGAGAGATGTCTTCATACCATGACATGATTACAGTAAGGGCCATGTCGGCACCAGCACGCGCAGCAGATTCTCTCCAAAGACTCAACTGTCTCTTAGATGCCATCAGCCTTGTCACCAATAACTTGATTTCATTGATATCAGGAGTCCCCGAGGTATTCGGCCAGAGTGCATGATAAGCTCGGATAGCGGCCTGCACCAAGTCCCGGCCCATAATTTTCATCGGACCAACTGCAGCACCAACAGCAACCAAGAAATCCTCCATCGAATATTCAAAGTCAGCAACAGGTTCACCTCGACGAGCGCGAGCTGCAAGAACAGCTTTAGAACTAACGGCTTTGGCCTCGGGGAAGTGATCTACGCAAAACATGGACGTGTCAAAGGATAGCAGCGACGACAAAGCAAAAATATAGTTCGGCCAAGCCAACTAACTTACGATGAATGTAGCTCATCATTATCTGAAGGTCTTTGGCCCAAGCAGCTTGACTCTTCTCGAAACGAGCAATTTCCTCGCTCAAACCGCGAGTTTTAAGTTCGGCAGCTTCGAGGAGTTCTTTGTTCTTCTGTAAATCCAGAGTCAGCCGATTCTTTTCCTCGGCAAATTCTTGGTCGACCTTTTCTAGCTCGGACTTCTGAGAGAGCTTGAGTGCATTCACCTCGGATCTCAGGCGAGCTATCTCATCATCTTTTTCTTGTAGTTGCGCCGAATGAGCTGCGCTTTGTTCTAAAAAATGAAGCATCACGTCAGGCATGGGCACGCAATCTTGTTGCGACACTGCAAAGTCTTGCAACTCGGCTTTACCACAGCCCAACGCAATAAGGAAACTTAGCATAGATAATAAAAGGAGAAGGAGTAAAGTAGAAAGGAAACTAACCTTCCAAGGTCTTGATCTTCTTTTCAAGGCGGATATTGAGGTTATTGATATTACCTGTTCAACAAGAAGTAAGCCGGCATTCCGCGGACGAGTATATGAGAAAGGTGGAAATAAGGAAAACGAAATATCGACTTACCGGCCTTCTTTGCCACGGGCAGAATTTTCTCGTACTTCTCTTCCAGCTTGATGCGAAAAAGCAACCTCTGGAACTCAATGGTCGTCGGTCATGTGCAACCTGAGCAATGGAGCAAAATGATAAAACAACAAGTAGAAGCTAAATTAGATCCGAATCGAGCAAAGCTTAATTCGCCTCTAGGTGGCTGGATATTCAAAGTTTCAGATCCGAATCAAGCAAAGCTTAATTCGGCTCTAGGGGGCTGGATATTCAAAGCAATACCAGATCCAAATCAAGCAAAGCTTAATTCGGCTCTAGGTGGCTGGATATTAAAAGCTAAACTAGATTCGAATCAAGCAAAGCTCACTTCGGCTCTAGGTGGCTGGATATTAAAAGCTAAACTAGATCCGAATCAAGCAAAGCTCACTTCGGCTCTAGGTGGCCGGATATTCAAAGCTATACTAGATCCGAGTCAAGAAGGACTAGACTCAGATCTAGGTGGCTAGATCTTCAAAATTAAACTAGATCCGAATCAAGCAAAGCTTAATTCTATAGGTGGCTGGATATTCAAAGCTTATGCGGATCCGAGTCAAGAAGGGCTTAACTCGCTCTAGGTGGATGGATATTCAAAGCTACACCAAGTCCGAATAAACTATGAACTAGAGGGCGGACTAACAAACCTTAGAAATAAAATTAAGTCAAACTTCCAAGCATACAACAAGTTATTTCCTTGCAAGTTTCGGGGACTAGAGAATATGGTAACATCTGGAGAATAATTTAAGACTCAGAGATAAAATAATTACCGCATTCATCTTGTTGGTATCAATGATAAACCGGGACATGGTCAAAACGGCACTGATGTCGAAAAGCTGAAAGGTTGGTTGGCTGGATTACCCTCAAATTGATCGTGAGCATTCGATTATTGGCATACTCAACTAGCGCTCCAAGGCTGTTCCCGCTAGCTGTCCGAGTTAAAACTTTACCCCGGGCAGGCGGTCCGACCACGGCAGTCGCAGGGCTCCTATGAAGAGTGAGCTGGCTGCCGGTGGCCGAGGTAACAGTGACTTGGGCAGATGCAGCTCCCTTACGCAGCACGTCTGCAATACTCGGCTGAGAAGAGCCGGCAAGACCTTTCTGAGAAGAAGTCTTGACGGCAATAACACGTTTCTCCTTAGAAGAGATGTCAGCAGGAAGTTGCGCCTCCGAAGTGGGGACGGAGTCCTTAGGACCAGTGGAGGATAAGCTCGCAGAGGGCGCCGGGGCAACAACCTTTTCGGCCAAGGTCGGGACGACCGTAGAAACTGCCGGAGTAGATGGAGGCTCAATGGTAACGCTGGGGCCCATAGAGGGGACAGCTGGCTCAACGAAAACATTGGAGGGCTGGATCGGATCCAGATCAATGGAAGAGGTCTCGGGGGCATCACGACGACAAAATGACGTATTTGGAGCGGGGGGAGAAGCAGGACGAATAGGACTAGGAATTCGGGTGTCATCAGCGGGAGGAGGAGATGGCGGCCGAATCGGACGGCTAGTCATACTAGGACCGCCGGGTTTAACAGACAAAGGAGCGCTGCAAAAATAAGAAAGAAGATTCGTCGGTATGGGAGACAGAAAGAGAGAAACAAGAAATATAGGCAAAAGAACTTACCCGGCAACCCCGGGCATAGTCTTGCGCCTGGGAGGATTCGGAGCGGATTTCTTTACTCGCTTCTTAGGAACCGCCTCCGAGGCACTAGCAGAGCCCCAAGGCTTCTCGAGGTAAAGGGAGGCCGGGAAGCAATAGGTTCGGCGTCATGAACCTGACCGGCCGGATTAGCTGGGAAAGTAGAAGCCGGAAATGCATAAGAAATAGGCATGGCGGCAACTACCTCAAGAGTTTGGACCTCGTCCAATCACCTTCCTCCTCTTATGAAGGTTTGTCATGAGCTCGAGCCGAGCAGGATCCGACTTAGGGACGAACTCCTCGAGTCCGGCTCCAAGATCCGGGTACTCTGTCTGCGGGCCAAGGAGCCTGAGAACTTACGTCCTCATTCTTCTGCTCTGCGAACCTCTGCAGGACAAGGAGAAAGAAAATCATATAAACCAGTCTCTAGGAACTGAGGAAGAATAGAGTAATGGAGATTAGGCATACCTCGGGAGGCGGACGGTCGCGGGTGAATGGTTTTAACCCCCAAGACCAATCCTCAGGCATATCAGTCGTGAAGATAGCTCGGACGCGCTTTTGAATCAGGTAATTGTCCAACTCCACGGTCGAGACTCGGTTAGGGTCAAGAGGACCACTCATGTAGCATAGCTTGTGGGTCCGGCTTGGGAAGAAGCGAGATCCGGCTACTAATAAAAGTTGCCATCAGGTCTTCGCCGACAACTGCCCGGATCAACTCTTTTAGCCGAATCTCAAGGCCTCGGCCAGGCATGAGTTTTCCTCGGATTATAGAGCCATTCACTTTGGAAGGTGGGCCAATTGAGAAAGGAGGAGCCAATCTTGTCTTCCGCCTCGTTCTTGACATAGAAGAATGATTTGTGCCATTTCTTGCATGACTCCAACCCGGTGACACGGGGAACACGGATTTCCTCCGAGGTGTAATGACGCCGCCCACATTGGGTGAGCAACTTCCGGAAGGATGCAGAGATTTGCCGGAACGACGTTGAGCGGATCTGGAAGAACTTGACCAGACATGCACCGACGGCCACAGGCCAAAGTAACCCTCCAAGCGGAGATGAAAGCGAAAGAGAAGCTATAGCGTTAGAAGGTGGTGCTGAAGGTCAAGTAATCAAGGAATTCTCTAAAATCGCTGAGAGGAGACCGTCAAGCGAATAGTGAGACATGAAGACCATACCGCCTCTCTCGATGATGGAGAGGATTCGGCCGGGTAGACGGCAGAAACCTCGGCAGGAATCCGTCCGAGTTCGGATGAGCCATTCAATCTCCGCGGCATGACGAAGAGCCTGCCACGATCCACGCTCGGGCCCAGAGCCAGCGTCATCGTCCTCAACAAGAGCACCGCTAAACGAACTAGACATGGGTGCGCCGGAGAGATCGCCGGAGGAAAAACTGGCGGCGGAGGGGAGCTTAGAGCTACGAGGTCCCGTCGGAACTTAGCACGAAAACAATGACGAAGAGAGGAGGAACCGCCGACGGAGCACGAAAATGGAGCGGATCGATCTAGGGCAAGACCAGGGCAAGATGGTCAGAAAGGACTCACCAGCGAATGAGCAAGGCCCGTGAGCGGCAACGACGCGGAATCCTCACCGGCGGAGGCTCTGGCGGATGAACGGGCGGGCGGCAAGAGAACACGCAGCGAAGGGAAGAAGGCGGGCCAGCGGCGATAAGGGGAAAGATGAACCCTGCGGGCGCGTTTCCCCTCTGTATAGTCAAGCCACGAACAGGGAGTGGGATCGTGGGTGTGGCAGTTACCCGTGTAGATCGTGGGAACAGCACGAACGCACGACGGTAAGTGGAGCCACAACAACGGCCACAGACAAAGAAAAGTGGTTACGATCCCGAGGGGAGCGGCACACGAGGCGTCGCGGCGGCGCAGCAGGAACAGGGTTCACTGTAGCTTGTCAGTAAGCACTGTAGAAGGACCTAAAAACTAGAAGAGCAATGATGGGGTGATACGTAGGACGTGGCGTACGATGGAAGGAACGAGGAAACCTCGGACAAGGCCATAGCTCGGAAACAAGACTTAAGAAAGTAATGAAGCTGATATAACCCGGCCAAAGCTATTGACAGGGCCACACCACCGGGGACTAATGCTCGGGGATAACCTCGGGTAGGTCAGAGAAAGGGAAAGACAGAGGTAGTGTCCCCGTCTGGTTTCCGAGCTACGGCCTAGGTCGGCCGAATCATGGATATGTCGGCCGATGAACGGAGGCAAGAAGCCCATGTATAGGTATCAGGTAGTCACCCGGCCGAGTTAATGAGAAAATCGGCCGGGTTACCCAAATGATCTTCATACAGGTAAGGAACGAGCCGAGTAACACAAGGTAAGGCCGAGTGATACGAAGCTTGCAGGAGAAGGAGAAGCCCAGGGTCAAAGTATAGCTGCAGGCTAGAAGGAATCATGACAGGGCCAAGCACAAGAGACAAGGATGCACGGCGTCAGAGGGGCAGAAGGAGGTCACGAAGGTGACAGTCCAGAAGCCCGAGGCACGCAGGAGGGGGGCCACTAGAGCCTTGCCGTCATTAGAAGGGCGACAGGGAAAGGAGGCCGCCGAACTACTATTTTGGGACAAGCATATTCCACGAATATGCTTGCCTCGTCAGCCCTAAGGGCACCCAAGGCACCCCTTTATAAGGGGAGGTTTGGACCCTGAGGGGAGGACAAGAAAAAGGAGGGCACCGTTAGGCTGGGGAGATTCACATTGTCCCTCTGTAAGCAGCTCAAGGAGCACTTGTAACACATCAAGAGAGAAATAAAGTTCATCACTTTGGCAGCTTGAGTGTAAAGACAGTTGCATCTTCCCTCCCCAGATCCCACTAGCATCCATTGGCCCCATACTTTAGCCTACCCATGGCATCTGCCGTGCCACCACCACGACACCACCTGTGGTCATTGCATGTGTGTTCTTTCCACAAACCACATATGGATCAACCAGAGTCAATGCATGTGTGTTATTTCCACAAACCACACATGTGGACCCACTCGAGTCATTGCATCTGTGTTATTTCCAGAAACCACACATGGATCAACCACTAGAGTCATTGCATATGTGTTATTTCCACAAACCACACATGGATCAACCACTATAGTCATTGCATGTGTGTTCTTATGCTAAAAGCAACACTAGAGTCATTGCAGGTGTTTTTTTTTCACAAACCACACATGGATCAACCACTAGAGTCATTGCATGTGTGTTATTTCCACAAACAAACATGGATCAACCACTAGAGTCATTGCATGTGTGTTCTTTTCCACAAACCACACATGGATCCACCAGTGGTCATTGCATGTGTGTTCTTTCCACAAACCACACATGGATCAACCACTAAAGTCATTGCATGTGTGTTATTTCCACAAACCACACATGGATCAACCACTAGAGTCATTGCATGTGTGTTCTTATACTAAAACCACAAACCAGTACTAGAGTCATTGCATGTGTGTTCTTTTCCGCAAACCACACATGGATCCACCAGTACTAGAGTCATTGCATGTGTGTTCTTTCCACAAACCACACATGGATCAACCACTAGAGTCATTGCATGTGTGTTCTTATACTAAAACCAACACTACAGTCATTGCATATGTGTTCTTTTCACAAACCACACATGGATCAACCACTACAGTCATTGCATGTGTATTATGTCCACAAACAAACATGGATCAACCACTAGTGTCATTGCATGTGTGTTCTTTTCCACAAACCACACATGGATCCACCAGTGGTCATTGCATGTGTGTTCATTCCACAAACCACGCATGGATCAACCACTAGAGTCATTGTATGTGTGTTATTTCCACAAACCACACATGGATTAACCAGTGTCATTGCATGTGTCTTCTTTTCACAAACCACACATGGATGAACCACTAGAGTCATTGCATGTGTATTATTTCCACAAACAAACATTAATCAACCACTAGAGTCATTGCATGTGTGTTCTTTTCCACAAACCACACATGGATCCACCAGTGGTCATTGCATGTGTTCTTTCCACAAACCACACATGGATCAACCACTAGAGTCATTGCATGTGTGTTATTTCCACAAACCACACATGGATCAACCACTAGAGTCATTGCATGTGTGTTATTTCCACAAACCACACATGGATCAACCACTAGAGTCATTGCATGTTTGTTCTTATACTAAAACTACAAACCAGCACTAGAGTCATTGCATGTGTGTTCTTTTACTAAAACCAGAAACCAGCACTAGAGTCATTGCATGTGTGTTCTTTTCCACAACCCAGACGTGGATCAACCACTAGAGTCATTGCATGTTTGTTCTTATACTAAAACCACAAACCAGCAATAGAGTCATTGCATGTGTGTTCTTTTCCACAAACCACACATGGATCCACCAGTGGTCATTGCATGTGTGTTCTTTCCACAAACCACATATGGATCAACCAGAGTCATTGGATGTGTGTTATTTCCACAAACCACACATGGATCAACCACTAGAGTCATTGCATGTGTGTTCTTTCCACAAACCACACATGGATCAACCAGTGGTCATTGCATGTGTGTTATTTCCACAAACCACATATGGATCAACCACTAGAGTCATTGCATGTGTGTTCTTATACTAAAACCACAAACCAGTACTAGAGTCATTGCATGTGTGTTCTTACACTAAAACCAACATGGATCCACCAGTGGTCATTGCATGTGTGTTCTTTCCACAAACCACACATGGATCAACCACTAGAGTCATTGCATGTGTGTTCTTATACTAAAACCACAAACCAGTACTAGAGTCATTGCATGTGTGTTCTTTTCCACAAACCACACATGGATCCACCAGTGGTCATTGCATGTGTGTTCTTTCCACAAACCACACATGGATCAACTAGAGTCATTGCATGTGTGTTATTTCCACAAACCACACATGGATCAACCACTAGAGTCATTGCATGTGTGTTCTTATACTAAAACCAACACTAGAGTCATTGCATGTGTGTTATTTTCACAAACCACACATGGATCAACCACTAGAGTCATTGCATGTGTGTTATTTCCACAAACAAACATGGATCAACCACTAGAGTCATTGCATGTGTGTTCTTTTCCACAAACCACACATGGATCCACCAGTGGACATTGCATGTGTGTTCTTTCCACAAACCACACATGGATCAACCACTAGAGTCATTGCATGTGTGTTCTTATACTAAAACCACAAACCAGCACTAGAGTCATTGCATGTGTGTTCTTTTCCACAAACCACACATGGATCCACCAGTGGTCATTGCATGTGTGTTCTTTCCACAAACCACACATGGATCAACCAGAGTCATTGCATGTGTGTTCTTTCCACAAACCACACATGGATCAACCACTAGAGTCATTGCATGTGTGTTCTTATACTAAAACCAACCCTAGAGTCATTGCATGTGTGTTCTTTCCACAAACCACACATGGATCAACCACTAGAGTCATTGCATGTGTGTTCTTTTCACAAACCACACATGGATCAACAACTAGAGTCATTGCATGTGAGTCATTGCATCTGTGTTCTTTTCCACAAACCACACATGGATCCACCAGTGGTCATTGCATGTGTGTTCTTTCCACAAACCACACATGGATCAACCAGAGTCATTGCATGTGTGTTATTTCCACAAACCACACATGGATCAACCACTAGAGTCATTGCATGTTTGTTCTTATACTAAAACCACAAACCAGCACTAGAGTCATTGCATGTGTTCTTTTCCACAAACCAGACATGGATCCACTAGTGGTCATTGCATGTGTTCTTTCCACAAACCACATATGGATCAACCACTAGTCATTGCATGTGTGTTCTTTCCACAAACCCCACATGGATCAACCACTAGAGTCATTGCATGTTTGTTCTTATACTAAAACCACAAACCAGCACTAGAGTCATTGCATGTGTGTTCTTTTCCACAAACCACACATGGATCCACCAGTGGTCATTGCATGTGTGTTCTTTCCACAAACCACACATGGATCAACCACTAGTCATTGCATGTGTGTTATTTCCACAAACCACACATGGATCAACCACTAGAGTCATTGCATGTGTGTTCTTTCCACAAACCACACATGGATCCACCGGTTGTCATTGCATGTGTGTTATTTCCACAAACCACACATGGATCAACCACTAGAGTCATTGCATGTGTGTTCTTATACTAAAACCAACACTAGAGTCATTGCATGTGTGTTCTTACACTAAAACCAACATGGATCCACCAGTGGTCATTGCATGTGTGTTCTTTCCACAAACCACACATGGATCAACCACTAGAGTCATTGCATGTTTGTTCTTATACTAAAACCACAAACCAGCACTAGAGTCATTGCATGTGTGTTCTTTTCCACAAACCACACATGGATCCACCAGTGGTCATTGCATGTGTGTTCTTTCCACAAACCACACATGGATCAACCAGAGTCATTGCATGTGTGTTCTTTCCACAAACCACACATGGATCAACCACTAGAGTCATTGCATGTTTGTTCTTATACTAAAACCACAAACCAGCACTAGAGTCATTGCATGTGTGTTGTTTTCCACAAACCACACATGGATCCACCAGTGGTCATTGCATGTGTGTTCTTTCCACAAACCACACATGGATCAACCAGTCATTGCATGTGTGTTATTTCCACAAACTACACATGGATCAACAACTAGAGTCATTGCATGTGTGTTCTTATACTAAAATCATCACTAGAGTCATTGCATGTGTGTTCTTTTCACAAACCACATGGATCCACCAGTGGTCATTGCATGTGTGTTCTTTCCACAAACCACATATGGATCAACCACTAGTCATTGCATGTGTGTTATTTCCACAAACCACACATGGATCAACCACTAGAGTCATTGCATGTGTGTTCTTTCCACAAACCACACATGGATCCACCGGTGGTCATTGCATGTGTGTTCTTTCCACAAACCACACATGGATCAACCACTAGAGTCATTGCATGTGTGTTCTTATACTAAAACCACAAACCAGTACTAGAGTCATTGCATGTGTGTTCTTACACTAAAACCAACATGGATCCACCAGTGGTCATTGCATGTGTGTTCTTTCCACAAACCACACATGGATCAACCACTAGAGTCATTGCATGTTTGTTCTTATACAAAAACCACAAACCAGACGTAGAGTCATTGCATGTGTGTTCTTTTCCACAAACCACACATGGATCCACTAGTGGTCATTGCATGTGTGTTCTTTCGACAAACCACGCATGGATCAACCAGAGTCATTGCATGTGTGTTCTTTCCACCAAACCACACATGGATCAACCACTAGAGTCATTGCATGTTTGTTGTTATACTAAAACCACAAACCAGCACTAGAGCCATTGCATGTGTGTTCATTTCCACAAACCACGCATGGATCCACCAGTGGTCATTGCATGTGTGTTCTTTCCACAAACCACACATGGATCAACCAGAGTCATTGCATGTGTGTTATTTCCACAAACCACACATGGATCAACCACTAGAGTCATTGCATGTTTGTTCTTATACTAAAACCACAAACCAGCACTAGAGTCATTGCATGTGTGTTCTTTTCCACAAACCACACATGGATCCACCAGTGGTCATTGCATGTGTGTTCTTTCCACAAACCACACATGGATCAACCACTAGAGTCATTGCATGTGTGTTCTTTCCACAAACCACACATGGATCAACCACTAGAGTCATTGCATGTGTGTTCTTATACTAAAACCACAAACCAGCACTAGAGTCATTGCATGTGTGTTCTTTCCACAAAAACCACATTGCTCCACCAGTGGTCATTGCATGTGTGTTCTTTCCACAAACCACATATGGATCAACCAGAGTCATTGCATGTGTGTTATTTCCACAAACCACACATGGATCAACTAGAGTCATTGCATGTGTGTTATTTCCACAAACCACACATGGATCAACCACTAGAGTCATTGCATGTGTGTTCTTATACTAAAACCACAAACCAGCACTAGAGTCATTGCATGTGTGTTCTTTTCAACAAACCACACATGGATCCACCAGTGGTCATTGCATGTGTGTTCTTTCAACAAACCACACATGGATCAACCACTAGAGTCATTGCATGTGTGTTATTTCCACAAACCACACATGGATCAACCACTAGAGTCATTGCATGTTTGTTCTTATAATAAAACCACAAACCAGCACTAGAGTCATTGCATGTGTGTTCATTTCCACAAACCACACATGGATCCACCACTAGAGTCATTGCATGTGTGTTCTTTCCACAAACCACACATGGATCAACCAGAGTCATTGCATGTGTGTTCTTTCCACAAACCACACATGGATCAACCACTAGAGTCATTGCATGTTTGTTCTTACACTAAAACCACAAACCAGCACTAGAGTCATTGCATGTGTGTTATTTCCACAAACCACACATGGATCCACCAGTGGTCATTGCATGTGTGTTCTTTCCACAAACCACATATGGATCCAGCAGAGTCATTGCATGTGTGTTATTTCCACAAACCACACATGGATCAACTAGAGTCATTGCATGTGTGTTATTTCCACAAACCACACATGGATCAACCACTAGAGTCATTGCATGTTTGTTCTTATACTAAAACCACAAACCAACACTAGAGTCATTGCATGTGTGTTCTTTTCCACAAACCACACATGGATCCACCAGTGGTCATTGCATGTGTGTTCTTTCCACAAACCACACATGGATCCACCACTAGTAATTGCATGTGTGTTCTTTCCAAAAACCACATATAGATCAACCATTAGTCATTGTATGTGTGTTATTTCAACAAACCACACATGGATCCACCAGTGGTCATTGCATGTGTGTTACTTCCACAAACCACACATGGATCAACCACTAGAGTCATTGCATGTGTGTTCTTATACTAAAACCACAAATCAGTACTAGAGTCATTGCATGTGTGTTCTTACACTAAAACCAACATGGATCCACCAGTGGTCATTGCATGTGTGTTCTTTCCACAAACCACACATGGATCAACCACTAGAGTCATTGCATGTGTGTTCTTTCCACAAACCACACATGGATCAACCACTAGAGTCATTGCATGTTTGTTCTTGTACTAAAACCACAAACCAGCACTAGAGTCATTGCATGTGTGTTCTTTTCCACAAACCACACATGGATCCACCAGTGGTCATTGCATGTGTGTTCTTTCCACAAACCACACATGGATCAACCAGAGTCATTGCATGTGTGTTCTTTCCACAAACCACACATGGATCAACCACTAGAGTCATTGCATGTTTGTTCTTATACTAAAACCACAAACCAGCACAAGAGTCATTGCATGTGTGTTCTTTTCCACAAACCACACATGCATCCACCAGTGGTCATTGCATGTGTGTTCTTTGCATAGACCACATATGGATCAACCTCTAGTCATTGCATGTGTGTTATTTCCACAATTCACACATGGATCAACCACTAGAGTCATTGCATGTGTGTTCTTTCCACAAACCACATGGATCCACCAGTGGACATTGCATGTGTATTCTTTCCACAAACCACACATGGATCAACCACTAGAGTCATTGCATGTTTGTTCTTATATTAAAACCACAAACCAGCACTAGAGTCATTGCATGTGTGTTCTTTCCACAAACCACACATGGATCCACCAGTGGTCATTTCATGTGTGTTCTTTCCACAAACCACATATGGATTAACCAGAGTCATTGCATGTGTGTTATTTCCACAAACCACACATAGATCAACCACAAGAGTCATTGCATGTATGTTCTTATACTGAAACCACAAACCAGTACTAGAGTCATTGCATGTGTGTTCTTAACCTGAAACCAACATGGATCCACTAGTGGTCATTGCATGTGTGTTCTTTCCACAAACCACATATGGATCAACCACTAGAGTCATTGCATGTTTGTTCTTATACTAAAACTACAAACAAGCACTAGAGTCATTGCATGTGTGTTCTTTTCCACAAACCACACATGGATCCACCAGTGGTCATTGCATGTGTGTTATTTCCACAAACCACACATGGATCAACCAGAGTCATTGCATGTGTGTTCTTTCCACAAACCACACATGGATCAACCACTAGAGTCATTGCATGTTTGTTCTTATACTAAAACCACAAACCAGCACTAGAGTCATTGCATGTGTGTTGTTTTCCACAAACCACACATGGATCCACCAGTGGTCATTGCATGTGTGTTCTTTCCACAAACCACACATGGATCAACCAGAGTCATTGCATGTGTGTTATTTCCACAAACCACACATGGATCAACCACTAGAGTCATTGCATGTTTGTTCTTATAATAAAACTACAAACCAGCACTAGAGTCATTGCATGTGTGTTCTTTTCCACAAACCACACATGGACCAACAGTGGTCATTGCATGTGTGTTCTTTCCACAAACCACAGATGGATCAACCACTAGTCATTGCATGTGTGTTATTTCCACAAACCACAAATGGATAAACCACTAGAGTCATTGCATGTGTGTTCTTTACAAAAACCACACATGGAACCACCGGTGGTCATTGCATGTGTGTTATTTCCACAAACCGCACATAGATCAATCACTAGAGTCATTGCATGTGTGTTCTTATACTAAAACCACAAACCAGTACTAGAGTCATTGTATGTGTGTTCTTACACTAAAACCAACATGGATCCACCAGTGGTCATTGCATGTGTGTTCTTTCCACAAACCACACATGGATCAACCACTAGAGTCATTGCATGTTTGTTCTTATAGTAAAACCACAAACCAGCACTAGAGTCATTGCATGTGTGTTCTTTTCCACAAACCACACATGGATCCACCAGTGGTCATTGCATGTGTGTTCTTTCCACAAACCACACATGGATCAACCAGAGTCATTGCATGTGTGTTCTTTCCACAAACCACACATGGATCAACCACTAGAGTCATTGCATGTTTGTTCTTATACTAAAACCACAAACCAGCAATAGAGTCATTGCATGTGTGTTCTTTTCCACAAACCACACATGGATCCACCAGTGCTCATTGCATGTGTGTTCTTTCCACAAACCACATATGGATCAACCAGTGTCATTGCATGTGTGTTATTTCCACAAACCACACATGGATCAACTAGAGTCATTGCATGTGTGTTATTTCCACAAACCACACATGGATCAACCACTAGAGTCATTGCATGTTTGTTCTTATAATAAAACCACAAACCAGCACTAGAGTCATTGCATGTGTCTTCTTTTCCACAAACCACACATGGATCCACCAGTGGTCATTGCATGTGTGTTCTTTCCACAAACAACAGATGGATCAACCACTAGTCATTGCATGTGTGTTATTTCCACAAACCACACATGGATCAACCACTAGAGTCATTGCATGTGTGTTCTTTCCACAAACCACACATGGAACCACCGGTGGTCATTGCATGTGTGTTATTTCCACAAACCACACATGGATCAACCACTAGAGTCATTGCATGTGTGTTCTTATACTAAAACCACAAACCAGTACTAGAGTCATTGTATGTGGGTTCTTACACTAAAACCAACATGGATCCACCAGTGGTCATTGCATGTGTCTTCTTTCCACAAACCACACATGGATCAACCACTAGAGTCATTGCATGTGTGTTCTTTCCACAAACCACACATGGATCAACCACTAGAGTCATTGCATGTTTGTTCTTATACTAAAACCACAAACCAGCACTAGAGTCATTGCATGTGTGTTCTTTTCCACAAACCACACATGGATCCACCGTTGGTCATTGCATGTGTGTTCTTTCCACAAACCACACATGGATCAACCAGAGTCATTGCATCTGTGTTCTTTCCACAAACCACACATGGATCAACCACTAGAGTCATTGCATGTTTGTTCTTGTACTAGAACCACAAACCAGCACTAGAGTAATTGCATGTGTGTTCTTTTCCACAAACCACACATGGATCCACCAGTGGTCATTGCATGTGCGTTCTTTCCACAAACCACATATGGATCAACCACTAGTCATTGCATGTGTGTTATTTCCACAAACCACAAATGGATCAACCACTAGAGTCATTGCATGTGTGTTCTTTCCACAAACCACACATGGATCCACCAGTGGACATTGCATGTGTGTTCTTTCCACAAACCACACATGGATCAACCACTAGAGTCATTGCATGTTTGTTCTTATATTAAAACCACAAACCAGCACTAGAGTCATTGCATGTGTGTTCTTTTCCACAAACCACACATGGATCCACCAGTGGTCATTTCATGTGTGTTCTTTCCACAAACCACATATGGATTAACCAGAGTTATTGCATGTGTGTTCTTTCCACAAACCACACATGTGGACCCACTAGAGTCATTGCATGTGTGTTATTTCCACAAACCTCACATGGATCAACCACTGGAGTCATTGCATGTGTGTTATTTCCACAAACCACACATGGATCAACCACTAGAGTCATTGCATGTGTGTTATTTCCACAAACCACACATGGATCAACCACTAGATTCACTGCATGTTAGTTCTTATACTAAAACCACAAGCCATCACTAGAGTCTTTGCATGTGTGTTCTTTTACTAAAACCACAAACCAACACTAGAGTCATTGCATGTGTGTTCTTTCCACAAACCACACATGGATCAATCACTAGAGTCATTGCATGTTTGTTCTTATACTAAAACCACAAACCAGCACTAGAGTCATTGCATGTTTGTTCTTATACTAAAACCACAAACCAGCACTAGTCATTGAATGTGTGTTCTTTTCCACAAACCACATATGGATCGACCAGTGGTCATTGCATGTGTGTTCTTTCGACAAACCACATATGGATCAACCAGAGTCATTGCATGTGTGTTCTTTTCACAAACCACACATGTGGACCCACTAGAGTCATTGCATGTGTGTTATTTCCACAAACCACATGGATCAACCACTAGAGTCATTGCATATGTGTTATTTCCACAAACCACACATGGATCAACCACTAGAGTCATTGCATGTGTGTTCTTATACTAAAACCAACACTAGAGTCATTGCAGGTGTGTTCTTTTCACAAACCACACATGGATCAACCACTAGAGTCATTGCATGTGTGTTATTTCCATAAACAAACATGGATCAACCACTAGAGTCATTGCATGTGTGTTCTTTTCCGCAAGCCACACATGGATCCACCAGTGGTCATTGCATGTGTGTTCAATTCCACAAACCACACATGGATCAACCAATAGAGTCATTGCATGTGTGTTATTTCCACAAACCACACATGGATCAATCACTAGAGTCATTGCATGTGTGTTCTTATACTAAACAACAATCCAGGACTAGAGTCATTGCATGTGTGTTCTTTTCCACAAACCACACATGGATCCACCAGTACTAGAGTCATTGCATGTGTGTTCTTTCCACAAACCACATATGGATCAACCACTAGATTCATTGAATGTTTGTTCTTATACTAAAACAAACACTAGAGTCATTGCATGTGTGTTCTTTTCACAAACCACACATGGATCAACCACTAGAGTCATTGCATGTGTGTTATTTCCACAAACAAACATGGATCAACCACTAGAGTCATTGCATGTGTGTTCTTTCCACAAACCACATGGATCCACCAGTGGTCATTGCATGTGTGTTCTTTCAACAAACCACACATAGATCAACCACTAGAGTCATTGCATGTGTGTTATTTCCACAAACCACACATGGATCAACCACTAGAGTCAATGCATGTGTGTTATTTTCCACAAACCACACATGGATCCACCAGTGGTCATTGCACGTGTGTTCTTTCCACAAACCACACATGGATCAACCACTAGAGTCATTGCATGTTTGTTCTTATACTAAAACCACAAACCAGCACTAGAGTCATTGCATGTGTGTTCTTTCCACAAACCACACATGGATCCACCAGTGGTCATTGCATGTGTGTTCTTTCCACAAACCACACATGGATCAACCAGAGTCATTCCATGTGTGTTCTTTCCACAAACCACACATGGATCAACCACTAAAGTCATTGCATGTTTGTTCTTATACTAAAACCACAAACCAACACTAGACTCATTGCATGTGTGTTCTTTTCCACAAACCACACATGGATCCACTAGTGGTCATTGCATGTGTGTTCTTTCCACAAACCACACATGGATCAACCACTAGAGTCATTGCATGTGTGTTATTTCCACAAACCACACATGGATCAACCACTAGAGTCATTGCATGTTTGTTCTTATACTAAAACCACAAACGAACACTAGAGTCATTGCATGTGTGTTCTTTTCCACAAACCACACATGGATCCACCACTAGATTCATTGCATATGTGTTCTTTCCACAAACCACACATGGATCAACCAGAGTCATTGCATGTGTGTTCTTTCGACAAACCACACATGGATCAACCACTAGAGTCATTGCATGTGTGTTCTTATACTAAAACCAACACTAGAGACATTGCATGTCTGTTTTTTCCACAAACCACACATGGATCAACCACTAGAGTCATTGCATGTGTGTTATTTCCACAAACAAACATGGATCAACCACTAGAGTCATTGCATGTGTGTTCTTTTCCACAAACCACACATGGATCCACCAGTGGTCATTGCATGTGTGTTCTTTCCACAAACCACACATGGATCAACCACTAGAGTCATTGCATGTGTGTTATTTCCACAAACCACACATGGATCAACCACTAGAGTCATTGCATGTTTGTTCTTATACTAAAACCACAAACCAGCACTAGAGTCATTGCATGTGTGTTCTTTTCCACAAACCTCACATGGATCCACTAGTGGTCATTGCATGTGTGTTCTTTCCACAAACCACATATGGATCCACCACTAGTCATTGCATGTGTGTTCTTTCCACAAACCACACATGGATCAACCACTAAAGTCATTGCATGTTTGTTCTTATACTAAAACCACAAACCAGCACTAGAGTCAATGCATATGTGTTCTTTTCCACAAACCACATATGGATCCACCAGTGGTCATTGCATGTGTGTTCTTTCCACAAACCACACACGGATCAACCAGATTCATTGCATGTGTGTTCTTTCCACAAACCACACATGGATCAACCACTAGAGTCATTTCATGTGTGTTCATATACAAAAACCACAAACCAGTACTAGAGTCATTGCATGTGTGTTCTTTTCCACAAACCACACATGGATCCACCAGTGGTCATTGCATGTGTGTTATTTCCACAAACCACTCATGGATCCACCAGAGTCATTGCATGTGTGTTCTTTCCACAAACCACACATGGATCAACCACTAGAGTCATTGCATGTGTGTTCTTATACTAAAACCAACACTAGAGTCATTGCATGTGTGTTCTTTTCACAAACCACACATGGATCAACCACTAGAATCATTGCATGTGTGTTATTTCCACAAACAAACATGGATCAACCACTAGAGTCATTCCATGTGTGTTCTTTTCCACAAACCACACATGGATCCACTAGTGGTCATTGCATGTGTGTTCTTTCCACAAACCACACATGGATCAACCACTAGAGTCATTGCATGTGTGTTATTTCCACAAACCACACATGGGTCAACCAGAGTCATTGCATGTGTGTTCTTTTCACAATCCACACATGGGTCAACCACTAGAGTCATTGCATGTTTGTTCTTATACTAAAACCACAAACCAGCACTAGAGTCATTGCATGTGTGTTTTTTCCAAAACCACACATGGATCCACCAGTGGTCATTGCATGTGTGTTCTTTCCACAAACCACATATGGATCAACCAGAGTCATTGCATGTGTGTTATTTCCACTAACCACACATGGATGAACCAGTAGAGTCATTGCATGTTTTTCTTATACTAAAACCACAAACCAGCGCTAGAGTCATTGCATGTGTGTTCTTTTCCACAAACCACACATGGATCCACTAGTGGTTATTGCATGTGTGTTCTTTCCACAAACACATATGGATCAACCACTAGTCATTGCATGTGTGTTATTTCCACAAACCACACATGGATCAACCACTAGAGTCATTGCATGTGTGTTCTTTCCACAAACCACACATGGATCCACCAGTGGTCATTGCATGTGTGTTCTTTCCACAAACCACACATGGATCAACCACTAGAGTCATTGCATGTTTGTTCTTATACTAAAACCACAAACCAGCACTAGAGTCATTGCATGTGTATTCTTTTCCACAAACCACACATGGATCCACCAGTGGTTATTGCATGTGTGTTCTTTCCACAAACCACATATGGATCAACCAGAGTCATTGCATGTGTGTTATTTCCACAAACCACACATGTGGACCCACTAGAGTCATTGCATGTGTGTTCTTATACTAAAAGCATCACTAGAGTCATTGCAGGTGTGTTCTTTTCACAAACCACGCATGGATCAACCAGTAGAGTCATTGCATGTGTGTTATTTCCACAAACAAACATGGATCAACCACTAGAGTCATTGCATGTGTGTTCTTTTCCACAAACCACACATGGATCCACCAGTGGTCATTGCATGTGTGCTCTTTCCACAAACCACACATGGATCAACCACTAGAGTCATTGCATGTGTGTTATTTCCACAAACCACACATGGATCAACCACTAGAGTCATTGCATGTGTGTTCTTATACTAAAACCACAAACCAGTACTAGAGTCATTGCATGTGTGTTCTTTTCCACAAACCACACATGGATCCACCAGTACTAGAGTCATTGAATGTGTGTTCTTTCCACAAACACCAAATGTTTCACCCACTATAGTCGTTGCATTTGTGTTATTTACACAAACCACACATGGACCAACCACTAGAGTCATTGCATGTGTGTTCTTATTCTAAAACCAACACTAGAGTCATTGCATGTGTGTTCTTTTCACAAACCACACATGGATCAACCACTAGAGTCATTGCATGTGTGTTATTTCCACAAACAAACATGGATCAACCACTAGAGTCATTGCATGTGTGTTCTTTTCCACAAACCACACATGGATCCACCAGTGCTCATTGCATGTGTGTTCTTTCCACAAACCACATATGGATCAACCACTAGAGTCGTTGCATATGTGTTATTTACACAAACCACACATGGACCAACCACTAGAGTCATTGCATGTGTGTTCTTATTCTAAAACCAACACTAGAGTCATTGCATGTGTGTTCTTTGCACAAACCACACATGGATCAACCACTAGAGTCATTGCATGTGTGTTATTTCCACAAACCACACATGGATCAACAGAGTCATTGCATGTGTGTTCTTTTCACAAACCACACATGGATCAACCACTAGAGTCATTGCATGTGTGGTATTTCCACAAACAAACATGGATCAACCACTAGAGTCATTTCATGTGTGTTCTTTTCCACAAACCACACATGGATCCACTAGTGGTCATTGCATGTGTGTTCTTTCCACAAACCACACATGGATCAACCACTAGAGTCATTGCATGTGTGTTATTTCCACAAACCACACATGGATCAACCACTAGAGTCATTGCATGTGTGTTATTTCCACAAACCACACATGGATTAACCACTAGAGTCATTGCATGTTTGTTCTTATACTAAAACCACAAACCAGCACTAGAGTCATTGCATGTGTGTTCTTTTACTAAAACCACAAACCAGCACTAGACTCATTGCATGTGTGTTCTTATACTAAAACCACAAACCAGCACTAGATTCATTTCATGTTTGTTCTTATACTAAAACCACAAACCAGCACTAGAGTCATTGCATGTGTGTTCTTTTCCACAAACCACACATGGATCCACCTGTGGTCATTGCATGTGTGTTCTTTCCACAAACCACATATGGATCAACCAGAGTCATTGCATGTGTGTTATTTCCACAAACCACACATGTGGACCCACTAGAGTCATTGCATGTGTGTTATTTCCAGAAACCACACATGGATCAACCACTAGAGTCATTGCATATGTGTTATTTCCACAAACCACACATTGATCAACCACTATAGTCATTGCATGTGTGTTCTTATGCTAAAAGCAACACTAGAGTCATTGCAGGTGTGTTCTTTTCACAAACCACACATGGATCAACCACTAGAGTCATTGCATGTGTGTTATTTCCACAAACAAACATGGATCAACCACTAGAGTCATTGCATGTGTGTTCTTTTCCACAAACCACACATGGATCCACCAGTGGTCATTGCATGTGTGTTCTTTCCACAAACCAAACATGGATCAACCACTAAAGTCATTGCATGTGTGTTATTTCCACAAACCACACATGGATCAACCACTAGAGTCATTGCATGTGTGTTCTTATACTAAAACCACAAACCAGTACTAGAGTCATTGCATGTGTGTTCTTTTCCACAAACCACACATGGATCCACCAGTACTAGAGTCATTGCATGTGTGTTCTTTCCACAAACTACACATGGATCAACCACTAGAGTCATTGCATGTTTGTTCTTATACTAAAACCACAAACCAGCACTAGAGTCATTGCATGTGTATTCTTTTCCACAAACCACACATAGATCCACCAGTGGTTATTGCATGTGTTTTCTTTCCACATACCACATATGGATCAACCAGAGTCATTGCATGTGTGTTATTTCCACAAACCACACATGTGGACCCACTAGAGTCATTGCATGTGTGTTCTTATACTAAAAGCATCACTAGAGTCATTGCAGGTGTGTTCTTTTCACAAACCACGCATGGATCAACCAGTAGAGTCATTGCATGTGTGTTATTTCCACAAACAAACATGGATCAACCACTAGAGTCATTGCATGTGTGTTCTTTTCCACAAACCACACATGGATCCACCAGTGGTCATTGCATGTGTGCTCTTTCCACAAACCACACATGGATCAACCACTAGAGTCATTGCATGTGTGTTATTTCCACAAACCACACATGGATCAACCACTAGAGTCATTGCATGTGTGTTCTTATACTAAAACCACAAACCAGTACTAGAGTCATTGCATGTGCGTTCTTTTCCACAAACCACACATGGATCCACCAGTACTAGAGTCATTGCATGTGTGTTCTTTCCACAAACCACACATGGATCAACCACTAGAGTCGTTGCATATGTGTTATTTACACAAACCACACATGGACCAACCACTAGAGTCATTGCATGTGTGTTCTTATACTAAAACCAACACTAGAGTCATTGCATGTGTGTTCTTTTCACAAACCACACATGGATCAACCACTAGAGTCATTGCATGTGTGTTATTTCCACAAACAAACATTGATCAACCACTAGAGTCATTGCATGTGTGTTCTTTTCCACAAACCACACATGGATACACCAGTGGTCATTGCATGTGTGTTCTTTCCACAAACCACACATGGATCAAACACTAGAGTCATTGCATGTGTGTTATTTCCACAAACCACACATGGATCAACCAGAGTCATTGCATGTGTGTTCTTTTCACAAACCACACATGGATCAACCACTAGAGTCATTGCATGTGTGGTATTTCCACAAACAAACATGGATCAACCACTAGAGTCATTTCATGTGTGTTCTTTTCCACAAACCACACATGGATCCACCCGTGGTCATTGCATGTGTGTTCTTTCCACAAACCACACATGGATCAACCACTAGAGTCATTGCATGTGTGTTATTTCCACAAACCACACATGGATCAACCACTAGAGTCATTGCATGTGTGTTATTTCCACAAACCACACATGGATCAACCACTAGAGTCATTGCATGTTCGTTCTTATACTAAAACCACAAACCAGCACTAGAGTCATTGCATGTGTGTTCTTTTACTAAAACCACAAACCAGCACTAGACTCATTGCATGTGTGTTCTTATACTAAAACCACAAACCAGCACTAGATTCATTTCATGTTTGTTCTTATACTAAAACCACAAACCAGCACTAGAGTCATTGCATGTGTGTTCTTTTCCACAAACCACACATGGATCCACCTGTGGTCATTGCATGTGTGTTCTTTCCACAAACCACATATGGATCAACCAGAGTCAATGCATGTGTGTTATTTCCACAAACCACACATGTTGACCCACTCGAGTCATTGCATCTTAGTTATTTCCAGAAACCACACATGGATCAACCACTAGAGTCATTGCATTTGTGTTATTTCCACAAACCACACATGGATCAACCACTATAGTCATTGCATGTGTGTTCTTATGCTAAAAGCAACACTAGAGTCATTGCAGGTGTGTTTTTCACAAACCACACATGGATCAACCACTAGAGTCATTGCATGTGTGTTATTGCACAAACAAACATGGATCAACCACTAGAGTCATTGCATGTGTGTTCTTTCCTCCAACCACACATGGATCCCCCAGTGGTCATTGCATGTGTGTTCTTTCCACAAACCACACATGGATCAACCACTAAAGTCATTGCATGTGTGTTATTTCCACAAACCACACATGGATCAACCACTAGAGTCATTGCATGTGTGTTCTTATACTAAAACCACAAACCAGTACTAGAGTCATTGCATGTGTGTTCTTTTCCACAAACCACACATGGATCCACCACTAGAGTCATTGCATGTGTGTTCTTTCCACAAACCACATGGATCAACCACTAGAGTCATTGCATGTGTGTTCTTATACTAAAACCAACACTAGAATCATTGCATATGTGTTCTTTTCACAAACCACACATGGATCAACCACTACAGTCATTGCATGTATTATGTCCACAAACAAACATGGATCAAACACTAGTGTCATTGCATGTGTGTTCTTTTCCACAAACCACACATGGATCCACCAGTGGTCATTGCATGTGTGTTCTTTCCACAAACCACGCATGGATCAACCACTAGAGTCATTGTATGTGTGTTATTTCCACAAACCACACATGGATTAACCAGTGTCATTGCATGTGTCTTCTTTTCACAAACCACACATGGATCAACCACTAGAGTCATTGCATGTGTATTATTTCCACAAACAAACATTAATCAACCACTAGAGTCATTGCATGTGTGTTCTTTTCCACAAACCACATGGATCCACCAGTGGTCATTGCATGTGTGTTCTTTCCACAAACCACACATGGATCAACCACTAGAGTCATTGCATATGTGTTATTTCCACAAACCACATGGATCAACCACTAGAGTCATTGCATGTGTGTTATTTCCACAAACCACACATGGATCAACCACTAGAGTCATTGCATGTTTGTTCTTATACTAAAACCACAAACCAGCACTAGAGTCATTGCATGTGTGTTCTTTTACTAAAACCAGAAACCAGCACTAGAGTCATTGCATGTGTGTTCTTTTCCACAACCCAGACGTGGATCAACCACTAGAGTCATTGCATGTTTGTTCTTATACTAAAACCACAAACCAGCAATAGAGTCATTGCATGTGTGTTCTTTTCCACAAACCACACATGGATCCACCAGTGGTCATTGCATGTGTGTTGTTTCCACAAACCACATATGGATCAACTAGAGTCTTTGGATGTGTGTTATTTCCACAAACCACACATGTGGACCCACTAGACTCATTGCATGTGTGTTATTTCCAGAAACCACACATGGATCAACCAGTAGAGTCATTGCATATGTGTTATTTCCACAAACCACAGATGGATCAACCAGTAGAGTCATTGCATGTGTGCTCTTATGCTAAAAGCAACACTAGAGTAATTGCAGGTGTGTTCTTTTCACAAACCACACATGGATCAACCACTAGAGTCATTGCATGTGTGTTATTTCCACAAACAAACATGGATCAACCACTAGAGTCATTGCGTGTGTGTTCTTTTCAGAAACCACATGGATCCACCAGTGGTCATTGCATGTGTGTTCTTTCCACAAACCACACATGGATCAACCACTAAAGTCATTGCATGTGTGTTATTTCCACAAACCACACATGGATCAACCACTAGAGTCATTGCATGTGTGTTCTTATACTAAATCCACAAACCAGTACTAGAGTCATTGCATGTGTGTTCTTTTCCACAAACCACACATGGATCCACCAGTGGTCATTGCATGTGTGTTCTTTCCACAAACCACATATGGATCAAGTAGAGTCATTGGATGTGTGTTATTTCCACAAACCACACATGTGGACCCACTAGAGTCATTGCATGTGTGTTATTTCCAGAAACCACACATGGATCAACCAGTAGAGTCATTGCATATGTGTTATTTCCACAAACCACACATGGATCAACCAGTAGTCATTGCATGTGTGCTCTTATGCTAAAAGCAACACTAGAGTAATTGCAGGTGTGTTCTTTTCACAAACCACACATGGATCAACCACTAGAGTCATTGCATGTGTGTTATTTCCACAAACAAACTTGGATCAACCACTAGAGTCATTGCGTGTGTGTTCTTTTCCACAAACCACACATGGATCCACCAGTGGTCATTGCATGTGTGTTCTTTCCACAAACCACACATGGATCAACCACTAAAGTCATTGCATGTGTTATTTCCACAAACCACACATGGATCAACCACTAGAGTCATTGCATGTGTGTTCTTATACTAAAACAACAAACCAGTACTAGAGTCATTGCATGTGTGTTCTTTTCAACAAACCACACATGGATCCACCAATGGTCATTGCATGTGTGTTCTTTCGACAAACCACACATGGATCAACCAGAGTCATTGCATGTGTGTTCTTTCGACAAACCACACATGGATCAACCACTAGAGTCATTGCATGTGTGTTCTTATACTAAAACCAACACTAGAGTCATTGCATGTCTGTTTTTTTCACAAACCACACATGGATCAACCACTAGAGTCATTGCATGTGTGTTATTTCCACAAACAAACATGGATCAACCACTAGAGTCATTGCATGTGTGTTCTTTTCCACAAACCACACATGGATCCACCAGTGGTCATTGCATGTGTGTTCTTTCCACAAACCACACATGGATCAACCACTAGAGTCATTGCATGTGTGTTATTTCCACAAACCACACATGGATCAACCACTAGAGTCATTGCATGTTTGTTCTTATACTAAAACCACAAACCAGCACTAGAGTCATTGCATGTGTGTTCTTTTCCACAAACCACACATGGATCCACTAGTGGTCATTGCATGTGTGTTCTTTCCACAAACCACATATGGATCCACCACTAGTCATTGCATGTGTGTTCTTTCCACAAACCACACATGGATCAACCACTAAAGTCATTGCATGTTTGTTCTTATACTAAAACCACAAACCAGCACTAGAGTCAATGCATATGTGTTCTTTTCCACAAACCACATATGGATCCACCAGTGGTCATTGCATGTGTGTTCTTTCCACAAACCACACACGGATCAACCAGAGTCATTGCATGTGTGTTCTTTCCACAAACCACACATGGATCAACCACTAGAGTCATTTCATGTGTGTTCATATACTAAAACCACAAACCAGTACTAGAGTCATTGCATGTGTGTTCTTTTCCACAAACCACACATGGATCCACCAGTGGTCATTGCATGTGTGTTATTTCCACAAACCACACATGGATCCACCAGAGTCATTGCATGTGTGTTCTTTCCACAAACCACACATGGATCAACCACTAGAGTCATTGCATGTGTGTTCTTATACTAAAACCAACACTAGAGTCATTGCATGTGTGTTCTTTTGACAAACCACACATGGATCAACCACTAGAATCATTGCATGTGTGTTATTTCCACAAACAAACATGGATCAACCACTAGAGTCATTCCATGTGTGTTCTTTTCCACAAACCACACATGGATCCACTAGTGGTTATTGCATGTGTGTTCTTTCCACAAAACACATATGGATCAACCACTAGTCATTGCATGAGTGTTATTTCCACAAACCACACATGGATCAACCACTAGAGTCATTGCATGTGTGTTCTTTCCACAAACCACACATGGATCCACCAGTGGTCATTGCATGTGTGTTCTTTCCACAAACCACACATGGATCAACCACTAGAGTCATTGCATGTTTGTTCTTATACTAAAACCACAAACCAGCACTAGAGTCATTGCATGTGTATTCTTTTCCACAAACCACACATGGATCCACCAGTGGTTATTGCATGTGTGTTCTTTCCACAAACAACATATGGATCAACCACAGTCATTGCATGTGTGTTATTTCCACAAACCACACATGTGGACCCACTAGAGTCATTGCATGTGTGTTCTTATACTAAAAGCATCACTAGAGTCATTGCAGGTGTGTTCTTTTCACAAACCACGCATGGATCAACCAGTAGAGTCATTGCATGTGTGTTATTTCCACAAACAAACATGGATCAACCACTAGAGTCATTGCATGTGTGTTCTTTTCCACAAACCACACATGGATCCACCAGTGGTCATTGCATGTGTGCTCTTTCCACAAACCACACATGGATCAACCACTAAAGTCATTGCATGTGTGTTATTTCCACAAACAAACTTGGATCAACCACTAGAGTCATTGCGTGTGTGTTCTTTTCCACAAACCACACATGGATCCACCAGTGGTCATTGCATGTGTGTTCTTTCATCAAACCACACATGGATCAACCACTAAAGTCATTGCATGTGTGTTATTTCCACAAACCACACATGGATCAACCACTAGAGTCATTGCATGTGTGTTCTTATACTAAAACCACAAACCAGTACTAGAGTCATTGCATGTGCGTTCTTTTCCACAAACCACACATGGATCCACCAGTACTAGAGTCATTGAATGTGTGTTCTTTCCACAAACCACACATGGATCAACCACTAGAGTCGTTGCATATGTGTTATTTACACAAACCACACATGGACCAACCACTAGAGTCATTGCATGTGTGTTCTTATACTAAAACCAACACTAGAGTCATTGCATGTGTGTTCTTTTCACAAACCACACATGGATCAACCACTAGAGTCATTGCATGTGTGTTATTTCCACAAAAAAACATGGATCAACCACTAGAGTCATTGCATGTGTGTTCTTTCCACAAACCACACATGGATACACCAGTGGTCATTGCATGTGTGTTCTTTGCACAAACCACACATGGATCAACCACTAGAGTCATTGCATGTGTGTTATTTCCACAAACCACACATGGATCAACCAGAGTCATTGCATGTGTGTTCTTTTCACAAACCACACATGGATCAACCACTAGAGTCATTGCATGTGTGGTATTTCCACAAACAAACATGGATCAACCACTAGAGTCATTTCATGTGTGTTCTTTTCCACAAACCACACATGGATCCACTAGTGGTCATTGCATGTGTGTTCTTTCCACAAACCACACATGGATCAACCACTAGAGTCATTGCATGTGTGTTATTTCCACAAACCACACATGGATCAACCACTAGAGTCATTGCATGTGTGTTATTTCCACAAACCACACATGGATTAACCACTAGAGTCATTGCATGTTTGTTCTTATACTAAAACCACAAACCAGCACTAGAGTCATTGCATGTGTGTTCTTTTACTAAAACCACAAACCAGCACTAGACTCATTGCATGTGTGTTCTTATACTAAAACCACAAACCAGCACTAGATTCATTTCATGTTTGTTCTTATACTAAAACCACAAACCAGCACTAGAGTCATTGCATGTGTGTTCTTTTCCACAAACCACACATGGATCCACCTGTGGTCATTGCATGTGTGTTCTTTCCACAAACCACATATGGATCAACCAGAGTCATTGCATGTGTGTTATTTCCACAAACCACACATGGATCAACCAGAGTCATTGCATGTGTGTTCTTTCCACAAACCACACATGGATCAACCACTAGAGTCATTGCATGTGTGGTATTTCCACAAACAAACATGGATCAACCACTAGAGTCATTTCATGTGTGTTCTTTTCCACAAACCACACATGGATCCACTAGTGGTCATTGCATGTGTGTTCTTTCCACAAACCACACATGGATCAACCACTAGAGTCATTGCATGTGTGTTATTTCCACAAACCACACATGGATCAACCACTAGAGTCATTGCATGTGTGTTATTTCCACAAACCACACATGGATTAACCACTAGAGTCATTGCATGTTTGTTCTTATACTAAAACCACAAACCAGCACTAGAGTCATTGCATGTGTGTTCTTTTACTAAAACCACAAACAAGCACTAGACTCATTGCATGTGTGTTCTTATACTAAAACCACAAACCAGCACTAGATTCATTTCATGTTTGTTCTTATACTAAAACCACAAACCAGCACTAGAGTCATTGCATGTGTGTTCTTTTCCACAAACCACACATGGATCCACCTGTGGTCATTGCATGTGTGTTCTTTCCACAAACCACATATGGATCAACCAGAGTCAATGCATGTGTGTTATTTCCACAAACCACACATGTGGACCCACTCGAGTCATTGCATCTGTGTTATTTCTAGAAACCACACATGGATCAACCACTAGAGTCATTGCATATGTGTTATTTCCACAAACCACACATGGATCAACCACTATAGTCATTGCATGTGTGTTCTTATGCTAAAAGCAACACTAGAGTCATTGCAGGTGTGTTTTTTTCACAAACCACACATGGATCAACCACTAGATTCATTGCATGTGTGTTATTTCCACAAACAAACATGGATAAACCACTAGAGTCATTGCATGTGTGTTCTTTTCCACAAACCACACATGGATCCACCAGTGGTCATTGCATGTGTGTTCTTTCCACAAACCACACATGGATCAACCACTAAAGTCATTGCATGTGTGTTATTTCCACAAACCACACATGGATCAACCACTAGAGTCATTTCATGTGTGTTCTTATACTAAAACCACAAAGCAGTACTAGAGTCATTGCATGTGTGTTCTTTTCCACAAACCACACATGGATCCACCAGTACTAGAGTCATTGCATGTGTGTTCTTTCCACAAACCACACATGGATCAACCACTAGAGTCATTGCATGTGTGTTCTTATACTAAAACCAACACTAGAGTCATTGCATATGTGTTCTTTTCACAAACCACACATGGATCAACCACTAGAGTCATTGCATGTGTGTTATTTCCATAAACAAACATAGATCAACCACTAGAGTCATTGCATGTGTGTTCTTTTCCACAAAGCACACATGGATCCACCAGTGGTCATTGCATGCGTGTTGTTTCCACAAGCCACACATGGATCAACCACTAGAGTCATTGTATGTGTGTTATTTCCACAAACCACACATGGATTAACCAGTGTCATTGCATGTGTCTTCTTTTCACAAACCACACATGGATCAAGACACTAGAGTCATTGCATGTGTATTATTTCCACAAACAAACATTAATCAACCACTAGAGTCATTGCATGTGTGTTCTTTTCCACAAACCACACATGGATCCACCAGTGGTCATTGCATGTGTGTTCTTTCCACAAACCACACATGGATCAACCACTAGAGTCATTGCATATGTGTTATTTCCACAAACCACACATGGATCAACCACTAGAGTCATTGCATGTGTGTTATTTCCACAAACCACACATGGATCAACCACTAGAGTCATTGCATGTTTGTTCTTATACTAAAACCACAAACCAGCACTAGAGTCATTGCATGTGTGTTCTTTTACTAAAACCAGAAACCAGCACGAGAGTCATTGCATGTGTGTTCTTTTCCACAACCCAGACGTGGATCAACCACTAGAGTCATTGCATGTTTGTTCTTATACTAAAACCACAAACCAGCAATAGAGTCATTGCATGTGTGTTCTTTTCCACAAACCACACATGGATCCACCAGTGGTCATTGCATTCGTGTTCTTTCCACAAACCACATATGGATCAACTAGAGTCATTGGATGTGTGTTATTTCCACAAACCACACATGTGGACCCACTAGACTCATTTCATGTGTGTTATTTCCAGAAACCACACATGGATCAACCAGTAGAGTCATTGCATATGTGTTATTTCCACAAACCACAGATGGATCAACCAGTAGAGTCATTGCATGTGTGCTCTTATGCTAAAAGCAACACTAGAGTAATTGCAGGTGTGTTCTTTTCACAAACCACACATGGATCAACCACTAGAGTCATTGCATGTGTGTTATTTCCACAAACAAACATGGATCAACCACTAGAGTCATTGCATGTGTGTTCTTTTCCACAAACCACACATGGATCCACCAGTGGTCATTGCATGTGTGTTCTTTCCACAAACCACACATGGATCAACCACTAAAGTCATTGCATCTGTGTTATTTCCACAAACCACACATGGATCAACCACTAGAGTCATTGCATGTGTGTTCTTATACTAAAACCACAAACCAGTACTAGAGTCATTGCATGTGTGTTCTTATACTAAAACCACAAACCAGTACTAGAGTCATTGCATGTGTGTTCTTTTCCACAAACCACACATGGATCCACCAGTGGTCATTGCATGTGTGTTCTTTCCACAAACCACATATGGATCAAGTAGAGTCATTGGATGTGTGTTATTTCCACAAACCACACATGTGGACCCACTAGAGTCATTGCATGTGTGTTATTTCCAGAAACCACACATGGATCAACCAGTAGAGTCATTGCATATGTGTTATTTCCACAAACCACACATGGATCAACCAGTAGTCATTGCATGTGTGCTCTTATGCTAAAAGCAACACTAGAGTAATTGCAGGTGTGTTCTTTTCACAAACCACACATGGATCAACCACTAGAGTCATTGCATGTGTGTTATTTCCACAAACAAACTTGGATCAACCACTAGAGTCATTGCATGTGTGTTCTTTTCCACAAACCACACATGGATCCACCAGTGGTCATTGCATGTGTGTTCTTTCCACAAACCACACATGGATCAACCACTAAAGTCATTGCATGTGTGTTATTTCCACAAACCACACATGGATCAACCACTAGAGTCATTGCATGTGTGTTCTTATACTAAAACAACAAACCAGTACTAGAGTCATTGCATGTGTGTTCTTTTCCACAAACCACACATGGATCCACCAGTGGTCATTGCATGTGTGTTCTTTCGACAAACCACACATGGATCAACCAGAGTCATTGCATGTGTGTTCTTTCGACAAACCACACAGGGATCAACCACTAGAGTCATTGCATGTGTGTTCTTATACTAAAACCAACACTAGAGTCATTGCATGTCTGTTTTTTTCACAAACCACACATGGATAAACCACTAGAGTCATTGCATGTGTGTTATTTCCACAAACAAACATGGATCAACCACTAGAGTCATTGCATGTGTGTTCTTTTCCACAAACCACACATGGATCCACCAGTGGTCATTGCATGTGTGTTCTTTCCACAAACCACACATGGATCAACCACTAGAGTCATTGCATGTGTGTTATTTCCACAAACCACACATGGATCAACCACTAGAGTCATTGCATGTTTGTTCTTATACTAAAACCACAAACCAGCACTAGAGTCATTGCATGTGTGTTCTTTTCCACAAACCACACATGGATCCACTAGTGGTCATTGCATGTGTGTTCTTTCCACAAACCACAAATGGATCCACCACTAGTCATTGCATGTGTGTTCTTTCCACAAACCACACATGGATCAACCACTAAAGTCATTGCATGTTTGTTCTTATACTAAAACCACAAACCAGCACTAGAGTCAATGCATATGTGTTCTTTTCCACAAACCACATATGGATCCACCAGTGGTCATTGCATGTGTGTTCTTTCCACAAACCACACACGGATCAACCAGAGTCATTGCATGTGTGTTCTTTCCACAAACCACACATGGATCAACCACTAGAGTCATTTCATGTGTGTTCATATACTAAAACCACAAACCAGTACTAGAGTCATTGCATGTGTGTTCTTTTCCACAAACCACACATGGATCCACCAGTGGTCATTGCATGTGTGTTATTTCCACAAACCACACATGGATCCACCAGAGTCATTGCATGTGTGTTCTTTCCACAAACCACACATGGATCAACCACTAGAGTCATTGCATGTGTGTTCTTATACTAAAACCAACACTAGAGTCATTGCATGTGTGTTCTTTTGACAAACCACACATGGATCAACCACTAGAATCATTGCATGTGTGTTATTTCCACAAACAAACATGGATCAACCACTAGAGTCATTCCATGTGTGTTCTTTTCCACAAACCACACATGGATCCACTAGTGGTCATTGCATGTGTGTTCTTTCCACAAACCACACATGGATCAACCACTAGAGTCATTGCATGTGTGTTATTTCCACAAACCACACATGGGTCAACCAGAGTCATTGCATGTGTGTTCTTTTCACAATCCACACATGGGTCAACCACTAGAGTAATTGCATGTTTGTTCTTATACTAAAACCACAAACCAGCACTAGAGTCATTGCATGTGTGTTTTTTCCAAAACCACACATGGATCCACCAGTGGTCATTGCATGTGTGTTCTTTCCACAAACCACATATGGATCAACCAGAGTCATTGCATGTGTGTTATTTCCACTAACCACACATGGATGAACCACTAGAGTCATTGCATGTTTTTTCTTATACTAAAACCACAAACCAGCGCTAGAGTCATTGCATGTGTGTTCTTTTCCACAAACCACACATGGATCCACTAGTGGTTATTGCATGTGTGTTCTTTCCACAAAACACATATGGATCAACCACTAGTCATTGCATGAGTGTTATTTCCACAAACCACACATGGATCAACCACTAGAGTCATTGCATGTGTGTTCTTTCCACAAACCACACATGGATCCACCAGTGGTCATTGCATGTGTGTTCTTTCCACAAACCACACATGGATCAACCACTAGAGTCATTGCATGTTTGTTCTTATACTAAAACCACAAACCAGCACTAGAGTCATTGCATGTGTATTCTTTTCCACAAACCACACATGGATCCACCAGTGGTTATTGCATGTGTGTTCTTTCCACAAACAACATATGGATCAACCACAGTCATTGCATGTGTGTTATTTCCACAAACCACACATGTGGACCCACTAGAGTCATTGCATGTGTGTTCTTATACTAAAAGCATCACTAGAGTCATTGCAGGTGTGTTCTTTTCACAAACCACGCATGGATCAACCAGTAGAGTCATTGCATGTGTGTTATTTCCACAAACAAACATGGATCAACCACTAGAGTCATTGCATGTGTGTTCTTTTCCACAAACCACACATGGATCCACCAGTGGTCATTGCATGTGTGCTCTTTCCACAAACCACACATGGATCAAACACTAGAGTCATTGCATGTGTGTTATTTCCACAAACCACACATGGATCAACCACTAGAGTCATTGCATGTGTGTTCTTATACTAAAACCACAAACCAGTACTAGAGTCATTGCATGTGCGTTCTTTTCCACAAACCACACATGGATCCACCAGTACTAGAGTCATTGAATGTGTGTTCTTTCCACAAACCACACATGGATCAACCACTAGAGTCGTTGCATATGTGTTATTTACACAAACCACACATGGACCAACCACTAGAGTCATTGCATGTGTGTTCTTATACTAAAACCAACACTAGAGTCATTGCATGTGTGTTCTTTTCACAAACCACACATGGATCAACCACTAGAGTCATTGCATGTGTGTTATTTCCACAAAAAAACATGGATCAACCACTAGAGTCATTGCATGTGTGTTCTTTTCCACAAACCACACATGGATACACCAGTGGTCATTGCATGTGTGTTCTTTGCACAAACCACACATGGATCAACCACTAGAGTCATTGCATGTGTGTTATTTCCACAAACCACACATGGATCAACCAGAGTCATTGCATGTGTGTTCTTTTCACAAACCACACATGGATCAACCACTAGAGTCATTGCATGTGTGGTATTTCCACAAACAAACATGGATCAACCACTAGAGTCATTTCATGTGTGTTCTTTTCCACAAACCACACATGGATCCACTAGTGGTCATTGCATGTGTGTTCTTTCCACAAACCACACATGGATCAACCACTAGAGTCATTGCATGTGTGTTCTTTCCACAAACCACACATGGATCAACCACTAGAGTAATTGCATGTGTGTTATTTCCACAAACCACACATGGATTGACCACTAGAATCATTGCATGTTTGTTCTTATACTAAAACCACAAACCAGCACTAAAGTCATTGCATGTGTGTTCTTATACTAAAACCACAAACCAGCACTAGACTCATTGCATGTGTGTTCTTATACTAAAACCACAAACCAGCACTAGATTCATTTCATGTTTGTTCTTATACTAAAACCACAAACCTGCACTAGAGTCATTGCATGTGTGTTCTTTTCCACAAACCACACATGGATCAACCACTAAAGTCATTGCATGTGTGTTCTTTCCACAAACCACATATGGATCAACCAGAGTCATTGCATGTGTGCTATTTCCACAAACCACACATGTGGACCCACTAGAGTCATTGCATGTGTGTTATTTCCAGAAACCACACATGGATCAACCACTAGAGTCATTGCATATGTGTTATTTCCACAAACCACACATTGATCAACCACTATAGTCATTGCATGTGTGTTCTTATGCTAAAAGCAACACTAGAGTCATTGCAGGTGTGTTCTTTTCACAAACCACACATGGATCAACCACTAGAGTCATTGCATGTGTGTTATTTCCACAAACAAACATGGATCAACCACTAGAGTCATTGCATGTGTGTTCTTTTCCACAAACCACACATGGATCCACCAGTGGTCATTGCATGTGTGTTCTTTCCACAAACCACACATGGATCAACCACTAAAGTCATTGCATGTGTGTTATTTCCACAAACCACACATGGATCAACCACTAGAGTCATTGCATGTGTGTTCTTATACTAAAACCACAAACCAGTACTAGAGTCATTGCATGTGTTCTTTTCCACAAACCACACATGGATCCACCAGTACTAGAGTCATTGCATGTGTGTTCTTTCCACAAACCACACATGGATCAACCACTAGAGTCATTGCATGTTTGTTCTTATACTAAAACCACAAACCAGCACTAGAGTCATTGCATGTGTATTCTTTTCCACAAACCACACATAGATCCACCAGTGGTTATTGCATGTGTTTTCTTTCCACATACCACATATGGATCAACCAGAGTCATTGCATGTGTGTTATTTCCACAAACCACACATGTGGACCCACTAGAGTCATTGCATGTGTGTTCTTATACTAAAAGCATCACTAGAGTCATTGCAGGTGTGTTCTTTTCACAAACCACGCATGGATCAACCAGTAGAGTCATTGCATGTGTGTTATTTCCACAAACAAACATGGATCAACCACTAGAGTCATTGCATGTGTGTTCTTTTCCACAAACCACACATGGATCCACCAGTGGTCATTGCATGTGTGTTCTTTCCACAAACCACACATGGATCAACCACTAGAGTCATTGCATGTGTGTTATTTCCACAAACCACACATGGATCAACCACTAGAGTCATTGCATGTGTGTTCTTATACTAAAACCACAAACCAGTACTAGAGTCATTGCATGTGCGTTATTTCCACAAACAAACATGGATCAACCACTAGAGTCATTGCATGTGTGTTCTTTCCACAAACCACACATGGATCAACCACTAGAGTCGTTGCATATGTGTTATTTACACAAACCACACATGGACCAACCACTAGAGTCATTGCATGTGTGTTCTTATACTAAAACCAACACTAGAGTCATTGCATGTGTGTTCTTTTCACAAACCACACATGGATCAACCACTAGAGTCATTGCATGTGTGTTATTTCCACAAACAAACATTGATCAACCACTAGAGTCATTGCATGTGTGTTCTTTCCACAAACCACACATGGATACACCAGTGGTCATTGCATGTGTGTTCTTTCCACAAACCACACATGGATCAACCACTAGAGTCATTGCATGTGTGTTATTTCCACAAACCACACATGGATCAACCAGGTCATTGCATGTGTGTTCTTTTCACAAACCACACATGGATCAACCACTAGAGTTATTGCATGTGTGGTATTTCCACAAACAAACATGGATCAACCACTAGAGTCATTTCATGTGTGTTCTTTTCCACAAACCACACATGGATCCACTAGTGGTCATTGCATGTGTGTTCTTTCCACAAACCACACATGGATCAACCACTAGAGTCATTGCATGTGTGTTATTTCCACAAACCACACATGGATCAACCACTAGAGTCATTGCATGTGTGTTATTTCCACAAACCACGCATGGATTAACCACTAGAGTCATTGCATGTTTGTTCTTATACTAAAACCACAAACCAGCACTAGAGTCATTGCATGTGTGTTCTTTTACTAAAACCACAAACAAGCACTAGACTCATTGCATGTGTGTTCTTATACTAAAACCACAAACCAGCACTAGATTCATTTCATGTTTGTTCTTATACTAAAACCACAAACCAGCACTAGAGTCATTGCATGTGTGTTCTTTTCCACAAACCACACATGGATCCACCTGTGGTCATTGCATGTGTGTTCTTTCCACAAACTACATATGGATCAACCAGAGTCAATGCATGTGTGTTATTTCCACAAACCACACATGTGGACCCACTCGAGTCATTGCATGTGTGTTATTTCCAGAAACCACACATGGATCAACCACTAGAGTCATTGCATATGTGTTATTTCCACAAACCACACATGGATCAACCACTATAGTCATTGCATGTGTGTTCTTATGCTAAAAGCAACACTAGAGTCATTGCAGGTGTTTTTTTTTCACAAACCACACATGGATCAACCACTAGAGTCATTGCATGTGTGTTATTTCCACAAACAAACATGGATAAACCACTAGAGTCATTGCATGTGTGTTCTTTTCCACAAACCACACATGGATCCACCAGTGGTCATTGCATGTGTGTTCTTTCCACAAACCACACATGGATCAACCACTAAAGTCATTGCATGTGTGTTATTTCCACAAACCACACATGGATCAACCACTAGAGTCATTGCATGTGTGTTCTTATACTAAAACCACAAACCAGTACTAGAGTCATTGCATGTGTGTTCTTTTCCACAAACCACACATGGATCCACCACTAGAGTCATTGCATGTGTGTTCTTTCCACAAACCACACATGGATCAACCACTAGAGTCATTGCATGTGTGTTCTTATACTAAAACCAACACTAGAGTCATTGCATATGTGTTCTTTTCACAAACCACACATGGATCAACCACTACAGTCATTGCATGTGTATTATGTCCACAAACAAACATGGATCAACCACTAGTGTCATTGCATGTGTGTTCTTTTCCACAAACCACACATGGATCCACCAGTGGTCATTGCATGTGTGTTCTTTCCACAAACCACGAATGGATCAACCACTAGAGTCATTGTATGTGTGTTATTTCCACAAACCACACATGGATTAACCAGTGTCATTGCATGTGTCTTCTTTTCACAAACCACACATGGATCAACCACTAGAGTCATTGCATGTGTATTATTTCCACAAACAAACATTAATCAACCACTAGAGTCATTGCATGTGTGTTCTTTTCCACAAACCACACATGGATCCACCAGTGGTCATTGCATGTGTGTTCTTTCCACAAACCACACATGGATCAACCACTAGAGTCATTGCATATGTGTTATTTCCACAAACCACACATGGATCAACCACTAGAGTCATTGCATGTGTGTTATTTCCACAAACCACACATGGATCAACCACTAGAGTCATTGCATGTTTGTTCTTATACTAAAACCACAAACCAGCACTAGAGTCATTGCATGTGTGTTCTTTTACTAAAACCAGAAACCAGCACTAGAGTCATTGCATGTGTGTTCTTTTCCACAACCCAGACGTGGATCAACCACTAGAGTCATTGCATGTTTGTTCTTATACTAAAACCACAAACCAGCAATAGAGTCATTGCATGTGTGTTCTTTTCCACAAACCACACATGGATCCACCAGTGGTCATTGCATGTGTGTTCTTTCCACAAACCACATATGGATCAACTAGAGTCATTGGATGTGTGTTATTTCCACAAACCACACATGTGGACCCACTAGACTCATTGCATGTGTGTTATTTCCAGAAACCACACATGGATCAACCAGTAGAGTCATTGCATGTGTTATTTCCAAAACCACAGATGGATCAACCAAGAGAGTCATTGCATGTGTGCTCTTATGCTAAAAGCAACACTAGAGTAATTGCAGGTGTGTTCTTTTCACAAACCACACATGGATCAACCACTAGAGTCATTGCATGTGTGTTATTTCCACAAACAAACATGGATCAACCACTAGAGTCATTGCGTGTGTGTTCTTTTCCACAAACCACACATGGATCCACCAGTGGTCATTGCATGTGTGTTCTTTCCACAAACCACACATGGATCAACCACTAAAGTCATTGCATGTGTGTTATTTCCACAAACCACACATGGATCAACCACTAGAGTCATTGCATGTGTGTTCTTATACTAAAACCACAAACCAGTACTAGAGTCATTGCATGTGTGTTCTTTTCCACAAACCACACATGGATCCACCAGTGGTCATTGCATGTGTGTTCTTTCCACAAACCACATATGGATCAAGTAGAGTCATTGGATGTGTGTTATTTCCACAAACCACACATGTGGACCCACTAGAGTCATTGCATGTGTGTTATTTCCAGAAACCACACATGGATCAACCAGTAGAGTCATTGCATATGTGTTATTTCCACAAACCACACATGGATCAACCAGTAGTCATTGCATGTGTGTTCTTTTCCACAAACCACACATGGATCCACCAGTGGTCATTGCATGTGTGTTCTTTCGACAAACCACACATGGATCAACCAGAGTCATTGCATGTGTGTTCTTTCGACAAACCACACATGGATCAACCACTAGAGTCATTGCATGTGTGTTCTTATACTAAAACCAACACTAGAGTCATTGCATGTCTGTTCTTTTCACAAACCACACATGGATCAACCACTAGAGTCATTGCATGTGTGTTATTTCCACAAACAAACAAGGATCAACCACTAGAGTCATTGCATGTGTGTTCTTTGCCACAAACCACACATGGATCCACCAGTGGTCATTGCATGTGTGTTCTTTCCACAAACCACACATGGATCAACCACTAGAGTCATTGCATGTGTGTTATTTCGACAAACCACACATGGATCAACCAGATTCATTGCATGTGTGTTCTTTTCACAAACCACACATGGATCAACCACTAGAGTCATTGTATGTGTGTTATTTCCACAAACCACACATGGATCAACCAGATTCATTGCATGTGTGTTCTTTTCACAAACCACACATGGATCAACCACTAGAGTCATTGCATGTGTGTTATTTCCACAAACAAACATGGATCAACCACTAGAGTCATTGCATGTGTGTTCTTTTCCACAAACCACACATGGATCCACCAGTGGTCATTGCATGTGTGTTCTTTCCACAAACCACACATGGATCAACCACTAGAGTCATTGCATGTGTGTTATTTCCACAAACCACACATGGATCAACCACTAGAGTCATTGCATGTGTGTTATTTCCACAAACAACACATGGATCAACCACTAGAGTCATTGCATGTTTGTTCTTATACTAAAACCACAAACCAGCACTAGAGTCATTGCATGTGTGTTCTTTTACTAAAACCACAAACCAGCACTAGAGTCATTGCATGTGTGTTCTTTTCCACAAACCACACGTGGATCAACCACTAGAGTCATTGCATGTTTGTTCTTATACTAAAACCACAAACCAGCAATAGAGTCATTGCATGTGTGTTCTTTTCCACAAACCACACATGGATCCACCAGTGGTCATTGCATGTGTGTTCTTTCCACAGACCACATATGGATCAACTAGAGTCATTGGATGTGTGTTATTTCCACAAACCACACATGTGGACCCACTAGAGTCATTGCATGTGTGTTATTTCTAGAAACCACACATGGATCAACCAGTAGAGTCATTGCATATGTGTTATTTCCACAAACCACACATGGATCAACCAGTAGAGTCATTGCATGTGTGATCTTATGCTAAAAGCAACACTAGAGTAATTGCAGGTGTGTTCTTTTCACAAACCACACATGGATCAACCACTAGAGTCATTGCATGTGTGTTATTTCCACAAACAAACAAGGATCAACCACTAGAGTCATTGCATGTGTGTTCTTTTCCACAAACCACACATGGATCCACCAGTGGTCATTGCATGTGTGTTCTTTCCACAAACCACACATGGATCAACCACTAGAGTCATTGCATGTGTGTTATTTCGACAAACCACACATGGATCAACCAGATTCATTGCATGTGTGTTCTTTTCACAAACCACACATGGATCGACCACTAGAGTCATTGTATGTGTGTTATTTCCACAAACCACACATGGATCAACCAGATTCATTGCATGTGTGTTCTTTTCACAAACCACACATGGATCAACCACTAGAGTCATTGCATGTGTGTTATTTCCACAAACAAACATGGATCAACCACTAGAGTCATTGCATGTGTGTTCTTTTCCACAAACCACACATGGATCCACCAGTGGTCATTGCATGTGTGTTCTTTCCACAAACCACACATGGATCAACCACTAGAGTCATTGCATGTGTGTTATTTCCACAAACCACACATGGATCAACCACTAGAGTCATTGCATGTGTGTTATTTCCACAAACCACACATGGATCAACCACTAGAGTCATTGCATGTTTGTTCTTATACTAAAACCACAAACCAGCACTAGAGTCATTGCATGTGTGTTCTTTTACTAAAACCACAAACCAGCACTAGAGTCATTGCATGTGTGTTCTTTTCCACAAACCACACGTGGATCAACCACTAGAGTCATTGCATGTTTGTTCTTATACTAAAACCACAAACCAGCACTAGAGTCATTGCATGTGTGTTCATTTCCACAAACCACACATGGATCCACCAGTGGTCATTGCATGTGTGTTCTATCCACAAACCACATATGGATCAACCACTAGTCATTGCATCTGTGTTATTTCCACAAACCACACATGGATTAACCACTAGAGTCATTGCATGTGTGTTCTTTCCACAAACCACAAATGGATCCACCAGTGGTCATTGCATGTGTGTTATTTCCACAAACCACACATGGATCAACCACTAGAGTCATTGCATGTGTGTTCTTATACTAAAACCACAAACCAGTACTAGAGTCATTGCATGTCTGTTCTTACACTAAAACCAACATGGATCCACCAGTGGTTGTTGCATGTGTGTTCTTTCCACAAACCACACATGGATCAACCACCAGAGTCATTGGATGTGTGTTCTTTCCACAAACCACACATGGATCAACCACTAGAGTCATTGCATGTGTGTTCTTTCCACAAACCTCACATGGATCCACCAGTGGTCATTGCATGTGTGTTATTTCCTTAAACCACACATGTATCAACCACTAGAGTCATTGCATTTGTGTTCTTATACTAAAATAACAAACCAGTACTAGAGTCATTGCATGTGTGTTATTGCACAAAAACCAACATGGATCCACCAGTGGTCATTGCATGTGTGTTCTTTCCACAAACCACACATGGATCAACCAATAGAGTCATTGCATGTGTGTTATTTCCACAAACCACACATGGATCAACCACTAGAGTCATTGCATGTTTGTTCTTATACTAAAACCACAAACCAGCACTAGAGTCATTGCATGTGTGTTCTTTTCCACAAACCACACATGGATCAACCAGAGTCATTCCATGTGTGTTCTTTCCACAAACCACACATGGATCAACCACTAAAGTCATTGCATGTTTGTTCTTATACTAAAACCACAAACCAACACTAGACTCATTTCATGTGTGTTCTTTTCCACAAACCTCACATGGATCCACCAGTGGTCATTGCATGTGTGGTCTTTCCACAAACCACATATGAATCAACCAGAGTCATTGCATGTGTGTTATTTCCACAAACCACACATGGATTAACCAGAGTCATTGCATGTGTGTTATTTCCACAAACCGCACATGGATCAACCACTAGAGTCATTGCATATTTGTTCTTATACTAAAACCACAAACCAGCACTAGAGTCATTGCATGTGTGTTCATTTCCACAAACCACACATGGATCCACCAGTGGTCATTGCATGTGTGTTCTATCCACAAACCACATATGGATCAACCACTAGTCATTGCATCTGTGTTATTTCCACAAACCACACATGGATTAACCACTAGAGTCATTGCATGTGTGTTCTTTCCACAAACCACACATGGATCCACCAGTGGTCATTGCATGTGTGTTATTTCCACAAACCACACATGGATCAACCACTAGAGTCATTGCATGTGTGTTCTTATACTAAAACCACAAACCAGTACTAGAGTCATTGCATGTCTGTTCTTACACTAAAACCAACATGGATCCACCAGTGGTTGTTGCATGTGTGTTCTTTCCACAAACCACACATGGATCAACCACCAGAGTCATTGGATGTGTGTTCTTTCCACAAACCACACATGGATCAACCACTAGAGTCATTGCATGTTTGTTCTTATACTAAAACCACAAACCAGCACTAGAGTCATTGCATGTGTGTTCTTTTCCACAAACCACACATGGATCCACAAGTGGTCATTGCATGTGTGTTCTTTCCACAAACCACACATGGATCAACCAGAGTCATTGCATGTGTGTTCTTTCCACAAACCACACATCGATCAACCACTAGAGTCATTGCATGTTTGTTCTTATACTAAAACCACAAACCAGCACTAGAGTCATTGCATGTGTGTTCTTTTCCACAAACCACACATGGATCCACATGTGGTCATTGCATGTGTGTTCTTTCCACAAACCACACATGGATCAACCAGAGTCATTGCATGTGTGTTCTTTCCACAAACCACACATCGATCAACCACTAGAGTCATTGCATGTTTGTTCTTATACTAAAACCACAAACTAGTACTAGAGTCATTGCATGTGTGTTCTTTTCCACAAACCACACATGGATCCACCAGTGGTCATTGCATGTGTGTTCTTTCCACAAACCACACATGGATCAACAAGAGTCATTGCATGTGTGTTCTTTCCACAAACCACAGATGGATCAACCACTAGAGTCATTGCATGTGTGTTCTTATACTAAATCGAACACTAGAGTCATGGCATGTGTGTTCTTTTCACAAACCACACATGGATCAACCACTAGAATCATTGCATGTGTGTTATTTCCACAAACAAACATGGATCAACCACTAGAGTCATTGCATGTGTGTTCTTTTCCACAAACCACACATGGATCCACTAGTGGTCATTGCATGTGTGTTCTTTCCACAAACCACACATGGATCAACCACTAGAGTCATTGCATGTGTGTTATTTCCACAAACCACACATGGTCAACCAGAGTCATTGCATGTGTGTTCTTTTCACAAACCACACATGGATCAACCACTAAAGTCATTGCATGTGTGTTCTAATACTAAAACCACAAACCAGTACTAGAGTCATGGCATGTGTGTTCTTTTCCACAAACCACACATGGATCCACCAGTACTAGAGTCATTGCATGTGTGTTCTTTCCACAAACCACACATGGATCAACCACTAGAGTCATTGCATGTGCGTTCTTATACTAAAACCAACACTAGAGTCATTGCATGTGTGTCCTTTTCACAAACCACACATGGATCAACCACTAGAGTCATTGCATGTGTGTTATTTCCACAAACAAACATGGATCAACCACTAGAGTCATTGCATGTGTGTTCTTATACTAAAACCACAAACCAGTACTAGAGTCATGGCATGTGTGTTCTTTTCCACAAACCACACATGGATCCACCAGTACTAGAGTCATTGCATGTGTGTTCTTTCCACAAACCACACATGGATCAACCACTAGAGTCATTGCATGTGCGTTCTTATACTAAAACCAACACTAGAGTCATTGCATGTGTGTTCTTTTCACAAACCACACATGGATCAACCACTAGAGTCATTGCATGTGTGTTATTTCCACAAACAAACATGGATCAACCACTAGAGTCATTGCATGTGTGTTCTTTTCCACAAACCACACATGGATCCACCAGTGGTCATTGCATGTGTGTTCTTTCCACAAACCACACATGGATCAACCACTAGAGTCATTGCATGTGTGTTATTTCCACAAACCACACATGGATTAACCAGAGTCATTGCATGTGTGTTCTTTTCACAAACCACACATGGATCAACCACTAGAGTCATTGCATGTTCGTTATTTCCACAAACAAACATGGATCAACCACTAGAGTCATTGCATGTGTGTTCTTTTCCACAAACCACACATGGATCCACCAGTGGTCATTGCATGTGTGTTCTTTCCACAAACCACACATGGATCAACCACTAGAGTCATTGCATGTGTGTTATTTCCACAAACCACACATGGATCAACCACTAGAGTCATTGCATGTGTGTTCCACAAACCACACATGGATCAACCACTAGAGTCATTGCATGTTCGTTCTTATACTAAAACCACAAACCAGCACTAGAGTCATTGCATGTGTGTTCTTTTACTAAAACCACAAACCAGCACTAGAGTCATTGCATGTGTGTTCTTTTCCACAAACCACACGTGGATCAACCACTAGAGTCATTGCATGTTTGTTCTTATACTAAAACCACAAACCAGCACTAGAGTCATTGCATGTTTGTTCTTATACTAAAACCACAAACCAGCACTAGAGTCATTGCATGTTTGTTCTTATACTAAAACCACAAACCAGCAATAGAGTCATTGCATGTGTGTTCTTTTCCACAAACCACACATGGATCCACCAGTGGTCATTGCATGTGTGTTCTTTCCACAAACCACATATGGATCAACCAGAGTCATTGCATGTGTGTTATTTCCACAAACCACACATGGATCAACCACTAGAGTCATTGCATGTGTGTTCTTTTCCACAAACCACACATGGATCCACCAGTGGTCATTGCATGTGTGTTCTTTCCACAAACCACACATGGATCAACCACTAGAGTCATTGCATGTGTGTTATTTCCACAAACCACACATGGATCAACCACTAGAGTCATTGCATGTGTGTTCTTTCCACAAACCACACATGGATCCACCAGTGGTCATTGCATGTGTGTTCTTTCCACAAACCACACATGGATCAACCACTAGAGTCATTGCATGTGTGTTATTTCCACAAACCACACATGTATCAACCACTAGAGTCATTGCATGTGTGTTCTTATACTAAATCCACAAACCAGTACTAGAGTCATTGCATGTGCGTTCTTTTCCACAAACCACACATGGATCCACCAGTACTAGAGTCATTGCATGTGTGTTCTTTCCACAAACCACACATGGATCAACCACTAGAGTCATTGCATGTGTGTTCTTTTCCACAAACCACACATGGATCCTCCACTAGAGTCATTGCATGTGTGTTCTTTCCACAAACCACACATAGATCCACCAGTACTAGAGTCATTGCATGTGTGTTCTTTCCACAAACCACACATGGATCAACCACTAGAGTCATTGCATGTGCGTTCTTATACTAAAACCAACACTAGAGTCATTGCATGTGTGTTCTTTTCACAAACCACACATGGATCAACCACTAGAGTCATTGCATGTGTGTTATTTCCACAAACAAACATGGATCAACCACTAGAGTCATTGCATGTGTGTTCTTTTCCACAAACCACACATGGATCCACCCGTGGTCATTGCATGTGTGTTCTTTCCACAAACCACACATGGATCAACCACTGGAGTCATTGCATGTGTGTTATTTCCACAAACCACACATGGATCAACCACTAGAGTCATTGCATGTGTGTTATTTCCACAAACCACACATGGATCAACCACTAGAGTCATTGCATGTTCGTTCTTATACTAAAACCACAAACCAGCACTAGAGTCATTGCATGTGTGTTCTTTTACTAAAACCACAAACCAGCACTAGAGTCATTGCATGTGTGTTCTTTTCCACAAAACACACGTGGATCAACCACTAGAGTCATTGCATGTTTGTTCTTATACTAAAACCACAAACCAGCACTAGAGTCATTTCATGTTTGTTCTTATACTAAAACCACAAACCAGCAATAGAGTCATTGCATGTGTGTTCTTTTCCACAAACCACACATGGATCCACCAGTGGTCATTGCATGTGTGTTCTTTCCACAAACCACATATGGATCAACCAGAGTCATTGCATGTGTGTTATTTCCACAAACCACACATGTGGACCCACTAGAGTCATTGCATGTGTGTTATTTCCAGAAACCACACATGGATCAACCACTAGAGTCATTGCATATGTGTTATTTCCACAAACCACACATGGATCAACCACTAGAGTCATTGCATGTGTGTTCTTATGCTAAAAGCAACACTAGAGTCATTGCAGGTGTGTTTTTTTCACAAACCACACATGGATCAACCACTAGAGTCATTGCATGTGTGTTATTTCCACAAACAAACATGGATCAACCACTAGAGTCATTGCATGTGTGTTCTTTTCCACAAACCACACATGGATCCACCAGTGTCATTGAAACGTGTGTTCTTTCCACAAACCACATATGGATCAACCAGAGTCATTGCATGTGTGTTATTTCCACAAACCACACATGGATCAACCACTAGAGTCATTGCATGTGTGTTCTTTTCCACAAACCACACATGGATCCACCAGTGGTCATTGCATGTGTGTTCTTTCCACAAACCACACATGGATCAACCACTAGAGTCATTGCATGTGTGTTATTTCCACAAACCACACATGGATCAACCACTAGAGTCATTGCATGTGTGTTCTTTCCACAAACCACACATGGATCCACCAGTGGTCATTGCATGTGTGCTCTTTTCCCATCCCACACATGGATCAACCACTAGAGTCATTGCATGTGTGTTATTTCCACAAACCACACATGTATCAACCACTAGAGTCATTGCATGTGTGTTCTTATACTAAATCCACAAACCAGTACTAGAGTCATTGCATGTGTGTTCTTTTCCACAAACCACACATGGATCCACCAGTACTAGAGTCATTGCATGTGTGTTCTTTCCACAAACCACACATGGATCAACCACTAGAGTCATTGCATGTGTGTTCTTTTCCACAAACCACACATGGATCCACCACTAGAGTCATTGCATGTGTGTTCTTTTCCACAAACCACACATGGATCCACCACTAGAGTCATTGCATGTGTGTTCTTTCCACAAACCACACATGGATCAACCACTAGAGTCATTGCATGTGCGTTATTATACTAAAACCAACACTAGAGTCATTGCATGTGTGTTCTTTTCACAAACCACACATGGATCAACCACTAGAGTCATTGCATGTATGTTATTTCCACAAACAAACATGGATCAACCACTAGAGTCATTGCATGTGTGTTCTTTTCCACAAACCACACATGGATCCACCCGTGGTCATTGCATGTGTGTTCTTTCCACAAACCACACATGGATCAACCACTAGAGTCATTGCATGTGTGTTATTTCCACAAACCACACATGGATCAACCACTAGAGTCATTGCATGTGTGTTATTTCCACAAACCACACATGGATCAACCACTAGAGTCATTGCATGTTCGTTCTTATACTAAAACCACAAACCAGCACTAGAGTCATTGCATGTGTGGTCTTTTCCACAAACCACACATGGATCCACCCGTGGTCATTGCATGTGTGTTCTTTCCACAAACCACACATGGATCAACCACTAGAGTCATTGCATGTGTGTTATTTCCACAAACCACACATGGATCAACCACTAGAGTCATTGCATGTGTGTTATTTCCACAAACCACACATGGATCAACCACTAGAGTCATTGCATGTTCATTCTTATACTAAAACCACAAACCAGCACTAGAGTCATTGCATGTGTGTTCTTTTCACAAACCACACATGGATCAACCACTAGAGTCATTGCATGTTTGTTCTTATACTAAAACCACAAACCAACACTAGAGTCATTGCATGTGTGTTCTTTTCCAAAACCACACATGGATCCACCAGTGGTCGTTGCATGTGTGTTCTTTCCACAAACCACATATGGATCAACCAGAGTCATTGCATGTGTGTTATTTCCACTAACCACACATGGATGAACCACTAGAGTCATTGCATGTTTGTTCTTATACTAAAACCACAAACCAGCGCTAGAGTCATTGCGTGTGTGTTCTTTTCCACAAACCACACATGGATCCACTAGTGGTAATTGCATGTTTGTTCTTTCCACAAAACACATATGGATCAACCACTAGTCATTGCATGTGTGTTATTTCCACAAACCACACATGGATCAACCACTAGAGTCATTGCATGTGTGTTCTTTCCACAAACCACACATGGATCCACCAGTGGTCATTGCATGTGTGTTCTTTCCACAAACCACACATGGATCAACCACTAGAGTCATTGCATGTTTGTTCTTATACTAAAACCACAAACCAGCACTAGAGTCATTGCATGTGTGTTCTTTTCCACAAACCACACATGGATCCACCAGTGGTCATTGCATGTGTGTTCTTTCCACAAACCACACATGGGTCAACCACTAGAGTAATTGCATGTGTGTTCTTTCCACAAACCACACATGGATCAACCACTAGAGTCATTGCATGTTTGTTCTTATACTAAAACCACAAACCAGCACTCGAGTCATTGCATGTGTGTTCTTTTCCACAAACCACACATGGATCCACCAGTGGTCACTTCATGTGTGTTCTTTCCACAAACCACATATGGATTAACCAGAGTCATTGCATGTGTGTTATTTCCACAAACCAAACATGGATCAACCACTAGAGTCATTGCATGTTCGTTCTTATACTAAAACCACAAACCAGCACTAGAGTCATTACATGTTTGTTCTTATACTAAAACCACAAACCAGCAATAGAGTCATTGCATGTGTGTTCTTTTCCACAAACCACACATGGATCCACCAGTGGTCATTGCATGTGTGTTCTTTCCACAAACCACATATGGATCAACCAGAGTCATTGCATGTGTGTTATTTCCACAAACCACACATGTGGACCCACTAGAGTCATTGCATGTGTGTTATTTCTAGAAACCACACATGGATCAACCACTAGAGTCATTGCATATGTGTTATTTCGACAAACCACACATGGATTAACCACTAGAGTCATTGCATGTGTGTTCTTATACTAAAAGCAACACTAGAGTCATTACAGGTGTGTTCTTTTCACAAACCACGCATGGATCAACCACTAGAGTCATTGCATGTGTGTTATTTCCACAAACAAACATGGATCAACCACTAGAGTCATTGCATGTGTGTTCTTTTCCACAAACCACACATGGATCCACCAGTGGTCATTGCATGTGTGTTCTTTCCACAAACCACACATGGATCAACCACTAGAGTCATTGCATGTGTGTTCTTATACTAAAACCAACACTAGAGTCATTGCATGTGTGTTCTTTTCACAAACCACACATGGATCAACCACTAGAGTCATTGCATGTGTGTTATTTCCACAAACAAACATGGATCAACCACTAGAGTCATTGCATGTGTGTTCTTTTCCACAAACCACACATGGATCCACCAGTGGTCATTGCATGTGTGTTCTTTCGACAAACCACACATGGATCAACCACTAGAGTCATTGCATGTGTGTTATTTCCACAAACCACACATGGATCAACCAGAGTCATTGCATGTGTGTTCTTTTCACAAGCCACACATGGATCAACCACTAGAGTCATTGCATGTGTGTTATTTCCACAAACAAACATGGATCAACCACTAGAGTCATTGCATGTGTGTTATTTTCCACAAACCACACATGGATCCACTAGTGGTCATTGCATGTGTGTTCTTTCCACAAACCACACATGGATCAACCACTAGAGTCATTGCATGTGTGTTATTTCCACAAACCACACATGGATCAACCAGAGTCATTGCATGTGTATTATTTCCACAAACCACACATGGATCAACCACTAGAGTCATTGCATGTTTGTTCTTATACTAAAACCACAAACCAGCACTAGAGTCATTGCATGTGTGTTCTTTTACTAAAACCACAAACCAGCACTAGAGTCATTGCATGTGTGTTATTTTCCACAAACCACACGTGGATCAACCACTAGAGTCATTGCATGTTTGTTCTTATACTAAAACCACAAACCAGCACTAGAGTCATTGCATGTTTGTTCTTATACTAAAACCACAAACCAGCACTTGAGTCATTGCATGTGTGTTCTTTTCCACAAACCACACATGGATCCACCAGTGGTCATTGCATGTGTATTCTTTCCACAAACCACATATGGATCAACCAGAGTCATTGCATGTGTGTTATTTCCACAAACCACACATGTGGACCCACTAGAGTCATTGCATGTGTGTTATTTCCAGAAACCACACATGGATCAACCACTAGAGTCATTACATATGTGTTATTTCTACAAACCACACATGTATCAACCACTAGAGTCATTGCATGTGTGTTCTTATGCTAAAAGCAACACTAGATTCATTGAAGGTGTGTTCTTTTCACAAACCACACATGGATCAACCACTAGAATCATTGCATGTGTGTTATTTCCACAAACAAACATGGATCAACCACTAGAGTCATTGCATGTGTGTTCTTTTCCACAAACCACACATGGATCCACTAGTGGTCATTGCATGTGTGTTCTTTCCACAAACCACACATGGATCAACCACTAGAGTCATTGCATGTGTGTTATTTCCACAAACCACACATGGTCAACCAGAGTCATTGCATGTGTGTTCTTTTCACAAACCACACATGGATCAACCACTAGAGTCATTGCATGTTTGTTCTTATACTAAAACCACAAACCAGCACTAGAGTCATTGCATGTGTGTTCTTTTCCAAAACCACACATGGATCCACCAGTGGTCGTTGCATGTGTGTTCTTTCCACAAACCACATATGGATCAACTAGAGTCATTGCATGTGTGTTATTTCCACTAACCACACATGGATGAACCACTGGAGTCATTGCATGTTTGTTCTTATACTAAAACCACAAACCAGCGCTAGAGTCATTGCATTTGTGTTCTTTTCCACAAACCACACATGGATCCACTAGTGGTCATTGCATGTTTGTTCTTTCCACAAAACACATATGCATCAACCACTAGTCATTGCATGTGTGTTATTTCCACAAACCACACATGGATCAACCACTAGAGTCATTGCATGTGTCTTCTTTCCACAAACCACACATGGATCCACCAGTGGTCATTGCATGTGTGTTCTTTCCACAAACCACACATGGATCAACCACTAGAGTCATTGCATGTTTGTTCTTATACTAAAACCACAAACCAGCACTAGAGTCATTGCATGTGTGTTCTTTTCCACAAACCACACATGGATCCACCAGTGGTCATTGCATGTGTGTTCTTTCCACAAACCACATATGGATCAACCAGAGTCATTGCATGTGTGTTATTTCCACAAACCACACATGTGGACCCACTAGAGTCATTGCATGTGTGTTATTTCCAGAAACCACACATGGATCAACCACTAGAGTCATTACATATGTGTTATTTCTACAGACCACACATGGATCAACCACTAGAGTCATTGCATGTGTGTTCTTATGCTAAAAGAAACACTAGATTCATTGAAGGTGTGTTCTTTTCACAAACCACACATGGATCAACCACTAGATTCATTGCATGTGTGTTATTTCCACAAACAAACATGGATCAACCACTAGAGTCATTGCATGTGTGTTCTTTTCCACAAACCACACATGGATCCACTAGTGGTCATTGCATGTGTGTTCTTTCCACAAACCACACATGGATCAACCACTAGAGTCATTGCATGTGTGTTATTTCCACAAACCACACATGGTCAACCAGAGTCATTGCATGTGTGTTCTTTTCACAAACCACACATGGATCAACCACTAGAGTCATTGCATGTTTGTTCTTATACTAAAACCACAAACCAGCACTAGAGTCATTGCATGTGTGTTCTTTTCCAAAACCACACATGGATCCACCAGTGGTCGTTGCATGTGTGTTCTTTCCACAAACCACATATGGATCAACCAGAGTCATTGCATGTGTGTTATTTCCACTAACCACACATGGATGAACCACTGGAGTCATTGCATGTTTGTTCTTATACTAAAACCACAAACCAGCGCTAGAGTCATTGCATTTGTGTTCTTTTCCACAAACCACACATGGATCCACTAGTGGTCATTGCATGTTTGTTCTTTCCACAAAACACATATGCATCAACCACTAGTCATTGCATGTGTGTTATTTCCACAAACCACACATGGATCAACCACTAGAGTCATTGCATGTGTCTTCTTTCCACAAACCACACATGGATCCACCAGTGGTCATTGCATGTGTGTTCTTTCCACAAACCACACATGGATCAACCACTAGAGTCATTGCATGTTTGTTCTTATACTAAAACCACAAACCAGCACTAGAGTCATTGCATGTGTGTTCTTTTCCACAAACCACACATGGATCCACCAGTGGTCATTGCATGTGTGTTCTTTCCACAAACCACATATGGATCAACCAGTCATTGCATGTGTGTTATTTCCACAAACCACACATGTGGACCCACTAGAGTCATTGCATGTGTGTTATTTCCAGAAACCACACATGGATCAACCACTAGAGTCATTACATATGTGTTATTTCTACAGACCACACATGGATCAACCACTAGAGTCATTGCATGTGTGTTCTTATGCTAAAAGAAACACTAGATTCATTGAAGGTGTGTTCTTTTCACAAACCACACATGGATCAACCACTAGATTCATTGCATGTGTGTTATTTCCACAAACAAACATGGATCAACCACTAGAGTCATTGCATGTGTGTTCTTTTCCACAAACCCAACATGGATCCACGAGTGGTCATTGCATGTGTGTTCTTTCTACAAACCACACGTGGATCAACCACTAAAGTCATTGCATGTGTGTTATTTCCACAAACCACACATGGATCAACCACTAGAGTCATTGCATGTGTGTTCTAATACTAAAACCACAAACCAGTACTAGAGTCATGGCATGTGTGTTCTTTTCCACAAACCACACATGGATCCACCAGTACTAGAGTCATTGCATGTGTGTTCTTTCCACAAACCACACATGGATCAACCACTAGAGTCATTGCATGTGCGTTCTTATACTAAAACCAACACTAGAGTCATTGCATGTGTGTCCTTTTCACAAACCACACATGGATCAACCACTAGAGTCATTGCATGTGTGTTATTTCCACAAACAAACATGGATCAACCACTAGAGTCATTGCATGTGTGTTCTTATACTAAAACCACAAACCAGTACTAGAGTCATGGCATGTGTGTTCTTTTCCACAAACCACACATGGATCCACCAGTACTAGAGTCATTGCATGTGTTCTTTCCACAAACCACACATGGATCAACCACTAGAGTCATTGCATGTGCGTTCTTATACTAAAACCAACACTAGAGTCATTGCATGTGTGTTCTTTTCACAAACCACACATGGATCAACCACTAGAGTCATTGCATGTGTGTTATTTCCACAAACAAACATGGATCAACCACTAGAGTCATTGCATGTGTGTTCTTTTCCACAAACCACACATGGATCCACCAGTGGTCATTGCATGTGTGTTCTTTCCACAAACCACACATGGATCAACCACTAGAGTCATTGCATGTGTGTTATTTCCACAAACCACACATGGATTAACCAGAGTCATTGCATGTGTGTTCTTTTCACAAACCACACATGGATCAACCACTAGAGTCATTGCATGTTCGTTATTTCCACAAAAAAACATGGATCAACCACTAGAGTCATTGCATGTGTGTTCTTTTCCACAAACCACACATGGATCCACCAGTGGTCATTGCATGTGTGTTCTTTCCACAAACCACACATGGATCAACCACTAGAGTCATTGCATGTGTGTTATTTCCACAAACCACACATGGATCAACCACTAGAGTCATTGCATGTGTGTTATTTCCACAAACCACACATGGATCAACCACTAGAGTCATTGCATGTTCGTTCTTATACTAAAACCACAAACCAGCACTAGAGTCATTGCATGTGTGTTCTTTTACTAAAACCACAAACCAGCACTAGAGTCATTGCATGTGTGTTCTTTTCCACAAACCACACGTGGATCAACCACTAGAGTCATTGCATGTTTGTTCTTATACTAAAACCACAAACCAGCACTAGAGTCATTGCATGTTTGTTCTTATACTAAAACCACAAACCAGCACTAGAGTCATTGCATGTTTGTTCTTATACTAAAACCACAAACCAGCAATAGAGTCATTGCATGTGTGTTCTTTCCACAAACCACACATGGATCCACCAGTGGTCATTGCATGTGTGTTCTTTCCACAAACCACATATGGATCAACCAGAGTCATTGCATGTGTGTTATTTCCACAAACCACACATGGATCAACCACTAGAGTCATTGCATGTGTGTTCTTTCCACAAACCACACATGGATCCACCAGTGGTCATTGCATGTGTGTTCTTTCCACAAACCACACATGGATCAACCACTAGAGTCATTGCATGTGTGTTATTTCCACAAACCACACATGGATCAACCACTAGAGTCATTGCATGTGTGTTCTTTTCACAAACCACACATGGATCCACCAGTGGTCATTGCATGTGTGCTCTTTCCACAAACCACACATGGATCAAACACTAGAGTCATTGCATGTGTGTTATTTCCACAAACCACACATGTATCAACCACTAGAGTCATTCCATGTGTGTTCTTATACTAAATCCACAAACCAGTACTAGAGTCATTGCATGTGCGTTCTTTTCCACAAACCACACATGGATCCACCACTAGAGTCATTGCATGTGTGTTCTTTCCACAAACCACACATGGATCAACCACTAGAGTCATTGCATGTGTGTTCTTTTCCACAAACCACACATGGATCCACCAGTACTAGAGTCATTGCATGTGTGTTCTTTTCCACAAACCACACATGGATCCACCAGTACTAGAGTCATTGCATGTGTGTTCTTTCCACAAACCACACATGGATCAACCACTAGAGTCATTGCATGTGCGTTCTTATACTAAAACCAACACTAGAGTCATTGCATGTGTGTTCTTTTCACAAACCACACATGGATCAACCACTAGAGTCATTGCATGTGTGTTATTTCCACAAACAAACATGGATCAACCACTAGAGTCATTGCATGTGTGTTCTTTTCCACAAACCACACATGGATCCACCCGTGGTCATTGCATGTGTGTTCTTTCCACAAACCACACATGGATCAACCACTAGAGTCATTGCATGTGTGTTATTTCCACAAACCACACATGGATCAACCACTAGAGTCATTGCATGTGTGTTATTTCCACAAACCACACATGGTTCAACCACTAGAGTCATTGCATGTTCGTTCTTATACTAAAACCACAAACCAGCACTAGAGTCATTGCATGTGTGTTCTTTTACTAAAACCACAAACCAGCACTAGAGTCATTGCATGTGTGTTCTTTTCCAGAAAACACACGTGGATCAACCACTAGAGTCATTGCATGTTTGTTCTTATACTAAAACCACAAACCAGCACTAGAGTCATTTCATGTTTGTTCTTATACTAAAACCACAAACCAGCAATAGAGTCATTGCATGTGTGTTCTTTTCCACAAACCACACATGGATCCACCAGTGGTCATTGCATGTGTGTTCTTTCCACAAACCACATATGGATCAACCAGAGTCATTGCATGTGTGTTATTTCCACAAACCACACATGTGGACCCACTAGAGTCATTGCATGTGTGTTATTTCCAGAAACCACACATGGATCAACCACTAGAGTCATTGCATATGTGTTATTTCCACAAACCACACATGGATCAACCACTAGAGTCATTGCATGTGTGTTCTTATGCTAAAAGCAACACTAGAGTCATTGCAGGTGTGTTTTTTTCACAAACCACACATGGATCAACCACTAGAGTCATTGCATGTGTGTTATTTCCACAAAGAAACATGGATCAACCACTAGAGTCATTGCATGTGTGTTCTTTTCCACAAACCACACATGGATCCACCAGTGGTCATTGCATGTGTGTTCTTTCCACAAACCACATATGGATCAACCAGAGTCATTGCATGTGTGTTATTTCCACAAACCACACATGGATCAACCACTAGAGTCATTGCATGTTTGTTATTTCCACAAACAAACATGGATCAACCACTAGAGTCATTGCATGTGTGTTCTTTTCCACAAACCACACATGGATCCACCAGTGGTCATTGCATGTGTGTTCTTTCCACAAACCACACATGGATTAACCACTACAGTCATTGCATGTGTGTTATTTCCACAAACCACACATGGATCAACCAGAGTCATTGCATGTGTGTTCTTTTCACAAGCCACACATGGATCAACCACTAGAGTCATTGCATATGTGTTATTTCCACAAACCACACATGGATCAACCACTAGAGTCATTGCATGTGTGTTCTTATACTAAAACCACAAACCAGTACTAGAGTCATTGCATGTGTGTTCTTTTCCACAAACCACACATGGATCCACCACTAGAGTCATTGCATGTGTGATCTTTTCCACAAACCACACATGGATCCACCAGTGGTCATTGCGTGTGTGTTCTTTCCACAAACCACACATGGATCAACCACTAGAGTCATTGCATGTGTGTTATTTCCAAAAACCACACATGTATCAACCACTAGAGTCATTGCATGTGTGTTCTTATACTAAATCCACAAACCAGTACTAGAGTCATTGCATGTGCGTTCTTTTCCACAAACCACACATGGATCCACCAGTACTAGAGTCATTGCATGTGTGTTCTTTCCACAAACCACACATGGATCAACCACTAGAGTCATTGCATGTGTGTTCTTTTCCACAAACCACACATGGATCCACTAGTGGTCATTGCATGTGTGTTCTTTCCACAAACCACACATGGATCAACCACTAGAGTCATTGCATGTGTGTTATTTCCACAAACCACACATGGATCAACCACTAGAGTCATTGCATGTTTGTTCTTATACTAAAACCACAAACCAACACTAGAGTCATTGCATGTGTGTTCTTTTCCACAAACCACACATGGATCCACCACTAGAGTCATTGCATGTGTGTTCTTTCCACAAACCACACATGAATCAACCACTAGAGTCATTGCATGTTTGTTCTTATACTAAAACCACAAACTAGCACTAGAGTCATTGCATGTGTGTTCTTTTCCACAAACCACACATGGATCAACCACTAGAGTCATTGCATGTTTGTTCTTTTACTAAAACCACAAACCAGAACTAGAGTCATTGCATGTTTGTTCTTATACTAAAACCACAAACCAGCACTAGAGTCATTGCATGTGTGTTCTTTTCCACAAACCACACATGGATCCACCAGTGGTCATTGCATGTGTGTTCTTTCCACAAACCACATATGGATCAACCAGAGTGATTGCATGTGTGTTATTTCCATAAACCACACATGTGGACCCACTAGAGTCATTGCATGTGTGTTATTTCCAGAAACCACACATGGATCAACCACTAGAGTCATTGCATATGTGTTATTTCCACAAACCACACATGGATCAACCACTAGAGTCATTGCATGTGTGTTGCTATACTAAAACCAACACTAGAGTCATTGCATGTGTGTTATTTCCAGAAACCACACATGGATCAACCACTAGAGTCATTGCATATGTGTTATTTCCACAAACCACACATGGATCAACCACTAGAGTCATTGCATGTGTGTTCTTATACTAAAAGAAACACTAGAGTCATTGCATGTGTGTTCTTTTCACAAACCACACATGGATCAACCACTAGAGTCATTGCATGTGTGTTATTTCCACAAACAAACATGGATCAACCACTAGAGTCATTGCATGTGTGTTCTTTTCCACAAACCACACATGGATCCACCAGTGGTCATTGCATGTGTGTTCTTTCCACAAACCACACATGGATCAACCACTACAGTCATTGCATGTGTGTTATTTCCACAAACCACACATGGATCAACCAGAGTCATTGCATGTGTGTTCTTTTCACAAACCACACATGGATCAACCACTAGAGTCATTGCATGTGTGTTATTTCCACAAACAAACATGGATCAACCACTAGAGTCATTGCATGTGTGTTCTTTTCCACAAACTACACATGGATCCACCAGTGGTCATTGCATGTGTGTTCTTTCCACAAACCACACATGGATCAACCACTAGATTCAATGCATGTGTGTTATTTCCACAAACCACACATGGATCAACCACTAGAGTCATTGCATGTTTGTTCTTATACTAAAACCACAAACCAACACTAGAGTCATTGCATGTGTGTTCTTTTCCACAAACCACACATGGATCCACCAGTGGTCATTGCATGTGTGTTCTTTCCACAAACCACACATGGATCAACCACTAGAGTCATTGCATGTGTGTTATTTCCACAAACCACACATGGATCAACCACTAGAGTCATTGCATGTGTGTTCTTATACTAAAACCACAAACCAGTACTAGAGTCATTGCATGTGTGTTCTTTTCCACAAACCACACATGGATCCACCAGTACTAGAGTCATTTCATGTGTGTTCTTTCCACAAACCACACATGGATCAACCACTAGAGTCATTGCATGTGCGTTCTTATACTAAAACCAACACTAGAGTCATTGCATGTGTGTTCTTTTCACAAACCACACATGGATCAACCACTAGAGTCATTGCATGTGTGTTATTTCCACAAACAAACATGGATCAACCACTAGAGTCATTGCATGTGTGTTCTTTTCCACAAACCACACATGGATCCACCAGTGGTCATTGCATGTGTGTTCTTTCCACAAACCACACATGGATACCCCGTTAGTCAGTGCATGTGTGTTATTTCGACAAACCACACATGGATCAACCAGTCATTGCATGTTTGTTCTTTTCACAAGCCACATGGATCAACCACTAGAGTCATTGCATATGTGTTATTTCCACAAACCACACATGGATCAACCACTAGAGTCATTGCATGTGTGTTCTTATACTAAAACCACAAACCAGTACTAGAGTCATTGCATGTGTGTTCTTTCCACAAACCACACATGGATCCACCAGTGGTCATTGCATGTGTGTTCTTTCCACAAACCACACATGGATCAACCACTAGAGTCATTGCATGTGTGTTATTTCCACAAACCACACATGGATCAACCACTAGAGTCATTGCATGTGTGTTCTTATACTAAAACCACAAACCAGTACTAGAGTCATTGCATGTGTGTTCTTTTCCACAAACCACACATGGATCCACCAGTACTAGAGTCATTTCATGTGTGTTCTTTCCACAAACCACACATGGATCAACCACTAGAGTCATTGCATGTGCGTTCTTATACTAAAACCAACACTAGAGTCATTGCATGTGTGTTCTTTTCACAAACCACACATGGATCAACCACTAGAGTCATTGCATGTGTGTTATTTCCACAAACAAACATGGATCAACCACTAGAGTCATTGCATGTGTGTTCTTTTCCACAAACCACACATGGATCCACCAGTGGTCATTGCATGTGTGTTCTTTCCACAAACCACACATGGATCAACCACTACAGTCATTGCATGTGTGTTATTTCCACAAACCACACATGGATCAACCAGAGTCATTGCATGTGTGTTCTTTTCACAAGCCACACATGGATCAACCACTAGAGTCATTGCATATGTGTTATTTCCACAAACCACACATGGATCAACCACTAGAGTCATTGCATGTGTGTTCTTATACTAAAACCACAAACCAGTACTAGAGTCATTGCATGTGTGTTCTTTTCCACAAACCACACATGGATCCACCACTAGAGTCATTGCATGTGTGTTCTTTCCACAAACCACACATGGATCCACCAGTGGTCATTGCATGTGTGCTCTTTCCACAAACCACACATGGATCAACCACTAGAGTCATTGCATGTGTGTTATTTCCAAAAACCACACATGTATCAACCACTAGAGTCATTGCATGTGTGTTCTTATACTAAATCCACAAACCAGTACTAGAGTCATTGCATGAGGCGTTCTTTTCCACAAACCACACATGGATCCACCAGTACTAGAGTCATTGCATGTGTGTTCTTTCCACAAACCACACATGGATCAACCACTAGAGTCATTGCATGTGTGTTCTTTCCACAAACCACACATGGATCCACCACTAGAGTCATTGCATGTGTGTTCTTTTCCACAAACCACACATGGATCCACCAGTACTAGAGTCATTGCATGTGTGTTCTTTCCACAAACCACACATGGATCAACCACTAGAGTCATTGCATGTGCGTTCTTATACTAAAACCAACACTAGAGTCATTGCATGTGTGTTCTTTTCACAAACCACACATGGATCAACCACTAGAGTCATTGCATGTGTGTTATTTCCACAAACAAACATGGATCAACCACTAGAGTCATTGCATGTGTGTTCATTTCCACAAACCACACATGGATCCACCAGTGGTCATTGCATGTGTGTTCTTTCCACAAACCACACATGGATCAACCACTAGAGTCATTGCATGTGTGTTATTTCCACAAACCACACATGGATCAACCACTAGAGTCATTGCATGTGTGTTATTTCCACAAACCACACATGGATCAACCACTAGAGTCATTGCATGTCTGTTCTTATACTAAAACCACAAACCAGCACTAGAGTCATTGCATGTGTGTTCTTTTACTAAAACCACAAACCAGCACTAGAGTCATTGCATGTGTGTTCTTTTCCACAAACCACACATGGATCAACCACTAGAGTCATTGCATGTTTGTTCTTATACTAAAACCACAAACCAGCACTAGAGTCATTTCATGTTTGTTCTTATACTAAAACCACAAACCAGCAATAGAGTCATTGCATGTGTGTTCTTTTCCACAAACCACACATGGATCCACCAGTGGTCATTGCATGTGTGTTCTTTCCACAAACCACATATGGATCAACCCGAGTCATTGCATGTGTGTTATTTCCACAAACCACACATGTGGACGCACTAGAGTCATTGCATGTGTGTTATTTCCAGAAACCACACATGGATCAACCACTAGAGTCATTGCATATGTGTTATTTCCACAAACCACACATGGATCAACCACTAGAGTCATTGCATGTGTGTTCTTATGCTAAAAGCAACACTAGAGTCATTGCAGGTGTGTTTTTTTCACAAACCACACATGGATCAACCACTGGAGTCATTGCATGTGTGTTATTTCCACAAACAAACATGGATCAACCACTAGAGTCATTGCATGTGTGTTCTTTTCCACAAAGCACACATGGATCCACCAGTGGTCATTGCATGTGTGTTCTTTCCACAAACCACACATGGATCAACCACTAGAGTCATTGCATGTGTGTTATTTCCACAAACCACACATGGATCAACCACTAGAGTCATTGCATGTGTGTTCTTATACTAAAACCACAAACCTGTACTAGAGTCATTGCATGTGTGTTCTTTTCCACAAACCACACATGGATCCACCAGTACTAGAGTCATTTCATGTGTGTTCTTTCCACAAACCACACATGGATCAACCACTAGAGTCATTGCATGTGCGTTCTTATACTAAAACCAACACTAGAGTCATTGCATGTGTGTTCTTTTCACAAACCACACATGGATCAACCACTAGAGTCATTGCATGTGTGTTATTTCCACAAACAAACATGGATCAACCACTAGAGTCATTGCATGTGTGTTCTTTTTCCACAAACCACACATGGATCCACCAGTGGTCATTGCATGTGTGTTCTTTCCACAAACCACACATGGATCAACCACTACAGTAATTGCATGTGTGTTATTTCCACAAACCACACATGGATCAACCACTAGAGTCATTGCATGTGTGTTCTTATACTAAAACCACAAACCAACACTAGAGTCATTGCATGTGTGTTCTTTTCCACAAACCACACATGGATCCAGCACTAGAGTCATTGCATGTGTGTTCTTTCCACAAACCACACATGAATCAACCACTAGAGTCATTGCATGTTTGTTCTTATACTAAAACCACAAACTAGCACTAGAGTCATTGCATGTGTGTTCTTTCCACAAACCACACATGGATCAACCACTAGAGTCATTGCATGTTTGTTCTTATATTAAAACCACAAACCAAAACTAGAGTCATTGCATGTTTGTTCTTATACTAAAACCACAAACCAGCACTAGAGTCATTGCATGTGTGTTCTTTTCCACAAACCACACATGGATCCACCAGTGGTCATTGCATGTGTGTTCTTTCCACAAACCACATATGGATCAACCAGAGTCATTGCATGTGTGTTATTTCCATAAACCACACATGTGGACCCACTAGAGTCATTGCATGTGTGTTATTTCTAGAAACCACACATGGATCAACCACTAGAGTCATTGCATATGTGTTATTTCCACAAACCACACATGGATCAACCACTAGAGTCATTGCATGTGTGTTCTTATACTAAAACCAACACTAGAGTCATTGCATGTGTGTTATTTCCAGAAACCACACATGGATCAACCACTAGAGTCATTGCATATGTGTTATTTCCACAAACCACACATGGATCAACCACTAGAGTCATTGCATGTGTGTTATTATACTAAAAGAAACACTAGAGTCATTGCATGTGTGTTCTTTTCACAAACCACACATGGATCAACCACTAGAGTCATTGCATGTGTTATTTCCACAAACAAACATGGATCAACCACTAGAGTCATTGCATGTGTGTTCTTTTCCACAAACCACACATGGATCCACCAGTGGTCATTGCATGTGTGTTCTTTCCACAAACAACACATGGATCAACCACTACAGTCATTGCATGTGTGTTATTTCCACAAACCACACATGGATCAACCAGAGTCATTGCATGTGTGTTCTTTTCACAAACCACACATGGATCAACCACTAGAGTCATTGCATGTGTGTTATTTCCACAAACAAACATGGATCAACCACTAGAGTCATTGCATGTGTGTTCTTTTCCACAAACCACACATGGATCCACCAGTGGTCATTGCATGTGTTCTTTCCACAAACCACACCTGGATCTACCACTAGAGTCATTGCATGTGTGTTATTTCCACAAACCACACATGGATCAACCACTAGAGTCATTGCATGTTTGTTCTTATACTAAACCCACAATCTTCCACTAGAGTCATTGCATGTGTGTTCTTTCCACAAACCACACATGGATCCACCACTAGAGTCATTGCATGTGTGTTCTTTCCACAAACCACACATGAATCAACCACTAGAGTCATTGCATGTTTGTTCTTATACTAAAACCACAAACTAGCACTAGAGTCATTGCATGTGTGTTCTTTTCCACAAACCACACATGGATCAACCACTAGAGTCATTGCATGTTTGTTCTTATACTAAAACCATAAGCCAGCACTAGAGTCATTGCATGTTTGTTCTTATACTAAAACCACAAACCAGCACTAGAATCATTGCATGTGTGTTCTTTTCCACAAACCACACATGGATCCACCACTAGAGTCATTTCATGTGTGTTCTTTCCACAAACCACACATGGATCGACAACTAGAGTCATTGCATGTGTGTTCTTATACTAAAACCAACACTAGAGTCATTGCATGTGTGTTCTGTTCACAAACCACACATGGATCAACCACTAGAGTCATTGCATGTGTGTTATTTCCACAAACAAACATGGATCAACCACTAGAGTCATTGCATGTGTGTTCTTTTCCACAAACCACACATGGATCCACCAGTGGTCATTGCATGTGTGTTCTTTCCACAAACCACTCATGGATCAACCACTACAGTCATTGCATGTGTGTTATTTCCACAAACCACACATGGATCAACCAGAGTCATTGCATGTGTGTTCTTTTCACAAACCACACATGGATCAACCACTAGAGTCATTGCATGTGTGTTATTTCCACAAACAAACATGGATCAACCACTAGAGTCATTGCATGTGTGTTCTTTTCCACAAACCACACATGGATCCACTAGTGGTCATTGCATGTGTTCTTTCCACAAACCACACATGGATCAACCACTAGAGTCATTGCATGTGTGTTATTTCCACAAACCACACATGGATCAACCACTAGAGTCATTGCATGTTTGTTCTTATACTAAAACCACAAACCAACACTAGAGTCATTGCATGTGTGTTCTTTTCCACAAACCACACATGGATCCACCACTAGAGTCATTGCATGTGTGTTCTTTCCACAAACCACACATGAATCAACCACTAGAGTCATTGCATGTTTGTTCTTATACTAAAACCACAAACTAGCACTAGAGTCATTGCATGTGTGTTCTTTCCACAAACCACACATGGATCAACCACTAGAGTCATTGCATGTTTGTTCTTTTACTAAAACCACAAACCAGAACTAGAGTCATTGCATGTTTGTTCTTATACTAAAACCACAAACCAGCACTAGAGTCATTGCATGTGTGTTCTTTTCCACAAACCACACATGGATCCACCAGTGGTCATTGCATGTGTGTTCTTTCCACAAACCACATATGGATCAACCAGAGTCATTGCATGTGTGTTATTTCCATAAACCACACATGTGGACCCACTAGAGTCATTGCATGTGTGTTATTTCCAGAAACCACACATGGATCAACCACTAGAGTCATTGCATATGTGTTATTTCCACAAACCACACATGGATCAACCACTAGAGTCATTGCATGTGTGCTGCTATACTAAAACCAACACTAGAGTCATTGCATGTGTGTTATTTCCAGAAACCACACATGGATCAACCACTAGAGTCATTGCATATGTGTTATTTCCACAAACCACACATGGATCAACCACTAGAGTCATTGCATGTGTGTTCTTATACTAAAAGAAACACTAGAGTCATTGCATGTGTGTTCTTTTCACAAACCACACATGGATCAACCACTAGAGTCATTGCATGTGTGTTATTTCCACAAACAAACATGGATCAACCACTAGAGTCATTGCATGTGTGTTCTTTTCCACAAACCACACATGGATCCACCAGTGGTCATTGCATGTGTGTTCTTTCCACAAACCACACATGGATCAACCACTACAGTCATTGCATGTGTGTTATTTCCACAAACCACACATGGATCAACCAGAGTCATTGCATGTGTGTTCTTTTCACAAACCACACATGGATCAACCACTAGAGTCATTGCATGTGTGTTATTTCCACAAACAAACATGGATCAACCACTAGAGTCATTGCATGTGTGTTCTTTTCCACAAACCACACATGGATCCACTAGTGGTCATTGCATGTGTGTTCTTTCCACAAACCACACATGGATCAACCACTAGAGTCATTGCATGTGTGTTATTTCCACAAACCACACATGGATCAACCACTAGAGTCATTGCATGTTTGTTCTTATACTAAAACCACAAACCAACACTAGAGTCATTGCATGTGTGTTCTTTTCCACAAACCACACATGGATCCACCACTAGAGTCATTGCATGTGTGTTCTTTCCACAAACCACACATGAATCAACCACTAGAGTCATTGCATGTTTGTTCTTATACTAAAACCACAAACTAGCACTAGAGTCATTGCATGTGTGTTCTTTTCCACAAACCACACATGGATCAACCACTAGAGTCATTGCATGTTTGTTCTTTTACTAAAACCACAAACCAGAACTAGAGTCATTGCATGTTTGTTCTTATACTAAAACCACAAACCAGCACTAGAGTCATTGCATGTGTGTTCTTTTCCACAAACCACACATGGATCCACCAGTGGTCATTGCATGTGTGTTCTTTCCACAAACCACATATGGATCAACCAGAGTCATTGCATGTGTGTTATTTCCATAAACCACACATGTGGACCCACTAGAGTCATTGCATGTGTGTTATTTCCAGAAACCACACATGGATCAACCACTAGAGTCATTGCATATGTGTTATTTCCACAAACCACACATGGATCAACCACTAGAGTCATTGCATGTGTGTTCTTATACTAAAACCAACACTAGAGTCATTGCATGTGTGTTATTTCCAGAAACCACACATGGATCAACCACTAGAGTCATTGCATACGTGTTATTTCCACAAACCACACATGGATCAACCACTAGAGTCATTGCATGTGTGTTCTTATACTAAAAGAAACACTAGAGTCATTGCATGTGTGTTCTTTTCACAAACCACACATGGATCAACCACTAGAGTCATTGCATGTGTGTTATTTCCACAAACAAACATGGATCAACCACTAGAGTCATTGCATGTGTGTTCTTTTCCACAAACCACATGGATCCACCAGTGGTCATTGCATGTGTGTTCTTTCCACAAACCACACATGGATCAACCACTACAGTCATTGCATGTGTGTTATTTCCACAAACCACACATGGATCAACCAGAGTCATTGCATGTGTGTTCTTTTCACAAACCACACATGGATCAACCACTAGAGTCATTGCATGTGTGTTATTTGTACAAACAAACATGGATCCACCACTAGAGTCATTGCATGTGTGTTCTTTTCCACAAACCACACATGGATCCACCAGTGGTCATTGCATGTGTGTTCTTTCCACAAACCACACATGGATCAACCACTAGAGTCATTGCATGTGTGTTATTTCCACAAACCACACATGGATCAACCACTAGAGTCATTGCATGTTTGTTCTTATACTAAAACCACAAACGAACACTAGAGTCATTGCATGTGTGTTCTTTTCCACAAACCACACATGGATCCACCACTAGAGTCATTGCATGTGTGTTCTTTCCACAAACCACACATGAATCAACCACTAGAGTCATTGCATGTTTGTTCTTATACTAAAACCACAAACTAGCACTAGAGTCATTGCATGTGTGTTCTTTCCACAAACCACACATGGATCAACCACTAGAGTCATTGCATGTTTGTTCTTTTACTAAAACCACAAACCAGCACTAGAGTCATTGCATGTTTGTTCTTATACTAAAACCACAAACCAGCACTAGAGTCATTGCATGTGTGTTCTTTTCCACAAACCACACATGGATCCACCAGTACTAGAGTCATTTCATGTGTGTTCTTTCCACAAACCACACATGGATCAACCACTAGAGTCATTGCATGTGTGTTCTTATACTAAAACCAACACTAGAGTCATTGCATGTGTGTTCTTTTCACAAACCACACATGGATCAACCACTAGAGTCATTGCATGTGTGTTATTTCCACAAACAAACATGGATCAACCACTAGAGTCATTGCATGTGTGTTCTTTTCCACAAACCACACATGGATCCACCAGGGGTCATTGCATGTGTGTTCTTTCCACAAACCACACATGGATCAACCACTAGAGTCATTGCATGTGTGTTATTTCCACAAACCACACATGGATCAACCAGAGTCATTGCATGTGTGTTCTTTTCACAAACCACATATGGATCAACCACTAGAGTCATTGCATGTGTGTTATTTCCACAAACAAACATGGATCAACCACTAGAGTCATTGCATGTGTGTTCTTTTCCACAAACCACACATGGATCCACTAGTGGTCATTGCATGTGTGTTCTTTCCACAAACCACACATGGATCAACCACTAGAGTCATTGCATGTGTGTTATTTCCACAAACCACACATGGATCAACCACTAGAGTCATTGCATGTTTGTTCTTATACTAAAACCACAAACCAACACTAGAGTCATTGCATGTGTGTTCTTTTCCACAAACCACACATGGATCCACCACTAGAGTCATTGCATGTGTGTTCTTTCCACAAACCACACATGAATCAACCACTAGAGTCATTGCATGTTTGTTCTTATACTAAAACCACAAACTAGCACTAGAGTCATTGCATGTGTGTTCTTTTCCACAAACCACACATGGATCAACCACTAGAGTCATTGCATGTTTGTTCTTTTACTAAAACCACAAACCAGAACTAGAGTCATTGCATGTTTGTTCTTATACTAAAACCACAAACCAGCACTAGAGTCATTGCATGTGTGTTCTTTTCCACAAACCACACATGGATCCACCAGTGGTCATTGCATGTGTGTTCTTTCCACAAACCACATATGGATCAACCAGAGTCATTGCATGTGTGTTATTTCCATAAACCACACATGTGGACCCACTAGAGTCATTGCATGTGTGTTATTTCCAGAAACCACACATGGATCAACCACTAGAGTCATTGCATATGTGTTATTTCCACAAACCACACATGGATCAACCACTAGAGTCATTGCATGTGTGTTGCTATACTAAAACCAACACTAGAGTCATTGCATGTGTGTTATTTCCAGAAACCACACATGGATCAACCACTAGAGTCATTGCATGTGTCTTATTTCCACAAACCACACATGGATCAACCACTAGAGTCATTGCATGTGGGTTCTTAACCTAAAAGAAACTAGCACTAGAGTCATTGCATGTGTGTATTTTCACAAACCACACATGGATCAACCACTAGAGTCATTGCATGTGTGTTATTTCCACAAACAAACATGGATCAACCACTAGAGTCATTGCATGTGTGTTCTTTTCCACAAACCACACATGGATCCACCAGTGGTCATTGCATGTGTGTTCTTTCCACAAACCACACATGGATCAACCACTAGAGTCATTGCATGTGTTATTTCCACAAACCACATGGATCCAGAGTCATTGCATGTGTGTTCTTTTCACAAACCACACATGGATCAACCACTAGAGTCATTGCATGTGTGTTATTTCAACAAACAAACATGGATCAACCACTAGAGTCATTGCATGTGTGTTCTTTCCACAAACCACACATGGATCCACCAGTGGTCATTGCATGTGTGTTCTTTCCACAAACCACACATGGATCAACCACTAGAGTCAATGCATGTGTGTTATTTCCACAAACCACACATGGATCAACCACTAGAGTCATTGCATGTTTGTTCTTATACTAAAACCACAAACCAACACTAGAGTCATTGCATGTGTGTTCTTTACACAAACCACACATGGATCCACCACTAGAGTCATTGCATGTGTGTTCTTTCCACAAACCACACATGAATCAACCACTAGAGTCATTGCATGTTTGTTGTTTTACTATAACCACATACCAGCACTAGAGTCATTGCATGTGTGTTCTTTTCCACAAACCACAAGTGGATCAACCACTAGAGTGATTGCTTGTTTGTTCTTATACTAAAACCACAAACCAGCACTAGAGTCATTGCATGTTTGTTCTTATACTAAAACCACAAACCAGCACTAGAGTCATTGCATGTGTGTTCTTTTCCACAAACCACACATGGATCCACCAGTGGTCATTGCATGTGTGTTCTTTCCACAAACCACATATGGATCAACCAGAGTCATTGCATGTGTGTTATTTACACAAACCACACATGGATCAACCAGAGTCATTGCATGTGTGTTATTTCCAGAAACCACACATGGATCAACCACTAGAGTCATTGCATGTGTGTTATTTCCACAAACCACACATGGATCAACCACTAGAGTCATTGCATGTGTGTTCTTATACTAAAACCAACACTAGAGTCATTGCATGTGTGTTATTTCCAGAAACCACACATGGATCAACCACTAGAGTCATTGCATACGTGTTATTTCCACAAACCACACATGGATCAACCACTAGAGTCATTGCATGTGTGTTATTATACTAAAAGAAACACTAGAGTCATTGCATGTGTGTTCTTTTCACAAACCACACATGGATCAACCACTAGAGTCATTGCATGTGTGTTATTTCCACAAACAAACATGGATCAACCACTAGAGTCATTGCATGTGTGTTCTTTTCCACAAACCACACATGGATCCACCAGTGGTCATTGCATGTGTGTTCTTTCCACAAACCACACATGGATCAACCACTGGTCATTGCATGTGTGTTATTTCCAAAAACCACATGGATCAACCAGAGTCATTGCATGTGTGTTCTTTTCACAAACCACACATGGATCAACCACTAGAGTCATTGCATGTGTGTTATTTCCACAAACAAACATGGATCAACCACTAGAGTCATTGCATGTGTGTTCTTTTCCAAACCACATGGATCCACCAGTGGTCATTGCATGTGTGTTCTTTCCACAAACCACACATGGATCAACCACTAGAGTCATTGCATGTGTGTTATTTCCACAAACCACACATGGATCAACCACTAGAGTCATTGCATGTTTGTTCTTATACTAAAACCACAAACGAACACTAGAGTCATTGCATGTGTGTTCTTTCCACAAACCACATGGATCCACCACTAGAGTCATTGCATGTGTGTTCTTTCCACAAACCACACATGAATCAACCACTAGAGTCATTGCATGTTTGTTCTTATACTAAAACCACAAACTAGCACTAGAGTCATTGCATGTGTGTTCTTTTCCACAAACCACACATGGATCAACCACTAGAGTCATTGCATGTTTGTTCTTTTACTAAAACCACAAACCAGAACTAGAGTCATTGCATGTTTGTTCTTATACTAAAACCACAAACCAGCACTAGAGTCATTGCATGTGTGTTCTTTTTTCCACAAACCACACATGGATCCACCAGTGGTCATTGCATGTGTGTTCTTTCCACAAACCACATATGGATCAACCAGAGTCATTGCATGTGTGTTATTTCCATAAACCACACATGTGGACCCACTAGAGTCATTGCATGTGTGTTATTTCCAGAAACCACACATGGATCAACCACTAGAGTCATTGCATATGTGTTATTTCCACAAACCACACATGGATCAACCACTAGAGTCATTGCATGTGTGTTCTTATACTAAAACCAACACTAGAGTCATTGCATGTGTGTTCTTTCCACAAACCACACATGGATCAACCACTAGAGTCATTGCATATGTGTTATTTCCACAAACTACACATTGATCAACCACTAGAGTCATTGCATGTGTGTTCTTATACTAAAAGAAACACTAGAGTCACTGCATGTGTGTTCTTTTCACAAACCATACATGGATCAACCACTAGAGTCATTGCATGTGTGTTATTTCCACAAACAAACATGGATCAACCACTAGAGTCATTGCATGTGTGTTCTTTTCACAAACCACACATGGATCCACCAGTGGTCATTGCATGTGTGTTCTTTCCACAAACCACACATGGATCAACCACTAGAGTCATTGCATGTGTGTTATTTCCACAAACCACACATGGATCAACCAGAGTCATTGCATGTGTGTTCTTTTCACAAACCACACATTTATCAACCACTAGAGTCATTGCATGTTTGCTATTTCCACAAACAAACATGGATCAACCACTAGAGTCATTGCATGTGTGTTCTTTTCCCAAACCCCACATGGATCCACCAGTGGTCATTGCATGTGTGTTCTTTCCACAAACCACACATGGATCAACCACTAGAGTCATTGCATGTGTGTTATTTCCACAAACCACACATGGATCAACCACTAGAGTCATTGCATGTTTGTTCTTATACTAAAACCACAAACGAACACTAGAGTCATTGCATGTGTGTTCTTTTCACAAACCACACATGGATCCACCACTAGAGTCATTGCATGTGTGTTCTTTCCACAAACCACACATGGATCAACCACTAGAGTCATTGCATGTTTGTTCTTATACTAAAACCACAAACTAGCACTAGAGTCATTGCATGTGTGTTCTTTCCACAAACCACACATGGATCAACCACTAGAGTCATTGCATGTTTGTTCTTATACTAAAACCACAAACCAGCACTAGAGTCATTGCATGTTTGTTCTTATACTAAAACCACAAACCAGCACTAGAGTCATTGCATGTGTGTTCTTTTCCACAAACCACACATGGATCCACCAGTGGTCATTGCATGTGTGTTCTTTCCACAAACCACATATGGATCAACCAGAGTCATTGCATGTGTGTTCTTTCCACAAACCACACATGTGGACCCACTAGAGTCATTGCATGTGTGTTATTTCCACAAACCACACATGGATCAACCACTAGAGTCATTGCATATGTGTTATTTCCACAAACCACACATGGATCAACCACTAGAGTCATTGCATGTGTGTTCTTTTCCACAAACCACACATGGATCCACCAGTGGTCATTGCATGTGTGTTCTTTCCATAAACCACACATGGATCAACCACTAGAGTCATTGCATGTGTGTTATTTCCACAAACCACACATGGATCAACCACTAGAGTCATTGCATGTGTGTTATTTCCACAAACCACACATGGATCAACCACTAGAGTCATTGCATGTTTGTTCTTATAATAAAACCACAAACCAGCACTAGAGTCATTACATGTGTGTTCTTTTACTAAAACCACAAACCAGCACTAGAGTCATTGCATATGTGTTCTTTTCCACAAACCACACATGGATCAACCACTAGAGTCATTGCATGTTTGTTCTTATACTAAAACCATAAGCCAGCACTAGAGTCATTGCATGTTTGTTCTTATACTAAAACCACAAACCAGCACTAGAGTCATTGCATGTGTGTTCTTTCCACAAACCACACATGGATCCACCAGTGGTCATTGCATGTGTGTTCTTTCCACAAACCACACATGGATCAACCACTAGAGTCATTGCATGTGTGTTATTTTCCACAAACCACACATGGATCCACTAGTGGTCATTGCATGTGTGTTCTTTCCACAAACCACACATGGATCAACCACTAGAGTCATTGCATGTGTGTTATTTCCACAAACCACACATGGATCAACCACTAGAGTCATTGCATGTTTGTTCTTATACTAAAACACATGGATCCACTAGAGTCATTGCATGTGTGTTCTTTTCACAAACCACACATGGATCAACCACTAGAGTCATTTCATGTGTGTTCTTTCCACAAACCACACATGGATCAACCACTAGAGTCATTGCATGTGTGTTCTTATACTAAAACCACATGGAACTAGCACTAGAGTCATTGCATGTGTGTTCTTTTCCACAAACCACACATGGATCAACCACTAGAGTCATTGCATGTGTGTTCTTTAAAAAAACCACACATGCATCCAGCACTAGAGTCATTGCATGTTTGTTCTTATACTAAAACCACAAACCAGCACTAGAGTCATTGCACGTGTGTTCTTTTCCACAAACCACACATGGATCCACCTGTGGTCATTGCATGCGTGTTCTTTCCACAAACCAAACATGGATCAACCACTAGAGTCATTGCATGTGTGTTATTTCCACAAACAAACATGGATCAACCACTAGAGTCATTGCATGTGTGTTCTTTTACACAAACCACACATGGATCCACCAGTGGTCATTGCATGTGTGTTCTTTCCACAAACCACACATGGATCAACCACTAGAGTCATTGCATGTGTGTTATTTCCACAAACCACACATGGATCAACCACTAGAGTCATTGCATGTTTGTTCTTATACTAAAACCACAAACAAACACTAGAGTCATTGCATGTGTGTTCTTTCCACAAACCACACATGGATCAACCACTAGAGTCATTGCATGTGTGTTCTTTCCACAAACCACACATGAATCAACCACTAGAGTCATTGCATGTTTGTTCTTATACTAAAACCACAAACTAGCACTAGAGTCATTGCATGTGTGTTCTTTTCCACAAACCACACATGGATCAACCACTAGAGTCATTGCATGTTTGTTCTTTTACTAAAACCACAAACCAGCACTAGAGTCATTGCATGTTTGTTCTTATACTAAAACCACAAACCAGCACTAGAGTCATTGCATGTGTGTTCTTTTCCACAAACCACACATGGATCCACCAGTGGTCATTGCATGTGTGTTCTTTCCACAAACCACATATGGATCAACCAGAGTCATTGCATGTGTGTTATTTCCATAAACCACACATGTGGATCCACTAGAGTCATTGCATGTGTGTTATTTCCAGAAACCACACATGGATCAACCACTAGAGTCATTGCATATGTGTTATTTCCACAAACCACACATGGATCAACCACTAGAGTCATTGAATGTGTGTTCTTTTCCACAAACCACACATGGATCCACCAGTGGTCATTGCATGTGTGTTCTTTCCACAAACCACACATGGATCAACCACTAGAGTCATTGCATGTGTTATTTCCACAACCACACATGGATCAACCACTAGAGTCATTGCATGTGTGTTATTTCCACAAACCACACATGGATCAACCACTAGAGTCATTGCATGTTTGTTCTTATACTAAAACCACAAACCAGCACTAGAGTCATTGCATGTGTGTTCTTTTACTAAAACCACAAACCAGCACTAGAGTCATTGCATGTGTGTTCTTTTCCACAAACCACACGTGGATCAACCACTAGAGTCATTGCATGTTTGTTCTTATACTAAAACCACAAACCAGCACTAGAGTCATTGCATGTTTGTTCTTATACTAAAACCACAAACCAGCACTAGAGTCATTGCATGTGTGTTCTTTTCCACAAACCACACATGGATCCACCAGTGGTCATTGCATGTGTGTTCTTTCCACAAACCACACATGGATCAACCACTAGAGTCATTGCATGTGTGTTATTTTCCACAAACCACACATGGATCCACCAGTGGTCATTGCATGTGTGTTCTTTCCACAAACCACACATGGATCAACCACTAGAGTCATTGCATGTGTGTTATTTCCACAAACCACACATGGATCAACCACTAGAGTCATTGCATGTTTGTTCTTATACTAAAACCACAAACGAACACTAGAGTCATTGCATGTGTGTTCTTTTCCACAAACCACACATGGATCCACCACTAGAGTCATTGCATGTGTGTTCTTTCCACAAACCACACATGAATCAACCACTAGAGTCATTGCATGTTTGTTCTTATACTAAAACCACAAACTAGCACTAGAGTCATTGCATGTGTGTTCTTTTCCACAAACCACACATGGATCAACCACTAGAGTCATTGCATGTTTGTTCTTTTACTAAAACCACAAACCAGCACTAGAGTCATTGCATGTTTGTTCTTATACTAAAACCACAAACCAGCACTAGAGTCATTGCATGTGTGTTCTTTTCCACAAACCACACATGGATCCACCTGTGGTCATTGCATGTGTGTTCTTTCCACAAACCACATATGGATCAACCAGAGTCATTGCATGTGTGTTATTTCCACAAACAAACATGGATCAACCACTAGAGTCATTGCATGTGTGTTCTTTTCCACAAACCACACATGGATCCACCAGTGGTCATTGCATGTGTGTTCTTTCCACAAACCACACATGGATCAACCACTAGAGTCATTGCATGTGTGTTATTTCCACAAACCACACATGGATCAACCACTAGAGTCATTGCATGTTTGTTCTTATACTAAAACCACAAACGAACACTAGAGTCATTGCATGTGTGTTCTTTTCCACAAACCACACATGGATCCACCACTAGAGTCATTGCATGTGTGTTCTTTCCACAAACCACACATGAATCAACCACTAGAGTCATTGCATGTTTGTTCTTATACTAAAACCACAAACTAGCACTAGAGTCATTGCATGTGTGTTCTTTTCCACAAACCACACATGGATCAACCACTAGAGTCATTGCATGTTTGTTCTTTTACTAAAACCACAAACCAGCACTAGAGTCATTGCATGTTTGTTCTTATACTAAAACCACAAACCAGCACTAGAGTCATTGCATGTGTGTTCTTTTCCACAAACCACACATGGATCCACCAGTGGTCATTGCATGTGTGTTCTTTCCACAAAACACATATGGATCAACCAGAGTCATTGCATGTGTGTTATTTCCATAAACCACACATGTGGACCCACTAGAGTCATTGCATGTGTGTTATTTCCAGAAACCACACATGGATCAACCACTAGAGTCATTGCATATGTGTTATTTCCACAAACCACACATGGATCAACCACTAGAGTCATTGAATGTGTGTTCTTTTCCACAAACCACACATGGATCCACTAGTGGTCATTGCATGTGTGTTCTTTCCACAAACCACACATGGATCAACCACTAGAGTCATTGCATGTGTGTTATTTCCACAAACCACACATGGATCAACCACTAGAGTCATTGCATGTGTGTTATTTCCACAAACCACACATGGATCAACCACTAGAGTCATTGCATGTTTGTTCTTATACTAAAACCACAAACCAGCACTAGAGTCATTGCATGTGTGTTCTTTTACTAAAACCACAAACCAGCACTAGAGTCATTGCATGTGTGTTCTTTTCCACAAACCACACGTGGATCAACCACTAGAGTCATTGCATGTTTGTTCTTATACTAAAACCACAAACCAGCACTAGAGTCATTGCATGTTTGTTCTTATACTAAAACCACAAACCAGCACTAGAGTCATTGCATGTGTGTTCTTTTCCACAAACCACATGTGGATCCACCAGTGGTCATTGCATGTGTGTTCTTTCCACAAACCACACATGGATCAACCACTAGAGTCATTGCATGTGTGTTATTTCCACAAACCACACATGGATCAACCACTAGAGTCATTGGATGTGTGTTCTTATAGTAAAACATCAAACCAGTACTAGAGTCATTGCATATGTGTTCTTTTCCACAAACCACACATGGATGCACCAGTACTAGAGTCATTGCATGTGTGTTTTTTCCACAAACCACACATGGATCAACCACTAGAGTCATTGCATGTGTGTTCTTATACTAAAACCAACACTAGAGTCATTGCATGTGTGTTCTTTTCACAAACCACACATGGATCAACCACTAGAGTCATTGCATGTGTGTTATTTCCACAAACAAACATGGATCAACCACTAGAGACATTGCATGTGTGTTCTTTTCCACAAACCACACATGGATCCACCGGTGGTCATTGCATGTGTGTTCTTGCACAAACCACACATGGATCAACCACTAGAGTCATTGCATGTGTGTTATTTTCACAAACCACACATGGATCAACCAGAGTCATTGCATGTGTGTTCTTTTCACAAAACACACATGGATCAACCACTAGAGTCATTGCATGTGTGTTATTTCCACAAACCACACATGGATCAACCACTAGAGTCATTGCATGTATGTTATTTCCACAAACCACACATGGATCAACCACTAGAGTCATTGCATGTTTGTTCTTATACTAAAACAACAAACCAGCACTAGAGTCATTGCATGTGTGTTCTTTTACTAAAACCACAAACCAGCACTAGAGTCATTGCATGTGTGTTCTTTTCCACAAACCACACATGGATCAACCACTAGAGTCATTGCATGTTTGTTCTTTTACTAAAACCACAAACCAGCACTAGAGTCATTGCATGTTTGTTCTTGTACTAAAACCACAAACCAGCACTAGAGTCATTGCATGTGTGTTCTTTTCCACAAACCACACATGGATCCACCAGTGGTCATTGCATGTGTGTTCTTTCCACAAACCACATATGGATCTACCAGAGTCATTGCATGTGTGTTATTTCCACAAACCACACATGTGGACCCACTAGAGTCATTGCATGTGTGTTATTTCCAGAAACCACACATGGATCAACCACTAGAGTCATTGCATATGTGTTATTTCCACAAACCACACATGGATCAACCACTAGAGTCATTGCATGTGTGTTCTTATGCTAAAAGCAACACTAGAGTCATTGCAGGTGTGTTCTTTTCACAAACCACACATGGATCAACCACTAGAGTCATTGCATGTGTGTTATTTCCACAAACAAACATGGATCAACCACTAGAGTCATTGCATGTGTGTTCTTTTCCACAAACCACACATGGATCCACCAGTGGTCATTGCATGTGTGTTCTTTCCACAAACCACACATGGATCAACCACTAGAGTCAATGCATGTGTGTTATTTCCACAAACCACACATGGATCAACCACTAGATTCATTGCATGTGTGTTCTTATACTAAAACCACAAACCAGTACTAGAGTCATTGCATGTGTGTTATTTTCCACAAACCACACATGGATCCACCAGTACTAGAGTCATTTCATGTGTGTTCTTTCCACAAACCACACATGGATCAACCACTAGAGTCATTGCATGTGCATTCTTATACTAAAACCAACACTAGAGTCATTGCATGTGTGTTCTTTTCACAAACCACACATGGATCAACCACTAGAGTCATTGCATGTGTGTTATTTCCACAAACAAACATGGATCAACCACTAGAGTCATTGCATGTGTGTTCTTCTCCACAAACCACACATGGATCCACCAGTGGTCATTGCATGTGTGTTCTTTCCACAAACCACACATGGATAAACCACTACAGTCATTGCATGTGTGTTATTTACACAAACCACACATGGATCAACCAGAGTCATTGCATGTGTGTTCTTTTCACAAACCACACATGGATCAACCACTAGAGTCATTGCATGTGTGTTATTTCCACAAACAAACATGGATCAACCACTAGAGTCATTGCATGTGTGTTCTTTTCCACAAACCACACATGGATCCACCAGTGGTCATTGCATGTGTGTTATTTCTAGAAACCACACATGGATCAACCACTACAGTCATTGCATGTGTGTTATTTACACAAACCACACATGGATCAACCAGAGTCATTGCATGTGTGTTCTTTTCACAAACCACACATGGATCAACCACTAGAGTCATTGCATGTGTGTTATTTCCACAAACAAACATGGATCAACCACTAGAGTCATTGCATGTGTGTTCTTTACAAAAACCACATCTGGATCCACCAGTCATTGCATGTGCGTTCTTTCCACAAACCACACATGGATCAACCACTAGAGTCATTGCATGTGTGTTATTTCCACAAACCACACATGGATCAACCACTAGAGTCATTGCATGTTTGTTCTTATACTAAAACCACAAACCAACACTAGAGTCATTGCATGCGTGTTCTTTTCCACAAACCACACATGGATCCACCACTAGAGTCATTGCATGTGTGTTCTTTTCACAAACCACACATGAATCAACCACTAGAGTCATTGCATGTTTGTTCTTATACTAAAACCACAAACTAGCACTAGAGTCATTGCATGTGTGTTCTTTTCCACAAACCACACATGGATCAACCACTAGAGTCATTGCATGTTTGTTCTTTTACTAAAACCACAAACCAGCACTAGAGTCATTGCATGTTTGTTCCTATACTAAAACGACAAACTAGCACTAGAGTCATTGCATGTGTGTTCTTTTCCACAAACCACACATGGATCCACCAGTGGTCATTGCATGTGTGTTCTTTCCACAAACCACATATGGATCAACCAGAGTCATTGCATGTGTGTTATTTCCATAAACCACACATGTGGACCCACTAGAGTCATTGCATGTGTGTTATTTCTAGAAACCACACATGGATCAACCACTAGAGTCATTGCATATGTGTTATTTCCACAAACCACACATGGATTAACCACTAGAGTCATTGCGTGTTCTTATACTAAAAGAAACACTAGAGTCATTGCATGTGTGTTCTTTTCACAAACCACACATGGATCAACCACTAGAGTCATTGCATGTGTGTTATTTCCACAAACAAACATGGATCAACCACTAGAGTCATTGCATGTGTGTTCTTTTCCACAAACCACACATGGATCCACCAGTGGTCATTACATGTGTGTTCTTTCCACAAACCACGCATGGATCAACCACTAGAGTCAATGCATGTGTGTTATTTCCACAAACCACACATGGATCAACCACTAGAGTCATTGCATGTGTGTTATTTCCACAAACAAACATGGATCAACCACTAGAGTCATTGCATGTGTGTTCTTTTCCACAAACCACACATGGATCCACCAGTGGTCATTGCATGTGTGTTCTTTCCACAAACCACACATGGATAAACCACTACAGTCATTGCATGTGTGTTATTTACACAAACCACACATGGATCCACCAGTGGTCCTTGCATGTGTGTTCTTTTCACAAACCACACATGGATTAACCACTAGAGTCATTGCATGTGTGTTATTTCCACAAACAAACATGGATCAACCACTAGAGTCATTGCATGTGTGTTCTTTTCCACAAACCACACATGGATCCACCAGTGGTCATTGCATGTGTGTTATTTCCAGAAACCACACATGGATCAACCACTACAGTCATTGCATGTGTGTTATTTACACAAACCACACATGGATCAACCAGAGTCATTGCATGTGTGTTCTTTTCACAAACCACACATGGATCAACCACTAGAGTCATTGCATGTGTGTTATTTCCACAAACAAACATGGATCAACCACTAGAGTCATTGCATGTGTGTTCTTTTACACAAACCACACAAGGATCCACCAGTGGTCATTGCATGTGCGTTCTTTCCACAAACCACACATGGATCAACCACTAGAGTCATTGCATGTGTGTTATTTCCACAAACCACACATGGATCAACCACTAGAGTCATTGCATGTTTGTTCTTATACTAAAACCAGAAACCAACACTAGAGTCATTGCATGTGTGTTCTTTTCCACAAACCACACATGGATCCACCACTAGAGTCATTGCATGTGTGTTCTTTTCACAAACCACACATGAATCAACCACTAGAGTCATTGCATGTTTGTTCTTATACTAAAACCACAAACTAGCACTAGAGTCATTGCATGTGTGTTCTTTTCCACAAACCACACATGGATCAACCACTAGAGTCATTGCATGTTTGTTCTTTTACTAAAACCACAAACCAGCACTAGAGTCATTGCATGTTTGTTCCTATACTAAAACGACAAACTAGCACTAGAGTCATTGCATGTGTGTTCTTTTCCACAAACCACACATGGATCCACCAGTGGTCATTGCATGTGTGTTCTTTCCACAAACCACATATGGATCAACCAGAGTCATTGCATGTGTGTTATTTCCATAAACCACACATGTGGACCCACTAGAGTCATTGCATGTGTGTTATTTCTAGAAACCACACATGGATCAACCACTAGAGTCATTGCATATGTGTTATTTCCACAAACCACACATGGATTAACCACTAGAGTCATTGCGTGTTCTTATACTAAAAGAAACACTAGAGTCATTGCATGTGTGTTCTTTTCACAAACCACACATGGATCAACCACTAGAGTCATTGCATGTGTGTTATTTCCACAAACAAACATGGATCAACCACTAGAGTCATTGCATGTGTGTTCTTTTCCACAAACCACACATGGATCCACCAGTGGTCATTGCATGTGTGTTCTTTCCACAAACCACACATGGATCAACCAGAGTCATTCCATGTGTGTTCTTTCCACAAACCACACATGGATCAACCACTAGAGTCATTGCATGTTTGTTCTTATACTAAAACCACAAACCAACACTAGACTCATTGCATGTGTGTTGTTTTCCACAAACCACACATGGATCCACTAGTGGTCATTGCATGTGTGTTCTTTCCACAAACCACACATGGATCAACCACTAGAGTCATTGCATGTGTGTTATTTCCACAAACCACACATGGATCAACCACTAGAGTCATTGCATGTGTGTTATTTCCACAAACCACACATGGATCAACCACTAGAGTCATTGCATATGTGTTATTTCCACAAAGCACACATGGATCAACCACTATAGTCATTGCATGTGTGTTCTTATGCTAAAAGCAACACTAGAGTCATTGCAGGTGTGTTCTTTTCACAAATCACACATGGATCAACCACTAGAGTCATTGCATGTGTGTTATTTCCACAAACAAACATGGATCAACCACTAGAGTCATTGCATGTGTGTTCTTTTCCACAAACCACACATGGATCTACCAGTGGTCATTGCATGTGTGTTCTTTCCACAAACCACACATGGATCAACCAGAGTCATTCCATGTGTGTTCTTTCCACAAACCACACATGGATCAACCACTAGAGTCATTGCATGTTTGTTCTTATACTAAAACCACAAACCAACACTAGACTCATTGCATGTGTGTTGTTTTCCACAAACCACACATGGATCCACTAGTGGTCATTGCATGTGTGTTCTTTCCACAAACCACACATGGATCAACCACTAGAGTCATTGCATGTGTGTTATTTCCACAAACCACACATGGATCAACCACTAGTCATTGCATGTGTGTTATTTCCACAAACCACACATGGATCAACCACTAGAGTCATTGCATATGTGTTATTTCCACAAACCACACATGGATCAACCACTAGAGTCATTGCATGTGTGTTCTTATGCTAAAAGCAACACTAGAGTCATTGCAGGTGTGTTCTTTTCACAAATCACACATGGATCAACCACTAGAGTCATTGCATGTGTGTTATTTCCACAAACAAACATGGATCAACCACTAGAGTCATTGCATGTGTGTTCTTTTCCACAAACCACACATGGATCCACCAGTGGTCATTGCATGTGTGTTCTTTCCACAAACCACACATGGATCAACCACTAGAGTCATTGCATGTGTGTTATTTCCACAAACCACACATGGATCAACCACTAGAGTCATTGCATGTGTGTTCTTATACTAAAACCACAAACCAGTACTAGAGTCATTGCATGTGTGTTCTTTTCCACAAACCACACATGGATCCACCACTAGAGTCATTGCATGTGTGTTCTTTTCCACAAACCACACATGGATCCACCAGTACTAGAGTCATTTCATGTGTGTTCTTTCCACAAACCACACATGGATCAACCACTAGAGTCATTGCATGTGCGTTCTTATACTAAAACCAACACTAGAGTCATTGCATGTGTGTTCTTTTCACAAACCACACATGGATCAACCTCTAGAGTCATTGCATGTGTGTTATTTCCACAAACAAACATGGATCAACCACTAGAGTCATTGCATGTGTGTTCTTTTCCACAAACCACACATGGATCCACCAGTGGTCATTGCATGTGTGTTCTTTCCACAAACCACACATGGATCAACCACTACAGACATTGCATGTGTGTTATTTCCACAAACCACACATGGATCAACCAGAGTCATTGCATGTGTGTTCTTTTCACAAACCACACATGGATCAACCACTAGAGTCATTGCATGTGTGTTATTTCCACAAACAAACATGGATCAACCACTAGAGTCATTGCATGTGTGTTCTTTTCCACAAACCACACATGGATCCACCAGTGGTCATTGCATGTGTGTTCTTTCCACAAACCACACATGGATCAACCACTAGAGTCATTGCATGTGTGTTATTTCCACAAACCACACATGGATCAACCACTAGAGTCATTGCATGTTTGTTCTTATACTAAAACCACAAACGAACACTAGAGTCATTGCATGTGTGTTCTTTTCCACAAACCACACATGGATCCACCACTAGAGTCATTGCATGTGTGTTCTTTCCACAAATCACACATGAATCAACCACTAGAGTCATTGCATGTTTGTTCTTATACTAAAACCACAAACTAGCACTAGAGTCATTGCATGTGTGTTCTTTTCCACAAACCACACATGGATCAACCACTAGAGTCATTGCATGTTTGTTCTTTTACTAAAACAACAAACCAGCACTAGAGTCATTGCATGTTTGTTCTTATACTAAAACCACAAACTAGCACTAGAGTCATTGCATGTGTGTTCTTTTCCACAAACCACACATGGATCCACCAGTGGTCATTGCATGTGTGTTCTTTCCACAAACCACATATGGATCAACCAGAGTCATTGCATGTGTGTTATTTCCAGAAACCACACATGGATCAACCACTAGAGTCATTGCATATGTGTTATTTCCACAAACCACACATGGATCAACCACTAGAGTCATTGCATGTGTTTTCTTTCCACAAACCACACATGGATCCACCAGTGGTCATTGCATGTGTGTTCTTTCCACAAACCACACATGGATCAACCACTAGAGTCATTGCATGTGTGTTATTTCCAAACCACACATGGATCAACCACTAGAGTCATTGCATGTGTGTTATTTCCACAAACCACACATGGATCAACCACTAGAGTCATTGCATGTTTGTTCTTATACTAAAACCACAAACCAGCACTAGAGTCATTGCATGTGTGTTCTTTTACTAAAATCACAAACCAGCACTAGAGTCATTGCATGTGTGTTCTTTTCCACAAACCACACGTGGATCAACCACTAGAGTCATTGCATGTTTATTCTTACACTAAAACCACAAACCAGCACTAGAGTCATTGCATGTTTGTTCTTATACTAAAACCACAAACCAGCACTAGAGTCATTGCATGTGTGTTCTTTTCCACAAACCACACTTGGATCCACCAGTGGTCATTGCATGTGTGTTCTTTCCACAAACCACACATGGATCAACCACTAGAGTCATTGCATGTGTGTTATTTCCACAAACCACACATGGATCAACCACTAGAGTCATTGGATGTGTGTTCTTATAGTAAAACATCAAACCAGTACTAGAGTCATTGCATATGTGTTCTTTTCCACAAAACACACATGGATCCACCAGTACTAGAGTCATTGCATGTGCGTTTTTTCCACAAACCACACATGGATCAACCACTAGAGTCATTGCATGTGTGTTCTTATACTAAAACCAACACTAGAGTCATTGCATGTGTGTTCTTTTCACACACATGGATCAACCACTAGAGTCATTGCATGTGTGTTATTTCCACAAACAAACTTGGATCAACCACTAGAGTCATTGCATGTGTGTTCTTTTCCACAAACCACACATGGATCCACCAGTGGTCATTGCATGTGTGTTCTTGCACAAACCACACATGGATCAACCACTAGAGTCATTGCATGTGTGTTATTTTCACAAACCACACATGGATCAACCACTAGAGTCATTGCATGTGTGTTCTTTCCACAAACCACACATGGATCAACCACTAGAGTCATTGCATGTGTGTTATTTCCACAAACCACACATGGATCAACCACTAGAGTCATTGCATGTTTGTTCTTATACTAAAACCACAAACCAGCACTAGAGTCATTGCATGTGTGTTCTTTTACTAAAACCACAAACCAGCACTAGAGTCATTGCATGTGTGTTCTTTTCCACAAACCACACATGGATCAACCACTAGAGTCATTGCATGTTTGTTCTTTTACTAAAACCACAAACCAGCACTAGAGTCATTGCATGTTTGTTCTTGTACTAAAACCACAAACCAGCACTAGAGTCATTGCATGTGTGTTCTTTCCACAAACCACACATGGATCCACCAGTGGTCATTGCATGTGTGTTCTTTCCACAAACCACATATGGATCAACCAGAGTCATTGCATGTGTGTTATTTCCACAAACCACACATGTGGACCCACTAGAGTCATTGCATGTGTGTTATTTCCAGAAACCACACATGGATCAACCACTAGAGTCATTGCATATGTGTTATTTCCACAAACCACACATGGATCAACCACTAGAGTCATTGCATGTGTGTTCTTATGCTAAAAGCAACACTAGAGTCATTGCAGGTGTGTTCTTTTCACAAACCACACATGGATCAACCACTAGAGTCATTGCATGTGTGTTATTTCCACAAACAAACATGGATCAACCACTAGAGTCATTGCATGTGTGTTCTTTTCCACAAACCACACATGGATCCACCAGTGGTCATTGCATGTGTGTTCTTTCCACAAACCACACATGGATCAACCACTAGAGTCAATGCATGTGTGTTATTTCCACAAACCACACATGGATCAACCACTAGAGTCATTGCATGTGTGTTCTTATACTAAAACCACAAACCAGTACTAGAGTCATTGCATGTGTGTTCTTTTCCACAAACCACACATGGATCCACCAGTACTAGAGTCATTTCATGTGTGTTCTTTCCACAAACCACACATGGATCAACCACTAGAGTCATTGAATGTGCGTTCTTATACTAAAACCAACACTAGAGTCATTGCATGTGTGTTCCTTTCACAAACCACACATGGATCAACCACTAGAGTCATTGCATGTGTGTTATTTCCACAAACAAACATGGATCAACCACTAGAGTCATTGCATGTGTGTTCTTTTCCACAAACCACACATGGATCCACCAGTGGTCATTGCATGTGTGTTCTTTCCACAAACCACACATGGATCAACCACTACAGTCATTGCATGTGTGTTATTTACACAAACCACACATGGATCAACCAGAGTCATTGCATGTGTGTTCTTTTCACAAACCACACATGGATCAACCACTAGAGTCATTGCATGTGTGTTATTTCCACAAACAAACATGGATCAACCACTAGAGTCATTGCATGTGTGTTCTTTTCCACAAACCACACAAGGATCCACCAGTGGTCATTGCATGTGTGTTCTTTCCACAAACCACACATGGATCAACCACTAGAGTCATTGCATGTGTGTTATTTCCACAAACCACACATGGATCAACCACTAGAGTCATTGCATGTTTGTTCTTATACTAAAACCACAAACCAACACTAGAGTCATTGCATGCGTGTTCTTTTCCACAAACCACACATGGATCCACCACTAGAGTCATTGCATGTGTGTTCTTTTCACAAACCACACATGAATCAACCACTAGAGTCATTGCATGTTTGTTCTTATACTAAAACCACAAACTAGCACTAGAGTCATTGCATGTGTGTTCTTTTCCACAAACCACACATGGATCAACCACTAGAGTCATTTCATGTTTGTTCTTTTACTAAAACCACAAACCAGCACTAGAGTCATTGCATGTTTGTTCTTATACTAAAACCACAAACTAGCACTAGAGTCATTGCATGTGTGTTCTTTTCCACAAACCACACATGGATCCACCAGTGGTCATTGCATGTGTGTTCTTTCCACAAACCACATATCGATCAACCAGAGTCATTGCATGTGTGTTATTTCCATAAACCACACATGTGGACCCACTAGAGTCATTGCATGTGTGTTATTTCTAGAAACCACACATGGATCAACCACTAGAGTCATTGCATATGTGTTATTTCCACAAACCACACATGGATTAACCACTAGAGTCATTGCGTGTTCTTATACTAAAAGAAACACTAGAGTCATTGCAGGTGTGTTCTTTTCACAAACCACACATGGATCTACCACTAGAGTCATTGCATGCGTGTTATTTTCACAAACAAACATGGATCAACCACTAGAGTCATTGCATGTGTGTTCTTTTCCACAAACCACACATGGATCCACCAGTGGTCATTGCATGTGTGTTCTTTCCACAAACCACACATGGATCAACCACTAGAGTCATTGCATGTGTGTTATTTCCACAAACCACACATAGATCAACCACTAGAGTCATTGGATGTGTGTTCTTATAGTAAAACATCAAACCAGTACTAGAGTCATTGCATATGTGTTCTTTTCCACAAACCACACATGGATCCACCAGTACTAGAGTCATTGCATGTGTGTTCTTTCCACAAACCACACATGGATCAACCACTAGAGTCATTGCATGTGTGTTATTTCCACAAACCACACATGGATTAACCAGAGTCATTGCATGTGTGTTCTTTCCACAAACCACAGATGGATCAACCACTAGAGTCATTGCATGTGTGTTCTTATACTAAAACCAACACTAGAGTCATTGCATGTGTGTTATTTCCAGAAACCACACATGGATCAACCACTAGAGTCATTGCATATGTGTTATTTCCACAAACCACACATGGATTAACCACTAGAGTCATTGCATGTGTGTTCTTATACTAAAAGAAACACTAGAGTCATTGCATGTGTGTTCTTTTCACAAACCACACATAGATCAACCACTAGAGTCATTGCATGTGTGTTATTTCCACAAACAAACATGGATCAACCACTAGAGTCATTGCATGTGTGTTCTTTTCCACAAACCACACATGGATCCACCAGTGGTCATTGCATGTGTGTTCTTTCCACAAACCACACATGGATCAACCACTACAGTCATTGCATGTGTGTTATTTCCACAAACCACACATGGATCAACCACCAGTCATTGCATGTGTGTTCTTTTCACAAACCACACATGGATCAACCACTAGAGTCATTGCATGTGTGTTATTTCCACAAACAAACATGGATCAACCACTAGAGTCATTGCATGTGTGTTCTTTTCCACAAACCACACATGGATCCACCAGTGGTCATTGCATGTGTGTTCTTTCCACAAACCACACATGGATCAACCACTAGAGTCATTGCATGTGTGTTATTTCCACAAACCACACATGGATCAACCACTAGAGTCATTGCATGTTTGTTCTTATACTAAAACCACAAACCAACACTAGAGTCATTGCATGTGTGTTCTTTTCCACAAACCACACATGGATCCACCACTAGAGTCATTGCATGTGTGTTCTTTTCACAAGCCACACATGAATCAACCACTAGAGTCATTGCATGTTTGTTCTTATACTAAAACCACAAACTAGCACTAGAGTCATTGCATGTGTGTTCTTTTCCACAAACCACACATGGATCCACCAGTGGTCATTGCATGTGTGTTCTTTCCACAAACCACAAATGGATCAACCAGTCATTGCATGTGTTATTTCCATAAACCACACATGTGGACCCACTAGAGTCATTGCATGTGTGTTATTTCTAGAAACCACACATGGATCAACCACTAGAGTCATTGCATATGTGTTATTTCCACAAACCACACATGGATTAACCACTAGAGTCATTGCGTGTTCTTATACTAAAAGAAACACTAGAGTCATTGCAGGTGTGTTCTTTTCACAAACCACACATGGATCTACCACTAGAGTCATTGCATGAGTGTTATTTTCACAAACAAACATGGATCAACCACTAGAGTCATTGCATGTGTGTTCTTTTCCACAAACCACACATGGATCCACCAGTGGTCATTGGATGTGTGTTCTTTCCACAAACCACACATGGATCAACCACTAGAGTCATTGCATGTGTGTTATTTCCACAAACCACACATAGATCAACCACTAGAGTCATTGGATGTGTGTTCTTATAGTAAAACATCAAACCAGTACTAGAGTCATTGCATATGTGTTCTTTTCCACAAACCACACATGGATCCACCAGTACTAGAGTCATTGCATGTGTGTTCTTTCCACAAACCACACATGGATCAACCACTAGAGTTATTGCATGTGTGTTCTTATACTAAAACCAACACTAGAGTCATTGCATGTGTGTTATTTCCAGAAACCACACATGGATCAACCACTAGAGTCATTGCATATGTGTTATTTCCACAAACCACACATGGATTAACCACTAGAGTCATTGCATGTGTGTTCTTATACTAAAAGAAACACTAGAGTCATTGCATGTGTGTTCTTTTCACAAACCACACATAGATCAACCACTAGAGTCATTGCATGTGTGTTATTTCCACAAACAAACTTGGATCAACCACTAGAGTCATTGCATGTGTGTTCTTTTCCACAAACCACATGGATCCACCAGTGGTCATTGCATGTGTGTTCTTTCCACAAACCACACATGGATCAACCACTACAGAAATTGCATGTGTGTTATTTCCACAAACCACACATGGATCAACCAGAGTCATTGCATGCGTGTTCTTTTCACAAACCACACATGGATCAACCACTAGAGTCATTGCATGTGTGTTATTTCCACAAACAAACATGGATCAACCACTAGAGTCATTGCATGTGTGTTCTTTTCCACAAACCACACATGGATCCACCAGTGGTCATTGCATGTGTGTTCTTTCCACAAACCACACATGGATCAACCACTAGAGTCATTGCATGTGTGTTATTTCCACAAACCACACATGGATCAACCACTAGAGTCATTGCATGTTTGTTCTTATACTAAAACCACAAACCAACACTAGAGTCATTGCATGTGTGTTCTTTTCCACAAACCACACATGGATCCACCACTAGAGTCATTGCATGTGTGTTCTTTTCACAAGCCACACATGAATCAACCACTAGAGTCATTGCATGTTTGTTCTTATACTAAAACCACAAACTAGCACTAGAGTCATTGCATGTGTGTTCTTTTCCACAAACCACACATGGATCAACCACTAGAGTCATTGCATGTTTGTTCTTTTACTAAAACCACAAACCAGCACTAGAGTCATTGCATGTTTGTTCTTATACTAAAACCACAAACTAGCACTAGAGTCATTGCATGTCTGTTCTTTTCCACAAACCACACATGGATCCACCAGTGGTCATTGTATGTGTATTCTTTCCACAAACCACATATGGATCAACCAGAGTCATTGCATGTGTGTTATTTCCATAAACCACACATGTGGACCCACTAGAGTCATTGCATGTGTGTTATTTCCAGAAACCACACATGGATCAACCACTAGAGTCATTGCATATGTGTTATTTCCACAAACCACACATGGATTAACCACTAGAGTCATTGCATGTGTGTTCTTATACTAAAAGAAACACTAGAGTCATTGCAGGTGTGTTCTTTTCACAAACCACACATGGATCCACCAGTGGTCATTGCATGTGTGTTATTTTCACAAACAAACATGGATCAACAACTAGAGACATTGCATGTGTGTTATTTCCACAAACCACACATGGATCAACCACTAGAGTCATTGCATGTGTGTTCTTTCCACAAACCACACATGGATCAACCACTAGAGTCATTGCATGTGTGTTATTTCCACAAACCACACATGGATCAACCACTAGAGTCATTGGATGTGTGTTCTTATAGTAAAACATCAAACCAGTACTAGAGTCATTGCATATGTGTTCTTTTCCACAAACCACACATGGATCCACCAGTACTAGAGTCATTGCATGTGTGTTCTTTCCACAAACCACACATGGATCAACCACTAGAGTCATTGCATGTGTGTTCTTATACTAAAACCAACACTAGAGTCATTGCATGTGTGTTCTTTTCACAAACCACACACGGATCAACCACTAGAGTCATTGCATGTGTGTTATTTCCAAAAACAAACATGGATCAACCACTAGAGTCATTGCATGTGTGTTCTTTTCCACAAACCACACATGGATCCACCAGTGGTCATTGCATGTGTGTTCTTGCACAAACCACACATGGATCAACCACTAGAGTCATTGCATGTGTGTTATTTTCACAAACCACACATGGATCAATCAGAGTCATTGCATGTGTGTTCTTTTCACAAACCACACATGGATCAACCACTAGAGTCATTTCATGTGTGTTATTTCCACAAACAAACATGGATCAACCACTAGAGTCATCACATGTGTGTTCTTTTCCACAAACCACACATGGATCCACCAGTGGTCATTGCATGTGTGTTCTTTCCACAAACCACACATGGATCAACCACTAGAGTCATTGCATGTGTGTTATTTCCACAAACCACACATGGATCAACCACTAGAGTCATTGCATGTCTGTTATTTCCACAAACCACACATGGATCAACCACTAGAGTCATTGCATGTTTGTTCTTATACTAAAACCACAAACCAGCACTAGAGTCATTGCATGTGTGTTCTTTTACTAAAACCACAAACCAGCACTAGAGTCACTGCATGTGTGTTCTTTTCCACAAACCACACATGGATCAACCACTAGAGTCATTGCATGTTTGTTCTTATACTAAAACCACAAACCAGCACTAGAGTCATTGCATGTTTGTTCTTATACTAAAACCACAAACCAGCACTAGAGTCATTGCATGTGTGTTCTTTTCCACAAACTACACATGGATCCACCAGTGGTCATTGCATGTGTGTTCTTTCCACAAACCACATATGGATCAACCAGTCATTGCATGTGTGTTATTTCCACAAACCACACATGTGGACCCACTAGAGTCATTGCATGTGTGTTATTTCCAGAAACCACACATGGATCAACCACTAGAGTCATTGCATATGCGTTATTTCCACAAACCACACATGGATCAACTACTAGTCATTGCATGTGTGTTCTTATACTAAAAGCAACACTAGAGTCATTGCAGGTGTGTTCTTTTCACAAACCACACATGGATTAACCACTAGAGTCATTGCATGTGTGTTATTTCCACAAACAAACATGGATCAACCACTAGAGTCATTGCATGTGTGTTATTTTCCACAAACCACACATGGATCCACCAGTGGTCATTGCATGTGTGTTCTTTCCACAAACCACACATGGATCAACCACTAGAGTCATTGCATGTGTGTTATTTCCAAAAACCACACATGGATCAACCAGAGTCATTGCATGTGTGTTCTTTTCACAAACCACACATGGATCAACCACTAGAGTGATTGCATGTTTGTTATTTCCACAAACAATCATGGATCAACCACTAGAGTCATTCCATGTGTGTTCTTTTCCATAAACCACACATGGATCTACCAATGGTCATTGCATGTGTGTTCTTTTCCACAAACCACACATGGATCAACCACTAGAGTCATTGCATGCGTGTTATTTCCACAAACCACACATGGATCAACCACTAGATTCAATGCATGTGTGTTATTTCCACAAACCACACATGGATCAACCACTAGATTCATTGCATGTTTGTTCTTATAGTAAAACTACAAACCAGCACTAGAGTCATTGCATGTGTATTCTTTTCCACAAACCACACATGGATCCACCAGTGGTCATTTCATGTGTGTTCTTTCCATAAACCACACGTGGATCAACCACTTGAGTCATTGCATGTGTGTTATTTCCACAAACCACACATGGATCAACCACTAGAGTCATTGCATGTGTGTTCTTATACTAAAACCACAAACCAGTACTAGAGTCATTGCATGTGTGTTCTTTTCCACAAACCACACATGGATCCACCAGTACTAGAGTCATTGCATGTGTGTTCTTTCCACAAACCACACATGGATCAACCACTAGAGTCATTGCATGTGCCTTATTATACTAAAACCAACACTAGAGTCATTGCATGTGTGTTCTTTTCACAAACCACACATGGATCAACCACTAGAGTCATTGTATGTGTGTTATTTCCACAAACCACACATGGATCAACCACTAGAGTCATTGCATGTGTGTTCTTTCCACAAACCACACATGGATCAACCACTAGAGTCATTGCATGTGTGTTATTTCCACAAACCACACATGGATCAACCACTAGAGTCATTGCATGTCTGTTATTTCCACAAACCACACATGGATCAACCACTAGAGTCATTGCCTGTTTGTTCTTATACTAAAACGACAAACCAGCACTAGAGTCATTGCATGTGTGTTCTTTTCCACAAACCACACATGGATCCACCACTAGAGTCATTGCATGTGTGTTCTTTCCACAAACCACACATGAATCAACCACTAGAGTCATTGCGTGTTTGTTCTTATACTAAAACCACAAACTAGCACTAGAGTCATTGTATGTGTGTTATTTTCACAAACAAACATGGATCAACAATTAGAGTCATTGCATGTGTGTTATTTCCACAAACCACACATGGATCAACCACTAGAGTCATTGCATGTGTGTTATTTCCACAAACCACACATGGATCAACCACTACAGTCATTGCATGTTTGTTCTTATACTAAAACCACAAAGCAGCACTAGAGTCATTGCAAGTGTGTTCTTTTCCACAAACCAAACATGGATCCACCAGTGGTCATTGCATGTGTGTTCTTTCCAGAAACCACATATGGATCAACCAAAGTCATTGCATGTGTGTTATTTCCACAAACCACACATGTGGACCCACTGGAGTCATTGCATGTGTGTTATTTCCAGAAACCACACATGGATCAACCACTAGAGCCATTGCATGTGTGTTATTTCCACAAACCACACATGGACAACCACTAGAGTCATTGCATGTGTGTTATTTCCACAAACCACACATGGATCAACCACTAGAGCCATTGCATGTTTGTTCTTATACTAAAACCACAAACCAGCACTAGAGTCATTGCATGTTTGTTCTTATACTAAAACCACAAACCAGCACTAGAGTCATTGCATGTGTGTTCTTTCCACAAACCACACATGGATCAACCACTAGAGTCATTGCATGTTTGTTCTTATACTAAAACCACAAACCAGCACTAGAGTCATTGCATGTTTGTTCTTATACTAAAACCACAAACCAGCACTAGAGTCATTGCATGTGTGTTCTTTCCACAAACCACACATGGATCCACTAGTGGTCATTGCATGTGTGTTCTTTCCACAAACCACATATGGATCAACCAGAGTCATTGCATGTGTGTTATTTCCACAAACCACACATGTGGACCCACTAGAGTCATTGCATGTGTGTTATTTCCAGAAACCACACATGGATCAACCACTAGAGTCATTGCATATGTGTTATTTCCACAAACCACACATGGATCAACCACTAGAGTCATTGCATGTGTGTTCTTATACTAAAACCAACACTAGAGTCATTGCAGGTGTGTTCTTTTCACAAACCACACATGGATCAACCACTAGAGTCATTGCATGTGTGTTATTTCCACAAATAAACATGGATCAACCACTAGAGTTATTGCATGTGTGTTCTTTTCCACAAACCACACATGGATCCACCAGTGGTCATTGCATGTGTGTTCTTTCCACAAACCACACATGGATAAACCACTAGAGTCATTGCATGTGTGTTATTTCCACAAACCACACATGGATCAACCACTAGAGTCATTGCATGTGTGTTCTTTTCCACAAACCACACATGGATCCACCAGTACTAGAGTCATTGCATGTGTGTTCTTTCCACAAACCACACATGGATCAACCACTAGACTCATTGCATGTGTGTTCTTATACTAAAACCAACACTAGAGTAATTGGATGTGTGTTCTTTTCACAAACCACACATGGATCAACCACTAGAGTCATTGTATGTCTGTTATTTTCACAAACAAACATGGATCAACCACTAGAGTCATTGCATGTGTGTTCTTTTCCACAAACCACACATGGATCCACCAGTGGTCATTGCATGTGTGTTCTTTCCACAAACCACACATGGATCAACCACTAGAGTCATTGCATGTGTGTTATTTCTACAAACCACACATGGATCAACCAGACTCATTGCATGTTTGTTCTTTTCACAAACCACACAAGGATCAACCACTAGAGTCATTGCATGTGTGTTATTTCCACAAACAAACATGGATCAACCACTAGAGTCATTGCATGTGTGTTCTTTTCCACAAACCACACATGGATCCACCAGTGGTCATTGCATGTGTGTTCTTTCCACAAACCACACATGGATTAACCACTAGAGTCATTGCATGTGTGTTCTTTCCACAAACCACACATGGATCCACCAGTGGTCATTGCATGTGTGTTATTTCCACAAACCACACATGGATCAACCACTAGAGTCATTGCATGTTTGTTCTTATACTAAAACCACAAACCAGTACTAGAGTCATTGCATGTGTGTTCTTACAGTAAAACGAACATGGATCCACCAGTGGTCATTGCATGTGTGTTATTTCCACAAACCACACATGGATCAACCACTAGAGTCATTGCATGTGTGTTCTTATACTAAAACCACAAACCAGTACTAGAGTCATTGCATGTGTGTTCTTTTCCACAAACCACACATGGATCCACCAGTACTAGAATCATTGCATGTGTGTTCTTTCCACAAACCACACATGGATCAACCACTAGAGTCATTGCATGTGCGTTCTTATACTAAAACCAACACTAGAGTCATTGCATGTGTGTTCTTTTCACAAACCACACATGGATCAACCACTAGAGTCATTGTATGTGTGTTATTTTCACAAACAAACATGGATCAACAATTAGAGTCATTGCATGTGTGTTATTTCCACAAACCACACATGGATCAACCACTAGAGTCATTGCATGTGTGTTATTTCCACAAACCACACATGGATCAACCACTACAGTCATTGCATGTTTGTTCTTATACTAAAACCACAAACCAGCACTAGAGTCATTGCATGTTTGTTCTTATACTAAAACCACAAACCAGCACTAGAGTCAGTGCATATGTGTTCTTTTCCACAAACCACACATGGATCAACCACTAGAGTCATTGCATGTTTGTTCTTATACTAAAACCACAAACCAGCACTAGAGTCATTGCATGTTTGTTCTTATACTAAAACCACAAACCAGCACTAGAGTCATTGCATGTGTGTTCTTTTCCACAAACCACACATGGATCCACTAGTGGTCATTGCATGTGTGTTCTTTCCACAAACCACATATGGATCAACCAGAGTCATTGCATGTGTGTTATTTCCACAAACCACACATGTGGACCCACTAGAGTCATTGCATCTGTGTTATTTCCAGAAACCACACATGGATCAACCACTAGAGTCATTGCATATGTGTTATTTCCACAAACCACACATGGATCAACCACTAGAGTCATTGCATGTGTGTTCTTATACTAAAACCAACACTAGAGTCATTGCAGGTGTGTTCTTTTCACAAACCACACAGGGATCAACCACTAGAGTCATTGCATGTGTGTTATTTCCACAAATAAACATGGATCAACCACTAGAGTTATTGCATGTGTGTTCTTTTCCACAAACCACACATGGATCCACCAGTGGTCATTGCATGTGTGTTCTTTCCACAAACCACACATGGATCAACCACTAGAGTCATTGCATGTGTGTTATTTCCACAAACCACACATGGATCAACCACTAGAGTCATTGCATGTGTGTTCTTTTCCACAAACCACACATGGATCCACCAGTACTAGAGTCATTGCATGTGTGTTCTTTCCACAAACCACACATGGATCAACCACTAGACTCATTGCATGTGTGTTCTTATACTAAAACCAACACTAGAGTAATTGCATGTGTGTTCTTTTCGCAAACCACACATGGATCAACCACTAGAGTCATTGTATGTCTGTTATTTTCACAAACAAACATGGATCAACCACTAGAGTCATTGCATGTGTGTTCTTTTACACAAACCACACATGGATCCACCAGTGGTCATTGCATGTGTGTTCTTTCCACAAACCACACATGGATCAACCACTAGAGTCATTGCATGTGTGTTATTTCCACAAACCACACATGGATCAACCAGACTCATTGCATGTTTGTTCTTTTCACAAACCACACAAGGATCAACCACTAGAGTCATTGCATGTGTGTTATTTCCACAAACAAACATGGATCAACCACTAGAGTCATTGCATGTGTGTTCTTTTCCACAAACCACACATGGATCCACCAGTGGTCATTGCATGTGTGTTCTTTCCACAAACCACACATGGATTAACCACTAGAGTCATTGCATGTGTGTTCTTTCCACAAACCACACATGGATCCACCAGTGGTCATTGCATGTGTGTTATTTCCACAAACCACACATGGATCAACCACTAGAGTCATTGCATGTTTGTTCTTATACTAAAACCACAAACCAGTACTAGAGTCATGGCATGTGTGTTCTTACAGTAAAACCAACATGGATCCACCAGTGGTCATTGCATGTGTGTTGTTTCCACAAACCACACATTGATCAACCACTAGAGTCATTGCATGTGTGTTCTTTCCACAAACCACACATGGATCAACCACTAGAGTCATTGCATGTGCGTTCTTATACTAAAACCACAAACCAGCACTAGAGTCATTGCATGTGTGTTCTTTTCCACAAACCACATACGGATCCACCAGTGGTCATTGCATGTGTGTTCTTTCCACAAACCACATATGGATCATCCACTAGAGTCATTGCATGTTTGTTCTTATACTAAAACCATAAACCAGCACTAGAGTCATTGCATGTGTGTTCTTTTCCACAAACCACACATGGATCCACCAGTGGTCATTGCATGTGTGTTATTTCCATAATCCACACATGGATCAACCACTAGAGTCATTGCATGTGTGTTATTTCCACAAACCACACATGGATCAACCACTAGAGTCATTGCATGTGTGTTATTTCCACAAACCACACATGGATCAACCATTAGAGTCATTGCATGTTTGTTCTTATAATAAAACCACAAACCAGCACTACAGTCATTGCATGTGTGTTCTTTTCCACAAACCACACATGGATCAACCACTAGAGTCATTGCATGTGTGTTATTTCCACAAACCACACATGGATCAACCACTAGAGTCATTGCATGTTTGTTCTTATACTAAAACCACAAACCAACACTAAAGTCATTGCATGTGTGTTCTTTTACTAAAACCACAAACCAGCACTAGAGTCATTGCATGTGTGTTCTTTTCCACAAACCACACGTGGATCAACCACTAGAGTCATTGCATGTTTGTTCGTATACTAAAACCACAAACCAGCACTAGAGTCATTGGATGTGTGTTCTTTTCCACAAACCACACATGGATCCACCACTAGAGTTATTGCATGTGTGTTCTTTCCACAAACCACATATGGATCAACCAGAGTCATTGCATGTGTGTTCTTTCCACAAACCACACATGTGGACCCACTAGAGGCATTGCATGTGTGTTATTTCCACAAACCACACATGGATCAACCACTAGAGTCATTGCATGTGTGTTATTTCCACAAGCCACACATGGATCAACCACTAGAGTCATTGCATGCGTGTTATTTCCACAAACCACACATGGATCCATTTGAGTCATTTCATGCTTGGTCTTATACTAAAACTAGCACTGCCCCCAATGGATCCACCGTTAGACCGAGTCTTCTAGAAGGCACGCCATAACACAGTTGTTCTACTGGACGATTGTTACATACCGGTCGATTGGGGAACTTGGACGATTGGGATGGTCTTCGTGAGAGCGATCCTCGAGTAGGCTGTTCTGCGGCATGATTGGCCACGCTTGCTCTGGACAAACTGGCATATTGCGAGTGTTACGACTCACGAGTTCAGTGGGCCATATCCCAGTGTCACGTCCCCGTTACTTCTCTTCCTCCCCGTACTTCTCTTCCTTCCCCTCGAAGCCACTTTCCCCACTTCACTTCCATCCTGCCGTAGCCGCAAGCCGACGACATCCGCCAATTCTCCGGTCGCTACCTTCATGGTAAGAAATCATTTTACAAGCTTTTGAACTTATCCTACACATTCCTGCTATTCGCCAATCTAACAGCTGATCTTTTTTCCGATTTCTCGATGAACTTCAGTTGTGGCAGATGTGGGAGCCCAAGAATCTGGAGATCCTCGCGCGCAACTTCGCACCAGTGTTCCCGCTCGTGTGCTCCCACCCAGGATGCTTTCTCCGTTACTCCTACCACGAGCTCCCGCTCCACGAGCTCGCATGCCCGCACGGCGTGTGCGCTTGCACGGAGCCGGGCTGCAACTACACCGACCCACCGACAGAGCTCGTCGTCCACCTTGCAGATGGGCACTTGATCAAAGTGATTAGGATCTCGTACGGGCAAGCCCAACTTCTCCAAGAGCAGGTGTCGTTCACTGACTCGGCACGCTGCCTTCTAATTTTCTAGGGGGGGGAGGGGACGAATCTGTTTTCGTCCTGACCATCACCGCCGGTGTTCCGGGAACCAGAGTCGGGCCCACCGTCATGGGTGTCGTATGTGTCAGGTCGGTCTCGTGCGCCTGACCCGTATACACGGTGCGCATGTGGGCGAACGCCCAGCCGCCGTCATCGGATAGCATTCTTGTGCTAGTCGAGGCGCCGAGCTGCCCGACACCGCGGTAGGTGGAGTATGTGGACCTAAGGTCGATCCTATGCGTGCCATCTCAGTACCTTGTCGGTGTTGGACCAAACAGGCAAATGCATTTCTACATTTGTATCGAGAAGACCGACAGACAAATGTAGTACTTGTGTCGTCGTTACTGTTAGACTTAAGCGATGCTTCTCACATGCTTAGAGCATACGTGTTGTGCGAATGTACCCCAGTTGTAGTTTTCAGTACTCCTTAATACTTCGACGAGTTATTATATTGGTCCAATCAGCTTGCTGTTGTCACGTTGCAAAGTCCGCTTGCTCTGGACAGACCAGCAATACCGTGTGCTCCCGCTCCTGCATGTCAGTGTCACGTGTTCTGAGGGCCCACCTGCCAGTGTCCTTCCCCTCGAAGCCACTGTCCCAACTTCTCTTCCATCCTGCCACTCTCGTCCGATGGTTGAAATCTGATGATTTTCATTGGATTGTTTACAAGTAATCTACGTTGATAATGCAACATGCAAATGGCACAGACACAATTTCTAAAGTGGAAGCACTCACCGGCTGCTATTGCACACATTTCTTAATATAGCTTGACAAACACATTACAATAATTGTACTCGCATTAAACACAACCGAAATTGCAACCATCCTAAACAACATCTAAACCCACATCACACAGCTGTCGTCGGAGGCCACCTCGATTGGTGACACCGCCGCGTTCTTCCCGCGACATCCACTCCGCCTGGCTTGCCCTTCGCCAAGGAGGCAACAATGGCATTCTGCAGCTGCCCCTCGCCTCCACATCGGAATCGACAATGACGAAGGTGACGGGTTGGCGTGGGCCGAGCCGTCGTGCTGGCCTCGCCGAGCTCGACGCCGCATCAGTCCTTCTACAGGTAGGAGGGGCCGAGCTCGCATACGTAGCGTCGTCGCTCCTCTCAAGAAACCATGGCCATTTGATACTGTGACGGTAGGATCTTGGGGTGGATCCACCGCGGCAAGCCCTATCGGAAGCGGTGGAGCGGATGGATCTGTCGGCGCGAGCCATGACAAGTTCCTAGGAGGGAGTAAGATTGTGGGCCAGGCGTATCTGGTTCCTGAGAAAGACCTCCAAGTGATATGTACGCGGGCAAGGTACCAAAAAATTTCATCCAATGAGCGCGACAGGGCTTTTGAACCACGAAGGTGCGAGTTTCTTTTGACAAGTCCACACGCTAGGTCCCCCACCTGTCAGCCGAATGTGGAAGGTAGGATTCTGCCTAAGTTATTAAGTAGGTATAAATCACGCTTCACCACTACCCTGACATCCAAAGGCTCCTCTTTCTTCTGCCCTCTCTCCCCTCGCTCATGGCTCGCAGCTCGTGTAGTTTGTCTCGGGCGGAATCAGGGTCGGCTCAACGTCGTCAGGCGGGTGCCCCCATCAAGTACCGGAGGGCGCCCTACGATTACTACCCAGATATGCTGTGTTTGTGTGGTGAGAAGATGCCGAGATGGATTTCGTGGACCGACGAAAATACTGCAGGAAAATTCAGCAACTGCAGCATCAGAGCGGTAAGTTCCTACTGTAGGTACAATGGTAACCCGGATCCAGAAAGCGTAATGTAATTCTTTTTTTTGTTTCCTTCGATCTACTACGCAGGAAGGGAGGGGGACTCGCTGTGACAAGTTTGTGTGGATCGAAAAGCCACTGACAGGTTTTCACAAAGAGCTTGTTCAGGATCTGCGTGATGCTGTGTGGGACAAGAAAGAGGAGATTCGTGTGATGGAGCGAGAGATCCGGAGTCGCCAGTGTGGGAGACAGGGGCAGGGAGGTGGTGAGACAGACGGGCTCAAGATTAGGCCAGATAGTGGACACAATTTCCTCATTATCTGGGCGTTATCTATTGCATTTGCAGTTTATATTGCCATGTCGTTGTCCAGCAGCTGAAATAAGTTGCTGCTTCGTGGACTGTAGTGGCCAACTTAAGAAATTGTTTTCCAGCCCAAAAACTTATCATAAGTGTAATGCCAACAGCAGGGATTTATTAAGCGCCTACAAATAAATCATGTCTGTGCCACTAACACCCATCGATTTTGGAGAGGATTTAACCGCTCAGCTATCGCGATTGTTCAGATAGTAGTGGCATAGTCACAGTTTTGGATTCAACTAGTGGCCTCAGCCGTATCAAATCCTAAAGTCGTGATACATTTTACTTTGAGTACGAGAGGCAGATTGTTTCGCCCGACAAGTTCCACACACACAGCTCCAGAGTTTAATCGAACTACATATATAGGTTCAAGTTCAATACATCATTAGGCTGCTACATTGCTAGCCCTCTTTCTCTGCTTGGGTGCCAACTTTCTTCCTCTTTCCTTCACGTCCACTGGCTTCTTCATCTCCTGCCTTCTTCCTCTTCCTGGGTGCCAATTTTCTTACCTTCACGTACGCTGCTTCTCCGGGCCGAGGGAAGTCAGGCCAATCAACACCAGAATCTTGTCCGGCCACTCGTTTTGGTTTTCTTCCCGTAGCCAAAATCACTGAGTCGGCTGTCTTGTTTCTTACCTTGCGCTTCCTGTAAAAAAAACAGTACATGGATTACTACCTTATATCTATAGACTATAAATTTTTTTTTTGTGAATATACCATCTCATACCTAGGTTTGGGAGCATTAAGGGGACATCCAGCTGCTCTATGGCCTATAAGATGGTAGGTCTTGCATCTGTTTTTGCCCTTCTTTGTAGCATAGAAAGCCGAACCCTTCTTCTCAAGAAAATTCTTAAACCTATTCACCTGGGGTCTTCCTCTGCCTTTTGTAATGGTTGGCAAAGCTCGAAAGAGCTTGGACTTGAGGCAATCGAGATGGGTCAGTACATGGCTCGACGGATCCAGCATTCGAATCAACTTTTCCATAGAGTAGTAGTCTGACAAATACTGATCCAAATGTGGTAGAGTTCTTTTCTTCACCAAGAAGGCCAAGGCGTGGTCGCAAGGTTTCCCGGTATGCTGCCACTCTAAGCAGGTGCATTCTCGCAGCTAGATGTTCACAACATCCCTTTTGCCACTCTTGGACATATCGACCACCTCACAACTTCTGTTGGTTGACGGGAGAACCTTAAGATGAGCAAGTCCTCGGCTTCTCTTGTGCAGTTGCTGTACAACTGGCGGTAGCATATGTCCTCTAAGTCTCCTACCGATCTCTCTCCTTATATTTAATGCTTTCATGATCATACCACGTATGCTGTCCATCAAGATATGAACATGACGCACTTTTATGTCCTTCACCCAGTTATTCAGGCATTCTGCAAGGTTGTTGTTTATGTAATCAACTTTGATGTCAGGGTTGAATTGAATCCTCTTCCATAGTTGCGAATGATGGATGGCTGAGTACTTTGGAAGTTTAGGGGCTTCGGCAAAAATCTTGCTCATGAAATAATCGCTGCTACCTGGTTTGTAAACTCTAGCAGCAGGAAACATGTAATGAAATACGCTACCTGCATAGTGTGAGTACAAGTTGAGCATCATATGGGCATGGCATTCTCTACCTTCAGCTCGCGGGAACACCTCCTTCACTGCATTCGTCAGCCCTTTGCATGCATCCATGGATATAGCCAATGGATCCATGTGGCCTATTGATCTCTTGAGCTTCCTCATAAACCAGACCCAGTTTTCCTCCGTTTCTGTTTCAAACAGCCCGAATGCCACTTGGAACATCTAGTTGTGACCATCAAGTGCTGTGGCAGATGGCAGGTAGCCTTTCCATTTTCCAGTTAGGGCGGTCATCTACACTCGAATCGACCTAATTAGCCCTTGAATCCATCGATGCAAGGTTTAAGCGCCATGAAAAATCTTTTGAAATATATTTTACCACCTTCTGATTCGGTGTCAATCTCCACAACACTCCCCGGACACCTAGCTTGTACCTCCGCCTTGAAGTTGTACAGCATCCTGAAGCTATTGGTCCAATCCCCGTGCAAGACCCCCAGAGCTTTCTCTTTACCTTTCCAAACCGTGTAATACGGAAGGACAATGTTGTATTTAGAACCGAGGCTAGTCTGAATATTCTTCGCGGTCTCCTTAGGGTTATCCTTTAGTATGGACATAGATTGCATAGCCACCCACTCCATATCAGCCATTGAGGATTTCAGTTTGCTTCCTGTCGGACACATGTGTGCAGGGCCCATTTTGTTCACCTGCAACACAGATTCATTTAAAAGATAAGCGGAGTCGACTAGTTTCCATAAAGATATCGCACATCAATTGTAGTTATAGAGTGAAAAGAGGGAGAAAGAGAGTTCTAATGGTTTGCTGCATTCATTGCCCCAATACCCTAATTGCAGTCGACGCAGGTAAGGATCTTGTTGTGATCCTCCATGGACAATGTACCTCGGCCTGTCCATTCATCCATGTTAACTTGCAAACGGCCTCATACCTCTTGGCAGAGTTCTTCAGTCGATAAACGTCGAACTCCCCCTTGATACAAAAATGCCGGAACAACATCCTGAACTCATGCATGCTCCTGAACTCGGTCAATCAAATTATAGGATACTCATGGTCATGTTTCATTTCTTCTACTTCAACACCCAAATCATCGATCGAATACCAGCCTCATCGTTAAGTTCCTCGTCTATTTCATCATCACCAGATTCTTGATCCTCTCGGCTCGCTTCTTCATCTGATTCAAAATCTTCGCCATCGTCTCTAATGCCTAGTACTGCACACATCATATTGACTCCCATGGGTGGGGCTACACCATCGTCTCCACTCGGATGGACAGGAACATTACCCCAGTCCACCTCACCGGCAACTCTGTTTTCTCCAAGACACTCGGTTGGTTGTGCTGCAACCACATGGGGTGGTCTTATGTTTGCACGCATCCCAGGTACTTCAGTGGACAAACAGCAGTCAAAATCAATTTCATCTTGAGTGTACAGAACCCTCTTGCTCTTCCTGTGTACATCCTCCTTCCTGATGTAATCTTTCCTGATGCTATCAGTAGGGCTTGACATCCGCGTTCCATTCCCCATCGAACTAGGCTTTTTGCTGCCGCTCTTGGGTGTGATCTCCTTACTGCCTCCCCTCACGAGTGTTGGCTCCAGGGTGCTGGCATTATTGCCCGACCTTTGCGGCGTGTTCTTCTTTGAATTAGCCCTTTTGCTGCTACTATTGGGCGTGTTCTCCTTCGTGCTGGCATTATTGCCTGACCCAGCGGCGTGTTCCGCTCCAAATTAGCCCTTTTGCTGCTACTATTGGGCGTCTTCTCCTTCGTGCTAGCATTATTGCCTGACCTCAGCGGCGTGTTCTGCTCCAAATTAGCCCTTTTGCTGCTACTATTGGGCGTGTTCTCCTTCGTGCTCGCATAATTCCCTGACAGCGGCGTGTTTCGCTCCAAATTAGTGTTTTTTCTGCTCCCACTAGGTGTGGTAGCCTCTGTGCTGGCCATCTTCACCTCTTTGCTACCACTCATGGGAGTGTTCACCACCGTGCTAGCCCTCTTAGCGTTTTTGCTGCTACCGTTCGGTGTGGCATTTTGACTGGATCTCAGGGGTGTACTCTGCGGCATGGTGCCTTTTGTCGTGCGACTCTTGGGCGTCCTCTTCTCGGCGTGGTCTCCTTGGTGACGTTCTTCTTCTTGCCCTTCTCGGGATGCTCTTCCTGCTCCTCTTTATGACGCCTCTGTAAGACTCTCCTCCGCTCAAGCCACCCTCAGTCGCACCAGCCCCAGTGATGCCATGGATCAGGTCATGCATGCCTTCTAAAAGTCCATCATCTCTATTGTCGAGTTCCAATTCCTCTCCAACCGTGAGCACTACCAAGTGGAAGTAAACTTCACCTCTATAATGTTTCCTTGTAAACGGTAGGACTAAATCCCTGGTATCTTTCACTTCGATAGCCTTTTTGCTCCTGTAACCATAATATAACAAACATGCTTCCTAGGAGGACCCCCACAGCACCTTCACACGTAACGATGCCATCAGGTCAGATAACTGTACCACTTCGTGGTCGATTCGCCAAGGATTACATCAAACTCATCATAGAATTTTTCTGTGCCATCATCTAATTTTGCAGTATAATCCGCGACACCGACACGAACGATTACTTTGCCATCATCAGGTTCTTCAGGATAGAAACCTTCGAGAGGTTAGAGAGATGGAGCGGCACCATCAGACCCAGCCCTAATGCCACCGCCACCATCACCAGCGTCATCGTTAGCTGGATCAACCTCGGTGGAAGTACCATGACCAGGAGCAAGGCGAGGGCCCTTAGCAACGGGAGCTACATTACATGGTGGACAGGCAGGGCCCCTTCTAACGGCAACCACAATAGGATCAGCTGCTGCCATGCCACCTCGACGATCAGGAGCAGTTCCCACAACAGAAGTGTATCGAGTGCTAGCAGAGTCCAGACCATGAGCTGGCTTCAGACCAGCAGCTCGCTGAACCCGAGAACGGGTTCGAGGAGGAGAGAATGGTTCAGTCTTTGCAACAACAGTGGGGCAGCCTTCGGAAGCCTTAGTTTGCTCAACAGCGGCAGGGATTGGGTCAACAGCGTCCAGATCAACAAAAACACGAGGACGACCAGTACCAGCAGATTCCAGAGCACGGGTTCACACAACTTGAGGACGGTTTCAAGGAGGAGCAGCACACAAGGCGGCGGTCTTGGCAACAATAGCAGGGCAGCCTCCAGACGCTTTAGTTTGCTCCACAGCGGCATGGATTAGGTCAGTAGCAGCCACAGCAACACAGGCACGGGACGGGGACGACCAGTACCAGTAGATTCCAGAGCAGAGCTTTCCACAATGGCAATACGGGGACTCCTACGAGGAGGTTGCCTGATAGAAGCATGTCGCGGACGAGGAACCACATTTTGCTCAACAACAGCAGGGGTTCGAGTTAGACCTCCCTGTCCAATAATAGCTGGGCGACTCCCAGTAGCAGGAGCTTCCTCATCCACTATGTTACACACCAGCGTAACCACGTGAAGCCTAACATGTTGTTTCATCAACCCAATTAGATGACTGTCACACGCTAAAGGAACCCTGAAGCCTTGTTCATCAACGATGCTGAACCGTGTAGTCTGCTCTGGCCTCATTTCAGCAAGTTCACGCACAACAACAACCAAACCAGGGACAATGCATAACTGCACAGGCGCTACTTCCATCTTCAGACTCTGAGCCTGTTTCCACGTGCTCTTCCCATGTGCTAATTTAACGAGGTAGCCGCAGATGCTCACCAGAACCGTGTATTTGGGTTCAGCGGAGATCCTAGTTGACAGAAAATTGGAGATAAAAGATAAGAATTGTTTGTCAGTGTCGTGCTAGCAAACAATTCTATGTTCGATATATCTCTATAATGCCAATAGCCAGCTAGCAGTTATAGGTAGTGCGAATAGCAAAGAGAAGAGTACCTCACCCGAAATTAGCCAGAAGTACTTCTTCCTCGGCAAATGGATCTGCCATCCTTCGCGCTGCTCAGCTCGTCGGCGGTAGAGGCGGGCTAGATCGTCACAATGGCTGGCACGGCATTCGGCATTAGAGCTCGGTAGCAGCGAGTAGGCGCAGCAACTTGGCGCCAGAAGTCAAATGCCCGAAGAGATCATTCTAGTTGGAGAGGGGATTTCGACGCTGCCGATGCTAGGGTTCATGCGAAAGGAGGAAGGGAGTGGATTTGTGAATTTGGTTAACGCACGATGCTCCTTTAGTATCTCGTTTCGCCTATGTGGTTGCCGTGTTGGCGCCCGCGTCACGGACAGATAACCGACACGTGGGTCCCGACCGTCTACTTCACGGGGCAGTTTCACGGCATGTTTGGATTTGGCAGGGGTGAGACGAGTTTGCCTCGAAATGGCCCCTCTCGGTAGTTGGTGGCCCAACTTTTCGAAACGCGGTAATTTCAGGCAACTTAGGTACCGCCATGCGCTGGCCTGCCAACATTGGTACCACAGACGAACAAGCCCAAGGTGGAGACTCAATATAATGGTGGAAGAAAGACCTTTGTAAAAGGAAGTAGGGATTCAATTCTCATAAAGAGCTTCCAAAAATTATGGTACTTATAGCTTTCAGCTCTCATTGCCCCTATCGTAAGCATATTTAAGGTGATTAAGGTTAAAGTGACACAGCTAAGAGGATATGCTTGACAAGTTATAAACCGAAATCTCATGCCCCTTACTTATGAAGACCGATCCTCATGCTACTCAACTTCAGTCACGAGTAAGCTCTTGTCATTGTAAGTATATGTGTATCATTAAGAATCGCCAACGGGGTACCCCTTGCACATGATACGGGAGCTTTCCCATAATCAAAATGACAAGGCAAGCAGACAATGAGCATCTCAGCGATCTTTTTATTTGCTATTTGCATAGGTTTTTATTGAGGATGCTTCATAGAATGCTCATTATGGTGATGCTGCAAGTTTCCACCATGATTAGGCATGGCTTAGGCTAGCTACCAGCGCTTTCTCTAACACACATACAAACTCCATGATCTTACAAGTTCCACTTTTATTTCACAATCATGGGATCCGTAAGCAAAAGAACATGATATCAACGGGGTACAAAGTATAAGTGCAATGTTGAAAGCGTTCCCCATGAAACATGGTTCTGCTAATTTCAACTTATAAAGAACAAGCATATATGCAACAAATAAGGACCCAATGGTTCAAGTTTATTAGAGGCAAAAAAAGTAAAGTATGCCATCAAGTTCGTGAGAGCTTTAATCACTAGTTTTCTCATAACAAGTTTAATTTGGAAGGTAAACAAAAGCATGAATATACTTGGAATAGCATAAGCTAGTAGGTAGGTATGGTGGACTCTTTGGAATAACTTGGTTTAGGGAGTTGGATGCAGGAGTGGAACTCATACTTTGTTGTGGAGGCTAGCAAAAGACTGGGAGCGACAAACTAAGAGAGCAATAATGGCCATAATCATGCAGAGCGACAAAACATCATTGATCAAAGCATAAAGTGATACTACAAATTGAAAAACTAAAGGATCATAACGGCTATGGTGACTTTGGATAGTCATAACATGGTGTGAGCATGCGCCAAGTCAACCCAAATAAAGCATCAAAGGAGAATACCACTATACTATGCTTTAATATGCTAAAACAACGCATGATTCATCTAAGGCACATTAAGCAATCTCAATTGTTTATAACAAGTCATGCTACTGCAAAGAATACTAAGCATAAATCCAAAACAATATCAAGCATGGCATGACAAAGCATAGGCCACAGTCAAAAATAAGCTCTTTTTACCACATAAGCATGAGCTTCCCTACTCTTTTCCAAACCAAACCAAACTATTTGCAAACCAATGTATGAAAGAGGGGGTCCAACCAATTTATTCAGCAAACTAAGAAAACCAAGCAAACTAAAAACCAAAACGAAAACAAAAAAGAAGACGCTCCAAGAACAACACAACTGTGCATGAAACAATAAAAATGAAGCGTTTGGAAGAAACTTGGGATTTTTATTGATGAAGGAGGGGATGCCTTGGGCATCCCCAAGATTTGATGCTTGTACTTCTTGGATATTTCTTGGGGTGACACGCGTGGCATCCCCAAGCTTGAGATTTAGTCCATCCTTCATCTCATTACTCATTCCTTCCATACACCTAAAAATTTTCCTTCACACAATCTTTATTAGCAACATTAGTGCACTCAAGATAAAAGGTCTTAAGGTTCAGTTCTAACACCAAATAAACTTCCATTAGAACACTAGATACTGTAGCACTTCCCTCAAAAAGCTCAATTCCCCAAAAGAACTCAAGAAGGAACCAACAAGAAGCAAATGCAGAAAATGGCAGAAATCTGTCAAAACAGACCAGCAGGTAAAGACGAATTTTTCCGAAGACCTTCTGTTGCTCAAATCAAAAAGTGTTGAACTAACGAAAGTTAGGTAAGAACCTGGGGCAGAAGCACAAAAAATTACAGCTCAATCTGACATACAGATCTATCTCGCGAATGTTTACGGTGAAGCACAAAAATCTATTTCGGGACAACAACTTTCCCAATCATTACTTCTCTCTCATTAGAGGTTACTCTTGGCACAAAAAGCAAATAAAAAAAAGGATAAGGAGCGGTTATTACTGAAGTAATAACTTCCAAGAATCATCTAAAACTTTTGGGTTATCTCCCAATAAGTACTTTTCTTTAACGCCTTTAAGTTAGGCATAAGAAGCAAAGAAAGAATCAAGTGTTCTCAAATGAAGAAGCATTAAGATCAATACCAGAAATATTTTCAACAAGGCAAGGTATATCATCCAAATAAGTTCTAGAGGATCCTCTCTTAATGCTCTTAGGTCCACTATTCTCATCAAAAGGGTTTGCAGGAACAATCCAATCAAGATTCTTTTCCATGGCATCATGTATTGCTACTAGTTTAAAGGGTATTAGTATCTTAGGTTCCTCCCCATTAGGTTCGGTTTTGTTCATTTTTTCTCGTGTACCAACAAAATCTACACATGAGCCTAGCATATTGAAATGTTCAAAGACTTTCCTAGCTTCCTTGGCAACATCATAGAACTCCTCAAACAAAGTTTCTAGAATAAAATCCCTCTTTTCAGGGTCTTCAATTTCTTTAAGCTTAAGAAACATTACTTGCATTAAGGGGTTGAGGTTAACAAACCTAGCTTCTAACATGTAAATTAAAGAAGCTGCAGCAATCTCATAGTTTGGAGCAAGTTCTGCAAGGGATCTATACTCAGTATCTTCATGCTTACTAACATGATTGAAGAATTCTTCAATATTATCTTTCCCAATTATAGAACCACTACCAATTGAAAGGTCTTTTAGGGTGAATGTAGGGATCAACACGGTGAGCTAAGGAAGAGGTGACAACTAAAGGAGACTTATTTTTTTTTGTGTTTTTGATAAAGAAAGCAAACTAGTAAAACTATTTTTTTGTGTTTTTTGAATAACAAAACAAGCAAACAAAGCAAAAAGAAACTAAGCAAAACAAAAACAACAAAGTAAAGAGATTGTTTATGAGGGACTCCCCTTGTGAAGATGTCCTTGACTCCCCGGCAACGGCACCAGAAAAATGCTTGATGGCTCTGTGTATGGTGCCTAGAAAAGTGCTGGTGCGATGATGATGTAGAGCTCATTGGGAACCCCAAGAGGAAGGTATGATGAGCACAGAAGCAAGTTTCCCTCAGTTATGAAACCAAGGTTTAATCAAACCAGTAGGAGCAAGGAAACACCCCAAAGGTGTTACTAGCTGAGCTTTGGCAGGGAGAACTACCGGTGCTAGTAGCAACGTGGAGCCCTGCACAACACAACCACAGAACTTTGTCCCCAACTTGCGATGAGGTTATCAATCTCACCGTGTTTTGCAGAAAACAAAGGATTAAACGTATTGAATGGAAAGAAGTAATAGTTTACAGAAAGTAAACACAAAGAAGTAAACAGTTTATAGATTGTATGTAAAAGACAAGGACCGGGATCCATAGTTCACTAGAGGTGGCTCTCCTTAAGATAGATAACATGCTGGGTGAACAAATTACAGCGGGGCAATTGACAAACACCGAGAAAGCAATACATGCATATACTAATCATCTTGACTCCTTTGAGACTTGATTGGGCATTACAACATTATACATAGACCGCCATCCAACTGCATCTATGACTAATAATCCACCTTCGTTATCATCGAACCCCTCCGATTAAGTTGCAAGCAACAGATTATTGCTTTACGAACTGCGTGTAAAGTAAACAATATGATTGTTCTATGAACAAAGGATTGTTGTTTTCTCCCTAGTAGCAACAGCACATCTAGTACCTTAGAGATTTCTGTCACTTCCCCAGATTACCATAGGCATGAACCCACTATCGAGCATAAATACTAACTCTTGGAGTTGCTAGCATCTACTTGGCCAAGATAGCTACTAACAACGAAAAGCATGCAAGATCACAAATAACAAAGACATGATGGAATCAATAATCAATCTAAAATAGCATCTCAATATCCATCGGATCCCCACAAACACAACATGCAGAGTTACAAATAGATGATCTTGATCATGAACAAAGCTCACAAGATCTAGACATGAAAGCACAAAGGAGGAGAACCAGCCATATAGCTACTACATGGATCCGTAGTCCAAGGATGAACTACTCACGCATCACACCGGAGGCTTGCATGGTGATGAAGAAGGCTTCCAGGGTGAATTCTCTCCGTGGTGCCGAAGAGCCAGATCCCTCCTGATCTAGGGATGAAGATGACGGCGGCTACAGACTCTTTCGTGGATTTTTTGATCGGGCACTTAGGGTTTTCGTCCCGAGGGAATCTTATAGGCGGAAGGAGAGGCCGAGGGGGTGCGGGGAGCGGCCACACCACCCCCTGGCGTGGGCCAGGCCTGGCCGCACGGCCAGGTGGTGTGGTGGCCCCCTGGCCCCTCTCCGTCTCGTATTTTGGCACTTGATGGCATCCGGAAAAATAGGCACTTTGGCTTTTGTCCCGTCCAATTCCGATAATATTCATTTTCTGACTTTCCTGGAACCAAAAACAACAGAAAACAGGCAGCTGGCACTGTGGCTCTTGTTAATAGGTTAGTCCAAGAAATCATAAGAAAAGTACTCCAAAGTTGGAACAAAACACAAGAAAGTAGATAAAACCAAGCATGGAACATCAAAAATTATAGATACATTTCCAATGTATCAGAGACCAAGGTGCATGAAACATCAATGTGCATCAATTGGCTCGACAAGAATTGCTCCTAAATAGTATTAGTTAGGCCACTTTTTGTCTGCCTGCCAACTGTTCGATCAAATGGCCGCATGAGAGAAACTTTTGAATATTTGAAAGATTTTTGCTGGAGTGATTCATCTTATGCTTAAGAATCTAGGTTTGCTTGGGATTTTGAAATGGAGTTCATTTGAGTGGTTTTTCAAAAAGTGGTATCTATACATATGAAATAGATTCAATTTTCAAATGTCATTTAAATTTAGAGTTTGAAAGTTTTTGGGATGAAACAAAGTGGGCCTTGGTACATCACTACTTGTACTATCAAGGGGTGCAAAGATCCACAATTGTCTCTGTTAGGATTTGAGTGCTAGGAATGCCCAAAGTAGGCTAGGTGATTAAAATGGCAAAAGTAACCATTTGCTTATTTAATTCTGTTTCATTTCTTTTTCTTTGGGATTTGCTTGGGGATGATCTAGATGATGTGTAATTCACCTTAGAGTCATTTTACAACCATTAGATCACTCAATGATGGCAATTCAAAACAACTCCTATTTTACATGCACACATATGAATGTTTAAAGATTTTTAAATGGAAAAGTTTTTGTTAACCCCAAATTGGGTAGATTTGATCTTGATCACTTGAATTAAAGTTTTGGGATGTTAAAAACCTTCCCCCCTTAAAAAAAATCTCGTCCCGAGATTTATGAAAGAAACTAGGAGCTAAAGAGATATGGGAACTCAGTCCTAATGTAATCTTCTCGCTCCCAAGTGGCTTCTTCTTTGGTATGGTTGCTCTATTGAATCTTGAGAAACTTGATACTCCTGGTCCTGGTGGTTCTGTAGGCTTCTTCCAAGATACGGATGGGCACTTCACGATATGTCAGATCCTTGTTGATATCAATAGCTCGGTGATCGATGTTCTTGAAAACTTCGGTCTTCTCCGGCACTTCCAAGCACTTGCGAAGTAACGAGATGTGGAACACATTATGGATGGCATACATCTCTTCAGGTAGTTCCAGTTGATAAGATACTTCTCCTCGGCGATTCAGAATCTTGAAGGGTCCGATTTATCTGAGGGCTAACTTTCCTTTCAGACTAAAACGGTTGGTTCCCTTCAATGGCGCAACCTTGAGATATACAAAATCTCTAACATTGAAAGTCGGGTCTCTCCTTCTCTTGTCAGTGTAACTCTTCTGTCTCGATTGGGTGGTCTTGATGTGCTCACGGACTTTCTGAACCTTCTCTTCGGCTTGTCGGAGAATGTCGGGTCCAAAAATCTGACTCTCTCCTACTTGCGACCAGTTCAAAGGGGTACGACACTTTCTTCCGTATAGGAACTCAAATGGGGCCATTTGCAAACTGGCTTGATAATAGTTGTTGTATGAGAATTCTGTGAAAGGCAGACAATCTTCCCATTTTGATCCATACTCTAGTACACAAGCTCTCAACATATCCTCTAGGATTTGATTGACTCTTTCAGTCTGTCCATCGGTTTGCGGGTGATAAGCGGTGCTAAAATTCAACTTGGTTCCTAATCCTTCTTGGACTTTCTGCCAAAATCACGAGGTAAATTGGGTTCCTCGATCTGATACTATGGTCTTGGGGGTTCCATGCAAACTGACAATTCTAGCAATGTACAACTCTGCTAGCCCCAAACTCTAGTAGGTTGTCTTGACAGGTATAAAATGAGCTACCTTGGATAGTCTGTCAATGATGACATAGATTGAGTCATTTACCCTACTATAAGTAGGCAAACCGGTGATAAAGTCCATTCCGATGGAATCCCATTTCCATTCTAGAATCTGCAGTGGTTACAACAGTCCTGCGGGTCTCTGATGTTCCACTTTGACTCTTTGACAAATATCACACTTGGTGATGTAGCTTCCGATTTCTCTCGTCATCTTGTGCCACCAAAATTGCTCTTTTAGATCCTGATACATCTTCGTTCCTCTGGGGTGGATAGAATAAAGAGTATCATGAGCTTCTTGCATGATGACTTGCTTTAGTTCCGAATCTGCTGGCACACAGATACGGCCTTTGTACCACAGAACTCCTTCTTCGTCTTCGGTGAATCCAAGTACCTTTCCTGTACCAATACGATGCTTGATTCCGTCAATACTTTCATTTCCCTTATGGGCTTCCTTGATTTGGCTAACCAAAGTGGGTTGAAGTTCAATGCTAGCTAAAAATCCTTTGCTAACTAACTTTGTTCTAAACTGCTCCAACTCCTCATACAAACTTGGTTGCTTCTCCTTGATCATGGTGTTTAGCCTACACGGCAATCTGCTAAGAGCATCCGCTACCACATTGGCTTCTTTGGGTGATAGTGAATGTCAAGGTCATAATCCTTGATTAACTCTATCCATCTCCTTTGCCTTATATTCAGCTCCTTCTGAGTGAAAATATACTTCAAGCTTTTGTGATCTGAGTAAATCTCACAGCGATTACCCATAAGATAATGACGTCATGTCTTTAGTGCCAAAACTAAGGCTGCTAATTCAAGATCATGGGTCGGATAGTTCTGCTCATGCTGCTTCAGTTGTCGAGACAGATACGTGATGACTTTGCCTTCTTGCATCAATACACATCCGAGACCAATCTTGGATGCATCACAATACACATAATATGGCTTCTTGATATCTGGCATGATCAATATTGGGGCTGAAATCAATCTCTTCTTCAGCTCTTGGAAACTTGCTTCACATTTGTCGGTCCATTCAAACTTCTTGTCCTTCTTCAACAATTGGGTCATTGGTCTGGCTATGCTCTAAAATCCTTCAACAAACTTGTGGTAATATCCCGCTAATCCGAGAAATGCACGGACTTGGGTTTGAGTGGTTGGGGCTTTCCATTCTTCAACATCTTTTATCTTGGCGGGATCAACAGCGACTCCTCCGGCAGACACAATATGTCCTAGGAATCCTACTTCTTTCAGCCAAAACTCACATTTTCTAAACTTGGCATACAGCCGATGCTCTCTAAGGGTTTCAAGGATGATTCTCAGATGTTGCTCATGCTCTTCTTCTGACTTGGAGTAGATAAGGATATCGTCGATAGACACAACGACAAACTTATCCAGAAAATTCATAAAGATCTTATTCATGAGATTCATGAAATAAGTGGGGGCATTGGTTAATCCAAAATACATGACCGTATACTCGTATAAGCCATAGAGAGTAGTGAAGGCAGTCTTCGGAATATCTGTTGCACGAATCTTAAGTTGGTGATAACCAGTCCTAAGATCAATCTTAGAGAACACAGTTACTCTAGTCAAATGATCAAATAGATCTTCTATCTTTGGCAAAGGGTACTTGTTCTTGATGGTGACGTCATTCAGCTTCCTATAATCTGTGCACAAACGGTTGCCTCCATCCTTCTTGTCGACGAATAACACTGGTGATCTCCATGGCGATGCGCTTGGTTGAATCAAGCTTGTTGCCAACATAGCATCCAACTGCTTCTTCAATTCCACTAACTCTGAGGGGGTCATGCTATAGGGTCTCTGGGCTATGGGTCCGGTTCCGGTGATTAGTTCGATAATGAACTCAATATCCCTATCCGGGGGCATACCGGGCAATTCACCTAGGAATACGTCGGGGTATTCACAGACTACTCTGACTTGGTCTATGGTGGGTAGGGCTAGACACTTGTTGCACTTGAATTAACAGGGTAAGGTTTCAAATACATGCTCTATTGTTACTCCAGAGCTACTGGTCATCGTGATGGCTTTCTTGGCACAGTTTATCAATCCTTTATGCTTTGACATCCAATCCATCCCTAGTACTACTTCCAAACCTTTGGTTCCAAGTACTATTAGATTGGCATAAAAATCTATCCCATGTATTCTGATAGGCACAACTTTGCAAATTTTTCTAGCTTTTGTAGTTGAACCGGGGATTTGAACTATCATGACATGCTTCAAGTTGGTTGGGTGAATCTTACTAGTGCATGCAAATTCTTCGGTGACAAATGAGTGTGATGCTCCAGAATCAAACAACACTCTTGCTAAAACTGAGTTGACAGAAAACATACCCAGCACTACATTTGGCGCTTCTTGGGCTTCTTCGGCGTTCATGTGGAAGAGACGGCCATTGCGGTTGTGAGGGTTCCCTGGGGCGAATCTTCTTCTTGGTTGAACACGACGCTGATGTTGAGCTGGGGCATTCACATTGGCAGTGGTGGCAATCTTCCTCGGGCATTCATTGGAATAGTGACCCTTCACTCCACACTCGAAACAAGTAATTTGAGACTTGTCTTTCGCTGCCACGGGCACAACATTGCTTCTAGTTCTGGGTGCAGTGTTGTTGTTGTTGCTATTGTTGTTGCTCTTGGGAGGTGCATGGTTGAAATTGCTGGAGTTGCTGGGGCGATTGTTGTTTCCTCCGGACTTCACATTTCCTCCACTACGATTGGGGTAGCTTGGGCGAGACATTGGGGGTCGATTGTTTCTCGGTGCATATCCCACAGAAGGGTTGGGACGGTACTTCTGGTGACTGTTGGATCCAGCTTGGTGCATCATATGATATTTGTGGTTGTCGTCTGCTTGATTAATCTTCCCTTCCATCTGAATGGCAGAGTCGACTAGTTCTTAGAGATCCTCGAAACAGATGTTGACGAGGACAGTCTGCATCTCATCATGCAGTCCGTTTAGGAATCTCTCCTTCTTCTTAGCCTCCGTGTTGATCTCATCAGGTGCATACCTGGCAAGGACAAGAATTTGTCACGGTACTCCACTACAGTCATTCTGCCTTGCTTCAATTCTCGGAATTCATCCCTCATTCAGGTGACTAGACCCTGCGGCACGTGGGTGTGGCTAAACTTGATTTTGAAGGCTTCCCATGTCATCACTTGACCATGGTTCATTGTGTAGGTGCTGTTCCACCATGCTCTTGCATCTCCTGCCAAGTAGTGGGTGGCAAAAACAACCTTCTCGTTGGCATCCACTCCTGCTACTTCTAAGTTGTTCTCCATTATCTACAACCAGTCATCAGCATCCAGTGGGTTTTCAGACTAGCTAAAGATTGGGGGATTGGTATTCTAGAAGTTTTCGAGTTTGGATCCATGATGATCCTGATTTCCATGGTTTTGGTTGTTGTGAGCCATCTGGGCGATCTGCTGCAGTGTTGCTAGATTAGCTTGGCGCTCTACCCTGCTTGCTTCACGGTCTGCAATGAGAGTCTACAGAATCTGCAGCATTGGGTCTTGCGATGAGCTGCTCCCTCCTTGGTTTCCACGAGTCATCTAAAGATTGAGGTAGATAAAGGGGTAAGAGGGAAAGTTCTAAGGTTCATGGTTTTGATTTCCAAGCTAAAACTTTGGGTTTGACTTAGGATTTTACACTAACTTCTTTTCATTCATTCAAGCAAAGCACATGATACAAACACACACACACCACAACATTAAAGGAAAACAGATGGTTTTAAGAACCATTCTGCAAGCTACGATACAATGGGACTGATACTCCTCATGCTATGACAGTGTTCTAGTGCCTCTACTCGTCATCGATGAAGTCGGAGTCATCATCGTCGGTGTAGAAGTCCACGGCATTCTCCTCCATAAAGTCATCATCATTGCTGAGGTAGGAGTCCATATCTCCCTAGATGTCTTCACCTTCCTCTTCTTCTTCTTTTGCTGCGAGCTGAGCTTCTTGCTCCTTGATGGTCTTCTCGAGGTCAGCCACCTTCTTGCGAAGACGGTCGATGGTGTGATCCTTCTTGGCACGTTGACGGCGAAGGGACTGACGATCCTTGACTAGCAGTGAGAAAGTCTAGGCCTTCTGGGCGGCAAGGGCAAGGTTGTGGTTGGCGAACTCTCTAGCATTGTCCAATTCCTTCTGTCTGTCATATAGCAGGAAGTCAAGGTTCTCCACTTGACGCTTCAACTCCGGGTGACTTGGCATCTCCATGGGCATTCCCATAAAATCATGCCTTGCATAGTGAGCAAAGTGGGTTCCTTTGATTTGGTTGACACTCAGGGCACACAGACGTGCAAGAGCTTCATGCATTGCCCTGGCTAATCCATCTAGCCAGTTGTTCTCTCTCACGGAGAACTGGATCCTCCCGGATGTTGGTGCTCCTATCTTGCCTCGAAGATTAGCGGTGACTAGCCATTGTAAGTCTCCTCCTGGGGGTCCAGGAAGTTGAGCTCCCAGGAATTCCGGATGCGGGCGTCCCAAGTACTCCGACAGTGAATCTAGATCCCTCTTGAAGATCAGTTGGCCTCCGTTGCCCAACTGGTAGAACTTGCTGAACTGAGTTTCCATCTATAAGAATTAAGGATGAGAGAGTTAGTGAGGTGATCAAGTGTGTTAAGTTTTATGTAGTAATGTAAGAATTTGGAGGAACATGAATTTTTTTTTGAAAGAAGAATTCCCAAGGGTAAGAGAGGAAATAGTTTTTCAGAAATACTCACTTTGGTTTTTGAAGGTAAGTTTTTGTCCGGACGTCCATTCTAACTAGGGTCTCCTATGGTCAGGATGGCTCTGATACCAACTGGTCAACACCCGGATTTTTAATCCCAGATGCCTGTTATGCCATACGTCCCAATCCCAGGATTACCATTTTTGCGAGACATAGCAGATTGGATATCACAGTACATCATCCATTACAAACCATAATAAGGTCTTACAACAAATAAAGGATCTCATGATCAAGTCTTAGTACAATCAAGTAGCGGAATAAATAGCGTAGCAGTGGGGTCCATCCTTAGAGTCACAGTCAATGCTGACGATGGGAGATAGTCCTAGTTATCATAGCCGTCCTGCTGTCCTTCATCTTGGTAGTCTCCTTCATAGTCTGGCCATAGGAATAGCCAGGGACAAAAGCCATGAGTACCCTTTAAGTACTCGCAAACTATCACTAACAAGTAGGATAGTTCTAGGAGGAATGCTAACTCGAAGTTTATTTGTAAAGTTCAGTTTGAAACCTAAGCTCAATTCAGAAACAAAGAAAGATAAAAGAAGTTTGAAAACACCTAAGTGGGAACTTAATTGTCATAGTCACAACGCTGTTGTGGTCAAGTCATGTCACAATTCATTTCATAAGTTGTTTTGAAAACATCTGACAATGGAACAGTATGGCCACTCCAACTGTGCATAATCATGACGCAGCTATTGAATAGTTTGACACTGCAGAGGTGGTACACTTTCACCACAAGATTCGATACATCTATCGTGGATAACCTGAATCATCATACTTAGTATGCAGATAATCAAACATAACCTTTCCTTTACACACCCTAGTATAAGCACCTCTCCTATGAGCATGGCCTCCCAACCATGACCATCTGTCATCTTGGGCACTGCATAGGTGGACAACATCGAGAGGTAGCCTCATCTCAAACCTCTCCCGCGAGGGAACTAATAGTAATGCATATAAACTTCCGGCTAAGCCTTACCCAATTCAGGTATTGTGGTTGTATGGTAAAATTGGAATGGTATCGCATCCGAACCCAACCATCTGTTTTATAAAAGGGCCAAGGCTCATGCATCAACATTTTCATCATCATAAACCATTTGTGTTTCTCAACACATGTCAAAACATCTCAATAGAATGACTCATCATTCCAAGGTTTTCACAAGTCATTTTCACCAAGTATTCCCATCTAGAGTAAACCAAGTTTTGGTTTAGCTCCAAACTAAGTTAAGAGTGTTCACTAATGTGGGATGCTAATCTCAATCTCATGCCATAGAATGACATCCAAGTCTAACTAGATAGGTCAATTTTTATACTCTTTATGCTACCTTTAAACAAGTAAAGGACTTTGGTAAAGTAAAGGAAGTAAAGCATGTAAATAGAACTTGGAGTAGGTATAAGTCAACATGAGGTAACCAAAGCATGCCTAATGCATTTACTTAGGTTATGTAGCTCGTAAGGTCTAGCTTGCATTGTTAATGATGGCTTGCTAGTATAATACTTGCAAGTGTTAGCTTGCCAATAATAGCTTGCCTTATGTAGTGAAGTGGTTGAAGTTTTCTTCCTCCTCCTCTTGGTAGAACTCCTCCTCCTCGAAAGCTTGGTCAGTACTATCGTCTATAAATACATACGGAATACACAATCACCAAACAATACTTAACTAGTCTACTTAGCACACTAAGGCACACATTTGATGATCTAGTATCATCTCAAACATCACAAGGTTTATTAACTAGCTTCATTCTTTTCATTTGAGAAAAGTAATTTCTATTCATTGAAATTAACTAAGCTTTAATCTTCTCCAATTAAAATATGGGATCATGTGGACACATGTCATCACCACATATTCTAACATATGGGAAGGTGATTTAAAGGTTGGATCACATTTTAATAAGTTTAAGTTTAATAATTAATGATTTAAAGTGACTAGAAATGCCTATATAGCATTATTTTGGTACTAGTCAAAAGTCACTGCATGCAAACCTCAATATTATTGCATATACAGGTAGGTAAGGTTAAATGTGATTTTTGAGAGTTGGAATCAACTCCAAAGCTATTATGGTTGATTTTATAAAAATATTTGAATGTGCTAAAACTTCTGTTTTGTTATTTTTACTAGAAGAGATATCTAACTCTAAATGAATTAAATCTAACGGGCTTTGATAGATCTTTTCAGTAGCTTTCCAACAAAATAGGAATCCCTCAATTTGGATTTATAAAACTCCCTGAATTTATTTTTGAACAAAGGACATAATTGATTTAAGTCTAAAATAGAAAAATCCTAATTTGAATTACCGGGTCAACGCGGGAAACTAAATGGGCCGGCCCAGTGGCGCTCCGTGGTGCAGAGGGCGACTGACAGGCTGGTCCCGCATGTCAGCGGCACTTAAAGCCCAAAGCGGTATGGGGCGATCTGGGCCACACGATTAGAACAAAGATCGACGGCTCACGGTCGTCGTCAATGACGGAATCTTCACCGGCGAGACTGAACCCTAAATGGTCGGTGTGGGTCTACTGGGGACGTAACAGGGCTCCAGCTAGTGCGGCGAGGTAGGCAAATGAACTGGTGGACGACGACAGGCTCAGGCGAGGTCGCGGCAGGGGCTGAGGTGGACGAAATCAACGGGGACTTCTCCTCCTCTACAACGGCTACCCCCGGTGGAATTCCGGCGAACGGCGGCTGGAGCGGCTCCGGTGAGAGAGGGGAAATGGTCAGTGGAGAGAGGGGAGTGAGATGGTGTGAAGAAATGGTGCTGGGGTGGCCTCCTTATATAGGCTCGACGGTGAGGCAGTGAGGTATGGGCGTGGCTCGTCGGTGACAGTGATACAGAGGGCTACCGATGTGGGCGAGGTAGGCGGACGATGGGCGGTCTGCTAGCGGTCCTCTACGGCGTAATGGCACGGCTAGGGGCGGTGCCTAATGGTCGAGAGCTTCCCGCGCTCTGGGAGACAGAGGCGATGCTCGACGTGGCTCCCGGCGACTGTGGGTCGCGCGGCGGTGCATGGCCATGTCTGGCGGGTTGTTGGGTTGATGGCGGAGCGTCGTGCACGATTTGGTGTCGAGGCATGGTCTGTGGCGTGCTGGCGGCGAGAGCGCTCTGGTATCTATACATATGAAATAGATTCAATTTTCAAATGTCATTTAAATTTAGAGTTTGAAAGTTTTTGGGATGAAACAAAGTGGGACTTGGTACATCACTACTTGTACTATCAAGGGGTGCAAAGATCCACAATTGTCTCTGTTAGGATTTGAGTGCTAGGAATGCCCAAAGTAGGCTAGGTGATTAAAATGGCAAAAGTGACCATTTGCTTATTTAATTCTTTTTCATTTATTTTTCTTTGGGATTTGCTTGGGGATGATCTAGATGATGTGTAATTCACCTTAGAGTCATTTTACAACCATTAGATCACTCAATGATGGCAATTCAAAAAAACTCCTATTTTACATGCACACACATATGAATGTTTAAAGATTTTTAAATGGAAAAGTTTTTGTTAACCCCAAATTGGGTAGATTTGATCTTGATCACTTGGATTAAAGTTTTGGGATGTTACAGATAAGGAGAGGTTATTACAAAGGCAATAACTTCCAAGACTGAACAAAACAAAAATAAACTGAAAGTAAAAATATAATGGGTTGTCTCCCAAAAGCTCTTTCTTTATAGCCATTAAGATAGGCATGATAATTTTGATGATGCTCACATAAGAAATATGAGTTGAAGTAAAAGAAGGCATCAAGAAGAAAATATGGAACAAATTTAAGTCTAACCCACTTCCTATGAAAAATAATCTTGTAAAGAAACAAGTCATGAAAGCACAAAGCAACAAGCATAGGAAAGCAAAACAAGTGCAACTTTAAAATTTTCAACATAAAGAGGGGAAACTTAATATTGTTGAGATACATAAAACCATGTTTCCCTCTCTCATAGTAACTTTCAGTTGCATCATGAATAAAATTAACAATATAACTATCACATAAAACATTCTTATCATGAGCCACATGCATAAAAGAATTAATACTCTCCACATAAACATAGTCATTCTTATTAATTGTAGTGGGAGCAAATTACACAAAATAGCTATCATTATTATTCTCATCACCATAATCATCAAATATAGGAGGCATATTGTAATCATAATTAATTTTCTCCTCAATAGTAGATGGACTAAAAATATCATATTCATCATTGTAATCATCATATATTGGAGGTATAGTATCATCAAAGTAAATTTTCTCCTCCATGCTTGGGGGACTAAAAATATCATGCTCATCAAAACCAGCTTCCCCAAGCTTAGACTTTTCCATAGCATTAGCAATAATGGTGTCCAAAGAATTCATACTAATAACATTGCTATTAGCATGCAAATAAAGTTCCATAGGTTTTTTAATTTTCTCTTCAAACACTTCATGTCCTAACTCAAGATAAATACTATAAAGCTCTCTAATTTTTTGTTGTTTTCCATTAAGCCTAACTAGTGAAAATAAAAATAAGAAACAAAAAGATATAATTGCAGAATCTAAAGGAAATAACTTCGAGCACTCACACACCAGTAACAGTACTAGAAGATAGATTAGTAGCTAGAGGATATAAGTACCTTTTACCTTACCTCCTCGGCAACAACGCCAGAAAATAGTTGATGTCTATGCATGCTTGTATTCTTGTAGACAGTGTTGGGCCTCCAAGTGCAGAGGTTTGTAGAATAGCAGCAAGTTTCCCTTAAGTGGATCACCCAAGGTTTATCAAACTCAGGGAGGAAGTGGTCACAGGTATCCCTCTCAAGCAACCCTGCAATCAAGATACAAGAAGTCTCTTGTGTCCCCAACACACCCAATACACTTGTCAGGTATATAGGTGCACTAGTTCGGTGAAGAGATAGTGAAATAAAAGTAATATGGATGATTATAAGTGGTAATTGCAATCTTAAATAAGATTGGCAGCAAGCAAACATGTAATATAACTGATTGTAAACGGTGTTTCAATGGTTAGAAACAAGGCCTAGGGATCATAGTTTCACTAGTGGACACTCTCATATAAATATCTTCTCTTTATGATGCTACCCTGAACTACTCTTCGGTTGGACGATGTAGGGCTATAACAGCACACCTTAAAGTTCGCATTCCCCATCTAGATAACCCCTCACTGTCACCTTGAGCACTAGATAGTTCCAACAAACACCACAATCTCATAGAGACATCCAACTCAAATTATACTCATGATAAGTATTTATGTAACCTTAGCCAAAGTGCCACACGGTGTGCACACTGTCAACTTCACACACGTGGGGATAAGCAGAGATTCATTAAAGCACTTGAGTAGGAGAATAGATCTATAGATACAAAGTTCATGATCTCAATAAGATCATGCATAGAGAGAGAGATGAACACATAGCTACTTGTAGAGCCCTTAGCCTTGAGAGAGAACTACTCCCTCCTCATCATGGGAGTCATCAACGGTGATGGATATGGCGGTGGAGTCGATGGAGATGGATCTGGGGGCACATCCCCGTCCCAGTAGGGTGCCAGAACAGAGACTTCTGTTCCCCGAATCTCCTCTTCGGTGGCGGCGGTGTTGCGGAACTTTTCTTGGAATTCTGATCTTGTCTTTAGGGTTTTCGTTCCGGGGTACTTTTATAGGCGAAGAGGCATGGTCGGTGGGCGCCCGAGGGACCCACCCCACCCCCTGGCGTGGCCTGGGCTGGCCCGCGCCACCAGGTGGTGTGGCCACCTCGTGGCCCCTCTCCGTCTCGTCTTCTGGCTCCGTGAGTCTTCTGGTAAAATATTGACTTTGGCTTTTGTCCGGTCCAATTCCGAGAATATTTGTTTTCCAGCTTTTCTGAAACCAAAAACAGCAGAAAACAGGGAACTGGCACTGTGGCATCTAGTTAATAGGTTAGTTCCAGAAAATGTATAAAAAATACCTCAAAGTATGAACAAAACATAAGAAAGTAGATACTAAACAAGCATGGAACATCAAAAATTATAAATACGTTTACGACGTATCAGTTGTCTGCCCTCTAGGATTAGAGGTGCAGAAGATACATGCATGCATTAATGACTGCATCCTCTATCACGGCGAGGAGTGCGAGAATTTGGATGCATGCCCAGTATGCACTACATTGCAGTATAAGATAAGACGAGATGACCCTGGTGATGTTGAGGGCGAGCGCCGCATGAAGAGGGTTCTTGCCAAGGTGATGTGGTATGCTCCTATAATACCACGGTTGAAGCGTTTGTTTAGGAACAAATAGCATGCCAAGTTGTTGCGATGGCACATGGAAGACCGTAAGAAACACGAGATGTTGAGACACCCCGCTGATGGGTCGCTGTGGAGAAAAATCGAGAGAGAGTTCCTGGACTTTGTAGGTAACGCAATGAACTTATGGTTTGGTCTAAGTACAGATGGCATGAATCCTTTTGGGGAGTAGAGCTATAGTCATAGCACCTGGCCTGTGACTCTGTGTATCTATAACCTTCCTCTTTGGTTGTGCATGAAGCGGAAGTTCATTATGATGCCAGTGCTCATCCAAGGCCCGAAGCAACCCGGCAATGACATTGATGTGTACCTAAGACCATTAGTTGAAGAACTCTTACAGTTGTGGTACAAACAAGGTGTATGTGTGTGGGATGAGAACAAGCAGGAGGAATTTGACCTACGAGCGTTGTTGTTCATAACAATCAATGGTTGTCCTGCTCTTAGTAACATTTTAGGACAGACAAACAAGGGATACAATGCGTGCACACACTATTTAGGTGAGACTGAAAGTATATATTTGGATAAATGTAAGAAGAATGTTTACCCGGGGAACCGTTGTTTTCTTCCACCCACGCACACCCTAAGAAATAAAGGTAAGCATTTCAATGGTGAGGCAGACAACCGGTGTAAGCCTATTCGCTGTACTGGTGATGATGTATTTGATATGGTGAAGGATTTAAAAGTAATCTTTGGAAAGGGTCATGGTAGACATTCTGTTCCAAAGGACGATGTCGGACACGCACCCATGTGGAAAAAGAAATCTATATTTTGGGAGCTACCCTATTGGAAAGTCCTAGAGATCCGCTTTGCAATTGACGTGATGCACCCGACGAAGAAACTTTGCGTGACGCTACTAGGCTTCTTGGGCGTGTATGGGAAGAATAAAGATACACCGGAACCACGGCAGGACCAACAACGTATGAAAGACCGAGACGGCATGCATCCAGATCTAATTGAAGGTACTGCCAGCTACGCTCTTACCAAAGAAGAGAAGGAAATATTTTTTGAAGTCCTTTACAGTATCAAGGTCCCGTCTGGTTTCTCATTGAACATAAAGGAAATAATAAATATGGCAGAGATTTTTTTTAAAAACCTAAAGTCTCATGACTGCCACGTGCTTATGACACAGCTGCTTCCAATTGCATTAAGGGGACTCCTGCCGGAAAATTTTCGAGTATCCATTGTGAAGCTATGTACGTTTCTCAATGCAATTTCTCAGAAGGTAATCAGTCTAGATAGTCTACCAAGGTTATATAAAGATGTGGTCCAATGTCTTCTCAGCTTCGAGTTGGTGTTCCCACCATCCTTCTTCAATATTATGACGCATGTCCTAGTTCACCTAGTCGAAGAGATTAACATTTTCGGTCCTTTATTTCTACATAATATGTTCCCCTTTGATAGGTTTATGGGAGTCTTAAAAAAATATGTTCATAACCGTGCTAGGCCAGAAGGAAGCATCTCAAAGGGATATGGAACATATGAGGTCATTGAGTTTTATGTTGACTTTATTCCTGACCTTAAGCCCATCGGTGTTCCTGAATCACGGCATGAGGGTAGACTGAGTGGAAAAGGCATGCTAGGAAAGAAAGCAAGGATATGTATGGATGTACATTCTCTCAGTAAAGCACACCACACAATTCTACAAAGTTCCACCTTGGTGGCTCCGTATATCGAGGAACACAAGAATATTGTACACTCCAACAACCCGGGGAAGCCTGGCACCTGGATTAGAGATGAACACATGAAGACTTTCGGCGGTTGGTTGCAGACACATCTCATGAATGACATCACTGTTGGAGAGCAGTTGTACTTGTTGGCCAGGTCACCATCTTCGACTATATTAAGTTTCCAAGGGTACGAGATAAACGGAAATACATTTTACATGATCGCCCAATATAAAAAGAGCACTAACCAAAACAGTGGTGTCCGATTTGATGCAACAGACGAGAATGGGCAAAAGGATACATATTATGGTTACATAGAGGAGATATGGGAACTTGACTATGGACCTTATTTGAAGGTCCCTTTGTTTTGGTGCAAATGGGTCAAGCTGACAGGAGGCGGGGTTGAGATAGACAAGTAATACAGAATGACAATAGTGGATCTCAACCACCTTGCGTATAGAGATGAACCATTCATCCTAGCCAATGATGCAGCTCAGGTTTTTTTATCTAAAGGACATGTCTACCAAACCGAGAAAAAGATAAGATAAGCAAAAGAATACATCATACGATGAGCCAAAGCGCCACATAGTTCTTTCATGAAAAATAAACATCGTGGGGGTGGAGGATAAGACAGACATGTCAGAAGATTATGATAAGTTTCATGAAATTCCGCCCTTCAAAGTGAAGGATGACCCAAGCATCCCGTTAAGTAAGGAAGATGCTCTATGGTTACAGATTAGAAGAAAACCCTAACAATAGAGATATGTGGATGTTGGTGATGTACAGTATTATTAAACATTCATTTTTAATGATCTGCTTATATATATGGATATGAACTGTCTCGATCTCAATAGGTAGTATTGCAACTTGCTATGGCCAACACCAAATACATTTATTAATATTAAAATTTAAAAATTAGTCCTAATCATATCTAGCCCTGTAGTACACAGCTTCAGGGTCATCTTCGTCATTGTCATCGTCGTTGCTCGTAGCACGTGACTGGATCCTCATCCCTTCCCCGGCTTGTGCACAGGGGAACCTACCACTCCGGCCTCGGATTCACGACTCATAGGGGAGGGGGTTCCCAGATGACGACCCCGGTAAGCCCTCGGCCTTCACCACCGCCAACATTCTTGTGGCTATGCGGCTGGTGAAAGTGCGGGTACCTCAGGCAAGGATGGTCTCCATGGAGATGTAGCGCATCACGCCGGTGATAGTCCGGTTCGCCCATCACAGGCGGCGACCGGCCTCGTTGTGGTTCACTAGGGGCGGGCCGTCACCCTCGTACCTAGCGAGCTCCCTTTCCTGCCGATTTGCGAAGAAGGCATTCCAGATGTCGAGGTTGTCAGGATCCCAATGGGGATCCATCCGCTGCTCCGGCGTGAGCTCGAGGTAGAAGTGATTCGTGATGGCCGTCTGGCAGTTGAGCGTTGAGGAGGAATAGGAACCCTCCAGGGCCAAAGATCCAGGCCGGCGTAGCCAGTACCGGGCATGGGTAGCTGGAGGCACACAGTGCCTCGGTCTCCTCGAGTGTCAGAAAGGCCCAGTAAGCGGTGTCCACTGTTGTGAGATAGAAGGTGTAGATGTGTGGATGGACATGGCGGTCGGCCTAGATATAGAGGGAAATGGCGGGAAAATATGGCGGGAAGCGAGGGAAAATGGCGGGAAAACATGGCGGGAAGCGGGGGGAAATAGCGGGAAATATCTTTTAGTGGCTCCAACCGGGACTAAATGCCCCCGAAATATCTTTTAGTCCAAGTTACTAGTTTTAGTATGAAATATTATATTTCTAATGGGTATATTATTTTTTGTGACTAGTTTGGTATATTATATGTATTTTTCTATTTTTTTAAATAATAAACTATATATTTCCAATATTTATACTAAATATATTACTTGTTAAACAATAAATAATTTCATTTAAGTTGTATAATAGAGTATGATAATAGATTTAAATTATAGATCTTCTTTTTTTGAAAATTTTGACATATAATACATAATTTTCTGAAAACTATACACTAGTTTTATTTTTGGCGCCAAAAACCCCCTTTAGCCCTTTAGCCCACCGGGTCTAAAGGGGCATGCGCGTGCAGGAATAGCGGCGGGCCAGAAACACTTTTAGCCCCGGTTTGTAATACAAACCTGGACTAAAGGTACCCCCACCTCCACCCCGGGTCTAGCCACGACCATGAGAGCCCGATTTCTTTCCTGCCGCCGCCGCCGTAGAGTGTGGAGGAGAGCTTTCCGCCGCCCGCGCCGTAGCGTGAGGCCCGTGGCGCACTACTAGTGCGCCACAGATGGCCTTTTCAGGTGCGCCACTAAAGGCCGTTTTCCTAGTAGTGCATGCCCGTGCCGCCGCCCGCACCGTCCGTGCCCGTCGATCGAGGAGGAGCTCGATCGCCGTTGCTCGCACCATCGCCTGTCCCGCCTCGCCGCACGCCGTCGTCCATCCCGCCGTGCCGCCCCTACAGGTGAGGTTTATTAGGGATTAGTCAATTAGTTAGTTTATTAGGGATTAGGGATTAGTTAGGTCAATTAGTTAATTAGGGATTAGGGATCGTATTAGGGATTAGTTAGGTCAATTAGTTAGTTTATTAGGGATTAGGGATTTAGTTAGAATAGGGTTAGTTAATTAGGTTTATTTTAGTTAGTGTTAGGGCTTATGTTAGGGTTAGTTAGAATACTTAGTTAGTGTTAGGTTTAGGGCTAGTTAGGGTTAGTTAGAATACTTAGTTAATTAGGTTTAGTTTAGTTAGTGTTAGGTTTAGGGTTAGTGTTATTAGGGCAATCCTTAGTGATTTAGTTAGTGTTTATGTTTTATGATTGTTTATTGTTATTATTTAGTTATGCCGCGTCCTCGTCGTCCACTCGGCGGCAACGGCGGAGTACTGGACTCCGTCGGGTCCGAGGATGTCCGAGCCTAGGCTCCACCGGGATGGCACTAGGAGGTGCTACCTGCCGGGACTCGTACCTTGGTGAGGAATCCGGGTATCGTCATCGGTCCAGAGCTTCTTTGGTGGCGTCCACGAGGTCCACGAGCGGTGCAGAGGGAGCCGGCCCCCGAGGAGGTGGTACGTGATACGTCCATAACGTATCTCTAATTTTTGATGGTTTTATGCTAATAATATGCTTTTGACACTCCCTTTTGTATAAAGTTTATGATTTATTTGGACTAACCTACTAATAGTTGCAAAAGTGCACGATGTTCTAGTTTTACAGTTTGATGTGTAGGAATTACCAAGAATACAAGTGGAAACCTTGTTGGAGTCAAATTGGAATTTTTCCAGAAATCTGTCTCAGAACTCTTTTTTAAGATGGTCACATTTCGGGTCGAAGACGACATCAAACGGAAAACTCTTCAACTACAAAGTTGTTGGACATTTCGCGACAAACGTCATGGGCATAAATTTAGCTGATTCCGAGTCCGGACGGGCTTTCTACGCCCAATTTACTGCAGCCCAAGATGGGGTGACGAGAATCCGAGAAGCTATATAAAGGGAGGAAACATAATTCACCCAAGACATCTTCACCCACGAATTTGCAGCCACCAAAGCCACGTTTTTGCCTCCCTCATGGATCCCATCTTGATGGGGGAGGTCTTCCAAGAAGCCATGAAGGAAGGGGGCTAAGGGACGGTGCTCCCCCATGATACTGGCGGCGGGGAAGGAGTCCCCCACGCCGCCACCGGCGCCGCCACCGCCGCCACCGTCCTCTTTACCATCTTCACCATCTTCACCGCCATCTCCATCACCCAATCCTCCTAGTATGCAGTGGTTCATCGTCCCACAGACCTCTGTACCGTCCTATGTAAACATGGTGTTTGATGCTATAAGTTATAATCGTATGATCTATGTCATGTTTGTGTAGTTTCTTTGTTCTTAAATTGAATGGCTGAACGTCTTTGGTTCATTAGAGTTGTATGTTGATATGATACAGTCCTTTGGTGTCCATTATATTTGTGTGCGTATGGATTAAACATCATAGGGTTTCTAGTATGTGTAAAAGGAATGACGATTATGTCGGAGTGATATAAACATGAGGACGCCAACCGGAACATTGCACGTATGAGAGTAAGAGGACCATTAAACTTAAGGCTATGGTTGGAGAAACCTTAATGCATTGATTAGTACTTACGGATGTTTGCACACAATCCAATCATATAGTACATGTAATGCCAAGTAGTGAAGCGCATGTATATTTAGTCTCTCCCACATAGAAAACTGCATCGAAGATAATGAACCTGATCTATTCACTATTTAAACATGGACAAATCCACCACAATTACCACCACTATTCCACACTCATGATTCTGTTAGTTTAGTGTATTTTATTGCTGCAGCAACTAGCTTTACTTTCGTTTTATTTATTATTATGCAAAGCTATCACTATTACTCGTATTGTTACTCTAGTTTTATTTCCTAGATAATGCAAACGTTTAGTGTGCGTAGAGTTGTATAAGTGGTTGATAGAACTTGAGAGAACATTTATCTTACCTTTAGCTCCTCGTTCGGTTCGATACATTTACTTATCGAAAAGGCTACACACGATCCCCTATACTTATGGGTTATCGGTACGTCATCGTATTAGGGAGGACGAGCACGTCCGCCGGTATATTTATCTTTTGGAGAACATGTTCTCCAATCCCTGGCAGGTTCTTCACGGATCTGACCCGAGCTATTCTCCAGTGATGGTTCCTGTTCTCTAGGTGTACAGCTCCCGTGGCACAGAATGCGGCAGCCGAGTTCGCTGGTTTGATATGAGCGATTGTTTATCTTAATGCAAAATTATTACTGTACTTTATTATCGTACTTTATCTTTAGATAAAACACGGATCTTATATTATTGTAGTTTATCTTAATGCAAAATTGTTTGATTATTAGTACGTAATCTCTTTTCTATATCCGAGTCGTCGCAATTATAATATTCTTTTACTTAATGCAAAATTGTTTTATCTTTTACTATATTAGTTAAGCTATGGACGGTAGACAGAATGAAGAGGAGCTTCTCAACATGATAGATGAGGGTACTAGAGGTTCTTATTACGATGATGGCTCCCAGTATCTTAATTTGTCTGAAAGAGACGATAGTGGAGACGATGGTGCTGACCATGGTGGAGTCCATGGTGACAACACCTTAATAACAAAGTCCGGCGAGGTATATAAAGCCTCTACCAATCGATCACTAGTATAGATGCACTAATTGATTCATATATGTACTGACGAATGTTTCTTCTCTTAGACCTCCGCATCGGGCCAATCTTCTACAAGGAAAACAGGCCCGGCCCAAAAGTTGCCCGCTGATGTCCGTTTTAGCATTGACTTAGTCTCTGTGCTGGGTCAACCGTTGGAGCCCATACAATCTGTGAATGCATTTGTATATTAATGCGGAGTGATTGCTAGAGACACTGTCCCGATCACCATGCGAGAGTGGAATAAGCCAGGAAAGAAAAGGGATCCAGCTGGGGCTGGTTTTGTCAACGACAGAGCAAAAGATGCAATGTTGAATTCTATCATGACAGATTTCACCTTACTAGTCTTGGAAACTGATGAGCTCACACAGAAAATGAGGAGGAAAGTCAAGGAGTGGCTTCTTAAGAAGATGGGCGAACTACTCAAGGACTGGAAGAAAATATTGTACCGCAACTATGTGTTGAAGAAAAAACTCCTGCATTCACTGGCCCACTAGAGAAGCAGCGTGATAAATGGGCCGCATTTGTGCAATACAATACCTCAGCACCAGCTGTGGCAATATCAGAAAAGAATAAGCTAAATGCAGCCAAAAAGAAATATCACCATCATATGGGCACAGGTGGCTACAAGAGTGCCATGCCTAAGTGGGATCAAGCTGATGCCGACCTGGCGGCTAAAGGGGTCACTCCAGCTATGTCTGGTAGGCCCTTGAGGTCAAGAAATTGGTTACTCAGGCATGGGGCATCGTATGACCCAAAAACAGGCGAGATTGTTGCAAAATAGAAGTTGCTGGACCCAAGGATGATCTTATTAAAGTGATAAAAGAGGTTCAAGAGGGAAAGTTTGTTCCAGACAGAGAAAATGATGAGTTGACAAAGGCCCCCGGGAATCTTGAAAAGGTTGGACAAACACGAGGCTTCGGACCTTCTTGTCCATGGGTTATCGGGTTTCCCGAGGACTTTGACACCAAAGAAGCCGATCGAGAAAAACAAAGCAGCGACAAGAGGATGATGCAGAGCGGTTCGCGAGGTTTGAAGTCCTATTGTAGGAGCATCGGGAGGAGCTTAATGAACTTAAAGGACTCCGACAGCAAGATCCTGCACTAGAGAACACGATCAGCCCATCTCATCGGAAAAGCAGTGTAGCTTCCATGGAGGGCCACACTAATGATGCAATGATGGATGTGTACCCCATGGATGCAATTAAGGAGAAGACTAGTTGTGAGCTGCATGTTGAACTGAAGAACATATCCATGAAGGTGACGGTCGGCTTTGCTTTACCTTCTACACCGGGAGCGACCTACCATTGCAATCCGATTCCAGCTGGCTATGCTCGTGTCAGTGTGGATGAAGTTCAACCAGTGTGTCAGTCACTACAGCTTGATATCCCTGGAGGTGAAGGGGAGACGACACTGGGAGAAGTCACAAGAGGCTTCATTCTTTGGAAAAAGGAATACATCAAGTTTCTAGGCTCGGCACCAAGGCCACCTTCTCCACCGAGAAAACAATCCATCACCTCCAAGGCCACTGTCTCCTCCCAGTAAAAGTCCATCACCTCCAAGGCCACCGTCTCCTCCCAGTAAAAGTCCACCACCTCCAAGTACAATCCATGACCTTAGCACGAGTCCATCTCAATCTACGCAGCCGCCTCCACCCACTAAGGGCCAAAAGAGAAAGAATAGCACCTCTCCGTCGAGGGATAATCGACGCCCAAAGCGACAGTTGTCGCCCCTCCCAAGAGTACCGCCGGTTCCTCCCAAGAGGGCTTATGACCTGAACGATGAGGAGACCGACGCAGTCGTACGTGCCAAAGTGGATGCTCATTTTAAAAAAAAAAACCTGAGCCAGAGGTCCAAATAAAACCGTAAACCAAGGAGCACTTTAGGAGATTACTGAGGCAGCCATCCCAAGCTCAGTTAAATGCGCCAGATAACTATACACGCTGTCTTCAGAAGACACTAAAACAGAAGAGATCAAGTGGTAGAGGAAGCATCACAAAAGATGTTCCCTAGTAGGGGGAACAAGCAAAACTATCAAGTGGTAGCGGAAGCATCAGAACGGACGTTCCCCAGCTGGGGAAACAAGCAAAACTATCAAGTGGTAGCGGAAGAATCAAAAAAGACGTTCACCAGATGGAGAAACAAGCAAAACAATCGATCCCCCCGCTCCAGGTGTTATCCGAACCTCAACTATATGGGGGAGACCCTTTGCATATGGAAACAACTAAGATATTGGCCGAGCAATGTAATTTGTCTATTCATGACATTATTCACGGCGCTGATATCACCAGGGCTGATATAGCACAACAATTTGTTCACGTGGAGCCTCTAGTCAGTTATGAGAGGCTCCGTGATATGCCAACAAAAATGCGACAATTTCATGAATAGTACATGGAAGCAGCAAAAAAAGAGCGATATTGGCTCATAGCGAAAGTTCGAAAAGAGCATTACTTCACTGAAGACGAGGTCCTTATTGAATTTACAGAACTCTTTCAGTTATTCAATCTAAGGGAACTCGACAAATCTATCCTTAGTTGCTATTGTCTGTAAGTGATTACTTTATTTATATAATTAAGTCTCTAGCTCAGCTTGTTCAATTTATTGCCAGTAAGTATACTCACTATATTCTTTTCTACGCTATAATAATGCAGAATGAAGATTCTCGAATGTAAAAAATCCTATCCACGGATTTGGGTTCATTGATCCACATCGAGTTAATGGAGTTGTGCTAAAGGATAAGCCACTGGAGATTGAGCATAACTTGCTCCGGTTTTTCATGAACCATCATTTCTGTAATGAAATACTATTTCCTTACCACTTCGAGTGAGTGTGTTATTGTCTTGTACACATTAACTTTTGCTTACTCGATGTTTAGTGTAAATGATGAGTTACTGACGTATGTAAACCTTGCGTAGCTACAAATGGATTCTTCTAAGCATTTCTGTTGACTTGGGAAGAGTTCAAATCATGGACTCATGAAAAAAAGACATGGAAGAGTACCGCAGCATTATCAATATGCTCGAGAGGTAATTTCAACCATTATCGCACTATATTGGTTTCTTCCGTTCATTTTCTAAGATATCAAGTAGTTATTAACTCATTCATTCATTTTCTTTGTCAGGTAGTGTTTGGACACGGTTCAAGAACAAGATCTGCGGTCAATGGCGTGAGGAGCTGATTTTTAAACCGATCCTAGTAAGTAGTACGAGCTAGGTCCGCGCATCTCTTTAATTCTAGTTTCTGTACATTTATCATGCTAGAGTTATTATTTGATTGAATTCTATTCTTGTAAAGTGCGTGAGGCAGCCACAGGGGACTAATCTATATGGATTCTACGTTTGCGAGTTCATTCGCATCACTACTGAGAAGCCCTTGGAAATTGTTCGAGTAAGTAAACAATATATTTACCCTTTATTTTTATTACAATAAGTTGTGTTGAGTCTAATTCATATGATCTCCTTCATTATAGTTGGACGCGATGCGGGACAAGCTCCTACCATAGGACCGCCTACTAGCAATCCAAGAGGAATTGGCTGGATTTTTGGTCGACGAGGTCATAGATCCTTACAGAGAATCCTCTCTAGATAGACCCTAAAGCATCCATGTAATGATCTCCATGTAATCAAATAGACAGGCTCTGGACCAGGTTGGGACTCCATGTAATGACCTCCATGCATGTATGCTTGTAAGAGAAATTATATTATATATGCATCAACGTGTACAAGTATTATGTAATAGCGTTGTGTATGTATACGAAAACTTGTTTGTAATGAAAACATAGAATAAAAAATAATTGAACACAAAACACAAAATAAAAAGAAAAACACAAAACCCTAAAACCCCATCTCCTGCCGCGGCAGGGAACCTTTAGTCCCGGTTCGTAACACGACTAAATGTCCTCTAGCCTAGCGCAGCTCGCGGGGCCACGTGGTGGACCTCTAGTCCCGATCTGGCAGTCCCGGTTTGCAATCCGACACTAAAGGTCCTTATCAACCAGGTCTAAAGGCCTGGTTTCTACTAGTGGCTATATATATATATTGGAACCGATGCAGTATATGTTTGGCTAAGTCCTACATTTTGCACAAATATCGAGACATTGATATGTAGCTCAAGGTAGAAGATTGCAAGTAGTGCTATTAGCCTCACTTATTAATTACGGCAATATTTATATTCATGTAACTATATTGGACAATATGACGTGCTTCCTCGCATCCGAATTAGATATCATAGATCTGTCTAGATTCATATATAGTAGATCCATTTTAGTGTATATAGATATATGAAAAATCTAAACAAATCCATGACATCTTTTTCGGACAGTGAAAGTAGATAGCATCCGATAGCATGCATGGTATGTAAGATAATTGGTTAATACGCTCCCTGCATGCATGCATTATATATCAACAAGCTATTCGATTTGATTGTGGATACAAGGAAAAGTGAGTCACATATTGTCTTGTTACCTTGCCTTTTGCACGACAACTTGGACACGATTTTTTAGTACTAGTTAAAAAACCAACCAAACTTCTAGAATGACGACTGGGATATAGGTATATGCATTTATGTCGACATTTAACCAAACGATAAGGTTTCGAGCGTGACAAGTTGTGAATTGTAGAGCGTTTCACCGGGCACAGTCGCAACCCTAGCTAGCTGGTAGTATAGAAAGCTAAAATTATTGCTAGCGATGCCATACCATATATCGAGCCAGCTATAGAGAGGTGCATATCATTGCTAATAACAATGTCATTCTTTATCATTGCTAATAACAACGGCAACTTTTATCATTCGAGGCGGAGCGAGCTCGTGGCGATGCATAGTGAGTGCCAACATGCCGCCACTACATTACGGTGTGTGAAGGATACCTAGGGATTAGGCCTAGGTTTTTTTTTCGAAATGGGGTTTACCCGGATGCATGCAGGCTTTTATTTAAATACGTCTGAAGTGACAATAGTAATAATACAAAAGTATCTCAGAGATCAGATATGGTTGATACAAACACCAACCATCTGAAAAAACCCAGAAAGCCTCACAAGAGGACACATACTATATCTAGACATGTGCTAATCTACTAGTATGCCGCCAGGAAGCCTGGCTGAAGATATCCGACGCAACAGCCACCAGGCGATTGCACCCAGTAATCATAAAATGCCGCTGATTCTCTGGGAGTAAGAAAGCCCAAAGCTGAATCCAATGGAACGCCGCACTACTAGGAAACAACTTATAGATAGACAAGATGTTCAGTGGTGCATATGCGAAACAATGCGCCACAGGAAAACATCAGTGGTGCACCGGAAAGCATGCGCCACAGAAGATCGGAAGTTCTGTGGCGCATTCTCCAGAGTATGCGCCATAGAAGATTGGTGGGACCCGCCAGCCGGGGTGGGTTGATCAGAGTTCTGTGGCGCATTCTGAGATATGCGCCACAGAAGTTGTCTCTTCTGTGGCGCATATTTCCTCATGCGCCACAGAACATGGAGGGGGCCCCACCACGGAATCTAATTCACCCAAGTTCTGTGGCGCATGTTCTGATATGCGCCACAAATGTGTTTCACTCCTGTGGCGCATATCCCAACATGCGCAACAGAACATGGAGATGGGCCCCACACAGGGAATCTAATTCACCCACTTCTGTGGCGCATATGGACTTATGTGCCACAGAAGTTTCAGCTTCTGTGGCGCATTTCCTCCATATGCGTCATAGATGAAACTTCTGTGGCGCATTTCCTCCATATGCGCCACAGATGAGGGCGTCCAGATCCATGTTAAAAAGGTGACAAAAGCTAGCTTTCTTATCTATCTATCCACCACCACCCATTTCACATCTCTAGCTCCTCCCAAATCGTCTTCCTCCTCCCTCACACCCCATCTTGCCCATAGTTTCTCCATTTTTTGTAACTAAACCTACTTTAATTCATAGATTGGTAAGTGGAAGCTTCGCTCCAACTTTTAGATCTAAAAGTTCCTTACTTTTCTCTCTCACATCTCTATTTGTTTACTAATTTCCTCTCCACCAACTTATATTGTCGATCTATTTTTCCACACTCTCTCATCGCGCGGTCTCGTCTCGCTATTATTGTGTCTACTAGGTGAGTACTTGGCCATGAACATGTAGGTGAAGCTTGTCGCACGGGCGGTGTGTGTGTGCGATCCATGGCGAGACGATGCTTGTGTGGTGCATGAATGTTTGCAATGGGAGGAAGTTTTTTGTTGGTTGCTTGTTGTTGTGTCAGGTCCGGCCGGTGTGGTTGCATGGATGTTTGCCGAAATGTTGATTCATTTCCATTTCGGCAAATTTTTGCACTACCCATATGTCCTAATTTTAGGAAAGGTCATGCCGAATTTTTTCCGGCTAGCATTCATGCATGTGTGTGTTCATATATGGTGTGGTGCTCAGCTATACTCTCTGTTTTGACCGCTCAGGCAACCATGGTCCTCACGATGAGCGAAGGTCGAATTACTAGGTACAAGAAAGGCGCGAAGGAGGACATGATTCTGAACAACAAGACCATGATAAGATGTCCATGTCGAACATGCAAACTACAGCGCTGGATCGACCCTAAATCTGGACAATTGGAGGGTCACCTGCTCAGGCGCGGTTTCATGCGCGACCTCAATGAGGCGCCGGCAGGACATGGTGGTGGTCACGAAGACGTGGGCGGGCGAGAAGACGAAGAGTCTACCGGGCATGATCAGCATGGAGAAGGAGATGGCGACGGGCATGATCATGATCATGAAGAAGGAGAAGACGCGAACACATAGACGCGGCTAACTTCAGTCTTGCAGGACCCTCATGTTCAAGAACTGCTCCTCAAGGAGACGAGCAACGACAAAGCTGCAGCCAGAGAGAAAGCCAAGCTGGCCCAAATGGAGGTAGACGGGATGACTCCATTGTATCCTGGGTGTCACCCCGAGGATACACGTTTGAGTGTAACGCTCAAGGCTCTGGTGATGAAGGCCGAATACAAATGGACCGATGTGAGCTTCAACGCGAACATGGAATACTGGCAGGACCGACTTCCTAAGGGGAACACATTGCCAACAAGTATCGAGGAGGCCAAGAAAATCGTGTGCCCTCTTGACCTATCACACATTAAATACCACGCATGCATCAATGATTGCGCACTTTATCGGAACGAGTACGCGGATAGAACCACATGTCGATGTGTGGCCAAGGACGGTACAAGAGATAGAACAAGAAAGTTCCTCGAAAAGTGGTATGGCACTTTCCTATCATCCCTCGTCGCAGATATTTCAGTAGATCCTAAGGAAGCAAAGCTCATGCAATGGCACGTGGAAAGAGAGAAACCGAAGATGATCCAGAAGAGGGCAAGATCGACAAACCCTTCGACGCCAGCTGCTGGAATGCATTAGACATCGAGTTGAAGAGTTTGGGGGCGATGCAAGGAACGTCAGGCTGGGTATGAGCACCGATGGACTCAATTCTTTTGGAAACCAGAGTAGCACGCATAGCACCTGGCCCGTGTTTGTATGGCCATACAACCTCCCCCCGTGGCTATGCACGAAGCAAAGGTATGTACACATGAGAATTCTTATTCAGGGGCCAAAACAACCAGGTATCGATATGCATCTGTATCTCGGGCTATTGAGAGAGGAGTTAGCCAGCTTGTGGGAGACGCCGGCCCGTACGTGGGACGCGTACACTAAAGAATATTTCCATCTGAAAGCCGCGTTGCTCACGACCGTGCAGGACTATCCTAGTTACGCATATGTATCGGCCCAGGTGAACCACTGACACAATGTGTGCGTCAAGTGCATGGATGAGACACCACATCTCCAGCTACCAAGGGATCCCGGGTCTTTGAAAACCGTGTTCCAAGGTACTCGAAAGTGGCTCCGCATGGATCACCCGTGGAGAAAACATGGTGAACTGTTCAAGTAAGGACGAGCTCGAAAGAGCCCCGCGTCCGAGGAGCGGCGAAGAAATCGAGGAGCTTTTGAATAATTGGGTAGATTGCCCTGCGCCTGGAAAAAAACGACCGAGGACAAAGCCGCTGCTGGGTGTATGGAAAGCAAGATCTGTTTTCTAGGACCTGCTATATCAGGCACATATATCAACAATCCCTATGACACAAATAAAAGCAATCGAAATGTACTCATTTAGGCACTCGAAGGCTTCAAAAAGTCCCCAGTCGAATCTGTGATTCCACTGGACACTGAGAACTCTTGACATGGGTATACCCTATAGGTGCTCGAGCTTGGTATATACGGTCCAAATACATACAGCCCACGTGTCGCCAAGGCCGGATGGAGGGACTCGAGTAACCTACGGACTCTCGATTGCTTGAAGGACAAGAAGAAGCTAAAGATAGAAAGTTTGAAGGGGAAAACCCTAACTTGTAACCGACTCGACCTGCTACCCGAGACCTAGCCTATCTATATAAAGGCTAGGAGGGGGCAGCGAGGAGGACACACGCAACCCTAGTTTCCACAACCCTCGCCAGATTGCATCTGCGCACCATTGTAACTTTCGACTCCTTCAATAATTCCACGAGCAGACAAGCAGGAGTAGGGACCTCTCGAGGCTGAACACAGGTAAATCCTTTGTCCCTTGTGTGCTTGTTTGCTAGCCGATAGATGTCTCCAGTGCTCCCTCCTTCTCCAAAACCCAAGTCCATAACAATGGGCATTGACTAGTTAAACCCTCGTCACTCCCCATAGCCTCGATGAAATGCACGTCACAAAGAACGTTACCGAGAGTCTGCTTGGCACTCTACTGAACATGCCGGAGAGGACCAAGGATGGGCCGAAAGCAAGAAAGGACCTTAAATTGCTTGGCATAAAGAAAGATCGTCAGTACCCTGATAGTGATGATGATGATGATGATGATGATCAGACGGAAGGGACTCAAGGTCGCCGCAAAAGAGTTAAGAAGAATGAGGTGGTGCTTTGCGCTGCCTGCTTCACCCTAAGTCTGGAGGAGCTCGAGCAGTTTTTCAGGTGCCTCTTAGGAGTGAAAGTTCCTCATGGTTACTCGGGGAAGATAAGCAGATATCTGGACGTGACGAAGAAGAGGTTCAGCGGTATGAGGTCTCACGACTGTCACGTGCTGATGATGCAGATACTCCACATCGTGATCCGTGGGATAATGGACGAGCATGTCCGTGAGACGTTGTTTGGCCTCTGTAACTTTTTCGACGTCATATCTAGGAAGTCGATCGGTGTGAAGCAGCTCGACATGCTACAGGAAGAGATCGTGAAGATACTATGCGAGCTTGAGATTTACTTCCCGCCCGCATTCTTCGACATCATGGTGCATCGGCTTGTACATGTCGTGGACGACATCATCCAGCTCGGGCCGATATTCCTGCACAACATGATGCCGTTTGAAAGGCTAAACGGTGTCATCAAAGGATTACGCAATGTCTCGTCCAGATGGAAGCATAGCCAAGGGCTTTCTGATCTACGAGTGCATCTCCTTCTGCCAGAATTATCTAACCACCAAGAACGAGGATGTTGGAATACCCACAAAGAAGCACCTCGGCAGGCTCGGTGGATATGGTCACCGCGAGGGCTGCCGCTCACTATATGTCGGCATTGATGGTCGATGCACTGATTTTGAAAGGGCACACCGAGTCGCACTATAACACATTGAAGTGGTCGGCCCTTGGGTCGAAGAGCACAAAAGCTTAATCGAGCAGGAGTACGTCGACCAGGGCCGGCTGAGGAAGAAGGGAGACGTAACCAGAGAGCACAACTCTATCTTCACGGGTTGGTTCAAGAAAAGGCAACTGGACAATCCCCCACAGACGCCTTCTACGGAAGATCAAAAACTCATATTCTCCTTGTCGCAGGGCCCAGGGCACAACCTAAGGACCTATCAGTCATACGACATAAACGGTTACAGATTCTACACCGAGGAAAAGGACAAGAATAGTGAATATCAAAACTCAGGAGTAACTATGTTATCCTTTGCTGATGATGAGACTACTGTGATGGAAAGATTCTACCGAAGGATCGAGGAGATATGGGAGCTCGACTACTGTGGAGAGCTCGTACCGATGTTCCGTGTTAGATGGGCCAAGAACGTGGAAAAAGAAGGCCGCTATTTCACCACAATGGTTATACCAGATGCCAAATCAACGAAGAACGCCTCCGCAAAAAATGAGCCTTGGGTACTCGCTAGCCAAGTTGATCAATGCTTTTTTATTACCGACCCGTCAAAGCCCAACCGTGTTGTAGTTAGGAGGGGCAAGAGGAGCATCATCGGAATGGAAGGAGCCGCCAACGAGCAAAACTTCGACAAAAACGGCGACCCAAAGATCGAAGAGGAATTCGACAAGTACTTCGACATGCCTACTACTACTAAAGTAAGAAGGAAGAACACACTGCCTACTAAAGGTTGTCCATTCACAAGAAGAAATCTCAAAGTGCACGGGCTAAAGTATTCAACCGCGACGAAAAAGGGCAAGAAGATTGTGAAGAGACACTAGCAATTGTGTGACTTTTTGGTGTATTAATTCGTGTGGGTATTAGTTAGAGACTAAAACATATAGTGTGATATTCGTGTGGGTATACAAATTCACATTTGTGTGTGACAAGCAAACACACATATATATGTTTGAATAAATATGCATATGTGTTCTTGATTTTTTTAATAAATATGCATATATGTATATGTTCTTGCTTTTTTTAAATAAATATGCATATGTGAATAAATATTTAAAAAAAGAAAAAAATGTGTGAGACAGCCAGGATTCGAACCTGGCTGCCCCAGGTGAGAGCAAGCGAGCAAGACCACTAGGACAAGTATCAGATCTTGTCATACAACGACGCCACGCTTTTTTGTACCATGTCTAAAAGTTCTGTGGCGAACTTCTGTGGCGCATTCACACTTAACCAAATAGACAGTTCGGTCTCTCCCTCAATCCCCCTTTCTCCTCTCGATTCACAACACTTAGCCAAAATTCTCTGTCGCTCGCGCGCAAACCCTTGTCACCGGAGCCCTAGCCACCGTCGCGCCGGAGGAGGAGCCGCGCTAGCCCTCGCTGCAGGAGCCGCCAGGAGGAGGCCCGCTACCGCCACGCTGAAGCCCGTGGAGGAGGAGGCCCGCTACCGCCGCGCTGAAGCCCGTGGAGGAGGAGGCCCGGTCGCCACCACCACGCTAGAGCCCGTGGAGGAGGAGGCCCGCCGCCGCCCCGCCCGCAGCAGGAGCACCGCCTCCACCCTCGTCGTCGAAGACCACCGCAGTGCACACGTACGGTTCATCCTCCTCACTCCCCCACCCTCCCTCTGAACCCGTTAGTATTATTTGTTCTACTGGTACTTCTGCACTGATATTTCGGTGGGGATTAGAACCTGGATCATCGTGTCATTTCGATGGTGAATGAATGGGTGATGGTGAATGAATGAACCTTCACTGATGTCTGCACTGATGTTTTCTAATCCTACTAGGGGTTCTCATAGTTTGTAGCATCATCATAGTACTCAGTGTATGAAGCTAAGTACTGCTAAATCAAACTCGAAACATCCATACTCAGAGAATGACAAATTTTATATGTCATAGTACAATAGAAGTCCAAAACTACAATAGAAGTCCAGACTTATATTGTGGAACAGAGGGAGTATGTATTATGGATAAAGGGAGATTGTATTAGTACTAATTGGTCAGTTTTTTTAGAATAGTAGCAGCTCTGATTGTAAAGTGTTGCACTTTTTTTTAGAATAGTGTAACATTATTCAACTTGAATTGATTACATGGAAAGGTATTACACTATATTGTCACAAGTGAATTATGGGTCTCTTTAGATTCCATTTGGTGGTGATTGGAATTTACTTTTTTACATGATGGAAATTTGCTTCGCATCATAGTATCATTGACAAACTCCCTAAGAAAAACCTGTGGGTAGATTGTGCACACTCAACTTGTAGTGGACAGAATTTAATAGCTACTAACTGAGCAGTCATCACTGATTTAGTTCAAATATAATGATATGATAATAACTGAGAAAACATTGCTATTCCAAGTTTACATCATAATGACTGACATGGCGCTAACTTCAAGCTGAGACAGACAACATGTTTGTATTGCTGGGTCCATACACTAATGTGTGTTCATGAACCCATCAGTATGAGTTACCATGCTAGATAACATCCTCTGCTAGACAATGTTCACTTGCATTCAGTTCAGTCCTATGTCAGTTGTTAATTGAATAATCCTTAAAAATCTGGTACTGAATCCACAACATATAGATGCCTTAATCCTTGTGTGCACTTTGAATTGTACCAACCACATCAACCCAGACCTGGGAAGGGAATGGTGAACTAACCAAAAACAGTTGAAAGTTCAGCAAGAGAGCCGCCTCCTTTGCTCTTCGTAGACATTACCAATCATCCAGAAAACCAAGATCGCACGCTTTGTGGTGTATGCCCTCAGATAGGTGGTTATATCAGGTTCACAACTTTGTGTTTTGTTTGAAGTGGTAATTTTCCATTAACATCGAGGGACAAAACCTTCTTAGTAATTGACTTGTATCTGTGTCATCTATTTAATTGACCTGTATCTGGATTTATTAGGATGTTAAACTATTATCTGCTGTTCGGCAAGTACTTCTGTTACACTTTAGCCTAGTACTACAACAAGTACTACACTTCTGTTGTTCAGCAAGTACTTCTGTTACACTACTATATTTGTTATATATATACATGGGGCTGTGATGTGATGATGGACTAGTACTATATCTTTTATATATATATTGCATGTGGATGATGGATATGATGGATGTTGGGGTCAATGCATGGGGCTGTCAATATGGGGATGGGGTGTTTTGTCTTGCAGGGATTTCATTTGAGTTGCCCATTTCTCCCGAAGTGTCGATTCACTTCCGTTTCGGTTGAGAAATGGGCACTCCTAGGTCAAAAAATTAGCAAAGGTCATGCCGAATTTTTCGGCCGAGATTTGTGCTAACTTTTTGCCTCTTTTAAATAGAGTAGTGCAAACATGTCGGGCAACATGGAGTCTGGCCCTTCTAAGCACATGATCAGTGCCGAAGAACAAGCTAGACAGGCCAACCAGTCATTCTGGCAGGGGTCCCAACAGGAGGAGGAGGAGGCGATGAGGATGACACCACCACCGAAGGAGGAGGCGACCGTCGCCAGAGCCGCTGGGGCCAATGAGGGCGGAGATCCTGATTACGAGGGGGGCGAAGACGACTACGATGGAACTAGTGAAGGCGGCGAAGAAGAGGATGACACCACCGATGGCGGCGCCCGCACTGATGGCGGCGAGCGCACGGATGGCAGTAGCGGCAACCCGACTGCTTCTCAGAAGAAGAAGAAGAAGGAACAGAAGGAGCGGAATGTGCCAGTGCTCGCCACCGTGTGCGATGAGTTAACTGAGGTCACAGAAAGTGACCAACCCATTGCACCAGGGGCGATTACTAAAGGGTACGGCCTGCAACTCGGGTGCATCATCCGGGAAAGCATGTCGATCAACACGAAGTACATCAGACATGCTGACCATGCAGATTTGGTCAATAACCTCCTTAAGAAGCTTCACAAGCGATACAGATTCCCAGAGCAGTTTAGAAACCTCGAGAGAAAGAACCCGGTGAACAAACTAGCCCTCACGAAGATGAGCAACGCCTTGAGCAGCTAGAAAACCCGAGTGAAGAATAGCATTGACAAACGTGAAAGCTAGGAGGTTATTAGTAAGAAAAATCCGATGCTCGACGAAGAGGAGTTTAGGATATTCAAGGCGGATATAGCTATTGCTGAAGCTACAAAATGGACTCAATGGGGAAGGAGTATGCGGGAACAGAACATAGGTAACCACCGCCTTGGAAGCGGCGGTTACAGGGGGAAACAGGCCATTTGGGACAAGGAGGATGCCGAGCTTGAACGCCTTGGTAAAGACAACCCTTGGCTTAAAATCACGGACTTGCAGCTTAGGCAATTTGTTCGGGCCCACTACTACCTGGACAAGGAAACAGGGGAGTTCATCACCTACGATCCGGAGGTGAAGTAATTCAAGAAGAAGCTGGTAAGGAATTTATCGCCGATCTCAAGTCTATTGCGTTCTAATTAAGATAATGAAGTATAGAATCTAAATGGGTTCACCTTTCCTTGTCTCTGCAGGTGGATGAACTGAACGCTACTGCCACAGAGTCGTCCCAGGATTCGACGGAGCCGTGGGACACAGTTTTCAACAGGGCAACCAATGCTTACAAGAAGAGGGACAAGGGGTTGCCGCCGTCCTCAGCTGGTCTTGTGTCCGGATTGGGTACGAGCATGAAGTTCAAGGAGTACTACAAAGAGGACGCCAAGAAAAGAAGGGAGAGGAAGAACCAGGATAAAGCCGTTGTTGTAGAGCTGAAGATGAAGGTGCAGACACTGGAGGAGAAGGCGGTGGATGAGAAAACAGTGGACAAGTTAGTGGAAGAGAAGCTCCGCTCGATGACCCCCCCTGAGTTTTTCTAGGGGCTTACTGGTTGGAATGCGGGAGGTCGACAGGGGCTGATACATCTGCCCAGCTTAAGCGACAGCAACTCGGGCATCAATGTTACCGTGTCGCTGGACCTGGTGACCCCGCCGGCCGTCAACGTCGGGACACAGCCGCTCGTTTTGGTCACACCGACGCCCCTCCCACCAAAGATACCAATAAGGCGCAGCCGACAGCAGTGGTGCTTCGTGAGGCACCCGAGCGGGAGATTGCAGATGATGATAGGCCGGTCGCCGGCATCGGCCGTGTCTCTACATTAGCCGAGATCCACACCATCACCAAGGTAACTAATTAGTTAGTGCACGTCATCTCCTTTATGCCTTTGATGCATGACTGCTGCCATCTCATGACGCCCAACAACATGTTTTTGCCTCAGGACACTTCTTGCGTACTCCTGCTTAAAGATGTCGGCGGTGAGTTGAAGGATGTTGCCAAGTGCGCTCTTATACAACCGGCGAGCCGCACAATGCACAACAATCCAATGGATGATGACGTGATGAGCGTCCGGTTGGCTCGGGTGTTGCCAGGGTGCGATGACATGGACCCCCCTTTCAACATCAGGGAGACGACGAACACAAGACCCTTGGGGAATGCTACAACTGGCCCTTGACATGGCCGAATACCCAGATTCATCTTGCAGGGGGGAGCACCGGCGCCACCTCTCGACCGATCGCCCGGCCACCACCTCGGATGCCAGTAGCCGCCATCGTCGCCACCACCAGCCATCACCATCAACTCTTGGCAGCGTGTGCACCGCCACATGGCAAAGACGTTGTGCCGCAACCGCCGTCGCCCCCGCTACCACCACCACATGATGGCACCCATGAAGATGATGATGAATTGGTCAATGTTGACGACTTCATCAACACCGGCGCCGCCAGAGGATTGTATATGCCTTCTGTGGATGAAGAACCCTTCGTAGCTCGCGACGACCATCAAGCTGGTCGGCCCAATACATGCACGCAGCGCCTGGTCTTCCATGGTCTTTCTCAAGAGACGCCTCCGGCCGCCGATCCACCACAAGAGAAACCGGGATTGGTTTTCATCCCCAACACACTCCGAAAGGCGACTGATGAGCAGATGGCAGTGGCTGACACTGTTGTGAAGAAGAAGCACTATAGGAAGAGAGGTAATAATAATAAGAAGGGTGCGAGCCAGCCACTTCCGAAGAGGATCCGGGGTCAGGACGCCGTCGTCGTACCATCCACACAATTTGGCTTGCCCCGAGTGCATGTAGTTGGTGATCCTATATTGACTCCGGATATGATCCACATTGCGGTTAGAGTCATGTTAACTTTGCATGAGGGTGTCAAGACACTAGAGGCCCTCCTTCTTAAAGACGAAGATCCAAATTACCCGGTTTTCACGGCCAAGGTGCCATTGGACGTCGGCTTCATCGATGAACCCCCCGCGGATATATTCTTCATAGCATTCGAGGACATATTTAAGCTATTTCTCACGAAACGGCTGGACTATAACTTGGTCCGCCTATACGCGCTCAATCTGGCGCTCACGATCAAGAGTGAAAGTACCCCGGAAATCGCGATAGTGGATCCCTACTACATGCGGGACAGCCAGTTGGTCAAAGGATCAGAGACACGGACCAAGGCGCCGGCGTACCTCGAGAAGTTCATGGTGGACAACAAGAGGAAGGGCACACTTCTTTTGCCTTTCTTTCCCGAGTAAGTACACACACTCGCTCATCGCAACCGCAACTTATGCATTTCTTATAGATTTCTTCCTTTGTTCTTTTTCCAACATTCCGTTCCAATTGTGTTGCGTAGAGACAAATACTGCACACTCATCGTCCTTGCCCCGAGGTATTCGCTAGCCATGTATTTCGACTCGGGGAGTTTGACGAAGAAGAAAGACTACACCAGAATAAGGGGTGTTCTCAATGAGGCTCTCGAGGGCTACACCAAGAAGGGATGCACCTTCGTAGATAAGGGGGAATGTATCAAGGATGGCAAACACGTGTTCAAGCACGTGCTCGACTTCCCTCGTCAAGCAATCGATCATGGTGCCAAGGAGGCCTTCTACGTCCTCCATCACCTTAAAGGCTATGTTCGGGATTGCCATAACCTAACGCTGCCATCTAGTCTCCGAGGATGGGCCAAAACTTTGGCGAAATCGACGATGCTGATCTTAGAGAAGACTTCCATCGCATTCAGATGAAGTTGTCACAAATCATCATTGAAGATGTCAACACAAGGGGGGGTGCCCTACAACAAGGCAGAGGGTTGAGTAAGAGGGAGATCGAAGAACGCCTCCGTAAGCAGGGTGACACAAGGACGTGGACGATGAAAGAGGGCTATCTACCGTTCCCGAAGCCGAGCGAGAAGAGGAAGTCTTCATCATGATCGATGTGTTCCTCTAGCATGATCCGGTGTGTGTATATTCTTGATGGACGCCTGCTGTATTAGTGTGTGTGTGTCATAAACTTTACTATGTCGTGGTCGAAATGGTCATTGTTGTTAGACTTAAACTACCTTGTGGTCGTGTTGTTGTTGAACTTATTGCTTCTATGATAATCTATCTTTTAGGTTTATGGATCCTTTGTTTTATATTCTGTGAACATATATATATATATAGATATATATATATATATATATATATATATATATATATATATATATATATATATATATATATATGCACGTGAACCCTTTATTCATTCTTTTCGTTGTATTTTTACTAATATGCCTTCTCGTCTATAGAGATGGCGACGAGGTGTACATGGGTAGGGTTCCAGGAGTCTACGAGGAGTGAGAGGATTGTCACAAACAAGTGAACAAGTTCAGCGGCAACATCTACAAAGGATACGCGACTAGAGAGGAGGCGATAACCAAGTGGAGGAACCACTTGTGGAAGAAGAACCGGATGAAGGTATCGATCGGGCTAATGCTCTTGCTCACCATTATCACAACTGTATTCTATTTTATCCTAGTGTAGGTAGCGGTGGCCACATCATATTTGTAATGTGAGCTGATATGAACTTTGTATTTGGCGCTTGTGTAAAAATTTGGCACTTGACACTATATATGTATCTCGATCGGGCTCTAAGTGTTTGTATTATATATATGTCGATTTTAATGCATCTACTACTTGTGCAATGTATTTTATATTCATCTGGATAAATACTATATAAATCCTGTATAAATACCTGATTACACACCAGGAAAGTATTTTACTTTGAATACGTGTTATGCAATCAGTGGCGCATATAATTATATAGTCAGTGGCGCATGGCTTCGCTATGGCGCATATGTGTAAATGCGCCACAGAAGTTATTCCTGTGGCGCATATGAAGAAATGCGTCACAGAAGTCTGGGACTTCTGTGGCGCATATCTATATGCGCCACAAGAAGCAGATATTAGTGGCGAGATAACAGTGGCGACTAGGATATGTGCCACAGAAGATGTAATTACATGCGCCACAGAAGAGATGTTTCCTAGTAGTGCCGTATGAATAACCTGCAAAAAAGATGGAACTTTGGCCTTGATAAAAATAATATTATTTCGACACTTCCAAATGGACCAACATAAAGCTGAAACGCCTATACGAATTCGAGCTTTATTTGTCCTATCCACTCCATTTAGCCAATTTCCAAACATATTAGTAATATTGGTTGGAGGAGGAAGGTCATATGTGAAGAATACAATACGCCAAATAATTCTAGCAAAGGGGCATGAAAGAAATAGATGCTCAATTGATTCGACCTCGTCACAAAAACAACATTTTTTATATCCATCCCACTTCCTCTTAGCAAGGTTATCTTTGGTTAACAAGACTTTGTTGTTAAGAAACCACATAATTTTTTTAATCTTCTGAGGTATTTTTAATTTCCATAAGTACCTAGAGGGAAATTTCGGATGTCCATTCATAAGGTCTTCATACATAGACTTAACAGAAAAAACCCCGTTTTCCGATAGCTTCCATATAAAAGAGTCCTTATTTTCTGACAAAGTTATAGACATCAATCGCCGAACTAGTCTCAATCATGCTTCCCATTTTTCATCATTAAGATTCCTATGGAAACTAATTCTAAGTGGGTTCTGTGATAAGACCTCATATACCGTCACATTTTTTCTATTCACAATATTGTAGAGAGATGGATATTGTTTAGCAAGCGACCTCTCCCCTAGCCAAACATCCTCCCAAAACCGAATGTCTTTACCGTTTTCATGTTTGAAACGACCCCGGGCAAAGAACTCATCTTTTGCCTGCATGAGACCTTTCCAAAAAGGAGAATCAGTTGGTTTTGCTTCTACTTGTGCTAAAGTTTTAGTCTTTAAATACTTGTTATGCAATAGTTCGTGCCATACCCCCTCTTCTGTTACAAGTTTATAAAGCCATTTACTGAGAAGACATTTCTTCTTGAGTTCCAACACCTCTATTCCCAACCCGCCTTGTTCCTTAGGCCTACACAAAATATTCCATTTCGATAATCTATATTTCTTCTTATGTTCATCGTTTTGGCAGAAAAAACGCGACCGATAGTAATCTAATCTTTTCCTAACACCCCTCGGTTTTTCTAGAAAAGAAAGCATAAACATCGGCATGCTTGACAAAACCGAATTAATAAGAACCAGCCTATCCCAATAAGACAAAAGCTTCCCTTTCCAACACCCTAGCTTACTCTCAAAACGGTTCACCATTGGATTCCATTCAGAATTATGGAGTTTCCTATAATGTATAGGTACCCCAAGGTATCTAAATGGTAAGGATCCCGACTCACAACCGAATATCTCCTTATAGACATTTTCTTTTTTGGAAGCCTTTCCAAAATAGAAAATCTCACTTTTGTGGAAATTAATTTTTAGTCCAGTAACCGCTCAAAAATGCATAAGATTAGTTTCATATTTACCGCCTTCTGAACGTCATGTTCCATGAACAAAATTGTATCATCGGCGTATTGAAAAATAGACACACCCCCCTCGACAAGATGAGGTATTAGTCCACCAACCTGTCCATTCTCTTTTGCTCTAGTGATTAATATAGCTAACATATTTGCAATAATATTAAATAACATTGGAGACAACGGGTCCCCTTGCCTTAAACCCTTACATGTTTGAAAATAGTGTCCAATATCATCATTGACACGAACACCGACACTCCCCCCTTGCACAAAATTTTGTATCCACTTACACCATAAGGGATCAAATCCTTTCATATGAAGAACTTGTTGCAGAAACGGCCATTTCACTTTATCATAAGCCTTCTCAAAGTCAATTTTAAATAGAATGCCATCCATTTTCTTCTTATGAATTTCATGTAGCACCACCACCCCCTCTAAAATATGTCGTCCAGGCATAAAAGTTGTTTGTGTTGGTTTAATTATCTTGTGAGCAATCATAGTAATACGATTAGTTGCTACCTTTGTAAACATTTTAAAACTAACATTAAGAAGACAAATAGGTCTATATTGTTGAATCTGAACCGCGTTTTCCTTTTTAGGAAGCAACGTTATCACACCAAAGTTCAATCTAAACAAGGGTAATTCGGCCTTATGCAACTGTGCAAATAAAGCCATCATATCCTGTTTGATCACTTTCCAAAAGGTTTGATAAAACTCCGCGGGGAAACCATCCGGCCCCGGAGCCTTGTTATAATCCATCCTAGATATAGCCTCAAATACTTCGTTTTCAGTGTATTCAGACACTAGAATTTCATTTTCATGTACTGAAACTTGTGGTATATCCTGATTCACATCTTCCATTAACGTAAAACTATTAGGAGTCGACTCCCCAAATAGTTTTTTATAATATTCCGAGATATAAATTTTCAGATTCTCTTCTCCTACAATAGTTCCTTCTTCTTTTTCTAACTGAAAAATCATTTTCTTCCTATGTTTACCATTAGCAATCAGGTGAAAATATTTTGTATTATCCCCACTTTCTTGGATGTGTTTAACTTTAGCACGTTGAGCCCACTTGGACTCCTCGTCACGCCTTAGTTGACACACCTGCTCGTTAGCACATCTCAACTTAACTCTTCCCTCCGCTGTCAAAATAATGGATTCAGCTTTAATATCGAGATCATCAATGATCGATAAGAGTTTTTCTTTTTCTTTCTTATATTTTCCACTTTGGTTTTTTGCCCACCCCCTAAGAAAGCGTCGTAGATGACCTATCTTGCATTGCCATCTTTCAATCGGTGTACCGTCAATGTTCATCGCTGTCCATTGACCCGCCACCATGTCAAAAAAAACCTTCATGCCAAAGCCACGAGAGTTCGAACGAGAATCTCGGATTATTTCCCAAATGAGCCTGCACTCCTGAATCAATTAGAAGCGGCGTATGATCTGACCCTGACCTTGTCATGGCCCTAACCGTCACGAGAGGAAACTTCTGTTCCCACTCGACACTAGCAAGTATCCGATCAAGTTTTTCATAGGTTGGAATTTCCCTACGGTTTTCCCAAGTAAATTGTCGACCCGAGAGAGCAATCTCTCGCAGACTTAGACTTTCAATAATTGCATTAAAAACAAAAGGCCAACGAGAATGAAACTTATCATTGCTTTTGTCCTCTCTTCTTCCGAGGATATTAAAATCCCCCCCAACAAGTACCAGTAATGTCTCGTTTTCACAGACTCGAACTAGCTCCGCTAGGAACTCATGTTTAAGATTATCCCGAGCAGCCCCATATACCGGTATCAAAATCCACTCAAAACTAGATATCTTTCAATACTTCATCTCTAAGGAGTCATCTATAGCCGGTGTTTCACTGGCCAACCGTGGGTCTATAAGCTTTAAGATCTGGCCCAACAGGAAGTACTCGACACCATAGCCAACGAGTCTATCAAATTTTTGGTAGGCTTCATTCTTCTACGGGTCCGACGTTCCTCTCGTTGGACGAACTACCCCATCTTTGTTGATGGTGCCGCTGCTGAGCTTCCCAGCTAGAGAGACAAGGGCCTTCTTCCCTCCAACTTAGAAGCCTCCCGCATCATTAGACGAATAGAGAAGCCAATCGACATAGTCCTGAAGGGCCTTGACCTGACCATGTATATTGACTCTGGTGTATATTATATCTTTGGTCTTGATGCTGGACCTGACCAACTGATGTGATTAAGGCAATAGGGTGAGTGGTGTGGTTAGATGGAGTGAATCGAGGGAGGGTTATTAGCAAGGGAAAAAATAGTGCGCTATTTCATTTAGCGTGGCCATTCTTCAGAAGTTATGGAAGTTATAGCGTGCTAATAGCGCGCTATTTTTCAAAATAGCGTGTGCTAAAAAAATTAAAAAATTAAAGTATAGCATGTATTACTAGGAATTTTAGCAGCTATTTTTTTGGAAGTAATACATGCATAACCAATTAATTAATAGTGGCCAAACGACAAAGTTTGCTTGACATCCTGTGCACGACAAGTTGGAGGAGAAGACTTGCGCCAGGTCAGCTCACTGGTCGAGAACTTGAGATGCGCGTCCTCCTGGTGCTTCAGTGCGTCTGGTGGACGTGCCGAGCGGAGGCGGCCGACAGGCTGGACCTGGAGGAGACGGGCGTTGCAGTCTATCAGCAACCGCCACCGTCATGTGGGGCAGGAAAACTAGGGAATAGGATTGAGTTGAGCTAGGTTTAGATGTATAGTGTTGGCGTGGTGGATTCGTGGGCTGAATGGGTTTATCGGGTGGTGCTATATTCATAGATTTGTTTGGCGCCGCTATTGCGTTGTGACGTTATAGCGTGTTTAGCGTCGCTAAAGCGTGATTAGCGTCATAGCGAGTAGATTTTGCATAGCGTAGCGTTCATCCCCAAATATTCTATAGCGCCGCTATAGCGAAGAAATAACGCGCTATTTTCTTCCATGGTTATTAGCCTAGTGATATAAATGGTAAATACACTTGCGTATGATGGTACTTTTCTTGGATAGCCTCTCTAAGGTTAGAAGAGATCTTTTATTACTTTAGTATTGTTATGAGAAATAGATTAATGCTCAACATCATGCCGCCAATCTTATTGAAATGATGGTTGCTCTCAATTAACCGTGTGGGTGTACTGTCATGGTTTTTGGGTACTTGGGGATGACTAGCCGTATGATTTCTTGTATTAGGGTTGTATGGATTTATGGGTGTTATGCTTGTATAGATTTTCATTCATATATATTCAGCATAAAAAATCCATATGTTTGGATAGGGCATACACATATCTACAGTTGTTACCCATTACATCATGTTTATGATATATGCTACTAGTGAACCCATGAACCCAAATCTCAGTTACATATAAGAAAACCCTAACATAAACTTCAAATATATTTTAATTTCCCTTTTTATCTGAAACTACAAAATACTTTTATTATCATCATATTTTAATATGTTGGGAATCTAAGGGGCCGCTATAATTGAAAATCATACTTAGTATTGGGGAGACAGGTGTGCAATATTGTATATACTTCATGTTGGTATACGTAGGGAGAATCGGCCAAGAACCCAATAGTACATGAGTAGATGCTTGCATAGCAACAACCAACCTAGAACCCCCAAAATCACTACTTGTCCCTCATCGCCTACTCGACACTAGCAGGAACTCACCTTCCCCTTTACTAAGCAGACCCGCATTGTACCACGCCTCTCCCTCTAAAGCCACTCTACATAGGATAGCCGCCGCCGACGGTGACATCCCGTTGAAAAACCATGCTTTTCTGGTGCTTCCTTGTTTCCCACGGGACTAGAGTGACGAGTGTGTGAAGGTCTCGTCCGCGTTTAGAGATGGTGAGAAGTAAGCACCACCAGTCCAGCAGGGAGGTTTGCCTTTAAGAGTAAAAAAATTCCCTTGCTTAAACCACCCTTTCTCTCCTAAAACTTCTACTCCATTGCTAAAACGTCTTATATTATGATACAGAAGGAAGATGCACTTAGGCAGGAACATCCTCCCGTAAGAATTTTTTTCTATAAGAATAAGAAATGCTCTTAATTACCATCTGAATCTTCGAATGTGCACAGCCATTGCATCCTCGTGTATGTGGTCAACTGGTTGTTACAGAGAAGGACTCGTCAACTTGTATTACAAGGCAACTTGACCACACTAAGCAACACCAAACTGTCTAGACCAGGGCACAATGTCTAGCCTCTTACCCATACCAGAAACAAATCTAACCAAGCAAACCAGATCCGTCTGAATTCGGTCATCGTTGTCGTTAAGTAGCATACAGCCATCATGGAAAAAGAAGATGGAGAGAGATCCCAAAGTCGGCTACGGTGATCTTCTGATGTTGTTGGTTGGGTCGTCTCGCCTTCAGGTAACTGCCGGTGCTACGCTTACGCATACATACAGTGTCTGTAAACTACCTGTTGCCGAATACTATGAAAAGAAAGAGGAAGGAAACTGGAGAGAGATGGGTCGTGACTTTTAAGGTCGGATGTCACTGACCACGCGATCGGTGCTGCCCGGCGCGCCGCCGGCATGGTTCTAGATTGTCTATTAGCTGTCCTCGCGATCGACCGGCATTGCCTATATGTTCTCTGCTGCAACGGTTGGTGCTGCTGCGAGACTGGTTCTGGTTCAGGCACGGGACACCATCACATGGGAAAATGAACAGTACCACGCTGCAAGAGGGAAAGGAACACCCTAGCTCAAATCGAGTAAATTTCACGTTTTGTTTCACATTTTTCTCAAGTGAAGGATTACCTTCATGTCAAGTTTTACCTTATTCAATTATTTAGTTTTCTCCGTCCTTACACGTTGGACCCACTTTTTTTTCCACAAAGGAAAATATTAATCAAGACGATACCAATATACTCAGCCTCTGCACCGATATAACACCATGAACTAGTCAAGACATTATGGATGCACAACTATCAAAAAGAAAAAGAAAAAAGAAAAAGAATAAGACCTTGCCACAATGATCGAGCACTCGCAGCAGCTAGACCCAAACCACCATCAAATACAACACCCTGACTATAGAAGAGGTTCTCGAAAAGCAAAGCCTCCAGACAGGGAACAATGCACCAGCGTCATCGTCGCTCGATCAAAGACTGTAGGTTTTCACTTTGGAGGAAATCCGAACTTTTCAACCAATGCCTTCAACAAGGACCATTTCTAGGTACTACCCATGAATGTCAGACCTTAGGTTTTCACCCTAGACATCGAGAATCGGTACTTGAAGAATACCACCAAAACTGAAGTCCCCAAGTGCTATCACTCCCACAAACCGAGGTCTCGAGACTTTTCCTACACTAATACCTTCTGATCCTCCAATCATTGTCGTCTTAACATTCTCTGCCTCTGCTAACCACCGTGGAAATTTCATACATTGACATGTCCCATGGTGTTAACCAGAAGCAGAGCATCGTGACACATCCCATTGAAACCACACATGCAGAAAGTCGCGGGCGTCCAGGATTGAGTCCCATCAAAAAACGATCTAGGAGTACCATAGACAATCCCCAAAAACTATAGGCGGAGTCATTTGAAAATCGTTGGCGTCTAGGTATGGGATGATTGATAACAGGAAGATCGTAAGATTCAGTCAGATGAATACCACTAGAATCACCATATAACTCCTTTATTTGAGCCACAAGAACGGCAGGATTTGTGCTTGAAGCACATGGATCCCGGTCGCTGGAATTCACTGGCACCTGCCTAGCGCCATCCACACAGCCGCCGCAGTAGGCACTCGCACGAACGCCTAAGGCCACCGCTCGGATCCCTAAATCCGCTACCATCGTCATGCCGCCATAGCCAAAGGGCTCCCTACACGACGCCGCACAAGAAGACAGCCCTGCCAACATCGTCGACGAGGCGGCCTTTGCCTGACAGCGTCCTCCGTTGGCAATGGGAGAGAAGGTTATGGACGCAGGCGGAAACTAGGGTTTCCACCTGAGCCATCACCATCGAGAAGGACGAGGGAGGTCATGATGTCTACGCACTTCTATTCTTGTAGACAGTTGTTGGGCCTCCAAGTGCAGAGGTTTGTATAACAGCAAAAAGTTTTCCCTTAAGTGGATCACCCAAGGTTTATCGAACTCAGGGAGGAAGTGGTCAAAGGTATGCCCTCTCAAGCAACCCTGCAATCAAGATACAAAAAGTCTCTTGTGTCCCCAACACACCTAATACACTTGTCAGGTGTATAGGTGCACTAGTTCGGTGAAGAGATAGTGAAATACAAGTGGTATGGATAATTGTAAGTGGTAACGGTGCCAGAAAATAGCTTGCTGGCGTGTGGTTGACGTGGGAAAAGACTAAAGGAAAACTAAAATAAAGATGGAAGCAAGCAAACATGTAACAGATTTAATTGCAAACGTTGTTTCAATGCTTAGAAATAAGGCCTAGGGATCATACTTTCACTAGTGAACACTCTCATATAAATATATTCTTCTCTATGATACTACGCTGAACTACTCTCCGGTTGGACACTCTAATCCATGGTAGGGCTATAACAGTACACCTCAAAGTAAGCCTTTCCCATCTAGAAAACCCACACTGTCACCTTGAGCAATAGATGAGTCCAACAAACACCACAATTTCATAAAGACATCCAACTCCAAATATAACTCATAACAAGTATTTGTAATCTCTAGCCTAAGTGCCACCATGGTGTGCACACTGTCAACTTCACACACATGGGGAGAGAAGAGATCTATTAAAGCACTTGAGTAGGAAGGTATATCTATAGATTACAAGCTCATGATCTCAATAAGATCATGCATAGAGAGAGATGAACACATAGCTACCGGTAGAACCCTTAGCCTCGAGAGAGAACTACTCCCTCCTCATCATGGGAATCAGCAATGGTTATGGAGATGGTGGTGGAGATCGATGGAGATGGCTCCGGGGGCACTTCCTCGTCCCGACAGGGTGCCAAAACAGAGACTTTCGGTCCCTCGAATCTCCACTTCAGTGGCGGCGGTCCTGCGGAACTTTTCGTGGATTTCTGATTGACGATCTAGGGTTTATGCTTTGGGAGGCTTCTTATAGGCGAAGAGGCAAGGTCGATGGAGTGCCAGGGGGGCCACACCACCTGGTGGCGCGGCCAGGGCTAGCCCGCGCCACCATATGGTGTGGCCAGGCCTGCCTCCTCCTGCCTCCTCGCTCGCCCGTGAGTCTTCCGGTAAAATAGGAACTTTGGCTTTTGTCCCATCCAATTCCGAGAATATTGATTTTCTAACTTTCCTGGAACCAAAAACAGCAGAAAACAGGCAATTGGCACTGTGGCTCTTGTTAATAGGTTAGTCCAAGAAATCATATGAAAAGTACTCCAAAGTGTGGACAAAACATAAGAAAGTAGATAAAACCAAGCATGGAACATCAAAAATTATCGATACATTTGCAATGTATCAACATCCCCAAGCTTAACTCCTGCTCGTCCTCGAGTAGGTAAGTGATAAAAAGAAAGAATAATTTTGAGGTGACATGTACCATCATAAACTTGATCAAAGTATTTGTAAAACATTGATAACTGGGATCATAGTACTTCAATCATAACATGAAAGACAAAGTTCTAACAATAAGGCAAAGCAACTATGTTGCAACATGAAAAGGCATAAACAAAAGATTCATTAATAACAATGCTTTGCAAGACGTTTTTTGATTCACATAAAGAAAACATAGCATAGTGTCCATCAGCTTGTCCCTCATAGAGTAGAAAATATAAATGCATAGGACACCTTCAAAGTTCATAAGAGTGACTAGATACAAATAGTTTAAAACAAGCAATATCAAGTTATGCATCAATCAACTAGTCTTGGGACAATGCACATAGAACTTAGAATGGCCACTATGCTCTCAAAATAGGTGCATAAAGGTAGAAGGTGGAGACTCAATATAATGGTGGAAGAAAGGCCTTCATAGAAGGAAGCAGAGATTCAAGTTTCATAAAGAGCTTCCAAAAATTATGGTAGTCATAGCTTTCAGCTCTCATTGCCCCTATCATAAGCATCTTGAAGTGATTAAGGTTAAAGTGAACAAACTATGGAGTATATGCTTGACAAAGTATAAGTTGGAAATCTCATGTCCCTTGAATACGAGGGCCGCTCCTCATGCTACTCAAGTTTAGTCACAGGTAAGTTCTTGTCATCGTAAGTACATGTGTATCATAGAGAACCGCCAACGGGGTACCCCTTGCCCGATGATACGGAAGAATCCCCATATCAAAATGACAAGGCAAGCAGACAACGAGCATCTCAGCAATCTTATTATTTACCATGGGAATATGGTGCTTTTTCTCTCTTTCCTCTTTTCATAATCTTTTTTTCTTTTTCTCTTTTTTCTTGATATAGGACTCTTTTTTTATAAGAAGAATGCTTCATAGACAGCTCATTATGGTTACGCTGCAGGTTTCCACCATGTCAGCATGGATTAGACCAGCGGCCCACGCGTTTCTCTAACACATATACATAACTCCATGGACTTACAAGCTCCCCTTTCATTTCACACCGACGACATCCATAGACAAAAGAGCATGATATCAACTAGGTACAAGTACCAAGTGTAATGTTGAAAGCGTTCCCCATGACAACATGGTTCTGCTAATTCCCAACAAATAAGTGCAAGCATATACAACATAGACGACACAATGGTTCAAGATTATTAAGGGCAAGAAAAGTAAAGTGTGTCATCAAGTTCGTGAGAGCTTTAATCACTAGTTTTCTCATAACAAGTTTAATTCGGAAGGTAAACAAAAGCATGAATATACTTGGAATAGCATAAGCTAGTAGGTAGGTATGGTGGACTCTTTGGAATAACTTGGTTTAGGGAGTTGGATGCATGAGTGGAACGCATACTTGGTTGTGGAGGCTAGCAAAGGACTGGGAGCGACAAACTAAGAGAGCAATAATGGCCATAATCATGCAGAGCGACAAAACATCATTAATCAAAGCATAAAGTGATACTAAAAGTTGAAAACTAAAGGATCATAAAGGCTATGGTGACTTGAGATAGTCATAACATGGTGTGAGCATGTGCCAAGTCAACCCAAATAAAGCATCAAAGGAGAATACCACTATACTATGCTTTAATATGCTAAAACAACGCATGATTCATCCAAGGCACATTAAGCAATCTCAATTGTTTATAACAAGTCATGCTACAGCAAAGAATACTAAGAATAAATCTAAAACAATATCAAGCATGGCATGACAGAGCATAGGCCACAGTAAAAAACAAGTTCTTTTTACCACATAGGCATGAACTTTCCTACTCTTTTCCAAACCAAACCAAACTATTTGCAAACCAATGTATGAAGGAGGGGGTCCAACCAATTTATTCAGAAAACTAAGCAAACCAAGAAAACGAAAAACCAAAACAAAAACGAAGACGCTCCAAGAACAACACAACTGTGCATGAAACAATAAAAATGAAGCGTTTGGAAGAAACCTGGGATTTTTATTGAAGAAGAAGGGGAATGCCTTGGGCATCCCCAAGTTTTGATGCTTGTACTTCTTGGATATTTCTTGGGGTGACATGTGTGGCATCCCCAATCTTGAGCTTTAGTCCATCCTTCATCTCATTACTCATTCCTTCCATACACCTGAAAATTTTCCTTCATACAAAACTTCACACAATCTTTATTAGCAACATTAGTGCACTCAAGATAAATAAGTCTTAAGGTTCAGTTCTAACACGAAATAAACTTCCATTATAAAACTAGCTACTGGAGCACTTCCCTCAAAAAGCTCAATTCTCCAAAAGAACTCAAAAAGGAACCAACAAGAAGCAAATGCAGAAAATGGCAGAAATCTGTCAAAACAGACGAGCAGGTAAAGACGAATTTTTTCGAAGACCTTCTGTTGCTCAAATCAAAAAGTGTTGAACTAAAGAAAGTTAGATAACAACCTGGGACAGAAGCAAAAAAATTCACGCCTCAAAAGGACGTTCAAAGATTTTACACGAATTTTTAAGGTGAAGCACAGAAATCTGTTTCGGGACAGCAACTTTCCCAATCATTACTTCTCTCTCATTAGAGGTTACTCTTGGCACAAAAAGCAAATAAAAAGGATAAGGAGAGGTTATTACTGAAGTAATAACTTCCAAGACTCATCTAAAACTTTTGGGTTATCTCCCAATAAGTACTTTTCTTTAACGCCTTTAAGTTAGGCATGATAGTTTGAGAAGATGCCCACATAAGAAATATAAATTGAAGTAAAAGAAAGCATCAAGAAGAAAATTCAAAGCACATTTAAGTCTAACCCACTTCCTATGCATAGGAATCTTGTAAAGACACAAGTCATGAAAGCACAAAGCAACAAGCATAGAAAGCAAAACAAGTGCAACTTCAAAATTTTCAACATAAAGAGGGGAAACTTAATATTGTTGAGATACATAAAACCATGTTTCCGTCTCTCATAATAACTTTCAATAGCATCATGAATAAAATTTACAATATAACTATCATATGAAACATTCTTATCATGAGCCACATGCATAAAAGAATTAATACTCCCCACATAAACATAGTCACTCTTATTAATTATAGTGGGAGCAAATTCAACAAAATAGCTATCATTATTATTCTCATCACCATAATCATCAAATATAGGAGGCATATTGTCATTAATTTTCTCCTCAATAGTTGGTGGACTGAAAATATCATACTCATCATTGTAATCATCATATATTGGAGGCATAGTATCATCAAAGTAAATTTTCTCCTCTAAAGATGGGGGACTAAAAAGATCATTTTCATCAAAACTAGCTTCCCCAAGCTTAGACTTTTCCATAGCATTAGCAATAATGGTGTTCAAAGAATTCATACTAATAACATTGCTATTAGCATGCAAATAAAGTTCCATAGGTTTTTAATTCTCTCTTCAAACACTTCATGTCCTAACTCAAGATAAATACTATAAAGCTCTCTAATTTTGTTGTTGTTTTCCATTAAGCCTAACTAGCGAAAACAAGAAAAAAAAAGACAAAATTGCAGAATCTAAAGGAAATAACTTCGAGCACTCACACCGGAGGATGTGAGTACCTTTTACCTTACCTCCCCGGCAACGGCGCCAGAAAATAGGCGTTTGCCGTGGGAGGTTCCTCTTCTTTAATCCTCCAGTGTGAATACCTTTTACCTTACCTCCCCGGCAACGGCGCCAAAAAATAGCTTGATGTCTACGCACATCTATTCTTGTAGACAGTTGTTGGGCCTCCAAGTGCAGAGGTTTGTAGAACAGCAGCAAGTTTTCCCTTAAGTGGATCACCAAGGTTTATCGAACTTAGGGAGGAAGTGGTCAAAGGTATCCCCTCTCAAGCAACCCTGCAATCAAGATACAAGAAGTCTCTTGCGTCCCCAACACACCCAATACACTTGTCAGGTGTATAGATGCACTAGTTCGGTGAAGAGATAGTGAAATACAAGTGGTATGGATAATTGTAAGTGGTAACGGTGCCAGAAAATAGCTTGCTGGCGTGTGGTTGACGTGGGAAAAGACTAAAGGAAAACTGAAATAAAGATGGAAGCAAGCAAACATGTAACAAATTTAATTGCAAACGGTGTTTCAATGCTTAGAAACAAGGCATAGGGATCATACTTTCACTAGTGAACACTCTCATATAAATATATTCTTCTCTATGATACTACGCTGAACTACTCTCCGGTTGGACACTCTAATCCATGGTAGGGCTATAATAGCACACCTCATAGTAAGCCTTTCCCATCTAGAAAACCCCACACTGTCACCTTGAGCACTAGATGAGTCCAACAAACACCACAATTTCATAAAGACATCCAACTCCAAATATAACTCATAACAAGTATTTGTAATCTCTAGCCTAAGTGCCACCATGGTGTGCACACTGTCAACTTCACACACATGGGGAGAGCAAAGATCTATTAAAGCACTTGAGTAGCAAGGTAGTTCTATAGATTACAAGCTCATGATCTCAATAAGATCATGCATAGAAAGAGAGATGAACACATAGCTACCGGTAGAACCCTTAGCCTCGAGAGAGAACTACTCCCTCCTTATCATGGGAATCAACAATGGTGATGGAGATGGTGGTGGAGATCGATGGAGATGGCTCCGGGGCACTTCCTCGTCCCGACAGGGTGCCAAAACAGAGACTTTCTATCCCTCGAATCTCCCCTTCAGTGGCGACGGTCCTGCGGAACTTTTCGTGGATTTATGATTGACGATCTAGGGTTTATGCATTGGGAGGCTTCTTATAGGCGAAGATGCAAGGTCGGTGGAGTGCCAGGGGGGCACACCACCTGGTGGCGCGGCCAGGGCTAGCCTGCGCCACCACATGGTGTGGCCAGGCCCTGGCCCTCCTCTGTCTCTGCTTCTGGCTCCGTGAGTCTTCCGGTAAAATAGGAACTTTGGCTTTTGTCCCGTCCAATTCCGAGAATATTGATTCTTATGTGGTTTATGGAAGTAAAACACATGCAATGACACTAGTAGATCCTTATGTGGTTCATGAAAAGAACAGACATGCAGTGAAACTGGGTGTGGTTCATGAGTAGAACAGACATGCACTGACACTGGGTGTGGTTCATGAAAAGAACAAACATGCAATGACACTGGTGGGACCATCCTTATGTGGTTCATGAAAAGAACAGACATGCAATGACACTGGTGGATCCTTATGTGGTTTTTTTAGAAGAACACACATACAATGACACAGGGTGTGGTTCATCAAAAGAACAAACATGCAATGACACTGGTGGGCCCATCCTTATGTGGTTCATGAAAAGAACAGACATGCAATGACACTGGTGGATCCTTATATGGTTTGTTTAGAAGAACACACATGCAATGACACTCGGTGTGGTTCATGAAAAGAACACACACGCAATGACACCGGTGGATCCACATGTGGTTTGTTTAGAGGAACAGACATGCAATGACACCGGTGGATCCACGTGTGGTTCATGAGAAGAACACACATCCAATGACTCCGGTAGATCCTTATGTGGTTCATGAAAAGAACTGACATGCAGTGACACTGGGTGTGGTTCATGAAAAGAACAGACAAGCATTGACACTAGGAGTGGTTCATGAGAAGAACACACTTGCAATGACACCGGTGGATCCACATGTGGTTTATGGAAGTAAAAGACATGCAATGACACTGGTAGATCCTTATGTGGTTCATGAATAAAACAGACATGCACTAACAATTGGTGTGGTTCATGAAAAGAACTGACATGCACTAACACTGGGTGTGGTTCATGAAAATAACATACATGCAATGACACTGGTGGGCCCATCCTTATGTGGTTCATGAAAAGAACAGACATGCAATGACACTGGTGGATCCTTATGTGGTTTGTTTAGAAGAACACACATGCAATGACACTGGGTGTGGCTCATGAAAAGAACACACACGCAATGACACCGGTGGATCCACATGTGGTTTGTTTAGAGGAACAAACATGCAATGACACTGGTGGATCCACGTGTGGTTCATGAGAAGAACACACATCCAATGACTCTGGTAGATCCTTATGTGGTACATGAAAAGAACTGACATGCAGTGACACTGGGTGTGGTTCATGAAAATATGCATAAGCACGACACTAGGGGTGGTTCATGAAAGAAACGAATGTGCAATGACACTGGTGGATACTTATGTGGTTTATGGAAGGAACAGACATGCAATCACACCTGTGGATCCACATGTGGTTTATGGAAGTAACACACATGCAATGACACTGGGTGTGGTTCATGAAAAGACCAGACATGCAATGACACTTGTAGATCCTTATGTGGTTCATGAGAAGAACACACACGCAATGACACTGGTGGATCCTTATGTGGTTTGTTTAGAGGAACAGACATGCAATGACACCGGTGGATCCACATGTGGTTTATGGAAGTAAAAGACATGCAATGACACTGGTAGATCCTTATGTGGTTCATGAATAGAACAGACATGCACTAAAAATTGGTGTGGTTCATGAAAAGAACAGACATGCACTAACACTAGGTGTGGTTCATGAAAATAACAGACATGCAATGACACTGGTGGGCCCATCCTTATGTGGTTCATGAAAAGAACAGACATGCAATGACACTGGTGGATCCTTATGTGGTTTGTTTAGAAGAACACACATGCAATGACACTGGGTGTGGCTCATGAAAAGAACTCGCACGCAATGACACTGGTGGATCCACATGTGGTTTGTTGAGAGGAACAGACATGCAATGACACCGGTGGATCCACGTGTGGTTCATGAGAAGAACACACATCCAATGACTCTGGTAGATCCTTATGTGGTTCATGAAAAGAACTGACATGCAGTGACACTGGGTGTGGTTCATGAAAATAACAGACAAGCACTGACACTAGGGGTGGTTCATGAAAAGAAGAGACAGGCAATGACACTGGTGGATACTTATGTGGTTTATGGAAGGAACAGACATGCAATCACACCTGTGGATCCACATGTGGTTTATGGAAGTAACACACATGCAATGACACTGGGTGTGGTTCATGAAAAGACCAGACATGCAATGACACTTGTAGATCCTTATGTGGTTCATGAGAAGAACACACACGCAATGACACTGGTGGATCCTTATGTGGTTTGTTTAGAGGAACAAACATGCAATGACACCGGTGGATCCACATGTGGTTTATGGAAGTAAAAGACATGCAATGACACTGGTAGATCCTTATGTGGTTCATGAATAGAACAGACATGCACTGACAATTGGTGTGGTTCATGAAAAGAACAGACATGCACTGACACTGGGTGTGGTTCATGAAAATAATAGACATGCAATGACACTGGTGGGCCCATCCTTATGTGGTTCATGAAAAGAACAGACAGGCAATGACACTAGTGGATCCTTATGTGTTTTGTTTAGAAGAACACACATGCAATGACACCGGTGGATCCACATGTGGTTTATGGAAGTAAAAGACATACAATGACACTAGTATATCCTTATGTGGTTCATGAAAAGAATAGACATGCACTGACACTAGGTGTGGTTCATGAAAAGAATAGACATGCAATGACACTGGTGGGCCCATCCTTATGTGGTTCATGAAAAGAACAGACATGCAATGACACTAGTGGATCCTTATGTGGTTTGTTTAGAAGAACACACATGCAATGACACTGGGTGTGGTTCATGAAAAGAACACACACGCAATGACACCGGTGGATCCACATGTGGTTTGTTTAGAGGAACAGACATGCAATGACACCGGTGGATCCACGTGTGGTTCATGAGAAGAACACACATCCAATGACTCTGTTAGATCCTTATGTGGTTCATGAAAAGAACTGACATGCAGTGACACTGGGTGTGGTTCATGAAAAGAACAGACAAGCACTGACACTAGGAGTGGTTCATGAGAAGAACAGACAGGCAATGACACTGGTGGATCCTTATGTGGTTTATGGAAGGAACAGGCATGCAATCACACCGGTGGATCCACATGTGGTTTATGGAAGTAACACACATGCAATCACACTGGGTGTGGTTCATCAAAAGAACAGACATGCAATGACACTGGTAGATCCTTATGTGGTTCATGAGAAGAACACACACGCAATGACATTGGTGGATCCTTATGTGGTTTGTTTAGAGGAACAGACATGCAATGACACTGGTGGATCTACATGTGGTTTATGGAAGTAAATGACATGCAATGACACTAGTAGATCCTTATGTGGTTCATGAATCGAACAGACATGCACTGACACTGGGTGTGGTTCATGAAAAGAACTAACACGCAATGAAACTGGGTGGGACCATCCTTATGTGGTTCATGAGAAGAACAGACAGGTAGTGACACTGGTGGATCCTTATGTGGTTTGTTTAGAGGAATAGACATGCAATGACACCGGTGGATCCACATGTGGTTTATGGAAGTAACACACATGCAATGACACTCGGTGTGGTTCATGAAAAGAACAGACATGTAATGACACTGGTAGATCCTTATGTGGTTCATGAAAAAACAGACATGCAATGACACTGGTGGATCCTTATGTGGTTTGTTTAGAGGAACAGACATGCAATGACTCTAGCCGTGGTTCATGAAAAGAACAGACATGCAATGACTCTAGCCGTGGTTCATGAAAAGAACAGACATGGAATGACACTGGGTGTGGTTCATGAAAAGAACAGACATGCACTAACACTGGGTGTGGTTCATGAAAATAATAGACATGCAATGACACTGGTGGGCCCATCCTTATGTGGTTCATGAAAAGAATAGACATGCAATGACACTGGTGGATCCTTATGTGGTTTGTTTAGAAGAACACACATGCAATGACACCGGTGGATCCACATGTGGTTTATGGAAGTAAAAGACATGCAATGACACTGGTGGATCCTTATGTTGTTTAAGGAAGGAATAGACATGCAATCACACCGGTGGATCCACATGTGGTTTATGGAAGTAACACACATGCAATGACACTAGGTGTGGTTCATGAAAAGAACATACATGTAATGACACTGGTAGATCCTTATGTCGTTCATGAGAAGAACACACACTTAATGACACTGGTGGATACTTATGTGGTTTGTTTAGAAGAACACACATGCAATGACATCGGTGGATCCACATGTGGTTTATGGAAGTAAAAGACATGCAATGACACTGGTAGATCCTTCTGTGGTTCATGAAAAGAACAGACATGCAGTGAAACTGGGTGTGGTTCATGAATAGAACAGACATGCACTGACACTGGGTGTGGTTCATGAAAATAATAGACATGCAATGACACTGGTGGGCCCATCCTTATGTGGTTCAAGAAAAGAATAGACACGCAGTGACACTGGCTGTGATTCATGAAAAGAACAGACATGCAATGACACCGGTGGATCCTTATGTGGTTCATGAAAAGAACAGACAGGCAATGACACTGGTGGATCCTTATGTGGTTTGTTTAGAAGAACACACATGCAATGACACTAGGTGTGGTTCATGAGAAGAACACACACGCAATGACACTAGTGGATCCTTATGTGGTTTGTTTAGAGGAAAAGACATGCAATGACACCGGTGGATCCACATGTGGTTTATGGAAGTAAAAGACATGCAATGACACTGGTAGATCCTTATGTGGTTCATGAAAAGAACAAACATGCAGTGAAACTGGGTGTGGTTCGTGAATAGAACATACATGCACTGACACTAGGTGTGGTTCATGAAAAGAACAGACATGCAATGACACAGGTGGGCCCATCCTTATGTGGTTCATGAGAAGAACACACACGCAATGACATTGGTGGATCCTTATGTGGTTTGTTTAGAGGAACAGACATGCAATGACACTGGTGGATCTACATGTGGTTTATGGAAGTAAATGACATGCAATGACACTAGTAGATCCTTATGTGGTTCATGAATCGAACAGACATGCACTGACACTGGGTGTGGTTCATGAAAAGAACTAACACGCAATGAAACTGGGTGGGACCATCCTTATGTGGTTCATGAGAAGAACAGTATGCAGTGACACCGTGGATCCTTATGTGGTTTGTTTAGAGGAATAGACATGCAATGACACCGGTGGATCCACATGTGGTTTATGGAAGTAACACACATGCAATGACACTCGGTGTGGTTCATGAAAAGAATGGACATATGTAATGACACCGTAGATCCTTATGTGGTTCATGAAAAAACAGACATGCAATGACACTGGTGGATCCTTATGTGGTTTGTTTAGAGGAACAGACATGCAATGACTCTAGCCGTGGTTCATGAAAAGAACAGACATGCAATGACTCTAGCCGTGGTTCATGAAAAGAACAGACATGGAATGACACTGGGTGTGGTTCATGAAAAGAACAGACATGCACTAACACTGGGTGTGGTTCATGAAAAGAATAGACATGCAATGACACTGGTGGGCCCATCCTTATGTGGTTCATGAAAAGAATAGACATGCAATGACACTGGTGGATCCTTATGTGGTTTGTTTAGAAGAACACACATGCAATGACACCGGTGGATCCACATGTGGTTTATGGAAGTAAAAGACATGCAATGACACTGGTGGATCCTTATGTTGTTTAAGGAAGGAATAGACATGCAATCACACCGGTGGATCCACATGTGGTTTATGGAAGTAACACACATGCAATGACACTAGGTGTGGTTCACGAAAAGAACATACATGTAATGACACTGGTAGATCCTTATGTCGTTCATGAGAAGAACACACACTTAATGACACTGGTGGATACTTATGTGGTTTGTTTAGAAGAACACACATGCAATGACATCGGTGGATCCACATGTGGTTTATGGAAGTAAAAGACATGCAATGACACCGGTAGATCATACGTGGTTCATGAAAAGAACAGACATGCAGTGAAACTGGGTGTGGTTCATGAATAGAACAGACATGCACTGACACTGGGTGTGGTTCATGAAAATAATAGACATGCAATGACACTGGTGGGCCCATCCTTATGTGGTTCATGAAAAGAATAGACACGCAGTGACACTGGCTGTGATTCATGAAAAGAACAGACATGCAATGACACCGGTGGATCCTTATGTGGTTCATGAAAAGAACAGACAGGCAATGACACTGGTGGATCCTTATGTGGTTTGTTTAGAAGAACACACATGCAATGACACTAGGTGTGGTTCATGAGAAGAACACACACGCAATGACACTAGTGGATCCTTATGTGGTTTGTTTAGAGGAAAAGACATGCAATGACACCGGTGGATCCACATGTGGTTTATGGAAGTAAAAGACATGCAATGACACTGGTAGATCCTTATGTGGTTCATGAAAAGAACAAACATGCAGTGAAACTGGGTGTGGTTCGTGAATAGAACATACATGCACTGACACTAGGTGTGGTTCATGAAAAGAACAGACATGCAATGACACAGGTGGGCCCATCCTTATGTGGTTCATGAGAAGAACACACACGCAATGACATTGGTGGATCCTTATGTGGTTTGTTTAGAGGAACAAACATGCAATGACACTGGTGGATCTACATGTGGTTTATGGAAGTAAATGACATGCAATGACACTAGTAGATCCTTATGTGGTTCATGAATCGAACAGACATGCACTGACACTGGGTGTGGTTCATGAAAAGAACTAACACGCAATGAAACTGGGTGGGACCATCCTTATGTGGTTCATGAGAAGAACAGACAGGTAGTGACACTGGTGGATCCTTATGTGGTTTGTTTAGAGGAATAGACATGCAATGACACCGGTGGATCCACATGTGGTTTATGGAAGTAACACACATGCAATGACACTCGGTGTGGTTCATGAAAAGAACAGACATGTAATGACACTGGTAGATCCTTATGTGGTTCATGAAAAAACAGACATGCAATGACACTGGTGGATCCTTATGTGGTTTGTTTAGAGGAACAGACATGCAATGACTCTAGCCGTGGTTCATGAAAAGAACAGACATGCAATGACTCTAGCCGTGGTTCATGAAAAGAACAGACATGGAATGACACTGGGTGTGGTTCATGAAAAGAACAGACATGCACTAACACTGGGTGTGGTTCATGAAAAGAATAGACATGCAATGACACTGGTGGGCCCATCCTTATGTGGTTCATGAAAAGAATAGACATGCAATGACACTGGTGGATCCTTATGTGGTTTGTTTAGAAGAACACACATGCAATGACACCGGTGGATCCACATGTGGTTTATGGAAGTAAAAGACATGCAATGACACTGGTGGATCCTTATGTTGTTTAAGGAAGGAATAGACATGCAATCACACCGGTGGATCCACATGTGGTTTATGGAAGTAACACATGCAATGACACTAGGTGTGGTTCACGAAAAGAACATACATGTAATGACACTGGTAGATCCTTATGTCGTTCATGAGAAGAACACACACTTAATGACACTGGTGGATACTTATGTGGTTTGTTTAGAAGAACACACATGCAATGACATCGGTGGATCCACATGTGGTTTATGGAAGTAAAAGACATGCAATGACACTGGTAGATCCTTCTGTGGTTCATGAAAAGAACAGACATGCAGTGAAACTGGGTGTGGTTCATGAATAGAACAGACATGCACTGACACTGGGTGTGGTTCATGAAAATAATAGACATGCAATGACACTGGTGGGCCCATCCTTATGTGGTTCATGAAAAGAATAGACACGCAGTGACACTGGCTGTGATTCATGAAAAGAACAGACATGCAATGACACCGGTGGATCCTTATGTGGTTCATGAAAAGAATGCATGTGCAATGACACCGTGGATCCTTATGTGGTTTGTTTAGAAGAACACACATGCAATGACACTAGGTGTGGTTCATGAGAAGAACACACACGCAATGACACTAGTGGATCCTTATGTGGTTTGTTTAGAGGAAAAGACATGCAATGACACCGGTGGATCCACATGTGGTTTATGGAAGTAAAAGACATGCAATGACACTGGTAGATCCTTATGTGGTTCATGAAAAGAACAAACATGCAGTGAAACTGGGTGTGGTTCGTGAATAGAACATACATGCACTGACACTAGGTGTGGTTCATGAAAAGAACAGACATGCAATGACACAGGTGGGCCCATCCTTATGTGGTTCATGAAAAGAACACACACGCAATGACACTGGTGGATCCTTATGTGGTTTGTTTAGAAGAACACACATGCAATGACTCCGGTGGATCCACATGTGGTTTATGGAAGTAAAAGACATGCGATGACACTGGTAGATCCTTATGTGGTTCATGAATAGAACAAACATACACTGACACTGGGTGTGGTTCGTGAATAGAACAGACATGCACTGACACTGGGTGTGGTTCATGAAAAGAACAGACATGCAATGACACTGGTGGGCCCATCCTTATTTGGTTCATGAAAAGAACAGACATGCAATGACACTGGTGGATCCTTATGTGGTTTGTTTAGAAGAACACACATGAAATGACACTGGGTGTGGTTCATGAAAAGAACACACACGCAATGACACTGGTGGATCCTTATGTGGTTTGTTTAGAGGAACAAACATGCAATGACACCGGTGGATCCACGTGTGGTTCATGCGAAGAACACACATCCAATGACTCTGGTAGATCCTTATGTGGTTGATGAAAAGAACTGACATGCAGTGACACTGGGTGTGGTTCATGAAAAGAACAGACATGCACTGACACTAGGAGTGGTTCATGAGAAGAACAGACAGGCAATAACACTGGTGGATCCTTATGTGGTTTATGGAAGGAACAGATATGCAATCACACCGGTGGATCCACATGTGGTTTATGGAAGTAACACACATGCAATGACACTGGGTGTGGTTCATGAAAAGAATAGACATGCAATGACACTGGTAGATCCTTATGTGGTTCATGAGAAGAACAGACATGTAATAACATTGGTGGATCCTCATGTGGTTTGTTTAGAGGAACAGACATGCAATCACTCTAGCCGTGGTTCATGAAAAGAACAGGCATGCAATGACACCGGGTGTGGTTCATGAAAAGAATAGACATGCAATGACTTATGTGGTTTGTTTAGAATAACACACATGCAATGACACTGGGTGTGGTTCATGAAAAGAACATATAAGCAATGACACTGGTGGATCCTTATGTGGTTTGTTTAGAAGAACACGCATGCAATGACACTAGGTGTGATTCATGAAAAGAACAAACACGCAATGACACTGGTGGATCCTTATGTCGTTTGTTTAGAGGAACAGACATGCAATCACACTAGGTGGATCCATATGTGGTTTATGGAAAAGAACAGACATGCAATGACACTGGCTGTGATTCATGAAAAGAACAGACATGCAATGACACTGGTGGATCCTTATGTGGTTCATGAAAAGAACAGACTGGCAATGCCACTGGTGGATCCTTATGTGGTTTGTTTAGAAGAACACACATGCAATGACCTTGGTGTGGTTCACGAGAAGAACACACACGCATTGACACTGGTGGATCCTTATGTGGTTTGTTTAGAGGAACAGACATGCAATGACACCGGTGGATCCTTATGTGGTTCATGAAAAGAACAGACATGCAGTGAAATTGGGTGTGGTTCGTGAATAGAACAGACATGCACTGACACTGGGTGTGGTTCATGAAAAGAACAGACATGCAATGACACTGGTGGGCCCATCCTTATGTGGTTCATGAAAAGAACAGACACGCAATGACACTGGTGGATCCTTATGTGGTTTGTTTAGAAGAATACACATGCAATGACACCGGTGGATCCACATGTGGTTTATGGAAGTAAAAGACATGCAATGACACTGGTAGATCCTTATGTGGTTCATGAAAAGAACATACATGCACTAACACTGGGTGTAGTTCATGAAAATAATAGACATGCAATGACACTGGTGGGCCCATCCTTATGTGGTTCATGAAAAGAATAGACATGCAATGACACAGGTGGATCCTTATGTGGTTAGTTTAGAAGAACACACATGCAATGACACTGGGTGTGGTTCATGAGAAGAACACACATCCAATGACACTGGTGGATCCTTATGTGGTTTGTTTAGAGGAACACTGGGTGTGGTTCATGAGAAGAACACACATCCAATGACACTGGTGGATCCTTATGCCTGTCTGTATTTCATTGTACAAGACACTTTCCATTTTTATACTACTCAGTTTTGCCCTTGGTTTTATGCGGTACTACTTAGTTTTGCCCACCCCCTCTCTATCTTTCGTAGAAGCCCAAAACTATGCTCACCTGTCTTCTACTCCCTGATTTGTTGTCACAGTTGTCACGCGGATCGTGCGCACCAACCATTGATTCTGTGCGATCCAACGATGATCGTTGCACACCTCGTGCCCTTCACAAAGACAGTGAGATGAAGCAGACGTCTCCCTCCGCGAGACTTCTACAGGAAGGAACACGATGCCGTCCATCGAAAAAGTCGTCGAGCGGTCATGGCAAGTTTAATCAAGTCTGAAAAGCCTACTACTGCTACTACAACTCATGCACAGGGCAACGGGGTCATCGAGTGCACGGTTGTCGATGGGACGCTGCAATTTATTGCCACTTGATTTTAATCAGACATATCCCAGTTATACGTAGCGCTCTCAATCTCACTTCCAACTGGGCCCTACCGCTAGTAAATTCCATGAGTCAAGGGTCCCCCTCGAGTAGATCTAACGTTGCTAGAAATTAGTTCCACGCCACTTGCATGCAGTGGAATTGAGGTCTGCCATGAGCGTGTTTTCAATGCAGCTCTAAAGTGGAGATCGTGGCTGTTTCAAAAAAGGGAACCGAAAAAAGGGTGGAGATCGTGGTAGCCCCCCGCACCCCACCCCCACCCCCCCCCCCCCGCCCACCACACGTTTCCACTCGAGGACTACGAACGGTCCATTGTGTATAACCCCCCTCGACCTTCTTCTTCCATGAGCTCGTGTCATTTCCCCCTAGTCTGTCTAGTCCCAAGACCCCAATCTACACCTGCCGCACGCGCCGAATCTCCCCCGTTTGCACTACCTCCTTCCCTTGGTGTGCCATGAAGCATACGCGTGGAGAAGATCCGGAGGTGAAGCCAGTTGAAGGCGAAGCAGCAGATGGCTCGATCGTCACCAAGAAGACGGAGGCGTCTTCTCCAGGCACGAACGCCGCTCGTCGCCGCGCCGTCGAGGGTGCGAACTCATCCGTCCAACCAGTAGCCATCGCCGCCGAGCAACAGGTGGTAACCGGCGCCGCCGAGCAGCAGTTGGTAGCCGTCGCCGCCGAGCAGCAGTTGGTAGCCACACCGCCGAGCAGCCGGTAGTAGCCGTTGCCGCCGAGCAGCAGGTGGCCGACAACATCGTGGTGCCAGCGACAAATCTAGATGGGGGGCAGGCGGCAGGCAGAGGCAATCCGGTGATTTACATCGACGACCCCATCACCGTTAAAGAAATCATCGACGCAATCACGGAGAATGATGAGTTCGAGGAGGAGGTCCCTGATGAGGAGTCTGAGGTACTACATTGCTAGCTTCTCTAGTCGCAGCCACAGTTTTCACTGTTCATACATAGGATTTGCTCAATCGTGTACAGATTCTTTTGCTCTTGAAGTAGGGTAGTATATATATGATTCGATCGGTTGATTGATGCATCTGCCATCTAGTCACAAAACCCCAATCCATCTAGTCACAAAACCCCAATCTGCTCATCTGCCATCTAGTTGAGTTTGCTAGTTGAGTGTTGATTTCGATACACAGCAGGCCTATAACATTACATTTCTATTCCTTACTGATCCCAATGATTCAATTTTGCCCCAAAATAGTGCAAGGGCATCTGATGGTCTCGTTTTCTTAGGGATGTTTAGTGGCCCTGAGGTAGCAATGCACATAAACAATATAGGTTGTGCTGTTGGTATTTTGGTTCTCCGACTCCATCGCTGAAAAAAATGAGGCCCTAATTTTTTCTCTCATATGGAACCTAAATATATAATATTTGTATTGTTTCTGATCTATGAATGCGTTGTATGATGCATTTTTCTATCCTTGAATATTGTTTGATACGATTACATTTCAATTTCTTATTGTGGCCAATGATTCAAATTTGCCCCAAAGAGAGGTAGACACATTGGTGTCAAATTTTTCTGGATGAGTGAGCGAACACGGGCCATGTACATCAATATAAGTGTGCAATTGTTACTTGGTTCGCACGCCATCTCTCTAGAGAAACTTATGAGGCTGCAATCTTTATTCTACATTCATAGAACTATGATATTTGAATTATCTATTCCATGCATTCATAGTGTATAAGAATTACATTTTAGTTTGTCACCAAGGCCGATGATTGAAATTTTCCCCAAAAGAGTTCAAGGGGAGACACGTATGACGGTGTTGTGTTTTAGGGATGGGTTGGTGAACCTAAGGCAGCAATGCACACAAACAATATAGGTTATGCTGTTGGTACTTTGGTTCGCCTACTCCATCTCTAAAACAAATTATGAGGCCCTAGATTTATTCTCATGTGGAACTACATATATGATCCTTGAATTGTTTCTGATCTTTTAATGATTGGTATGATGCATATGTATATGAATGGTTTTGATCATAATTATTTTTAACATGCACCTGAGGATTAATTGTTTGGTTTTTTATTTATAATTACAATATTTAGGCTTGTTTTTGTACCTGACTATGTATATCCCTGAATAATGTTTTGTACGATTACATTTCAATTTCTTATTGTGGCCAATGATTCAAATTTGTCCCAAAAGAGAGGCAGACACATCGGTGTCAGATTTTTTCAGGGACGAGTTACTGAACCTGGGGGGATGTACAACAACAATACAGGATGTGCAATTGTTTCTTGGTTCACTCACGCCGTCCCTGAATAAACTTATGAGGCTGCAATCTGATGCAATTATTTGTCATTGTGTTGAGATGAAATGATATATGAACCGATCAAACTATTGCTGCTATGCTTTATCTTTGATATCCACAGATATATTGTCTTACATATACACGTTGTCAATTCTTGAGTTGTAATACAATTCAATCATATGTACGAGTTCTAAGTTATGTTCTTAAAAATCAACAGGAGGATGATGATGAAGTGGACGCTAGCAAGGAATCCAGGGACAATAAGAGCCACTACATGCTGAGGCGGTTACGGTGTGGGCTAATCCGTTTCCACCGTAGGGGAGACTGTTTTTCCCATTCTGTGGCAGAGCAATCAACGTGGACCTCAACAACATGATCCAGCACGCGGAGGGCATTGGCAGAGGCAGAGGCAGAAGCCATAAGCCGATTACCTTGGCGCGGCACGTAGCCTACGGCAAATTCCTCTAGAAGTATGTCAGGACTGGCCTATATCCCATCGACTAGGCTGTCGCTGCCTCCCGATAAAACCCCCGCCTGCTAGGCGTCTCCGTGTCCCGGCCTCCTGCTGTAGCCCCTACTTTTATTTTGTTCTAGTTAATTATTACCTGTGTGTGGCATGTAAGACAATATATCCGTGGTGTCTCTGGTGAACCTTATATATTAATCTACTCCTTTATATGGAGTGCCTTAAAGTTTCTAGTGTTAAATTATATTTACTGATCATGCTCATGCACACTACAAAATATTTCTAGTGCTCGATTATATTATAATTGTCAAGAAATACATCAACAAGTTAAATTGGTTCAAATTTTGTATTGAAGTAACTAAATGTATCACACACATAATAAACTAGAAACTAAAATCTAGTTCAAACACATAATATATCACCACCACTTGTTGCCGTCCTTGACTTGCTTCCCCTTCAGCCGCTTGATGTCGCCACCGTCCCAAGATCCCCGTCATCCGAAAGCGCTCGTCCTCCTCGCGCTTCTTCTCCTGGGCTAGCTTGCAACCAGCGCATAAATCTCTCACGAAAACCCCCGCCTTAACCATCCCATCTTTCATGGTAATGAGCTTACTGTACAACTCGTATGCCATGTTGGCGTCTCTGGCTGCATACTCGAGGCGGGCCTGGCTCATCGGCTTCCACTCCCAGTAGTCGTGATCGAGTCGCTTCAATTTCTTCAGTTTTTCATAGGATTTATCGATGATTTCCACTGCCAGATCACCCATGCCGTCCTTCGCTGGGTATGATTTGATCTTGTACAGATTTTGGATGTCGATGTGGTGCCCCTCTGTGATTTTTATCAACACACAAGAAAGCATAATTGTGTCATTTGTGATATCCACGCTAGTGAAAGTTATCCCTTTCCTACACAAGAACTCGACCAGAGCCATACACCGCATCTCAGTTGGTTTACTCCTGCACTTGGATGGTTCTAGGGATGTAAGGGAACAAGGGATGCAGAAGTGGTGATCTCAAATTTAAATTTCACATACCTGCAGAAGTGGTAAACGAGGACCTCCTCATGTATGGCGATTTGCACGACAGCGATCTCTTGTGGAGGATTTTTCGCTTATTTGCACGGGTGTACTCCAAGTCTAGCCCCACAAACTTGTGCTTCTCTTTCTCAAGAAATTGCTCAAACCTGGCGAGAGTTGTCTCCACAGTCGCTTCATCATTTGTGTACACCACTGTCAAAGTCGTGGTGCCATGGGCAGGGACCAAGTGGGTCTCACAGCGCTTGCCATCGTCCATGCCTGCAAGGAAATGAGTGAAAGGAACTGCCTGCAAGGAACTGCCTTCGAGAGGAAGAAGAAGATGAACCGACGGTTCCAGAATAGAGGAAGAAGAAGCGCCCAGGAAAAACTGCAGAGGAATGACTGAGGAAGAGGAATGACTGAGGAAGAGGAATGACTACAGAAGAAACGTGGTAACTGCAACTTTCGGTTCGACAACTCACCGTGGTTACGTGGAGATCGTGGCAGTGCCGTCGGTTCAACAAGTGGGGCCAGTTCCTGCGAGAATATGAAATTAGCTGTGCATTTTTCTATGCGAGAAATTGAGAGAAGTCATTTATATTTTGTCTTTCATAATTAAACACAATGAAGTTGGTACAGCCCAAGAGATTTGAACAAACGAGATTTGCTAGTTTAACATACAACAACACTTACAGGCCCAACATGGCAGAACTTGGAGAGCCCTAGAACTTGAGCTACCACAGACCTCAGAGGTGGCAGAATTGAAAGTGCAACCACGACGATGGCGAGCTCGGATTCTAGAGGAGGAAAACAGAACCGAGCATGGTCGACAAGGTGATAGATCTCACCGGAAACTAATTCTCGTCCCCGACCGTGCCATGGGTGCGTCCATGGTGAGGGCGAGCTTCGACTCGGGATGGGGAGGAGAGCGGGGCCGAGCAGCTTCATCACTTCCCAGCTCTGCGCCATGGCCGCGACCACAGATTGTCGCTCCGGGGAAGAAGACGAGTAATGGAGGCGCCAACGCTGCAAACCTACAGGGAGGAGAGCTGGGCCAAGTAGGTTCGTCCACGTCCTAGCTCCGTGCCATGGATGCGACTCCCCACAGATTGCCACTCCGGGGAAGAAGAAGACGCGTAATGGATGCAGGCGCCAACGCTGCAAGCTTAATTGACACCTAAGCGACGGGAGCGACATGAGCGACATAATGGCGAGAACTGACAGGGGGGCCCAACTTGACGGCTGTTAGCCTGATTTTTTGTATTGAAACATAGAGTTGAATTCGTGCCGAAAGAGACCCTCTGAGTATTTGGCACGCCAACTATAGTCATCGCGGATGATATCAGGGAACTCGGGTACCGCATTGCCTGGACACCCCAACTTTCGGGCCGCAAAATGATATTCTCCAAACTATGTGACTCATTGAATCTATTAGGCAAGTTAGGTAGTCGAGGGGTTCCCAAGCCCCGTGTGATTGTATGCTCGTCTCGGTTCCAAAGACAAGAACTCGGGTCCTAGTGGTGGCGAGCATGGGACTACCAAAACCACATCCCACCATGGCCTCCCATACAAGCCTAAGCATGTTTAACATCATATCACCTTCATACCTCGTTCTCCTATCATACTATATTCTCTACATTTGGTACATCATCTAGATGAACCGGCACTAACAGCTAATCATGGCTAAGCAGGACACACATATAAGCTCTAGCAGTGCACACAGACCAAACCTAGTTATGCTAGGAGCAGTGGATCAGGTAATATAAGCTCAAAGGGAGTAAGGCAACATATAGGATACTCTATCCATCGATAAAAGACCACAGTAGAAAGGTACGCATCATGGAAAGAATTGAAATGCTTACAAAGCATGGGATCATATAATGGTGGGGCTATGCTTCCCTTTGCCTGTTGATAACTAATAAGCAGATCTTCGTACATCTTGTACTTGACTTGATTACAGTTGGCTAGGTGTTTATCTTTGATGGTGTCGATCTCAATCTCGGTATACCGGGAAGAACCAAACACTTGAAGGAAAGAGAAACAATCAACACATGGCATCATTGCAATGCTCAAGCAATAATGATGATATGACAAGTTAAATTGTATTGAAATGAAACCCTAAGGCATGCTTGGCAATTTTAATGGGATCCGAGGGGTGCAAACCCTAAATCAGGGAGAACCTTGGAATCACCTACGGGGGGTCTTTTTGTTCTCTAATTAAACTTGTAACTAAAGTTTCTTAACAATGCATGATTATAGATTTAACAACTAGATATCATTTTTCTAAACATTTTGATATATTATACATATTTTTCTGACTTATAAATAGTAAGATATTGATTTTACAAGATTAAACTAATTTCTGAAATTGAAAACAAAAAGAGAAATATTTTTTACTCCTAGATAGAGCTAGCCACTACGATGAGAGGGAGAGGCCGCAACTCGACACAGCGCCACTTCCATGGATACACAGGACTGGGGGGTTGGGTTCGACAACTCAAACTTGTTGACATCAGGACGACGTCATGGTGACATCAGCCAGCGAGGCTCACCCTAGGTCGATAATGGTGATGGTGTTTGGGGGTGAGAAGGGACGCGTGTGTGTGCGTGTTGGATGCACGGGGCACTAGGGAGTCGTTTGCTAGTGGTGACGCCCCTTCTGGGTCACCAGAGCGATGCCAGCGAGGTTGTCTAGTGGCGGAGCACAGCGGCGCTCGGCGGGAGTGAGCTACGGGAAGGAAGGAGGTCGGGGAAGAGGTGAACAGGCAACAGAAGCTCACCTTGAGGCTTTAAGGAACGACAGCGAGGCTGGACAAGGCCAGAGGATGGCGAATCAACACCTACCAAACTTCGGTAAGACGGAGGCGCCGAGCTCGATTCTGGTCATTATAGGGCATACTGGCTTGCACGCTTTGTCAGAGAGGAAGAGGGAGATGCGGCGATGCTCGAGGCATGATCAGCGGGGCATGGGGAGGAGCAGCACAATGGGCACCGATGACATCTGGGCTAGGGTTCTGGCCAGGAAAACCGAGAGAGAGGGCTAGCCTGGGGGAGAGAGGACCAAATGGAGAGGGAGACACGGCTCTAGGCAGCCTTATCCTCCTCTCTAGGATGGCGGCAGACATCTTAATGCTACGACAGCACGTCAGCAGATCAGGCAGTGACGGAGATGACACCGAACAGCTTGGCTCGAGCAGGAAGAAGACATGAAAGAGGTAAGTGGGCTTGGGCCAGTCTAGGCTTCTACAGGGTGGTTGCGGGCTGCGCTGCGCGACAGAGAAGGGAGGGAGAAGCTAGGCGGCAACCCAGTTAGGTTTAGAAAGTATTTTTCTGCTAAAACCTTTTTCCAATCTTCTTTTTATCTTTATAAAAAACATTTGAATACAGTTTTTAACAATTCAAAATACCAAGATTTTTTAAATACGTTGAAAACTTTGTGGGGGGCATTGAAGCTATTTGGGCTTCACTATTTTTATAATTTTCAAATATTCAAAACCATTTTGAATTGATTTCAAAAGAGAGAGAAATTAGGGTTAGGGTTTTATTTTCTTTCTTTCTTGTAGGCATTTTTAAATATGATGCTCATGAGATGCACACACAAACCCTAATCAGAGACTAACAAAACTAGGGGTGTTACATATCTATCCCCCTTATGAGAATTCAACCCAAGATTCCTAAGGTAGGAAGAGAGAAGAAAACAGGGCTACTCTAAGAATAAGAGGGGACACACTAAACAACACACTAAGTGTCTCATATTCAAATCAGGAGAGAGGTGTTCAGGAATAACTCTGAGATGACAAACATGAAACACACAAAGGTAATAGAGGAAACAAGAGGAGAAGGTTTCAAGTTGACAAATAGATTGTTTTAATAAGGATTGAGACCATGGAGTTTGCAGAAGAGGTTTAAACTTCGGAGTGAAGGAAGCTTCCAACATAAAGAACCTGACCACAGACTTCGAGATACAAAACTCTACTAGGAGAATTAAGTAGAGATTTCATAGGTACGAAGATACACATAACCAAGCTATTGAACTACTTTTGAAACAGAAGGGTCACTCTTTCATTCAGCAGAAAGCCAAGACAAAATTTGTTCTGGTGGGGAGGACTCATAAGAGTCACAAGAAACATGTAGCAAGAGAAACTTCTGATTACCAAAATCATAGTCACTCTGTAAACATATTCGAGAAGCGAAAGAAATTCTTTATTCATCCAGGATTATCAAAATCTTTGTCAAAGATCGTGATATCAGTTTACACCACTAGATGAGTAAATAACAAGATTTCTAGTAACACAAGAAGAAGAAACTTCATTCTCAGACTTCAGTTACTTTGCACAACAAGACGCTTGCCAACATAAAAGGGTCTAGAGGGTCGATTGAGAGACATTTAGCAACTCTACTATAAATGTTCTCCTTGATGTTCGGGGAAGCAGATATCAAGTAAAGGTTGGACTTTGGAGAAAAAGGAAACCATGATTACAACTCTTATAACAAATCATAGAAGAAGTCTCATGAGGAGTGGTTGTTATTGCTGAATCAAGAGAATATGGCATTAGGTCTTTTGGCTATTTGTGTCAACCATTAAATCAATCTTGCCGGATTTACAAAGAGACTGATGTCAAAACCTTAATGAACACCAACCATCGTTGCTGCTTAGGATTCATCTCAGGTTAGGTGGAATGATACTTTATACTCAGGATGTCTGAATAGAAAGTGTGCAACATTTACCACGAAGGTAAAGTCACTAGATTCTCAAGATATGGACTATAGTGTCAAGCTCCAAAAGATGAGCTAGGTTGCTAGACCCATGTATTCACAAATTATTAGAGGGCAACTGCACCTACGTGAAGTACTTGCAACGAACACACATGTGTCCTCGAGGAATAAAAATAACTGTACTCGAATCCACAATGACATCTTTCTACAATTAAAAAGTGGATTAGAGAAAGTCACTTCTAACATCCAGAACACATACTTTGAGATGACCCAAAGACAGTTCTCAAAAGTTTCCAACATTAATGTCAAATGTTCCATATGAATCTGATGCAACATGGAGAAGGTAAGAATATTAGCGATGGGCTCAGTAACAAACTTATTGAGATACTTCAAGAAGATGGACTCATATGTTACACGAACAAGGCGAATGTATTGGTCACACCAAGAGACATCAAGATGTACTCAAGTGAAACATCACGAGTAGAAACATCATCAAGATAGTCCTTGGAACTTAGTTTGATTTGACGATAGTCCAAACAAAATCAAAGGTGGGGTAAGATAACATATCTGCAAATGATATACTATCTTTCTTCAGCACGAACAGAACTAGACATCCCTTTAAGAAGGAACTGATTCGATTAGAACTTTTGTCTTACAACTCTCCAAGTTGTTGTTTAAGCTCAACCAACTAGTTCAGGGATATCTAGTATGGATCCTTGGAGAAAAGAGCAACTCAGAGAATTAGGTTGCCCAAGAACTTGACAACACGGTCATGTGGCATCATGGCGATACTTCTAGAAAGACGTCCATAATATCACAAACCACCAATATGTCACTTAGTTCGAGGGGCAACTTTCTTGGTAAGGCAAGAAGACATAGTCTCAGAGCTTTGGCACGAGCCAAACTCTTTGACAGAAGGGAGTGTACCAGAATAGCGGACTTGGTAGCACAATCATTCTTAGCTTAGTGATAGGGTTAACTAACCACACTAAGAATGAAACAAATGTCCTTGGAGTTCAAAGCAATAATGATTGCTAAGAATATTAGATGGTCACATCATTATGCACACGCATCATTCATGAGCGTGAAAGCTCAAACGAAGGGTGGATAAAGATGTGTAAGAGCATCACTTCATTAAGAGTGTCATGAAACTCAACACGACCTCTTAGTATATAAGAGTGTGATACTTTAAGGTGGAATGGAACAGAAGCTAACAACGCCTCTTGATCTGTGGATTACAACACTTTGACCTGGTCCTAGATATGACAAGGTACCAGAGTTTGTTTCTCTTGACATGCCAAAATGGTTTGTCATGATGCACCACAAAAGTATCTTGCATTGGAAAACACAAATGTGCACTACTACTTGGCTACGAACTAATAGACAAAGGTCAGAAACAACAAGGGGAAAGAACATGCTCAGGATAGAATCCCAAGATGTGGGTGCATAGATTAATAATCTTCCGAAAACCAATGCATAGAAGGAAAAAGGTGTGGCAGAGTCACGAGAACAGTTACGAGACTCATAAGGAGTACTCTTATCGTGATTTATTTGGTTCCATTAAAGAACATTTGTCTTAGCTAGTGGTAGGGGAAGTCCTTAGTTGTCGTAATTTAATCACGGCAATAACCACAAGCTCGAAGGTTATACTTGAAGTTAGCCATCTTGAGGTAATGTTTGAACAATAGCAACAGGGGTCAGAGGAATGGACATTGGGTTAAAGCTAGCTTCATGAACTAAGATTCGTAACACTAGAATTCATCACAATCCGGGACCTTCAGTTCAAGTCCAAGGGTTAAAAACCCGAGAAAAGAGTAACTACTACTTGAGTGACATTGTGTGCACTACAAGGTAGTAATAACAAGGTATCTTCCGAAAGAAGAAACAACTTCTGAAGCACCCAACCAACAAAAAGGAGGCACATGAGGCAAAAGGAAACCTCAAAGCCTAGAAAACAACACTATGTCATCTACAATATAGTATTGTGGGTCCATAAGGTAGAGAGATCATGATGGAAAAGAATCTTTTAGCTAAAACAGAGGAAAGGGAACAAGGAACACACAACACCCACAACTCTATAGAACTTAAAACTAGGTCAACTGGTTGAGAAACACCATGCCAAAAAGTCACCTAAGCTTTGAAAGACTAGAAGAGATATCAAAACTTTTCAAAATCAACACCAGATAAGACGACCCAGAGTTAGAGCGATACTAGATAAATATTAAAAAGAAGCATACTAGAGTTTTCGCAAATACTTTTCATCTTTGAAATAGTTTTTGCAAGCACTGGACACAACATCGACCAATAACAAGGTTTTCCTACTGTCGGTCCTGCTCTAATACCAAAACCTGTGACATCCCCGGGATCAGGGCTAGACAAATCCCAGACCTAAGTCTAACATAAGCCTAACCTAGAGCTCAAGGATATCCAGTGAGAGTATCGGTAACACAATAGTGACCCTACGACACAAAATTATTACAGCAAGCTCATAACTGAGTAGAGAACCAAAATGATACAAGTAGAGGGCACTGACCACAAATATCAAACAACGGAAGGAAAATTATGCTATTAAGTATAGAAAACTTAAAAAATGGCCCAAGAGGCCCGAAGCATAACGATGACGTCCCAGCCCATAGATTCCAGGCTGCCGGCCTGGACCCCAAGCTACTTGTCGGTGTCAATGTTGTACCATACTCATCTTCAAGAGAACACTACTCTGCTACAAAGTATCAAAAAAGCAAGGGTGGGTACAAGGTGTACTCAGCAAGACCTATGGCTCGTGGAGCTATTTTGCATAAATCTATCTCTGATTGTAAAATGAGAGGTAGAAGAAGATCGTCTAGTCAGAATATTTTAAAAGGGGATAAGAGAGCGACATCTCGAAAGTATTGATCATTATCTTTTGATATCCACCAAATCATCACCACCTCTCAACTAGGATCACCCCCTCGTACCCATGAGGAAGCATCCTTAAGCCCACATTTATCTGCCAAGTTTTATGATTAGGTTATAGTTCTCTATGATCTTAGAATCTGGTCACCAAGCGTTCATAACTTTGAAAACCGCTTCTTGAAAAGATTTAACCTTGTAGGGGTCTCCACTGACTCTTAATTCCACTATAGATTAACCCTCTTCCTTGGAAGGTTGTCAGAGGGTGGTTGGCCACGACCTTTACCTTGCTTTCGCCGAGATCATGAGTCATGCCATAAGGAGGGTTCCTTCATAACGGGTCAAATCCTGAAGCTGGTCCCTAGAGATGTGAGGTTGGTTTATCAGGGGCACTATCGACCCCAAGCAACCTAGTCAACGCTTCCTTGCCTGTTATGATGCACCTCCTTCATCGCCTTCAAGAACAACCAAGATGCATATGTTGAATGGAACGCTCGAACTTTGTGACTCATGGAATCTCAAGCCCCATGTGGTTGTATGCTCGTCTCAGTTCCAAAGGCTAGAACTTGGGTCCTAGTGGTGGTGAGCATGGGACTACAAAAACCACATCCCACTGTGGCCTCCCACACAAGACTTAGCATGTTTAACCTCATATCACCTCCATACCTCGTTCTCCTGTCATACTAGATTCTCTGCATTTGGTACATCATCTGGATGAACCAGCACTAACAACTAAGCAGGACACACATATAAGCTCTAGCAGTGCACTCATGCCAAATCTAGTTAAGGTATGAGCAATGGATCAAGTAATATAAGCTCAAAGGGAGTAATGCAAGAAATAGGATACTCTATCTATCGATAAAAGACCACAATAGAATCGTATGCATCATGGCAAGAATTGAAATGATTTAAAAGCATGGGATTGTATAATGGTGGGGCTATGCTTTCATTTCCCCGTTGATTACCAATAAGTAGATCTTCAGACAACTTGTACTTGACTTGATTATAGTTGGTCAAGTTTTGATCTTCGATCTTCGATTGTGTTGATCTCGGTCATCGATCTCAATCTTGGTATCGTATTCTATCGGGAAGAATCATACACCGGAAAGAAAGGGAAATAATCAACACATGGCATAGGTGCAATGCTCAAGCAATAATGATAATATGACAAGTTAAATTGTATTGAAATGAAACCCTAAGACATGCTTGGAAATTTAAACGGGTCCGAGGGGTGCAAACCCTAATTCAGGAAGAACCTCGGAATCACCTACGGGGGTTCATTTTGTTCTCTAATTAAACTTGTAATTAAAGTTGCTTAATATTGCATGGTTATATCTTTAATAGCTACATCTCATTTTATGAACATTTTGATATATTATACATATTTTTCTGACTTATAAATAATAAGATATTGATTTTACAAGATTAAACCAATTTATGAAAATGAAAACAAAAAAGGGAAATACTTTTTACATCAGGCTACAACTAGCCACTAGGGCTGACAGAGGGCCCTAGTGTCAACTCATCAGCCACGCGGCCATGTGGGACCCGAACCTGAGTTTGACTGGGTCGTTTGCGTGTTGGATACATGGGGCGCTGGGGAGTCGTTTGCTGGTGGCGCCTCCTCTTATGGGTCACCGGAGCAACACCAGCAAGCTTGTCTAGCAGCGGAGCACAGCGGCGCACAGCGGGAGCGAGCTATGGGAAGCAAGGAGGTCGGAGAGAGGTGCACGGGCACCAGAAGCTCACCCTGAGGCTTGAAGGCGTGACAGTGACATCAGGAGGATGGCAAATTGACACCTATTGGACTTCAGGAAGACAAAGGCGCCGAGCTCGATTCCAGTCATTATAGGGCGTACCGGCTTGCACGCTTCATTGGAGTGGAAGAGGGATATGCGGCGGTGCTCGAGGTGTGATCAGCGGGGCAAGGGGAATAGCAGCACAACGGGGTGCCGACGACATCTTAGGCTAGGGTTCCGGCCAGGGAAACCAAGAGTGAGGGCTAGCCTAGGGGAGAGAGGACCAAAGAGAGAGAGAGACACGGCTTAGGGCGGCCTTCTCCTTCTCTCCGGGACGGCGGTGGACATCTTGACGCTGCGACAGCACGACAGTGACATCAGGCGGTGACAGAGAATAGATGACATCGAGAATCTTGGCTCGAGGAGGAAGAAGATAGGGAAGAGGTAAGTGGGCTTGGGCTAGTCTGGGATTCGATCTGCGGGGTGGTTGCGGGCTGCGCTACGCAACAGAGAAGGGAGGGAGAAGCTAGGCGGCAGCCCAATTAGGGTTAGAAACTAATTTTTCTGCTAAAACCTTTTCCAATTTATGTCTTCCTTTTCTCTTTATAAAAACATTTGAATACTGTTTTAAACAATTCAAAATACCAGGATTTTGTAAATATGTTGAAAACATTGTGGGGGCCATTGACACTATTTGGGCTTCATTATTTTTGTAATTTTCAAATATTCAAAACTATTTTGAATTGATTTCAAAAGAGAGAGAAATTAGGGTTAGGGTTTTATTTTCTTTCTTTCTTGCAGACATTTTTCAATATCATGCTCATGAGATGCACACACAAACCCTAATCAGAGACTAACAAAACTAGGGGTGTCACAGATGCCAAGTCATAGAGTACTTAAGTAATAATTCCAACAATTATCTCGAATAAAATATGTATTTCACACATTTTAACTCCAATTTGTCTAATGCATACCACAAATATTTGATTAACTGTAATGTACAGTATATTTATGATTTCTTGCCAATTTTAAATTAATGTACTCCAAAGTTGCATTTGGTTAATACTTAAATTTTAAAATTTACATAATATACACATCCCCATAGTTTTGTAAAAAATATATATGAAACAAAAGGTGTATTTGTATTTTTCTTTGAGATTTATGGATCATAGAGGAGTTGAACTGAATATATACTAATTTTCAGAAACCGTAAAGTTTGTTTCAATTAAGAAATCTAAAGCAATTTTTTTTTAAAATAGTGTATATTATAAATCTTTGAACAAGTAACACTCGGTCTCAGTTGAAACATGGGTGAGGTGTGTATTTTCTTCATTGTTTAACAAAACATCTATAAACTTTTTTATGATGCATTCAAGCGAGCTTCCCTGAACCTGAAGGTGGGCATGTGGTGTTAAGAGTGCCCAAAAAGAGTGAAAATGGGTAGAAAAACTAAAATCAATTTGGCAACTAGTTGCCAATACAACTGTGCCAATTCTCAAAGGTTTCCATTTTTCAATTGTCAAAAAATGTGAAATATATCATTTAAATAAGTCACGAGGTATCCAGCTCACATGCTAAACCAAAAAAAAGATCAAAAGAAATTATTAGAATTGAGTTAGAGTTAGAATAGGGCTCTAGTCCTAAGTCGGTTTAGGGCGGCCGACCCCCTCTCCTCTCTTCTATATAAACTTTGTACTATTGTTCAAATCAAAACAAGTTATTATTATTCTAAAATATCATGGTATCAGACGCCTAGGTTTTTACGCACCTAGATGGCTTCGCCAACTCCGCCGCCGCCCACGATGCGTCCACTCTGGACACCGGCCAAAGCCCGCGCCACCGGCACAACTCTATCTTCCTCCTCCACCTCTACTCTCCACCAAATTCCTCCAGCGCCGGCCCCTCCAGCGCCGACACCTTCCTCCATCATGGCCCCCTCGCCAACCTAGCAGCCGCATCACGATCCATGGACGGGCCTCGTTCAGGCATGGCTTATGCCTTGGTCGGCTCCTTCTCCCTATGGCGCCCCACCGGCCTACACCGGGACATGGAATCCTGGTCTTCGTCCATCCATAGGCTCGCCAGGGCGTCTTGGACCTCGACCTTCGCAGCAGGTATACACCGCCCAAGCTCTAATGATGGCCTACATGGCGCCCCACGCGCCAAAATACTACATGCCATTCTCGACGCCAATGAACTACATGTACGGGGCTCCTTCGGCACTACCGTACATGCCTACTCCATCGCCATCAACCGCTTCATCAACCGCTCCACCAAGATGGGACCAATCTGCCTTCATTGCTGCCATGAACAATTTCACGCTCAACAACCACAAAGATATGGATTGGATTTCGATTCTGGTGCATCTTCGCACATGTCTTCAAATATGGATTTTCTGCCAGCTTGTTCTTCTTCCCCTTTTCCTCTATAACTATTGGTGATGGTTCTTCAATTCCTATATCTTGTGTCGGTCAATCATACATCACTAATCCCCAGACAAATTTTCTTCTCCGCAATATTCGTATTGCTCCATCTTTAATCAAAAATCGCATCTCTGTTCGTCGCTTTACTACCGACAACATTGTTTCTTTAGAGTTTGACCCGTTTGGCTTATCTATAAAAGATCTAAAAATAGCGAAGGTCCTTGCTCGCTACAATATCTCAGGTGATCTCTATCCTCTACATGGCGCACCATCTTGCACACCTCAACCCATGCACACCTCCGTCGACCTTTGGCACCGTCGGCTCGGCCACCCCAATAAAAATACTACATCGTCTTTGCTTCAAGAATTTAGTCTCCCTATTGATAGTTATAGTTTTTCTCATGATCCCTATATTTGTACTGCATGTCAATGCGAAAAACATGTTAGATTATCTTTCGACACATCAACTACCTATAGTACTTTTCCGTTTGAGTTATTGCATCGTGATCTATGGAATTCTCCGCTTCCTAGTGTTTCTGGTTTCAAATACTATCTTTTTATTCTTGACGATTATTCTCACTATATATGGACCTTTCCTGTTCGCGCCAAATCCGATGTGCATTCAATTTTTCTAAATTTTCGGTGATACGTTCTTACACACTTTGGCCTTTCCATATGTTTTATCCAATGTGACAATGGCCGAGAGTTTGAAAATACCCAAAACAGATCTTTCTTTCTCTCTCAAGGCATTCTCTTATGTTTTTATTGTCCATACAGTTCTCCTCAAAACGGTAAAGCCGAATGATCCTTACGATCCATCAATAACATTCTCCATACTTTACTCATCCAGGCCTCTCTTCCCCCTCGGTTTTGGGCTGAAGCCCTTCGCACGACAACTATCATGGTGGTGGCACGGCAGATGCCATGGATAGGCTAAAGATGGGGCCAATGAGTGCTAGGGGAATCCAGGGAGGGAAAACGTGGTGATTCCACGCACGGATGTTGTTATTTTCCTCTATCAATGGTGGATACAAGTGCTCCTTGAGCTCTTCGTGAGAAGGAGACAATGTCTCTTACTCCCCACAACCTAGCTCTGGAGTTCTACCTTAGACAGAGAAAATGACCGATCCCCCTCTATGGAGGCCCCGGTGCTCCTTATATAGGGGAGCCCGGGTTACAAAGTTAGGGCACACGTGGCAGCATATTCCCCGAATATGCCCCTTGGTTAAAGCTAGATGCTTCTTTATTCTCTTTAACGACTCGTCCGGACTTTGGATGTAACCCATAGCGTAATCTCTGCCTTTAAGCGTCACCAGACACGGGCTACGTCAGCCGACATTGCCCGCGTCATCTTGGTCGCCCCCATCCCGCTGGTCCTTCGCTCTTCTTTGCTTTGCTCATGATACAGCTATCTAAAGCCACCTTTTGACCAGCGGGAGATTCCTTCATTCTCTCGGAAGCCAAGTGGTAGTCCGGCTAGCATACGGCTAACTCGGCTACAAGGGTACCTGCGTAATAGATAGACAAATATGGCTAGCATATATTTTATGCCGACCGGGTTAAGGCTAGGGAGATGCTCCACGGGCCGGGTTACTCCGTAGGTCGGCCTGCCTTGAGGTGACCCGGCCAACACTTGCTTTGACCGTGCCTTACCTCGGCTAACTGGCCTTTATACCCGGCATTACCCTACCTAGGGGTATCCCCCCAACATTAGTCCCTAAAGCTGGTGCGGTCTTTGCAACTTTAGTTGTTAAGGCCACAACAGGTTCCCATATCTAGGTCTTTGCCTCTTTGGCCGAGTTACTCCGTAATTCGGAGTTTTTTCTCTTGCGCTTCCTTGGCTCATTCCGAGTTATTCCTCACCGGCCGGGTCTTTTTCTCGCATATCCGGGTTACCTTTCCCTCTCTCGTAAGCTTCCCCACGTCCTACGTGGAGGGTAATCATCACTTTGCCTCATTTTAAGGGCCACACCCATTTACTGTGCCGGTTACTATTGCAATGTTAGGAATAACTGCTACGCACGTCCCTTCATAGCAATGCGTCGTCAACCGTAACAAAACGTCGCGTCATGGGATCTTTTGCTCCCTGTGGCCCTTGCTATGGCTGGCGTCTGATTGGTTTGTTTGGTCTCGTACGCGGCCGCAGCGTGCGGCAGTGCCACCGCAAAGGATCCCAGTATGCGCCCGCACGCGCGGTTAAATAGGGGGGTGGGGGAAATCTTGGGGAGGTTCCCCACACATTGCATGCTCTCCTGCCTCCTTTCTTCTTCGCTCCGACGCTGCTGCCACCACTACTTCTCCTCCAGTGTTGCGCCGCCGCAATCGCGTCCAGATACTCCCAGCGACCGCACCGCCGCCTCTGTTCAAGATCTCCACCACGGGGCCCTGTGCTTCCAGGTTCCCCACCACCGGCTACCTCTACTCCAACCTTGTTCTTGCAGAGCTTGACCTTGTCATGATTGAGGAAGAAGCCGCCATGGTCACTCAGTAGGAGGAGGAAGACGAGGGCCGCGAGCGCGGCAGTTGGTACGGGGCCTTCGTCTACGAGGATGACTTGGATTGGCTATATGCCACGCGCCGCATCCTCGCAGGTGTCTCCTGCTGCCTCGCCGCCGATGAGATTTCCCCCTCTCCCAATCCAGGGGAGTATGTGGTTTTCCTCTCCCACTTCCAGCGCGGCTTCGGTCTTCCTATCTCTGATTTCTTCTTCGATTTTATATCCACCTATCAATTGCAACCACATCATCTCCCTACCAATGCCATCACCTCTCTCTCTCCTCTTTCGCCTCCGGCATAGATTGTTATGTCGGCCTCTGGCCATCCAAGGATATGTGGATCAAGTTCTTCAGCCTGCGGAAGAACGTCGTTTCGGATAAGCATCTCACTCCGGCGGAGAAGCATTTGACCCAGTGTGGGGCAGCCTTCATATCTCCCCGCAAGGGATCTGTGTTCCCCCGAGTCACCGGGCTCGAGTCTTGCAAGGGCTAGGCCTGGACTTTCTTCTATGTCCAGAACACCACGGACGAGGATTTGATCCGTCTCCTGCCCTTCAAGCTTGGAGTCTTGGACACCTCTTTGTCGGAGAGCGTTCTGAAGCGACCCACAGCTCTGGCGAACCAGGTCGACCGCCAGATCAAGGAGCTGCTCAAGGAGAAGTTGTGGGGGGAGGATATTATGATCACCTTCGTTCCTAGTCGGGTCTTCCCCTGTAGAAACGCGCCCACAAGATCTGCTACTTGAGCAGCCCCCTTGATCCCCACAGGACTTCCTCCTTTGAGGTCGATAACTCGGCGGTATACCACCGACTTAAGGCCATTCTCAACATGGAGAAGGAATTCTCCGAGGCTTGGGAATGGGGGCTTGCTCCCTATACCCGGGACAACCCTCCTCCAAAGGTAAATTTCTCTCTTACGGTTTTCCTGGGTCTTCTTGGTGTGTCGGACAACTTTCTTAACTTAACCACTCCTACTTTATTCTCAGCGATTTCTCCTGCAGCCACTTGAAGATGGCCAGGAGCTGGCGAGCAAGTGGGTGCCGGATCGTGCTGTGGCGGACGAGGTGGAGCCTGATCTGGAGACTTTTTGCCCACTCCATACACCATCAAACGCACCTCTGGTAAGGCCTCTTCTTTAAGGGATTGGCCGGATGACGATGAGTCGGATGTTGAGCTTCTTGAGGTACTTGACCCGGTGCCCATCTCTTACGCTTTCCCGGTTATGTTCGAATCTTCAGCTAACCCAGCCAGTTAGGTCCACGAGGTTGCCCCCTTGCCACGAGTGGTCCAGTCCCTGTTCCCTCCCAAAAGCGCGCGGCTACCTCGGTCGTAGCTTCGGAGGCACCGCCGCCCAAGAAGAGGCAGAAGAAGTCCGTGGTGAAAGCCTTGGCCAAGCCAGCGGCCAAGAGCACGGTCTGGAGGGCACCTCCAACCTCGGATGAGTAAGTCTTTTTGCGTTTGCTCCTGGGTCTTTCCCTTTTCGCGTTTGCCTTTGCTTCTTATCTGTTTTATCTTTCTCTTCTTAACTTGGTGCTCTTTTATTTTCTAGAGCTCCTAGGGTCATTCCCCAGAGTGGCTCCGACATTGCCTCTCTAATCCGGAGCAGTCCTTCTCCCCCCCCCCGTGACGACGACGTTCGCCCGCTCAGTCCTACTCAAGAGGACTCCGCGGCTGCGCCTGATGAGAGCCCTTCTCGTCAAGAGGAGGGCAATGTCGGTGCGGGGTATAGTGGGGCAGCCTAGGACACGGCTATGCCAGATCATCCTAGCTCCTCCTTGGCACCAGCGCCCAGTTCTGAGGTGCCAGTCTCATCGGCACCGCCCCATTCAAGTTTTTCTTCAGCTCCAGTTTCCTCTGAACTAGCAGCACCAGTACCAGCAGCACCAACATCACCAACACTAGTAGCACCAACAACACCAGCACCAGCAGCAGCACCAACAGCATCAGCACCAACCTCGGCACCAAAGCCAGCAGCAGCAACAGCCTCCACCAAGCCTCCAAAGAGGAAAGCTCCATCAAGTGCCTCCGGATCAACGGTGTCCATTGCGGACATCTTCCAGCCAGCTTCCCAGGCACCGTCCGGATCAGCAGCCTCTGATCTTCCGCCGCATCCTCCGTCATCCGACAAGCTCATGAAAGCTACTGGGCCAATCAAGGGCACTACTTTCGGGTCCTCTGCTACCGGATCAGAAGGTAGTAGGCAACTGGTCCTGCATACCAGTCCTGCTGCCGCCCAATCCGTGAGGCAAGAGGCCCATATCAAAGGCCTGGTGGCGAGTCATTCTCCCAGTGGGGAAAGTTACAGCCCACTGCTCCTTGAGTACGTGAACAACTGGAACAACGTTGAATTCATTGATCCAAAGGATGACCTTCCGGAGAAGTTCGGCCCAGCGGAGTTCAGCGCCCAAATGAACTCCGCCACCAAGGCCATCTCTTTGGTTGGCCGGATGATGGAGGTAACCCTATTCCTCCGGTGTGGTACTTTATATGCATGAACACTTATAGATATATCCCCTAGTCCCCGAGCCTCCGAGGGAGTAACTTGTTACTCGGTCAGATGCTCCTAGAGAATTCAATTTACATCCTTAGCAATTTCAAATAGTGATAAAGTTACAGTCGGGTTAAGTTCCACTTGGCCTAGATCTTGTAGGCTTCGAATATCCACACACCTAGAGCCGGGTTAAGTTCCGCTTGGCCCGGATCTTGTAGACTTCGAATATCCACACACCTAGAGTCAGGTTAAGTTGCACTTGGCCCGGATCTTGTAGACTTCGAATATCCACACACCTAGAGCCGGGTTAAGTTCCACTTGGCCCGGATCTTGTAGACTTCAAATATCCACACACCTAGAGCCGGGTTAAGTTCCACTTGGCCTGGATTTTGTAGACTTCAAATATCCACACACCTAGAGCCGAGTTAAGTTCCACTTGGCCCGGATTTTGTAGACTTCAAATATCCACACACCTAGAGCCGGGTTAAGTTCCACTTGGCCCAGATTTTGTAGACTTCAAATATCCACACACCTAGAGCCTGGTTAAGTTCCACTTGGCCCAAATTTTGTAGACTTCAAATATCCACACACCTAGATCCGGGTTAAGTTCCGCTTAGCCCAGATCTTGTAGACTTCGAATTATTTTCACTTTGCCTGTGAACTAACATCGTCTTGCTTTTTTCAGATCACCACTAACCACCGAAATGCTGAGTTCCAGCGCCTGCTAGACTCCTACACAGATGTTCGCGCGTGTTATGGCAAGCTCTTGGAGGAGCACCGAAGAAGGGTAAACTTTTCTTACTTAAGACTTTTCCCTTTTCCACTTTCGTTCCTTCGAGTTGTCCGTGATCCATATTAACTTGTTATTCGAACTATGTAGCGGAAGTTGTGGCGGAGAATATCATCATGCGGAAAAATCTGGCTGAAATCCAAGGTATTTTATCTTGTTCACACGATCATTGTGCACTCTTTTCTTGACTCGGTAGATATTTATACTTCGGCTCCGCCAGATAAACCCACTGTTGCAGTTTCCCTTGAAGACAACATACCTATTCCTGATATGATGACACATTTTCTCGAACAAGTAGGAAAGCATCAAGCTAAACTGAAGAAGAAGGACGATGAGATAGCTCGGTTGCACCTCCAAGACTCGAAAATTACTCTGCTGAATGCTGAAATCCAGAGGCTTAAGGGCCTCCATAAATCCGAGCTAGATAAGGCTGACCAAGAGTTTGCCGAGGAAAAAGAGCGCCTGACGACGCAAATTTCCAAGGATAAGGATTTATTGCAGGAAGCCGATGTAAAACTTACGTCGGTGACCTCGGAATACGAGAAACTCTAGGCCCACAGCACCAATGTCCATGCCGAGCTCCAGCGTCTCCTCTTACAGATTGCCCGTGAGTTCCTTCCCCTTGCTAAATTTTCATTTCTCCAGACTTAATGCTTTTGCTCTTTATTTCCTCTGTTCTATTCTCAGGCAAATTTCCAGGAGGTGACACTCTTGCTGCTTCTGCTGTAGCTCGGTCTCGTGAGCAACGTGGTATTCCCACAGGTCCTGCTGCCGAGCCAATCCCTTATGATACAGAGGATCTGCTAGCGAGCCTCGCCACTCGCATGGAGCTAGTGAAGAACTACGGCGCAGATATTATGCCGGCAGCAATGCGGATGCTCAACTCCCTTTGGCCCACTGAGCCCAATCGCAAAGGAAATGCAGCTCTCATAGCCAAATTGATGGAGTGCGATACTCAGGTGCACTTGTGGCGAGAATCTGCTGCACGAGCCAGGGTTGATATCGTGCTGCAGTTCATCCTGTCATGGTATGAAGGAATAGATTTGGGGCTGCTCACCCGCATGCACACCGGATCTAAGTGGTCCGAAGATCCAGAGTGTGTTGCTCGTCACAAAGCCTGTGACAACAAGCTTATCTAGTACTCCTTCTGCCATGCTTGGAACGAGGGGCCGAGCTACCTTGACGTATTTGATGATGAAGTTGCTTTTGAGGGTGAGGAAGACGAGGGAAGCGAGGGCGAGGCCTCCGAACTTGGCGACAAAGCTGAAGATCCAGAGGATGGAGAGGCCAACCCCGAAGATGAGGCCGAGGCTAGCGCCCCGCCCACGAACTCCGAAGTACCTCCTCCTTCGGCCGATGATTCGGCTTCTACCCCTGCTCCTTGAAAACACTTAACCGTATTTGTCAGATCCCCAGAATGCCGGGTGAAGATGTATTTAAGTACTTTGGTTTGGTTTTGCTACAATCTGTGTTGTTTGCCACTAAGTTTTTAATGTCGGATTATCATGGGCAAAGTCGCCGAGTTTCCTAATCTTGTTCTCCCAATTTTTGACTCGGCTCGCGTCTACCTTGATCGGTTTTTTGACTTACGAGTCCGAGGTTCAAAAATTGACTTAACAATACTTGAAACTTTGATGTTAGCTCCAAATAATCCGACGTTAGACGAATAAAGTAAACACAGGGTTAGTCCGAATAACAAATGTCGGATCGCTTAGGTTCTTTTCCTTAGTCGTTTTTCATGTGCTTTGCAATTCCAAACTTGTTCTCTTGCTTGCCATGAAGCCAATTCTTGTTGGACAACAGCAAAGTCGAAGAGTTGGGGTTTTGGTTCTTACACATTACTAGTCCGGCTAAGATATAAGCGACTTAACCCAACCGACATATAAAAATACGAAAGCAAGAAGAACAATTATTATGGCAGTCCTCGAGTTTCTGCTTGGGGTGCCGAAGTTTCATTGATAAACTCGTTGCTGACATACATACCGACATACGAATGGCTCAGATACATTCACCTCTTTTCTAGGTGTAAAAGGGACGAAGTGGTGCTACATTCCATGGTCACTTAGATTCCTCTCCGGACCTGTCCGCCTTGTTGTTCTCCTGTGGCTGTGTATCAATAAGATAGTAGGAATCATTGTGCAAAGCTTTGCTTAAAATGAAAGGTCCTTCCCATGGAGGGGATAATTTATGCATGCCAGCAGTGCGCTGCACCAACCGGAGTACTAAATCACCTTCCCGGAATACTCGGGGGTTTACTTTCTGGCTATGCTAGCGTCAGAGATTTTGCTGATATATGGCGGATCTGGACGAGGCTAGTTCTCTCGCTTCTTCATTTTGCCGGGCTTCACGCACTTTGGCTTCTGTGTATTGGGTGCCCCTTGGTGAATCATGCTCTATGTCGACTGGTAATATAGCTTTTGCCCCATATACTAGAAAAATGGCCTATAGCCTGTTGATCGATTCGGAGTTGTTCTTAAACTCCACAGTACCGCTGGTAGCTCTTCTATCCAGCACCCCGCTGATCTTTGCAGCGGCTCCATGAGCCAGGGTTTTATCCCAGACAACACCAGTCCGTTGGATCTTTCCACTTGCCCGTTCGATGCGGGGTTGGCCACTGAGGCTACATCTAACCGGATCTTCTTTTCCCGGCAGAACCTCACAAATGCTCCTTCAGCGAAATTGGTTCCATTATCAGTTATGATACTATGGGGGTAGCCATATCTCAGGATTATATCCTTGAGAAACTTCACCGCTGTTGGCCCATCACATTTCCTGATTGGCTTCACTTTGATCCATTTAGTAAATTTGTTCACCATAACTAGGATATGGGTCATCCCTCCTTTAGCCGACTTAAATGGCCCTACCATGTCTAGGCACCATACAACAAAATGGCCAAGTAATGGGGATAGTTTTGAGTTCCGACATTGGCAGGTGGGTTTTTGTGGCGTATCTCTGACAGCCATTGCATTTTCTCACCAAATCTTATGCTTGCTCCAAAGCACTTGGCCAATAAAATCCATGCCGGAAAGCCTTTGCCACTAATTCTCTTGAAGATGCATGGTGGCCACATTCTCCTTGGTGGATATCCTGGAGTATGTCGAATCCTTCCTCTGGGTCAACGCATCGCTGCAGCACTATGGTTACACTTCTCTTGTATAGTTCAGTGTTGATAATGGTATAGGCCTTTGCCCTTCTCTGGATCTTCCTTGAGAAGATTCCCTCTTTCAGGAAGTCAAATATTGGCTTGGCCCAAGCGGGTATGGCTCGGATGGGGAAAGGTTCCTCGTCAATTTCCATTGCATCCACCAACATAATTTCTGCCGGGTTTGTCTGACCAGTCCCCAGGTTTACTGAGGCAGTCCCCGGGTTTGCCGAAGCAGTCCCCAGGTTTGTAGAGGTGCCTCCCCAATCTATCTCCATTGGCGTAGCCTCTGATCCGGAGAAGGCCGGGATATAAATTGACTCGGATTCGGGCGATGGAGTAATAGATGGTTTTCTTAAGTGTTCCAAGGCAACATTTGGCGGGATTGGTTGCCGGGATGAGCCCAACTTAGACAATATGTTGGCTGCCTCGTTTTCGATCCGAGGTACGTGGTGGAATTCACATCCCTCAAAGAATTCGCTTATCTTTTGCACATAAAATCTATATAGGGCCATGTTGGCATCCAAGGCATCCCAGTTGCCAGATACTTGCTGCACCACCAAATCCAAGTCTCCAAAGCATTGGATCCGACGTATCCCCACTTCTTTTGCCACTTTCAGACCATGTACCAGTGCTTCATATTCTGCGACATTATTCGAGGCGCTAAAGTGAATTTGGAGGACATATTTCAGTTGATCTTTCTTGGGCGAGGTAAGTACTACTCCGGCGCCCAGCCCTTCTTTCAATTTTGATCGGTCAAAGTGCATTCGCCAATAATTGGAGTCCGGCAGAGGTGGCTCGTATTGCATCTCGGCCCAGTCCACAAAAAAATCTGCCATAGCCTGTGATTTGATCGCATCTCTTCTGTCAAACTGTGGTGCATATGGGGCTAGCTCAATTGGCCATTTTGCTATCCGGCCACTAGCATCTTTGTTATTCATAATCTCTGATATGGGTGCCTCACATATCACCTTGATGGGATGTTCCTCAAAGTAGTGTTTGAATTTCTTGGCCGACATATACACGCCATACGCCATCTTTTGATAGTGAGGGTAGTTTTGTTTTGAAGCCGATAACACTTCACTCAAATAATACACCGGCCTTTGCACTGACTTTCCTTCTTCTTCGCGCTCCACTACAATTACTGCACTTACGACTCGGTTGGTCGCGACTACATAGAGCAACATTGGCTCCTTGGGTAGTGGTGCGGCTAGGATTGGTGTAGTAGACAACATCTTTTTTAATTCTCGGAATGTGCTGTCCGCTTGCGGTGTCCATGTAAATTTCTCTCCCAGCTGACATACGAACCGGCTTAACGATGCCAGGCAACCAGTGAACTTCTGCACATCGTTAAGACATTTTGGCAGTTCCATTCTCTCTATAGCCCGTATTTTCGTCGGGTTAGCTTCGATACCTCGACTAGACACCAGAAAACCGAGTAACTTCCCTACGGGTACACCAAAAGTGCATTTCTCTAGGTTAAGCTTCATATGGAACTGTCTCAAGTTCGCGAACGTCTGCGAGATGTCCTCAAGGAGCGTATTGCTTTCCTTGGTTTTTATCACCACATCATCCACATAAACTTGCACATGTCGACTTATTTGGTCATGTAAACATTTTTGCATGCATCGCTGGTATGTTGCTCCAGCATTACGTAATCCAAACGGCATAGTGCAATAGCAATAAGCCCTGTACGGGGTAATAAACGCAGTCTTTATTTGATCTTCCGGGTTCAGGGGTATCTGGTAGAAACCAGAATATGCATCAATGAATGACAATAGTTCACATCCGACAGTTCAGTCTATGACTTGATCTATTCTAGGGAGTGGGAATGGATCTTTAGGACACGCCTTATTCAGGTTCGTGTAATCAATGCACATGCGCCATACCACAGCCACGTTCGGATCATCCTTCTTCTTTTCCACAAGCACCAGATTAGAGAGCCAATCCGGATAGCGTACTTCCATGATAAACCCGGTGGCAAGGAGCCTAGCTATCTCATCCCTAATAACTTTTCTTCTCTCCTCAGCGAAACGCCTAAGAGGTTGCTTCACCGGCTTAGCACCGGGTCTCGCGTTCAAAGAGTGCTCGGCCAACTCCCTCGGCACACCTTGCAGATCCTATGTGGACCAAGAAAAGATATCCGGATTCTCACGGAGGAAGTTGACAAGCTCGCTTTCCTATTTGCTGCTTAACCCGACACTAATGGTTATGGTGCGCTATGGGAACTGATCATCGATTGGCACTTTCTTTGTATCCTTGGTTTCTTGGAATGACATACTTCCATGCGGGTTAGTCAGAGCCGGCATATGTTGCTGCGCGGATTGAGCCAATGTCGCCACTTCCTATGTCCTCCTCTTTTCCTAAGCTATCATGAGTGACTCGGCTAAGTTAGATCCGACAGAAGCGCACTCGATCGAATGCTTGAAGTCCCCTGACACGGTTATCACTCCCCTAGGTCTGGGAAACTTCATCTTCAAGTAACTGGTGTGAGTACTTTCCATGAATTTGTTCAGCGTGGGCCTGCCGAGCAACGCGTGATAGCGCTCTCCAGATTCACCACTTCGAACTCCAAATTTTCAGTCCGGTGATTATCCCTTGTACTGAACAACACATCAACCCGGACCTTGCCAATTGGCTCACAGGAGATACTGGCACAATGTCGTGAAAGGTGGTCCTTGTGGCTTGCAGCATATTCTCTGATATCCCTAACTTGTGCATGTTATCCTTGTACATGATGTTAATGCTGCTACCGTTGTTAATCAGCACCTTGGAAAACCTCACATTAAGATTCGACCTGATGAACGTCGGATCCAGGACCAGTGCGTAGGTCCCTGGACTAGGCATGATCTTTGGGTGATCCTTGATACTCCACGTAATCTCTTAATCTGACCAAGGCATATATCTCACCACTGTCGGCATTACCGCATTTACCTCCATATGCCAGTGCTGCAAGCTTTTCTGGTCAGTTTCTTCCATGGTAAACACACAGTAGCTTTGATGATGCTCCCTGTATTCATTCCGTCCCTCACTTGTGTGATAACCTTGGTCCTGTTGCTGGTTATTGTTTACTTGATGCACAACATCCCTCCTTTCTTGATTTTCATATCTTGGTGGAGGTGGAGGCAACATTAGTTGTTGTCCATTCCCCTATTAGTAATGGCTGCCGAGGCGCTTCATTCCGGGGTGCTTCATTTCGAGGTGCCTGAGCATTCCCCGAACTTCCCTATTCTAATTTCCTCATCCATTCACACTGCCGGGTTGTATGATTCGCCGGGCTATTCGGACTTGGCGTATGGAACTTGCAAGGTTGATCTAGCATAGACTCGAACGTATACCTCGGTCGATCTTTTCACTCCTGCCATTGCTTTTTTTCTTCCGGGGTCCAAGGCTTGTTCCCCTCATTCTTCTGCTGCCAGTTCTGCCCTCCAGTTTTTTGGTGCTAGCTGGCACCGGCATTGGGTTGATCTCTGTCCACCACTGCCACCTGCTACGAGTTATACCTGTAACCCGGACGCTCGTCCCTTCTCTTTCCTCGGAAATCATTTCTCCTTGATGACCCGGAGCCATCCCGGTTGTAATACTCCTCGTTTTCCTTGCTTGACATTAGCCGGGGTTGATTCGGATCTCCCAAAGCGTATGAATCCGCAATCCATATCGTTTCAGCCAAAGTGGTTGGCATATCTCGCTACAGCCTTTGCCACAACATACTTCCATATCTACAGCCTTGGGAGAACCACGCGGTTGCTTGTGATTCAATTACCCCCTCGCATGAGTTGTGCACATTGCACTACTAAGTCAGGAAATCTCAGTCTGGCTCATTCGGTCTTTGCCGGCATAATGCCAGAGTTTGTGGTCTGTTGGGCCTCTTGTAAGTGCTTGCGAAGTTGCTAACGAACAACTCCTCAAAGTCCAGCCAGTAGTTAACACTTCTAGGCGGCAAGTTGTTTAGCCAAACTCTCGCTGGTCCTTCCAACATTTGAGGTACATACCTCACTGCCCATCTCAAATTTCTAGTTGCAATCTTGACCGATGTTGTGTAATCAATAAGCCAATCCTCCGGTGTGGTACTACCATCATAGGTCCTTGTTCCTCTGTCCAACTGAAATTTCAGCACTGGTGGCTCCTTCATGATCCAGGGCCAAAAGCACGCCGGACTAGGAGGACTTTGTACCTCAATTAGCTCCGACCTATAAATTCTGTCCAATTTCAGCCTTGCATCATCTGGCTGCAAGTTTCTACTTCCCAGCCTTGACCCAATTATATGGTGCTCCGGCCTGGGGTATCCGTCGTTAATCATCGCTGAATAACCATCATTGTATCTTTCCTGATCCGGACAAGCATTCTGCTGTTGTGCTGCTTGACCTGCACTTCTCTCCTGCCGAGGTGTGCGTTGCTGCTGCTGCCGAGGTACATTTTGTCCTGTTCCCACCAGATCACGCTGTGTGGCATTGCCGTTAGCAGCGTTCCCTTGACCGGCATTGCCTTGGTCACGGTTACCTCGGCCAGCTTCAGCTTGGCTGGTACTGTGACAATCTTCATCCACTTGCACTGCTTTGCCTTTTCCAGCTCTTACCGGGTCGTAGGGGACCATCTGTTTGTCTCTTCTCCCAGAGTTTACCACTTCTTCCCTTATGGGGTTATGACCCAGAGATAATGCGGCTCCGCCGGATCTTGCCGGGTTATTTCTAGCTGAATGAACCAAGTGCGGTGCTTCTGGCGGTGCCGGATTTGTCTTGTTCATTTCTTCATTTTGTTGGCAAGCGACCCTCAGAAAGTGGTTCACCCTCTCTTGTTGCCTTTCCCAGGACTCTCTAGTTAAGCCTTCTAACTCGGATGCAGCTGCGTTTGCCGCTCTGAGGTTCTTTGCCGGGGTACTGTACCTCTCCATCCCTCCTGTTACTATCGTCGCTGTCTGACCTGGCCTAGGCTCATATTCCTTGTCAATCTTAGTAATCAGGTTTCTACCTCGGATTTTCACCCCATCTATGCGGTTTGCCTTAGCATATTCCCTCAAAGCAATGTTTAAGGACTGCTGTAACTCTGCTACTTTCTTTGCGTCAGCTAACTTTTTCTGCCTAGTTTCCTCCAACTGAGCTTGCGCATGAGCCGGATCTACCACAGGAGCTATTGGCATTGCTAAGATATCTATTGCTTGCTGGAGTACATTCTCTAGCCTCTCTAGCGGGGGAAACCTGGATCTTGCCTGTTTTGGCATGACTTCCGGTTCTGGCGCCAGGTCCTTGCTTGCTCCCGCGTCCGGCGCGGTCATCAGGACCTCAACACTGCTAGCGGGGTGAGTGATACGCACACCGCGAGCTACGCTGAGAGGTAGTTTGCCTCCCTCGATGATGTGCCGCGGATGGACGCAGGACTCGTCCACGCTGACGTAGATCTTGTGCGCACCAAGTTTGATGAAGATGCCATTGCGTGGAGGGGGACGCCTACCGAAGCTCCCTATGTTATCGCTGACGTAATCCAGCGCTCCAAAGTGCTGAACCAGGCCGGAGACGACGCGCTCGCCGATGTTGGAGATGCTTCCTGTCCGAATTTTCACCCCTGCTAGCACCGCTAGCCCCACGGTGGGCAGCAACTATCATGGTGGTGGCACTGTAGATGCCATGGATAGGCTAAAGATGGGGCCAATGAGTTCTAGGGGAATCCAGGGAGGGAAAATGTGGTGATTCCACGCACGGATGTTGTTATTTTCCTCTATCAATGGTGGATACAAGTGCTCCTTGAGCTGTTCGTCAGAAGGAGACAATGTCTCTTACTCCCCACAACCTAGATCTAGAGTTCTACCTTAGACAGAGAAAATGATCGATCCCCCTCTATGGAGGCCCTGGTGCTCCTTATATAGGGGAGCCCGGGTTACAAAGTTAGGGCACACGTGGCAGCATATTCCCCGAATATGCCCCTTGGTTAAAGCTAGATGCTTCTTTATTCTCTTTAACGGCTCGTCCAGACTTTGGATGTAACCTATAGCGTAGTCCCTGCCTTTAAGCGTCACCAGACATGGGCTACAACAGCCGACATTTCCCGCGTCATCTTGGTCGCCCCTGTCCCGCTGGTCCTTCCATCTGCTTTGCTTCGCTCATGATAAAGCTATCTAAAGCCACCTTTTGACCAGCGGGAGATTCCTTCCTTCTCTTGGAAGCCAAGTGGTAGTCCGGCTAGCATATGGCTAACCCGGCTACGAGGGTACCTGCGTAATAGATAAATAAACATGTCCGGCATATATTTTATGTCGGCCGGGTTAAGGTGATGGCTCAATGCACGGCGCCCAGAAAAGTGCTGGTGCATGGTTAATGTAGAGCTCGTTGGGAACCCCAAGAGGAATGTATGATGAGCACAGCAGCAAGTTTCCCTCAGTTATGAAACCAAGGTTTAATCGAACCAGTAGGAGCAAGGAAACACCCCAAAGGTGTTACTAGCTAAGCTTTGGCAGGGCGCACTACCGGTTCTAGTAGCAACATGGAGACCTGCACAACACAACCATAGAACTTTGTCCCCAACTCGCGATGAGGTTGTCAATCTCACCGTGTTTTGCGGAAAACAAAGCATTAAACGTATCGAATGGAAGGAAGTAATAGTTTGTAGAAAGTAAACACAAAGCAGTAAACAGTTTATAGATTGTATGTAAAAGACAAGGACCGGGATCCATAGTTCACTAGAGGTGCCTCTCCTTAAGATAGATAAGATGCTGGGTGAACAAATTACAGCAGGGTAATTAACAAACATCAAGAGAGCATACAAGCATATACTAATCATCTTGACTCCTTTGGAACTTCATTGGGCATTACAACATTATACATAGACCGCCATCCAACTGCATCTATGACTAATAATCCACCTTCAGGTTATCATCCGAACCCCCTCCAGTATTAAGTTGCAAGCAACAGATTATTGCTTTATGAACTGCATGTAAAGTAAACAATACGATTGTTCTATGAACAAAGGATTGTTGTTTTCTCCCTAGTAGCAACAACATATCTAGTACCTTAGAGATTTCTGTCACTTCCCTAGATTACCAGAGGCATGAACCCACTATCGAGCATAAATACTAACTCTTGGAGTTGCTAGCATCTACTTGGACAAGATAGCTACTAACAATGGAAAGCATGCAAGATCACAAATAACAAAGACATGATAGAATCAATAATCAATCTGAAATAACATCTCAATATCCATCGGATCCCCACAAACACAACATGCAGAATTACAAATAGATGATCTTGATCATGAACGGAGCTCACAAGATCTAGACATGAAAGCACAAAGGAGGAGAACCAGCCATCTAGCTACTACATGGATCCGTAGTCCAAGGATGAACTACTCACGCATCACACCGGAGGCTTGCATGGTGATGAAGAAGGCCTCGGTGAATTCCCTCTCCGGCGGTGCGGGAAGAGCTTCAGATCCCTCCCGATCTAGGGATGGAGATGTCGGTGGCTACAGACTCTTTCGTGGATTTTTGATCGGGTCCATAGGGTTTACGTCCCGAGGGCATCTTATAGTCGAAAGGGGAGGCCGAGGGGGTGCCGGGAGCGGCCACACCACCCCCTGGCGTGGGCTAGGCTGGGCCGCACGGACAGGTGGTGTGGTGGCCCCCTAGCCCCTCTCTGTCTCGTACTCTAGCATCTGATGACTTCCGGAAAAATAGGCACTTTGGCTTTTGTCCCGTCCAATTCCGAGAATATTCATTTTCTGACTTTCCTGGAACCAAAAACAGCAGAAAACAGGCAGCTGGCACTGTGGCTCTTGTTAATAGGTTAGTCCAAGAAATCATATGAAAAGTTCTCCAAAGTGTGGACAAAACACAAGAAAGTGGATAAAACTTAAGCATGGAACATCAAAAATTATAGATACATTTGCAATGTATCAACATCCCCAAGCTTAACTCCTGCTCGTCCTCGAGTAGGTAAGTGATAAAAATAAAGAATAATTTTTTAGGTGACATGCACCATCAAAGACTTGATCAAAGTACTTGCAAAACATTCAAAGATGGGATCAAAGTACTTCAATCATAACATGAAAGACAAAGTTCTAGCAATAAGAGAAAGAAACTATGATGCAACATGAAAAGGTACAAACAAAAGATTCATGAATAACAATGCTTTGCAAGAAGTTTGTTTGTTTCACATAATGAAAACATAGCATAATAGTATTCAGCTTGTCCCTCAATAGAGTAGCAAATATAAATGCATAGGACACCTTCAAAGTTCATAAGAGTGACTAGATATAATAGTTTAAAACAAGCAATAACAAGTTATGCATCAATCAACTAGTCTTGGGACAATGCACATAGAACTAAGAATGGCCACTATGCTCTCAAAGTAGGTGCATAAAGGTAGAAGGTGGAGACTCAATATAATGGTGGAAGAAAGACCTTTGTAAAAGGAAGTAGGGATTCAAGTCTCATAAAGAGCTTCCAAAAATTATGGTACTTATAACTTTCAGCTCTCATTGCCCCTATCATAAGCATCTTTAAGGTGATTAAGGTTAAAGTGACACAACTAAGAGGATATGCTTGACAAGTTATAAACCAAAATCCCATGCCCCTTACTTACGAAGACCGATCCTCATGCTACTCAACTTCAGTCACGAGTAAGCTCTTGTCATTGTAAGTACATGTGTATCATTAAGAACCGCCAACAGGGTACCCCTTGCACATGATACAGGAGCATTCCCATAATCAAAATGACAAGGCAAGCAGACAATGAGCATCTCAGCGATCTTTTTATTTGCTATTTGTATAGGTTTTTATTGAGGATGCTTCATAGAGTGCTCATTATGGTGATGCTGCAAGTTTCCACCATGATTAGGCATGGCTTAGGCTAGCGGCCCAGGCGTTTCTCTAACACACATACAAACTCCATGATCTTACAAGTTCCACTTTTATTTCACACCGCCGGGATCCGTAAGCAAAAGAACATGATATCAACGTGGTATAAAGTACAAGTGCAATATTGAAAGCCTTCCCCATGAAACATGGTTCTGCTAATTTCAACTTATAAAGCGCGAGCATATACGCAACAAAGAAGGACCCAATGGTTCAAGTTTATTTGATGCAAAAAAGTAAAGTGTGCCATCAAGTTCGTGAGAGCTTTAATCACTAGTTTTCTCATAACAAGTTTAATTTGTAAGATAAACAAAAGCATGAATATACTTGGAATAGCATAAGCTAGTAGGTAGGTATGGTGGACTCTTTGGAATAACTTGGTTTAGGGAGTTGTATGCATGAGTGGAACTCATACTTTGTTGTGGAGGCTAGCAAAAGACTGGCAGCGACAGACTAAGAGAGCAATAATGGCCATAATCATGTAGAGCGACAAAACATCATGGATCAAAGCATAAAGTGATACTACAAGTTGAAAACTAAAGGATCATAAAGGCTATGGTGACTTGAGATAGTCATAACATGGTGTGAGCATGCGCCAAGTCAACCCAAATAAAGCATCAAAGGAGAATACCACTATACTATGCTTTAATATGCTAAAACAACGCATGATTCATCCAAGGCACATGAAGCAATCTCAATTGTTTATAACAAGTCATGCTACAGCAAAGAATACTAAGAATAAATCCAAAACAATATCATGCATGGCATGACAGAGCATAGGCCACAGTAAAAAACAAGCTCTTTTTACCACATAGGCATGAACTTTCCTACTCTTTTCCAAACCAAACCAAACTATTTGCCAACCAATGTATGAAAGAGGGGGTCCAACCAATTTATTCAGCAAACTAAGAAAACCAAGAAAACGAAAAACTAAAACAAAAACGAAAAAGAAGACGCTCCAAGAACAACACAACTGTGCATGAAACAATAAAAATGAAGCGTTTGGAAGAAACCTAGGATTTTTATTGAAGAAGAAGGGGAATGCCTTGGGCATCCCCAAGCTTTGACGCTTGTACTTCTTGGATATTTTTTGGGGTGACACGCGTGGCATCCACAATCTTGAGCTTTAGTCCATCCTTCATCTCATTACTCATTCCTTCCATACACCTAAAAATTTTCCTTCATACAAAACTTCACACAATCTTTATTAGCAACATTAGTGCACTCAAGATAAATAAGTCTTAAGGTTCAGTTCTAACACGAAATAAACTTCCATTATAAAACTAGCTACGGGAGCACTTCCCTCAAAAAGCTCATTTCCCCAAAAGAACTCAAAAAGGAACCAACAAGAAACAAATGCAGAAAATGGCAGAAATCTGTCAAAACAGACCAGCAGGTAAATACGAATTTGTTCGAAGACCTTCTGTTGCTCAAATCAAAAAGTGTTGAACTAACGAAAGTTATATAACAACATGCGGCAGAAGCACAAAAATTCACGCCTCAAAAAGACGTTCAAGGATTTTACACGAAATTTTACGGTGAAGCACAGAAATCTGTTTCGGGGCAGCAACTTTCCCAATCATTACTTCTCTCTCATTAGAGGTTACTCTTGGCACAAAAAGCAAATAAAAAGGATAAGGAGAGGTTATTACTGAAGTAATAACTTCCAAGACTCATCTAAAACTTTTGGGTTATCTCCCAATAAGTACTTTTCTTTAACGCCTTTAAATTAGGCATAAGAAGCAAGAAAAAGGATCAAGTGTTCTCAAATGAAGAAACATTAAGACCAAATTTTGTTTTCATGGGAGAATCAAAAGAAATCTTCTCTCTCTCTTCTTAAGGAAGTGTTCTATACCTTTCTTGAGTGGGAGTTGATATTTAATGGTGCCTTCTTTCATATCAATGATGGCACCAACAGTTCTAAGAAAAGGTCTTCCCAAAGTAATAGGACAAGAAGCATTGCATTCAACATCCAAAACATAGAAATCAACAGGGACATAGGCATTGTTAACCATAATAAGAACATCATTAAGACTCCCCATGAGTTTATTTTTAGCATTATCATCAAGTGGGACATTCAAATAACAATCTTTAAGTGGAGGCAAATCAAGCATATCATAAATCCTTCTAGGAATAATAGAAACACTACTATAAAGATCACATAAAGCTTTAAAATCAAAGTCATTCACTTTCATATTAATGATGGGTTCCCAACCATCTTCTTGTTTTATAGGAATAGAAGCTTTATGTTTCATCTTTTCTTATTTAATCTTTATGAGAGCATCAGTAATGTGTTTTGTAAAGGCCATGTTCATAACAATAACATTAGGACTTTTAGCAAGCTTTTGTAGGAACTTAATAACTTCAGAGATATTGCAACCATCAAGATCAAAATCAAATTTATCATCTAAAGTAGTAGAACTATTACTAGCCTCAACACTAGTGGTGGTAATAGTAGAAACACTAATGTTTCTAGCAATTTCATCTTCTCTTTCCCACTTAGCATGTAATTCAGCTAATAGTCTAACATTTTCATCAATTCTTACTTGTATAGCATTAGTAGCTGCAAAGGGATTCTCGTTAGTTTTAGGTTTAGCAGCCATTTTATTAATCAATGAAGATTGAGCTTCATACAAAGATGATATATTTCTTTCAGCATTAGAGAGTTTCAATTGTAAACTAGGAATTTACCTATTTAGACTCTCAAGTTGATGGCTAATGTTCTTCAAGATGGTAGATTGTTCCTCCATAGTTTTAGTAAATAGTTTATTTTTCTCATATTGCATTTGCATGAAGTTTTTAGTGGCTCTTTCAACTTCTAAAATTCTTCCTTCACTAGGTAATCCAGGTTTACCATTATAGCCATAAGTATTATTAGGAGGGTAGGGCATATAATTTTTATTACCATAAGAATTGTTGCCAAAATTGTTATTTCTTATAAAGTTCACATCAACTTGCTCTTCTTGAGCAACCAAAGAAGCCAAAGGAACATTATTTGAATCAATATGGGCTTTCCCATTAACAAGCATAGACATAATAATATCAATCTTATCACTCAAGGAGGAGGTTTCCTCAACAGAATTTACCTTCCTACCTTGTGGAGCTCTCTCAATATGCCATTCAGAATAATTAACCATCATATTGTCCAGAAGTTTCGTTGCAGCACCCAAAGTGATGGTCATAAAGGTACCTCCAGCAGCAGAATCCAATAGGTTCCTTGAAGAATAGTTCAATCCTGCATAAAAAGTTTGGATGATCATCCAAGTCGTCAGTCCATGAGTGGGACAATTCTTTACCAAAGATTTCATTCTTTCCCAAGCTTGAGCAATATGTTCATTATCAAGTTGTTTAAACTTCATTATTTCACTTCTCATAGATATAATCTTAGCAGGAGGATAGTATTTTCCAATAAAAGCATCTTTGCACTTAGTCCAAGAATCAATACTATTCCTAGTTAAGGAATTCAACCATTCTTTAGCTTTTCCTCTCAAAGAGAAAGGAAACAATTTCATCTTAATAATATCACCATCTATATCCCTATGCTTTTGCATCTCACAAAGTTCAACAAAGTTATTTAGACGGGAAGCAGCATCTTCATTACCAATACCACAAAATTGTTCTCTCATAACAAGATTGAGAAAAGCAGGTTTTATCTCAAAGAAAGTATCTTCAGGCACAGGTGGAGCAATAGGTGTGCTCATAAAATCATTGTTGTTGGTGCTAGTGAAGTCACACAACTTAGTGTTTTCAAGAGTACTCATTTTTTTGTGTTTTTGATAAAGAAAGCAAACTAGTAAAACTAATTTTTTTGTGTTTTTGATAACAAAACAAGCAAACAAAGCAAAAAGAAACTAAGCAAAACAAAAATAACAAAGTAAAGAGATTGGTTATGAGGGACTCCCCTTGTGAAGATGTCCTTGACTCCCCGGCAACGATGCTAGAAAAATGCTTGATGGCTCAATGCACGGCGCCCAGAAAAGTGTTGGTGCGTGGTTGATGTAGAGCTCGTTGGGAACCCCAAGAGGAAGGTATGATGAGCACAGCAGCAAGTTTCCCTCAGTTATGAAACCAAGGTTTAATCGAACCAGTAGGAGCAAGCAAACACCCCAAAGGTGTTACTAGCTCAGCTTTGGTAGGGCGCACTACCGGTGCAAGTAGCAATGTGGAGACCTGCACAACACAACCACAGAACTTTGTCCCCAACTTGCGATGAGGTTGTCAATCTCATCGTGTTTTGCAGAAAACAAAGGATTAAACGTATCGAATGGAAGGAAGTAATAGTTTACAGAAAGTAAACACAAAGCAGTAAACAGTTTATAGATTGTATGTAAAAGACAAGGACCGGGATCCATAGTTCACTAGAGGTGGCTCTCCTTAAGATACATAACATGCTGGGTGAACAAATTATAGCGGGGCAATTGACAAACATCGAGAAAGCATACAAGCATATACTAATCATCTTGACTCCTTTGGAACTTGATTGGGCATTACAACGTTATACATAGACCGCCATCCAACTGCATCTATGACTAATAATCCACCTTCAGGTTATCATCCGAACCCCCTCCAGTATTAAGTTGCAAGCAACATATTATTGCTTTACAAACTGCGTGTAAAGTAAACAATATGATTGTTCTATGAACAAAGAATTGTTGTTTTCTCCCTAGTAGCAACAGCACATCTAGTACCTTAGATATTTCTGTCACTTCCCCGGATTACCAGAGGCATGAACCCACTATCGAGCATAAATACTAACTCTTGGAGTTGCTAGCATCTACTTGGCCAAGATAGCTACTAACAATGGAAAGCATGCAAGATCACAAATAACAAAGACATGATAGAATCAATAATCAATCTGAAATAGCATCTCAATATCCATCGGATCCCCGCAAACACAACATGCAGAATTACAAATAGATGATCTTGATCATGAACGGAGCTCACAAGATCAAGACATGAAAGCACAAAGGAGGAGAACCAGCCATCTAGCTACTACATGGATCCGTAGTCCAAGGATGAACTACTCACGCATCACACCAGAGGCTTGCATGGTGATGAAGAAGGCCTCCATGGTTAAATCCCCTATCCGGTAAGGTGTCGGGAAGAGCTTCAGACCCCTCCCGATATAGGGATGGAGATGACGGCGGCTACAGACTCTTTTGTGGATTTTTGATCGGGTCCTTAGGGTTTACGTCTCGAGGGCATCTTATAGTCGGAAGGGGAGGCCGAGGGGTTCCTGGAGCGGCCACACCACCCCCTGGCACATGCCAGGTGGTGTGGTGGCCCCTGGCCCCTCTCCGTCTCGTACTCTGGCATCTGATGACTTTCGAAAAAATAGGCACTTTGGCTTTTGTCCCATCTAATTCCGAGAATATTCATTTTCTGACTTTCCTGGAACCAAAAACAGCAGAAAACAGGCAGCTCGCACTGTGGCTCTTATTAATAGGTTAGTCCAAGAAATCATATGAAAAGTACTCCAAAGTGTGGACAAAACACAAGAAAGTGGATAAAACTTAAGCATGGAACATCAAAAATTATAGATACATTTGCAATGTATCATAAGGCTAGGGAGATGCTCCACGGGCCGGGTTACTTTGTAGGTCGGCCTGCCTTGAGATGACCCAGCCAGCACTTGCTGTGACCGTGCCGTACCTTGGCTAACTCGGCCTTTATACCCGGGCGTTACCCTACCCGGGGTATCCCCCAACAGCAACATATCTCCTTAACATCAGACCAACCAAAACGTGTCCACTCTATACTCCATTTTAGTCTCTCTTCCTACATCAGCCTGACTATTCCGAATTGCGTGTTTTTGGTTGTCTTTGTTTCCCCAGCACCGCCTTCACCGCCCCTAACAAACTTTCTCCTCACTCATTACCATGTATTTATCTCGGACCCTCCCACGATCACAAAGGCTCTCGATGTTTCGACCCCTCTTTTAGACGTGTTCTAGTATCACGTCATGTCAGCTTCGACGGAAATAATTTTCCATACTCCATCATCCAGTCATCTACGCCTACTTCTTCCCCGCCTACCCAACATACGATCACGCCGCGCTCCCTTATTCCCGCCTTCGTGCCCGCGGTTATCTCTGCCACGGCAGCCAACCAGCCTACCGAGGCCTCGCGGCTGCCTGCCGCATCACTTTCTCCTGCCGCGGCAGGATCTCTTGTCAGGTCCTCGCCCACCACCACCATGTCCTCTGAAGGAACATACACACCTACCCTGTCTCCTGCTAGCGCCGCTACTACTCCGAGTAACTCTCCCACTCCATAACTTCCTCCTCACACCATTCACGTCACTATTCCCGCTAACGATCATGTCATGTGTACTCGTGGTAAAAAGGGCTTTCACGTTCCTCGCCATTTTCTTAACCTCAATGCCACCCCAAATATTTCCCCAATTCCTACCTCCTACAAACGAGCTCTTCGAGATCCTCTTTGGAATTCTGCCATGCGTGATAAGTTCGATGCCCTTCTTCAAAAGAATACATGGACTCTCGTTCCTAAACCTCCTGGCGACAACGTTGTTTCAGGCAAGTGGGTTTTTTGCCACGAATATAATTCTGATGGGTCTCTCGCACGTACAAGGCTCGTTGGGTATGCTGGAGGTTTTCTCAACAGCAAGGGATTGACTTCGATGAAACCTTTTCACCTGTTGTTAAACCAAGTACTATTTGCATTATTCTCAGTCTTGTTATATCTTCCTCATGGCCGATTCATCAACTTGATGTTAAAAATACTTTTCTGTATGGCACTCTCGATGAGACCGTCTATTGTCAACAACCCTCTGGCTTTGTAGATTCTTTCCATCCTGACTTTGTGTGTCTTCTCCAAAAGTATCTTTACGGTCTCAAACAAGCACCACGTGCGTGGTTTCAACGCTTTGCCACATTTATTCAAACTATTGGTTTCCTTCCCTCTAATTCCAATTCCTCTCTCTTTATTTTTCGCTCTTCTACTCAAACCGCTTATCTTCTTCTCTATGTCGATGATATAGTTCTAACCGCCTCCTCCGACTCCTTTCTTAGCCATATTATCACCCTTCTCAATCAAGAATTCTCTGTTACTGATTTAGGACCACTTCATCATTTTCTTGGTGTTACTGCTTCTCGAAATTCATCCACTCTTTTTCTTTCTCAATGCCAATATATTATCGATCTCTTATCTCGTGCTGGCATGCTTGACTGTCAGCCCAGCTGTACCCCTGCTGACATCGGTGCCAAACTATCGGCGGATGGTGATCTCGTTCCCGATCCTACATTCTATCACAGTCTCACAGGGGCACTACAATATGCTACTCTCACTCGTCCTGATATTACTTATTCTGTTCAGCAAGCTTGCTTGTATATGCATGATCCTTGTGTTCCCTACCTTTCTCATGTCAAACCAATTCTGCTATCTCAAAGGCACTCTCGATCATGGTCTACTTCTTAATTATTTTACTCCTACAAGCTTGACAGTTTATTCTGATGCAGAGTGGGTAGGTTGTCTACATACTCGATGATCCACATCTGCCTTTTGTGTTTATTTGGGTGATAATCTTGTTTCTTGGTCTTTAAAAAGGGAGGTTACAGTTTGCAGGTCATCGATGGAAGCAGAATATCGGGCGGTTGCTCATGTAGTGGCTGAAGCGGTCTGGATACGTCAGCTTCTTGCCGAGATTCATCGACCAATTGAGTGTGCTACCATTGTCTATTGTGACAATATATCCGTAGTCTACATGGCCTCTAATCCGGTTCAGCATCGACGCACTAAGCACATAGAGATTGATATTCATTTTGTTTGAGAGAAGGTGGCTCTCGACGAGGTTCGCGTTCTTCATGTTCCGACCAGTGCTCAATTTGCAGATATCTTCACCAAGGGTCTCTCCACTGCAGCATTTATAGATACTCGCTCCAGTCTCAACATCGTGGTGCCCGACATTGACACTATGGGGGAGGGTATTAGAATTGAGTTTGAGTTAGAGTAGGACTCTAGTCCTAAGTCGGTTTAGGCCGGCCGACCCTTCCTCCTCTCTTCTATATAAACTTTGTACTCTTGTTCAAACCAACACAAGTTATTATTATTCCAAAATATTAGAAATACGTGAAGAAATAGGGCTTGAGTTAGTATATAGCTTAAAAACAAATTTCTGATCGGTTTGATTTCTTCTTATATTTTCAAGGGAGTGCACAACAATGCCATAATTTCGTCCATCAATTACCTAGCATGTTCTAAAAGTATGAAGTCAAAGTTTTGAATAATGTTGTGTAATAGTTAAAACGTTTTCCATAAGGGCTCTTGCGTAAGGCAATACAAGGTGACATAGTTCCTACACTCGGCCCTCCACTGGCTAGAGGGTGGGGCAACCTTAGATCGGATGACTGGTTCCCGTAAGGTCTTTAAGTTCTTCACCTCCGGTGTAGGGGCATCGACATCGATAAGAATAAAGGGCTTTCAGCCCGCTCCATGTTCTTCCTCAAAGGAGCATCGATGGGCTATAGTTTGGACTTGATCGTCAGGCATTAGGCCTAGTGTGATAAGTGTTTCTCTACGATGGAGTTCAGCTGAGGGTATGCAGTGGCAATGTATTGGTGTACTTAAGTTTCATCTTCGCCCGATGAATCTCGGCTAGGTACAGCTTCGCCAGGGAACATGCATGTTTGGTGTCCCCCATCCCTGACTGGCTAGAGATGGGATTATCTCTCGGTCCTATTCAGTACTAGTTTCTCTGGGACGGCGATCTGTCAAGATCGTGGTCACTGGCATCATATGGACTACGTCGATGACTTCCCAGCCACGACTTCCACAAGCGCCTGGGTTTTTTCAAAATTCCTCCAACCTGAGCTCTGCTATGCTGGAGGATGCGCAATCAAATAACAAAGAACAATAAAGAAATCACAGCAAAGGGGACACAGATTTAACGTGGAAAAACCTCTGCAACAAAGAGAGGAAAAAACCACGGATGCTAGCCAGCGAAACTTCACTATAACGGGGAGTGTTTACACAACACCGGGGATTTTCACAGATGCAACTTATCCTAGCTGGCGGCTTACAAGAGGTATATATAATGATAGTAGCCTAGGTCATCAACGATAGTAGCCTAGGTCATCAACGATTCATACCGTGGCCTCGCTCCACTCCGCCAGAAGTTGGCCTTTACTTTGTAGAATTTGGATCAACATATAACAAACTCCACCTTGAGACAAATTCCTTCTTGTAGCATCAACAATAATCATCTCCCTAAACAAATAAAGAAAACACTTTCGGCACCAACAACCACTTGGGCTAAACAGTTATACCAACTAAGCTTGATCACAGCTCAAACTTAGTAACAAGAACAGGCTTTATCATCATATCATCAGGATTATCATGAGTTCTTATCTTGCATACCTTTAGTGTACCTTGTTAAACAACGTCATGAACATAATGGTACTTGATATCAATGTGCTTTGTTCTCTCATGGAACATCTGATCCTTAGTAAGGTAAATAGAAATTTGACTGTCATAGAACAGGTTAATGCAATAATCATCCTGACAAAGCTCAACATAGAAATCTTGCAAGCTTCAGCTATAGCCATATATTCTGCTTCGGTTGTAGATAGAGCAACAACTGGTTGCAGAGTTGCCTTCCAACTCATAGCACATCCACCTACCGTGAAGACATAACCTGTGAGGGATCTCCTCTTATCCAAATCGGCAGCAAAATCTGAATCCACATAGCCCGCGAGTCCCTCACCAGTCTTGCCAAAATTCAGCAAGCATTTGATGTGCCACGGAGGTACCTGAAAATCCACTGAATAACTTTCCAATGTTCTTTACCAGGATTAGCCATGTAACGACTCACCAAACACATAGGATATGATAAATTAGGGCGAGAACAAACCATGGCATACATTAGGGAACCAACAGCTCTAGAATAAGGAACTGGTGACATGTACTCAATATCTTCATCAGAACTATAACATTGCAATGATGACAATTTAAAGTGAGGAGCAACGGGAGTACTAACAGACTTTGCATCATGCATATTAAAACGTTGGATAACTTTATCAACGTAACTTTGCTGACTAAAAATAACAACCTAGATTTTCTGTCCCATTTAACTTCCATACCTAGGATTTTCTTAGTAGCACCAAGATCTTTCATCTCAAATTCACTAATTCGGTGTGCCTTCAAAGTAGTGATTTCTTTCATGCTCTTGGCAGCAATTAACATATCATCAACATATAACAACAAGTATATCGATGATCCATTAACAAATTTTATGTAAACACAACTATCAAACTGAGACCTCTTAAAACCTTGTGAGATCATAAATGAATCAAACCTTTTGTACCACTGTCTTAGAGATTGCTTCAAACCATAAAGCGATCTCTTCAATTTTCACACAAAATCCTCTTTTCCAGGAACTATGAACCCTTTAGGTTGGTCCATGTAAATCCCCTCCTCCAGTTCACCATGTAGAAAATCAGTCTTTACATCTAGTTGCTCAAGTTCAAGATCATGCATAGCAACAATTCCAAAGAAAGCACGAATAGAACTATGCTTCACAACCAGAGAGAAAACATCATTATAGTCAATATCTGGAATCTGGCTGAAACCTTTTGCTACTAACCTTGCCTTAAACCTTGGAGGCTCATTAGGAGACAAAACTTCCTTTCTCTTGTATATAGTGGATGACCTTATTTTGTTTAGGCAAGCGCACAACTTCCCATGTGCCATTCTTATCAAGCGATTGCATCTCTTCTTGCATAGCAGAAATTCACTTCTCGCGGTCAACGGATGCAACAACTTCATTGTATGTAGCAGGTTCAGTATCATGTTCCACCTATTCAGCATAACTCAAAGCATAAGGAGCAAAATTACACTCTTCAATTAAACAATGAGGTGTAACTATGTTACGCCTCGGTCTATCAGCAACAATAGACTCATGTGGTTGCTGCAAAACAGTAGGTGAGTGCTGAACAACATGATCATCAATGTTTTCCTCATGAGTATCATCAACCACAACATTATTATCAACAATTTTCTGTAGTGGAACTACCTACACACTAACTCCCTCCTCTCCAATAGCAACATGAGAGGGATCTGATGGCAAGCTATCATGATACATAATGGATTCATTGAAAACAATGTTCCTACTCAACAAAATCTTTTTAGTTTCAGGATTTCATAGTTTATATGCCTTAACTCCGGAACCATAACCAAGGAATATGCACTTAACAGCTCTAGGCTCTAACTTTCTATTATCAACATGAGCATAAGCAGTGCAACCAAAAACTCTCAACTGTGAATAATCAGCAGACGAACCTGACCATACCTCAATGGGAGTTTTCTTCTCAACTGGAATAAAAGGTGACCTGTTTATGAGGTAGCATGCTGTGTTGGCTGCTTCATCCCAGAAACGTCTATGCATACCTGCATTAGACAACATACAACGAGCCCTCGAGATGATGGTTCTGTTCATGCGCTCAGCCACGCCATTCTACTAGCGAGTGTAAGGGATGGTGTGGTGCCTGATCATACCATCATTACTTCAAAACTCCTCAAACTCATTAGAACATAATTCCATACTATTTTCAGTACATAGTATATTTATCTTCTTTTCAGTTTGCTTTTCAACCATAACTTTCCACTTCTTAAAAGCATAAAAAACATCAGATTTATGTTTCAGAAAATATGGCCACACTTTTCTTGAGTAGTTATCAATATTAGTAAGCATGTAATTATCACCACCAATAGAAGTCTTACGGGAAGGTTCTCATACATCAGCATGCACATAATCTAATATGCCTTTGGTGGTATGAATGGAAGCATTGAATTTAACTCTTTTATGCTTACCAAAAATGAAGTGCTCACATAACTCAAACTTACCCAAGTTGCAACCATCAATCAGCTCTCTCTTTACCAACTCTGACATGCCATGTTCACTCATATGACCAAGACGCATATGTCATAGATTTGTTTTACCACAATTATCAGAATCATTAGAAGTAACAACAGCAGCAATACCAGGCAAAGTGCTACCTCTAAGAACATATAACTTAGCATAATTCATATCACCTATCATGTGAATAATAGAACCATTTGATACCTTTAACAATCTACGCCCACCGGTGTACTTGTATCCATCAACGTCCATGGTACTTAGGGAGATCAACTTTCTGGCCATGCTTGGTATGTGCTTCACCTCAGTCAATGTACGTGTCATGCCACCATGTGTCCTGATCTTAACAGATCCAACTCCGACAATATGGCATGGGTTGTCGTTCCCCACAAGTACAAAATCTCCAGTCTGCACAGACTCATATGAACTGAACCAATCTTTGTTGCAGAAAATATGAAACGAACATGCAGTATCAAGTATCCATTCATCATCACGAGAAGCACAAGCAACGAAAACAACTAAACATTCACCGTCATAACTATCACCAAAAACAACACCAGCCTTACCAGCACATTCAAACTTATCTTTCGGTTGGTAAGTTCTATTCCTTTTCTCCTTATTCTGTAGCTTCCAACAATCATCAATAACATGATTAGATTTCTTACAATACCTGCAGAATTTATCCTTTCCCTTGGACTTTGAACGACCTTTGCCGTCCTTGCTCTTATCTCGGTTGCTGTAGTTGTTAAATCTCTACTCGGTCCTGCCACGAACCTGAAGAGCTTCAGCCTTGGATGATGCCCCATCTGCCTCTACCATAGTTTTTATCTTTTCCCTCTATTTGAGTGCCTGTTGTACTTCATCAAGGGTTATTGTATCGCGGATCCACAATATTCTATGACGAAAGTGAGCATAAGAACTAGGCAGCGAGCATAAGAGTAAGAGACCTAGATCCCCATCATCATATTTTACCTCCATAGATTGCAAGTCAAAAACTATCTCTCTAAAAACAGATAAGTGACTCATTACCAATCCATCTTCTTGCAGCCTACGCGAGAACAACTTCATCTTCAAATGCATCTTACTGGTTAGATCCTTTGACATGCAGATCGATTCCAGTTTTGCCCAAAGGGCAGCAGCAGATTTCTCCACCAACTCTTCCTGCAAGACATTATTAGATAGATGAAGTTGAATCAAAGACAGAGCCTTATGGTCCTTCCGCTTCTCTTCGTTGTACCAGCCCTAGCATCCTTTCCATCGAATCCATCCAGCTCTTCATCCAGATCTGAAGTTTGGGCAAGAATCGCCCACATCTTCACCTGCCACAAGGAGAATCTTATGGTGTAGTCCAGTTGCAGAAGATCGAACTTCAATGACGACATGTCGCAAACCCTAGATTAGAACCTGGGGCTCTAATACCACTTGTTAGCTTTGCGACAATCAAATAACGAAGAATGATAAAGAAATCACAACAAAGGGGACACAGATTTAACGTGGAAAAACCTCTCCAACAAAGAGAGGAAAAACCACGGGCGCCAGCCTGCGAAACTTCACTATAATGGGGAGTGTTTACACAACGCCGTGGATTTTCACAGATGCAACTTATCCCTGCCGGCGGTTTACAAGAGGTATATATAACGGTGGTAACCTAGGTCATCAACGATCTGTACCGCGGCCTCGCTCCGCTCCATCAGAAGTTGACCTTTACTTTGTAGAATTTGGATCAACATATAACAGAGGACGGCATCGAGCTTTGCTCACGGTGCGCCGTTGAGTGACACGGAAGGAAGATGGCATTGAAGTTTTCAAGTACCTGTGTTTTACTTCTTCTTGTGAAAATGGTCTTGTAAGGGTTGGTTACAAATATTTATGGCCTTAGGCCTTTTTTTGCAAAAAGAAAAGAATATTTGAACTATATCATGTTGTGGGGTAGCTCGATCGTTTTATATTTGTTTTCTGAGTACTTCATTTTGAAAACTAAAAAAATATACAAAATATGTGATTACATATAGATGTCTAGTATGTATGTACTAATTTCCATCAACATACGTTGTCAGATGCGATCTAAAAAAAAGTTGAAGAAAAAATGAGATATTGTTTTCAGTTTTAGAGCCATGATATTGATTCTTTTGTAGATCAAAATTTAACTTATTATCTTATTTCTTATGGGTGGTCACTTGCATGTGCTGTGAGGCCATCTCCGCGTCCAAGCTGATCTATGTTGCTGCGTGTGGGCCTGCGGGCATCGTGTGCGCGTGTCTTACTTTTGCTAGGAATTAGCGCACAGTGCCATCAGCTTGCTTCCCACGAGTATGTGGCGTCGACCAATCAAAAGCTAAGAATGCGAGCCGTGTACGTGAATTTGCCGTTGCATGCCACCGTGAGTAGGAGTATTTTTCATTCTTCTCGCGGCTTGGTTTTTGGGCCACCGATGCCTGCTAATTAATCGACTATTTCTGGTGTATATGAATTGTACAAAGAATGGCACTGAAGTTGCACTGACTTTCTAAATTCGGTTGTACTCTATCAGTAGGCGGCGCCAGAGTTTGACTTTCAACAAATTTTAAAATGTCAAAATATTTCAAAACAAATATATATGCGTACATCTTCACATGTTAGGTGCGTATAATTAAACTATGGTCTGGTCGGCACCGCGTGCGCCGAGGCCACTTGCTGCGAATTGTACCGCTGCTCATGGGACAAGGCCGGAACAGAGCAGAAGCAACCCCAGTATAAACACGCGATGGATTAGAAGATTCTCCAATCCATGCTTCCTGCTTGTTCGTCAAAGCATAGGCTGTGTTCTGCATGTAGCCTCGATTCCCCCAAATTTTTTAAGCTTCCTCTTAAGTAGCTATTTTTTGAGTTCTATTCGATTCGATTTGTTTGTTTAGGAACCCCGAATGCATCGACTTCTCGCTGATATCAAATCCTGACACTAAATTACGTTTGTCTTCTCTTCCGCGCCTTCAGCCCCCGATTTGGTAGCTAGGAGTAGGCTTGTGAGCTCCCCTGCATTCCGAGCTTGTCGGAGCTGTCCTGGATTCTGGTGACATGTACACCAGCCCGTCGGGGGCCATGTACTCCTCCGAGTTCGACCTAACCTCCCGCGGCTCGCCGCCATGCAGCACTGCATCGTCGGCCACCACTTCCCATCACCTGTCCGCCGTTTTCGGGGGCCTGTCCTGCCACTTCTCTTCCCCCGCCGCGGCGGCCTCGCCGCCCCACGCCCCGGTGCACGATGAGCTGTGGCACAACGGATCCGACGACCTCAGCTTCGGCGACGGCGGCGACTACTCCCACTCACCCTCGCCTCTCAAGTGGCACGACCACCTTCACCACCACCACTCAGGGGCCCTCGTGCTCTCTAGCGTACCAGATCCAGCCACCATCTTTGCGCGACTGCCTCTTCTCCGGCTTTGTACGCAATGCGCTTGGCACCAGGACCGACTATGTACCGGCCACCAGGTCATGTTCCAAGAGAACGGGACAATCGGCAATGTCCGGTGTCATGGATGGAGGAGTCTGCATCTAGAAGGCTCGCTCCCATCCTCCCTTATGAGCCTACCAGCATGGATCCACAACACATTCACCATGGATTCAGGAATCCAACTCCTGCTTGACCCGGGAGTTGGTTCTTGGTGCCCCGATGAATCTTGAATCATGAGGAAGTGGCCACAAGTGAGGGCATTCTGTTTTTCAGTCTCCTTACTTTTGATAGACATATTCAAAGCCCAAGGGAAGGAGTTACTTCCTCGAGACACATACCAAATTGAGGATCATACTGTCAAGATGCCATTGATGGAATTCATGGAGAAGATATCAGTGCTGCTAGAGTATTATGTCCGTACACAGTTGAATACAGACCCTCGGTGGAAAGACATCAAGGTTTGCACTTTGTTTTAACTCGCAACAGCATAGTAAATGGAGTTCATGTTCATATGAATTGTTTAGAATGCATATTTTGTTTCTAAACCGACTACTATTTTAGATTTCTTTACATGAAAATCCCGACTTTAATTGCTATTTTTACACAATTATACCTCTAGCACACTGCAACTGTGATTAAGACCGCACACACATACTCTGTTCTCTCTTGATGGTACTAACATTTATTGGATCACTGTAAAGCATGTACCTTAGGGTTTTGATATTGTTGAATTTGTCTAGAGGTTGGTCATTGCTTGATGAGTTCATAATTTATCTTTTTCTAGAGGTAATACTCCCCGATGCAAATGTTCCTGGAGAAGCCGAGCACAAGATCATGTCTTCCATTAGAGCACAACGGAGCATGGAAAACTATAATCCAAACACTTGTCATTGTGTGTATGGGCATGTACGAACTTTTAACTGCAGGTGGCACTTGATCAGTATCTAAACTTTTCTTCGCGGGGAAAAAGTATCTCAACTTTTCTCCAACATCAAATTGGATTTTGAGATTTTTCACTCCTGCTTAATTACATTGGAGCTAAATCTGAAGAATCTATCACATGATGCGGGTCTGAGAATGCTCGCTTTGGCATCTCACGAAGTACACATTTCAATTTTGCGAGAGGTTGATAATCCATATGGAAGGATACATGTGAGACACTATCAGGTTTATTCCACTCACAAAATATTACCTATGGTTCTCATTTTAACTATGGAAATAACGTTGTCTTCCTGTAGTTTGTGAACATGTGGGTTCTGAGAGAGTACTTAGAGCTTGAAATAAAGATACCTGATTGCAAGCAAGATGTTGTGAGTATAATAGATGACTTCATATTCATTTGTTTCTTCATGGGAAATGATTTCATTCTACGGATTCCTTCTCTAGAGATAAATGAAGTGTGTATGTGTGTATGTTTAGCATGTTCATTGTTTCAATTGTTTTGTTTACCTATGTTCAATGACAAAGTTTGGAGTTGATCTTCTCATTGACGTATACAAAACAACCTTCAACAAAATTGGGGCTATATTGACAACATAGACAAATTACCTGGGGAATTTCCACCTTTTATTTTCATCGATGATTATCCATTGACTTGTACTTTACATGATTTTGTTGCTACTAAAAATAGATCAAATATAAACATGGTGTGTATCTGCAACTCTTAAGATTGGAGAAGTTCTTTCATAAGTTGTCCTTATACGAAGAGAAAATGTTATTCAAAAGATATGAACTGAGAGAGGTACGTTATCAACCTTGTCAGTAAATATGCACTAGTGTCAATCTACATTTTCATATGTTTAAGTTGTGGCTATTTTATTAAGTTTCGGTTGTAGCTATTTTAGTGTTGCTACCTTAAGCATTTATTGACTTCGCTTGGTTGGGTCAATCTGACCCATTCGATAATATTTGTGCCAAAAAAACATTTTTTAGATTTTTTGTCATTAGTCATGTGGTGTCATAATATTTTCTTGCTCCTTACACTTCTACGATTTCTATCTGATGATAGTATTTTTATTTTTGAATGTTTTCAGAATTTACGCTAGTCAATTTTATCCTCGGACACTTGATAGTTTCTTCTTATAGGTGTTTTGTCGGTGCCGCCTCTCCCCTCGACATGATAAGGGCTCATTTAAGTCAGGACGAAGTGGTTGTCCTGTCTTCTCACTCCTCCCATTTTGGTTGCCATAGTACTCTTAGAGCTTAGATCTAAATATTTTTTCTGTCCCTGTTTCTTATCTCTTCTCCATTAGCCTCCCAAGACTACTCATGCTAAGAATGGAACACATTCATTTGCTTTATGTCTATTACCTTCATGTTGTTGTTCTATTCTCTTCTGCCAATGTAATTTAGGTTCTTTAACTTTTCCGTTTCAACATACATGCTTTCATAGAATATTGTTAGTTGTTGTACATGAGCATAGTATGTCGAAATTGACTTCTATAGCTAAATCCTTTTACCTAAGAGAATCTATAGCTGATTTTGTAGCACATAATATCTTAGTTGTTTTTCTAATTTGAGGTTGCAATATCTTAGTACTTTCTTGGATCTAATTTTTGACGGAAAGACAGAAGATATGTTGTACAATATAATGGTGATAAAAATCATATGTAAGGCGATGGAGGTCAAAATGTCGAAGGACCAGCCAGTAGAGCGGAGGCAAGGCACAACTAGGATAGGGGAGGCAGAGAAAAAAAGGCAAAAGTGGCGTCAATGCGGCAGTGCCGGAGCCAGAGCCGGCGAGAAAGCGAGCATATAAAGGGCAATGACATTGCGCACGAGCGAGGCCAGGACAAAATCCATAGCGACAATAACTTGAAAGTTGTATCTCTTTTAGGTTACTGATTGACTGCTCCCTTATAGTATGACCATGTACCTAGCTATTTAATTTTTAGTTTACGTGCTTTAAATAAAGAAGCGCATGTTTCACATGTAGTCCTCCGAGAAGTTGAAGCTAGCTCCGTAGTCGCTGTTAGCTTTGTATTGTGCCACCACTGGGTCTTAGAGGATGTTTTCTTGGCAAAAGCCAAAAAGATCATACCAAATAGACCGTTCCATGTTTTGCTGATTTTGATTATGTTTTGTTTTTATTCAGAGTTCTATGTGGATAAAAAATCTTTCTTGATGAATTATGTCCTTATTTAGATGATATGTACTCGGATATTTACTAGACATGCCGTCACACAGGGTACCGGTAGGCATCGCTAGAAACATAAACATGTTATGCCCGACTGTGTCCTATATGAAAACCCTCACTAAGTGCACCGCCACTAACCACGCTTGTGCGACCATGTTATGCAGACGACGCGGCGAAGCGTGCATATCCATCTAGTTATCAAAAGAAACATCAAATATACGTAGAACAACCCATTATGCATACAAGAAAAATAAGTCATGTTTTTAGAAATTTATAAACATCATTTGTTATTTTTTTTTGTTTTCAAATTTTGAGCTCTCTGATAGCCAGGAACCAAAATTCAGCACTAGGTATAATGAGAACTAATTCTTGAAAAACAGATTTGAAAAATGGACAAATATGTATTCTCACACTTTGGCAGTTTGCACAAATAATAGGTAAAAGGAGAAACGCTTGTATATTGTTCTTGTGATAGGGAATAGGACCTGAAATGGACTCGGTAGAAAAGCGCAAGCTCCCGAACAAAAAGTATCTCTCTCTCCCCCTCCCCTTCCCCTCCACGTGGAGAGAGCACCGAGAGACACCATCTCTGGCGGTCATTTCTGGCGGCTCGCCTCCCCCAGGTGACCTCACGGTCATCGGTGGGTTGGGGATCGCTAGATCTTGTCTCCGGTTGTGTATAGTTGTAGGTTCTAGGCCTAGTAGCTTTAGAGTTTGTCTGCTAGCCACCACTGATTCGTCTACGACGAGGACAGGAGTCAATAAATCTTCTACAAATATCTCCCCGATGTGGGATTTTGCTTTGTGGTCGGTGGGTCTGTGTACTAAGTCTTCTAGTTGAGGTCGACGCGACAACGGCGACACCCTCATCGCTGTATTTTGTTCTCTAGGTCCGTCGTCATGGCAGTGCATGCTCTGGTGTTGTTGTGGATTTTGGGAGTCCTGTCAGGAGCTAGTTCAGGCCAGCGTCGCCGGTAGAGGACCGAAGAATGGTGAGATCTTCTCTGGATGGAGTGGTTCATGGACGGCGAATCTGGATCCACCTTTCGACGACGTCGATGTGGTGATCTTGTTCTGGAGCTTGAAGGTTGGCTTGGGGTGAGGCCCCGACCAATGTGCCCCAGCGGCGAAGGTGTCATCTGTGATGACCAACTTTAGAGGTTCAGAAAGCTCTCCGCAGCGATGGAGCCGCGTCGAGCTCGGGTGTGCTATTATCCGCCCTTCTTCTCTTTGGCGGATCCTGCTGCGGCGTTTTCCAGGATGGGCGGTGCTAGGCGGTTGTGATGCAGGGACCTCCAAGGGTTTCAATGTAATTTTGTGTGTTTCCGGGGTCTATTTGCATTTGTGTGGGTCCACATTCTGGTCCCTTCTAGTTGTATGCGTAGGTGTCGTGGATAAATGAATGGTATACCTATCCTTCTAAAAAAACAAAAAAAAACTCGCGAACAAAAAAGAAGATTACGGTGGCGCACAAAAACTGGAAAATCCAAAAAGGAAGCAAAGAATTTGGGGGTAAAATCATAACCCACACACCCCTAAGAACGCACACACGCATATCCTACCTCTATGAGCACCCCCGAAAAACTGAGCCAGCGGATCTGGTCTTGAGGTTGACGAAGTCACCACGGGTGCCTCACTGTCGACGGGAACGTTGCCTCCTACTGAAAGAGTATTCCGTCTGTTACGCAACACACAGTGTCAAACCTGGGGTTTGAACTCTGAGACGTGTTTGGTTCCAGTGCGAGTATTTCCCCCCGCATGCAAGTTGCACGCGCAGGGACTACACGCGCAGATCCACGGCTAGGCCAAATTCCCCCTTATTTGGTTTCCCGCATTCACACTATTTAGGACTTGGGCAGAATTGAGGCCATGTTGTTTGGTGGGCTGTATTAGGCATGGGAGAAAGAAACACACATGTTTGGTTTCAGCTATCTCATATACTCTGGTAACCTCTTCCCCACATGATGAGATTACCACACATCACAACCTTTTAACCACAACAAGAACACACCATAAAGCTCACATCACAAAGTACAAAAACATTGTAGAAACAGCACGACATAAGTTCACAGTAATCGAGACCAGACAACAAAGTACGCATCAAAGATCAGATGTCGAACATGGCAAGGCTAGATCATGCTTCGGGCACTTCTTCATGACTTCAGTCATGGTGTAGTTGAATGGTGACCTTGAACATGTCACCCTTCAGGATCTTGAAGGTCAAGAAGTACCCGATCATCACCTGGTGTTCAATGGAGAAGCCTAGCCACCGCTGGTCAAGGAAGATACTGCCCCTGACATCCCGGAGCATCACCATCCAGCTGCATCTGGTGTTCGTCTTCAGCATGATCATCCTCGACACATTGCCGAGGAAATGATGACCCACAAGTACAGGGGATCGCAATAGTCTTCGAGGGAAGTAAAACCCAATTTATTGATTCGACACAAGGGGAGTCAAAGAATATTTATAAGCCTTAACAACTGAGTTGTCAATTCAGATGCACCTGGAAATAATCTTGCTTGAAGTAGTTTATCCGTAGCAACAGTTTTGTAGTAGCAATAGAAAAGTAATAGCAGTAGTAAAATAAAGATAGTAGTAACAATTGTAGTAAACAGTAGGATTAAAGTGCGGTAGGTATAGGGATGGATGGACGGGCGTTGCATGGACAAGACAATTCATGTAATAATCAAGACATAGGGCATTTGTAGATAAATAAGATAAAGTATCCAAGTACTAAATAATCATAGGCATGTGTTCTATATATAGTCATACGTGCTCGTAATGAGAACTAGCACAACATCTTTTGTCCTGCCAGCCTATTGCAGCGAGACCTCAAGGGAATCTACTGGCAATTAAGGTGCTCCTTTTAATAGAGCACCGGAGGAAAGCATTAACACTCCATAAACACACGTGAACCTCACATCATAGCCATCCCCTCCAGTTATCCCGATTTCTGTCACTTCGGGGCCTCGGGTTCCGGACAATAATATGTGTATACAACTTGCAGGTAAGATCATAAACAATAATATCATCATGAATCAATATGTTCAGATCTGAAATCATGGTACTCGGGCCCTAGTGACAAGCATTAAGCATAACAAGTTGCAATAATGTCAAAAAGCACTAAGAATAGATACTAGGCACCATGCCCTAACAATTTGATGCAATTACATGAACGATCTCATACAATCCCTACCATCCCCATAGCCTATTGCGGGGGATTACTCACTCATGGATGGAGGAATCATGGATGGTTGATGGAGAAGCATTGGTTTTGATGATGGCGATGATCTCCTCCAATTCTCCGTCCCGGCAGGGTGCCAGAACGGAGTTTCTGGTTTCGAATCGTGGTTCTGGTGGTGGCGGCACAGCGGAACTCTATCTGGAAAAACGGCGAACCCCCCTTTGTTTTTAGGTCAGAGGGCTTATGCAGGCAAAAGGAGAGGTCGAGGAGGAGACCGAGGTGGCCACACCACCCCCTGGCGTGGCCTGGCCTGCCCTGCGCCACCAGGTGGTGTGGACCCCTCGTGGCCCCTCTCCGTCTCGTCTTCTGGCTTCGTGAGTCTTCTGGTAAAATAGGAGTTTTGCGATATTTTCCGGGATTTTTCCTGAAAGTTGATTTCCTGCACAAAAATGAGACACCAAAGCAATTCTGCTGAAAATAGTGTTAGTCCGCATTAGTTGTATCCAAATCACACAAATTAGAGAAGAAACAATAGTAAAAGTGTTCAGGAAAGTAGATACGTTTTGGACGTATCTGATGGCTCAGTGTTGATGTAGAGCTTGTTGAGAACCCCAATAGGAAGGTATGATGAGCACAACAGCAAGTTTCCCTCAGTTATGAAATCAAGGTTTAATCGAACCAATAGGAGCAAGGAAACACCCCAAAGGTGTTGCTAGCTGAGCCTTGGCAGGGCGCACTACCGGTGCTAGTAGCAACGTGGAGACCTGCACAACACAACCACAGAACTTTGTCCTGAACTTGCGATGAGGTTGTCAATCTCGCCGTGTGTTGCTGAAAATGAAGGATTAAACGTATCGAATGGAAGGAAGTAATAGTTTGCAGAAAGTAAACGCAAAGCAGTAAACAGTTTATAGATTGTATGTAAAGAAAAGGACCGGGATCCATAATTCACTAGAGGTGGCTCTCCTTAAGATAGATAACATGCTGGGTGAACAAATTACAGCGGGGCAATTGACAAACATCGAGAAAGCATACAAGCATATACTAATCATATTGACTCCTCTGGAACTTGATTGGGCATTACAACATTATACATAGACCGTCATCCAACTACATCTATGACTAATAATCCACCTTCAGGTTATCATCCGAACCCCCTCCAGTATTAAGTTGCAAGCAACAGATTATAGCTTTACGAACTGCGTGTAAAGTAAACAATACGATTGTTCTATGAACAAAGGATTGTTGTTTTCTCCCTAGTAGCAACAGCACATCTAGTACCTTAGAGATTTCTGTCACTTCCCAGTTACGGAGGCATGAACTCACTATCGAGCATAAATACTAACTCTTGGAGTTGCTAGCATCTACTTGGCCAAGATAGCTACTAACAACGGAAAGCATGCAAGATCACAAATAACAAAGACATGATAGAATCAATAATCAATCTGAAATAGCATCTCAATATCCATCGGATCCCCGCAAACACAACATGCAGAATTACAAATAGATGATCTTGATCATGAACGGAGCTCACAAGATCTAAACATGAAAGCACAAAGGAGGAGAACCAGCCATCTAGCTACTACATGGATCCGTAGTCCAAGGATGAACTACTCACGCATCACACCGGAGTCTTCCATGACGATGAAGAAGGCCTCCAGGGTGAATTCCCCTCTCCGACAGGGTGCCAGGAAGAGCTTCAGATCCCTCTCGATCTACGGATGGAGATGACGACGGCTATAGACTCTTTCGTGGATTTTTGATCAGGTACTTAGGGTTTTCGTCCCGAGGGCATCTTATAGGCGGAAGGAGAGGCCGAGGGGGTGCTTGGGTCGGTCAGACCACCCCTTGGCACGGGTCAGGCCTGGACGCGCGGCCAGGTGGTGTGGCTGGCCCCTAGCCCTTCTCCGTCACCTATTCTGGCATCTGATGACTTCCGGAAAAATAGGCACTTTGGCTTTTATCCCGTCCAATTCTGAGAATATTCATTTTCTGACTTTCCTAGAACCAAAAACAGCAGAAAACAGGCAGCTGGCACTGTGACTCTTGTTAATAGGTTAGTCCAAGAAATCATATGAAAAGTACTCCAAAGTGTGGATAAAACACAAGAAAGTGGATAAAACCAAGCATGGAACATCAAAAATTATAGATACATTTGCAATGTATCAACATCCCCAAGCTTAACTCCTTCTCGTCCTCGAGTAGGTAAGTGATAAAAAGAAAGAATAATTTTTGAGGTGACATGCACCATCAAAGACTTGATCAATGTATTTGTAAAACATTCAAAGCTGGGATCATAGTACTTCAATCATAACATGAAAGACAAAGTTCTAGCAATAAGACAAAGAAACTATGATGCAACATGAAAAGGCACAAACAAAAGATTCATGAATAACAATGCTTTGCAAGACGTTTGTTTGTTTCACATAAAGAAAACATAGCATAATAGTATTCAGCTTGTCCCTCATAGAGTACCAAATATAAATGCATAGGACACCTTCAAAGTTCATAAGAGTGACTAGATACAAATAGTTTAAAACAAGCAATATCAAGTTATGCATCAATCAACTAGTCTTGGGACAATGCACATAGAACTAAGAATGGCTACTATGCTCTCAAAGTAGGTGCATAAAGATAGAAGGTGGAGACTCACTATATAATGGTGGAAGAAAGTGATGGGGATATGTCGAAGGGGGTATGCCTAGCAGGATGTTCCGATTGGGCCGAAGGGCCTGCGAGTGCATTCGAAAGACGGTGACTGGACTATGAAGGAAGGAAAGGCCTAGCGACTGGCGACTAGAAGCCGAGAAGCATAGCGGAAGCCCAGTCAGACTAGGTCAAAGTCTCCGGATCCTTATCTTGTTTGGGGATAGCTTGTAAACCCTAGCGAGGTGCTTCATATATAAACCTCCCTAGGGTATCCTGGGGACTTACGTTCCATCATACACCCCCTATGGCGACTCGCTGCCTAGCCGCCGAGCTCGCCACCCCTGTAAGTCGCTCTCTCATAATCTAATCTAGCAGGAGTAGGTCTTTACCTCCGGGGGGCCGAACCTGGGTAAACCCATGTGCATCCGCCCCCATCTCGCACCCCAGATGGCCGCCAACTCTTCCTCACGAAACACTCGATCGCTGCCAGTGGCAGCGACTGCCGTGGCCATTTCCACGACAGTGGCGCCCACCGTGGGGCATAGCGGGACTGGCCTGAGTTCTGCGGCGAGACCCTATTCGCCGATCGATCGGCCGCTCGCCACCGGTCGCATGATCGCCATCGGCGGGATCTTGCAGTTCCTGCCCAGCAGCTACATCCTGGCGTCATGTCCGGTCACTCACGCCGCGGGGATGCCGGTTGGCTCCATCAACCTCTTCGTCGGCTTCATCGGCGCGGTCGATCCAGCCGCGACGATGATCGTCGGCGGGTCGCCTCCACACCGTGATCTGCTTTTGGAGGAGCAGGTCCGCTCCATCAGGGGCCTCGTCACCGAGTACGACTCGGCCGCTAGCGATGCGGTCGAGACTAACGCCGCCACCAACAACGGCGCCCTAAACGATGACGCCGACTCCACGACCCCTACATCGGTCGACGGATCCATCACCGCCGCATCACGGGAGGACTCCATCACGCGAGTCTCCAACCTGGAGGACTTCGAGGACCCCTCCATCTTGGGGATCTTCGACTCCGATTCCGGCTCGGAATCCCCCGAGGATTTTCGCGCCAGATCCAATCGCTTCAACGTGATCTACATGGTGGGAAGCACGGCCGCCTCGCCAGATCCGTTCTCCATGCCGATCCTGCCGACTACGACGGCCACGGAGGTACAGCAAGCCCGCCTGGGGCTCGCGGAGGCGCAACGCAACGAACTCGCCGAGCGCGAGAAATACTGCCTCGAACGAGAGACGACACGGGAGCTGTCGCTCTATCACCAGTGCCGCATCAGGACACGCCTGAACTCCAACGTTCAGGGCTGCGTCCTGAACTTCAACGATGAAGGCGACCCCACACGTCCCGCCGAATGCGAATACTGCGAGAACGCGCCGTCAGGCGGGAGCAACCCCGCAAGACCACGACTTGGTGCGCCCGCGACTGGGGCCCCTCCACCACCCATGGGTCGCGCACCCCCGCCAGACCAACCGCGGATCATCATCTTGCCGCAAGCCCGTGACGCCAACGGGCTACCACTATACTCCACCCCGATGGACAACGTCGTCGCGGCCGACGCCGTGATCACCAACCTCAACGTCCAAGGCGACGGCGTGCTACAGATCCAGTACACCAAGGCCCTACTCGTAAGGGCCGTCGAGAAACAGGCCGCGGGAGTCGACCCGCGGGGGCGGATATACTCCCGCTCATCAGCAAGTAGGGCGGCATCAAGCGGCCACCCCACCGTGGCTAACGCATTAGTTTGCCCACCAACCCAGTCCCTGGTGAACCAACCACGGGCCGCCAATCCCGCGTTGTCAACCAACAAGCCGCGACCGGCGAACAACACGGTCGCTGCCAACGGGCAGCCCCTCGATGCCCGAACGAACATCATCAACAATCAGGCGTGGCGGTCGCGCCAGCCAGATGACCTGCGGCACACCCTCACCAACCGTGGCGACCCAGAGCCAAGAGGCTCGCTCAGCTGAATCGGGCCGCAATGCTTTGGACCAATGATTCACGGGGAAAAATACCCCGCCAACTTCAACGCCCTCAAGAAGATCGAGAAGTATGACCCGACGTACGACCCCGCTGTTTGGCTGGACACATACCTCATGGCAATGGGGATCGCAGGCCACACCGACCTGCTCGCCGCTCGCTACCTCCCCCTGATGATGGAGGGTGCGACCCGGCTGTGGATCAACATGCTCCCCGCCGACAACATCGACTCTTGGGAAGAAATTCGGGACGCCTTCGTCAGGCACTTCGAGGGATCCTACACCCGTGCCACCACCATAGAGGACCTGGAGCGATGCATCCAGGGACAACGCGAGTCGACTCGCCGGTGGATCCAAAGATGGCAAGAACTATGGATAAACGCCTCCGGCATCCACCCAGACATGGCGATACACTTCTTCAAGAACGCGTGCCGGTACGAACCCCTGGTCGCCAAGATCAAGAGGGTCTACTGGATGCTCGACAACATCCCCGACCTCCTCGAGATCGCCAAGCGCTATGCGGAGGAGGACCCCAACCAAGACTCCGACGACGAATCAGGAGGAAGACGCTGCACTAGCATCCACGACAGCGGGCGCCTACGCAACATGCGCTACAGCAACACCCGCATCACCGGCAAGCGCCGCACGGACGGGCGAGTCGACTTCGTCGCCAACGCTGGCTACGGCCAGCGCGACTCCAAGAACTACCGCCGCGATGGAGGAAACTACCGCGACAGCGGGAACTACTGCGCCAACAACACGACAAGGCCGAAATTCGACCCCGCCGCCTTGCTCAATCAGCCCTGCATCTATCATAGCAGGGAGGGAAAACCTGCCACCCACACCACCGCTGATTGCCACTCTCTCAAAGAGATTGAGAAGGCGAGACGAGCAAGGGAAGACCCCAACAACAACCCACCTCGGGACAACAGGAATGGCGGCAGCTTTGGCACAGCCGTCGGCTCGCTACATACCTTCACCAGACTCAGCACCAAGCGCGAGAAGAAGGTGCTCGCCTGCGCGGTCGCCGTCATTGCGGTGACGCAAGTTGACATCCCTCGCTTCCTAAACTGGTCCGAGCAGAGCATCACCTGGAGTCGACAGCACCATGCGCCAAGGATCAAATACCTGGCGAAGTCGCCTCGTAGTCGCCCAAGGTGGCCGATTACTGGCTGCCCAAGATGTTAATGGACGGTGGGAGCTCCATCAATATCTTGTACCTCGACACGTTCGAAAGGCTCCAACTCCCAGAAGCAGCCATCAAGCCAACACTGACGACCTTCCACGGCATCGTCTCCGGTCGGAAGGCGTACCCGATCGGGATGGTGACGCTGCCAATCACCTTCGGCACTCCAGCAAACTACCGCACGGAGAGGATCGTCTTCGAGCTGGTGAACTTCCACAGCCCCTACCACTTCTTCCTGGGCCGCCAGGCATTCGCAAAGTTCATGGCGACCCCACACTACGCCAACAACATGATGAAGCTCCCCGGGCCAAGCGGCATCATCACCGTCCATGGCGACCCCGACATGGCCGTGGAATGCGAAGACAAGGGCGCCGAGCTCGCCGACGCCGTCATCGCCGTGGAGACGGACCACGCGGAGGAGCTCGCGAAATACGCGGGCAACATCAACAAGGAGAACCCCACCATCCTGAAGAAACCAACCGCCGCGAACTCCATGTTCGAGGCGACCATGCACACCCGCACCGTCGAGCTCGTCCCAGGCGACTCCAGCCAGACGGTCACCATTGGGGAGCACATGAGCCCCGCATAGGAAAGCGCGCTCATCGGGTTCCTCCGTGAGAACCGCGACATCTTTGCATGGAAGCCATCTGACATGCCAGGTGTCCCGAGGAAACTCGCTGAGCACAAACTCAATGCCGACCCCAAAGTGTGACCAGTAAAGCAGTCGCTATGGCCCTTCAATGAAGAGCGCCGTCGAGCAATCGCCGAGGAAGTTTAGTGCCTGCTAGCCGCAGGATTCATCCAGCCAATAAAGTACTCCAAGTGGCTGGCAAACCCAGTCCTAGTTCTAAAAAAGAACAACACATGGAGAATGTGCATTGACTACACCAACCTCAATAGTGCCTACCCGAAGGAGCAGTTCGTCCTACCGCGCATCGATCAGATCATCGATTCGACCGCAGGATCGGAGTCGCTGTGTTTTCTTGATGCTTACTCTGGTTATAACCAGATCAAGATGGCAGTAAAGGACGAGGAGAAGACGGTGTTCATTACGCCATTCGGCGCATTCTGCTATACGGCCATGATGTTCGGCCTCAAGAATGTAGGCGCCACATACCAGAGGTGCATGCAGGAGTGTCTACCGAGCCAAATTGGCCGCAACATTCACGTCTACATCGACGACATGGTGGTAAAATCCACCCGCCAGGACGATCTGCTCGCCGACCTAGCCGAAACCTTCGCAAATTTGCGGAGGTACATCATCAAGCTGAACCCCGGAAAATGCACCTTCGGCATCCCCACCGGACAGCTCCTGGGTTATGTCGTCTCCAAGAGAGGCATCAAAGCCAACCCCACCAAGATCGACACCATCGCGCGACTCGGGAAACCCAAGTGCCTGCGCGACGTCCAGAAGTTGGCAGGGCGAGTCGTGGCCCTCAGTAGCTTCATCCCCCGACTAGGCGAGAAGGCAATGCCCCTCTACCGCCTGATGCGTAAGAACCCCACGTTCCAATGGGACGCGGAGGCTGATGACGCGCTCAAAGCGCTCAAAGAAGTGCTACTCGCGGCACCACTACTCGTCGCGCCACTCGACAAAGAACCAATGCTCGTTTATGCCGCGGCCTCTACTCGAGTCGTCAGCGCCGTGATGGTCGTCGAATGACCGGAAGAGGGAAAGGAGCGCCCCATACAGCGCCCAGTCTACTACATCAGCGAAGTCCTAACGGACTCACGGCAGCGCTACCCGCAATACCAAAAACTTGTGTACGCGGTATTCCGAGCACAGCGGCGACTCCCACACTACTTCCAGGAGCACCCAATCATGGTGGTCTCCTCCGCGCCCCTGCAGGACATCATACGCAATCGCGAGGCGACCGGGCGAGTCACCAAGTGGGCCGTCGAAATCGGCGTCCACAACATCAAGTACGAGCCCCGCAAAGCGATCAAGTCACAAGCCCTGGCTGATTTCCTCGCAGACTGGGAAGAAGCACAGCAGCCAGAGAAGCTCCCATACCTCCACTACTGGTCGCTCCATTTTGACGGCTCTAAGAACGCCGACAGCGCAGTGGCTGGGGTCATCCTGACCTCCCCCAAAGGAGACAAGCCCCGCTACATGCTCCACCTCAACTTCAAGCCCTGCACCAACAACATGGCAGAATATGAGGCCCTCCTTCATGGCATGAGAGCCGCCAAGGAGATGAACGTCAACTGCCGACGATGCTATGGCGACTCCGACCTAGTCGCCGGCCAAGTCGACGGGACATGCGATGTCGTTTCCCCAACGATGATCGCATACCGCCAAGCTATCGACCAATTGGGAGGACACTTCGACGGCTACTCCATCGAGTGGATCGACAGGCGCAAAAACGAGGAGGCGGACGCCCTCTCCCGCATCGGATCGACCCGACAAGCGCCTCCCGTAGGCGTGTTCCTCGACATCATCCACAAACCATCGGCCAGCCTACCAAAAGAGATCGACATCGGGATCCCGCTACAACCAGAACCGGCCTTAGTCGCCATGGTTGTGGAACCTAGCGACTGGACAACACCATACATCGCCTTCCTGGAACACAAACTCCTACCGAGCAATGAGACAGAGGCGCGAATGATCGTGCGCCGCTGCAAATCCTTCGTCATCATCAACGGCGAGCTCCACAAGAGCAGCGTGACTGGCGTGTTCCAGCGCTGCATACAGCCAGAAGAAGGCCGCAAGATCCTCCAGGACCTTCATGCCGGCGACTGCGGCCATCACGCCGGCACCAAGTCACTAGTCACCAAGGCCATGCGACACGGTTTCTACTGGCTTACCGCACACGCTGACGCCACCAACATCGTCCAACAATGCGTCGGGTGCCAGAAATACGCCAACCAAACGCACCTCCCTGGCTCGGCACTGAAGACAATCCCCATCACGTGGCCATTCGCCGTATGGGGCATGGACATGGTAGGCCCGTTCAAGAAGGCCCCGTCTGGTTTCACTCACCTCTTGGTCGCAGTTGACAAGTTCACCAAATGGGTCGAGGCCAAGCCGATAAAAAAGTGCGACGGCAAGACGGCCACCAAGTTCCTACGCGAACTCATCTACCGGTACGGCTACCCGCACAACATTATAACAGACTGTTGGAGATATGCCCTAGAGGCAATAATAAATGTAGTTATTATTATATCTTTCTGTTTATGATAAATGTTTACATTCATGCTATAATAGTATTAACAAGGAAACATTAATACTTGTGTGATTTGTAAACTTAATTTGAAGTCCCTAGTAAAGCCTCTATATAATACTAGCTTGTTGGTTAATAGATGATTGTGGTTTCCCTGTCATGAACATTGAGATGTTATTAACAACAAGATCATATCGTTAGGAGAATGATATGGTGGACATGCTCCTATAGATAAGCGTAGCATAAAGATCAAGTCATTTTAATAGTTCAATTGCTATATGCTTTCTGATACATAGTTATCTAATTCCTTCGACCATGAGATCATGCATATCACCTTTACCGGATGTATGCTTTGATAACATCAAACACCACACCGTAACTAGGTGGCTATAAAGGTGGCATTGAGTGTTCAGAAAGTATTGGTTGAAACACATGGATCAAGAGTGGGATTTGTCCATCCATATGACGGATAGATATACTCTGGGCCCTCTCGGTGAAATGTCATCCAATTAGCTTGCAAGCATGTGACTGGCTCACAAGGGATCACATATCACGGGAACGAGAAAAGAGTACTTATCAGTAACGAGGTTGAACTAGGTATGCAGAGATACCGACGATCATAACCTCGGATAAGTAAACTATCGTGAGACAAAGGGAAATTGATATCGTATGTAAGTGGTTCACTCGATCGCAAAGTAATCGTAGAAATATGTGGGAGCCATATGAATTTCCATATTCCTCTATTGGTTATTGTTCGGAGAAGTGTCTCGATCATGTCTGCATAATTCACGAGCCGTAGGGAGACACACTTAAGGATTCGACGTTGTTTGAGTAGTTATGGAATGATGAGAAAGAGTCTGAATGTTGTTCGGAGTCTCGAATGGGATTCGGGATATCACGAGGAGATCCGGAATGGTCCAGAGAATAAGATTCATATAAGGAAAGTCCCGTTTCGGAGTTGGGGAATGGTTCCGGTGTTTTCATCGGGAATGTTCTAGAATGTTCGAATGTCCGCACTCGGGAAGGGAAGGTACATGAATGTGTCATTGTAAGTTGGAATGATTGCATCATGTACTAGGTGTCTTTGCTGTCCAAAATAAAGGGTTTATTTAAATCCTAAATTGAAAAGTCAAACGCTAGTTTGAAAGTCAAACGGCAAGTTTTGGAAAGAGGAGGAGGAGTGGAAACCGAGTTGGGGAGGATTCCTCCAACCGCCGCCCACCTCCAAGGCGGTGGGGAGGGACTCCTCCCTTGGCCGTGCCTCCCACCTATAAAGGGAGGGCAGGGCTGCCTCCTAGCCCACAAGTACCTCTCCTCCACACCCCTCGAGTGGCGCCACCACCTCCTGCTGCGGCCGCCACCTCCCAGGGTTGCCCTAGCTGCCGACTTGGGGTGCCCCAAACCCTAGCCACCGGCTCTAGCACCTCCTCCTTGGTGTGTCTAAAACCTAGATCGCCGAGGAGCCCTCTCATACTCCACCATACTCGCTCCAGCTTAAGGCGAAGCCTCTGAGATCTCCCTCTACTTCCGGTACCACGCCACGTTGTCTTGGGAATCGCAAGGAGAGTGCTACAACCTCCGCCTGCTGGAACAAGGAGAGGAAGGTCTTCGCCGAAACCGAACGTGACCGATTGCGTGAGCGCCATTTAAACGCAGCGCGGAAGGATCGCTCACGCGATCTTGAGATCGGAAAGAGTACGACTACATCACCCACGAGAATCCGCTCTCGTTAAACACTTTGGAATCTTCGAGGGTGAGTTATTCCATCGACTCGTTGCTACAATCTAGTAGATAGATCTTGGCTTGTTTGTTTGTATGCGGTAGAAATTTTTTGTTTTCCATGCTACGAAACCCTACAGTGGTATCGGAGCCGTGTCTATATGTAGATCTGTTGCACGAGTAGAACACAATGGTCATTGTGGGCGTTGATGCTTTTATTGTCGATTGCTTCTTGTGTACTTTGCATCTTATGATGTTGGGATGAAGCGACGCTAACCTTACATGACATCGTTCATGAGACTTGCTCCACGCTTGACATGCAACTTGTATTGCATAAGTGGCTTTGCGGGTGCCTGTTTCTCCCAGCATAGTGGAGATCCAATTTACAACGGGTGATTAACAATACTAGTATCAATGTTGTGGTTCTTGTTCGTAAGTTAGAACGACACTTATTGAAAGCCCCAAACCACGTAAAATATGCAAAGAAAGTAGAGGCGTCTAACTTTGTTTTGCAGGGGTGTGCAGTGATGTTATATGGCCATGATTGTGATTATATTTGATGTATGCAATGTTCCTTATTGTAAGTTGGCAACCGGCAGGAGCCATATGGTTGTCTTTAATTTATGTTAAGATCCGCGTATCTATTCAAAGTAGTTGTAATAGTTGAAGCCGGTGGACGACAACCATGGAGAAGCGCCATTGACCTTGATGCAATGCCGGTGATGATGGAGATCATGTTCGTGCTTGAAGATGGAGATCGGAAGCACAAAGAAGAAAGGCCATATCATATCACATATTATGAATTGCATGTGATGTTAATCCTTTATGCATCTTGTATTGCTTAGTAGACGACGGTAGCATTATAAGATGATCCCTCATGCACATAAATTTCAAGTTCTAAAGTGTTCACCCTTAGTATGCACCGTTGCTAAAGCTTGTTGTTTCGAAGCACCACGTGATGATCGGGTGTGTTAGATTCCGCAAGTGTATACAACGTAAGCAAGCCAGATTTGCTTATGCGAAGCTAAGGTTTGACCTTGACGAGCCTAGCATGTACGACATGGTCTCGTGAACATGGATCACCGAAGGTAAAGCATGAATCATATAGTAGATATGATAAACATGTCAATTGTTCGCCATTGAAACTATATCAACTCTCGTGATGATCGGTTTTGATATGGTGGATTTGGTTCGTGATCACTAAAACAATGTGAGGGATGTTGTTTTGAGTGGAGTTCACCTAGATTAAACTTTATTATTAATTTGAACTCAATTTGTCATAAACTTAGTCTAAACTATTGCAAATATGTTGTAGATCAATGGCAGCCCCTACCATCAATTTTAATGCTCCTAGAGAAAGAAAAGTTGAAAACAATGGAAGCAACTTCATGGATTGGTTCCGCAATTTGAGGATTGTCCTCACGGTGGTAATTTGACCTATGTGCTGGATGCAATCACTGGTGACCCACCTGCTGATGCTACCGATGAAGTAAAGAATGTTTACCTTGCTCGGAAGAATCAAGACTCCATAGTTCAAAGGTGCTATCTTGTATGGTTTAGAATCGGAGCTTGTAAAAGGTTTGAGAATTCAGACCCACATGATATTGTCCGTGATCTCAAATTGATCTTTGAGACTCACTGGCGATTGAGAGTTATGAGGCTTCGAAAAGTTCTTTAACCGCAAGATGGAAGAGGGCAGCTCACTGGTGAGCATGTGCTTAAGATGTCTGGGCACGCAAACAAACTTCAAAGCTTGGGTATAGTGATTCCTAATGCTTTGGGGATTTACCGTGTCCTCCAATCACTACCACCAAGTTACAAGAACTTTGTGATGAACTACAACATGCAGAACATGAACAAGCAGTTGCCAGAACTGTTTGCTATGTTAAAGTCTACAGAAGTGGAGATCAAGAAAGAGCACCAAGTGTTGTTGGTCAACAAGACCATCAAATTCAAGAAAGGCAAGTCTAAGCAGAAGGGACACTTCAAGAAGGGTGGCAAGAAAGTTGCCACACCGACGAAGAAGACCAAGGCTGGACCCAAGCCTGATACTGAGTGCTTTTACTGCAAAGGAGAAGGTCACTGGAAGCGGAATTGCCCAAAGTACTTGGCGGATTTGAAGAACGGCAACATCAAGAAGAAAGGTATATCTGATATACATGTTATTGATGTGTATCTCACTAGTATTCGTAGTAGTGCCTGGGTATTTGATACTGGTTCGGTTGCTCATATTTGTAACTCGAAACAGGAGCTGCAGAATAAACGGAAGCTAGTGAAGAACGAGGTGACGATGCGCGTGGGAAACGGATCAAAGGTTGATGTGATCGCGGTCGGCACACTACCCCTTCATGTACCATCGGGATTAGTTTTATACTTAAATAATTGTTATTTGGTGCCTGCGTTGAGCATGAACATTATATCGGGATCTTGTTTATTGCGAGACGGTTACTTGTTTAAATCCGAGAATAATGGTTGTTCGATTTATATGAGTAATATGTTTTATGCACATGCACATTTGATAGATGGTCTATTCTTGTTGAATCTCGATAGTGGAAATACACATATTAATAACATTGAGGCTAAGCGTTTGAAATCAAGCGATAACTCGACCTATATGTGGCAATCGCTGCCTTGGTCACATTGAGTGAAGCGTATGAAGAAACTCCATTCGATGGACTTCTTGAATCACTTGATTTTGAATCACTTGAAAGATGCTAAGCATGTCCGATGGGAAAATTGACTAAGACTCCATTTTCGGTATGATGGAGCGCTACGGACTTATTGGAAATCATACATACAGATGTGTGGTCCAATGAGTGTAGCATCATGGTGGTTATCGTTATGTTCTTACCTTCACGGATGACTTGAGTAGATATGGGTATATCTATTTCATGAAACATAAATCCGAAACTTTCGAGAAGTTTAAGGAATTTCAAAGTGAGGTAGAGAATCAACATAACAAGAAGATTAAATTTCTACGTTCTGATCATGGAGGTGAATATCTAAGTTACGAGTTTGGCGAGCATTTGAAGAAATGCGGAATACTTTCACAATTGACACCACCGGGAACACCACAACATAATGGTGTGTCTTAACATCGTAATCGAACTCTCTTAGATATGGTTCGTTCTATGATGTCACTTACAGATTTACCGCTATCATTTTGGGGTTATGCATTAGAAACAGCCGCATTCACTTTAAATAGGGCACCGTCTAAATCCGTTGAAACGACATCGTATGAATTATGGTTTGGGAAGAAACCTAAATTGTCGTTCCTTAAAGTTTGGGGATGCGAAGCCTATGTAAAGAAGTTACAGCCGGACAAGCTTGAACCCAAAGCGGAAAAATGCGTCTTCATAGGATACCCGAAGGAAACTATTGGGTATACTTTCTATCATAGATCCGAAGGCAAAATCTTCGTTGCCAAGAATGGATCCTTTCTAGAGAAGGAATTTCTCTCGAAAGAAGTGACTGGAAGGAAAGTAGAACTCGACGAGGTTGTCGAACCTTCTCTCGAAATTGCGAGTAGCGCAGCGCCGGAAGAAGTTCCTGTGGTGCCTGCACCAATTAGAGAGGAAGCTAATAATGATGATCATGAAGCTTCGGTCGAAGTTGCTACAGAGCCTCGCAGGTCAACAAGAACTCGTACCACTCCATATTGGTATGATCCCGTTATTAGTGTCATGTTGGTGGACAACACCGATGACCCTGAGACATATGAGGAAGCGATGATGAGCCCAGATTCCAATAAATGGCAGGAAGCCATGAAATCCGAGATTGGATCCATGTACGAAAACCAAGTATGGACTTTGGTGGACTTACCGGATGGCCGGAAGGCTGTCGAGAACAAATGGATTTTCAAGAAGAAAACAGATGCTGATGGTAATGTTACTGTCTATAAAGCTCGACTTGTCGCAAAAGGGTTTCGACAAATTCAAGGAGTTGACTACGATGAGACTTTCTCACCAGTAGCGAAGCTAAAGTCTGTGAGGATTATGTTAGCAATCACTGCATATTACGACTATGAGATTTGGCTGATGGATGTGAAAACAGCATTCCTCAATGGTGACATTGATGAAGAGTTGTATATGATGCAACCCAAAGGTTTTGTCGATCCGAAAGATGCTAACAAGGTATGCAAACTTCAACGGTCCATCTATGGATTGAAGCAAGCATCCCGAAGTTGGAATCAACATTTTGATAAGGTAATCAAAAGTTTTGGTTTTATACAAACTTATGGAGAAGCTTGTATTTACAAGAAAGTGAGTGGGAGCTCTGTAGCATTCTTAATACTATATTTGGATGACATATTGTTGATTGGGAATGATGTAGACCTTCTTAATAGTGTCAAAGAATATTTGAATAATAGTTTTTCAATGAAGGATCTTGGCGAAGCAGCTTATATATTAGGCATAAAGATTTATAGAGATAGATCAAAACGCCAAATATCATTGTCACAAAGTACATATTTGGACAAAGTTCTAAAGAGGTTTGGAATGGAAGATAGCAAGAAAGGGTTCTTGCCCATGTTGCCCAATACGACCTTGAGTAAAACTCAAAGTCCGACATCGGCAGAAGATAGAGAAAGGATGAGTAAGACTCCCTATGCCTCAGCCATAGGATCTCTAATGTATGCCATGCTATGTACTAGACCCGACATTGCATATGCTGTTAGTTTGACTAGCATATATCAAAGTGATCCAGGAGTGGATCATTGGACAGCGGTCAAAAACATCCTTAAGTACTTGAGAAGAACTAAGGATATGGTTCTTTCTTATGGAGGTGATGATCAGCTCATTGTTAATGGTTACACCGACGCTAGTTGGAACACCGATCCGGATGATTCTAAATCACAATCTGGATACGTATTTATTTTGAATGGTGTAGCAGTTAGCTGGAGGAGTGCAAAGCAAAGCGTTGTGGCGAGATCTTCAACTGAATCGGAATACATGGTCGCTTGAGGCTTCACAAGAAGCAATATGGATGAAAGAGTTCATTACAGAGCTGGGTGTGGTTCCTAGTGCTGGACCCAATGTCTATTCATCAGTGAAAACATTGGCGCCATAGCCAATGCGCAAGAACCAAGGTCACACAAGAAGCTGAAGCATATCAAGCTACGTTTTCACGCTATTCGAGAACATATCCAAGATGGGGATATAAAGATTTGCGAAGTACACACAGATCCGAATGTCCCGGATCCGTTGACTAAACCTCTCCTGAGGGCAAAACATGACCAGCACCAAACTGCCATGGGTGTTCGGTATATTACCATGTAATCTAGATTAGATGACTCTAGTGCAAGTGGGAGACTGTTGGAGATATGCCCTAGAGGCAATAATAAATGTAGTTATTATTATATCTTTGTGTTTATGATAAATGTTTACATTCATGCTATAATAGTATTAACAAGGAAACATTAATACTTGTGTGATTTGTAAACTTAATTTGAAGTCCCTAGTAAAGCCACTATATAATACTAGCTTGTTGGTTAATAGATGATTGTGGTTTCCCTGTCATGAACATTGAGATGTTATTAACAACAAGATCATATCGTTAGGAGAATGATATGGTGGACATACTCCTATAGATAAGCGTAGCATAAAGATCAAGTCATTTTAATAGTTCAATTGCTATATGCTTTCTGATACATAGTTATCTAATTCCTTCGACCATGAGATCATGCATATCACCTTTACCGGATGGATGCTTTGATAACATCAAACACCACACCGTAACTGGGTGGCTATAAAAGGTGGCATTGAGTGTTCAGAAAGTATTGGTTGAAACACATGGATCAAGAGTGGGATTTGTCCATCCATATGACGGATAGATATACTCTGGGCCCTCTCGGTGAAATGTCATCCAATTAGCTTGCAAGCATGTGACTGGCTCACAAGGGATCACATATCACGGGAACGAGAAAAGAGTACTTATCAGTAACGAGGTTGAACTAGGTATGCAGAGATACCGACGATCATAACCTCGGATAAGTAAACTATCGTGAGACAAAGGGAAATTGATATCGTATGTAAGTGGTTCACTCGATCGCAAAGTAATCGTAGAAATATGTGGGAGCCATATGAATTTCCAGATTCCTCTATTGGTTATTGTTCGGAGAAGTGTCTCGATCATGTCTACATAATTCACGAGCCGTAGGGAGACACACTTAAGGATTCGACGATGTTTGAGTAGTTATGGAATGATGAGAAAGAGTCCGAATGTTGTTCGGAGTCTCGAATGGGATTCGGGATATCACGAGGAGATACGGAATGGTCCGGAGAATAAGATTCATATAAGGAAAGTCCCGTTTCGGAGTTGGGGAATGGTTCCGGTGTTTTCATCGGGAATGTTCTAGAATGTTCCGGAATGTCCGGCACTCCGGGAAGGGGAAGGGTACATGAATGTGTCATTGTAAGTTGGAATGATTGCATCATGTACTAGGTGTCTTTGCTGTCCAAAATAAAGGGTTTATTTAAATCCTAAATTGAAAAGTCAAACGGCTAGTTTGAAAGTCAAACGGCAAGTTTTGGAAAGAGGAGGAGGAGTGGGAAACCGAGTTGGGGAGGGATTCCCTCCTCCAACCGCCGGCCCACCTCCAAGCCGAGTTGGGGAGGGACTCCCCTCCCCTTGGCCGCGCCTCCCACCTATAAAGGGAGGGGCAGGGCTGCCCCTCCTAGCACACAAGTACCTCTCCTCCAAAACCCTAGATTGGCGCCACCACCTCCTGCTGCTGCCGCCACCTCCTAGGGTTGCCCTAGCCGCCGACTTGGGGTGCCCCAAACCCTAGCTTCCGGCTCTAGCACCTCCTCCTTGGTGTGTCTAAAACCTAGATCGCCGAGGAGCCCTCTCATACTCCACCATACTCCCGGCTTAAGGCGAAGCCCTGGGAGATCTCCCCTCTACTTCCGGTACCACGCTGTTGTGCTGCCGGAATCGCAAGGAGAGTGCTACAACCTCCGCTGCTTGCTGGAACAAGGGAGAGGAAGGTCTTCGAAATTTAACGCAGTGACCGATCAAGGGAGCGCTGCCGGAACGCAACGCCGGAAGGATCGTCTACGCGATCTTGAGATCGGAAAGAGTATGACTACATCACCCATGAGAATCCGCTCTCGTTAAACACTTTGGAATCTTCGAGGGTGAGTTATTCCATCGACTCGTTGCTACAATCTAGTAGATAGATCTTGGCTTGTTTGTTTGTATGCGGTAGAAAAATTTTGTTTTCCATGCTACGAAACCCTACACAGACAACGACACCAACTTTGCCAAGGAGTCCATGGCGGAATTCTGTGATGAACATGGCATCCGACTCGACCTCGCAATAGTCGCTCACCCGGAATCGAATGGCCAAGCAGAGCGTGCCAACCAGAGCGTCCTCCATGGGCTCAAGCCGTGACTGCAGGTGCCCCTCGAGCGCACCCCAGGATGCTGGGTCGATGAGCTCCCCTCTGTGATATGGGGGATTCGCACCTCCGTCAGCCGATCAACCAGGTTCACGCCCTTCTTCATGGTGTATGGCACCGAGGCCATAATGCCAACCGACCTGGAGCATGACTCACCTCGAGTCGTCAACTACGTCGAGGCGGCCAACGAGGTCGCCTGCCAAGATAGCATCGATCAACTCGACGAGGCACGCGACCTGGCTCGCTCCCGCACACCATATACCAGCAAGGACTCCGTCGCTATCACAGCCGCCGAGTGCGAACTTTCACCTTCCAGGAAGGTGACCTGGTCCTACGACTGGCCCAAGACAAGAAGGGCATGTACAAGCTCTCCCCCCCATGGGAGGGGCCATTCGCCATAGGCCGAGTCCTTGGCAACGATGCCTACTACCTCATCGACATACGGGGAGACGGCCAATTGGAGGTCGGGAGGCCATGGAATGTAAACCTCCTCAGAAAGTTCTATACTTAGAACCTCACACTGTACTCCACCGGAATATATAATGAAATTCATTCGGATCGCACAAATTGTGTCCACTCGCCATATTCTTGTGCCACTCGCACTCGTACATACTAGCAATACGCTACTCACGGAAGTCAACCTCTGGTCGAGGGCCGACACGGCTAAGTAGTGCGACACAAGGGCACCGGAAATATTCAGGCCTTGGGTCGTCCACGAAAAACGCCAACCTGGAGCCGCCATTGGAGTCGCCTAGCCCGACTGGCCCGCCAGGCCAAGACATCCGGTACACGCTTCTCACAACGATCTATCCCTCCCACCCTCGTGCAAAGCAACTTGAACGGTTAAGTACCACGCACGGGGACTCCGCAAAACGAGAACCACCACGCGGCTCGGGAATACACCAAGTAAGAGAGCTGCCTAGGGCTCGCCAAGCGACTGGCTCTCTGGGCCAGGGGAGGAGACGCGTTACAAACAACGCACAGACAACCTGCAACAGGAGCATGACCAATACGGTCGGGTACCACGCTCGGGGACTCGCTCATACGTCAGTCCTACCCGCGCTCGGGGACTCGCCACCTAGAAGACGCGAGGGATAAAAACAATGCATAAACAAAACAAATACACAAAAAGTATACAATCGAGTTATACCCCATTAAAGGGCAGACGCGCTCGGGGACTCGCTCAATCAAAGCAATGCATAAACAAAACACAACACACATTCCTAATCACAACACGAGTCGATCGACTCCCCGTGGGATACATTGCAAAAATATCTTACAGCATTCGCCACTTGGCATACATTACAACTTGGACAATTACATTGTTTACTCCACAGGCCCTGATGAAGAAGCAGCGCCACCCCCTTGACGCGCACAAAAGGCTGCCACGGGTTCGTCGGGTACGTTGTCAGCGACTTCGACAACGACGACCGGAAGGGCTGCTCCAACTTCATGTCATGGTGCTCCGGCTCGGGGTCACCAGGCGCCAACACCGTCTCTTGATACGGCAGCAAATCCCCCATCGCCCAGACACGATCGGCATAAGGGGTGGCCTTCGTGGTTAGCTTCAGCACCTCTGACATATCCACCGTGCCGGTCGCCGACGGATAGCCACTCGTCACATCATCAAGATCGAAGTCATCGGGGAAATGGGCGAGACCCAAGCTCAACGCTGTGGCGGCCCCGCGCCTGAACGCCGAGCACGTCATCCACTCCACAATGGCGGGCACCTCCTCCAGATAGCACCACACCTCTGTAAGCCCCCCAAGGATAACTTTGGTGGGAGACATGCCCTGAAGAGCCGCTTGGACGCACAACGCCGAGGCCGTGGCCGCATTCACCACGGCAGTCACGCACTGCGAGGCGTTGTAAGTTTGCACCACCGGGTCACTTTGGCCTACCACAGCTGCAAAGTCAGGTGTCAGTGAAACTATGAAACCCCCAAAGCAGGGACTCGACAAAAGGGCCAAGCAAAGACAGAGACTCACCAAGGAGTTTGCGGCAGTTCTCCTTGACGTTCTTCTCCAAGGCAGTTTGCTCGTTGTGTAGCCCCACGATGATGGAATCCGTGGCTTTGCGTTCTTCCTCAGCCGCAGCGACGATAGCCTTCGCCCGTTCCTCCGAAGAAATTGAGGCCGCTTTAGCCTCCTCCAAGTCCTTGACCAGGGAGGTTATCCGCCCATTCGTCGCGTCCAGTTCGGCGACTGGGACATACCCCTCAAGGGCCTTGGAGATTTCAGCCGGGAAACCATCTGCAAAAGAAGACATCAGAGTACTGCACACAACTAGCTCACACCCGAAAGAGGAGGATAATGACAAATAGATACTCACCAATAGTTTCCTGAAGCCGCCAGTTCACCTCCTGCGCTTCGCGCAAGTCACGCTCCAAGCGCTCTCTCGCGGCCTGCCGATCGGTCGACTCCCTTTGCAGTCCCTGCAAACAAAGAACTCACCTAAGCATTTGACAAAACAAAACCCAGTTCCCAGCCACTGCAATTCAGTGACCAGGAACTCGGGGACTAGAGAAGGAGGAAAAAGAAAATGAATTCCTAGCCGCCGAAATTCAGCGACTAGGAATTCGGGGACTGGAAAGGAGCAAGAGGTTCAGTTCCCATACGATGACATTCAGCGACCAGGAACTCGGGGACTGGACATACTTGAATAGTAGCGCCGAGCATCTTGTGAAGTTCCCCGGCGTCAGTCGACGGGATCGTGAAGGAAGTGCGCCCGTGGCGGGACCCGATGTCCGCATCCACGACTTCTGGATTCTGTGGAGACTGCGTGTCCGCCTCACCTGGAAACCCTCTCGCCATGAAACACGGGAACGTCGCCGACGCTGTGGCGGGGGCGCTGGTTGCCGGGGCTGGCGCTTCCGGCACGGACGCAGCCAATGCTGGTTCCGATCGCGTCGCCACCACCTCTTCGGCGACCGGCGTAGCAGCTGATTCCACGATGCTGCCCTTGGTCGCAGCATCGTTGGCGCCCCTCTTCTGCTTCTTTGTGACCACGGCGGTCGCCACATCTTTAGTGGCCTTCCTCTTCTTGGATGGGTCGCCCTCTCCCATGTCGGTGGCCTGTGGAATCTTAGCCACCGAAGGACGCCCAATCTTCTTAGCCCCTGACCTGCACGAGCCCCCTCAGTCAATACAGCGACAATACAAAAGGAGGAAGGCGGATTGGGACGAGGGAGTGCTACTTACTTAGCGACTGGAAGGACGCGAAGCCCGGTGCTAATATGGGCAGGCTTGTCCAACTCGGGACCCAGCTTGTGGCTGAGCCCCCTCTCGAAGACGTCTGCAGCCCACGAAACCGAGGGCTTCCATGACGATGAAGCTGCAGTCGCTGGGATCTCCGGCTCCGACGCGGCCGCCCCTAACGGCTGTGGCGACTTGGACATCATCGCCTCAGCCGCTTCTTGGTCTGGAACCCTCGAGGCCGTCGGCGCAATCGCCGCCAGGGGAACTTCTACCACCACCTCCGTGTCCTCGCCCTCCAACCCCTTTGTCGGGACTACGTCCCTTGGGGCCTTGTGCGAGACTTCGGGAGAACCTTCATCGTCAGAATCGTCATCCGACTCGAACACCACCGCCGACTTGGCCGGTGACGCGGGCCTTTTCGCTGGCGACTTGGGCCGGCGTGCAGGCTTCGACGGCGTGGCGGTGCGCCGGGACATTTTCTCCTGTGCGACCTCGTCGCCTTCGTCGTGCTCGTCCAGGCTACGGCTCACTTCGACTTCACGCTGTCTCTGCATCCGGGTCTTGCGAGCCACAGGCGCTGGGGGAGGGACCTCTTCCTCCTCCCCATCGCTGTTGGAAGGGTCCCCCTCGGAGTCTTCCTCCAGTTCCTAGGGAACCTCTTCATCAAGCGGAGGGAGCCAGCCCTCCAGTACCTGAAAAAGCTTAGAACCACCACGAGTCAGAAACACCAAGCGAGGAGACTGAAATTGAGACACTGACGTAGCAGTTGGAAAGAGAACTTACTGTGGGGGCTTCATTCTTCACAGGAGTGTACGGGGTGACCCCGACCGCCACGCTGGTGAACTCCACGTCGGTGATCTTCTTCATGGCAGCCTTGTAGTCCTCGGCCTCCCATGACTCCTTGCTGGTTCGATATGGGTCGTGCTTCCCGCTGTATTCATACATCCAGTGCGGTCGAGCTGCCAGCGGAACCAGGCACCGCTCGAGCCAGCAGTTGTAGAGGTTGATCAGAATCAACCCCTGGCCCTTCAGCTTCTGGATCTGGTCCATCATTTCTGCGACGGCCATCCGCTGATCTTCGGGAAGCTTCTTCGGTGCCAACCGACAGGGCTCGCTCCTCTCGGCGACGAACTCGAGAAGAGCCACTTCGCCGGAGGGAGTGGCTTCCTTGATGTAGAACCAGCTCTTCTTCCACTCGCTGGCGGCCTTCTTCGGCAAGAGGAGCTTGGCGAAGTTAGCCTTCGGCTTCAGTTGAAACGTGACTCCGCCTGTGACCAGCATCAAGCCCCTGGACGCCTCGCGCCCGATGCGGCCGTGGAAGAGCTCCAGCTATAGCGGGAAATACGGCCTGCAGCCAAGGTAACATTCGCAGAAGGCGACGAAGATCGCTAGCTGCTTGATGCTGTGCGGACCAAGATCCGATGGCTTGATCGCGTAATACACGCAGAAGCGGCGGAAAAAGAGAGAGGTGGGGAATCCCAGACCCCTCTCAAGATGACTGGGGAAGCAGATGAACTCGCCGGGTCGCGGCTTCGGCTCGGTCTCGGAGGAGGGGGGAACCCGCCAATTCCCCTTGCGGAGCACTCCAGCGTCTTTGTAAGATCTAAGCTGGGCCGTGGTACACTTAGATTTCCCCCATGAGCCTTTAGGAGGCGCCATCGGGTAGGATGTGGAATCGCACGATGCGGAAAGAACAAGTCGGAAGGACGTAGGCAGGAAGATTGGAGGAAGGAAGAACATATGGGGAAGAGTGAAGAATGCGAAGAAGGACTGTGGAGTTGAACCATCACTCCCCTTATATGGGAAACGCCACCCGCCAAAATCGGGGTAGCCATTACTCGCGGTAATTACGCCATAGTTACCGTTGGAAATTCCAACGGATAGTTTGACCAGGTTTGACGGTCCAACTCCTTTAGTTCACCCGCCACCCGCCCGTCTTTCCATTCGCTGAGACGACGACTGGGCGGCGGTGACATTCATTGAGTCGACGAGTGGTAACATGGGGAAATTCTCCTTGGTTCTAATGGAGTCCATCACCGACTCGACTGGACACCCAAATTGGGCTCGCCTACTCCGAACGCCAAAAGGACGCCTGCGCCTGCATCAACGATGGCCTCGGGGACTACTGATGGGGATATGCCGAAGGGGGTATGCCCAGCAGGACGTTCCGATTGGGCCGAAGGGCCTGCGAGTGCGTCCGAAAGACGGCGACTGGACTACGAAGGAAGGAAAGGCCCAGCGACTGGCGACTAGAAGCCCAGAAGCGTAGTGGAAGCCCAATCGGACTAGGTCGAAGTCTCCGGATCCTTATCTTGTTCGGGGATAGCTTGTAAACCCTAGCGAGGTGCTTCATAAATAAACCTCCCTAGGGTATCCTGGAGACTTACGTTCCATCATACACCCCCTCAAGCGACTCGCTGCCTAGCCGCTGAGCTCGCCACCCCTGTAAGTCGCTCTCTCATAATCTAATCTAGCAGGAGTAGGTCTTTACCCTCCAGGGGGCCGAACCTGGGTAAACCCATGTGCATCCGCCCCCATCTCGCACCGCAGATGGCTGCCAACTCTTCCTCATGACTCAATCGCTGCCAGTGGCAGCGACTGCCGTGGCCATTTCCACGACAAAAAGGCCTTCATAAAAGGAAGTAGACATTCAAGTTTCATAAAGAGCTTCCAAAAATTATGGTACTTATAGCTTTCAGCTCTCATTGCCCCTATCATAAGCATCTTGAAGTTATTAAGGTTAAAGTGAACAAACTATGGTGTACATGCTTGACGAAGTATATGTTAGGAATCTCATGTCCCTTGTATACGAGGGCCACTCCTCATGCTACTCAAGTGTAGTCACCGGTAAGTTCTTGTCATTGTAAGTACATGTGTATCATACAGAACCGCCAACGGGGTACCCCTTGCCCGATGATACGGAAGAATCCCCATATCAAAATGACAAGGCAAGCAGACAACGAGCATCTCAGCAATCTTCTTATTTACCATGGGAATATGGTGCTTTTTTCTCTCTTTCCTCTTTTCATATCTCTTTTTTTTTCTTTTTCTCTTTTTTCTCAACATAGGACTCTTTTTTATAAGAAGAATGCTTCATAGACAGCTCATTATGGTTACGCTGCAGGTTTCCACCATGTCGGCATGGATTAGACCAGCGACCCAGGCATTTCTCTAACACATATACATAACTCCATATACTTACAAGCTCCCCTTTCATTTCACACCGACAACATCCATATACAAAAGACCATGATATCAACTAGGTACAAGTACCAAGTGCAATGTGGAAAGCATTCCCCATGACAACATGGTTCTGCTAATTCCCAACAAATAAGTGCAAGCATATACAACATAGACGACACAATGGTTCAAGTTTATTAAGGGCAAGAAAAGTAAAGTGTGCCATCAAGTTCATGAGAGCTTTAATCACTAGTTTTCCCATAACAAGTTTAATTCGGAAGGTAAACAAAAGCATGAATATACTTGGGATAGCATAATCTAGTAGGTAGGTATGGTGGACTCTTTGGAATAACTTGGTTTAGGGAGTTGTATGCATGAGTGGAACTCATACTTGGTTGTGGAGGCTAGCAAAAGACTAGGAGCGACAAACTAAGAGAGAAATAATGGCCATAATCATGTAGAGCGACAAAACATCATTGATCAAAGCATAAAGTGATACTACAAGTTGAAAACGAAAGGATCATAAAGGCTATGGTGACTTGAGATAGTCATAACATGGTGTGAGCATGCACCAAGTCAACCCAAATAAAGCATCAAATGAGAATACCACTATACTATGCTTTAATATGCTAAAACAACACATGATTCATCCAAGGCACATTAAGCAATCTCAATTGTTTATAACAAGTCATGCTACAACAAAGAATACTAAGCATAAAGCCAAAACAATATCAAGCATGGCATGACAAAGCATAGGCCACAGTCAAAAACGAGCTCTTTTTACCACAAAAGTATGAACTTTCCTACTCTTTTCCAAACCAAACCAAACTATTTGCAAACCAATGTATGAAAGAGGGTGACATGGGTATACCCTACATGTACTCGAGCTTGGTATATACAGCCTAAATACGTAAAGGCCCATAGTGTCGCCAAGGCCCAAATGAAGGACTCGAGTAACCTACGGACTCTCGATTGCTTGAAGAACAAGAAGAAGCTAAAGATAGAAAGTTTGAAGGGGAAAACCCTAGCTTGTAACCGACTCGACCTGCTACCCAAGACCTAGCCTACCTATATAAAGTCTAGGAGGGGGCGGCGAGGAGGACACACGCAACCCTAGTTTCCACAACCCTCGCCAGATTGCATCTGCGCACCATTGTAATCTTCGATTCCTTCGATAATTCCACGAGCAGACAAGAAGGAGTAGGGACCTCTACGAGGCCTGAACCTGGGTAAATCTTTGAGTCCCTTGTGTGCTTGTTTGCTAGCCGATAGATGTCTCCATCGCTCCCTCCTTCTCCAAAACCCAAGTCCAGAACAATGGGCATTGATGAGTTAAACCCTTGTCAATTGGCGCCGTCTGTGGGAATTGGGAGTGCTGATGTTGCGGCTTCTTCGGCCCCATCAACCGCGATCTACAACTCCGCAACAGCAGAGATTCGCCAGCTCTTCGGCGCGTTCGACTTCACCGTCCACACGCCAGCCACTCGCCCGGCTTTCGAGTCCGTAGGCGATGGGATCAACCTGGCAATAGGGAGCTTCCGCTTCCAAGTTGGTTAGATGGGCATGCTTCGCATGCCTGATCAGCCGATGGCGCTGTCGGTTGCTCCAGCATCATGGTTCCCTCCATCGATCGGCACACTCAGTGAGCTCAACGCCCCGACAGCAGTCGAAAACATGGTCAGCGACAGCAGTCGTGACTCCGATCTGGGCGACCTGGCCACTAAAGATGGAACCTATGGTTCCGGATCTGAGAGTTGTGGGAGCAGCAGCTTCCCCAATCACTTCATGTGCGCCGCCATCAACGCAGGCGACACCTCCGCCAACCGCGACAACACGGGCAATCGCGGTAATGGAACCGACCCGCCAAACGGCGGCAACGGAGCTAACGGTGGTAACGGTGGCGATCGCACCAACACCAACAATGGAGGAGCAGTCGAACCTCCAACCATAATAAACGAGCAAACCGGCAAACGCGTCGTGATCAAGCTCAACGAGCAAGAATGGGATCGCTGTCGCGAGGCCCTACGAGGCACTCCTCTACCCTTCGGATCTCCGCAAGAACTGCTAATGGGCTACCATTGGCTCCTGAAGGAAGAATTCAAGCGCCAAGTGCAAACAATCGCGCAACTCGAGGCGTGCAAAAAAGCTGCAGACGAGTCGAGCCTTCATCGTGCAGGGCTCTCCTCCTACGGAGGATCCTCCTCAAGAGGCAACGAGTACATTGCTAAAAAGAGGCAATCTCGGATGGCCCATCTCACCGAGCAAGAACGCATAGAAGCTGCAAAGGTCCTCGACTTCAGCTCTATGACAGTCGACACACGGGGCAATGTGGTCCCCAAGACGCCGCAGGTTGCGGTGACAACGGCCACCATGTACCTCCTTAACAACCAGCCGCCAGCTGGAGATCCCCGAGCCGCCATGCATCAATCTACGATCGCGGGCTTGGGATTAATCGAGGCCACCCTCGACAAGGAGCCAACACCAGAGCCGAAAAAGGGCAAAGCGCTACTCCTCGCCCTCATCTAGCGACGACAGTCACGAGCTGTCTTGACGCTGCCGCTCACGGTGACACGACCGCGACTACGATGCGCGCGATGACCTCACGCAGCGCAAGATTGACAAATCAAGGGCGTGACGCGCTCGGTCGACTGACTCAGAAGAGGAAGATGTGGAGCTCTGCGGTGCCAGATGCTTCAGCAGATCCATTAGGAAGAAGCGAATGCCTAAGGGGTTTAAACTCCCGTCAGAGAACCCGAAGTTCGACGGCCTACAGGACCCAAAAATCTGGCTGGAGGACCAAATCTCCTCCATTAGGCTCGACGGAGGCAGTCGAAGCACGGCCATGCAATGCTTGCAGCTACAGCTGCAGGGCGCCGCCCGAGCATGGCTCAACAACCTCGCACGCGGATACATTCGCAGCTGGGATGAGCTGGTTTACAGGTTCGTGTGCAATTTCAAGGGCACGTACAAGCGGCCTGCATCAATCGAAGAGCTAAGATGCTGCCAGCAACGATCGAGCGAATCGCTACGCTCCTACATCCAAAGGTGGTACATCATCAAGAACTCCGCACAGAACATCTCGAAGGATCACGCGATTGATGCATTCAACGGCGGCGTCCGCCGCATAGAGCTCAGGGAGGAGCTGGGCTGCTCGAAGCCCAAGACCATTGATCACTTGATGGAAATCGCGTTCACTCCGACGAGGAGGCAGAACTCGAGCGCAGACGCGATCGTCGAGCCAAACGCCGTATGCGCATCTACGATGACCGCGACGACGTCAACATGGTCACAGCCGGCTACGCCGACAGACGCGATGACAACCGCAACAGCGGATACCGTAATGGTGGATACCGCGACTCCGGGAAGACCACGCAAGTGTGGCAACACCGCGATCGTGAGGAAGCACCCGCAACATCCATTGAAGACAAACTGTCCGGGCCATGTACGGTGCACTTCTACATCGACAAGCATGACGGGAAGAAGAAGTCCAGCCACCTCCTCAAGGACTGCCGCGAGTTCCTCAAACTACACAAGGGATTAGCTCGGATGAACCGCAATGCAGTCGAAAGAGGCTACAGAGCCGCCCCAGGCGCCGTGGCACATGGCGCTTCGCCACCACCACCTGGAATGCCCCCAAACGCAGCTGCACCGGACCAGCACCAGGGAGGCGATCCCTACCCAAGGGCCATGGGTACCATGATGATCCAAAAAGGACGCCCCTCCAATCGGGTGCAGAAGGCCATCACTCGCCAAGTCAACTTGGCCACGCAATCGCCACCATCTACCACTGAGTACCTTAGTGGAAGCGAGTCATGCATCACCTTCGACAAACGCGACCACCCGCCTTAAGTACCTCGTCTAGGCCATTGTCCCCTCGTACTCGAGGCGCAAATTGAAGGCTTTGACATGAGCCGCGTCTTCATGGATGGCGGAAGCGGCATCAACCTCATATTCGCGAGTACCTTGCGAGCAATGAGGATCCCTCTAACTTGCCTGGAGGCCTCGGACACAACATTCCACGGCATCGTCCGAGGAAAAGGCGTATATCCCCTAGGCAAAATCAACCTCGACGTCATCTTCGGCATGCCGAAGAACTTCCGGTGTGAACGCATCGACTTTGAGGTCGTCGACTGGCCCTCACAATACCACTGCATCCTCGGACGTGTCGCGTCCGCTAGGTTCATGGTAGTGCCACACTACGCCTACCTGCAGATGAAAATGCCAGGTCCCAATGGCGTCATCACGGTCAATGGGAACTTCGAGAGATCCGACACCTGCGACAGGGAATTCAATAGAATTTCCCAGTCCTTCGGCATGCAGGAAGAACTCGCAAGACTAAAAGAGTCAACAGACAACAGTTTGCCCCCTGAGCCGGCCAAGCTCGCCCGATCTATCCTTCGACTCATCGGTGCACACAAAGAAGGTGCAGGTCCACCCATCGGATCCCGCCAAGACGGCCCTCATCGCCAACAACTTGAGTCTCGCGTAGGAACTCGCGCTCGTCGAATTCCTCCGTGAGCACTGGGAAATTTTCGCCTGGTGTCCTGTGGACATGCCAGGAGTTCCCAGGGAATTCGCCGAGCACGCACTCAACGTCAACCCTAACGCAAGGCCAGTCAAGCAAACAATTCGGTGATTGTCCGAGCCATGAGCGCAGGCAGTCGGAATGGAGATCAACAGACTCCTCGACGCCAAGTTCATACGCGAGATCAAGGAAAGCACTTGGCTCGCCAACACGGTGCTGGTTCCAAAAAAGGACACGGATATCCTGCGGATGTGCGTGGACTTCACCTCTCTGAATAAGCACTGCCCAAAGGATCACTTCCCGTTGCCGGGCATCGACCAGATCATCGACTCCACCGCGGGATACGAGCGCCTCTGCTTCCTCGACGCTTACTAAGGCTATATTCAGATTCGAATGAAGGAGGAATACCAAGAGAAAACAATGTTTACAACGCCCTTTGGTGTGTTCTGCTACAACATAATGCCCTTCGGGCTAAAGAACGCGGGAGCCACCTACCAGTGGTGCATGCAGGCTTGCCTCAAGGAACAACTGGGTTGCAATATTCAAGTCTATGTCGATGACATAGTAATCAAGACCAAGGAAGAAGCCTCACTAATGAACGATTTGCGCGAGACCTTCGCCAACCTCAACCACTACCGGATCAAGCTCAATCCGGACAAATGCGCCTTTGGCGTACCATCTGGGCAACTATTCGGCTACCTCGTCTCTGCCAGGGGAATCGAGGCAAACCCGAAGAAAATAAAAGCCATACTGGCCATGGAGAAGCCGAAAAACATAAGGGGCGTCCAGCAGCTGGCTGGGCAAATCGCGGCCCTTAGTCGATTCATCAGTTGGATGGGTGAAAAGGCGCTGCCCTTCTACCAACTCCTCCGCAAAGCTAAAAAATTCGAGTGGACCAACGAAGCGCAGGAAGCATTCGAAGACCTCAAGCGCCTTCTATCCACCTAGCCGGTACTAGTGACCCCACGGGAAAGGGAGCCACTGTTGCTATATATCTCCGCCACAAACCAGGTGGTTAGCACAGTGCTCGTCGTCGAGCTAGCCGAGGAAAACAAAGTCCACGGGGTACAACACCCAGTATACTACCTCAGCGAGGTCCTCACGCCAACAAAATAGCGGTACCCAGACTACCAGAAGCTGGCGTATGGTGTCTTCATGACTGCCCGACGACTATGCCATTACTTCTAGGAACACCCAATCGTGGTGGTCAACGACGCCTCGTTGGGGCACATCCTCAATAACCCCGACGCCACGGGACGAGTCGCGCTTTGGGGAATAGAATTGTCTCCACGAGACAACACATACGAAAAGCGCGACGCAATCAAGTCGCAAGTTCTCCCTGACTTCCTCGTGCACTGGATGGAGAACCAGCTCCCGGACAAACCAGATATGTCCTACCTCTGGACAATGCACTTCGATGGGTCCAAGCGGAAAGACAGAGCAGGCGCAGGTGTCATACTGACATCACCTCAAGGGGACAAGTTGAAGTATATCCTGTGAATGCAGTTCATAGCCTCCAACAACGAAGCTGAATACGAGGCCCTGTTGCATGGGATGAGGATGGCAAAAGCCTGCGGCGCCAAGAGGCTCATCATATACGGCGACTCCAAGTTGGTCGTCAACCAAACAATGCATGAGTGCGACGCACTAAATGACAACATGATCGTGTACCGTGACCTCTACGACACACTCGAAGGAGACTTCGACGGTTGCGAGCTGCGGCACGTAGGTCGCGAAAGCAACGAAGAGGCGGACGCACTCGCCAACGTAGGATCTACCTGCACCACCATACCACCCGACGTATTTCTCGAGCGCATCAGCGAATGCTCCATCAAGCCGAAGGCCACAGAGAAGAAAACCAGCGCAGCAACGGACTCGGGGGCGACGTCGCCCAATGAGTCAATGGCACTCGATGACCTGGAGCTGGACACAGGACTCGAGGGACCAATGAGCGTCATGATGATTGAGCAATCCTGGACGCAACCGTACATCACGTACCTCCTCAGCAGAAGGCTACCGGATGATCCGACTGATGCACGGCACATCGCGCGGCGATCCAAGGCATTCGCTGTTACCAATGGCGAACTGTACAAACGCAGCATCACAGGAGTACTCCAATGATGCGTCTCCACGGCCGATGGAAGAGCTGTTCTCCTTGACATCCATGAGGGGACCTGCGGGCACCACGCCGGCAGTCGCGCCCTCGTCGCCAAAGCTCTACAAGCTGGATTCTATTGGCCTACGGCCATGCACGATGCCAAGGACATCATCCAGAAATGCAACGCTTGCCAACGATTCGCGGACAAGCCGCACGCACCAGGCGCAGAGCTCCGGCCAATTCCATTGGCCTGTCCCTTTGCACAATGGGGACTCGACATGGTTGGCAAACTCCCAAGGTCCTCACGAGGAGGCTATGTCTACCTCTTGGTCGTAGTCGACAAATTCACCAAGTGGATTGAGGCCATGCCAATGACCAACCAATTAGGACACAGCGCAGTTAAGTTCTTCGAATCCATCGTTTATCGTTTTGGAGTACCGCACAGCATCATCACCGATAATGGGACGAACTTCACATCCAAGGAGTTCCAAGAATTCTGCGAGAATCTGGGGATCAACATCAGCTACGCCTCTGTAGCACATCCACATACCAACGGTCAGGTGGAAAAAGCAAACGGGCTCGTCTGCGGCGGCATCAAGAAGCGACTCCTCCGGCCACTCGAACAAGCCATGGGTCGCTGGCCAGACGAACTGCAATCCGTACTCTGGAGCCTACACACAACTCCAAACAGTGCCACGGGCTACAGGCCATCCTTTATGGTGCATGGATCCGAGGCAGTGCTACCCGCCAAGGTACGGTACAAGGCATCGCATGTGGTTGCTTACAGCGAACAAGAGTCATCCCTTGCACTCAAAGACTCCGTCGACCACCTTGACGAAGAAAGAGAAATCGCCGCGGAAAGATCAACGATCTACCAGCAGAACCTGCGCAACTACCACAGTAGGAGGCTACGCCCTAGATCCTTCATCGGCGACTGGTCCTCGCGAAGCAGCAAGGACATCTCAAGCTCGAGTCCCCCTGGGAAGGACCATATGTGATTACAGAAGTAATCCCAGGTGGTGCCTATCGCCTTCAAGATTTAGAGACAGGAGTCGCATACTCCAACCCTTGGAACGTCGCACAACTGCGATGCTTCTACCCTTAGTCGTTTTACTTTTGCATCACAAATACGGCACTCAGCCAAGGCTACTTAGCCACACATTGTACCTCGTACTATCTCACAAATAAATAAAGCTAAGTGCCCCAAAACTCTGTATCTTCCTTCATTTTTCCACAACTTATCGACTCGAGGGCTACGCCACCCTATATAATTCTGTTCTACGAACCAAAACGCGATATCCTAAGTAGCTGGCACATCAATCGAAACCCTTGACACAACATCAACCCAGCTGCAACGCACCTGACAGGTTGGCAAGGGACTGAGATAAGATCATGGCCAGGCTAACGAAAAGGACTCGCATAGTGCAACGCACTTCATGCTCACAAAGCTCTTTTTACATATTCGACAATAAAATTATATACAACATTTATACGAACTTTACAACACGGGTACACTTATGTGCAGGATACAAACTAAGCTACTACTGCATCAAGAGAATGTTGGTTTGTTCCTCAAAGAAGTCGACAATCTCTTCTGCTGGGCGATCCATAGCCTGGTAGTGTGGCATCATATTCCAGGCAGAACCTGCTGGTGGCACAGGCAGCCCAGCCGCAATTGCCGCAACATCTACGTCAGGCCTATGCAGTCGCACCAGCGATAGAGCGGCCTTGGCACCAGCCACCAACTGTTGCCTCACACACTCGCGAACCGCGGTCAGGTCTTGAAACTTGGCAAGGAGGGCCAGCAAACTCGATGGAGTAACATCCAGCAGAAACATCGTATGATAAATGTTCTTCAAGCATGACTGCGACTTCTTCAGGAAGTGCAGCACTTGCGACGCACGATCCTGTAGGGTCGCCAGCGCAATCGCACGATCATGATCTACCCAGAAGTATCCACTCTCTTGAAGTTGCTCCTAGGTGAGATCATGCATACGAATGGCAATTCTATCCTTCTCATCCTGCGGATGACGCGCGCTAACAACTACACGAAGCAGCAACAGCAACATAAGTACAACGCACTATCGCGAGTGACTACAAAGAAACTATAAGAGCAAGGAAACTAACACTTGAATTGGTCGCCCAGCTATGTGATACATTGCAAATGTATCTATAATTTTTGATGTTCCATGCTTGGTTTTATCCACTTTCTTCTGTTTTGTTCCAACTTTGGAGTACATTTCATATGATTTCTTGGACTAACCTATTAACAAGAGCCATAGTGCTAGCTGCCTGTTTTCTACTGTTTTTGGTTCCAGGAAAGTCAGAAAATGAATATTCTCGGAATTGGATGGGACAAAAGCCAAAGTGCCTATTTTTCCAGAAGGTATCAAGTGCCAGAATACGAGATGGAGAAGGGCCAGGGGCCGGCCACACTACCTGTCCGCGCGGCCAGGCCTGGCCCGCGCCAGGGGGTGGTGTGGTGGCTCCCGGCAACCCCTCGGCCTCTCCTTCCGCCTATAAGTTGCCCTCGGGACGAAAACCCTAAGTACCCGATCAAAAATCCACGAAAGAGTCTGTAGCCGCCGTCATCTCCATCCCTAGATCGGCAGGGATCTGAAGCTCTTCCTGGCACCCTTCCGGAGAGGGGAATTCACCCTGGAGGCCTTCTTCATCACCATGCAAGCCTCCGGTGTGATGCGTGAGTAGTTCATCCTTGGACTACGGATCCATGTAGTAGCTAGATGGCTGGTTTCTCCTCCTTTGTGCTTTCATGTTTAGATGTTGTGAGCTCCGTTCATGATCAAGATCATCTATTTGTAATTCATACATGTTGTGTTTGCGGGGATCCGATGGATATTGAGATGCTATTTCAGATTGATTATTGATTCTATCATATCTTTGTTATTTGTGGTCTTGCATGCTTTCCGTTGTTAGTAGCTATCTTGGCCAAGTAGATGCTAGCAACTCCAAGAGTTAGTATTTATGCTCGATAGTGGGTTCATGCCTCTGGTAATCTAGGGAAGTGACAGAAATCTCTAAGGTACTAGATGTGCTATTGCTACTAGGGAGAAAACAACAATCCTTTGTTCATAGAACAATCGTATTGTTTACTTTACACGTAGTTCGTAAAGCAATAATCTTATGCTTGCAACTTAATACTGGAGGGGGTTCGGATGATAACCTGAAGGTGGATTATTAGTCATAGATGTAGTTGGATGGCGGTCTATGTATTATGTTGTAATGCCCAATCAAGTCTCAAAGGAGTCAAGATGATTAGTATATGCATGTATTGCTTTCTCGGTGTTTGTCAATTGCCCCGCTGTAATTTGTTCACCTAGAATGTTATCTATCTAAGGAGAGCCACCTCTAGTGAACTACGGATCTCGGTCCTTTTTCTTTACATACAACCTATAAATTGTTTCTGCTTTGTGTTTACTTTCTCCAAACTTTTACTTCTTTCCATTCGATACATTTAATCCTTTGTTTTCCGCAAAACACGGTGAGATTGACAACCTCATCGCAAGTTGGGGACAAAGTTTTGTGGTTGTGTTGTGCAGGTCTCCACGTTGCTACTAGCACTTGTAGTGCGCCCTACCAAAGCTCAGCTAGTAACACCTTTGGGGTGTTTCCTTGCTCCTACTGGTTCGATTAAACCTTGGTTTCATAACTGAGGGAAAACTTACTGCTGTGGTCATCGTACCTTCCTCTTGGGGTTCCCAACGAGCTCTACGTTGAAAGTCGAGCGCATCAAGATTTTCTGGCGCCGTTGCCGGGGAGTCAAGGACATCTTCACAAGGGGAGTCCCTCATAACCAATCTCTTTACTTTGTTGTTTTTTTGCTTAGTTTCTTTTTGCTTTGTTTGCTTGTTTTGGTCTTCAAAAACACAAAAAAAATAGTTTTACTTGTTTGCTTTCTTATTTGAAAACCCAAAAAAAATGACTACTCTTGAAAACACTAAGTTGTGTGACTTCACTAGCACCAACAACAATGATTTTATGAGCACACTTATTGCTCCACCTGTGGCTGAAAATACTTTCTTTGTGATAAAACCTGCTTTGCTCAATCTTGTTATGAGAGAACAATTTTCTGGTATTAGTAATGAAGATGCTGCTTCCCATCTAAATAACTTTGTTGAACTTTGTGAGATGGAAAAGCATAGGGATATAGATGGTGATATTATTAAGCTGAAATTGTTTCCTTTCTCTTTGAGAGGAAAAGCTAAAGAGTGGTTGAATTCTTTAACTAGGAATAGTATTGATTCTTGGACTAAGTGCAAAGATGCTTTTATTGGAAAATACTATCCTCCTGCTAAGATTATATCCATGAGAAGTGAAATAATGAAGTTTAAACAACTTGATAATGAGCATGTTGCTCAAGCTTGGGAAAGAATGAAATCTTTGGTAAAGAATTGTCCCACTCATGGACTGACTGCTTGGATGATCATCCAAACTTTTTATGCAGGATTAAACTATTCTTCAAGCAACCTATTGGATTCTGTAGCTGGAGGTACCTTTATGACCATCACTTTGGGTGCTGCAACAAAACTTCTGGACAATATGATGGTTAATTATTCTGAATGGCATACTGAGAGAGCTCCACAAGGTAAGAAGGTAAATTCTGTTGAGGAAACTTCCTCCTTGAGTGATAAGATTGATATTATTATGTCTATGCTTGTTAATGGGAAAGCCCATATTGATCCAAATAATGTTCCTCTAGCTTCTTTGGTTGCTCAAGAAGAGCAAGTTGATGTGAACTTCATAAGAAATAACAATTTTGGCAACAATGCTTATGGTAATAATGCTTACAGGAACAATTTTGGTAACAACAATTATAAGCCTTATCCTCCTAATACTACTTATGGCTATAATGGTAAATCTGAATTACCTAGTGAAGGAAGAATTTTAGAAGTTGAAAGAGCCACTAAAAACTTCATGCAAATGCAATATGAGCAGAATAAGCTATTTACTAAAACTATGGAGGAACAATCTATCATTTTGAAGAACATTAGGCATCAACTTGAGAGTCTAAATAGGGAAATTCCTGGTTTACAATTGAAACTCTCTAATGCTGAAAGAAATATATCATCTCTATCTGAAGCTCAATCTTCATTGATTAATAAAATGGCTATTAAACCTGAAACTAATGAGAATCCCTTTGCAGCCACTAATGCTATACAAGTAAGAATTGATGAAAATGTTAGACTATTAGCTGAATTACATGCTAAGTGGGAAAGAGAAGATGAAATTGCTAGAAACATTAGTGTTTCTACTATCACCACCACTAGTGTTGAGGCTACTAATAGTTCTACTACTTTAGATGATAAATTTGATTTTGATCTTGATGGTTGCAATATTTCTGAAGTTATTAAGTTCCTACAAAAGCTTGCAAAAAGTCCTAATGTTAGTGCTATGAACATGGCTTTTACAAAACACATTACTGATGCTCTCATAAAGATTAAAGAAGAAAAGATGAAACATAAAGCTTCTATTCCTATAAAACAAGAGGATGGTTGGGAACCCATCATTAATATAAAAGTAAATGACTTTGATTTCAAAGCTTTGTGTGATCTTGATAGTAGTGTTTCTATTATGCCTAGAAGGATTTATGATATGCTTGATTTGCCTCCTCTTGAAGATTGTTATTTGAATGTCCCACTTGATGCTAATGCTAAAAAGAAACTCATGGGGAGTATTAATGATGTTCTTATTATGGTTAATGATTCCTATGTCCCCGTTGATTTCCATGTTTTGGATGTTGAATACAATGCTTCTTGTCCTATTACTTTGGGAAGACCCTTTCTTAGAACTGTTGGTGCCATCATTGATATGAAAGAAGGCACCATTAAATGTCAACTACCACTCAAGAAAGATATAGAACACTTCCCTAAAAAGAGAGAAAAGATTTATTTTGCTTCTCCTATGAAAACAAAATTTGGTTTTAATGCTTCTTCATTTGAGAACACTTGGTTCTTTCTTTCCTTCTTATGCCTAACTTAAAGGCGTTAAAGAAAAGTACTTGTTGGGAGATAACCCAAGAGTTTTAGTTGAGTCTTGGAAGTTATTACTTCGTTAATAACCGCTCCGTATCCTTTTTATTTGCTTTTTGTGCCAAGAGTAACCTCTAATGAGAGTGAAGTAATGATTGGGAAAGTTACTGTCCCGAAACAGATTTTTGTGCTTCACCACAAAAATTCTTGAGAGAGCTCTGTACGTCGGATTGAGCTGTAATTTTTTGTACTCCTGACCCAGGTTATTATCTAACTTTCGTTAGTTCAACACTTTTTGATTTGAGCAACCGAAGGTCTTAGAAAAAATTCGTCTTTACCTGCTGGTCTGTTTTGACAGATTTCTGCCATTTTCTGCATTTGCTTCTTGTTAGTTCCTTCTTGAGTTCCTTTGGGGAATTGAGCTTTTTGAGGGAAGTGCTACAGTATCTAGTGTTCTAATGGAAGTTTATTTGGTGTTAGAACTGAATGTTGAGACTTATTTATCTTAAGTGTACTAATGTTGCTAATGAGATTGTGTGAAGTTTTGTATGAAGGAAAAATTTTCAGGTGTATGGAAGGAATGAGTAATGAGATGAAGGATGGACTAAAGCTCAAGCTTGGGGATGCCACGCGTGTCACCCCAAGAAATATCCAAGAAGTACAAGCGTCAAAGCTTGGGGATGCCCAAGGCATCCCCTTCTTCATCAATAAAAATCTCAGGTTTCTTCCAAACGCTTCATTTTTATTATTTCATGCACAGTTGTGTTTTTCTTGGAGCGTCTTCCTTTTCATTTTCGTTTTGGTTTTTAGTTTGAGTGGTTTGCTTAGTTTTCTGAATAAGTTGGTTGGACCCCCTCTTTCATACATTGTTTTGCAATTAGTTTGGTTTGCTTTGGAAAAGAGTAGGAAAGTTCATGCCTTTGTGGTAAAAAGAGCTCGTTCTTGACTGTGGCTATGCTTTGTCATGGCATGCTTGATATTTTTTTGGCTTTATGCTTAGTACTCTTTGCTGTAGCATGACTTGTGATAAACAATTGAGATTGCTTAATGTGCCTTGGATGAATCATGCGCTGTTTTAGCATATTAAAGCATAGTATAGTGGTATTCTCCTTTGAAGCTTTATTTGGGTTGACTTGGCACATGCTCACACCATGTTATGACTGTCACAAGTCACCATAGCCTTTAGGATCCTTTAGTTTTCAACTTGTAGTATCACTTTATGCTTTGATCAATTATGTTTTGTCGCTCTGCATGATTATGGCCATTATTGCTCTCTTAGTTTGTCGCTCCCGGTCTTTTGCTAGCCTCCACAACCAAGTATGAGTTCCACTCATGCATCCAACTCCCTAAACCAAGTTATTCCAAAGATTCCACCATACCTACCTACTAGCTTATGCTATTCCAAGTATATTCATGCTTTTGTTTACCTTCCACTTGTTATGAGAAAACTAGTGATGAAAGCTCTCACGAACTTGATGGCACACTTTACTTTTTGCCTCTAATAAACTTGAACCATTGGGTCCTTCTTTGTTGCGTATATGCTTGCGCTTTATAAGTTGAAATTAGTAGAACCATGTTCCATGGGGAACGCTTTCAACATTGCACTTGTACTTTGTACCCCGTTGATATCATGTTCTTTTGCTTACGGATCCCGGTGGTGTGAAATAAAAGTGGAACTTGTAAGATCATGGAGTTTGTATGTGTGTAGAGAAACGCCTGGGCCGCTAGCCTAAGCCATGCCTAATCATGGTGGAAACTTGCAGCATCACCATAATGAGCACTCTATGAAGCATCCTCAGTAAAAACCTATGCAAAGAGCAAATAAAAAGATCGCTGAGATGCTCATTGTCTGCTTGCCTTATCATTTTGATTATGGGAAAGCTCCCGTATCATGTGCAAGGGGTACCCCGTTGGCGGTTCTTAATGATACACATATACTTACAATGACAAGAGCTTACTCGTGACTGAAGTTGAGTAGCATGAGGATCGGTCTTTGTAAGTAAGGGGCATGAGATTTCGGTTTATAACTTGTCAAGCATATCCTCTTAGTTGTGTCACTTTAACCTTAATCACCTTAAAGATGCTTATGATAGGGGCAATGAGAGCTGAAAGCTATAAGTACCATAATTTTTGGAAGCTCTTTATGAGACTTGAATCCCTACTTCCTTTTACAAAAGGCCTTTCTTCCACCATTATATTGAGTCTCCACCTTCTATCTTTATGCACCTACTTTGAGAGCATAGTGGCCATTCTTAGTTCTATGTGCATTGCCCCAAGACTAGTTGATTGATGCATAACTTGATATTGCTTGTTTTAAACTATTGTATCTAGTCACTCTTATGAACTTTTAAGGTGTCCTATGCATTTATATTTGCTACTCTATCGAGGGACAAGCTGAATACTATTATGCTATGTTTTCTTTATGTGAAACAAACAAACGTCTTGCAAATCATTGTTATTCATGAATCTTTTGTTTGTGCATTTTCATGTTGCATCATAGTTTCTTTGCTTATTGCTAGAACTTTGTCTTTCATGTTATGATTGAAGTACTATGATCCTAGCTTTGAATGTTTTGCAAATACTTTGATCAAGTCTTTGATGGTGCATGTCACCTCAAAAATTATTTCTTTTTATCACTTACCTACTCGAGGACGAGCAGGAGTTAAGCTTGGGGATGTTGATACATTGCAAATGTATCTATAATTTTTGATGTTCCATGCTTGGTTTTATCCACTTTCTTGTGTTTTGTTCCAACTTTGGAGTACTTTTCATATGATTTCTTGGACTAACCTATTAACAAGAGCCACGATTACTGTTTTCTGCTGTTTTTGGTTCCAGGAAAGTCAGAAAATGAATATTCTCGGAATTGGACGGGACAAAAGCCAAAGTGCCTATTTTTCCGGAAGGGATCAAGTGCCAGAATACGAGACGGAGAAGGGCCAAGGGCCGGCCACACCACCTGGCCACGCGGCCAGGCCTGGCCCGCGCCAGGGGGTGGTGTGGTGGCTCCTGGCACCCCCTCGGCCTCTCCTTCCGCCTATAAGTTGCCCTCAGGACGAAAACCCTAAGTACCCGATCAAAAATCCACGAAAGAGTCTGTAGCCGCCATCATCTCCATCCCTAGATCGGGAGGGATCTGATGCTCTTCCCGACACCCTGCCGGAGAGTGGAATTCACCCTGGAGGCCTTCTTCATCACCATGCAAGCCTCCGGTGTGATGCGTGAGTCGTTCATCCTTGGACTACGTATCCATGTATTAGCTAGATGGCTGGTTTCTCCTCCTTTGTGCTTTCATGTTTAGATCTTGTGAGCTCCGTTCATGATCAAGATCATCTATTTGTAATTCATACATGTTGTGTTTGTGGGGATCCGATGGATATTGAGATGCTATTTCAGATTGATTATTGATTCTATCATGTCTTTGTTATTTGTGATCTTGCATGCTTTCCAATGTTAGTAGCTATCTTGGCCAAGTAGATGCTAGCAACTCCAAGAGTTAGATAGTGGGTTCATGCCTCTGGTAATCTAGGGAAGTGACAGAAATCTCTAAGGTACTAGATGTGTTGTTGCTACTAGGGAGAAAACAACAATCCTTTGTTCATAGAACAATCGTATTGTTTACTTTACACGCAGTTAAAAAGCAATAATCTGTTGCTTGCAACTTAATCTTGGAGGGTTCGGATGATAACCTGAAGGTGGATTATTAGTCATAGATGCAGTTGGATGGCGGTCTATGTATTATGTTGTAATGCCCAATCAAGTCTCAAAGTAGTCAAGATGATTAGTATATGCATGTATTGCTTTCTCGGTGTTTGTCAATTGCCCTGCTGTAATTTGTTCACCTAGCATGTTATCTATCTAAGGATAGCCACCTCTAGTGAACTATGGATCCTGGTCCTTTTTCTTTACATACAATCTATAAACTGTTTCTGCTTTGTGTTTAATTTCTGCAAACTTTTACTTCTTTCCATTCGATACGTTTAATCCTTTGTTTTCCGCAAAACACGGTGAGATTGACAAGCTCATCGCAAGTTGGGGACAAAGTTCTGTGGTTGTGTTGTGCAGGTCTCCACGTTGCTACTAGCACCGGTAGTGCGCCCTGCCAAAGCTCAGCTAGTAACACCTTTGGGGTGTTTCCTTGATCCTACTGGTTCGATTAAACCTTAGTTTCATAACCGAGGGAAAACTTACTGCTATGCTCATCGTACCTTCCTCTTGGGGTTCCCAACGAGCTCTACGTTGAAAGTCGAGCGCATCACTATGCCACCTCGCCAAGCAGATACTGCTCTCGGGCGGCGGCTTTCTCCGCCTTCGACTTCCATATATACGCGTTACCGTGGAGCACGGGCAACTTACGCTCCAGCTGCTTCACGCGGTCATGCAGTCGTGAAAGCAGCGACAGCTCATCTACCCTAGAGCGTGGCGGTGCCAAAGTATCATCAAGAAGCGGCGAGTCCTGAGTTTCCCTCAAAGGATCACTTGATGTACCCTACCACAAGCCAAGATAGAAACAAATAAGACGACCAAATCAACACAAAGACAAAAGATTCAAGTGCATTCAAGACTAGCAAAAGTATCAGCAGATACACTCGCTAGCAGGCATGTTCTTAACAGAGGACATAAACTAGTTAACTATTACAAAGTCACTAAGGAGCGATTGGCTTCTTTGACTTCGACGGCTTCGGGGGCTTCATCGAGTCTGTGGCAGTGTCAGATGCCACTGACTTTCCGCCAGCCCCTGATGCCGCAGCCTTTGCCACCTTCTTGGCACGTTGTAGCTCCTCAGAATACTTCACAACCGTGTTTATCAGCTGCGACCCATATTTACCACAGGCAGTCGTGAAAGGAACAAAGACTACCTGCTGGCCATCCATGCTAATAGGCATCGCCTTCGACACCGCGACAGGGTCAATCTCGACTCCGTGGGCCGGCACCATGGCAATTGACATGGACGCGCCAGCCGCGTGGAGAGAGTTCTTGAAGCTGGAAGGAACACCCCCGGCGAGTGACTCCACCAGCTCGCCCACATTCTCGATTAGCTCAGCCTTGGGCATCAGCTCCTCCCGGAGACGACTGAGGACACCCTTGGCCTTGGAGAGCTTATCCTGAATGGCGGCGCTGCGGTCTTCGACTGCCGACATTGCACCCGCCAGAGCATCATCGTGATGAAGGGCCTACGGGTTGAAGCTCAAATCGCCAGCATCTGTACGTAAATCCACACATGGACAAAGCATCAGCACCAACAGCAAAAAGTCGGGCAGAGAAGGATAATGATATCCAAAGCAAAGTACCTGAGAGGGCCTTGGCAATCAAAAAAAGCTGTTCTTCGAACAACTTCTCCCTAGCTGCAAAGGAGGCACGAAGATCCTCTTCGCCCCTTTGCGCCTCGTCACGCGCTACGATTGCCTCATCGCGACCCTTCACAGCCGTGGCGAGGGTTTTCTCCATGGTGGCAGCGTTGCACAGGAGGACGTTATGTTCAACTACAAAACAAAAGGGATTGACTATCAGTCAACAATATAAAAAGGAAAAGAAGAGGAAGTGAAAAAACACTTACTTTCAACCACACGATGACGCGTCTCCAGCATTGCATCCTGGCGGCCCATCGCGAGCACTTGCTCCGCCAAGTGTGCGGCCTCCTTCACAAGGAGCTATCGCATAACAAAGGATCAACAAAAGCCATCGACTGCAACATCAAAAAGAAGAAAAAGCCTACACTTACGTGATCCTCCAAAGACTCCGAAGTCGTTTGATGATCCCCTGCATGAGAAGAACTGGAAGAGTTGTGCCCGGAGTGGGCCACCAATGGAGGGGAAGGAGCACGCCCAACCTCTTTCTTGGCCTTTGAGGTCGCGACTCCTGATTCTTTCAAAAATTGGACGTCGCCAGAAGATGACGACGCCTCTTGACTGCAAGACAAAATCCACATCATGAAAGGGCAAACCCAGAGACGAGCCAACAAGGGCAAAACAGAGAAGAACAAGTAAACTAGAAAACTTACCAATCAAACTTGTCAAAGTCAAAAGTGGGCTCCCCCAACTCTGACAAGGACTCCTTGGGAAATCGCATCTTCTTGCGAGAGGATGGTGCCACAGCGCTCAAAGGAATGGTAGGGATCAGCAACTCCGCACCTACACCCGCACCTTCCGGAGTCGAAGGAGACGACGCATCGGAATCCTTGCTGCGTGAACGCTTGCGAGTATCCGGACTACCGGACTCGGGGGCTTCCTCCTCCGCATCAGATGGGACGGTCGACTCCGACTTGTCCTCTTCCAAGGCTTCGCGAGGGATAATCCCCTCAGGAAGAGGGGGCATACAAGGCGACACTACCCAATCCTGCATACAGACAACAAATTTAGCAAAAAGTAAATAAATAGCAGAGAAGCAATCGACAAACTAAGCTACTGCGTAGCACAACTATACCTCAGGAGGAGGGTTAGCAGCATCAAACGGAGGAACAACTGGCTCATGGGGGAGCACATCTTTGACGGTGTACTTGGTGACTAGTCGAACCCTTTTGTCCACCTCACTCGCGGACATGCCATCGGCAGACACGCGAGTGGGATCGTCAGCGCCAGTCCACTGAAATATGGGGTGGACTCTGGCCTGCAGGGGCTGGACGCGACGGTGCAGCCACGTGCGAATGAGGGCGCAGCCTCCCTCCTCTTTGCCGAGGCGACTCTCGAGGTCGCAGACACGCTCGTACATCACATCCGTCTCCGCGGATTCACCAGGCATGACTACATTTTTCCAGGAGCGCCTCCTCTTGCACGGTGTCGCAGGATCAAACGGTGCGAGTCCGAAGTGCTCATCGCCAACCTTCTCATCACGGACGTAGAACCACTTGTCCCTCCACCCTTGGACGGACGCTGTGAGCTTGATGTCGAAATAGGTGGCGGATGGGTCGACGTGAATTCCGCAACCACCTACATGGTAGACTAAAGAGCCAGATGCAGATTGACGCTTCAACTTGAAGAGGCGCTTGAAGAGGACGAAGTGCGGCTCGATTCCGAGCCAGCACTCGCAGAGGGTGATGAAGCAAGAGATGTGGAGGATCGAGTTCAGGGTCAGCTGATGGAGCTGAAGCCCGTAGAAACAAAGGAGGCCCCTAAAAAAGGGGTGAAGGGGCAAGGAGAGACCGCGAATGATGAATGCCAAAAACATCACTCGAAAACCAGCGGGAGGAGAAGGAATTGTCTCACCGCCGGGGACGCGCGTGTCGGCGACTGCGTCAGACAGCACTCCGTCTTGGCGAAGAAGACGGAGATCCGATGACTTGATGATGGAGGGACGCCACGTGCCATTCGTGACGCGGGTGCCCGTGCCCTTCTTCTTCCCGCCGGCGGCAGTGCTGGTGCCCGCAGCGGCGGAGCCACCTTTCTTCTTCACCGCAGCAGCGGTAGCCGCGGAATCGGCCACATCACCTACTTTCTTCTTACCCATTGCACGGCGGCGATGCGACCGAAGGAAGTAGCTCAGAAACGAGCGGAGCTGGTCCAGCGTCGTGGAAGAAACGAGAGCAGAGAAAGTAGAGGAGTAGCGGCAATGGCGATGGAAGCAAAAGATGAATGAGAGCAGATGAGAAATTACCGTCGCAGCGCCACTACTTAACCCCTAGAAGATGCGATCCAACGGCTCAGATAAACCCAACTGGACGCGTGGCAAACATTGTGCTAGACACGTGGAGGAGTGGAAACGCGAACCGTCCCTCCACTGCTCCCATTACGCATGGAAATTGAGGAGGCGCAGTTAAAATAAAGATTACGCACGCCTAGTCAAATCAAAGTCAGAGAGTGGGACCCACTGCTCGTCACGTCCTGTCAAACTCGCTCACGCGGGCAACTGAGGTCATGAAATCGTCAGCACTGACGTCATCAAAGCTACGCAGCAGAAGACTTCGACTACTTTAGTCCTTGCTCGAGTCTTCGACTCCACCAAGCAATCGGGGGCTACTCCCATAGGGAGCGCTGGTCACGCACCCTACAATTTTTCTTTCTTCTTCTTTTTCAGGAACATGGATAATCAAAGCAAACCCAACCACTCGAAGCATGGCTTGACTATGGACATGGGTTACTCCCATAGGGAGCACCGGAAACAAATTCGACTGAAACAAGCAAAAAAAAGACGACAGCAGTCGCAAAAAGATTCTTTAGTCCCTGCCTGAGTCTTCGACTCAACCAGGCACTCGGGGGCTACTCCCATAGGGAGCGCTGGTCGCGCACCCTATGATTATTTATACAAAAAACTGTGTGTTGATAACATCCACACTCGAAAGTCAAGGCGACACCGCCTCATAATTTTTCCCTACAAAGAGACTGTGTCTCCTGGGTCACCCGAATCGTCTCCGCGATGATAAAATTCGGATGCCGCGCTTACAGCGTGAAGGTTAGACCTGAATAAGGCCTGGCAACATATTAGCTGCGCACTACCAGAAATGTATCCGTACCTACAGGTACGATGAACATGCCTTGACGGACGCGTCGAGTGCTCACAACCATATAACTGGAATTTGACTCCTGTAAGACCTCCGCGGCTTGAGTCGAATTACACCAGCACTTTTCCGGATTCGAGTCCGGGGACTCGAGTTCGAGTAGATTGCGTTGTTTCACCCTAAGGTGGTTAACTGATATCGGTACTTCGGTTAAATCAGGCACGCACATCAACAATCCCTATGACACAAACAAAGCAGTTGAAATATACTCATTCATGCACTCGAAAGACTTCAAAAAAGTCCGCAGTCGAATATGCGATTCCACTGGACACTCGAGGGCTACTGACATGGGTATACCCTACAGGTACTCGAGCTTGGTATATGCGGCCTAAATACGTAAAGGCCCACAGTGTCGCCAAGGCCCAAATGAAGGACTCGAGTAACCTACGGACTCTCGATTGCTTGAAGAACAAGAAGAAGCTAAAGATAGAAAGTTTGAAGGGGAAAACCCTAGCTTGTAACCAACTCGACCTGCTACCCGAGACCTAGCCTACCTATATAAAGGCTAGGAGAGGGTGGCGAGGAGGACACACGCAACCCTAGTTTCCACAACCCTCGCCAGATTGCATCTGCGCACCATTGTAATCTTCGATTCCTTCGATAATTCCATGAGAAGACAAGCAGGAGTAGGGACCTCTACGAGGCCCGAACCTGGGTAAATCTTTGAGTCCCCTGTGTGCTTGTTTGCTAGCCGATAGATGTCTCCAGCGCTTCCTCCTTCTCCAAAACCCAAGTCCATAACAATGCGCATTGATGAGTTAAACCCTCGTCAGAGGGGGTCCAACCAATTTATTCAGAAAACTAAGAAAACCAAGCAAATGAAAAACCAAAACTAAAACGAAAAAAGAAGATGCTCCAAGAACAACACAATTGTGCATGAAACAATAAAAATGAAGCGTTTGGAAGAAACCTGGATTTTTTATTCATGAAGAAGGGGATGCCTTGGGCATCCCCAAGCTTTGACGCTTCTACTTCTTGCATATTTCTTGGGGTGACACGCGTGGCATCCCCAAGCTTGAGATTTAGTCCATCCTTCATCTCATTACTCATTCCTTCCATACACCTGAAATTTTTCCTTCATACAAAACTTCACACAATCTTTATTAGCAACATTAGTGCACTCAAGATAAAAGGTCTTAAGGTTCAGTTCTAACACCAAATAAACTTCCATTAGAACACTAGCTACTATAGCACTTCCCTCAAAAAGCTCAGTTCCCCAAAAGAACTCAAGAAGGAACCAACAAGAAGCAAATGCAGAAAATGGCAGAAATCTGTCAAAACAGACAAGCAGGTAAAGACGATTTTTTTCGAAGACCTTCTGTTGCTCAAATCAAAAAGTATTGAGCTAATGAAAGTTAGATAACAACCTGGGGCAGAAGCAAAAAAATTCACGCCTCAAAAAGACGTTCACATATTTTACATGAATTTTTACGGTGAAGCACAGAAATATGTTTCGGGACTGCAACTTTCCCAATCATTACTTCTCTCTCATTAGAGGTTACTCTTGGCACAAAAAGCAAATAAAAAGGATAATGAGCGGTTATTACTAAAGTAATAACTTCCAACACTCATCTAAAACTTTTGGGTTATCTCCCAATAAGTACTTTTCTTTAACGCCTTTAAGTTAGGCATAAGAAGCAAGAAAAATAATCAAGTGTTCTCAAATGAAGAAGCATTAAAACCAAATTTCTTGCCCTTACCTCTCTTACTTTTATTCTTAGCCTTGGGGAAAATATGATTGTTTGGTGGAGAAGAAAGGTGCATGGTCCCCTTTCCCACATCTATTTGGGTTATCTCCCAATAAGTACTTTTCTTTAACGCCTTTAAGTTAGGCATAAGAAGCAAGAAAAATAATCAAGTGTTCTCAAATGAAGAAGCATTAAAACCAAATTTCTTGCCCTTACCTCTCTTACTTTTATTCTTATCCTTGGGGAAAATATGATTGTTTGGTGGAGAAGAAAGGTGCATGGTCCCCTTTCCCACATCTATTATTGCTCCAAGGAGTTCTAATAGGGACCTTCCAAGTGTAATTTGTCCTTTTCCTACACATTCAATAAAAAGATAATCAGTAGAAATCATTTTCCCAAGGATCTTTGTAAACAGTCCTTTAGCTATTCCAATAGGTAATATGGTAGCATTATTATCAAGAGATATTTCTTTTCCTCCTTTAGTAAACCCCAAAGATTCAAAGATTCATAAATATCTTTGGGCATAAGGCAAAATTCAGACATTATATCACAGCGAGCTTGAAAAGTTTCAGTGTTTATCTCAATCTTTACTGTAGGGAGCCACTTTGATGGTTCAGAATTTATTGGGACATAATTGTGATGCTCCCTAAGCGTATTATAGCAATCATTTAAGCTAGCAATGCTAGTCTCAAGAGTGTTCAATCTAGCAAATATTCTTGCGAAAGAAATATCAGTTTGGCTAGGCAAGTTGTAAGGATCAATTTCTTTATAGCATTAATAGCATCATCCTCATTACATTGGAGGAAATCTCCTCCCACAACAGCATCTAAAGCATATCTATAGCAAAGAGCAATTCCAAGGTAAAAACTACTAAGGAACAAGCTTTGAGTCATTTTAGGCTCAGTTTTTTCATGTAGATCAGAGATTCTAGACCAAGCTTCCTTGAAGCTTTCCTCAATTCCTTGTTTAAAAGTGAAAATCATTTCCTCGGGTGACATAGTGACTGGAGCAAGGCTAGACATAATAGCAACTTAAGATAGGAACTAATTTTTTGTGTGTTTTCAAATAAGAAAGCAAACTAGTAAAACTAATTTTTTTGTGTTTTTGATAAAGAAACAACCAAACAAAGCAAAAATAAACTAAGCAAAACAAAAAAACAAAGTAAAGAGATTGCTTATGAGGGACTCCCCTTATGAAGATGTCCTTGACTCCCCGGCAACGGCGCCAGAAAAATGCTTGATGGCTCAGTGTTGATGTAGAGCTTGTTGGGAACCCCAAGAGGAAGGTATGATGAGCACAACAGCAAGTTTCCCTCAGTTATGAAACAAAGATTTAATCGAACCAGTAGGAGCAAGGAAACACCCCAAAGGTGTTGCTAGCTGAGCCTTGGCAGGGCGCACTACCGGTGCTAGTAGCAACATGGAGACCTGCAAAACGCAACCACAGAACTTTGTCCCCAACTTACGATGAGGTTGTCAATCTCACCGTGTTTTGCTGAAAACAAAGGATTAAATATATCGAATGGAAGGAATTAATAGTTTACAGAAAGTAAACACAAAGCAGTAAACAGTTTGTAGATTGTATGTAAAGAATAGGACCGGGATCCATAGTTCACTAGAGGTGGCTCTCCTTAAGATAGATAACATGCTGGGTGAACAAATTACAGCGGGGCAATTGACAAACATCGAGAAAGCATACAAGCATATACTAATCATCCCTTTGGAACTTGATTGGGCATTACAACATTATACATAGACCACCATCCAACTTCATCTATGACTAATAATCCACCTTCGGGTTATCATCCGAACCCCCTCCAGTATTAAGTTGCAAGCAACAGAGTATTGCTTTACGAACTGCGTGTAAATTAAACAATACGATTGTTCTATGAACAAAGGATTGTTGTTTTCTCCCTAGTAGCAACAGCACATCTAGTACCTTAGAGATTTCTGTCACTTCCCCAGATTACCAGAGGCATGAACCCACTATCGAGCATAAATACTAACTCTTGGAGTTGCTAGCATCTACTTGGCCAAGATAGCTACTAACAACGGAAAGCATGCAAGATCACAAATAACAAAGACATGATAGAATCAATAATCAATCTGAAATAACATCTCAATATCCATCGGATCCCCGCAAACACAACATGCAGAATTACAAATAGATGATCTTGATCATGAACGGAGCTCACAAGATCTAAACATGAAAGCACAAAGGAGGAGAACCAGCCATCTAGCTACTACATGGATCCGTAGTCCAAGGATGAACTACTCACGCATCACACCGGAGGCTTGCATGATGATGAAGAAGGCCTGTGGTGAATTCCCTCTCCGAGGTGGAAGAGCTTCAGATTCCTCCGATCTAGGGATGGAGATGACTGACTCTGAGACTCTTCGTGGATTTTGACCGGATACTTAGGGTTTTCGTCCGAGGGCATCTTATAGGCGGAAGGAGAGGCCGAGGGTGCTGGGGTTGGCGGACCACCCCACGGGCAGGCCTGGCCAGGCGGTGGTGGTGTGGCCCCCAGCCCTTTCTCGTCAGATTCGCATCGATGACTTCGGAAAATAGGCACTTTGGCTTTTGTCCGTCCAATTCGAGAATATTCATTTTCTGACTTTACGGAAAAAACAAAAACAGCAACAAATGGGCACTATGGCTCTTGTTAATAGGTTAGTCCAAGAAATCATATGGAAAGTACTCCAAAGTGTGGACAAAACACAAGAAAGTGGATAAAACCAAGCATGGAACATCAAAAATTATAGATAGATTTGCAATGTATCAGTATCAACTCCCCCCAAGCTTAGCTTATTGCTTGTCCTCAAGTAATTCAGTTGAAAACTGAGTGCGATAAAAGAAACTTTCACGAACACATTTGCTTCATAAGATGTATATATTCTCAGCATATGATAAAATACTTAGGAAATTCATAATAAAGAGGATGCAAATAAGTTTACCCACTAGTCATGCAAGCTATGAAGAGATTCCAACCCAATAATAATAAGCAACATGACACATAAGCATATGCAGGATTGTAATGCCCATAAGAAGATATGATAAAGTGGTATCTCACTTGCCTTTCTTTTTGGAGCAAACCATAAATGACAAGGCACCTCTGAAGTTTAAGTGAAGACTAGAAGTAAAAATATCAAAGATACAAGCCTCAAACTTATGTCACAATTAACCGTGTTTTGGGACAAGCACATTACACTAAGAATGACAGCTAAGCTCTTGGGAAGGTGCTCAAAGAATAAATGGTGACTCGACATAAAAGTGAAAGAAAAGATTTGAAAAGTTTGAAAGGCTTCCAAATATTGAAAGTATGGTACTCATTAGCTTTGAGCTCTCATTGTCCCAATCATAAGCATCTTGAGGTGATTATGGTTAAAGTGACTCAAATATGAGGATATGCTTGACAAGTTATAAGTTGAAAATCTCATGCCCCTTGCTTACGAGTACTGAACCTCATGCTACTCAACTTCGGTCACAAGCAAGTTCTTGTCATTGTAAGTGCATGTGTATCATAGACAACCGCGAACGGGGTACGCCTTGTCCCATGCACAAGAGCTTTCCCATAACAAATTGACAAGGAAACAGACAATGAGCATCTCAGCAATCTTTTTATTTGCTACTTGCATAGGTTTTTATTGAGGATGCTTCACAGAATGCTCACTATGGTTATGCTGCAAGTTTCCACCATTATTAGGCATGGCTTAGGATAGCCGCCCAGGCATTTCTCTAACACATATACAAACTCCATGAGCTTACAAACTCCCCTTTTATTTCACACCACCGAGATCCATAAACAAAAGAACATGATATCATCTGAATAATAAGTGCAATATTGAAAGCGTTCCCCATGGTAACATGGTTCTGCTAATTCACAACTTATAAAGTGCAAGCATATAAGCAACATATATGGGCACAATGGTTCAGGTTTATTAAGTGCAAGAAAATAAAGTGTGCCATCAAGTTCGTGAGAGCTTTACTAACTAATTTTCATATAACAAGCAAACATTTTTATTTCGAAAAAAAAGCATAAATGCTAATAGGTAGATATGGTGAACACCTTTTGAAAACTTTGGTTTTGGGGAGTTGGATGCACGAGTAAAGCTTATACTCAGTGCAAGTGAAGGCTAGCAATAGAAAGGGAGCGACAATCGAGAGAGCAGTAACTGTCATAATCATGCTTGCAACAAAACAAAATTAATAGTGGCATAGAAGTGACACAAGAAATCTGAGGCAAAATAAATCATCAAGGCTTAACTGACTTTTTTGCTTAGTCATATGCATGCATGAGCATGTGCCAAGTCGATTCAAATAAAACATTCAGAGGATGATACCACAATGTCATACCAAGTTATGAATAGAACAATGCAAGCAAACATTTATATGACATGTTACAAACTATTAGTGGATCGGAACTGATCATAAGAGAGCAAGAACTACTAAGCATCCATTAAATAGCATACACCTTACATGAACAGACTAAGCATGCCCACAATGATGAGTATATGTACAAAAATGAAAACAAATAGAGTTCATACCAGCCCCTTACCACACCTCGAGTTGTCATAAATCATCATTGCCTTTCACTTATGTGACTTGAATAATAAGATAAAACCAAACTCCAAGGAGTCATTGAGGACCGCTAAACCCTACAACGAACTTTACAAAACCAGAGAAGAACAACAAATATTTTTGAGTTTTCGATTTTTAAAGACAAGAACCAAAGGAAAGAGCAAACAAAGCAAAATCTTTTTGGGTTTTTCAAATAATCAAATGAAAGCTAAAAAGGATGAAGCAAACCAAGGCTAAAAGATAAAGAAACAAACAAAGATAAATAACGAAAATATTTTTGGTCTTTTTGTGTTTTGGAGAGCAGAAATAAAGCGAGAATGAAAACTAAAAAGAAAGTGAAACATGGATATACAAAGTATTGACAAAACATGATATGTAGATGAGTGTGATATCGGTATACCGCCCCCCCCCCCAAGCTTAGGCTTTTGGCCTAAGTGGGGATCTGATGACCCACAAGTATAGGGGTGTATCGCAGTATTTTCGATAAGTAAGAGTGTCGAACCCAACGAGGAGCAGAAGGTGCTGGCTAGTGGTATGGATCAGGAATTCTCTGCAAATACTTAGCAAATGGATTTTTAGGGGTTTTCGATAAAGCAAGTAAACAAAGTACGAGTAAACAAAAGATAGTAGGAATAAATGCAGCAAGTGGCCCAATCCTTTATGCAGCAAAGGACAAGCCGGTTGTATTTCTATAGATGACCAAACATTCTCGAGGACACATGGGAAGACTGTCAAGTGCTTTTGCTTCATATAGTCGATTAATCTTCTCTAGCTTGCTAAGTGTTGTGTGGGTGAACCTGTGCTAATGTACCGCTCCATCCAAGACTAATACATACTTGTGATTAAACCCCTTGCAAACATCCGTAAGTACAAGAAAGTATTTAAGGTAGAAACCTAACCACAGCTTTAAACTCTAAGACCCTTACGTCCCTTGCGCAATGGTTTCCTAATGGGGGTTCAGGTTTCTATCACTCCGGCAACCCCTACGATTAGTAGCCAAATACACAATGCATTCCCCTAGGCCCATATAGGTGAAGTGTCATGTAGGCGACGTTCACATGACACCACTAGAAGAAGTACACCACAACTTAAATAACAATCTATTGAATCTTTCTCAACACAACTCCACTACTAACAACAAGACTTCTCCCATGTCCTCAAGAACAAAACGAACTACTCACAGGACATCATATGGATCATGATCAGAGATGGAATAATGATGTATAACAATCTGAACATAAACAATAATTCAATGGTTCACTCAATAGCATCAACTACAAAGAGTAATCAACACCGGGAAAGTTTCCCCTATGAACTATGCAAGATTCAACCCAATTGTTACAGCAATATGAAGATAGTGATGAGGGTACTGATGCTGATGATGGTGGTGATGATGATGATGATCCCGATGAAGTCCAGCTTGATGGTGGTGTTGATGGTGACGATCTCCCCTCTCTGGGAAGGAATTCCCCCGGCAGAAATCTGTCTGCCGGAGAGATCTTTCTCTCTTGGTGTTTTCTACCCCGCAGAGGCGGCAGAATCTTTTTGTGGTTGCTTCCCTAGTCTTAGGGTTTCGTGGGGATGATATACGCCAGAGGGGAGAGGCTGGAGTGCGCCAGTGGACACCACTCACTCGGTGACCTAGGCCTGAAGCGCCATGGGGTGGTGTGGGCCCCCTGGGGCCCACCTCCACTTCATCTTCTGGCATCCTGAGTCTTCTGGAAAAATAGGATTTTCCGTATATTTTTCCCAGATTTTCTGATCTTCGCAAATTTTGCCTCCAAACAGCACCTTTTCCATCAGAATCCTGACTGCAGCGGTCCATGCTCCAAAAGTCATCAACCATGCAAAAACAGATGAAATAACATAAGTATCACCTCTCACTATGAAATATATCAATGAATAATAGTGAATTAAGACATAGAATAGTGATGCAAAATAGACGTATCAACTCCCCCCAAGCTTAGACTTCGCTTGTCCCCAAGCGAAACTGAGCTCAATAAACATGGCCTCAGGTTTATGGAGTCAAGAGTCGATAAAAGAATACGGACAAGAAGCATCACATTCATCAAAAGCATCGATCATAATAGAAGACAACTCACTATTATATAACTAAACTTGCAATGAGTAAAGGAAACACAATAAAGATACATAGAGTGAATCATAATTGGTAATGGCAAATAAAGCTTTCAAAGTAGTAAACATCAAGATAAGAGCAATGTGCAAAACAAGGAACATAAAAAAACATGATTGAATAAATTATCATATGAATGAATGAAACACATCAACTCAAAATACTTGCTGAGATAGAAGGGAGTAGGTTTACTGACTCAATTACAAAGTAAAAGAAAGGGTCCTCCAAAAGAGGGAAGCAGGGATTGCAAGTCTCATAAAGAGCTCCCAAAAATTATGATACTTACTAGCTTTCAGCTCTCATTGCCCCTCTCATAGGTATCTTTAGGTGATTAAGGTTAAAGTGAGGTCCAATCTGAGTTATATGCTTGATAGACTATAAACTGAAAATCCCAAGTCCCTTGAGTATGAGGGCCGCTCCTCATGCTACTCAACTTTAGTTACCGGTAAGTTCTTGTCATCGTAAGTATGTGCGTATCATTGAGAACCACCAACGGGGTACCCCTTGCCTGATGATACGGAAGAATCCCCATATCAAAATGACAAGGCAAGCAGACAATGAGTATCTCAGCAATCTTCTTATTTACCATGGGAAAATGGTGCTTTTCTCTCTCTTTCCTCTTTTCATAGTATCTCTTTTTTTCTTTTCTTTTTCTCAATAGCTATCTCTCTCTTTTTTTATAAGAAGAATGCTTCATAGATATCATTATGGTTACGCTGCAGGTTTCCACCATGTCAGCATGGATTAGACCAGCGGCCTAGACGTTTCTCTAACACACATATATAACTCCATGGACTTACAAGCTCCCCTTTTATTTCACACCGACGACATCCGCAAACAAAAGAGCAAGGTATCAACTAGGTATATATTTACAAGTGTTGAAAGCGTTCCCCGTGATAGCACGGTTCTGCTAATCCCCAGCCTATAATTTGCAAGCATATAACTTTCATGGAGAGTTCACAATGGTTCAGGTTTATTAAGTGCAAGAAAGTAAAGTGTGCCATCAAGTTCGTGAGAGCTTTAATCACTAATTTTCACATAACAAGTTTAATTTGGGAGGTAGAAAAAACAGGAATTTACTTGGAATAGCAATAATGCTACTAGTTAGGTATGGTGGACACAAGTGGCAAAGGTTTTGGTTTAAAGGAGGTGGATGCACGAGAAGAATTCCCTCTTAGTACAGGTTTTTGGCTAGCAAGGCTGGGTAGCAAGTATAAGAGTTGAAGGAAACAAACAAACATACAAATGATAAAGACAAACATGCAATCTTCCTTGGAAGCACAAAAGATCTTAACTAGAGAATACTAGACTTATGAGCAAATCAAGAAAGAAAGATGATGAAATTATTTTTCTCTCGAGTACTTCTATCTTTTTCTTTTCAACTCTCAAAAAGGTGTTACTACTGACCGAGCCAGGTTTGCCAAAACCAACTAAATTAACTCAATGATCCCAAAGTGCTACCAATACTAACAACAAGATCAATCGGATAACCATGAATTGAAAACTAACATAAGCTATGCAAAAGAGTGAATGATAGAACTTCTCATTAATATTCCATAACGGAAACTCACACCAAGGGATACAAATCTAACGAGAGAGGGGACACTTCCATAATGCAAACCATACTACAAAATAACTCCTCTATTCATGATATGACTCTACTAACAAGGTAAAAATATAGAAGATAGTGATGTGATACTGCGGCACTCCCCCAAGCTTGGAACAAACCAAGGGGATGCCAAACCTGATGACGAATTACTCCTTAGGTGGTGGTGGGATCTTCTCATCTTTGTCCGTCTTCGAAGGTAAAGGTTTCCATCAACAAAGGACATTGTGGTTTCCAGCATCCTGAAACTTGCAGCAGCACTTATGAGTTTAAATCTAGCCTCATACTCACAGTTTTGATTTTGAATGTCATAGAACTGTGCTTGCAGTTCATTGGTTGTTTGGCGGAGTGCGAGGACTTCGTCTTTGAGTTCAGCAGTCTCCTTTTGGTGCTCGGTGATGAGTTCGGAACAAATCTTATGGATAATATCCACTTCGCGCTCCACCATCTTCTTGTACCTAAAGACTTCTTGTTCCAATGCTTCCATCCTGTCCTCCAGACTTCCTTCACCTTTAGGGCCTTGAACCTCTTTAATCCGAACCTCCCCACCTTCGAGCAATAACTCCTTAGGATGAATCTTCAATTCTCTCATTTATGGGCTGATGATATCTTCCAAGGAATCTCCCTTAACTGATCCAGTGGAAGACATTGAAGCTACAAATCTGAGATTTTACCTAGCAGAAAACAGATCGAAACAAAAACACGGCGAAAACACGACATACGGATCTCGGGGGTTATATATTACGAAGTTTCATATCAAAAGGAAGGTACTGGAAGAAAACGAGTCAGAGGCAGAGTCCTGGGTGGCCTCACCACCTGGTGGTGTGGCCAGGGGTGGGCCCGCGCCATGGGGTGGTGTGGGCCACCCCGGCTCCGGTTCCGTCCCTTTTTCGCTTCGAAACTTTCCTTATTGACTAAAAACTACAAAAATATAGTTGGATTGTACTTTCGCGGAACTTTTCTTACCAGAACTATTACCTAGTTGGAAACGGACTCTGCAGGTCTCTGAATTTGGTCCTCAATGAATTTCTCTGGAGTTATAACTTGAAAGGCATCAACATCTTCATTGTAAGAATCCCCAGCAATATAGTGTTTGAGTCACTGTCCATTCACTACTAGTGTAGTATTATCCTTTAGAGAAGAAATTTTTATTACTCCTGAACGGTATACTTCTTCAATGATGAAAGGTCTTTCCCATTTTGATAGTAGCTTACCTCCAAAAAATCTGAGACGAGACCTATACAATAGAACTTTCTCACCAACATGAAATTCTCTCTTAAGTATTCGCTTGTCATGCCATCTTTTAACTTTTTCCTTAAAGAGCCTAGCATTCTCATAGGCTTCACTCCTCCATTCATCTAAAGAACTTAAGTCAAATAATCTTTTCTCACCAGCGATCTTACAATCTCTATTTAGTTCTTTCACTGCCTAGTAAGCTTTGTGTTCCAACTCTAAGGGTAGGTGGCAAGCTTTCCCATAAACCATTTTATAAGGAGACATTCCCATAGGATTTTTATAAGAAGCTCTAAAGGCCCATAAAGCATCATTCAACTTCTTAGCCCAGTTTTTTCTATACCTATTAACAGTCTTCTGCAAGATAGATTTAATTTCTCTATTTGATAACTCTACTTGCCCGCTAGTTTGGGGGTGATAAGCTGAAGCAATTCTATGATTAACATCATATTTAGCAAGGGTCTTCCTAAAACCACCATGAATGAAATGAGAACCCCCATCAGTCATGAGATACCTAGGCACCCCAAACCTAGGAAAGATAACATCCTTAAGCATTTTTAGAGAAGTCTCTCCGTCAGCACTCTTTGTGGGAATAGCTTCTACCCACTTAGTAACATAATCAACTGCAACAAGAATATGAGTGTAGCCTTTCAAAGAAGGGAAAGGACCCATAAAGTCAAATCCCCAACAATCAAAAGGTTCAATATCTAGAGAGTAGTTCATAGGCATTTCATTGCGTCTAGAAATATTACCAACACGCTGGCATTCATCACAAGATAGGACAAATTTTCTTGCATCTTTAAAAAGGGTAGACCAGTAGAAACCTGATTGTAGTACCTTTTGTGCAGTTCTATCTCCTGCATGATGTCCTCCATAGGCACTACCATGACATTTACGCAATATCTCCTTTTGTTCATATTCTGGAACACATCTTCACATAATACCATCAACTCCTTCTTTGTATAAGTGTGGGTCATCCCAAAAATAATGCCTCAAATCATAGAAGAACTTTCTTCTTTGATGAGCTGTAAAAGTTGGAGGCAAATACTTGGAGACAATAAAGTTAGCATAATCAGCATACCAAGGGCTTCCTCGCGAGCTCACCCCTACTGCTGCTAACTGTTCATTTGGGAAACTATCATTAACAGGCATAGGGTCAAAAGAGATGTTTTCCAAACGAGATAAATTATCAGCTACGGGATTTTCAGCACCCTTTCTATCTACTATATGTAGATCAAACTCTTGTAAAAGCAGTACCCATCTAATAAGCCTAGGCTTAGCGTCCTTCTTCGTCATAAGATATTTAATAGCAGCATGATCAGTATTAATGGTTACTTTTGAGTCCACAATATAGGGCCTAAAATTATCACAAGCAAAAACAACAGCTAGAAATTCCTTTTCAGTAGTAGCATAATTCCTTTGAGCAGCGTCTACAGTCTTACTAGCATAATGGATAACGTTTAGCTTTTTATCAATACGTTGCCCAAGGACAGCACCTACAGCAAAATCACTAGCATCACACATTATTTCAAAGGGTAAACTCCAATCAGGTGGTTGAACAATAGGGGCTGTAGTTAAAGCCTTCTTAAGAGTTTCAAAAGCTTCCTTACAATCATCATCAAAAACGAAGGGTACATCTTTTTGAAGAAGATTAGTAAAGGGTTTTGATATTCTAGAAAAGTCTTTAATAAACCTTCTATAGAAACCAGCATGACCAAGGATACTACGAATACCTTTGATGTCTCTTGGGCATGGCATCTTCTCAATTGCCTCAACCTTAGCTCTATCAACTTCTATGCCTCTTTCAGAAACTTTATGCCCAAGAACAATCCCTTCATTAACCATGAAGTGGCATTTCTCCCAATTAAGAACAAGATTAGTTTCTTCGCATCTCTGCAAAACTTTATCAAGGTTGTGCAGACAATTATCAAAAGAAGTTCCATAGACAGAAAAGTCATCCATGAACACTTCTACAATTTCCTCACAAAAACCATGAAAAATAGCAGACATGCACCTTTGGAAAGTAGCAGGAGCATTACATAAACCAAAAGGCATACGTCTGTAAGCATAAGCTCCATAAGGGCAAATAAAAGTAGTTTTTTCTTGATCTTGTTGTTTAACAACAATTTGAGAGAAACCAGAATAACCATCAGGAAAACAAAAATGGGTCTTTTTAGACAATCTTTCCAACATTTGATCAATAAAAGTAAGCGGGTAGTGATCTTTCTTAGTAACTTTATTGACTTTCCTAAAATCGATGCACATCCTATAGCCTACCACTATTCTTTGAGGAATAAGCTCATCATTATCATTAGGGACAACGGTAATACCTCCCTTTTTAGGAACACAATGAACATGACTAACCCATTCACTATCAGCAATAGGGTAAATAATACTAGCATCCAGGAGTTTCAATACCTCATTCCTTACCACTTCCTTCATCTTAGGATTTAAATGTCGTTGGTGCTCCACTACTGGCTTCGCATCTGGTTCTATGTTGATAGAATGCTGACATATAGTAGGTGAAATACCTTTCAAATCATCTAGAGTATAACCCATAGCTCCTCGGTGTTTCCTCAAAACTTCCAATAATCTTTCTTCTTCCTCCCCTGAAATTTTAGCGCTAATAATAACAGGATATATCTTTTTATCATCAATAAAAGCATATTTAAGATCATCAGGGAGAGGTTTTAGATCGAAAACCGGATCCTTTTTAGGTGGCATCGTGGTACCCAAGTCTTCCACATGCAAGTCGTGCTTAAGCATCTTAGGTTGATCACGGAGGATCCTGTCAATCTCATTCCTTTCTTCCATGAAGATTTCACTTTCATGATCTTCCATAATTTGCTGCAAAGCATTGTTCGGAGCAAGAGAAATAGAAGAAAGTTGTTCAACCCTAAAATCCTCATCGTGGGTTTCCTCTTCGCAAGGTTCTTTAGTAAATTTCGAAAAATTAAATTCATAAGATTCCCCATCAAACTTAGTCAAGATTTTCTCCCTCTTGCAATCAATAATAGCTCCACAAGTACTCAAGAAAGGTCTACCAAAAATGATAGGGTAGGTTTTACTAGCAGCCGAACCAAGTACTAGAAAATCAGCGGGGTACTTAATCTTACCACAAAGAACTTCCACGTCTCGTACAATACCAATTGGAGAGATGGTCTCTCTATTAGCAAGGTGAATAACCACATCAATTTCTTCCAACTCGCAAGGACTGATCTCATGCATAATGTCTCTATAAATCTCATAAGGAATAGCACTAGAACTTGCACCAATATCACATAAACCATAATAGCAATGATCACCAACTCTAACAGAAAGCACAGGAACACTGGCCTTTTTAGTTCTATTGGGATGTGAAACAATATTAGAAGCATCCTCTCAAAAGACTATGTGCCCATCTTCTACGCTTTTAGTGACAAGGTCTTTCACAATTGCTACTACAGGTTTAATGTTTATTTGTTCATCAGGTTTTATAGTTCTTTTTTCACTTTTGGTGATTGCATTAGTTATCATTGGATGGTCCTTTACCTTTTCGGGAAAGGAAATCTTCTCGATATAAGGTTCGGGTAAGATGGGGTCAATAATGCAATACTCAGCACTTCCAATAGGAGCATAGTCAACAATATCTTTGTAAGGTGCATGGTACTTGTTCCATCCCCTTTTTGGAATTTCGATATAGGAAGCAAAAGCTCTAAAGAAATTCGTAATAACTTGCAAATCAAGACCATAAATATTACTAATATTTTGAGAGTCATCAGTTCCCATAAAAGATTCTATGCATTCATAATCATAATTTATACCTGACTTTCTACCTTTGTCATTCTCCCAAGCTTCAGCATTGTCTTGAATACGATCTAGAAGGTCCCATTTAGCTTCTTCTTCCATACGAGTGAATGATCCAGCACAAGAAGCATCCAATAAATCTTTGTCATGTAGAGGGAGCCTTGCATAAAAGTTATTGATAATAATATTGTTGGGGAGCTCATGAATGGGACATTTGAGCATTAGTAACTTCAATCTCCCCTAAGCTTGAGTTGTACTCTCTCCATTAAGAGGCCAAAAGTTCTATATTTGATTCTGATCTTTATGAATCTCACTAGGAGGATAAAACTTTGAATAAAAGAGAGGCACTATTTCCTCCCATTCCAGAGCTTGACCATTCTTCAGTAGCTTATACCATTCCTTAGCTCTTCCTTTCAGTGATAATGAGAATAACTTCTTCTTAACTTGATCTGTAGTAATACCTGCACACTTGAACAACCCACATAATTCGTGTATAAAGAGTAAATGATCACCGGGATGGACAGTTCCATCCCCAACATAGTAGTTATCCATAACACGATCAATAATTCTTGTAGGTATTTTGAAAACATGTTTCTCAACAGGTGGTGGCTTATCTACTACCTCAGAAGTGGTAGTAGCATTACCAAATAAGAAACTCAGCGAATTATCCATAACGAAAATAAAGCAACTAGCAGAAGTAAACAATACTCACAGTAGAAGTTTCCTTTACCAGTTCCACTCTCCAATAGCGCTTCACTCCCCGGCAACGGCGCCAGAAAATAGTCTTGATGACCCACAAGTATAGGGGGTGTATCGCAGTATTTTCGATAAGTAAGAGTGTCGAACCCAACGAGGAGCAGACGGTGCTGGCTAGTGGTATGGATCAGGAATTCTCTGCAAATACTTAGCAAACAGATTTTTAGGGGTTTTTGATAAAGCAAGTAAACAAAGTATGAGTAAACAAAAGACAGTAGGAATAAATGCAGCAAGTGGCCCAATCCTTTATGCAGCAAAGGACAAGCCGGTTGTATTTCTATAGATGACCAAACGTTCTCGAGGACACATGGGAAGACTGTCAAGTGCTTTCGCTTCATATAGTCGATTAATCTTCTCTAGCTTGCTAAGTGTTGTGTGGTGAACCTGTGCTAATGTACCGCCCCATCCAAGACTAATACATACTTGTGATTAAACCCCTTGCAAACATCCGTAAGTACAAGAAAGTATTTAAGGTAGAAACCTAACCACAGCTTTAAACTCTAAGACCCTTACGTCCCTTGTGCAATGGTTTCCTAACTGGGGTTCAGGTTTCTGTCACTCCGGCAACCCCTACGATTAGTAGCCAAATATACAATGCATTCCCGTAGGCCCATATAGGTGAAGTGTCATGTAGTCCACGTTCACATGACACCACTAGAAGAAGTACACCACAACTTAAATAACAATCTATTGAATCTTTCTCACCACAACTCCACTACTAACAACAAGACTTCTCCCATGTCCTCAAGAACAAAACAAACTACTCACAAGACATCATATGGATCATGATCAGAAATGGAATAATGATGTATAACAATCTGAACATAAACAATAATTCATTGATTCACTCAATAGCATCAACTACAAAGAGTAAACAACACCGGGAAAGTTTCCCCTATGAACTATGCAAGATTCAACCCAATTGTTACAGCAATATGGAGATGGTGATGAGGGTGCTGATGGTGATGATGGTGGTGGTGATGATGATGATGATCCCGATGAAGTCCAGCTTGATGGTGGTGTTGATGGCGACGATCTCCCCTCTCCGGGAAGGAATTCCCCGGCAGAAATATGTCTGCCGAAGAGATCTTTCTCTCTCGGTGTTTTCCGCCCCGCCGAGGCGGTGGAATCTTTCTGTGGTCGCTTCCTAGTCTTAGGGTTTCGTGGGGATGATATACGCCAGAGGGGAGAGGCTGGAGTGGGCCAGGGTGGCCACACCACTCCCATGCGCGGCCTAGGCCTGCCCGTGCCATGGGGTGGTGTGGGCCCCCTGGGGCCCACCTCCACTTCATCTTATGGCATCCTGAGTCTTCTGAAAAATAGGATTGTCCGTATATTTTCCTGGATTTTCTGATCTTTGCGAATTTTGCCTCCAAACAGCACCTTTGCCATCAGAATTCTAACTACAGTGGTCCATGCTCCAAAAGTCATCAACCATGCAAAAACAGATGAAATAACATAAGTATCACCTCTCACTACGAAATATATCAATGAATAATAGTGAATTAAGACATAGAATAGTGATGCAAAATGGACGTATCAGGATCAACCCCAAGCTGGGCAAGAAGGAGCGCCTCCATAATATGAAGAAGAAGTGCCTTCGTCCTGATACGAATTCGAAGACAGCCCGACGTATTGCGCATAGTAGTCATAAGAGGGTACATCCCCCTGGTGCTGCTCGTGGAAACCAAGCAAGCGGAGCTGCTCGTCCACCTCCTCCTTGGAGCGTGACCATGGCATCCTGCAAATACTGAACAAAGTAGACTGTGGCAAGGGAATTTGTAGCATCCCAATTGTCTAACAATTGCAATGCTACTAGTCTAGTCTATATAATGGCTACTTCCTACATATAATTGTTGCATCATAATTACATCATGCCACCTTGCATTTGAGCATCATATAAACCCCTTTTTCTTTTGGTTCTCCTCTCATTTGCATTGTTAATTGTATTTGCCTCTTGATATTGTATTTGGTTCTTGATATATTGTTTAATGCCCAAGTTGAGTTGGGGGCATATCTTTTATTCCAACTCCACCACCCTTTCTTTTCACCACCTTATAATTCCACCATCCCATTATCCATGAGCTTGTATTTTATTTTCTTTTGGTAGTTAATCTAGCTCATGGGAGATAGGATGGATTCACTTCTATAAATTCTTTTGTTTGGCTTTATTTCACTTCTTGGAAATGCATAAATAAATGCCATGAGATTTTACTTTTGTTTTCACAAGGATAATACATGGCATTTATTATCTTGCATGGGCCATGCAACCATATCCATCTTTTGTCCTCCTTTGTTTTTAGTTTGTTTTTTGAGTGGATCATCTCCCATCTCTCTCTCTACCCCTCCTCATGCTTGATCTTGTTTGGTTCATGTTAAAAACCCTGCAACCATCCCCCATCCATGCAAGCCATGTGTGGGCATATTCAATCCTTAACTCTAAACCCTAAGCCATCACCCTCTCCTCTCTCTAACCTAGCTAACCCAAACCCTAACCCTAGCTAAACCTAACCCGAGGCCACCATCTAACATAGCTCGAGCTAGTCCCTTCCTCTCACCCTCTCCTCACACCATGCCGAGGTACCCCCTCTCCCTGCCATGCAGGCCCCACCCCAGCTACCCTACCCCAACCCTAACAAAAACCCTAACCCGAGGCTACCCTACCCTAGCCCGAGCCTCCCCTCTCCTCTCTCTTTCTCTTCTCTCTGCCATGCGTGTCCCACCCGGACCTGACCTACCTCCCCTCTTCCCTGCCCACTGCCTCGCCTCGCTGCCTAGCTCGAGCCCCAGCCATCACGTGAGGAGGAGGGAGAAAGGTGACAACCGAACCACCTTTATCTACTCCCCCCTGCCACAGCTGGCCTTCTCCCTCTCTCCTTTCCCCTCTCACCCCTCTCCTCCTCTACCTCTCAGATCCACCCCTGCCTCTCCTCCTCTCCTTCCTCTCCTCCCGCCTACCCCTCTATCGCCGGCCACCGTCTGCACCGTCGCCTACCCCTAGCTCCTGCTGTCGTGATTGACATGGGAGTGGTCGAGGCGCTCGAGGACGCTCCCCTGCTTCAGCTCGTACGTGCCGATGAGGAGGAGAAGCCCCAGAAACCCTAGCCGCCGGCCGTCTGCATCATCGTCGATCGGCTGCTCCCCAGCCCGAACCACCTCCACCGACGCCCCCACGGTGAGCGTCCGAACCTCCCAGACAACCTCCCTCCGTTCACCGTTTCCTGTACGAGCCATGCCACGACGGCGCCCGGTGCATCGCTTCGCCGTGGTCGAGACCATCCTCTCGCCAGATCGCCTTATCGCCACGCCTGCAGTTCCTAACACCAATCCCCATCCACCGCAGTGGTTCCGCCCCTCTGAGCGATCGGTCGCGTTGAACCCGCCTCGCGCGCCGTTCTGTCGTTTCCGTCGGTGGAGAGAAGAGGAACAAGACCGTTGCGCGTCTTGCAGTAAAACCCCCACCCTTTTTGCCGGCTAAACCCGCGACCCCTCCGGACCCACCTGTCATCGGCTGTTGCCACTTTACAAAAAGGGACCGCAAGTATCGGTTCCTCAACCCACGCTCCCCAGCTCCTACACGTGGCAGCCCCCTTATCGCCCACTGTCGTGCGGGCCTTTCTGCCGCCGGATCCACTGGCCTGTCTCTATGGCTGGTTGTGCTCATGATGAAAAAAGGGTGTCTGCGCCGTTCCGCCCAGTCAGCACTGGTCCCACCATCAGCGTCTGGGGCTAACTGGCTCTGGGTATAAAAAGTTTGGGATGTTTTTCTGTTTAAATAAAATGTATTTCAGAAATGTTTAAATATGTTTCAATTTCTGTTTTTAATAACTTTTAAATTATAATTCCAAATTAAACATGTAATATATGTTTTGAAATCAGAAAAATGTGAGGAATTCAAATATGCCATTCAAAATATATTTTGAACACTTTAATTTTTGAGTTGATCAAAATTACAATAAAATGCCCTTTGTCTTAATTAATTAATAACTTTTGTTTTATAACTCCAAATTTGACAAATAATATGTCTAAATCGATCAGCGCGACGAGCCCGTTCTATCTATGCATTCCATGTTCTGAATTGCAGCATGCATAATATAGATATAAAGTATACAGAAACTTATTTGAGTATAAAAGGTGACTAAAACTCCATAAAATGCTTTATTCTTGTATTTCACACCTCACCCATGCCATGCTACATTATTGCCATGCAAATTGTGCATCATTCATCATGGCATGATTGTTTGCTTGACGCATTTTATTCATATGCTTGTGCACTTTATTTATGTTGGCCCTTGTTTGTTTGGTTCTTCTTCGAATAGACGCTGAGCAAGGGATATATCAAGAAACCCAGGAGCACTACCCAGATCCTTCTCTCGCTTCAACTGAGCTGCCAGGAAAGCACTGACACATGCTTGCATACATATAGTACCTATTGCCTCTCTCTTATTCTTGCATCATTGACTCGCGATTGCATTAATCTGAATCCCAAGTACTGCATAGCCTTTACTTTTAAACCCCACCCAAAGCTTGTGCCTCCATCCCATGAGCCATTACTACAGGAGTTGTTTGAGCCATGCGGGTCGTAGAACAGCATGTGTAGGGTATGTGAGTGTCTGATGGATAACGAGGTACCTAAACAACTTAACCTGAGTAGTAATGGGATAACTAATGAAAGTGGCACCGGTGAGCAATATCTGCTATTTGGTTTTTCATGCTCACTTGTGTCCCGTAGGACCCCGAGTACTTGATTCCTGTTCCTTGAATATTCGCGCTATCCACATCCGGGAGGCTTATGAACCCCCCTGAGCCAGAGCTTGATTCATTCTTATTTCTTGGGGCCACAAGTAGTTTGGGGCTTTATTACTATCCTGTACTTATGCCATGCTTTACTGCTTTATTTAAGATTGTGCGAGGAGCACTGCTTTTGGATGCGGAGTGTTTCGGTATTGACAAGCCCACACACTTTCGGTTCCCAGTCGTTACAGCCATTGACGCAAACCTTGAGTCCGTCTCGAGCCGCCAACTTCGCTATGGTAGCTTAATGGGGTGGCCCCCTGAAATATTTCTGAATCCTGTGATCGCTTTGTCGTGAATGCCTCGTTGGGTTTTGATTTGGTTTTTCCGAGGTTGATCGAGTGTGTGTTGCTATTTGTGCACCCCTGCAGGGTAAATCTTTCTGAAAGCCATGTCCGCGGTTATGGACGACTTGGAGCACAGTTTCTCGATCATAGACAAGAATAACTAAAGTACCGCTTTTAATTTGACTAAGTACCTGACTAGTAAATAGTGCAACACTCATGGAATGGATAATAGAACTGCCAACGGATGGGGGGTTGTTCGTCCGCTTCCTCGTTGGTAAGCGAGGAGGAGGATGGATCTGTTAATATTACTGTTATAACTGTTGTTATTAATTCACGGACATCCGTCTATCTTTGGTTAGGCGGATGGTTAGCGAGTATCCCTAGAATTGTTAGGTATTATCTTTTGCTGCAATTGCGTCACCCCAGGTTGTGTCCCCTTTAGAGGCATAAAGACTTGCTGAGTACCCCTAGGGTCTCACACGATAAATTGTTGATTCAGATGAACAGGTAAACTCGCAAGATGGATACTGGGTGGAGGAGACCTTACGATGTGGGCAACGATCATTCGGTGTAGAGATTCCGGGAACGGGGATCCGTGAGATCTGTGGGCGGGATGTGTTTATTTATGGGGCATCTTATGCCGATTTGCTTCTTATCCGTACTCGGATCTTGTTTTCCGCTTCCGCCTGATACTCTGATGTTTGATGTATGAGGAGATATCCTAAACTATTATATCTATCTAGGATATTTGGATCTTGCCGATATGCTGCAATATTCTATTTCTTTTAGATGGAATGGCTCTGAGGACTGTTGTATGGTGGCTTGCATACATACTCATTTGTGTATGTAGTTGATCCCTTCGCCTGCCGATTACGCCGCTCGTTCTTGTCCCGATGTTTGGAAATGGTTAGGACGGCCGAAAGGTCTACCTGTGAGTGGCATTTGGCCCCACCGTACTATTTTAACCATTTCCGCTCATCCAGGCTTGTAACTAAGAGCGTAATTCACCGAGGTAGTTACAATTGGTATCAGAGCCATCCCGCCCTTCAGGGTCTCAGCCAAATGGTCGTTGTCAGTCTAGCAAATATTTTTGGTAGCTATGTATACTAGGGAAAACAAAACGTGAGAGTAGGACTGCTTCCATTTTTCTTCTTACCCACCCACCACCCTTTTCTGGTAAGGAAGTGTAACGTTTTCAATCCTCTTCTTAAAAATTCAAACTAGGATTCACGTGTTCTGGGTTTCCGTAGTACCATAGAAAGTGTGTGTGTGTGTGTGTGTGTAATTCCTTGTCTATCTGTTGCATCCAATTTGTTATCACAATCTGCCTTTGGTTATCAACTATTGGTACATTCCATACTGACAGGCTTTTGAAAACCGGCGCGATCTATCTGACTCCTTGTTAACCGGTGCCATCTTCTTAAGGGTGTTCTTCCTTCCAGCATGCTTTCACAGAATGTGGAGTTGCTAATCGCTACCTGATAAGTGATTTTGCGCATCTATTGGTATTTTAATGCCGAAAAATGCGGAAAAATTTTCTTTGATGCATCTGTGCTTCCACACTCCTTTTCAGTCGTGTGTGAAACATTATTTATCTCCCTTTTATTAGCATGTCCATGCTAACTCATTCTTTTGTCACCGGCGCTTAATCCTGGAGTTTTATTTCATCTCCAATTCTCTTGGGCTAATTACATAACATGTGTCAATCCGATGCTGGTGATTGTAATTTGGTTCTCGGCATAGCTATATGACACTTATCATGAGTGGAATATGGAAAATGCTATCAACACTATCCTCCAAATGGTGACGGTTATCTCCTATGATTTTGAGTACACCATGATCATATCTATGCATATTCGAGCATCTTTGGCAATCCGGAGTTTCTCAAGGCACTACGGCGGTCTATCATCTGTCCATCATGCTGCACATTTTTTTTTAACTCCATATCTGCAAAATTCTCTTTGAGACGAGGGAATTGCATCTTTTCGTCTCTGATAGCTTTGCTTAAGGTATGACCTATCATCTTTTCTTTATCCAAGATCTCTTTATCTTTGTAACCGGTGATCCGATCGACAATGTGAACCAGGTGGCATTTTCTGTTCTCTTCGATATCAATGGAAGATCATCTGTCAATGGAAGGACATGGAAGATCATCTGTGTCTCTTTCTCTCAAGCTTCGTGAGCACTGCCTGTGTGCAAAGTCTCAAAGTGAGAATTCTGACTTTTTGAAGTCACCTATCTCGGCCACGTCCTTCTGCTAAATAGATCGCTTCAACTCTGGAATCAGCAAGTCCATTGTCAATTCCATCTTCCATCTTCAATCAACCCGGAGTTTTCCTTGTTGGCAAGTTATCATCGTCGTTCCGCTAAAGATTTTCCTCAAGACCGCTAAACCTCTCTCAATCATTTCAAGAAAAACATGGAGTTCTTTTCACCTCTATCTCGTTAAGTAATCTCTTGAAACCCTCTCGCTCTATCGTCTATGCTCAATCCACCGGAGGCCATGAAGATCTTCCAGATCTTGTATTCCTTCTGTTCAAGTTGGTGCTATCTTTTCTGTAGCTGTTGAATCTTGCAGTTCTTATCTGTAATCTTCCTTCTTATCTTTCTGGTGGCTTGGTACTTCCGACATGACGACAACATCATCATCTTTATCTATCTATGAATCCGGCGAATCGTTTGCATCTATCCTTGTTTTCTAGCGTAGTCCCAGGAGTTTTTGTCAATACCTTCAGTCTGTTTTGGTAGTTGGGTTGCATGGTTTTCTTATTCATGTGCGGAGTAATGCTTTGAGTGCGGGATGGAGTAGCTACCATACCACTACTCTTATCATTCGCTCTTGTACATTGAATTGGTGAATTAATGTGATTTCACTCATTCCACGGAAGTTAGAAGTGGCCTTTATCCCTCGATACTTTTACTTCCATCTTTGTTTTTCCGGAGTGCTCTCTCGAAGAAAGTAATCAATAATCTCTTGTTGGTGGCCTGTCTATTCTAGATGGAGCAAAATCTTCAATTATCTGGTGGAAACAAACGCAAACTCTTTTCTGCCCTCGTCATTCTACCGATGCTCGACATCCCCAAACAAGATGAAAGGAAGCTATCTATCTCTCTTTGTTTCATCAATTCTTTTTCTGTGGTAAAGCCAGTTATGGTTGAGGTCATCAGCCGCAAATCTATTGTGTTAGCCTCAAGGCTAAAGAAAGCAATAAGTATCTCTACAATAAACTCCAGATCCTCCATATTCTTTGCTTCTCGGGATTCCACCATGATCTGGCTTCACATCCGTCTCTGGAAGTTATATCCGCGCACCTCAATTGCGTGATCCGTTGGGTCTTACCGGCGCAACAACAATCTAATCCGACGATGTCTAACTAAATCTTTCTGTTGATATCAAGGAACTCTATTGTTGGAAGGCAATATTGTTTCCGAACTTCATTTCTCAAATCCGAGAGAAGATACGATGCTATTGTCATAGTGGTTCAAACCTCTCCAACCTAGCTCTTTTCTTCCGGCGAGACAAAGATTCATCCTCTCTCGTATCGATAAATCTTTAATCTTAATGATGTGTCTTTATTTATCCATGATACATCATCTTGTCCTTTCTTTCACAAGTGGTTCTTTTTCTCTTATCATGTTCCTTGAGAAAAACCGGAGCTATGTTCATCCTACCCTTCTTGTCTCACGACAATCCTTCAACTCTTCTAACCGTTGTTTCTCAAGCAAAATGCAAGACTCACAACAAGTCTAGCAAGTTTTGCAAGGTGTAGTGGTCGCACCATTCCGTTGTTCATCAACTTGGGAACATGAGGGTCACCTTCGTTCCGAACAACCGCCTCTCCTTGTGTTGGTTTCTTTTTCCTAGGAATCTCGGGGCAAGATTCTTGTTTAGTGGGGGAGAGTTGTAGCATCCCAATTGTCTAACAATTTCAATGCTACTAGTCTAGTCTATATAATGGCTACTTCCTACATATAATTGTTGCATCATAATTACATCATGCTCATGTCATCATGCCACCTTGCATTTGAGCATCATATAAACCCCTTTTTCTTTTGGTTCTCCTCTCATATGCATTGTTAATTGTATTTGCCTCTTGATATTGTATTTGGTTCTTGATATATTGTTTAAGGCCCAAGTTGAGTTGGGGGCATATCTTTTATTCCAACTCCACCACCCTTTCTTTTCACCACCTTATAATTCCACCATCCCATTATCCATGAGCTTGTATTTTATTTTCTTTTGGTAGTTAATCGAGCTCATGGGAGATAGGATGGATTCACTTCTATAAATTCTTTTGTTTGGCTTTATTCCACTTCTTGGAAATGCATAAATAAATGCCATGAGATTTTACTTTTGTTTTCACAAGGATAATACATGGCATTTATTATCTTGCATGGGCCATGCAACCATCTCCATCTTTTGTCCTGCTTTGTTTTTAGTTTGTTTTTTGAGTGGATCATCTCCCATCTCTCTCTACCCCTCCTCATGCTTGATCTTGTTTGGTTCATGTTAAAAACCCTGCAACCATCCCCCATCCATGCAAGCCATGTGTGGGCATATTCAATCCTTAACTCTAAACCCTAAGCCATCACCCTCTCCTCTCTCTAACCTAGCTAACCCAAACCCTAACCCTAGCTAAACCTAACCCGAGGCCACCATCTAACCTAGCTCGAGCTAGTCCCTTCCTCTCACCCTCTCCTCACACCATGCCGAGGTACCCCCTCTCCCTGCCATGCAGGCCCCACCCCAGCTACCCTACCCCAACCCTAACAAAAACCCTAACCCGAGGCTACCCTACCCTAGCCCTCCCCTCTCCTCTCTCTTTCTCTTCTCTCTGCCATGTGTGTCCCAATCCTGACCCTACCTCCCTCTTCCTGGCCCACTGCTGCCTGCTCCGCCCCTCGGCCGAGCCAAGACGTGAGGAGGAGGGAGAAAGGTGACAACCGAACCACCTTTATCTACTCCCCCCTGCCACAGCTGGCCTTCTCCCTCTCCCTCCTTTTCCCCCCTCCCTCACGGCTCCTCTACCTCTCCAGATCCACCCAGAGCCCCTGCCTCTCCTCTCCTTCCTCTCCCTGACGCCTACCCCTCTATCGCCACCGTGCACTGCCGCCTACCCCTAGCTCCTGCTGTCGTGATTGACATGGGAGTGGTCGAGGCGCCGAGGACGCCTCGCTTTAGCTCAGATGCGTGCCGAGGAGGAGAAGCCCAAACGCTGCACCCTTGAACCCGATCACGAAACCCTAGCCGCCGTCTGCGCCATCCGTCGATCGGCTGCTCCTCCCGAACCACCTCCACCGATGCCCCACGGTGAGCGTCCGAACCTCAGACAACCTCCCTCCGTTCACTGTTTCAGACGCCATGCCACGGACGGCGCCTTGCATCGCGCCGCCGTCGTCGAGGACCATCCTCTCGTCAGATACGCCTTATCGCCACGCGCGTTCCTAACACCAATCCCCATCCACCGCAGTGGTTCCGCCTCTGCGCGAGCGATCGTCGCAGCGTTCGAACCCGCCGCCCGTGCCGTTCTCTGTCGTTTCCGTCAGTTTCGTGAGAGAAGAGGAACAGTACCCGTTGCGCGTCTTGCAGTAAAACCCCCACCCTTTTTGCCGGCTAAACCCGCGACCCCTCCGGACCCACCTGTCATCGGCTTTGCCACTTTACAAAAAGGGACCGCAAGTATCGGTTCCTCAACCCAGCTCCTACACGTGGCAGCCCCTTATCGCATTTTGCTGATGCGGGCCTTTACGCCGGATCCACTGCATCTCTGGCTGGCTGTGCTCATGATAGAAAAGGGTGTGCTGCCGCATTCCCGCCAAGACCTGGTCCCACCATCAGCGTCTGGGGCTAACTGGCTCTGGGTATAAAAAGTTTGGGATGTTTTTCTGTTTAAATAAAATGTATTTCAGAAATGTTTAAATATGTTTTAATTTCTGTTTTTAATAAATTTTAAATTATAATTCCAAATTAAACATTTAATATATGTTTTGATTTGGTTTTTCCGAGGATGATCGAGTGTGTGTTGCTATTTGTGCACCCCTGCAGGGTAAATCTTTCTGAAAGACGTGTCCGCGGTTATGGACGACTTGGAGCACAGTTTCTCGATCATAGACAAGAATAACTAAAGTACCGCTTTTAATTTGACTAAGTACCTGACTAGTAAATAGTGCAACACTCATGGAATGGATAATAAAACTGCCAACGGATGGGGGGTTGTTCGTCCGCTTCCTCGTTGGTAAGCGAGGAGGAGGATGGATCTGTTAATATTACTGTTATAACTGTTGTTATTAATTCACGGACATCCGTCTATCTTTGGTTAGGCGGATGGTTAGCGAGTATCCCTAGAATTGTTAGGTATTATCTTTTGCTGCAATTGCGTCACCCCAGGTTGTGTCCCCTTTAGAGGCATAAAGACTTGCTGAGTACCCCTAGGGTCTCACACGATAAATTGTTGATTCAGATGAACAGGTAAACTCGCAAGATGGATACTAGGTGGAGGAGACGGACGATGTGGGCAACGATCATTCGGTGTAAAGATTCCGGGAACGGGGATCCGTGAGATCTGTGGGCGGGATGTGTTTATTTATGGGGCATCTTATGCCGATTTGCTTCTTATCCGTACTCGGATCTTGTTTTCCGCTTCTGCCTGATACTCTGATGTTTGATGTATGAGGAGATATCCTAAACTATTATATCTATCTAGGATATTTGGATCTTGCCGTATGGTGTTGCAATATTTCTATTTCTTTTAGATGGAATGGCTCTGAGGACTGTTGTATGGTGGCTTGCATACATACTCATTTGTGTATGTAGTTGATCCCTTCGCCTGCCGATTACGCCGCTCGTTCTTGTCCTGATGTTTGGAAATGGTTAGGACGGCCGAAAGGTCTACCTGTGAGTGGCATTTGGCCCCACCGTACTATTTTAACCATTTCCGCTCATCCAGGCTTGTAACTAAGAGCGTAATTCACTGAGGTAGTTACAGAATTTCCCTCTCATCTTCGTCAGTAAACAACATCCTGTAAATTAAACTCTCTGTACTAGAGTTAGTAGTAACAAAGTGATGTGTTTTCATTGCAGCAAGATCAAGCCTTTGTGGGGTTAGCATAGTATTATTAGGATCAACAGAAAGTCCCAAGGCAACAACCATGCATGCAGCAATAATGCCCCCATAAATGGGTCCTCTAGCAGCTAGGCGGCAAGCAATGAGAGAACCAATATTATACTTGGTTTCATTATTAAGTGTCGCAGGAAGAAAAGCTAAATGATAATTAGAAATATTATTAGTGTTCTCCCTACCAAGAATGCTAGTGGCAAGATAGTAAGCAAAATATCTAAGAGCTGGGAGATGAATGTTTCTTATCTTCCCACGCTGAGTTGTGCGGTCATCATCATTTGTTACACTTCGGTAGAGCTCTAGCAAATCAGCGGGTCAACCTTGGATCTTCTTTACTGTCCTAGTCATGCCAATGCCTATAATGCTGCAAAATCTTTCCAATGACATGGTAATAGGCATATCATAGATTTTCAATGAATCAGTTGACCTATAAGGGATGTTAGTGAAAGTGAAATTTTCAATAAAAGTTTTGGTGAGCAAGGCATATTGCTCACTCTCATCCTGCATGTAAGTGGTTAGACCAACCCTCTGGACAAGAAGTAAGAAATCATCAAGGATCCCTGCAGCTTGCAAAAAGGCAAAACAAGGGAAGGTAGATGGGTGAGCATCTCCCTCATTGCCAAAGTGTGGCACAATAAGATCTTCATTATATGATGGCCTAAATTGAGAAGCTGATCTCAAAGGCCTTGCCCTCCTGGGTGTGTCTCTCTCAAATACTTCTACAAAAGTATGGTTGTCCATCTCTCCTTTTTCTGAAATTTTAGACAACCATCACAAAAAATGATTGCAAAGTGATTACATAATGAAAGGAACTACTTATAGGGACTTGCAAAAGGGATAAACATGCATAAAAACAATTTCTCTAAGCAAAGAACAAGCATGCAAGATCACATAACCTGTCACCTACAGTAGCAAAATACTCAAAATATAATCCACAAATCACAAATCTACTTGGGCAAGCAGAGGAGTCACATACCGGAGAACAAATGCTCCAAATCTCAACAGCAAAGGTGGGCTGAGCAAGGAGATTGAAAATCACGAGCAAGAACAGCAAGAACATGAGTTTGAGCAATGAAATGGTGTTTTCTCAGGAGAGGGAAAGGAGTGGCAGGTGGGAGAATAAGTGGAGGGCCAGGCGCGCCCCTGGTGTGGCCGCACTACCAGGTGGTGTGCCTGCCTGGTGGGCCCCCCTGGGTCTCTCCGGGTACCTCTCTGCCCCTTTTTTGGTGTAAAAAATTAATATGAATTTTCTGGAAATTTTCGAGAAACTCTATTTTTGAGCAATTTTCAGGTATTGATAAATGATTTTCTAGCAGAAAGATGATTTTGGAATGATGCAAAAACAAAACTAAACTAAACCTTCAGAAGTTCTAAGAAACTCTAATAGGCAAGCAACTAGCAATAGAAAAGTAAACAAGGTGAAAGAAAAAATTAAAATCGATAAAAATAAAAGTGAGCAAGGATAATCATGGTGAAAACATTGTTTTGTTCATTAAAATCCCTTTGTTAACAAGGTTGATCATGTCTTGTTACCAAAACAATTTTATATGAAACAAAATTTTACATTTCACTAAATGATTCTGTTACCTCAACCTTGATAGCAATATTCCAAATCATAATAGTTTCATAATTTTCTTGTAGTATGGGACAATATATTTGTCCAACTTTGATGCCCTCAATATTTTCAATTGAATTTAGGCCATAAGTCTTATCAATCTTCTTAGGGAAATAAACAGTATGATCCTTATCATTAACATTAAAAGTTACCTTTCCTTGATTACAATTAATGACAGCTCCTGCAGTATTAAGAAAAGGTCTCCCAAGAATAATAGACATATTATCATCTTTAGGCATTTCAAGCACAACAAAATCAGTTAATATCAAACAATTATGAGCCACTTGAACAGGAACATCCTCACATATACCAACAGGAATAGTAGTAGATTTATTAGCCATTTGCAAAGATATATCAGTTCATATCAATTTTTCCAATTGAAGTCTCTTGTAGAGAGAAAAAGGCATAACACTAAATCCTACTCCCAAATCACACAAAGCAGTTCTAACATAATTATTTTTAATAGAACAAGGAATAGTTGGAATCCCTGGGTCTCCAAGTTTCTTTGGAACCTTACCATTGAAGGAATAACTAGCAAGTAAAGTATAAATTTTCTCATTAGGAATCTTCCTTTTATTAGAGACAATATCCTTCATATACTTTGAATAAGTAGGCAATTTAATAGCATCAGTCAAAGGAATTTGCAAAAATAAAGGTTTCATCCACTCACTAGTGTTGTTCTTCCTTTGACTTGTGTTTCTTATCAGGAAAAGGCATTGGTTTTTGAACCCAAGGCTCTCTTTCATTACCATGTTTGTTAGCAACAAAATCTTCTTTAGTGTACTTAGTATTCTTAGTGTGCCTTTCAGGTTCTTCTTCAATTTCTTCTTTATCAGGAGCATAATTTTTATCATTACCACTTTCAGTTTCAGCATCAGAGACATATATACTATTAGGATCTTTAGCAGGTTCAGAAGATTCTACAACTATTTTATGTTTATTTTTCTTTCTCTTAGAATAAGTACCACTATTTTCAATTTGTTGAGAATCCTGCTCAATTCTTTTAGGATGTCCCTCAAGATGTAAAGGATCCTGAGTGAAAGCACCACTCCTAGTTCTAATTTCATAAGCATGTTTTTCTTTAGAAGCATTAACTAGCAAATCTTTTTGTACTTTAGTAAGCTGATCAGTTTGAGTTTGAACCATTTGGAAATGTTTAACAAGCATTTTAACATCATTTGAGGTTCTTTCCACAATATCTTTCAATTCATTAATAGCTCTAGAGTTTTCCATTAAATGATTCTGCACTCTCTATTAAAATTATCTTGCTTGACAACATAGATATCAAATTCTTCTAAGCATTGATCAGGAGGTTTAAAATAAGGAATATCACCTTCATCAAAATGTTGGAGAGAGTGTACCTCAATAGTGGATGAGTGGGAGATTGGCTTACATAATTCTTCTATAGGAGGTAAATTCTTCACATCTTCAGATTTAATACCCTTCTCCTTAAGACATTTCCTAGATTCCTTCATCACTTCATTGTTTAGTTCAATCACTCCCCTCTTCCTTGGTGTTGGTGTTGGCTTAGGCACAGTTGGCTTAGGTGTAGTTGGCTCAAGTGTAGTTGACTCGGGTGAAGTACAGTCATCATAATTCTTGCTTATTTTAGCCATTAATTCCTCAGCTTCTTTGGGAGTTCTCTTCCTGAAAACACAATCAGCAAAACTATCTAGGTATGTCCTAGATTCATCAGTTAGTCCATTATAATATATATCAAGAAGCTCATTTTTAGGTATTGGACATCCAAGCTGTGCGTGAATTAAAGCATAAAACCTTGCCCATGATTCAGGAAATTTCTGCTCTTCTCCCTGTTTAAAATCAAAAAGTTCCTGCAAAATGGCATGTCGAGCACTAGGAGGGAAATACTTTTGAAAGAAAATATCAATCAAGCAATTAGGGCTATCAATAGATCGAGGAGGTAAATTATTAAACCAAGCTTTAGCTTCTCCCTTTCAGTGAAAAAGGGAAAATTTTAGCAACAAAGTAGGTGCACATCTTAATATCATCAGAAAATAAGCCACTCATGGCAGAAAGCTCAGTCATATGTTCTACAACACTTTCATTTTCAGTCCCACAAAAAGGTTCTTTCTCAACAATGGTTATGTAAGATAAATCAAGAGAGAAATCGTAATCCTTTATCTTTAATGTTTATAGGAGATGTAGAAAACTTAGTATTAGGAGATAATTTAGGTCTAACAGTACATCTCTCAAGAAGACTCTTAATAGCACTTGCACCATGAGTGTTTTGACATTATTCAATAAATTCATCAGTCATTTCAATATAACCGTCATCAAGATCATAGCTCTCTCTAGACTCGTGTGAACTAACAGGTGTAGCAGTATCTTCATTAGGAGTTTCAATGTTTCCAATGATAGTTCTAGCAATTGTAGCATCTAGGAAAGGACCTAATGAACCACTCTCATCAAGCACAGTAGAAGTGGCAATATAAGTATCAGAAGCAAATTCAGATTCAGCAGAAGTAGCAGTATGTGTAACATGTGTATGTGGTGGTGGTGTAAGGAGCTTACTCATCCCAAATGGTGAATAAAGAGCAACAGAGGTGTTCAGAACTGTACCTCTCCTTGTAGTGGATGGTGATATCGGAACCTTTCCATCACGAGTTTTACCCATGATGAATGGATAGAAACAATAATAATTCCAAGTGAACTTTATAAATAGAGATATGCTCCCCGGCAACGGCGCTAGAAAATAGTCTTGATGACCCACAAGTATAGGGGATCGCCACAGTCTTCGAGGGAAGTAAAACCCAATTTATTGATTTGACACAAGGGGAGCCAAAGAATATTTATAAGCCTTAACAACTGAGTTGTCAATTCAGCTGCACCTAGAAATAATCTTGCTTGCAGTAGTTTATCAGTAGCAACAGTTTTGTAGTAGCAATATCAAAGTAATAGCAGTAGTAAAATAAAGACAGTAGTAACAATTGCAATAAACCGTAGGATTAAAGTGCGGTAGGCATAGGGATGGATGGACGGGCGTTGCATGGACAAGACAATTCATGTAATAATCAAGACATAGGGCATTTGCAGATAAATAAGATAAAGTATCCAAGTACTAAATAATCATAGGCATGTGTTCCATATATAGTCATACGTGTTCGTAATGAGAACTTGCACAACATCTTTTGTCCTGCCAGCCCGTTACAGCGGGGCCTCAAGGGAATCTAGTGGCAATTAAGGTGCTCCTTTTAATAGAGCACCGGAGCAAAGCATTAACACTTCGTGAACACACGTGATCCTCACATCATAGCCATCCCCTCCAGTTATCCCGATTTTTGTCACTTCAGGCCTCAGGTTCCGGACAATAATATGTGTATACAACTAGCAGGTAAGATCATAAACAATAATATCATCATGAATCAATAATATGTTCAAATATGAAATCATGGCACTCGGGCCCTAGTGACAAGCATTAAGCATAACAAGTTGCAACAATGTCAAAAATCATTAACAATAGATACTAGGCACCATGCCCTAATAATCTGATGCAATTACATGAACGATCTCATCCAATCCCTACCATCCCCATAGCCTGCATGAACGATCTCATCCAATCCCTACCATCCCCATAGCCTACTGCAGGGGATTACTCACTCATGGATGGTTGATGGAGAGGCGTTGGTGATGATGATGGTGATGATCTCCTCCGATTCCCCGTCCCGGCAGGCTGCCAGAACGGAGTTTCTAGTTCCGAATCACGGTTTCTGGTGGTGGCAGCGCATCGGAACTCTATCTAGAAAAACATCAAACCCCCCTTTGTTTTTAGGTCAGAGGGCTTATGTAGGCAAAAGGAGAGGTCGAGGCGGAGACCAACGTAGCCACACCACCCCCTGGCGCGGCTTGGCCTGGCCCGCACCACCAGGTGGTGTGGGCCCCTCGTGGCCCCTCTCCATCTCGTCTTCTGGCTTCGTGAGTCTTCTGGTAAAATAGGAGTTTTGCAATATTTTCCGAGATTTTTCCTGAAAGTTGATTTCGTGCACAAAAACGAGACACCAAAGGAATTCTGCTGAAAACAACATTAGTCTACATTAGTTGTATCCAAATCACACAAATTAGAGAAGAAACAATAGCAAAAGTGTTCGGGAAAGTAGATACGTTTTGGACTTATCAGGAAAGGCCTAAAGCCATCTAGGATTGGCAGCATGTCTAACCCAGGTGCCAAGATCACCTTGGCAAAATGGGTTGGACCTACCAGGTCATGGAAGTGCCCTATCTTGAGAGGCCTGCCCCTTGGCCTCTTGCTGCCACTGCCCTCACCACCATCGTTCCCCCTCTTGGAGGCACTACCCTCAACAACATCTCTTGAGCATGCTCCTGCATTGCTGGGGAGAGCACCTCCGATCAATGTTTTCGAGCATTACACCAGGAATCAACACAAGTCATCAGACATGAACAATGAACATAACACATGTGATCATACATGAACAATGAACATAACACATGGCCTCATATGCTATTCCACAGAGGCAAAGGGATGCTCCTCATGAACAACATGAATGAACAATGAATTTGGTTAGCACACAAATTTGTTCATGAAAAGGATCCCCTTGCCTGGTACTTACTAATCATCGGCCAAAGGAAGAAACAGATGACCAAAAAATCATGAACTGCTTTAGAATTACTAGCACAAACAAGGTAGAGCTGGTGCTACAGGGAACCATAGGAGGTGCACAACCTACTTCTTTGTGCATACCATCCAGTTCCTAAAGCACCAGCTCTATGAAAACATTGCACTAGGTCTCATCACAACATGCATTCACATAATAAACAACAATTGCCTCACAATACAGAGCATTGACAACATGAAGCGATGATCATACTGAACCAAGTTCCATCACTTCCATTTCCTTGCGGTGCATATTTAATCATTAGCAGTCGCATGAATGGACAACTATTTTTTGTGCCTCATATTAGGCATTGTGTGTCCAATATCAATCATAACAGACATGCTATGTAGCAACCTATTGGGATCTTGGCCACAGAATGCAAATTAATCATCGGCCGAACGAGAAGAACATGAAGGGTAATGTGGAAAATAATCGATGTCTCATATAAGATGTGCACAGATACATCGGGGAGAGAACTCTGTACTACCTAGCACAATAAACGATTGCAGGTAGAACATATTCACTCCCCGGTGTGATTTGGTGACAGTTTTAATCATCGGCCTAGAACAAGAAGATGAATAGTGAACTCTAGCCATTAGTTTTCCCCAATTTTTTCCATCGGACGAACCCTAAGCACACCATCTACCGGAATCTAGCCAGTAACAAGCGGAATCTAGGCACAACAAGGAAAGAATCTACCCTAACACTTCAAGGTGACCAAAACTAGCACAAATAGGTACAAATCTACCGTGCATGTCACTCATACTCGGAGACTGAGTCGGTAACAGATAGATCTGAGCTGCTAAAACCTTATAGAGGTCGTGGTTCGAGGCTTTACTGCCATTGCTGAAGGATTCGTGCTTCGGGTTTGCCAATGTAGAAGAAGAAGCAGCCACAGGAGCAGGAGCAGGAGAAGATCCGCTCCGGCCATGTTAAGCGTAGTACTCAACTAGATTTGCGTCCGTCGAGTACCTTCGCGGTGGTCTTGGATCTTCCGGCGGGAGATAAACCGCCGACTGTGAGAAGGGAGGAAGGGTCGGTTGTGAATGGGGGAGAGAGAGAGCGGTGAGCGAGCGGTGAGGGGATTTATGGTGCGCGTTCTCGATGCGTCACGCCTCTCTCGCCCTTCTCCCTGCGCGCCACCTCGTGCCGCCGCGTGCGCGCTTTTAGCTTCCCAGGGACTATCCCCGCAAAAACGCCCGATTTTAACGTTTCAAACGGGCCATGATTTAGGGTGATTTAAGACCCGTGCGATGCGAGCTTGGCCCAACGTGCGAGTCTCCAAACGGACTTATTTCTTCCGGCCCGGTGTGGAAAACGGCCGTGCGATCCATCAAACACGCCCGGGGTACAACAACCTCTCATAGCCACCCAACCACAGGTTGATTTGCCCCACGCACCAAATTCGCTAGGATGTTGCAATAGAATTTTTATTATCTGCCTTGCCCAACGAAAACAATTTGATGCTCAATGGTTATCCCTAGAACCTAATCCTTCGTTCATTGTTATGGGCAAAGCCATGCCGGCACGACTGTACCGGAAATACGGAACCGTCAGAGTGGCGGCTTCGTGTGTGGTTGGGCAAGTGGCGTTTACCAAGATCTGGTTAGCCAGACCTACAGATCTTTGTTTTGAATTCCGCTGTACCTCTCCGTTTCAAAATATAATATGTTTTAGCTTCGTGAAAAGAGTGTATCTAAACTTTTTTAGTATGTAGGTTTACTCTAAACCTAGATAAAACTACATACTAAAAGGAGCCTAGATACACATTTTTCACAAAGCTAATACATCTTATATTTTGAAACGGAGGAAGTACATCATAAGAGATTTATGTATATATTCATCAATCTGTAACTCTGAATGCAAGTAGGCGGTCATATTTCTCTCACTACAGAGCGTCCAACCGTTTATTTTTTTAAACTAGGCAAGAGGCTTGTCATTCATTAATATAGTAGAAGCATCTTTAGCAGATAAGTTGTCTTTCCTTATTACTGCCACGTTGAATTTTTACTTAGTTAGAGAAGAGAGAATAATAAAGATAATGTTGTCTTCCTCAAGGATGGTCTCTTAGAAATAAGAGAAGCATATTTTCTTGGTTGTACCATATGTATTCTCTTAGAAAATCAATTTTTTTATTAAAAATAGTCGATTTTCATTAATTAATAGAGATGACACTAAGAAATAATGCATTGTACGATTTATATATATTGTCTGCTCTATATGATGTGGAGGACCAAGGGATGGCATGTCTTCTCTACCATTTTACATGCCCTTAGGGCATCTCCACTGGGTCGACCCAACCCATCCCGGCGCGTCCGAACCCGTCCGCCCGTACGCGCGACGTGTGCGGAGTCGCAGCAGCACGACCCATCCATCCCGATGCGTCCGGCTCGACCTATCCGTGCATCTAATTTGCGTGACCACTGGGGCGGCCCGGACACGGGCTGGCCGAGGGCGTGTCCCCCCCTCCTCCCTCCCCCCCGCACGCTAGTGGCCCACCCGTCAGCGAGAGACGCAATAGCGATGTCGATTCAGAGGCAACCAGGGGCAATGGTTCAGACGCAAACATGGCAGCCTTCGACATCAATGCCGACCGGCGCGTCAGCCTATGACTGACGGGACACTGCCTGAGTTCCCGCTCCGACATTGATGGGCGAAGGCGCGAGAACATGCGCACGCACGCTCTACTTATTAAACAGACCCTAGCCCTCGTCGGTGCCGCACTCCCCTCCCATCGCTCTCACCCTCCTCGGCGTAGCCATGGCGAGACCCACCCTAAAATACTACGAGGCGTCGATGTTCGCACACTATGGCATCCTCTCTCCGCCACGCCCAACGATCTTGGAAGGCTTCGAGCTAAGCCACCCCGGTGGCGCCGGTTCCGCACGGTGCCGAGTTGGGATGCCGAATCGAGGAGCGCCGCGTCAAACTCCTGGAGTGGAAGAGGGCCATTCCCCGGTACGCGCCTTCAAGCTCCTATTGGCCGAGGTTATTCAAACTGAAGCGTCGGGCGGTGCTTGCCATCTGCCACGACCAACTCCGCGCGGTCCACCCGGACGACCGCAACCGCAAAGGGAGGGTGCAATTCTGGGCGGTTCTGGGATGCACCATCTCCTCCGCCATAAACGATGCACTCCACGAAGACTTCTTGATGGAGGCTAACCGCACCGGAATCATTGAGATTTCTGACAGTGGTAGCGAGGACGCGGCCGAGGAAGACGGGGCGGAGGCGGACGGTGCAGTCGCGGCCGAGGAAGACGACACAGATGTGGCCGGTGGCGCTGGGGCCGAGGAAGATGGCGACGAAGAGGACAGCGGAAGCAAGATCGTCAATTAGGGTTTCATTTAGTCTGCCTCTATGTTTAATTTCTTCGATTCAAAACCTTACCATTCAATGCCGTCTCAAATTTATCTACCGACAATGTTCTTGTTCATACACTAAATTGTGTGCTTTGCGCTGGACATTTGGGTCACGCCGCTGGGCGCGGTTGGCTGGACAGGCCGGACCGCAACCCCAAAGTGACCGCGAGCCGACCCAAAACGCATAGAAACATACCGCTTTCGGTTACGCGTTTGGGTCGGCCTGGTGGAGATGCCCTTACATCCGCCGTTCTCGTATTTTTGTAAACTGAAGTAGGATCCATACAATCCTGCGATTTTTTTAAATAATACATTTTTTAATTAATTTGAGAAGTGTTGCACGATTTCAGCATTTTACATATCTAGTGCTTTGTCGGCCAGGGCTTCGCCGAGTGGAGCCATTCGGCCTGGGCCGCGGCCGATTGAGCTCTCGGCTGACGTGCAACCTTCAATCGGTCAGGCCATGGCCGATTGGATCATTCGGTCAGTGCGTAGCCGACTGGGGCTGGTCCAATCGGCCAGGCCAAAGCTGACTGCACCTTTTGGTCAGGCCTAGGCCGAGTGGATTAATTGGGTAGGCCCAGACCGAGTGGACAAGTCGGCTTACCCCTAACCAAATCCTGCATGATCAATGCAAGCCCTAAACCGTAGCATCTCTGCTAAATGCGATGTCTAAATTAGTTTTCGGTTCCCGCCTAGTTTTCGGTTCCCGCCGTTTATCTCCCGCCAGCCGATTACCGCCACGATTTCCCGCTGTTTTTTCCCGCCTATTCGTCCCATTGCCTCTATAAATTCGGGCACTGAGATGTTCTCTCTTTACCCAGTTCAACTGTTCCTCCTCTTTCTCTCGCATTTCTTCTCCTCTTCATCATAGGTGTGCCTTGTTCGGACACAGAGTATACGCCTAGGAAAATGAAATATGCTAGGTTGCCACAAGGGGTGACACACGAGCGCTGTTGGTGCGGCCATCTCACCAAGGTCAAGGATTCAGATCGATTTGTCCACCTGCATGCGCATGAAAATTTTCATGTGTCCCAACTACGCAAGCCTGCCTTGACAAGTAAGTTCGTCATACGAGAGGCCTCCGGTATGTTCCCAGAGCAAGTTTAATATGAACCATTCATGTTATCATGTGTTGTTTTATTCATTCTATTGATTTGCTTGCAGTCTCCTCCTCCACTTTGCAAGTGGTACCATTGGATTGACACGGAGCAACCAGCCTGGGCCATGCAGGAGATTGCAGACAGGAGCCGACATGCAAGGGAGAGCTTTCTTGACGAGGAACATGTTGAAAGGATACCCGCGAATGAGAAGAAGTCTCGAAAGAGAAATGAAATAATTCAGAGCGGAACAAGCTCAAAACCGTGAGCTGAACAGGAAGAGAAGGGAGAAAGATGAGAGGCAGGAACAGGTACGCAAGGAGGCCCGTGAGACAGAAAGGAAGAGATTAAGAGAAAGGGTTATCAAGGCGTGGGCTACAGAGGAACGTGGGGACAAGACCGGGAAGTACCCGTGCTAGACTCAGGGCAGGTAGATGTATTTATCAGTACCGATGTATATTCACTTTAGTTGTAGTGTCCTGATGTATCTTAATTTAAGTTGTAGTGTCTCGATGTATCTTCATTTCGCTTATAGTGTTGTGATGTATCTAAGTATCTTAAGAACGACATGAGTTTGTACTTGTCAGTTAATTTCAGAGACAATGTATCTTAGTTCTTCCCGCCAAAATGCTTCCCGCCAAAATTCTTCTAGCCAGAATGTTTCCTGCCAAAGTGTTTCCCGCCAAAATGCTTCCCACCAAAATGTTTCCTGTCATTTTTTGTTCGTTTACCCTATAAAACCCCCTCCTCAAGAAGTTGTGTAAGCAAAGCAATCACATTTTTAGCCAGTATGTTTCCCGGTTTTCCCTACGACTACAGTATCGAGACACATATGTCCGTCAACCTTTTTCATTTGGGCAGGAACTTTAGGATAGACAACAATGCAGCCCCATTGGAGGAACTCATTGCTAGTGATTGTCTCCTCACTGAGCTGGGTGAGCGATTACATAGAGAAGGGTGGACGAAGAGGACACCAGAGGAGATACGGCAAGAGCTTCTTCAGATCAATGTTAGGTGGGACAAGATCAGATTCTTCAATGAAGAGGCAAGGCAGAGGGAAGCCAAGAACCCTTGGCTCTGGAGAGAAGAGAGTGAAGACTCCGACGATCTCTTCATGCCGCCGGTCGGTGGTACCAGGGATAGAGCAGAGCATGACAAGGCGCATGCCTTGAAGAAGGCATAGGACAAGAAGAGCAATGACAAGCTAGAAGAGAGTGAAGATGAAGAAGATATATTCATGCCGCCTGCCGTTGGGACTAAGTGGAGAGAGGAGTAGGATAAAAGGCTGGCCAAGAAGAAGGCATTGTTGAAGGGTATGGGCGAGGCATCGTCGAAGGATAAGAGCGAGGCATCGTCGAAGGGTAAGAGCAAGGCATCATCGGTCGAGGCATCGTCGAAGGGTAAGGGAAAGGCACAAGCCAAGAAGAACTAGAACAATTCTCCCTTGTAGCTCGTGTGTGTATCTTAATTATCTTGTTTGTATCCTAATTATCTGTTGTAGTCGTTTGTTAGCGATCTCGACCGAGAAATGAATAACAATGCGAAATGTCTCACACATAGATAGGTGCATGTCTCACATATAGATATGTTCAGGTATCACACATAGATAGACATATGTCTAATACATAGATAGATAGAGAACTAGTACATATCTGGCTGAGAGAGGTATTAGCGTCGTCGTATGCCTTGACGCTCACATGGTTGCTCTGGTTGCTCTAGTGGTGTCTAGCCATACCTAATAGGTGCCCGAACGTTTCAAGGAGGAATCACTGAGCCATGCACGTCGTGCTGAGTTTCTTGTGTGGGGTCTGGGCAGGAGTCTGAAAAATGTTCATCCAACTTCTCTATTTCAAGAAGTCCAGAGTGTTGTGCTCCACCTCATGATCACTCGTCCATGCAGATCCGGAAAAAGATGCCTAATAGTCAGGCATAGACCCATGCACTCCAAAGGCTCCTGCATATGAATACCGAAGTATATAAGAAATTGATATGAAGCTAGCCTCGATATTGTGTAAGACGCGTACCCTGTGGCTGCGGCTATGGAAGAAAGCCATAGTTCGGTGTGGGAGAGTGGCCAAAAGGTGGATGCTGCTGCTGCTGAGGCTGCCACGATGAACCTCCACCCTAAAAAGGTGGCTGCTGCTGCTGCCACCATTCGAAAGAACTCTGCTGCTGCCACGACGAACCTCCAGCCTAGTTTGGAGGAGGAGGCCTCGGTGTTGCCTGTGGTGTAAATCGTGGATGTGGAGACTATTGTACGGGCGAGGGTGGACGTGGCTGTTGCTAGTGTGTCGAGTGACATGGAGGCCGCTGTGGTCCCGGCTGGTGACCAATGTCCGAAGAGCGGGTGCATGTGATAACCCCGTGGATACATCGGAGCTTCTCCTCTAGGCGACTCAGCCAGGTCCGCTGCTCCTGACGTGGTATAAGCAGAGGTCCGGACGAAAAGGACCGTATGTAATCAGCACTCTCCGTCTCAAGATCGACTAGCAATTGTGCCTGCAATTTGAACCACTAGAGTGAAAATGGAATAGAAACTATGTAACAAGTAGGTGCATTAGATGAAGACAATGTGTTACCACGTGTTATCTGCTGCCCGTAGTAGACTAGCTCGGATAACTATCCCAAGTAGCCGTGCTCGGCATCACATCTAGATCACTTTGTTGCGTGATGCATAGCCGTGTGGAGCTCATATAGCTTCACAGATAGTGGTTGAACTCTTCCATGTCAAACTGGGCATCCGAGTCCTAGACTCGTGTTGTTGCACTGTCTCACTCCTCAACGTATGTCCCAACTCTATGGAGCCAGCCTATGATGGCCTTATTACTTCCCTTCCTTGACAACCTACAATTGGAGAGTGATTGCGATAAGTCAATAAACCAGATAAGATGGAAGAAATGGTTAGCATCTCTAATGCAATAGGGATGTAGCGAGCGGTGATAGTGGTGACATGATTCTCGGTGAACATCACCTTCCCGAGAAGCCAAAGTAAGTATGCCTCCAAGCACCGAGTGATCTGTGGCTCAGTCAACTGGGTCTCTAGATAGCCTAATCTTTGGATCTACATTAATGAAAAGATAGTTTAGTACCAAAAAACATAGAATGGTATGATGCATAAAGACAAGTGGACTAACAAGTTAGCGAACACACCTGAAATCCTAGTAACCAATCGAACTTGGGCCCATGATCATCATGCTCAAATGGACCAGATAAGGCACTAATACCCTCAAAACGTTGGGCCATATTGCCTTGCCAGCTGGCTGGTGCATTCAGCGGCCCAATGGGCTGGCCTGCCAAAGGAAGTCCCAACAGATATGACACATCCTGGAGAGTAGGAGCCATTTCTCTCCAACGAAAGTGAAAAAGTGTGTGTCTCGGGCCTCTAGTGGTCAACCAAGCATCTGAGCAATGATTGGTCATACAATAGACATGTAGAGTCTCCAGTGTCCTCAACCAGACGAGCGGAAGGTAAAAGCCTGACCCACTTCAACCTGCATAACCAAATAGCATGACAAATGACTTAGTGCGTCCAATCATAATTATTGTAATGCATGATTACAATAAAATTGTACATAAAAACCCAAGTCGGGTGTATCTGATACGTTGCTAACGTATCTATAATTTTTGATGTTCCATGCTTGTTTTATATCTACTTTCTAATATTTTGTCCACACTTTGGAGTATTTTTATACACTTTCTTGGACTAACCTATTAACAAGATGCAACAGTGCCAGCTGCCTATTTTCTGCTGTTTTTGGTTCCAGGAAAGTCAGAAAATGAATATTCTTGGAATTAGACGGGACAAAAGCCAAAGTCAATATTTCACCGAGGAGGACACGGAAGAAAGGAGGCGGAGAGGGGCGGCCACACCACTGGCGCGTGGCGGGCAGGCCCGCCATGGGTGGTGTGGTCTCCTAGGGCACCCCCTCGGCCTCCCCTTTCGCCTATAAGATTCCTCCGATATAGAAACCCTAAGTACCCAATCAAAATTCCACGAAAGAGTTTGTAGCCGTCGTCATCTCCATCCCTATATCAGGAGGGATCTGAAGCTCTTCCCGGCACCCTGCCAGAGGGGAAAATTCACCCTGGAGGCCTTCTTCATCACCATGCAAGCCTCCGGTGTGATGCGTGAGTAGTTCATCCCTAGACTACAGGTCCATGTAGTAGCTAGATGGTTGGTTCTTCTCCTTTGTGCTACCATGTTTAGATCTTGTGAGCTCCGTTCATGATCAAGATCATATATTTGTAATCCTACATGTTGTGTTTGCGGGGATCTGATGGATATTGAGATGCTATTTCAGATTGATTATTGATTCTATCATGTCTTTGTTATTTGTGATCTTGCATGCTCTCCGTTGTTAGTAGCTATCTTGGCCGAGTAGATGCTAGCAACTCCAAGAGGGAGTATTTATGCTCGATAGTGGGTTCATGCCTCTAGGAATCTGGGGAAGTGATAGAAATCTCTAAGGTACTAGATGTGTTGTTGCTACTAGGGAGAAAACAACAATTCTTTGTTCATAGAACAATCGTATTTTTTACTTTACACGCAATGCTTAATGCAATTATCTGTTGCTTGCAACTTAATACTGGAGGGGGTTCGGATGATAACCTGAAGCTGGATTATTAGTCATAGATGCAGTTGGATTACGGTCTATGTATAATGTTGTAATGCCCAATCAAATCTCGTAGGAGTCAAGATGATTAGTATATGCATGTATGCTTTCTCGATGTTTGTCAATTGCCCCGCTGTAATTTGTTCACCCAACATGTCATCTATCTTAAGGAGAACCACCACTAGTGAACTATGGACCCTGGTCCTTTCTTTACCATCAATCTACAATCTATTTACTATTTTATGTTTACTTTCTGCAAGTTATTACTATCTTCCACACAATACGTTTAATCCTTTGTTTTCAGCAAAACCGGTGGGATTGACAACCTCACTGTAAGTTGGGGGCAAAGTTATGTGGTTGTGTTGTGCATGATTCCAAGTTGGAAACAACACCTTGGAGGTGTTTCCTTGCTCCTAATTGTTCGATAACCTTGGTTTCATAACTGAGGGAAAACTTGCAGATGTGCTCATTATACCTTCCTCTTGGGGTTCCCCAATGAGCTCGATATATTTTGGGCCATGAAGCTATTTTTCTGGTGCCGTTGCCGGGGAGTCCAGGACATCTTCACAAGGGGAGTCCCTCATAACCAATCTCTTTAATTTGTTTTATTTGTTTTGCTTAGTTTTTTTGTTTTGTTTGCTTGTTTTTTTATCAAAACACAAAAAATTTAGTTGTACTAAGTTTTCTTTCTTTATTAAAAACACAAAAAATATATTATTAGTTCCTATCTTAAGTTTCCATTATATCTAGCATTGCTCAATCACTATGTCACCTCATGAAATGATTTTCACTTTCAAACAAGGAATTGAAGTGAGTTTCAAAGAAGCTTGGTCTAGGATGTCTGATTTACATGAAAAAACTTAACCTAAAATGACCCAAAGCTTGTTTCTTAGCAGCTTTTACTTTTGAACTGCTCTTTGCTATAGATATGCTTTGGATGCTGCGGTAGGAGGAGATTTCCTCCAATGTAGTGATGATGAAGCTTTTAAAGCCATAAATAAATTGGTCTTAACTTACAACTTGCCTAGCAAATCTGATTCTTCCTTTATAAACATGTTTAAAAAAATGCTATAATACGCTTAGAGAGCATCATGATTATGTTCCAATAAATTCTGAACCCTCAAAATGGCTTCCTACAGTAAAGATTGTTATAAATAATGAAACTTTTCATGCTCGCTGTGATATCATGTCTGAATTCTGTCTTATGCCTAAAGATATCTATGAATCTTTGGGGACTTTCTGAAGAAGGAGAAGAAATATTTCTTGCTAATAATTCCACAATATTACCCATTGGAATAGCTGAAGGAGTGTTTACAAATATCCTAGGGAAAATGTTTTCTACTGATTATCTTGTTATTGAATGTGTAGGAAAAGGACAAATTACACTTGGAAGATCCCTATTAAAACTCCTTGGAGCAATAATAGATGTGGAAAAGGGCACCATGCACTTTGATTCTCCACCAAACAATCATATGTTCCCCAAGGTTAAGAATAAAAGTAAGAGAGGTAAGGGCAAGAAATTTGGTTTTAATACTTCTTCATTTGAGAATACTTGATGCTTTTCTTGCTTCTTATGCCTAACTTAAAGGCGTTAAAGAAAAGTACTTATTGGGAGATAACCCAAAAGTTTTAGATGAGTCTTGGAAGTTATTATCTCTGTAATAACCGCTCCTTATCCTTTTTGTTTGCTTTTTGTGCCAAGAGTAACCTCTAATGAGAGAGAAGTAATGCTTGGGAAAGTTGTTGTCCCGAAACAGATTTTTTTGCTTGGCTGTAAAAATTCATGTAAAATCTCTGTACGTCGGTTTGAACTGTAATTTTTTGTGATTCTGCCCCAGGTTGTTATCCAACTTTCGTTAGTTCAGCACTTTTCGATTTGAGCAACAGAAGGTCTTCGAAAAAATTGGTTTTTACCTGCTGTTCTGTTTTGACAGATTTCTCCCATTATTTGCATTTGCTTTTTGTTGATTCCTTTTTGGGTTCTTTTTGGGGAATTGAGCTTTTTAAGGGAAGTGCTACAGTGGCTTGTGTTTTAATGGAAGTTTTATTGGTGTTGAAACTGAACCCAAAGACTTATTATCTTGAGTACACTAATGTTGCTAATAAAGATTGTGTGAAGTTTTGTATGAAGGAAAATTTTCAGGTGTTAGAAAAGAGTGATATAATGAGATGAAGGATGGACTAAAGCTCAAGATTGGGGGATGCCACCCGTGTCACCCCAAGAAATATCCAAGAAGTACAAGCATCAAAGCTTGGGGATTCCCAAGGCATCCCCTTCTTCATCAATAAAAATCTCAGTTTTCTTCCAAACACTTCATTTTTATTGTTTCATGCACAGTTGTGTTGTTCTTGGAGCGTCTTTGTTTTTGTTTTTGGTTTTCATTTGCTTGGTTTGCTTAGGTTGCTTGAATAAATTGGTTGGACCCCCTCTTTCATACATTAGTTTTCAAATAAGTTTGGTTTGGATTGGAAAAGAGTAGGAAAGGTTCATGCTTAAGTGGTAAGAGGAGCTTGTTTTTGACTGTGGCCTATGCTTTGTCATGTCATGCTTGATATTGTTTTGGTTTTATGCTTAGTGATTTCTTCTGTAGCATGAAATATTATAAACAATTGAAAGAACCATGCGTTGTTTTAGCATATTAAAACATAGTATTGTGGTATTCTCCTTTGATGCTTTATTTTGGTTGACTTGGCGCATGCTCACACCATGTTAAGACTATCCCAAGTCACCGTAGCCTCTATGATCCTTTAGTTTTTGACTTGTAATATCACTTTATGCTTTAATTAATGATGTTTTGTCGCTTTGCATGATTATGGCCATTATTGCTCTCTTAGTTGGTCGCTCCTAGTCTTTTGCTAGCCTCCATAACCAAGTGTGAGTTCCACTCATGCATCCAACTCCAAATAAAACCAAGTTATTCCAAAGAGTCCACCATATCTACCTATTAGCATTTTCTATTCCAAGTATATTCATGTTTTTATCTACCTTCCAAATTAAACTTGTTATGAGAAAACTAGTGATTAAAGCTCTCACGAACTTGATGGCACACTTTACTTTTCTTGCCCCTAATAAACTTGAACCATTGTGTTATCTATGTTGTATATGCTTGCACTTATATGTTGGGGATTAGCAGAACCATGCTGTCATGGGGAATGCTTTCAACATTGCACTTGTACATTGTACCTAGTTGATATCATGCTCTTTTCTCTATGGATGTCATCGGTGTGAAATGAAAGGGAAGCTTGTAAGTCCATGGAGTTATGTATGTTTGTTAGAGAAACGCCTAGGCCGCTGGTCTAATCCATGCCTAATCATGGTGGAAACCTGTAGCGTAACCATGATGAGCAATCTATGAAGCATTCTTCTTATAAAAAAAAGATATAGATATTGAGAAAAAGAGAAAAAGAGAAAAAAAGATGAGAAAAGAGGAAAGAGAGAAAAAAACACCATTTTCCCATGGTAAATAAGAAGATTGCTGAGATGCTCGTTGTCTGCTTGCCTTGTCATTTTGATATGGGGATTCTTTCGTATCATCGGGCAAGGGGTACCCCGTTGGCGATTCTCTATGATGCACATGTACTTACTATGACAAGAACTTAGCGGTAACTAAACTTGAGTAGCATGAGGAGCAGCCCTCGTATTCAAGGGACATGAGATTTCCAACTTATACTTTGCCAAGCATATACTCCATGGTTTGTTCATTTTAACTTTAATCATTTCAAGATGCTTATGATAGGGGCAATGAGAGCCGAAAGCTAATAAGTACCATAATTTTTGGAATCTCTTTATGAGACTTGCATCCCTGCTTCCTTCCATGAAGGCCTTTCTTTTACTTTTATGTTGATTCTCCATCTTCTATCTTTATGCACCTTGATGACCCACAAGTATAGGGGGTGTATCGCAGTATTTTCGATAAGTAAGAGTGTCGAACCCAACGAGGAGCAGAAGGTGCTGGCTAGTGGTATGGATCAGGAATTCTCTACAAATACTTAGCAAACGGATTTTTAGGGTTTGTTGATAATGCAAGTAAATAAAATACGAGTAAATAAAAGACAATAAGAATAAATGCAGCAAGTGGCCCAATCTTTTATTCAGCAAAGGACAAGCCGGTTGTATTACTTAAGATGACCAAACGTTCTCGAGGACACACGGGAATTCTGTCAAGTGCTTTCGCTTCATATAGTTGATCAATCTTCTTTAGTCTGCTAAGTGTTGTGTGGGTGAACCTGTGCTAATGTACCGACCTTCCTAGGACTAATACATACTTGTGATTATACCCCTTGCAAACATCCGTAAGTACAAGAAAGTAACTAAGGTAGAAACCTAACCACAGCTTTAAACTCTAAGACCCTGGCATCCCTTGTGCAATGGTTTCCTATTGGGGGGTTAGGTTTCTATCACTCCAACAACCCCTACGATTAGTAGCCAAATACACAATGCATTCCCCTAGGCCCATATAGGTGAAGTGTCATGTACACCACAACTTAAATATCAAACTATTGAATCTCTCTCAACACAATTCCACTACTAACAACATGACTTCTCCCATGTCCTCAAGAACAAAACGAACTACTCACAAGACATCATATGGATCATGATCAGAGATGGAATAATGATCTATAACAATCTGAACATAAAAAGTAATTCAATGGTTAACTCAATAGCATCAACTACAAAGAGTAATCAACACCAGGAAAGTTTCCCCTAAGAACTATGCAAGATTCAACCCAATTGTTACAGCAATATGGAGATGGTGATGAGGGTGCTGGTGGAGATGATGGTGGTGATGATGATGATGATCCCGATGAAGTCCAGCTTGATGGTGGTGTTGATGGCGACGATCTCCCCTCTCCAGGAAGGAATTCCCCCGGCAGAAATCTGTCTACCGGAGAGATCTTTGTCTCTCGGTGTTTTTCGCCCGCAGAGGCGACGGAATCTTTCTGTGGTCGCCCCCAGGTATTAGGGTTCCGTGGAGATAATATACGCTAGAGGGGAGAGCTGGAGGTGGGCCAGGGCGGCCACACCACCTGGTGGCGCGACCTAGGGTAGCCCGCGCCAAGGGTTGGTGTGGGCCCCCTCTGGCCCATCTCCACTCCTCCTTCTGGCAGTCTTCGTCTTCTGGAAAAATAGGATTTTCCATATATTTTCCCGGATTTTCTGATCTTCGCGAATTTTGCCTCCAAACAGCACCTTTTCAATCAGAATCCTGACTGCAGTTGTCCATGCTCCAAAAGTCATCAACCATGCAAAAACAGATGAACTTACATAAGTATCACCTCTTAATATGAAATATATCAATGAATAATAGTTAATTATGATATAGAATAGTGATGCAAAATGGACGTATCAACTCCCCCAAGCTTAGACTTCGCTTGTCCCCAAGCGAAACTGAACTCAATAAACATGACCTTAGGTTTATGGAGTGAAGAGTCGATAAAATAATACGGACAAGAAGCATCACATTCATCAATACATAAGTCATAATAGAAGACAACTCACTATTATATAACTTAACTTGCAATAAGTAAAGCAAACACAATAAAGATACATAAAGTAAATCATAATTGGTAATGGCAAACTTAGCTCTTGGTCGAAGAATAGTTGACAATTTGCTGGAGTTCACAAATAACTGATTTTCAATGATAGCTTTCAAAGTAGTAAACACCAAGATAAGAGCAATGTGCAAAACAAGGAACATAAGGGACATGATTGAATAAATCATCATATGAATGAATGAAACACAACAACTCAAAATACTTGCTGAGATAGAAAGGAATAGGTTTACTGACTCAACTAAAAAGTAAAAGAAAGGCCCTTCACAAAGGGAAGCAGGGATTTCAAGTTTCATAAAGAGCTCCCAAAAAATATGATACTTATTAGCTTTTAGCTCTCATTGCCCCTATCATAGGCATCTTTAGGTGATTATGGTTAAAGTGATTAAATACGAGGATATGCTTGACAAGTTGTAAATTTAAAATCTCATGTCCCTTGAATACGAGGGTCGCTCCTCATGCTACTCAAGTTGAGTCACCGATAAGTTCTTGTCATAGTAAGCACATGTGTATCATGGAGAACCGCCAATGGGGTACCCCTTGCCCGATGATACGGAAGAATCCCCATATCAAAATGACATGGCAAGCAGACAACAAGCATCTCAGCAATCTTCTTATTTACCATGGGAATATGGTGCTTTTTCTCTCTTTCCTCTTTTCTCATCTATTTTTTTTCCTCTTTTTCTCAATCTCTATCTCTTTTTTTATAAGAAGAATGCTTCATAAATGCTCATTATGGTTACGCAGCAGGTTTCCACCATGACAGCATGGATTAAACGGCCCTGACGTTCTCTAACACATGCATAACTCCATGGACTTACAAGCTCCCCTTTCATTTCACACCGACGACATCCATAGACAAAAGAGCATGATATCAACTAGGTACAAAGTACCAGTGCAATGTTGAAAGCGTTCCCCATGACAACATGGTTCTGCTAATTCACAACTTACAAAGCGCAAGCATATACGCAACATAGATGGGCAAAATGGTTCAAGTTTATTAAGTGCAAGAAAGTAAAGTGTGCCATCAAGTTCGTGAGAGCTTTAATCACTAATTTTCACATAACAAGTTTAATTTGGAAGGTAGATAAAAACAAGAATTTACTTGGAATAGCAATAGCGCTAATAGGTAGGTATGGTGGACACAAATGGCATATGTTTTGGTTTAAGGAATGGATGCACGAGAAGAATTCCCTCTCAGTACAGGTTTTTGGCTAGCAAGGCTGGGTATCAAGTATAAGAGTTGAAGGAAACAAACATGCAATCTTCCTTGGAAGCACAAGAGATCTTAACTAGAGAATACTAAACTTATGAGCAAATCAAGAAAGAAAGATGATGAAATTATATTTCTTTAAGGGTACATTTATCTTTTTCATTCAATTCTCAAAAATAGTGTTGCATCTTCTTGAGCCAGGTTTGCCAAAACCAACTAAATTAACTCAATGATCCCAAAGTGATACCAATACTAACAACAAGATCAATCATATAACCATGAATTGAAAACTAATATAAGATATGCAAAAGAGTAAATGATAGAACTTCTCATTAATATTCCATAACGGCTACTCACACCAAGGGATACATATCTAACGAGAGAGGGGACACTTCCATAATGTAAACCATTCTACTTGATAACTTCTCTATTCATGATATTACTCTACTAAAAAGGTAAAAAGATAGAAGATAGTGATGTGACACCACAATACTCTCCCAAGCTTGGAACAAACCAAGGGGATGCCAAACCTGATGACGAATTACTCCTTCGGTGGTGGTGGTATCCTCTTAATGAGCTCTTTGATCAGTTTCCCCAAGTCCTCAATCTCAAAGGTGAGATTACGAATCAGCTGTGAGTTTTGCTCAATGCGGTCATAATCATGTCGGGTTGAGAATTCCAGCTCTTGCGATTCTTTCCCCACTCTACCTCCTTGAAGTCTTCTTTTCCTGCATGGCTAGAATGAGGCAAATCCCAATTGGAGGGTAATTTATCCTTGGGCATATTCTGGTATTTATGCTCATGGATAAGGGTATGGAAAGGATTCTTGGTGCTTGGAGGAAGTGACCAGGATGAGGAGGCTTCCTCCAATTGTCATAGTCTGGCGGGGTTTGCCACCACTCTTGCAATGGTAGTGGTAGTGCCGGTGTGCTTTGCCTCCTCTTCATCTTCACTCTTGATCTCCTTCTCCTGCCTGAGGTCTTGGAGATCTTCCTCCATAGGCTCCTTTCCTTTATCCTTGGCGGACACCATTGTGCTTCTAACCTTTCAAAAATAGTTCCTGGCAGAAACAGATCGAAACAAAAACACGACGAGAACACGATATACGAACCTCGGGGGATCCGGGGGGATTATATATTATGAAGTTTCACAACAAAAGGAAGGTACTAGGAGAAAGGAGGTCGGAGGCAGGTGGAGTGGCCACACCACATGGTGGCGCTGAGGGTGGTGAACACTCCACTCCACAGGCCGGGGTGTCACTCTGGCCTTAATAGGATATCTAGACTGGCCGACAGACCAACACTAGTCTTTTCTCGCACTTTGTCCTCACTGCGCACTCACCCATTTACTCCACTTCGGTCACCCATCCTAGAATTTCTCTAGGCCAAGCACGCTTAACCTTAGAGTTCTTTTCGAATGAGCTTCCGGAAAAGAAGTTGCAACTTGTTGATATGAGTATCCTATCAATCCTATTAAGCCATGTGCCGGATCTCACATGGGCCCGCGCCACAGGGTGGTGTGAGCCACCCTGGCTCTGTTTCCGTCCCTCTTTCGCTTCGTAACTTTCCTTATTGGCTAAAAACTGCAAAAATATAATTGGACAGATCTTTCGTGGAACTTTTCTTACCAGAACTCTTACCTATTTGAAAACGGACTCTGCAGGTCTCTAAATTGGTTATTTAGTAGATTCTTCCGGAGTCACCACTTGAATAACATCAATATCTTCATCTTCATACACTTATTGTGAGTCATGAAACCTTTCACTTCCTTATTACACCATTTTCTCCACTAACCTAGAAATTTCTTTCACACAAAACTTCACACAGTTCTCATTAGCAACATGAGTATAAGTGAAGAGATAAAACCTTTCGAGTCCAACTTCAACTGAAAACCATCAAAACAAGAGCTACTATAGCAACTCCTTCCGAAAACCCGAAAAGAATTCAAAAGGAAATCGATTAAAGAAGCAAATGCAAGAGTGGCAAAGTTTGTCAAAACAGACCAACAGGTAAAGATCAATTTTTTTCAAAAATCTTCTGTTGCTCAATCAAAAAGTGTAAAACTAACGAAAGGTAAATAACAACCTGGGGCAGAAGCACAAAAAATTATAGCTCAATCCGACATACAGAGATCTCTCATGAATTTTTATGATGAAGCACAAAAATCTGTTTCGAGACAGCAACTTCCCCAAAGCTTACTTCTCTCTCATTAGAGGTTGACCTTGACACAAAAACCAAACAAAAAAAGGATAAGGAGAGGTTATTACCGAAGTAATAACTTCCAAGGCTCAAAGAAAAACAAAAACAAACTGAAAACACAAATAAATTGGGTTGTCTCCCAATAAGCTCTATCTTTATAGCCATTAAGATGGGCATGATAATTTCAATGATGCTCACATAAGATTATGAATTCAAGTGCAAGAGAGCATTAAGAAGCAAAAATACACACGCTTAAGTCTAACCCACTTCCTATGCAAGGGAATTTTATAAACAAACAAGTTGTTGAAACCAGAGGCTACTAGCATAGGAAGGCAAAAGAAGTGCAACATAAAAACTTTCAGTATAAAACGAGGAAACTTGATATTATTGAGATGCATAAGAACACTTTTCCCTCTCCCATAGTAACTTTCAGTATCATGCATAAACTTAACAATATAACTATCACAAGGACCATCCTAACAATGATCACTTATTCTAACAGAAAACACAGGAATACTAGCTCTCATAACACTACTTTGTGAAATAATATTAGAGGTATCCTTACCAAGGATAGTGTGTCCCTCTTCTACATATTTAGTAACAAAGTCTTTCACATTTTCTATAATAGGTTCATCAACATGTTTATCAGGTTCAACAACTTCATTTGTACTTTCATTAACCATACTAGCTATCATAGAATGTTCCTTTATCTTAACTGGGAAAGGGATTTTCTCAATGTAAGGTTCAGGTAAAACATGATTAGCAGTATAAACTTTAGTATTTATTGCAGGAACACTCTTAGCAACATCTTTATAAGGTTCATGATACTTATTCCACTTCTTTTTAGGCACTTCAATGTAGGAAGCAAAAGCCTTAAAATAAGTTGCAATAGCAAGAGAGTCTAGACCATAAGCATTTTTAATATTTTGAAAGCCATCAGTTCCCATAAAAGATTTAATGCATTCATAATCATAATTTATACCTGACTTTCTACCTTTGTCATTCTCCCATGCTTCAGCATTGTCTTTAATACGGTCCAAAAGATCCCATTTAGCTTCTTCTTCCATGCGAGTGAATGATCCAGCACAAGAAGCATCCAATAAATCCTTATCATGAAGAGAAAGCCTTGCATAAAAGTTATTGATAATAATATTGTTGGGGAGCTCATGAATGGGACATTTGAGCATTAGTAACTTCAATCTCCCTCAAGCTTGAGCTGTACTCTCTCCATCAAGAGGCCAAAAGTTGTATATTTGATTCCGATCTTTATGAATCTCACTAGGAGGATAAAACTTTGAATAAAAGAGAGGTACTATTTCCTCCCATTCAAGAGCTTGACCATTCTTCAGCAGCTTATACCATTCCTCAGCTCTCCCTTTGAGTGATAATGAGAATAACTTCTTCTTAACTTGATCTGTAGTAATACCTGCACACTTGAACAACCCGCATAATTCGTGTATAAAGAGTAAATGATCACCGGGATGGACAGTTCCATCCCCAACATAGTAGTTATCCATAACACAGTCAATAATTATCGTACGTATTTTAAAAATATCATTCTCAGCAGGTGGTGGTTCATCTACTACCTTAGTAGTGGTAGTAGCATTACGAAATAAGAAACTCAGCGAATTATCCATAACAAAAATAAAGCAACTAACAGAAGTAAACAATACTCACAGTAGAAGTTTCCTTTACCAGTTCCACTTTCCAATAGTGCTTCATTCCCTAGCAACGGCGCCAGAAAATAGTCTTGATGACCCACAAGTATAGGGGGTGTATCGCAGTATTTTCGATAAGTAAGAGTGTCGAACCCAACGAGGAGCAGAAGGTGCTGGCTAGTGGTATGGATCAGGAATTTTCTGCAAATACTTAGCAAACGGATTTTTAGGGGTTTTTGATAATGCAAGTAAATAAAATACGAGTAAATAGAAGACAATAAGAACAAATGCAGCAAGTGTCCCAATCCTTTATTCAGCAAAGGACAAGCCGGTTGTATTACTTAAGATGACCAAACGTTCTCGAGGACACACGGGAATTCTGTCAAGTGCTTTCGCTTCATATAGTTGATCAATCTTCTTTAGTCTGCTAAGTGTTGTGTGGGTGAACCTGTGCTAATGTATCGACCTTCCTAGGACTAATACATACTTGTTGTTATACCCCTTGCAAACATCCGTAAGTACAAGAAAGTAATTAAGGTAGAAACCTAACCATAGCTTTAAACTCTAATACCCTGACGTCCCTTGTGCAATGGTTTCCTAACGGGGGTTTAGGTTTCTGTCACTCCGGCAACCCCTACGATTAGTAGCCAAATACACAACGCATTCCCCTAGGCCCATATAGGTGAAGTGTCATGTAGTCGACGTTCACATGACACCACTAGAAGAAGTACACCACAACTTAAATATCAAACTATTGAATCTCTCTCAACACAATTCCACTACTAAAAACATGACTTCTCCCATGTCCTCAAGAACAAAACGAACTACTCACAAGACATCATATGGATCATGATCAGAGATGGAATAATGATCTATAACAATCTGAACCTAAACAATAATTCAACGGTTCACTCAATAGCATCAACTACAAAGAGTAATCAACACCGGGAAAGTTTCCCCTAAGAACTATGCAAGATTTAACCCAATTGTTACAGCAATATGGAGATGGTGATGAGGGTGCTGGTGGAGATGATGGTGGTGATGATGATGATGATCCCAACGAAGTCCAGCTTGATGGTGGTGTTGATGGCGACGATCTCCCCTCTTCGGGAAGGAATTCTCCCGGCAGAAATCTGTCTGCCAGAGAGATCTTTCTCTCTCGGTGTTTTCCTCCCCGCAGAGGCGGTGGAATCTTTCTGTGGTCTCCCCCCAGGTATTAGGGTTCCGTGGAGATAATATACGCCAGAGGGGAGAGCTGGAGGTGGGCCAGGGCGGCCACACTACCTGGTGGCACGGCCTAGGGTGGCCCGGGCCAGGGGGTGGTGTGGGCCCCCTGTGGCCCATCTCCACTCCTCCTTCTGGCAGTATTCGTCTTCTGGAAAAATAGGATTTTCCATATATTTTTCCGGATTTTCTGATCTTCGCGAATTTTGCCTCCAAACAGCACCTTTTCCATCAGAATCCTGACTGCAGCGGTCCATGCTCCAAAAGTCATCAACCATGCAAAAACAGATGAAATTACATAACTATCATCTCTTAATATGAAATATATCAATGAATAATAGTGAATTATGATATAGAATAGTGATGCAAAATGGACGTATTACACCTATTGAGAGAGCATAGTGGCCATTCTTAGTTTAATGTGCATTGTCGCAAGACTTGTTGATTGATGGATAACTTTGATATTGCTTGTTCTTAAACAATTTGTATCTAGTCACCCTTATGAACTTTGAAGGTGTCCTGTGCATTTATGTTTTGCTACTCCATGAGGGACAAGCTGAATACCATTCATATTGTGCTTTCTTTATGTGAAACAAACAAACGTCTTGCAAAGCATTGTTATTCATGAATCTTTTGTTTGTGCCTTTTCATGTTAAAACATAGTTTCTATGTCTTATTGTTAGAACTATATCTTTCATGCTATGTTAAAGTACTATGATCCCAGCTATCAATGTTCTATAAATGCCTTGATCAAGATTGTGATGGTGCATGTCACCTCAAAAATTATTCTTTCTTTTTATCACTTACCTACTCGAGGATGAGCAGGAGTTAAGCTTGGGGTTGTTGATATGTTGCTAGCGTATCTATAATTTTTGATGTTCCACGCTTGTTTTATATCTACTTTCTTATGTTTTATCCACACTTTGGAGTATTTTTATACACTTTCTTGGACTAACCTATTAACAAGATGCCATAGTGCCAGCTGCCTGTTTTCTGCTGTTTTTGGTTCTAGGAAAGTCAGAAAATTAATATTCTTGGAATTGGACGGGACAAAAGTCAAAGTCACTATTTCACCGAGGAGGACGCGGAGTCAGAAGACGAGACGGAGAGGGGCCATAGGCCGGCCACACCACCTAGCCATGCGGCCAGGCCTGGCCTGCACCAGGGGGTGGTGTGGCCGCCTAGGGCACCCCCTCAACCTCCCCTTTCGCCTATAAGATGCCTCCGATAAAGAAACCCTAAGTACCCAATAAAAATTCCACGAAAGAGTCTGTAGCCGTCGTCATCTCCATACCTAGATCGGGAGGGATCTGAAGCTCTTCACGGCACCCTGCCGGAGGGGAGAATTCACCCTGGAGGCCTTCTTCATCACCATGCAAGCCTCCTATGTGATGCGTGAGTAGTTCATCCCTGGACTACGGGTCCATGTAGTAGCTAGATGGTTGGTTCTTCTCCTGTGTGCTACCATGTTTAGATCTTGTGAGCTCCGTTCATGATCAAGATCATCTCTTTGTAATCCTACATGTTGTGTTTGCGGGGATCCGATGGATATTGAGATGCTATTTCAGATTGATTATTTATTCTATCATGTCTTTGTTATTTGTGATCTTGCATGCTCTCTATTGTTAGTAACTATCTTGGCCGAGTAGATGCTAGCAACTCCAAGAGGGAGTATTTATGCTCGATAGTGGGTTCATGCCTCTAGGAATCTGGGGAAGTGACAGAAATCTCTAAGGTACTAGATGTGTTGTTGCTACTAGGGAGAAAACAACAATTCTTTGTTCATAGAACAATCATATTTTTTACTTTACACGCAATGCTTAATGCAATTATCTGTTGCTTGCAACTTAATACTGGAGGGGGTTCGAATGATAACCTGAAGCTGGATTATTAGTCATAGATGCAGTTGGATTACGGTCTATGTATAATGTTGTAATGCCCAATCAAATCTCGTAGGAGTCAAGATGATTAGTATATGCATGTATGCTTTCTTGATGTTTGTCAATTGCCCCGCTGTAATTTGTTCACCCAACATGTCATCTATCTTAAGGAGAACCACCACTAGTGAACTATGGACCCCGGTCCTTTCTTTACCATCAATCTACAATCTATTTACTATTTTCTGTTTACTTTCTGCAAGTTATTACTATCTTCCATACAATACGTTTAATCCTTTGTTTTCAGCAAAACCAGTGGGATTGACAACCTCACTGTAAGTTGGGGGCAAAGTTATGTGGTTGTGTTGTGCATGATTCCAAGTTGGAAACAACACCTTGGAGGTGTTTCCTTGCTCCTAATTGTTCGATAACCTTGGTTTCATAACTGAGGGAAAACTTGCAGCTGTGCTCATTATACCTTCCTCTTGGGGTTCCCCAACGAGCTCGATATATTTTGGGCCATGAAGCTAATTTTCTGGTGCCGTTGCCGGGGAGTCCAGGACATCTTCACAAGGGGAGTCCCTCATAACCAATCTCTTTACTTTGTTTTATTTGTTTTGCTTAGTTTTTTTGTTTTGTTTGCTTGTTTTTTTATCAAAACACAAAAAAATTAGTTGTACTAAGTTTGCTTTCTTTATTAAAAACACAAAAAAAAAATTATTAGTTCCTATCTTAAGTTTCCATTATATCTAGCATTGCTCAAATCACTATGTCACCTCATGAAATGATTTTCACTTTCAAACAAGGAATTGAAGTGAGTTTCAAAGAAGCTTGGTCTAGGATGTCTGATTTACATGAAAAAACTTAACCTAAAATGACCCAAAGCTTGTTTCTTAGCAGCTTTTACTTTGGAACTGCTCTTTGCTATAGATATGCTTTGGATGCTGCGGTAGGAGGAGATTTCCTCCAATGTAGTGATGATGAAGCTTTTAAAGCCATAAAGAAATTGGTCTTAACTTACAACTTGCCTAGCAAATCTGATTCTTCCTTTATAAACATGTTTAAAAAAATGCTATAATACGCTTACAGAGCATCATGATTATGTTCCAATAAATTCTGAACCCTCAAAATGGCTTCCTACAGTAAAGATTGTTATAAATAATGAAACTTTTCATGCTCGCACTACTAGGAAACAGGCTGTTAGTGGCGCACCCGAAAAGCTCATCCGCAAGATTAGCGCAGGCGCCACTTCTTGCGCCACTATCGCCAGTGGCGATCGCCTAGTGCCACTGTGTAGAGATAGGCGTGCGCACCTCCCAGTGCGCCATGAAGTTTGGGATGGTGCGCTACTCGATCTTCGTGGCGCACTACCTAGTGCGCCACTAAACTTCCATAGTGCGCTTTAGGTGTAGTGCCACGTGTAGACCATGTAACCATGTGCCAGATGTATTTTTTGTTTTTTAATTTCCGAGCCAGATTATATGCAATACAGATTATATACAATATTACAGCAGATATACACACACAGATACAAGATATACAATTATATATATAAATACTCAATATGAAAAACAAGATTGAAACAAATACATATAGATAAGTCTCATACATGAATACATAGTCTAAGTTACATTGTTTCGATCATGTTACAAAGTAGTAGTTGGTGACATGCTAATACATGTGTCGATCGAACAAGTTAGAGCTCGGAAGCTCGCCTAGACATCTAAACTAGCTAGCTAGACACAAACGCTTGATAAATAACCAAAGAAGATAAGCATGATCACCGCCGCGACGAAGGTGTAGGTCTTCATCCGGTTCCTTGTCCTAACTCCCGCTAGATAGCGCGTGTATCTAGCTTCCTCCTCCGCCATAGTGTTGTACCCATTGTAGCTATTGCCGCTGAAACGGTGCACCTGTCTCCGGCAGTCTTCCCAATCATCGTAGACTCCGGGAACCCGTCCCTTGTACACGACATACCACGTCATCTATAAGTTGACAATAATAATTAACCGACTATTGAAAAAAACATATATAATTAAAGTCGCATATGAAGATACACTTATAGAAAGTACTCCTATATAGTGTGCCACGACATTTCAATCATCGGCATTATTCTCGAAAAAGACCAAAGTAACTCAAAAAGCATGCCTCATATATATACATAGGTCGTTGGACACAGGAATATGATACGATGGAACCGTACGCCAAGTAGGATGCACAACACCTAGACTTGTGCATAGCACAAGGCGTACAATCCCATCGTAGCACATTCACATATATAGTGTGCCACGACATTTCAATCATCGACATTATTCTCGAAAAAGACCAAAGTAGCTCGAAAAGAATGCCTCATATATAACTAGCTAGGTCGTTGGACACAGGAATATGCTATGATGGAACGGTTAGACAAGTAGGATGCACAATTCCTGGACTTGTGCATATCACAAGGCTAACTATCCCGTCATAGCACATTCACATATATATTGTGCCACGACATTTCAATCATCGGCATATTCTCGAAAAGACAAAATAACTCGAAAAGAATGCCTCATATATATACATAGGTCGTTGGACATAGGAATATGCTACGATGGAACGGTGAGCCAAGTAGGATGCACAAGACCTGGACTTGTGCATATCACAAGGCTCACAGTCCCATCGTAGCACATTCACATATATAGTGTGCCACGACTTTCAATCATCGGCATTATTCTCGAAAAAAGAGTAAGGAAAAAAAGAAGACCAAATTGAGCAAAGGACCAAAGAGTAAGCAAAAAACCAAGCATTGATTGATATATAATAATAATAAGCAAAATAAGTTCACTTGTCGTCCACACACACACAAAGGTCATCTATAGTTTGTAACTACAACTAGGCCAACATCAAGCCTTCTGGCTCGGCTTAGGGAACGGGAGGACGCCTTGTCTCGTCATGAACTTCCTATAGTCACCCTGCATCTCTAGGCGATCTTCTATGTCACGGTTATTCGGGATATTTCCTCCGTAGAAGATCCCCCCCGAAGTCATGACATCACGAAAGATGATTGCCCCAAACTGCTGCTAGATGCGATACATCTCTTGTCTAATATCCGAATCATTGATCTTGGCCTTTGCTTCGCTTTGTTTGAGATGATCTCGCGGCGTAGAATTCTGCTGGTCAAGTAGGAACGCCCTCATGTGATGGAGTGCGTAGTAGGCTTCCTTCTTACTGTTTTCCGGCTGCTTCACGCAGGGGAACTCCGTTACGTGGTTGAAGACGTGCCTGCCGAACTTGACCTTCTTACGCATGAAGCTGGTGCCTTCCGTCGAGGCAAAGCCAGTGAGAGCATCATCCAGAACTTCCTTGATCTTGTCGTAGTTTTTCTTCTTTTCTAGACTCCCCGAGTCGAAATACGTGGCGTGGGAATGCTTCGGCGATAAGGAGATGAGCGTGCAGTGTTCATCTCTGCGCAAAAAATTCAAATGGAATGTGTTGGAAAAAGAATGATGATGATCTAATAAAGCCAATCGACGGTGGCGAGTGAATAACGACTTAATCGGGAAAGTAAGGCACGAGAATGTATTCCTTTGTCTTGTTCGCCACGAGGATTCTTTTTAGGTACGAGGCCACGATACGTCGTTCGGCGGGGGAACCCAAGCAGCCGTCACGCATGTAGTAGGGGTCCACTATAGCGATGCCCGGTGTGTTCTCTCTAATGATCTGCGTGGCCAGGCTGAGAGAAAAGAGACGGACCATGGTATAGTGCAGCGGGTATAGGTGGAACATATTGAAGATGTCCTCGAACCGCAGGAAGAACAGATCCATGAGGCGATGTCGTGAAGCCCAAGCCTGGTGGCACCTTAACCACGAATACCGGTTGCGAGGGATCTTTCTCCGATAGAAGGCGTCTCTCTATCGTCAGCACGCCGTCATGCACACTCTGCAGTTCCGAACTGGTGAGCTTCTGCAAATTCTTAGGTAGCATGGGCTCACCCGCCACATGAATCCTCCACATAATACCCTCGGGTCTTGGTGGCCCGTCCCGAAACCTGATCGGATTCGCAGTTGTTGACGCCACCGGCTAGCTCGAGCTGCTAGATTTTCTTTTCCTGCCCTTTTTCCTTTTGGAGAGCGGGCATGCACCGCATAATCGAGCATCGCCGCCCTATGTAGTGTGTCAGGGCTTAGAATAAAGGGCCGGTTGGTTGTATCAGCTGGCTCTGTAAAGGCGCAAGCTGGAGGCGTCTCCTGAGAACCAAACAGATGCTTGGTGATAGTGGCTTTCTCTGTGGGGCCACCAGCTAGGTCTTCTTCGTTGCCAAACTGAGTGCTGAAGAAGTGATCATTCCAGTCTTCGTCGTCCTCGGCCGGATCCTGCGCCATGTGCATATCATCAACATGATCATCCGACCCACCGCGTGGAGGTGACGGCGAGGCGGTAAGGGCCTTGCCACCGCTTGTCGCTGGCACGACGGTCTTTGTGTCTGTGGCGTGATGGCCCCGCCGTCCCCAAACGGATCATGCTCTTTGGCCATAGCAAGAATAAGCCGAAGCAACTTCTGAGCACAGACGGCTCTTCTTCATCCGCTCCTGGGGGTTGAATGGGAGGTTCCAGGTCGTCGCAGCCCTTAGCACCGACTAATTTTAACCACTGCATGCTATCCGCATCGGCTTTGAGTGGAACGTGCGCTGCAAGGTTGAACGATGGTACCCTTGGCAACATCCCTCATTTCGTTGTTCACGTAGCATAAGAGTGCAAGGAACATCCGTCTGCGGAAAACATGTACGGCATCGTCAGAGCGAGATGCCATAAGAGTAATAGATGGCATGAAAGGCGGTAATTAAAGCAATTTGTTTACCGTGATGGCGTCGAGATCGGCTAATGTCGACGCACCGCATACGGCGACGGCGGCGGAAGGGCTGCTTGATGGCGCGGTGCTGGCCCGGTGTATTCTCCCTACCGGGTGCTTGGAGCTCCGGTGCCGCCGCGACGATGGCAGGGGGGCACCAACATGTACTCCGGCACCGCGGTGATGGCAGGGGGAGTCACCAACACTTGCGGCGCCGCGGTGCTAGCTGGCAGAGTCACGAACACGTAGTTTGCCTGATTCGTCGGCGCCGCGTTGTTCGAGTGGCTGTTGACCATGCTTGGAATCGGGCACGGCCCTACTCGACCACCCGCACTCCAGTTCGCTATTGACTCCACCAAGGACGTGAGGGTGATTGCCACGTTGTCTTGGACGATCTGCGGGATCCGCGCCACTTGTGCCTTAAGTTCATGAACCTCTCGGTTTTCCTCCTCGCTCCTTCCCGACGGCGCCACATGCGTCCTCGGCGGTGGACCAAAATGATCCACCCAATTCTTACCCCGAGGCGGCCGACGGCCAGCCGGCAACGGCTTCTTCGTGTCGGCTCTATTTTCTTGGCGGTTCGCCATACATTAAAAGGTTATCCCACCGGGTGGCCGCCGTCGACCTCTGGGATGAGGAACCCTGGGATCCATGACTAGCAACAATTTCCTCCTCTTGTAGAAGAAGTAACAGTGAATCATTTAGATCATCGATTAGATTGCAATCGTGTTGACCCGCAGTAATTAGATTATACTTACCACAATTTCCTCGAATTCCTTCACCGCAGGATCCGCGGTGAGTTGTTTGGTTTTTGGGTCCACATGGTAACGGGCCCTGATGAAGTTTCGAACCTGCCTGGGTTCGAATTTGGCAAAGGGGTTTTCTATCCCCTTGGATCTATACTCTTCGTCCTCCTTATTCCATTTGGCCTCCGCGGTTCTGTATCCACCAGATCCGAGATGGCGATGACCTATATTCATCGCCTGCAGCACCTTTCCCCGATTACTATTGGCCAGGGCTCTTTCGGATTCACACCTCTCCTTGAACTCCCGGAACTGATCTTCGGTGATCTGCGGGTCAATCTTCTGGATCTCCTCGAGACTTTTGCCTTCTTTACAGATCTTCTTCTTTATCCGGGTTCTCCAGCTGGCCAGTGCGGTGCTCATCTTTGTGAGGGCGGATTTGTTTACTTCGTTCCCATGATAATTTGTGTTCTCATACTTAGCGGGGAACTTGTATCTTGCGTGCAGCTTCTCGAAGAGGTGTGCCAAGTAGCCGATATCTTTATGCCGGAGATTCTCGGTGTTGATCGAGATGGTTGTCCGGGTGATCGCCGCCACTTGCCCATCGTACCCTTTGACGACAAGGGCGGGATCCAAAGAACCCCTGATGGGCTCACTTCGGTAATTTCCTCCCTGACCGTGCCGACCGTGTTCGGGCGCCGGTCCTTCGGCTTCTTCTTCTTCTTCTTAGGAGGGTTGCTACCACTCCCTGTGCCCTCGCCGCCATCAGTGGTTTCATCGTCTGCCGTTCCTTCGGCTTCTTCCTCCGCGTCTTCCATCTCATCATCCTCGCTCTCCGAAGGATGGTATTCTTCATCGTCTTCTAGTCATTTGGGCCTCCCAGAATGTCAATTGTTTATTCGGAGGTCTGAGTTCTCCTTCAGCGCTGATGCGCTTAGAACATCCAGCCTCGTCGTTGTCACACATCTTTGCACTAATAAAAAACAAATAATTGGTTAAATGCACGAAAAAATCCGGCATGAGCTTTGCTAATTTTCTTAAACTAGGAGTGCCCGATTTCTGCCGAAACGGAAGTTAATCAACATTCCGGCAAAAATCGTGACTCGTTTCATACAAGAACTTGCATACACGACATAATAAAGTAGCTCCTGTATATCACATCAATCAAGAAATACTTCTGCAAATGCTGGACATTCTTGTGTCAGCAGTAGCACATTCTTGTGTCTGAAAAAACAACAGTTTCAGGTTTGGACTTAGCAGCACATAAGAAGTCCTAAACTGATGTTCAGGTTTGGACAAGCTACAAAAGCTAACTGCTACAAGCTACAAGCTACCAAAGCTTAAGTAACTGAAACAAAATACAAAATACTAGGAATATGAACTAGTAATTTGCTTAGCTTTAGTGGTCAGGCACCACTAAGAACCACCTAGATTGCATAAATTTGCACATTGGAACCACCTAGATTGCAGAACCACCTAGTGCTTAGCAATAAAAATCAGTACATTGCTACTGATCTGAACCTTGCTACTGATCTGAACCATGCTACTCTGAACCTTGCTACTCTGAACCTTGCTACTGATCTGAACCTTGCTACTCTGAACCTTGCTACTGATCTGAACCCTAAGCTTACTCTGAACCCTTGCTACTCTGAACCCTAAGCTATCTACCAATCTTACTCTGAACCCTAAGCTATGAACCAAGCCTACTCTTGACCTTGTCAACCAAGCTACACTAAATTTTCTATCAACCATACATCTTGCCAGACTACCACAACATAATGTGAGGCATAAAAGTTCGACAAATGCATCATAGCATAACAGACCGCAACTAGAACTACAACCATGACAATCCAACATCAGGACAATATATGAATATTTCAGAGGGGAGCTTTTCCATCAGTTATTTACAACAAATGCATATTGGATGCAACACTAAAAGCAGAACCACAGACCCCACATTGCATCAGTATCTGGACAAGGTACTATTATTAAGAATAAGAAGTATCACTGAAGAGCGTTATTAAGACTTAAATATATGGGATCCAAAATAAGCATGCAATAAAAGAGCCTACTTCTTTGCGTAGCAGAACCATATTAAGTATGGTAACAAACAGTGTAGACAATAAAGGGAGAAACTGTGTAAGCAAAATAAACACAACAGAGGAAGTAACCAGTGATATGCATATATTTTGTAGTTCATCCACAAAATATTCTTAGGACCACACAATACCAACAGGTGCTATCATGTACCAGATGACAGCAAGTTTTGCAAGGGACACCAACACTAGAACAGCTACCACATCTATGGGCATAATGGAACAAAGAAAATGGAGGAACCAGAACACCAGAACAGCTACCATATTCAGTCAGGGGCACAAACATGATCATATAACCTCCTGCACTACTCTGAACCCTAATGTGTCAACAACCTCCTGCACTACTTTGAACCCTAATATGTCAATACTGTCAACAGAGATAAATCTGAACCTTATGTGTTATGAGTTTTAAAAAATTAAGTAATCGACCAGAGTGCAAAACCAGATGTTGTACAACCACAAGCATCAGCTTCGACTCTCTTATTTATATTAATTCCTATAACTATATTTACTTGAGCATTTAAACCTTGGTGTACTGAATAATCCAAGGTCAATCTAAATTAAGCTTGCATCATTAGTGATATATATATATATATCTATCGACAGCATAATCCAAGGACAATTAAAAATGTTCATCAATAGCATACAATTGTATCTCTGTCAACTACCTATATCTCTGAAACCACTCTGAAACCACTCTAATCATGGGCTAACCTCAACTGCTAATCATGGGATAACAACAACCATGATGTAGACTATTGCTTATTACAATCAACAACAGCAAAAAAAAATTACTGCTATATTGTCAGTAGTGTCAACAACAACAGCAAAGGATGATGCACTCCATGAACAACACAGAGACCATGAACAACACAGAAACTCCATTGGAACAAGACAAATATTGTATTCAGTTCTTGATGTAACTTGTCTCTGATAAGACCTACCTAACCAGATGCAACAGAATCATGAAGGAAAAAATACCTATAACAGAGCATTTAATTGAGAATTTGAACGTCAGACATATAGATTGCTAACAGTTGAACACACCTAGGAAGAACCACTAGATAAACAACAAGGCAAAGCCAAGTCCTCGGTCCAGGAAAATAGATACAGAACATAATTTGATCTAGAACATAATTTGATGGACATCTAGTACATCTAGAACATAATTTGATCACTGTCAGAGGCATCAATTAAATCATCAGGTGCTAACCCTAACCATTGCTCGAGGAGAGAGGGGGAGAAGGATAGAGGGGAGGGGCAGAGCTCACCTCTGAGATTGCTCAAGGAGAGAGGGGGAGATGACTACGACGAGGGCTGGCGGACGAGGTAACGAGAGGGAGGGAGCGGCAGAGCGCCTTGCCGTTGGAGGAGCGGAGCCGACTCTGCAGGAACCTCGCCGCCACCGACCTCCTCCTCCACGGAACAGCTGGGCAAGGCGGCCTCCTCCTCCTCCTAGCGTGAGGCCTCCTCCTCTGGCGTGGCGGCCTCCTCCTCTTGGGATGCGCCGGCGCCTCGATGGGGATGGGGGCGATGCGGGGATGGGGATGGGGACCATGTGTCGAGGCGGCGATGGGAGGCCTGGCTCACGGTGACTAGTCCTACCCACTTAGGCGAGTGCACCTCGGCCAAGTGCGCTACGGATAACCGTGAAGACTTGGCCGTGGGTGCGCTACGCCTAAGTGAGTAGGACTAGTCAGATAAGAGGGATGCCACCCCCTTTGCTAACACTAGCACTGCCTTACCCCACTGATTCCTCCCACTTCTCTATTCTAAACCTGTTAGCACCCAGGTTCGAATCCTGGTGCCACATTTTTTAATTTTATTTTAAAAATACTTTTAAATGTTCCAAAAAATGCCCAAAAGTGGTGATATATGATACAAATGTTTTGTTTTGTTTTTAAAATACTTTTAAATATTCCAAAAATGCCCAAAAGTGATAATATATGTCATAAAAGTGGTACAAATTAAATATGCTTCAAATATGTCATAATAATTTGTCCATAAATATTACAATCTTTTTTAATGCGTTTTACAATATTTTTTGAGCTAGCGTTTTACAATCTTTTTTCCCTTCTTTGTCGCGGTTGAATAATTTAGCCCCGACACTTTAATGTTTCTTCTTTCGAACGGGCTACCTTTTTTGGGTAGGGTTGTCCTTTTTCTTCTTGTGATGTATGTTGCTGCATCGTAGTCGTCGTCATCTTCAATCTTTGGGTCGCCGTACTGGTCGAAGTCTTGCTCGTTGGCGACTCCATCCATTGCGATGATGTTTCTTTTTCCTCTCCTCATGACAACACGGCTAGGCTTTGTCGGGTCGGTAATGAAAAAACATTGGTCCACTTTGGTAGCCAGTACCCATGGTTCATTTTTCGCGGCCACGTTTGCACCGGCGGCCTTGGATTTGGCTGCTTCGGGTATAACCATGGTTGTGAAATACCGGTCTTCTCTTTCGACGCTCTTTGCCCATCTGACACGGAACATCGGCACCTTTTCTCCACAGTAGTCGAGCTCCCAGATCTCCTCGATTCTTCCGTAGAATCTTTCCTTCACGTTGTCATCGGTGTAGAATTCCGACGTTACGCCTGAGTTCTGATAATCACACTTGTTGTCCTTTTCCTCCGTGTAGAATGTGTAGCCGTTGATATCATACCGATAGGTCACCAGGTTTTGCATCGGTCCTCGCGACAAGGTGAATATGATCTTTCCGTGTCGAAGAATGCGGCGCTGGGGATTATCAAGGAGCGCGCCTAAACCAACACGTGAAATCTGAGTTGTGCTCTTTGATTATTTCTCCTCGTCCTCTGTATGCCCCGGTCATGTATTTCTTCTCGATTAACCTTTTGTGCTTCGCATCAAGGATCGACCAGTTCTAAATGCTGTAGCGCCGACGAGGTTTCCTCGATCAAAGTCTGGCGTCGAAAATCAAGTCTGCATGTATGCGACGACCCTCTCGTGACCAGATCCGCCGAGCTTGCCAAGGTGTCTGTTGACGGGAAGACCGTGTGGTTCTCGATGTTCAGATAATTCGTGCGTAAAGAGATGCACTCTTTGGCCGAAAAGCCCTTGGCTATGCTTCCATCCGACGGGACCTGCTATAACGTATCCTTTGATGTGTCCGTTCATCCTTTCGAACGCCATCATGCTGCGGAGGAACATCGGCCTGAGTTGTACGATGTCATCCACGACATGGACCAGCAGATGCACCATAATGTCGAAGAATGCGGGTGGGAAGTAGACCTCAAGCTCACATAGTATCACCACGATCTCCTCTGTAGCCTTCCGAGCTGATTCAAGCCAATCGACTTCCTAGAGATGACGTCGAAAAACTTGCATAGGCCAAATAACGCTTCACGGACGTGTTCGCCCATTATCCCTCTTAGTGCGACCGAAGTACTGCGTCATTATTAGCACGGCAGCCGTGAGACTTCATGCCATCGAACCTCTGCTTCGCCTAGGTATCTCGCTTATCTTGCCCGCAGTCGTAAGGAAATTTGACTCCTAGAAGGCACTTGAAAACTGTTTGATCTCATCCCGGCTTAGAGTGAAGCAAGAAGGAGGGCAGTAATATTCGTTTCTTGAACTTTTACCCTTCCGAGGACCTTGTGTCGCTCCGACTCATGATCATCGTCATCTTCCTGATCATCGAGAAAAGGCCCTCCGTGAAGCTCCTTCCGGATACCCAAGCATATCAGGTCGTGCCTTGCTTTCGGACCATCTTTCGTCCTATCTGGCATGTTGATTATGGTGGCGACCAGACTCTCGCACACGTTTTTCGTGATATGCATGATGTCGAGGCTATGAGGCGTGCGGAGAAACTTCCAGTATGGCAACTCGTAAAACAGACCTTGTTTTCCATACCTTCATCAGCGGCTTGTCTTGTTGCTGCCTCTTTCGCTTCTTTCCTGGCTTAGGACAATCTTTCCAGTTTTTCAGCAACTCTTCCACTTCTTTGCTGCTCCTACGCTCTGGGATTCCTCGGGTCTCTGATTTGCCATCGAACAGCTCTCCACGTTTTCTCCATGGATCATTCTTGCCGAGCCACCTCCGGTGCGCCATGAACACGGTTTTCGATGACCCTGGATCTTTCTCTAGTTGGATCTTTCTCTAGTTGGAGATAGCTTAGGGTCCACGAAATAGCGCTGCAGACGAGGAGTGATAGGAAAGTACCATAACACTTTTCGAGGTGCTTTCTTCCCTTTCTTGTATCGACTCACGCCGCACACCAGACATGTGGTTTTCTCCGCGTCCTCGCCCCGATAAATGATGCAATCGTTGATGCATACGTGATATCTAACGTATGTAGATCGAGAGGATGACGATTTTCTTGGCATCCTCGATACTAGTTGGACATGTGTTCCCCTCCGTGAGACGATCGTGCTGTAATGCCATCATATCGTTGAAGCTTGCCGCTCAATTTGTGCTTTGCCTTCATCTCCATAGCCTTGAGCGTTACATTCAACCGGTATCATCGGGCCTGCATCCTTCATACAATGGAGTAACGCGTCTTTCTCAAGTTGCGCAAGCTTGGCTTTCTCTAGCGGCAGCTGGCGTTACTCGTTCGCTTGAGAAGCAGCTCTTGCACATAAGGGTCCCGCACTCCACCGACGTTGTTCCATCGTCGTCGCTCCTCCGCATCTAGATCATCATCATCCCTTCCGCTCGCACCTTCACCATATCCAGGAGACTCTTCATCATCTCGCCGGTTCTCGCCGTGATGATGATCATCGTCTTGTTGGCCACCTTCTTCACCGCTCCATCATCTACGCCATCGCTTATCCAACGAGTGTATCCATCCATGAAACCATGGCGAACGAGTGCGCAGATTCCCGGAATCGGGTCGATCACCTAGTTGAGTTTGCATCTTCGCACGGACATCTTATATCTGCCTTGTTATTTCGTATCATGTCGTCGCGACATTTCAAAAATCTAGCCACAATGCCTTCGCCATTATGGACCATTTTTGCTCGCACGATGTACACGGTACAATTTTGAAGTCTATTAGAACCACATAATGAATGCATGCATGCAATGGTCGATAGAAAATTTCGGCATGACCTATCCTAAAATTAGGACCTTTGCGAAATGCCAAAGTCTTGCCAAAATGGAAATGAATCAACATTTTGGCAAAACAAATGGCAACTTGTTCACATACAAACACAAGAGAGAGAGAGACCGATCCATTCACACATGAACATATCATTATCCTCTCCATACACACATGCATGAGCATCATCGATACTCTCCATATACACACACATATGACCATCGATCCTCTCCACATACACACATCATGAGCATCGATCATCTACATACATATGAGCACATCATCCATATACACATGAACACATCCTTACATGGTTACCGAGATGAGAGACCGATCGCGAGAAAGATGGAAAGGAGAGGTGCGCGCGTTGGCCGGAGAAGGATAGATGAGAGACCGGAGACCTCCTCTATTACTTATGTAACATCCAAAGCAAGTTTTACATGCTAAAAATGGTGAATGTGTGGAGAAATTGAGGTGGGAAGGAGAAGATCCCGACTAGATCTAAGGAGGAAGAAGAAGGGGAAAGTGAAGTGTGGGGTGGTGGATGTGGTCACACATGTGCACATAAAGTGCTGTCCTAAAGAAATCGACACATCCGTGGCGCACTATGCCATGTGCGCCACAGATTCTCCTACTCCCTGTGGCGCACTAGGCCGAGTGCGCCACAGAAGTTTGTGGCAGTTTCAGAGCAGAGGGGGGCATGTGCTTAGGCGTAGCGCACCAGCCCCATGTGCGCCACAGATGACCCTAACAACCGTGGCGCACATGACTATAGTGCGCTACAGATGTTTGGCGTGCGGCCAACAGGGCCCTGGCCCACACACATCTGTGGCGCACTATAGTCATATGCGCCACAGTTGTTCTAGTTATTAGTAGGGCACTGCCCACAGGTGAGCCACACCTGTCTTAGCCATGGGGCACTTCAACCATGTGAGCCACGGATGTGCTGATTACCTATAGCCGTTTTCCTAGTAGTGTCGCTGAGATATCATGTCTGAATTCTGTCTTATGCCTAAAGATATCTATGAATCTTTGGGGACTTTCTGAAGAAGGAGAAGAAATATTTCTTGCTAATAATTCCACAATATTACCCATTGGAATAGCTGAAGGAGTGTTTACAAATATCCTAGGGAAAATGTTTTCTACTGATTATCTTGTTATTGAATGTGTAGGAAAAGGACAAATTACACTTGGAAGATCCCTATTAAAACTCCTTGGAGCAATAATAGATGTGGAAAAGGGCACCATGCACTTTGATTCTCCACCAAACAATCATATGTTCCCCAAGGTTAAGAATAAAAGTAAGAGAGGTAAGGGCAAGAAATTTGGTTTTAATGCTTCTTCATTTGAGAATACTTGATGCTTTTCTTGCTTCTTATGCCTAACTTAAAGGCGTTAAAGAAAAGTACTTATTGGGAGATAACCCAAAAGTTTTAGATGAGTCTTGGAAGTTATTATCTCTGTAATAACCACTCCTCCTTTTTGTTTGCTTTTTGTGCCAAGAGTAACCTCTAATGAGAGAGAAGTAATGCTTGGGAAAGTTGCTGTCACGAAACAGATTTTTTTGCTTGGCTGTAAAAATTCATGTAAAATCTCTGTACGTCGGTTTGAACTGTAATTTTTTGTGATTCTGCCCCAGGTTGTTATCCAACTTTCGTTAGTTCAGCACTTTTCGATTTGAGCAACAGAAGGTCTTCGAAAAAATTGGTTTTTACCTCCTGGTCTGTTTTGACAGATTTCTGCCATTATTTGCATTTGCTTTTTGTTGATTCCTTTTTGGGGTCTTTTTGGGGAATTGAGATTTTTAAGGGAAGTGCTACAGTGGCTTGTGTTTTAATGGAAGTTTTATTGGTGTTGAAACTGAACCAAAAGACTTATTATCTTGAGTACACTAATGTTGCTAATAAAGATTGTGTGAAGTTTTGTATGAAGGAAAAATTTCAGGTGTTAGGCAAGAGTGATGTAATGAGACGACGAATGTACTAAATCTCAAGATTGGGGGATGCCACCCGTGTCACCCCAAGAAATATCCAAGAAGTACAAGTGTCAAAGCTTGGGGATAACCAAGGCATCCCCTTCTTCATCAATAAAAATCTCAGGTTTCTTCCAAACACTTCATTTTTATTGTTTCATGCACAGTTGTGTTGTTCTTGGAGCGTCTTTGTTTTTGTTTTTGGTTTTCATTTGCTTGGTTTTCTTAGTTTGCTTGAATAAATTTGTTGGACCCCCTCTTTCATACATTAGTTTTCAAATAAGTTTGGTTTGGATTGGAAAAGAGTAGGAAAGGTTCATGCTTAAGTGGTAAGAGGAGCTTGTTTTTGACTGTGGCCTATGCTTTGTCATGTCATGCTTGATATTGTTTTGGTTTTATGCTTAGTTATTTTTGCTGTATCATGAAATGTTACAAACAATTGAGATTGATTAATGTGCCTTGAAAGAATCATGCGTTGTTTTAGCATATTAAAACATAGTATTATGGTATTCTCCTTTGATGCTTTATTTGGGTTGACTTGGCGCATGCTCACACCATGTTAAGACTATCCCAAGTCACCGTAGCCTCTATGATCCTTTAGTTTTCAACTTGTAATATCACTTTATGCTTTAATTAATGATGTTTTGTCGCTTTGCATGATTATGGCCATTATTGCTCTCTTAGTTGGTCGCTCCCAGTGTTTTGCTAGCATCCATAACCAAGTGTGAGTTCCACTCATGCATCCAACTCCAAATAAAACCAAGTTATTCCAAAGAGTCCACCATACCTACCTATTAGCATTTTCTATTCCAAGTATATTCATGTTTTTATCTACCTTCCGAATTAAACTTGTTATGAGAAAACTAGTGATTAAAGCTCTCACGAACTTGATGGCACACTTTACTTTTCTTGCCCCTAATAAACTTGAACAATTGTGTTATCTATGTTGTATATGCTTGCACTTATATGTTGGGGATTACCAGAACCATGTTGTCATGGGGAACTCTTTCAACATTGCACTTGTACATTGTACCTAGTTGATATCATGCTATTTTGTCTATGGATGTCATCGGTGTGAAATGAAAGGGGAGCTTGTAAGTCCATGGAGTTATGTATGTGTGTTAGAGAAACGTCTGGGCCGCTGGTCTAATCCATGCCTAATCATGGTGGAAACCTGCAGCGTAACCATGATGAGCAATCTATGAAGCATTCTTCTTATAAAAAAAGATATAGAGATTGAGAAAAAGAGAAAAAAGATGAGAAAAGAGGAAAGAGAGAAAAAACACCATTTTCCCATGGTAAATAAGAAGATTGCTTTGATGCTCGTTGTCTGCTTGCCTTGTCATTTTGATATGGGGATTGTTTCGTATCATCGGGCAAGGGGTACCCCGTTGGAGATTCTCTATGATACACATCTACTTACTATGACAAGAACTTACAGGTAACTAAACTTGAGTAGCATGAGGAGTAGCCCTCGTATTCAACGGACATGAGATTTCCAACTTATACTCTGTCAAGCATATACTCCATGGTTTGTTCATTTTAACTTTAATCACTTCAAGATGCTTATGATAGGGGCAATGAGAGCCGAAAGCTAATAAGTACCATAATTTTTGGAAGCTCTTTATGAGACTTGAATCCCTGCTTCCTTCCATGAAGGCCTTTCTTTTACTTTTATGTTGATTCTCCATCTTCTATCTTTATGCACCTTGATGACCCACAAGTATAGGGGGTGTATCGCAGTATTTTCGATAAGTAAGAGTGTCGAACCCTGATGTCTACGTACTTCTATTCTTGTAGACAGTTGTTGGGCCTCCAAGTGCAGAGGTTTGTAGAACAGCAGCAAGTTTTCCCTTAAGTGGATCACCCAAGGTTTATCAAACTCAGGGAGGAAGTGGTCAAAGGTATCCCCTCTCAAGCAACCCTGCAATCAAGATACAAGAAGTCTCTTGTGTCCCCAACACACCCAATACACTTGTCAGGTGTATAGGTGCACTAGTTCGGCGAAGAGATAGTGAAATACAAGTGGTATGGATATAAGACAACGGTGCGAGAAAATAGATTGATGGCGTGGAAGAGACTAAAGGCAGACTGAAATAAAGATGGAAGCAAGCAAACATGTAACAGATCTAATAGCAAACGGTGTTTCAGTGCTTAGAAACAAGGCCTAGGGATCATACTTTCACTAGTGAACACTCTCCTATAAATATATCATCTTCATGATACTACGCTGAACTACTCTCCAGTTGGACACTCTAATCGATGGTAGGGTTATAACAGCACACCTCAAAGTAAGTCTTTCCCATCTAGAAAACCCCACACTGTCACCTTGAGTACTAGATGAGTCCAACAAACACCACAATTTCATAGAAACATACAACTCCAAATATAACTCATAACATGTATGTGTAATCTCTAGCCTAAGTGCCACCATGGTGAGCATGCTGTCACTTTCACACACATGGGGAGAGCAGAGATCTATTAAGCACTTGAGTAGCAAGGTAGATCTATAGATTACAAGCTCATGATCTCAATAAGATCATGCATAGAGAGAGATGAACACATAGCTACCGGTAGAACCCTTAGCCTCGAGAGAGAACTACTCCCTCCGCATCATGGGAATCAACAATGGCGATGGAGATGGTGGTGGAGATCGATGGAGATGGCTCAGGGACTTCCTCGGCAGAAAGTGGAACAGAGACTTTCTGTCCCCCGAATCTCCCCTTCGGTGGCGGCGGCGCTGCGGAACTTTTCGTGGCTGGAGGCAGGACGATTTAGGGTTTTGGCTTTGGGAGGCTTCTTATAGGCCAGAGGGCAAGGTCGGTGGAGTGCCAGGGGGCCCACACCACCTGGTGGCGCGGGTAGGGCTAGGCCGCGCCTAGGGGGGGTATGGCCACCCTGTGGCCCCCCTCCGGCTCTCCTTCTGGCTCCGTGAGTCCTCCGGGAAAATAGTAACTTTGGCTTTTGTCCCGTCCAATTCTGAGAATATTCATTTTCTGACTTCCTAGAACCAAAAACAGCAGAAAACAGGCAACTGGCACTATGGCATCTTGTTAATAGGTTAGTCCAAGAAATCATATCAAAAGTACTCCAAAGTGTGGACAAAACATAATAAAGTAGATAAAACCAAGCATGGAACATCAAAAATTATAGATACATTTGCAATGTATCAACATCCCCAAGCTTAACTCCTGCTCGTCCTCGAGTAGGTAAGTGATAAAAAGAAAGAATAATTTCTGAGGTGACATGCACCATCAAAGACTTGATCAAAGTATTTGTAAAATATTCAAAGATGGGATCATAATACTTCAATCATAACATGAAAGACAAAGTTCTAGCAATAAGCAATGAAACTATGATGCAACATGAAAAGGCACAAACAAAAGATTCATGAATAACAATGCTTTGCAAGACGTTTGTTTGTTTCACATAAAGAAAACATAGCATAATAGTATTCATCTTGTCCCTCAATAGAGTAGCAAATATAAATTCATAGGACACCTTCAAAGTTCATAAGAGTGACTAGATACAATAGTTTAAAACAAGCAATATCAAAGTATGCATCATTCAACTAGTCTTGGGACAATGCACATAGAACTAAGAATGGCCACTATGCTCTCAAAGTAGGTGCATAAAGATAGAAGGTGGATACTCAATATAATGGTGGAAGAAAGGCCTTTTGTAAAAGGAAGTAGGGATTCAAGTCTCATAAAGAGCTTCCAAAAATTATGGTACTTATAGCTTTCAGCTCTCATTGCCCCTATCATAAGCATCTTGAAGTGATTAAGGTTAAAGTGAACAAACTATGGTGTACATGCTTGACGAAGTATAAGTCAGAAATCTCATGTCCCTTGATACGAGGGTCGCTCCTCATGCTACTCAAGTTTAGTCACCGGTAAGTTCTTGTCATTGTAAGTACATGTGTATCATTGAGAACCGCCAACGGGGTACCCCTTGCCCGATGATACGGAAGCATCCCCATATCAAAATGACAAGGCAAGCAGACAACAAGCATCTCAGCATTCTTCTTATTTACCATGGGAATATGGTGCTTTTTTCTCTCTTTCCTCTTTTCATAGTATCTCTTTTTTTCTCTTTTTTTTCTCTTTTTTTTTCTCAATATAGGAGTCTTTTTTTTATAAGAAGAATGCTTCATAGATAGCTCATTATGGTTACGCTGCAGGTTTCCACCATGTCAGCATGGATTAGACCAGCGGCCCAGGCGTTTCTCTAACACATATACATAACTCCATCGACTTACAAGCTCCCCTTTCATTTCACACCGACGACATCCATATACAAAAGAGCATGATATCAACTAGGTACAAGTACCAAGTGCAATGTTAAAAGCGTTCCCCCATGAAAGCATGGTTCTGCTAATTCCCAACAAATAAGTGAAAGCATATACAACATAGACGACACAATGGTTCAAGTTTATTAAGGCCAAGTAAAGTAAAGTATGCCATCAAGTTCGTGAGAGCTTTAATCACTAGTTTTCTCATAACAAGTGGAAGGTAAACAAAAGCATGAATATACTTGGAATAGCATAAGCTAGTAGGTAGGTATGGTGGACTCTTTGGAATAACTTGGTTTAGGGAGTTGGATGCATGAGTGGAACTCATACTTGGTGGTGGAGGCTAGCAAAAGACTGGGAGCGACAAACTAAGAGAGCAATAATGGCCATAATCATGCAGAGCGACAAAACATTATTGATCAAAGCATAAAGTGATACTACAAGTTGAAAACTAAAGGACCATAAAGGCTATGGTGACTTTGGATAGTCATAACATGGTGTGAGCATGTGCCAAGTCAACCCAAATAAAGCATCAAAGGAGAATACCACTATACTATGCTTTAATATGCTAAAACAACGCATGATTCATCCAAGGCACATTAAGCAATCTCAATTGTTTATAACAAGTCATGCTACAGCAAAGAATACTAAGCATAAAGCCAAAACAATATCAAGCATGGCATGACAAAGCATAGCCACAGTCAAAAACGAGCTCTTTTTACCACATAAGTATGAACTTTCCTACTCTTTTCCAAACCAAACCAAACTATTTGCAAACGAAAGTATGAAAGAGGGGGTCCAACCAATTTATTCAGAGAACTAAGAAAACCAAAGCAAATGAAAACCAAAACAAAAACGAAAAAAAATGCTCCAAGAAAAACACAACTGTGCATGAAACAATAAAAAATGAAGCGTTTGGAAGAAACCTGGGATTTTTATTGATGAAGAAGGGGATGCCTTGGGCATCCCCAAGCTTTGACGCTTGTACTTCTTGTATATTTCTTGGGGTGACACGCGTGGCATCCCCAAGCTTGAGCTTTAGTCCATTCTTCATCTCATTACTCATTCCTTCCATACACCTGAAATTTTTCCTTCATACAAAACTTCACACAATTTTTATTAGCAACATTAGTGCACTCAAGATAAATAAGTCTCAAGGTTTAGTTGTAACACCAAATAAACTTCCATTAGAACACTAGCTACTGTAGAAATTCCCTCAAAAAGCTCAATTCCCCAAAAGAACTCAAGAAGGAACCAACAAGAAGCAAATGCAGAAAATGGCAGAAATCTGTCAAAACAGACCAGCAGGTAAAGACGAATTTTTTAGAAGACCCTCTGTTGCTCAAATCAAAAAGTGTTAAACTAACGAAAGTTAGATAACAACCTCTGGCAGAAGCACAAAAAATTATAGCTCAATCCGACATACAGAGCTCTCTCAGGAATTTATACGGTGAAGCACAGAAATCTGTTTCGGGAGAGCAACTTTCCCAATCATTACTTCTCTATCATTAGAGGTTACTCTTGGCACAAAAAGAAAATAAAAAGTATAAGGAGAGGTTATTACAGAGGTAATAACTTCCAAGACTCAACTAAACCTCATGGGTTATCTCCCAAAAAGTACTTTTCTTTAACGCCTTTAAGTTGGGCATGATAGTTTGAGAAGATGCTCATATAAGAAATATGAATTGATGTAAAAGAGAGCATGAAGAAGCAAATTCAAAACACATTTAAATCTAACCTTCTTCCTATGCATAGGAATCTTGTAAAGAAACAAGTCATGAAAGCACAAAGCAACAAGCATAATAAAGCAAAACAAGTGCAACTTTAAGACTTTCAACATAAAGAGGGGAAACTTAATATTATTGAGATGCATAAAACCATGTTTCCCTCTCTCATAAGAACTTTCAGTAGCATCATGAATAAAATTAACAATATAACTATCACATAAAACATTCTTATCATGAGCCACATGCATAAAAGAATTAATACTCTCCACATAAGCATAGTCATTCTTATTAATTATAGTGGGAGCAAATTCAACAAAATAGCTATCATTATTATTCTCATCACCATAATCATCAAATATAGGAGGCATATTGTAATCATAATTAATTTTCTCCTCAATAGTAGGTGGACTGAAAATATCATATTCATCATTGTAATCATCATATATTGGAGGTTTGGTATCATCATAAGCAATAGAATAGCTATCTTCCAAAGCTAGGGAACTAAAAAGATCATTTTCATAAAAACTAGCTTCCCCAAGCTTAGACTTTTCCATAGCCTTAGCAATAATGGTGTCCAAAGAATTCATACTAACAACATTGCTATCAGCATGCAAAGAAATTTCCATAGGTTTTTTAATTTTCTCTTCAAACACTTCATGTCCTAACTCAAGATAAATACTATAAAGCTCTCTAATTTTGTTGTTGTTTTCCATTAAGCCTAACTAGTGAAAACAAGAAACAAAAAGACAAAATTGCAGAATCTAAAGGAAATAACTTCGAGTACTCACACCAGAAAATAGGCGTTTGCCATGGGAGGTTCTTCTTCTTTAATTCTTCGGTGTGAATACCTTTTACCTTACCTCCCTGGCAACAGCGCCAGAAAAGAGCTTGATGTCTACGCACTTCTATTCTTGTAGACAGTTGTTGGGCTTGCAAGTGCAGAGGTTTGTAGAACAGCAGCAAGTTTTCCCTTAAGTGGATCACCCAAGGTTTATCAAACTCAGGGAGGAAGTGGTCAAAGGTATCCCCTCTCAAGCAACCCTGCAATCAAGATACAAGAAGTCTCTTGTGTCCCCAACACACCCAATACACTTGTCAGGTGTATAGGTGCACTAGTTCGATGAAGAGATAGTGAAATACAAGTGGTATGGATATAAGACAACGGTGCGAGAAAATAGATTGATGGCGTGGAAGAGACTAAAGGCAGACTGAAATAAAGATGGAAGCAAGCAAACATGTAACAGATCTAATAGCAAACGGTGTTTCAGTGCTTAGAAACAAGGCCTAGGGATCATACTTTCACTAGTGATCACTCTCCTATAAATATATCATCTTCATGATACTACGCTGAACTACTCTCCGGTTGGACACTCTAATCGATGGTAGGGCTATAACAGCACACCTCAAAGTAAGTCTTTCCCATCTAGAAAACCCCACACTGTCACCTTGAGTACTAGATGAGTCCAACAAACACCACAATTTCATAGAAACATACAACTCCAAATATAACACATAACAAGTATTTGTAATCTCTAGCCTAAGTGCCACCATGGTGAGCACGCTGTCACTTTCACACACATGGGGAGAGCAGAGATCTATTAAGAACTTGAGTAGCAAGGTAGATCTATAGATTACAAGCTCATGATCTCAATAAGATCATGCATAGAGAGAGAGATGAACACATAGCTACCGGTAGAACCCTTAGCCTCAAGAGAGAACTACTCCCTCCGCATCATGGGAATCAGCAATGGTGATGGAGATGGTGGTGGAGATCGATGGAGATGGCTCCGGGGGCACTTCCCCGTCAGAGTCTTAACAGAGACTTCTGTCCCCGAATCTCCCCTTGGTGGCGGGCGCCATGGAACTTTTCGTGGCTGGAGGCAGGACGATTTAGGGTTTTGGCTTCGGGAGGCTTCTTATAGGCCAGAGGGCAAGGTCGGTGGAGTGCCAGGGGGCCCACACCACCTGGTGGCGCGGGTAGGGCTAGCCCGCGCCTAGGGGGGTGTGGCCATCCTGTGGCCCCCCTTCGGCTCTCCTTCTGGCTCCGTGAGTCCTCCGGGAGAATAGTAACTTTGGCTTTTGTCCCGTCCAATTCTGAGAATATTCATTTTCTGACTTCATGGAACCAAAAATAGCAGAAAACAAGCAACTGGCACTATGGCATCTTGTTAATAGGTTAGTCCCAGAAATCATATGAAAAGTACTCCAAAGTGTGGACAAAACATAAGAAAGTAGATAAAACCAAGCATGGAACAACAAAAATTATAGATACATTTGCAATGTATCAAACCCAATGACAAGCAGAAGGTGCTGGCTAGTGGTATGGATCAGGAATTCTCTGCAAATACTTAGCAAACAGATTTTTAGGGGTTTTTGATAATGCAAGTAAATAAAATACGAGTAAATAAAAGACAATAAGAACAAATGCAGAAAGTGGCTCAATCCTTTATTCAGCAAAGGACAAGCCGGTTGTATTACTTAAGATGACCAAACATTCTCGAGGACACATGGGACTTATGTCAAGTGCTTTCGCTTCATATAGTTGATCAATCTTCTTTAGTCTGCTAAGTGTTGTGTGGGTGAACCTGTGCTAATGTATCGACCTTCCTAGGACTAATACATACTTGTTGTTATACCCCTTGCAAACATCCGTAAGTACAAGAAAGTAATTAAGGTAGAAACCTAACCATAGCTTTAAACTCTAAGACCCTGACGTCCCTTGTGCAATGGTTTCCTAACGGGGGTTTAGGTTTCTGTCACTCTGTCAACCCCTACGATTAGTAGCCAAATACACAACGCATTCCCCTAGGCCCATATAGGTGAAGTGTCATGTAGTCGACGTTCACATGACACCACTAGAAGAAGTACACCACAACTTAAATATCAAACTATTGAATCTCTCTCAACACAATTCCACTACTAACAACATGACTTCTCCCATGTCCTCAAGAACAAAACGAACTACTCACAAGACATCATATGGATCATGATCAGAGATGGAATAATGATCTATAACAATCTGAACATAAACAATAATTCAACGGTTCACTCAATAGCATCAACTACAAAGAGTAATCAACACCGGGAAAGTTTCCCCTAAGAACTATGCAAGATTTAACCCAATTGTTACAGCAATATGGAGATGGTGATGAGGGTGCTGGTGGAGATGATGGTGGTGATGATGATGATGATCCCAACGAAATTCTAGCTTGATGGTGTTGTTGATCGCGACGATCTCCCCTCTCCGGGAAGGAATTCCCCCGGCAGAAATCTGTCTGCCGGAGAGATCTTTCTCTCTCGATGTTTTCCGCCCGCAGAGGTGGCGGAATCTTTCTGTGGTTGCCCCCAGGTATTAGGGTTCCATGGAGATAATATACGCTAGAGGGGAGAGCTGGAGATGGCCAGGGCGTCCACACCACGTGGTGGCGCGACCTAGGGTGGCCCGCGGCAGGGGGTGGTGTGGGCCCCCTGTGGCCCATCTCCACTCCTCCTTCTGGCAGTCTTCGTCTTCTGGAAAAATAGTAGTTTCCATATATTTTCCCGGATTTTCTGATCTTCGCGAATTTTTCCTCCAAATAGCACCTTTTCCATCAGAATCCTGACTGCAGTGGTCCATGCTCCAAAAGTCATCAACCATGCAAAAACAGATGAAATTACATAAGTATCATCTCTTAATATGAAATATATCAATGAATAATAGTTAATTATGATATAGAATAGTTATGCAAAATGGACGTATCAAGTCCCCCAAGCTTAGACTTCGCTTGTCCCCAAGCAAAACTGAACTCAATAAACATGAACTTAGGTTTATGGAGTGAAGAGTCGATAAAATAATACGGACAAGAAGCATCACATTCATCAATACATAAGTCATAATAGAAGACAACTCACTATTATATAACTTAACTTGCAATAATTAAAGGAAACACAATAATGATACATAAAGTAAATCATAATTGGTAATGGCAAACTTAGCTCTTGGTCGAAGAATAGTTGACAATTTGCTGGAGTTCACAAATAACTGATTTTCAATGATAGCTTTCAAAGTAGTAAACACGAAGATAAGAGCAATGTGCAAAACAAGGAACATAAGAGACATGATTGAATAAATCATCATATGAATGAATGAAACACAACAACTCAAAATACTTGCTAAGATAGAAAGGAATAGGTTTACTGACTCAACTAAAAAGTAAAAGAAAGGCCCTTCACAGAGGGAAGCAGGGATTTCAAGTTTCATAAAGAGCTCCCAAAAATTATGATACTTATTAGCTTTTAGCTCTCATTGCCCCTATCATAGGCATCTTTAGGTGATTAAGGTTAAAGTGATCAAATACAAGGATATGCTTGACAAGTTGTAAATTGAAAATCTCATGTCCCTTGAATACGAGGGCCGATCCTCATGCTACTCAAGTTTAGTCACCTGTAAGTTCTTGTCATAGTAAGCACATGTGTATCATGGAGAACCGCCAACGGGGTACCCCTTGCCCGATGATACGGAAGAATCCCCATATCAAAATGACAAGGCAAGCAGACAACAAGCATCTCAGCAATCTTCTTATTTACCATGGGAATATGGTGCTTTTTTATCTCTTTCCTCTTTTCTCATCTATTTTTTTTCTTTTCCTCTTTTTCTCAATCTCTATCTCTTTTTTATAAGAAGAATGCTTCATAAATGCTTCATAAGATGGGCACAATGATTCAAGTTTATTAAGTGCAAGAAAGTAAAGTGTGCCATCAAGTTCATGAGAGATTTAATCACTAATTTTCACATAACAAGTTTAATTTGGAAGGTAGATAAAAACAAGAATTTACTTGGAATAGCAATAGTGCTAATAGGTAGGTATGGTGGACACAAATGGCATAGGTTTTGGTTTAAGGAATGGATGCACGAGAAGAATTCCCTCTCAATATAGGTTTTTGGCTAGCAAGGCTGGGTAGCAAGTATAAGAGTTGAAGGAAACAAACATGCAATCTTCCTTGGAAGCACAAGAGATCTTAACTAGAGAATACTAAACTTATGAGCAAATCAAGAAAGAAAGATGATGAAATTATATTTCTTTAAGGGTACTTTTATCTTTTTCATTCAATTCTCAAAAATAGTGTTGCTACTGACCGAGCCAGGTTTGCCAAAACCAACTAAATTAACTCAATGATCCCAAAGTGATACCAATACTAACAACAAGATCAATCATATAACCATGAATTGAAAACTAATATAAGATATGCAAAAGAGTAAATGATAGAACTTCTCATTAATATTCCATAACGGATACTCACACCAAGGGATACATATCTAACGAGAGAGGGGACACTTCCATAATGTAAACCATTCTACATGATAACTTCTCTATTCATGATATGACTCTACTAAAAAGGTAAAAAGATAGAAGATAGTGATGTGATACCACAACACTCTCCCAAGCTTGGAACAAACCAAGGGGATGCCAAACCTGATGACGAATTACTCCTTCGGTGGTGGTGGTATCCTCTCAATGAGCACTTTGATCAGTTTCCGCAAGTCCTCAATCTCAAAGGTGAGATTACGAATCAGCCGTGAGTTTTGCTCAATGCGGTCATAATCATGTCGGGTTGAGAATTCCAGCTCTTGCGATTCTTTCCCCACTCTACCTCCTTGAAGTCTTCTTTTCCTGCATGGCTAGAATGAGGCAAATCCCAATTGGAGGGTAATTTATCCTTGGGCATATTCTGGTATTTATGCTCATGGATAAGGGTATGGAAAGGATTCTTGGTGCATGGAGGAAGTGACCAGGGATCTGAACAGTGATGAGGAGGCTTCCCTCCAATTGTCATAGTCCTGGCAGGGTTTGCCACCACTCCAATGCTTGCAATGGTAGTGCCGGTGTGCTTTTCCTCCTCTTCATCTTCACTCTTGATCTCCTTCTCCTGCCTGAGGTCTTGGAGATCTTCCTCCATAGGCTCCTTTCCTTTATCCTTGGCGGACACCATTATGCTTCTAACCTTTCAAGAATAGTTCCTGGCAGAAACAGATCGAAACAAAAACACGACGAGAACACGATATACGAACCTCGGGGGATCCGGGGGGATTATATATTATGAAGTTTCACAACAAAAGGAAGGTACTGGGAGAAAACGGGTCGGAGACGGAGTCCGGAGTGGCCACACCACCTGGTGGCGCGGCCAGGGGTGGGCCCGTGCCACAGGGTGGTGTGAGCCACCACAGCTGCTTCCGCCCTCTTTAAACCCGTAACTTTCCTTATTGCCTAAAAACTACAAAAATATAATTGGACAGATCTTTCGTGGAACTTTTCTTACCAGAACTGTTACCTATTTGAAAACGGACTCTGCAGGTCTCTAAATTTGTTATTTAGTAGATTCTTCCGGAGTCACCACTTGAATAACATCAATATCTTCATCTTCATACACTTATTGTGAGTTATGAAACCTTTCACTTCCTTATTACACCATTTTCTCCACTAACCTGGAAATTTCTTTCACACAAAACTTCACACAGTTCTCATTAGCAACATTAGTATAAGTGAAGTGATAAAACCTTTCGAGTCCAACTTCAACTGAAAACCATCAAAACAAGAGCTACTATAGCAACTCCTGCTAAAAACCCAAAAAGAATTCAAAAGGAAATCAATTAAAGAAGCAAATGCAAGAGTGGCAAAGTTTGTCAAACAGACCAGCAGGTAAAGATCATTTTTTTTCAAAAATCTTCTGTTGCTCAAATCAAAAAGTGCAAAACTAACGAAAGGTAAATAACAACCTGGGGCAGAAGCACAAAAAATTATAGCTCAATCTGACATACAGAGATCTCTCATGAATTTTTACGATGAAGCACAAAAATCTGTTTCGAGACAGCAACTTCCCCAAAGCTTACTTCTCTCTCATTAGAGGTTGACCTTGACACAAAAACCAAACAAAAAAAGGATAAGGAGAGGTTATTACCAAAGTAATAACTTCCAAGGCTCAAAGAAAAACAAAAACAAACTGAAAACACAAATAAATTGGGTTGTCTCCCAATAAGCTCTATCTTTATAGCCATTAAGATGGGCATGATAATTTCAATGATGCTCACATAAGATTATGAATTCAAGTGCAAGAGAGCATTAAGAAGCAAAAATACACACGCTTAAGTCTAACCCACTTCCTATGCAAGGGAATTTTATAAACAAACAAGTTGTTGAAACCAGAGGCTACTAGCATAGGAAGGCAAAAGAAGTGCAACATAAAAACTTTCAGTATAAAACGAGGAAACTTGATATTATTGAGATGCATAAGAACACTTTTCCCTCTCTCATAGTAACTTTCAGTATCATGCATAAACTTAACAATATAACTATCACAAGGACCATCCTAACAATGATCACTTATTCTAACAGAAAACACAGGAATACTAGCTCTCATAACACTACTTTGTGAAATAATATTAGAGGTATCCTTACCAAGGATAGTGTGTCCCTCTTCTACATATTTAGTAACAAAGTCTTTCACATTTGCTATAATAGGTTCATCAACCATGTTTATCAGGTTCAACAGCTTCATTTGTACTTTCATTAACCATACTAGCTATCATAGAATGTTCCTTTATCTTAACTGGGAAAGGGATTTTCTCAATGTAAGGTTCAGGTAAAACATGATTAGCAGTATAAACTTCAGTATTTCTTGCAGGAACACTCTTAGCAACATCTTTATAAGGTTCATGATACTTATTCCACTTCTTTTTAGGCACTTCAATGTAGGAAGCAAAAGCCTTAAAATAAGTTGCAATAGCAAGAGAGTCTAGACCATAAGCATTTTTAATATTTTGAAAGCCATCAGTTCCCATAAAAGATTCAATGCATTCATAATCATAATCTATACCTGACTTTCTACCTTTGTCATTCTCCCATGCTTCAGCATTGTCTTTAATACGGTCCAGAAGATCCCATTTAGCTTCTTCTTCCATGCGAGTGAATGATCCAGCACAAGAAGCATCCAATAAATCCTTATCATGAAGAGAAAGCCTTGCATAAAAGTTATTGATAATAATATTGTTGGGGAGCTCATGAATGGGACATTTGAGCATTAGTAACTTCAATCTCCCTCAAGCTTGAGCTGTACTCTCTCCATCAAGAGGCCAAAAGTTGTATATTTGATTCCGATCTTTATGAATCTCACTAGGAGGATAAAACTTTGAATAAAAGAGAGGTACTATTTCCTCCCATTCAAGAGCTTGACCATTCTTCAGCAGCTTATACCATTCCTCAGCTCTCCCTTTTAATGATAATGAGAATAACTTCTTCTTAACTTGATCTGTAGTAATACCTGCACACTTGAACAACCCGCATAATTCGTGTATAAAGAGTAAATGATCACCGGGATGGACAGTTCCATCCCCAACATAGTAGTTATCCATAACACAGTCAATAATTCTCGTACGTATTTTAAAAATATCATTCTCAGGAGGTGGTGTTTCATCTACTACCTTAGCAGTGGTAGTAGCATTACGAAATAAGAAACTCAGCGAATTATCCATAACAAAAATAAAGCAACTAACAGAAGTAAATAATACTCACAGTAGAAGTTTCCTTTACCAGTTCCACTTTCCAATAGTGCTTCACTCCCTGGCAACGGTGCCAGAAAATAGTCTTGATGACCCACTAGTATAGGGGGTGTATTGCAGTATTTTTGATAAGTAAGAGTGTCGAACCCAACGAGGAGCAGAAGGTGCTGGCTAGTGGTATGGATCAGGAATTCTCTGCAAATACTTAGCAAACGGATTTTTAGGGTTTTTTGATAATGCAAGTAAATAAAATACGAGTAAATAGAAGACAATAAGAACAAATGCAGCAAGTGGCCCAATCCTTTATTCAGCAAAGGACAAGCCGGTTGTATTACTTAAGATGACCAAACGTTCTCGAGGACACACGGGAATTCTGTCAAGTGCTTTCGCTTCATATAGTTGATCAATCTTCTTTAGTCTGCTAAGTGTTGTGTGGGTGAACCTGTGCTAATGTACCGACCTTCCTAGGACTAATATATACTTATGATTATACCCCTTGCAAACATCCGTAAGTACAAGCAAGTAATTAAGGTAGAAACCTAACCATAGCTTTAAACTCTAAGACCCTGACGTCCCTTGTGCAATGGTTTCCTAACGGGGGTTTAGGTTTCTGTCACTCCGGCAACCCCTACGATTAGTAGCCAAATACACAACGCATTCCCCTAGGCCCATATAGGTGAAGTGTCATGTAGTCGACGTTCACATGACACCACTAGAAGAAGTACATCACAACTTAAATATCAAACTATTGAATCTCTGTCAACACAAATCCACTACTAACAACATGACTTCTCCCATGTCCTCAAGAATAAAGCGAACTACTCACAAGACATCATATGGATCATGATCAGAGATGAAATAATGATCTATAACAATCTGAACATAAACAATAATTCAACGATTCACTCAATAGCATCAACTATAAAGAGTAATGAACACCGAGAAAGTTTCCCCTAAGAACTATGCAAGATTTAACCCAATTGTTACAGCAATATGGAGATGGTGATGAGGGTGCTGGTGGAGATGATGGTGGTGATGATGATGATGATGATCCCGATGAAGTCCAGCTTGATGGTGGTGTTGATGGCGACGATCTCCCCTCTCCGGGAAGGAATTCTCCCGGCAGAAATCTGTCTGTCGGGGAGATCTTTCTCTCTCGGTGTTTTCCGCCCCACAGAGGCGGTGGAATCTTTCTGTGGTCGCCCCGCAGGTATTAGGGTTCCGTGGAGGTAATATACGCCAGAGGGGAGAGCTGGAGGTGGGCCAGGGCATCCACACCACGTGGTGGCGCGACCTAGGGTGGCCTGCGCCAGGGGGTGGTTTGGGCCCCCTGTGGCCCATCTCCACTCCTCCTTCTGGTATTAGTCGTCTTCTGGAAAAATAGGATTTTCCATATATTTTTCCGGATTTTCTGATCTTCGCGAATTTTTCCTCCAAACAGCACCTTTTTCATCAGAATCCTGACTGCAGTGGTCCATGCTCCAAAAGTCACCAACCATGCAAAAACAGATGAAATTACATAAGTATCATCTCTTAATATGAAATATAGGAATGAATAATAGTGAATTATGATATAGAATAGTGATGCAAAATGGACGTATCACACCTATTGAGAGATCATAGTGGCCATTCTTAGTTTAATGTGCATTGTCCCAAGACTTGTTGATTGATGCATAACTTTGATATTGCTTGTTCTTAAACTATTTGTATCTAGTCACCCTTATGAACTTTGAAGGTGTCCTATGCATTTATGTTTTGCTACTCCATGAGGGACAAGCTGAATACCATTCTTATTGTGCTTTCTTTATGTGAAACAAACAAACGTCTTGCAAAGCATTGTTATTCATGAATCTTTTGTTTGTGCCTTTTCATGTTAAAACATAGTTGCTATGTCTTATTGTTAGAACTATATCTTTCATGCTATGTTAAAGTACTATGATCCCATCTATCAATGTTCTATAAATGCCTTGATCAAGATTGTGATGGTGCATGTCACCTCAAAAATTATTCTTTCTTTTTATCACTTACCTACTCGAGGATGAGCAGGAGTTAAGCTTCGGGATGTTGATACGTTGCTAACGTTTCTATAATTTTTGATGTTCCGTGCTTGTTTTATATCTACTTTCTTATGTTTTGTCCACACTTTGGAGTATTTTTATACACTTTCTTGGACTAACCTATTAACAAGATGCCACAGTGCCAGCTGCCTGTTTTCTGCTGTTTTTCGTTCCAGGAAAGTCAGAAAATGAATATTCTCGGAATTGGACGGGACAAAAGACAAAGTCAATATTTCACCGAGGGGTACACAGAGCTAGAGGACGAGACGGAGAGGGGCCAGAGGCCGGCCACACCACCTGGCCGCGCGGCCAGGCCTGGCCTGCGCCAGGGGGTGGTGTGGCCGCTTAGGGCACCCCCTCGGCCTCCCTTTCGCCTATAAGATGCCTCCGATACAGAAACCCTAAGTACCTGATCAAAATTCCACGAAAGAGTCTATAGCCGTCGTCATCTCCATCCCTAGATCAGGAGGGATCTGAAGCTCTTCCTGGCACCCTACCGGAGGGGAGAATTCACCCTGGAGGCCTTCTCCATCACCATGCAAGCCTCCGGTCTGATGCATGAGTAGTTCATCCCTGAACTACGGGTCCATGTAGTAGCTAGATGGTTGGTTCTTCTCTTTTGTGCTACCATGTTTAGATCTTGTGAGCTCCATTCATGATCAAGATCATCTATTTGTAATCCTACATGTTGTGTTTGCGGGGATCCGATGGATATTGAGATGCTATTTCAGATTGATTATTGATTCTATCAGGTCTTTGTTATTTGTGATATTGCATGCTCTCTGTTGTTAGTAGCTATCTTCGCCGAGTAGATGCTAGCAACTCTAAGAGGGAGTATTTATGCTCGATAGTGGGTTCATGCCTCTAGGAATCTGGGGAAGTGACAGAAATCTCTAAGGTACTAGATGTGCTATTGCTACTAGGGAGAAAACAACAATTCTTTGTTCATAGAACAATCGTATTGTTTACTTTACACGCAATGCTTAATGCAATTATCTGTTGCTTGCAACTTAATACTGGAAGGGGTTCGGATGATAACCTGAAGCTTGATTATTAGTCATAGATGCAGTTGGATTGGGGTCTATGTATAATGTTCTAATGCTCAATCAAATCTCGTAGGAGTCAAGATGATTAGTATATGCATGTATGCTTTGTCGATGTTTGTCAATTGCCCCGCTGTAATTTGTTCACCCAACATGTCATCTATCTTAAGGAGAATCACCACTAGTGAACTATGGACCCCGGTCCTTTCTTTACCATCAATCTACAATCTATTTACTATTTTCTATTTACTTTCTACAAGGTATTACTATCTTCCACACAATACGTTTAATCCTTTATTTTCAGCAAAACCGGTGAGATTGACAACCTCACTGTAAGTTGGGGGCAAAGTTATGTGGTTGTGTTGTGCAGGATTCCAAGTTGGAAACGACACCTTGGAGGTGTTTCCTTGCTCCTACGGGTTCGATAACCTTGGTTTCATAACTGAGGGAAAACTTACTGATGTGATCATCATACATTCCTCTTGGGGTTCCCCAACAAGCTCGATATATTTTGGGCCATTAGTATCCTCCAGTTTACATTGGGAGTGTGAGTGACCAAGGACTCGAGGGAGTTAGGCTCATCCTCCAAAATTCTAGCACGATGTTTCTTTTCAATATCTGCACTAAGCAAACTGTATCTTCTCGCTATTTCTGCACATATTACAAATTGAAACATAGTTCATCACATATTAAAACATAATTCATCACATATCACAAATGGAAACATAGTTCATCACATAGTACAAATTAAAACATAGTTTATCACATATTACAAGTTAAAACATAGTTCATCACATATTACAAATTAAAACATAGTTCACCATGTATTACAAATTAAAACATAGTTCGTCACACATTATAAATTAAAACATAGTTCGTCACATATTACAAATTAAAACATAGTTTGTCTCACATTACAAATGGAACATAGTTCATCGAAGCCTAAGTTCGCCCACGTACTCTACCTCTTCGAGCCCGGGTACCACGTCCTCGCGTAGGTACTATGCCTGTACCGAACTTGGGACAACACCTTGCCCTATGGCCAAAATCATTGCATAGAAAACACTATCGCGTTGGGCCTCTAGCTTCTGATTCATCCATGTCATTCCGGATGTGCCTACACTGGCATCTTCCTCTGTCTATTCGCATTAGAGCAGGGTAGGGGGTGTACTGCCTTTCACCAGGGTTTACCGTGTTGAAATTGCCCACTACTCGAAATCCTGACATCTCACCGGTCCAGGTATTGACCACAGATTCTTTTAGGTAGTACGGAGACACGAACGAGATTGCGTCCAACCCCAGCTGCCCACACGCAGCAAGCACATGCGAGCAAGGCAGATGAAGAAATTTTGGTTTGTTGCACGTGCACTCACAGGTTGGCCATTACTCATTTCTAATCTTCACCTCATGCGTCCTTAGATCATTACCACACCCAAACTTATCGGTGGGTAACCGCACCTCAAACCTTCTTTCTGCATTACCGATGGCCACGACAGTGTGTGTCCGAGGTTTTGCCATCTTTTTATCCATGTAGTCCATAATATTTTCACAGAAGCGTGTGTTCGAATTGTTCAATATATGCAACTGAGCTCTCTATCGTCTATCTCTGAAATATTTGATCATGCCATACAAAATACCCTCAATAATAGTTGTAAGTGGCAGAGCCCTATTACCTCTAAGGACAAAGTTATATGACTCACCTAGGTTTGTAGTCATGACACCATACCTAGCTCCATGGGTGTCGTGTAGCAAAGACCACCTCTCCAAAGGCTCATGCTCTATCCAATATTGAAATTTTTTAATCTGTCTCCCGAGCCTTCTCCTAGTACCAGGCGGATCAAATCCTGGCAAGTCACAAAGCCCTAGAGGCTCTTCTTCTAGATGCGCTTCTCTAGTAGCAGCCTGGGCAGCAACTGCTGCTTGATGTGCAGCTATAGTTGCGGTTTGGGCTGCTTTCCTCGTCCTGACATGTTTATGAGTGAAGTCATCAAGATGTGCATGTATGAAATCATACTTCCATTCTTGGTTCTTCTTGCATAGTTTTTTGAAAAGATTTATCAGATTCTTGTTCCTGAACTGTGATAAAAAATTAGCTCCCAAATGGTGCATGCACCAACGGCTCTGCATGCCGAGCCAAGGTATTTGTTCTTCAGGCCCAGGCTGTGTCAAACGCTTCACCGCATTTATTATACATGCATGCCTATCATGAATGATGCATACATTGGGCTTATCTTTCACAACTGCTATCTTGAGTTATCTGAAGAACCATGTCCAGCATTCAGTGTTTTCTCCCTCAACAAAAGCAAATGCGAGTGGGGCAACTCGATTGTTGCCATCTTGAGCAATGGCGGTAAGGATCTGACCCTTATACTTGCTAGTGAGAAACGTGTCGTCTACACATACAACTGGTCAGCAATAAGTGAAAGTTTGGATGCACATAGAGAAAGAGAAAAACAGTCGATGAAGCACCTTTACGGATGGATCCTCTAGTATCACATAGTGTTGGATGTCGACATAGGTGCCTGGGTTCCTAGCATGCAGTTTAAGGAGTTGTCTCACTACAGAGTGATACGCGTCTCTGAATGAACCAAACCTGTCCCCGAGAGCGCTTTGCTTTGCCCTCCAAGCCTTGTCGTACGAAATGTTGTATTTAAACCTGACCCTTACTTTATTTATTATAGTCTTCACTTTCACCACTTTGCTCTTCACTATCTCCGTGTAAAACAACCGAACCAGAAGCATGGACGAGAGGTTACGATGATCTGTAGGGATAGATGAAAGCTGACACGTGTGCATCACCATGTCGCTCACCAACCAATTTGTGTCATATTTAGGAACATATCCATACACTCTAGCTGGACAATTTATATCCATGCATTCCATTGTCAAGTATTTTTTATTTGACACGGTTGTACTGAGAACCCTCTATGTAGACAATGCCGAAGCAATGATTGCATCTTGCAAATGTTTCTTGTCTGGATATCTGGCGCCATGCGCAATTTTATTCTTGTGATATTCTCACGCAGAATCATGACAGTTGTTAACGGTCATGACATCGGAGATGTCTTGATTCCAGGATGCGGGAATCGACACGTCCTCTCTGTTGCCTTCTTCATCGGAACTATCTGAATCATCAGAATCACCACTTTCACCATCCATGTAATCCTCATCCTCCATCAAGTCCTGCGTGTGCCTACCTTCCTCATCCGCATCTACCTCTCCACTATCGTATCCTCCACCTACATCCTGACAGCTCTGCCCTGGTTCGTAACCACCACCTCCTTCTCCTATCTGACTGCTCTGTTCTGATTCATAATCACCACCTCCAGCATTGGATATAGAGTACGTCCCGACACTAGATTCAGCACTATGGTCAGGACCGTGTCCACCTTCCGATGCTTGCGGATTGATCTCCTTCAAGACAGGAAGCACTAGTGCAACAGGGTGTGTGTGCCTGTCCTGGCAACCTTTTAACCACTTAAACCAATCTCTGTTATGATCTACATCCTTCAAAATCTAGAAAATATTCTTGGTCGACTTTGTCAACAATGCTTGGACACTGACGGTGTATGTTTCGATATTATATCCTAAACAATTCGTCAACCATTCCTTCAACTGACTAACACTTCAGGTTTGAGAGACAGTCAAATCTAACTCCGTAAAGTGAAACTCACGAAAATCTGCTCCATATTCATAGTATTGGATATTACCAAGATCGTAGTAAAACACGAACTTCACTATATTCGACATCTCTGCTGACATAAAAAAATCAATCTAAATAATTAATTATTGACAGTGCGTAAATACATGTAGAACTATCCACAAATATTCTAAATAATATACTAATAGTCTGGCTAATATTTCTACAAATCCACCTGCCAAATCTTTCTACAAATCCATACATTCTAAATAAAACTATGTACAACTATCCGCATATATTCTAAATAATATAATAAAACCCTTCTAATTATTCTAATAGTCTCCTAACCACAGCTCAAGTAGCCGCATAACCATATACAATAACTGCGATTAATGAGGGATTAGAGTTTACCCTTGAAGCGTGGGAAGCTACTCGGTACAGGAACCTCGGTTCACCAAAGAAGCAGCACGGTGCAGCTCATAAACGCCCCTACTGCAAGCTCCACCACAACACCACCATTGCCATTGCTCCGCCGCAGCACCACCACCATTCGTCCAAAAAACCACCACCAAATTGAGTCCTGAGCCAACCCATCAGTAGATCGGGGTTCCCCTATCTCTATAGTGGTTTTAGACAGAAGATTTTGTGGCTAATCTAGGCTGAAACGGGGAAATTTGGTGAAAAATAGGTGAGGTTCGTCGGCTGGAGAGAGAGGAGGCAGCGCAACGCGAGGAAGAAGGCGAGTTGTGCGGGACGGGCTCGCGCGGCGTGGTCCTCGTACGATGCTTTCGGCCAGAGTGTGGCCGAATGGGGCTTTCGGCCAGGCTATCGCCGAGTGGGGGAATCGAGCAGAGCAGGCCCCGCCACCACATGCACTCAGTCAGAGCGTCGCCGAGTACCGATGATTCGGCCAGACCCACGCCGAATAGGCCACTCGGCCAGGGTGTCGCCGGATGGATTCGAATCGGCCCGACCGTCGCCGACAAAATGCTAGATGTGTAATATCCCAAAATCGTACAACACTTCTCAAATTAATTAAAAAAATCGCTACAATTCTCCATTTGTCACCTAAAATAGACATGCATGCATGGAGTGCATGGGATACCCTGGATAAAAATAGAACAGAGAGAAAATAGAGCAGAAACAGAGTGTACGGTCCATATTAGGAAAGCCTGTGAGGGGCTCGATACGGCAAACTACGGGCAACGCGTTGCTGTGTGTCAGGTACAAACAACTCGGTGTACGGAACTTCGTACTTGCATCGTATTATTCGTTATACCAACTTGCGTATTTTATAACAGCACCCGTACCGAGCACGGACAGCAACCTGCATCTCAGCGCCTTTTTCTTAATGTCGTTCCATGATCAGCGCCTGCTTGCTATTAAACCGAGAGTGTGCTTCGGTATCCTCTAAAACTTAAGTTTATATGAGTCAGTTTTATTTTGATTGGTCGAAACCTATATCCAGGTTATGTATCCCTTCGTATATACTCGGTCGAGTTGGGTATATACTCAATATTCTTACTGATCCCACCTCCCGTTATCGTGATCTACGTCTTTACATGCCATGTTTTTAAATTTTATTGATGCTGCTATATATCTCCTGATTTCCGTCTCCCGTGGACACGTGAGTATACGTGTATGGTCCGTATACGTCTAAGAAGATTATAAGGGGCTTTGGATGGGTTCATACGGTTTCGAAACGAATCGGTATTGAGTTTTTTTTGTCCAAGTTTAAAAAGGGACACCGAAGCAAAAGTGTTAAACTGATTGTTTTGCGGTGCATAATTATCCTCTTAATTTGAGTGTATTAAACATTTTATTTTATTAACTAAATAGAAAATTCCAATGGAACGAGAAACCGTATCAGATCTGACAGCTCTTGCATAAAAAAGTTGGCACGGAGGCTTGCAGCGCCCAGAATGTGTTGACCCGGCACGCCTCCTCATCCAGCACCTGTTGCGCCTACCACTCGGAAAAGTCTAGCTCGAGCGCCTCGTCCTCGGTGAGCTCTGGCAGCATGAGGGGCACAGTCTCCTCCTCCTTTACATCCTGGTTGATGTAGGGGACCTCCAGCTCCGTCGCCCAGGCAATGAGGCCCTCCTGGTACGTGTGTTCGTCGATCCGTGCCGGTTGTGGCGGGGACGGTGACATCATGGGGTGGAAGGAGATGCCGCGAGCCCTACACGACGTGTGCATCCGTGTTGCACCACGATGACGAGGGGCAGATGGCGGTGGCGGTGGCGCCGTCACCCGTGGCCTGCCGAAGAAGGGGTGGCGGCGTGGCTGGTTGCGGACATGACGAGGGCGGTAGCCACGCCAGGTGAGGACCTCGTGGACATCGAGCCTGTCCTATTAGGTGTGGCGGCCATCCCTGTTATAAGGCCCGTCGTAGGGCACGACCTGGTGGTGCACCGTCCTTGCGCTCCCGGTGGAGGATTCCAGCCTGGTAGCCTTCGTCCAGCCAGTCGGGTCCTGCTGGTTGATCGTCGTCAACTGTGGCCGGCGGTAGGCGATGACCTCCCGCAGGTCCTTGTCTGTGGGGAGGGGCAGCATGGCATTGCCGTCATGGGCGATATTCCACCCGCCGGGTAGGCATCAGTCCGGTAGCACAAGGAGGTTCACCTTATAGAGCATTATCGGCTCGTCGATGCTTAGGTTGCACGCCGCTCCTACTGTTTTCAGCCTCGTGGTCGTTGCAGACATGAATTTCGTCGACAGTGGAGAGTGGATGAGGGGGAGAGGGTGGGAATGGATGGGTGTGCGACGGTGAGGAAGGGCCCTTTTACGGGTGTCGCGGGTAGGCCAAACATCCACCGCGTAATTTACTCCAGCTCGTCGGGAGCCGAGCTGTCATGCGCGGTGGCGTCTTAACCCGATGAAGAACCATGCGGGCGTTTACGAGAACGTCATAAATAACTTTGACCGCCCTCGTTGAGTGGCTGCCAACTGGGCCAACGCGAATAGTCGTCCGACATGGCGTGTGTTGATGGCAACCCCAGCCAAGCCCCTGGTTGTCGGAGGCAGCAAGGGGGTGCTGGATGGTTTAGTGGGTAGCCCAAACTGCCCGCACCGGTTGGGGCCGCCGGTGCGGGCCGAATTTTGGCATCCACCCCCTACTCGGTTCGGGCCAGGTTGGGGATGCTGGTGGAGATTCTCTTAGTTCTATGGTCTCTTTCGGTATTTATTTTGTTTGCATTATCTAAGTAAAGCCGCCCCGCCGCCACTTTCCTAGGGTTGAGCACGACTTCGCTAGCGACCCCTCAAACGATGGCCCATCGGGGACATGTGGGGGAGGGATCCCTTACCGGCGGCGGCCAGGGTTTACCCCGTGTCGATGTGCTATTTTATTCAAAATAAATGATTGATCTTAATTCATTCCTCCAACCCAACATCATTTTATGATTTATTTGGTTTTCCCGTGGAACCAAACTGTCATGTATCCAGAACTCCGTAGTTTCCTTATCTTGTATACTGCTAGGATTGAAGAGGTCATGTCGTTCCAATCCCTCGTTTTGCCTATTCCAGAGAATCCTCCGAATCATAGAAGCCATGAACCTCTAAAATGCATTCTCGCCAAACAAGAGGTCGAGTCGGCAAATTTGTTACCTACGTGATCAAAGCTAGAGGGAAAGGGCGAAAAGAGGAGCAGCCTGGCATTGTGTATGATCATTGCAACCACCCTTTGAGAGAAAATAGATTAGCTTCCTTCCAAGTGATTTGATCTATTTATTTTAAGCAGAAGTTACACTAATTTAGAATCATTAAAGACGACAATTAGAGCATTTTCAGCTGTGTACCCCCAACGACATTTATCAAACGCGCCGGATCGGCCTAATTGTGGGCGCCGGCCCACGTCGCTGCATTTGGAGGTCGCCTCTCCCTAGTCGTGGCCCCCAGTCGTTCTTTGCAATAGCATATTCCTTTTTTGCAAATTCAACCATATTTTAAATAACTTAGTGAAGTTTCAACACGTAAATTAACTAATTTCACAATCATTAAAAATAGAAATATAGTAACACATTCAATTCATTAAAATGAAGTTCAATTTCATTAAGCGGCTTCTCCTTTGAACCTACACAGATGGTCTACAAGATCATTTTGCAGTTCCTCATGATGAGTATCTAGATCATAGATTTCCGCACGCATAGCGAGAAAACCAGTAAAATCCGCCAGAATCTGGTGATCAATAGTGGCAAGAGGACCATGGCACTGATGCAGATGATTATCAATTTTTTGAGTAGTGCGCTCACTCTTGATGATCACGTTGTGCATGATTATGCAAACATTAATCATGCCCCACATATGTTCTTGAGACCATGTAAGAGCATGACACCGAACAATTACAAATCGAGATTGTAGTACACCAAATGCCCCCTCAACATCCTTCCTGCAACTCTCCTGGTGCGAAGCAAAGTGGGAATTCTTCTGACCTAGAGGCTCGATAATTGTCTTCATAAATGTCGACCATCTTGGTTAGACGTTATCGGCTAGGTAGTAACCTTTGGTGTGTGGGTTGCAATTAATCTCATAGTTACAAGGTGGAGCATAACCTTCAACTAGTCTTGCAAACACTGGCGACCGTACAATACGAATGTCATTATAAGAATCCACCATGCCAAAAAAAAAAGTGTGTCAAATCCATAAATCATAAACTACCATAGCTTCAAGCACCACACTAGAATATCCATGATGACTTTTGTACAAACCTTGCCAAGAATGGATAATTTTTCCATGACCAGTGCATGCAATCCATTCTTTCAAGAATCCTAAGTAATACCCACACTTCATTTTGTGTCGTGATATTATTTGCGTCGGCTTCATTTGGTCATCTCTAATAGTCTGGCCCAAAATTTCCCACCACCGCCTAGAAAAATCTGTACATGGATGTGGACTCGGAGGTGCATAGGTACTCATATTTTACATCTCCAGGAGCTCCATGTGCAAACATTCTCAGTGCTGCAGTGCATTTTTGAATTGATAAGATACCACCTATTTCAGTGCAGTCTTTATTTAGTATAAAGTATTCTCCGTACTCTCCAACAGCATGTACCAATGTCATAAGTAACTCCTTGTTCATCCTATACCACCGCCGTAAGGATATATATGTAGATTCGTTGGCAAAATAGTTAGCGTATAACGTTGCCTGGTCATCCATCCTCTGCCTTGGCTTGTTTTTCTTTCTCCCAACTTTCAAACCTCCACGTTTGGGAGTGGTATCTTCAGCTCTTCTGCTTGTAATTGTACAAGACAAGCGAGGATAGTCAAGTGCTAGTTTTCATCGGTGGTAGTCTTTATCTCCTAGCCTTCATCTTCCATGAATTGTACGATCATCATCTCGCCATCATTATCCATGGTCTATAAATAAAACAACGAAGTGTTGAATCAATCGAAGGACGGCGAGAGAGGCGGAACCTAAAAAATGAAGCTTTACATAAGAAAACAGAGGCACGTCCAATAGCCCTTTGGGCCGCCCATCGAGGGACACAACTGGGATGCTCCTATCAGTAAAAGAGAACTTATATAAAAACTGGATTGTACGCACTGATAAAAGTCATCAAAATCATCAAGTGCAAATGGGTGGCTACTAAAATTTTGCCGTACAGAACGTTACACTTGTACAAAAGGTACAGCGGACAAACTTAACATTCTACGTGGTACAAACTAATATAATTCCGACACTGTACTTATCATAAAATGAATACGGAAGTTAATTTTAGGCGATACCTTAGAGAAATTTGGATTGCTCCTAGCAGTACGCACGTACGTATGTCCAACGTACTTAGTCCCGTGCGTCCGTACGTTTGCATACACTTGCTCCATTCCATCTCGCACAGGTTGGAGCATTTAATTATAGGAAAATGCTTGGAATCAGCCGGAGGATAGCTTCCTTCGGAACCTGGACGTGACACGTGTCCCTGCGTGGGCTCCAATGGACCATCTCCATGATGCGCATCCTTCTCGATCTCAATCCCTTGACCGGTAAAAAAAAATCCTAGCAGGACCCGTCGCGGCCGGAGCACCTCCCCACGCCGTGGCCGGATCACCTCCCCACGCCGCGGCCGGAGAACACCCCCCTCCCCGCCGCGGCCGGAACGCCTCCCTCTACCGCCAGCCGTTGATCCCTGCCACCGTACCTGCTACCTTCCCCGTGCCGCTCGCCTGTCCATGGATGTCAGCGAGCTCCTCATCGGCGATCCCGTCCTCCCCTGATGTGCCACCGCGGCGCGTATGCCACCGCACGCGTCGACGCTGGCGGCCTCCGCCACCAGCCATGTTTGCATAGCTTTGCGCCGGCCACGCCTCCTATGCTCCTCCCCGCCACGTCACCCTCAAGCAGCCTGCATCCATGGTCGCCCCTTGAACTGCCCCGGTCGCCGCGAGCGTGCTCCAAGGCCTCCCTGCGCCTCGGAGCCACCGTCGACCTGAAGGTTCTCCAGTGCACCCATGGAAAGACGTCCCCGCCGATGTGCTCCATGATTTTGTCTTTTTGCTACAATTGTCATGTGGATTTGCTATGTATGATTAAGTCTTCTGCTACAATTATTTTTATGATTTTGCTACTGTAATATAATTTTCTTGCTACATTTGTTTCGCGGTTTTGCAACTATACTAGAATATTTTTGCTATAAGGTCTTTGGTGAAACCGCATGCAATTTTGCATCATAAGTCTCATTCGAGAGGATATCATCGGATTTTTTTTGCTATGATGCTACAAAGTCACAATTTTTTCCTACAATCATTTTGTGGCCTTGCTACAAATAGTTCAAAAACAATTGCTACAACGTCTCTGGTGAGAGTATCCGGCGAGATCTGTTTTGCTACAATAGCACAATATTTTTTGCTACAATATCTCCGACAAGGTCAGTTTTGCTACAATAGCCTAAAACTTTTACTACCGATGACGGACAACATTGCTACAATGAGTGTACAACTTTGCTATGACGGCGGGCGGCGCTCCTGGGACTGGCCCTTTTTGCTTCGTGGACGAACCCTTTTTGTTTCAATCACCGTTAGTTCTGCTACATTCGCCTTGTATGGAAGCAAAAGTGGGTTTTATGTGAAACTTTTTTTGCTGCAAACAATGCAAACGAAACGTTTTTTTGCTTAATTTGCGCTTTTATGGAAGAAAAAGCGGGATTTATGTGGGAACTGGATTTTGCTCCAAAAGAATCAAACGAACCTTTTTTTTGCTTCATTGTGCTTTATGGAAGCAAAAGCGGGATTGAAGAAGGCTAACTGGACACGTGTCACGCTCTGGACCCGGGGGATCAGGGGGTTTGATCCCCGAGGGACGCCCAGTGCTTCCCTTATAGGAAAACACATGGAATCGGCCGGAGGATAGCTTCCTCCGGAACCTGGACGTGACGCGTGTCCCCGCGTGGGCCCCAGTGGACCATCTCCACGATGTGCATCCTTCTCGATCTCAATCACTTGATTGGGAAAGAAAATCCCAGCAGCGCCCATCGCGGCCGGAGCACCTCCCCACGCAGTGGCTAGAGAACACCCCCTCCCCGCCGCGGCTGGAGCGCCACCCTCTACCGCTAGCCATTGATCCCTGCAATCGTACCAGCTGCCTTTCCCGTGCGCTCGCCTGTCCATGGACGTCGGTGAGCTCCTCATCGGCGATCCTGTCCTCCCCTGATGTGCCACCGCACGCGTCGATGCCGGCGGCTCCCGCAACCCGCCATGGTTGCATAGCTTCGCGCCGGCCATGCCTCCTATGCTCCTCCCGGCCACACCGCCCTCATGTAGCGTGCATCCATGGTTGCCCCTTGAACTGCCTCGGTCGCCGCAAGCGTGCTGCAAGGCCTCCCTGTGCCTCGGAGCCACCGTCGACCTGGAGGTTCTCTACCGTGCCCATGGAAACATGTCCCCGCCGCTGTGCTCCATGATTTTTTCTTTTTGCTACAATTGTCATATGGATTTGCTATGTATGATTAAGTCTTCTACTATAACTATTTTTATGATTTTGCCACTCTAATATAATTGTTTTGCTACATTTGTTTCGGGGTTTCTCTACTATACTAGAACATTTTTGCTATAAGGTCTTCGGTGTAACCGCCTGCAATTTTGCATCATAAGTCTCATTCGAGAGGATATCATCTGAATTTTTTGCTATGATGCTACAAAGTCAGATTTTTTTGCTACAATCATTTTGTGGCCTTGCTACAAATAGTTCAAAAACAATTGCTACAACGTCTCTCGCGAGAGTATCAGGCGAGGTATGTTTTGCTACAATAGCACAATATTTTTTGCTACAATATGTCCAACGAGGTCAGTTTTGCTACAATAGCCTAAAATTTTTGCTACCGACGATGAACAACGTTGCTACAATGAGTGTACAACTTTGCTATGACAGCGGGCAGCGCAGCTGGGACTGGCCCTTTTTGCTTCGTGGGCGAACCCTTTTTTCTTCAATCACCGTTAGTTTTGCTACATTCGCCTTGTATGGAAGCAAAAGTTAGTTTTATGTGGAAACCTTTTTTTGCTACAAACAATGCAAACGAAACTTTTTTTTGCTTCATTTGTGCTTTTATGGAAGCAAAATCGGGACATATGTGGGAATCAGGTTTTGCTCCAAACGAAGCAAATGAAACTTTTTTTTGCTTCATTGTGCTTTATGGAAATAAAAGTTGGATTGAAGAAGGCTAACTAGACACGCGTCACACTCTGGACCCAGGTGATCGGGGGGTTTGATCCCCCGGGGGACGCCCATCGCTTCTCTTATAGGAAAACGCTTGGAATCAGCCGGAGGATAGCTTCCCCTGAAACCTAGATGGGACGCGTGTCCCCGTGTGGGCCCAGGTGGACCATCTCCATGATGCGCATCCTTCTCAATCTCAATCGCTTGACCGGGAAAAAAATCCCAGCAGTGCCCGTCATGGCCGGAGCACCTCCCCACGCCGCGGCTGGAGAACACCCCCTCCCCGCCGTAGCCGGAGCACCTCCCTCTACTGCCAGCCGTTGATCCCTGCCACCGTACCTGCTGTAGGGGTTCCGCGTATAAAAACAATAAATTTTTCCCTACGCCCCTGAACCCTTGATGTTGCCAGGACCTATCTATTAGTAATGCAGTAACGGGAGAGGCTTTTCATGATCTTACCCTTGTAGACCGAAAAGCGTTGTCAACGCTCAGGAGAACGTGGTTGATGTAGACGAGATCAAGCCGACCTCAAGGTCGTGATGAAGTCCTTGCGCTCATGCGGCTCCAATGACTTGAGTGCCTCAAGTGTGACACCTCGCGGGGAGTTACACACGTCTGGTGCCCAACGATGACTCCCGCTTCCTTGATCCAGCAACAGTTGCGTAAGTAGAGCCCCTGGATCTGAATCTTGCAGTGACTCGGTGCTCCGCGGTGAAGATGTCTCTCGTTAACGCAGTCCGAACTCGGGACCACGGTCACGGGAGAGAGAGAGAGAATATCAATTGGAGGTCTCCCCAAAAGTAAGGAAACCTTTATTGAATATTGTGTGTATTTATGTGGCCAAATACCCCCACTATATATAGGGGGAGGGGAGGTACTACCTCCCTCAAAGTTCCGGGGTGGGACTAAAGAAGAGGGAGAGGGTGGGGGGCACCGCTGGCCTGCCCTAGTGGGCCCCGCGTAGGGGCGGGGGGCTTGGCCCAGCCGGCCACCCCCTTGTCCCTTCTCCCCTCTTGCCTTTCCCTAATGGGCCCTCTTCCCTCCGGAATTAGCCCATTAAGCCTTTTGACCTTTAAATTGATTTTCTCTTTTATTAAATAATTATGAATAAATGATTAAATCAATATTTAACATTCATTCAAATATTATTCAATCTCCGTGGTTATGGAACACCTTCCACCTCCACTCCGGACATCCTCCAGACTTACCGAAACCCTTCCGGTTTTCTCTCTACTCTTCTTCTGTGATTCTACCGATCATATAAACACGCTCTAAGCATCATCAAACCCTTAAGTGTGATACCCCATGGTTCGGGAACACTCTAGACATGGTCGGGACACTCCCGAACCAATGATCGATAGAGGGACCTGGATGGCGATGTGACCCCTGTGCATTCCACGAAGATCTTTCGTCATTTGAACCAGGAAAGTGATGTCTTATTCCCTTTGTCTCTCGACACTCGCATTGCCCGAGATCTGATCAATGACATCACCATGTCGTGTTCGATATCGTTACCGAACAATGCTACTTGACTCGTTCTGACAAGTGATATCCCCGTGATCAAATCATACGTTGCGTAGCTATTGGATATAATTTCTCCAAGTGGGCCCTTGAGTATCTTTCCGTCACGTGAACGGAAAAATCCCGCTCTTGGCATATATTGCCTCTATGGTTCCTCCGAATACCTGAACACACCTTTATTGTCACTGTATTACCAAGTGACGTTTGATGATATCTAAGCATTCTCGAGAGATAGTGATTGATATAGCCTCACGGTCTAAGGAATAGTCTACGAGGATCCATTTCTAATCATCTCAACTTGAACTTCGTGACATGATCGGGTCATGATGTTTAAGTTGGGTATTGGTTCATCATTTCATTCTTAGAATGAGTTGACTCTATTTCCAACTGGCATAAATGCCACATGACCAGGAAACTTGATCATCTGATGACCAATGAACCAGTGACTAGAGTTTCACCAGGAACCGCTGGTTGTTTATATATCACACGTGTATTGATGTTTTCTCTCAATACAGTTATAGGATGATATAAAACTTAATCATAAACTTTATGAAATATGATAACAATCCTTATTATTATTTGTCTCTAGGACATATGTCCAACACCTGCTACCTTCCCCATGCGCTCGCCTGTCCATGGACGTCGGCGAGCTCCTCATCAGCGATCCCGTCCTCCCCCGATGTGCCACTGCCGTGTGTATGCCACAGCACGCGTCGATGCTGTCGGCCTCCGCCACCAGCCATGGATGCATAACTTCGCGCCGACCACGCCTCCTATGCTCCTACCCGCCATGCCGCCCCTCAAGCAGCCTGCATCCACGATCGCCCCTTGAACTGCCCCAGTCGCCGCGAGCGTGCTACAAGGCCTCCCCGCGCCTCGGAGCCACCGTCGACCTCGAGGTTCTCCACCGCGCCCATGGCAAGATGTCCCCGCCGCTGTGCTCCATGATTTTTTCTATTTTCTACAATTGTCATGTGGATTTTCTATGTATGATTAAGTCTTCTACTACAATTCTTTTTATGATTTTGCTACTATAATATAATTTTTTTGCTGCATTGGTTTTCCGGTTTTGCTACTATACTAGAACATTTTTGCTATAAGGTCTTCGGTGATACCGCTTGCAATTTTGCATCATAAGTCACATTCAAGAGGATCTCATCTGAATTTTTTTGCTATGATGCTACAAAGTCACAATTTTTGCTACAATCATTTTGTGGCCTTGCTACAAATAGTTCAAAAAATTGCTACAACGTCTCTAGCGAGAGTACCTGGCGAAGTTTGTTTTGCTACAATAGCACAATATGTTTTGCTACAATATCTCGGACGAGGTCAATTTTGCTACAATAACCTAAAACTTTTTTTACCGACGACAGACAACGTTGCTACAATGAGTGTACAACTTTTCTATGACGGCGGGCGGCGCTGTTGGGACTGGCTCTTTTTGCTTCGTGGGTGAAACCTTTTTTGCTTCAATCACTGTTAGTTCTGCTACACTCGCCATCTATGGAAGCAAAAGTGGGTTTGATGTGGAAAACTTTTTTGCTGCAAACAATGCAAATGAAACGTTGTTTTGCTTCATTTGTGCTTTTATGGAAGCAAAAGAGGGATTTATGTGGGAACCGGGTTTTGCTCCAAATGAAGCAAACAAAACGTTTTTTTGCTTCATTGTGCTTTATGGAAGCAAAAGTTGGATTGAAGAAGGCCAACTGGACAGGTGTCACACTCTGGACCTAGGGGATCGGGGGGTTTGATCCCCCGGGGGACGCCCAGCGCTTCCCTTATAGGAAAACACTTGGAATCAGCCGGAGGATAGCTTCCTCCGGAACCTGGACGCGACGCGTGTCCCCGTGTTGGCCGAAGTGGACTATCTCCACGATGTGCATCCTTCTCAATCTCAATCGCTTGACCGGGAAAAAAGTCCGAGCAGCGCCCGTTGTGGCCGGAGCACATCCCCATGCCGCGGCCGGAGAACACCCCCTCCCCGCTGTAGCCAGAGCACCTCCCTCTACCACCAACCGTTTATCCCTGCCACCATACCTGCTGCCTTCCCCATGTGCTCGCCTGTCCATGGATGTCGGTGTGCTCCTCATCAGTGATCCTGTCCGCCCCTGATGTGCCACCGACACGCATATGACACTTCACGCATCGACGCCGGCGGCCTCTGCCACCAGCCATGGCTGCATAGCTTCGCGTCGGCCATGCCTCCTATGCTCCTCCCCGCCACGCCGCCCTCAAGAAGCCTGCATCCATGGTTGCCCCTTGAACTGCCGCAGTCGCCGCGAGCGTGCTGCAAGGCCTACCTACACCTCGGAGGCACCATCGATGTGGAGGTTCTGCACCGCGCCCATGGCAAGGTGTCCCTTCCGCTGTGCTCCATGATTTTTTATTTTCGCTACAATTGTAATGTCGATTTGCTATGTATGATTTAGTCTTCTGCTACAATTTTTTATGATTTTGCTACTGTAATATAAATTTTTTGCTGCATTTGTTTTGTGGTTCTTCTACTATACTAGAACATTTTTGCTATAAGGTCTTCGGTGAAACCGCCTGCAATTTTGCATCATAAGTTTCATTCAAGAGGATCTCATCTAGATTTTTTTTGCTATGATGCTACAAAGTCACAATTTTTTTGCTACAATCATTTTGTGACCTTGCTACAAATAGTTCAAAACAATTGCTACAACATCTCTAGCGAGGTCTGTTTTGCTACAATAGCACAATATGTTTTGCTACAATATCTCCGACGAGGTCAGTTTTGCTACAATAGCCTAAAACTTTTGCTACCGATGACGGACAACATTGCTACAATGAGTGTACAACTTTGCTATGACGGCGGGTGGCGCTGCTGGGACTGGCCCTTTTTGCTTCGTAGGTGAACCCTTTTTGCTTCAATCACCATTAGTTCTGCTACATTCGCCCTTGTATGGAAGCAAAAGTGGGTTTTATGTGGAAACTTTTTTTGCTGCAAACGTTTTTTCCTTCATTTGTGCTTTTATGGAAGCAAAAGCGGGATTTATGTGGGAACCGGGTTTTGCTCCAAACGAAGCAAACAAAACGTTTTTTCTGTTTTATTGTGCTTTATGGAAGCAAAAGCGGGATTAAAGAAGCACTGGACATGTGCCGCGCTCTGGACCCAGAGGATCGGGGGGTTTGATCCCTCGGGACGCCCACACTAGTGGAAACGAGGCCTTTGGTTGATCCTGGAAATGGGCTTTAACACCGGTTCTTCTACGAACCGGTGTTAAAGGGGGGCCTGTACCAGCGTGGCCCGTGTAACAAAACGGAGCCCCCCGTTTAAGACCGGTTCGTGGCAGCCCCCCCTTTAACACCGGTTCGTTGCTTGAACCGGTGTTAAAGGGGGGGGGCTATATAAGACACCGCAGCCCACACCCCACTCTTCCATTTTTTCACTATCTCATTTTGGAGCCTAGCAAGAGGGTGTGAAGTGTGCTAGTTTGTGTTTTTTTCGTATGCACAAGAGGTGTTCGGTGAAATGCCCGAGAGCTCAAAATAAGTTTTCTCGTTGCTCTTTCCTTATCGGTCGAGGTCGGCAACTATCCTTTCATGTGTCATTGATGTACTATATATATAAATGGTCATCTCCCTATTATTTTTTGATATATACTATATATTAATGCAGATGAACCGGCAATGGATGTACGGTGACTGCCGCACTTCCAAGTACATTACGGTCCTCCAAAATTTCATCGTTGTGGCTAATGCAAACCATGGTCACAATGGTTTTATGTGCTGTCCGTGTGTTCACTGTCAGAACAAGAAAGACTACTCAAATACCAGAACCATTCACGCCCACCTGCTTCGATCCGGTTTCATGCCCGGCTATAATTGTTGGACCAAGCACGGAGAAAAAGCGGTTGTGATGGAAGACAACGAAGAAGAAGAGGATGATGACAACTATCATAATATGTATCCTGAATATGATGATACTGCAACGGGGGGTAGATAATGAAGATCAAGAGGCAGCAAATGGGCCCGCTAATGACGATCTTGGTCGGGCCATTACTGATGCAAAGGAAGAATGTGAAACTGAAAAGGAGAAGGAGAAGCTGGAGCAGATGTTAAAGGATCACAAAACATTGTTGTACCCAACTTGCGAAGATGGCCACAAAAAGCTAGGCACCACACTGGATTTGCTGCAATGGAAGGCAGAGAACGGTGTGACAAACGCATTTTCAAAGTTGTTGGTAAAATGAAGAATCTTCTTCCAAGAAATAATGAGTTGCTGACAAGACATACCAAGCAAAGAAGGTTGTCGCCCTCTAGGATTAGACGTCGGAAGATACATGCCTGCATTAATGTTGCATCCTCTACCGTGGTGAGAAGTACGAGAATTTGGATGCATGCCGGTATGCCTGCACCTGATATAAGATCGCACGAGACGATCCTGGCGATGTTGAGGGTGAGGCCCCTAGGAAGAAGGTTCCTGCCAAGGTTATGTGGTATGCTCCTATAATACCACGGTTAAAACGTCTCTTCAGAAATAAAGAGCATGCCAAGTTGTTGCGATGGCACATGGAAGACCGTAAGAAAGACGCGATGTTGAGACACCCCGCTGATGGGTCACAGTGGAGAAAAGTCGAGCGAGAGTACCCGGACTTCGCACGTGATGCAAGGAACTTAAGGTTTGGTCTAAGTACAGATGGCATGAATCCTTTTGGTGAGCAGAGCTGCACACAAAGACTGGCCTGTGACTCTATGTATCTATAACCTTCCTCCTTGGTTGTGTATGAAGAGGAAGTTCATTATGATGCCAGTGCTCATCCAAGGCCCGAGGCAACCTGGCAACGACATTGATGTGTACCTAAGGCCATTAGTTGAAGAACTTTTACAGCTGTGGGCCAAACCAGGTGTACGTATGTGGGAGCACAAAGGGGAGCCATTTGACCTACGAGCATTGCTTTTCGTAACCATCAATGATTGTCCTGCTCTTAGTAACATTTCAGGGCAGACAAACAAGGGATACAATGCATGCACACACTGTTTAGATGAGACTGAAAGTGTATATTTGGATTAATGTAAGAAGGTTGTGTACCTAGGGTATCGTCGATTTCTTCGAACTCGCATCCAAAGAAGAAAGAAAGGCAAGCATTTCAAACGTCTGGCGTAACCGGAGGAAGCCCGTCCTGCATCGTGAGGAGGTATTTGGTATGGTCAAGGACCTAGAAGTAATCTTTGGAAAAGGTCCTGGCAGTCTATCTGTTCCGAATGACGATGCCGGACACGCGCCCATGTGGAAGAAGCAATCTATATTTTGGGACCTACCCTATTGGAAAGTCTTAGAGGTCCTCTCTTCAATCGACGTGATGCACGTGACAAAGAATGTTTGCGTGAACCTGCTAGGCTTCCTAGGAGTGTATGGGAAGACAAAAGATACACCGGAAGCACGGCAGGAGCAGCAACGTCTGAAAGACCCTAAAGAGCCTATGCATTCTGAGAACGAGAAGGGTAAACGATGCCACTTAACTCCTGCCAGCTACGCTCTTACTAAAGCAGAGAAGGAAATCTTTTTTGAATGCCTGAGCAGTATCAAGGTCCCGTCTGGCTTCTCGTCGAATATAAAGGGAATAATAAATATGGCAGAGAAAAAATTCCAAAACCTGAAGTCTCATGACTGCCACGTGATTATGACACAATTGCTTCCGATTGCATTGAGGGGTTTCTACCTGAAAATGTTCGAGTACCCATTGTGAAGCTATGTGCATTCCTCAATGCAATATCTCAGAAGGTAATCGATCCAGAAAGCCTACCAGGTTCTGCATGATGTGGCCCAATGTCTTGTCGACTTTGAGTTGGTGTTCCCACCATCCTTCTTCAATATTATGACGCATCTCTGGTTCACCTAGTAGAAGAGATTGCCATTCTCGGTCCTGTATTTCTACACAATATGTTCCCTTTGAGAGGTACATGGGAGTCTTGAAGAAATATGTTCATAACCGTGCTAGGCCAGAAGGAAGCATCTCCAAGGGCTATGTAATAGAGGAGGTCATTAAGTTCTGTGTTGATTTTATTCCTGACCTTAAGGCGATTGGTGTTCCAGAATCACGACATGAGGGGAGACTGCGTGGAAAAGGCACCCTAGGATGTAAAGCAATGATATGTAGGGACAGGCATTCTTTCAATCAAGCAAACTACACGGTTTTACAAAGATCTATCTTGGTTGCCCCGTATATCAATGAACACAAGAATTTAATACGCCTCAAACACCCGGGGCAGTCTGATGAATGGATTATAAGTGAAAACATGGCGAGTTTTGGCGGCTGGCTGCAAAGACTTCTCACGAATAACACCACTGTTGGGGATCAGCTGTACTTGTTGGCCAGGACACCATCTTCGATGTATGTACTTTCCAAGGGTACGAGATAAATGGGAATACATTTTACACGATAGGCCAAGATAAAAGAGCACCAACCAAAATAGTGGTGTCCGCCGATGCAATGAAGACAATGGGCAAAAGACCACGTATTATGGGTTCATAGAGGAGATATGGGAACTTGACTATGGACCTAATTTTAAGGTCCCCTTGTTTCGATGCAAATGGGTCAAGCTAACAGGAGGGGGGGTTGAGATAGACAAGAAGTACAGAATGACAACGGTGGATCTCAACAATCTTATGAAGGTAGACAAGAACTTAGACGAACCATTCGTCTTAGCCAATGATGTGGCTCAGGTTTTCTATGTGAAGGACATGTCTACCAAACCGAAAAAACAAAAAAAAATAAGCAAACAGATACATCACACGATGAGCCAAAGCGTCACATAGTTCTTTCAGGGAAAAGAAACATCGTGGGAGTGGAGGACAAGACAGACATGTCAGAAGATTATAATAAGTTTGATGAAATTCCGCCCTTCAGAGTGAAGACTGACCCAACCATCCTGTTAAACGGTGTTGATACTCCATGGTTACGGCCGATGCGATCATAAGATTGACTATATGTATTAATTGAGCCATTTTTGGCACACATATGTATCTCAACATGGAAATCAATGTCATATTTCTTCTATTAACAGTATATGTATTAAATGAGCCATTTTTCTTCCTTCTATTTCTTCCCTCCATTTTTTCCCGCCATTTTTCTTCCCGCCATTTTTCCCGCCATTTTTCTTCCCGCCATTTTTCTTTAAGACTCAGGAAGAGGGTTCCTGCCAAGGTGATGTGGTATGCTCCTATAATACCACGGTTGAAACATTTGTTTAGAAATAAAGAGCATGCCAAGTTGTTGCGATGGCACATGGAAGACCGTAAGAAAGACGGGATGTTGAGGCACCCTACTGATGGTCGGCAGTAGAGAAAAATCGAGAGAGACTTCCCGGACTTTGCTGGTGACGCAAGAAACTTATGGTTTGGTCTAAGTACCGATGGCATGAGTCCTTTTGGGGAGCAGAACTGCAGTCACAGCACCTGGCCCGTGACTCTATGTATCTACAACCTTCCTCCTTCGTTGTGCATGAAGCGGAAGTTCATTATGATGCCAGTGCTCATCCAAGGCCCGAAGCAACCCGACAACGACATTGTGGGCCAAAAGATGGGGGACCTTATCTGGGGGAGGCTTATCTGGGAGGGCCTTATCTGGGGGGTGGCTAACCTTTAGTACCGGTTGGTGGGTGCAACCGGGACTAAAGGTGGTTTTTGTGTCATCTAACAAAACTATCGGTGGGATAAGGACGCGTGGGAACCTTTAGTACCGGGTGGGGGCTCAAACAGGGACTAAAGCTGTTGGTAGGATAAGGACGCGTGGGTGGACTACACTGCTCGATGTAGCGCACGACGCCCTGTCGGAGGAAGAAGACAAAGTAGAAGCGGCGTCGTGCCTATAAAAGGAGCATCGATACGCCATGGCAAGCAACTCAACAAGCCAACATGGATGGAGAGTTTCATCACCATGGATGGAGGAAAGGGTTGGGAAATCTCCCGTGGCAGAACTTCTCGAAGATGCCCTTGGTGCACACGCCCTATGGCATCTTCGGAAGTTCCGCCTCGGAAAATATTTTCCTGCTAGCCCGTGAAAGACTACATCTCCGCCTCCCTGGGGTTAGAGGTATGGTGGAAGCCATGGGATAGAGTGGAGAGAGGCGGCAGATATGAGTGTAGATGTGCTATGGCAACGACCAAGCCAACATGGATGGAGAGTTTCATCCCCATGGATGGAGGAAAGGGTTTGGAAATCTCCCGTGGCGGAATTTCTCGAAGATGCCCTTGGTGCACACGCCCTATGGCATCTTCGGAAGTTCCGCCTCGGAAAATATTTTCCTGCTAGCCCATGAAAGACTCCATCTCCGCCTCCCTGGGGTTAGAGGTATGGTGAAAGCCATGGGATAGAGTGGAGAGAGGCGGCAGATATAAGTCTTCTTCTGTTAACAGTATATGTATTAAATGAGCCATTTTTCTTCCTTCTATTTCTTCCCTCCATTTTTCTTCCCGCCATTTTTTCCCGCCATTTTTCTTCCCGCCATTTTTTCCCGCCAGTTCTTCCCGCCAGTTCTTCCCTCCAGTTCTTCCCGCCAGTTCTTCACTATATATATGTAGGGTTGGCCTCCATTGTCATTGCACATCTCTAGACTCATATCTGCAACCTCATCACTCTTTCCCATGGCTTCCACCGTAGCACTAACCCCCAGGGAGGCGGAGGCGCTTTGCGCCTCGAACTACCCCTGCCCGCCGGGCTACTGTGTCCCCGTCGGCTGGATGCTGAGCGCCGGAGGCGTGCCGGTTCCTCCTGTCCCTCTAGGTGTGGCGCGCCGGATGGCCATCACGAACCACTACTACTTCGAGCTCACGCCGGAGCAGCGGAGGAATCCCAGATGGCATCCCGACTATTTCCCTACTTGGGAAGCCTTCTTCGTGGATCGGCGTGAGAGGGCGCTCGCCAGGCACGAGGAGGACGGCCCACCTCCTCCGAACTTCAACGAGGCCGGCCGTCGGCTATGGTGGCGCGGTCGGACTCTCCAGAGTGTCATGGCCTATGACACTGCCGCCGACTCTAACCCCCGTCTGCGCTACCCTCAAGTCCAGCCCACGCGTACTCAGCCTTCAAGGTTCAATTACGGCGACCCCGACGACGATAGCGATGACGGCGGCGGCGAGTACAACGACTACAGTGGCGAGTATTACAGGTGTAGGCAGGAGCATGACTGAATCACTCCAACATTCTGAAACAAGTTCGGCCGATTGTTACTTAATCTGGCCATGTATCTTAATTTTCAGTTCTTTTATGTATCTTAATTTTCAGTCGTGCTTTATGTAACTTACTATTAGTTGCATTCTGTATTTTAATTCCAGTTCTATCTCCTTCACAAAATGACCTATCTCATTCGAGGTTTCTTGGCTTTCGGGTCAAATGACCAATGTTATGGCTAGAATCAAGGCATAGTTTGTGATAATAAGGCCATATTGTGCATACATGTGCATCATGGCATGGCAAACAATGTTGCAAGAGGAAGTTTTCCTTTTTATCGAACCAAAAAGCATTTTCCATTTTCCGAGCATAAAAAACGAACGGTTTTGTGAAGCAACCACCAAACGGCTAATTCAAAAAACCACCACCACATTTTACAAAAATACTAGACCACCTTATATGGACAATGTACCAACAGGGGGATCTGAAACCTTTCCGTCCACCTCTGGTGAAAAAGACAAATTCCTGCCGAATCAGTAGGAAGTGGGTCAGATATGAACTAAAGGTACATGATACGATGCTCATGATTTTTTACAAAAATCATTTTAGGTTAACAATATGCTATTTTATCAAAAATCCAATGCAAGTTGAGCGAGGCTTTGTCAGATTCAAGTGTATACAAAAGATGCGGCATTTAAATATCCAATCAATTTAAAAATGTTAATACAAAATAAAATATGATTTGCTCTAATAAAATATGATCCTTTTTAGATGCTTAATATTTCTTATGTTCAAAGTTTTAGGATTTGACAATTTATTTTTGTTTGAATTGAATAATCAAAATTTATATTTAAGTGTTTTAATCATTTTGAAAATTTTCATCTAAAGTAAATATAAAATGTTTTTATATGAATGGATAGATATTATTTTTCTGAAAATTATGATATATTATTCATATTTTTCTGAGTTGAAATGAATAAGATATGAATTTTCTAAATTCATATCCTATTTTTTGAATTATAAATGCCCCCACCCCTTTAATGCATGTAATATGCCCCCTTTAACACGGTTCCAGCCACGAACCGGTGTTAAAGGGGCACATTTATTCGTTTATGCACTTCTTTAACACCGGTTCGTGGGTGGAACCGGTGTTAAAGGGGGGGGGTTATATAACACGCGCGCCACCCCTTCCCTTCTTCCCCCAGCCACAGATCGATCCCCGCCCGTACATGCGTGTGCCCCGCCACCGCCCCCAACCGCCGCCACCCTCCCTTGCCCACGTCGTTGCCGCCACCACTTGAGAGGCGCCGCCACGCCAGGTTCGTGGGGAGGCTCACGCCGCTGCCACCACTTGGCCACGTGGAGAGCTCGCCGCCGTCGACCTTGCTGCCGCCTGGTGGAGAGCTTCGCCCGCCATTGCCACTACCGCCATTGTCGCCTTCCTAGGTGAGGTCAATTAGTTAGGATAGGTTAATTAGCTATATTATTAGTATTAGGTTAATTAGGGTTAGAATTACATTTAGTATATAGGTTAATTAGCTAGTACTAGTATTAGGTTAATTAGCTAGTATTAGTATTAGGTTAAGTATTAGGGTTAGAATTAGAATTAGTGTATAGGTTAAGTATTAGGGTTAGAATTAGTATTAGTATTAATTATTAGGCTAATTTAGAGTTAGAATTAGGGGTATTGATTAAGTATTAGGGGTGTTGGTTAAGTATTAGGCATATGATTGGTTAAGTATTAGGGGTATTGGTTAAGTATTAGGGTTAGAATTAGAATTAGTATTATTAGGCTAATTTAGAGTTAGAATTAGAATTAGTATTAGTTGTTAGTATTAGTATTAGTTAGGTAAATACTGCGTTATTGTTATTAGTGATAGGTTTAGCGTTATTGTTATTAGGGCAATATATACTTAGTGATTTAGTTACTGTTTATGTTTTATGATTGTTTATTGCTATTATTTAGTTATGCCTCGTCCATCTCGTCCCGAGCCTCTCTTGGACTCTGCCGGGATGTCCGAGTCTGGCTCCGCCGGGTTGGCACTGGAGGTGCTACCTGCCGGGACTCGAACCTTGGTGAGGAATCGGGTATCATCGTCGACGAGCTTCTTTGGTGGCGCCCACGAGGTCCGTGGAGCGCAGAGGGAGCCAGCCCCGAGGAGGTGGTACGTCGTCGTATTAGGGAGGAGGACGAGCATGTACGGCGACATACATGTATCTTTGGAGACTAGGTTCTCCAATATCCGCAGCTTCACGGATCTCACCCGAGCTATTCTCGGTGATGGTTCCTCTTCCGTGGCTGCAGAGCTCGCGTAGAGCATACAACGCTGCAGCGTTCGCTAGTTTATCTTAATAATGTACTTTATCTTATACTTTATCCTATAATGCACCCGAGCTATTCTCCGGTGATGTATTAATAATGTACTTTATATTATACTTTATCCTATAATGCACCCGAGCTATTCTCCGGTGATGTATTAATAGTGTACTTTATCTTATACTTTATCCTATAATGCACCCGAGCTATTCTCCGGTGATGTATTAATAATGTACTTTATCTTATGTACTTTATCCTATTTGTGTATTTTTGTATGAATAATATGTATATTTGTGTATGAATCCAAGTCCACTTGAATGTTTACTCTCTTACTCTAGATAATATTATTGTTTTAGAAACTATGGATCCACTTAGTAGAAACCTTGAAGAAGAAGAAATAATGGAGAATATTATCGATGAGGACACCTCACAATATCTAGACTTGGAGGGACATGATGCCAACTCAGTCATGGAGAAGATGAAGACTCCGGTGAACGCAATTTAGTGATTACAAAGTCCGGCGAGGTATATGCATTGATTAAGCCTCTGCTGACTTCCACCAACAATCTTCTTCTACATGTATTAATTAATGCTTCTTTCTTCTTTTAGCCCTCTGGATCGACCATCCAGCAACCATCTTCTTCTACGAAAAAGAGCAAGCGAGGCGCGAGCCATCGGTTGAAAGATCGTGCAAAGTTCACGATCGAAGCAGTCCGTGTTGATGGCAGGCCGATGGAGCCCAAGAATGCCGCAGACAAATTTGTACGTCAGGCTGGAGTTGTTGTTAGGGACCAAATCCTAATCACAATTGAATATTGGAATAAGCCAAAGAATGGCGACGGTACCTTTGTCGATGAAAGATCCAAAGAAATGCTTTGGAATTCGTTGTTGGTAAATTTCACCCTTCCGCCAGAGGAGGATGAAAACAAACCGGTTATAAAGGAAAAGGTCAAAGAGTGGACTCTAAAGAAGATGGTTGACGCTTTCCGCAACTAGAAGACAAAATTGAACAAATTTGTCAAAGCTCGCAAGACTCCAGATTTCAAAGACGCATATTATGAGAAGATAAGACCTCACTAGCGCGAATTTGTGGCATACAAGGAAGGTGCTATAGCTAAAAAGAGGTCAGAAACCAATACGCTAAATGCCCAGAAGAAGGAATATCACCAGAGGACAGGGTCAGGTGGCTACATATCTTAGAGGCCTAAGTGGGAGGAAGCTGAGAAGGCCCTGCACGACAGAGGGATCACACCCCAGACACATGGGTGGGACCTACGTGCAAAGACTTGGTTCTACGGAATCAGGGCAAGGTTGGACCCATAAACAGGATTGTGTATCTTCCCAACCCGCCTCCTTTCCAAACCCGTCACTGAACTCATCACGGCATACGAGGAAACAGCCGCCAGGACCTTCCATCCCGACAGAGAGAATGACCAGCTCACACGCGCCATCGGTAAAAAAGAACACCCTGGACATGCACGAGGCACAGGGGGTATGCCGTGGAAGGATGGGTTTTCCGAGTGGAGCGACTCTTACAAATGGCGCGGCAGAAAAGAAAAAGAGCGTACAGAGCGTATGACACAGATAGAACATGCACTTGTGGCGCTGAAGGCGCAAGTGAATGCACAACAGAGCGATCAAGCTACCAGCCCATCTCAGCGGCACGAAGAGCCTGCATTGGAAGTCACGCTGCCCGATCACTGAAAAGCAGCGTGGCTTCCACGGAGAACGTGCAGCCCACGCTTGAAATGGCGGGTCCTCGATACCCCATGGATGAGATCACGGAGAGCGAACACGCTGAGCTGCATGTGAGATTAATGGGCTTATCCATTAAGGTGGTTGTCGGCTATGCCTTACCTCCTGTAGCTGGTGGAACTTACCACTACCGACCGATTCCAGATGGCTATGCTATTGTCGGGGTGGATGAGGTTGTGAAGGAATATGAGGAAGCACAGCTTGACCATGCTACAGGTGAAGGGGAAACTCAACTCAAATTTGCAGTGAAAACAACCATTCTTTGGAAGAAGGAACACATCGTGCTTCCAAATTGACGGCACCCGCCCGTCTCTACTGTCGGCGATCGAAATTGCTTCAGCCATCTCCTGCGCAGCAGTTTTCTCCGGCGCTTCAGCCATCTCCTGCGCGGCAGCCATCTCTGGCGCGTCAGCCATCTCCTGCCCGTCAGCCATCTCCTACGCGGCAGCCATCTCTGGCGCGCCAGCCATCTCCTGCCCGTCAGCCATCTCCGGCGCTTCAGCCATCTCCTCAGCGTAAGCGGAAGAGCACTACCATGAAGAGCATCACTAGCATTGCCAGAAAGAGTTCAAAAAACTACGTCCCGCAGCCTTCCGCCAAGCCATTGCCGGTTTTACCATGGAATCGCAGCGATGAGGAGACCAATAGGATCTCGGAAGAAGAGGTCAAGAAATTCTTTGCACCTAGACGGGCCGAGCCAAAGGAGAAAATAGATCCGGCGGTGGTGGAGAAGTTTTACAAAAATCTTTTGAAACCTGAAACCCCACTTGTGCCGAACTACGAGCGCCAGATTTTGAAGGCGGATGCAAGGCGCCGTAGGGAGACTGAAAGTAGCAGTCGTGCGGCACCCCAGAAAATAGTTCCCGTGCTCGGAGAGTAGGAAAACCAATCATGCTCCCGCTCCAAGTGTTCGACACACGGGACGCTCCTCCCGTAAATGATTACGAGGCAGAGCTACAAAGAAAGGCCAATAAGATGGGGATGACTTACATTGCATTCTTGAATATCATGGGAGACAACTTGCCCAAATGCGATGCCAACCCCATACAGCCATGGAAGTATGGGAAGAATCTCGTCAAGAAAGAGGAGCTCAAGAATCTACCAACAAAGATGCGAAGATTGCACAAGTGGTACCTTGATTTCTGCAAGACGAGAAAGGAAGAATGGATCACGACGCATATAAGAGATGAGATTTTCTTGTGCGGAGACGACGAGATCGACTTCAACATTGAAGACTTGCATTTTCTATTCAATCAGAAGGAACTCGACAAAGCTGCCATCGGCCTTTCTTGTGTGTAAGTACTATTTCTGTATTTTCTATCTCATCTCATTCACTTCATTAATTGCATGTATATATATGCTCACCATATATGTATATACTATTATGCAGGAAAAAGGTTATGGAATGCATGAAAGAAGGACCTTTTGACGTTGGGTTCGTTGACCCAAATAGAGTTCATGAAGAAGTGGTAAGAACCAAACTCGGGTAAACAGAAGATTTATTGCTAAGGTCTTTACTGAGACAACAAACCAAAAGGGAAATATTATTGCCTTACAACTTCTCGTGAGTACTGTTACCCTCTCTTGTACACATTCTGTTTCGGCTTACTCGATGTTAAGTGTAACTGATGATGAGTTATGCGTGCGTAGGTTCCACTTTATTCTGCTAGTCATTCAACCTGACTCAGGAAAAGTCCTTGTCATGGACTCGTTACGAAAAGAAAAAGAGCGATAGGCAGACTTTAGAGAGATGCTCTAGAGGTAATTTCAATCATATTATCGCACTAGATCGGCAACTTTCGTGACAACAAGTAATCAATTACTCCTTTATCCATTTTCTTTGCCGGACAGGATTTGGAAAAGTTTCACGGGCAGGGCCATGGGTGAATAGTCAGAAGAACTAAAATTTGTAGACCAAAATGTAAGTAATACTAGCTAGCTATGTCTGCGTATCTCTTTGATTCTGTTTCCAATTCCATTATATCATGCTTTATTGATTATTATTTTGATTGAACTCTCTATTCTCGTAAAGTGCGCGCATCAGGGACACGGCAATAACTTATGTGGGTACTATGTTTGCGAGTTCATTCGCAACACGATATGTGCGACGGGCCAACCCGCACTAGAACAACTTAGAGTAAGTAAACAAAGTACACAAAATTATTTTATTACCATCAATTGTGTTGAGTTTTATTCTTATATTGACCCCATTCTTCATATATATTCAGATCGAACGGATGCGGGACCAACTCCTACCATTTGACCGCATACGAGCCATTCAAGAGGAATTGGCGGGGTTCATACTTGATGAGGTCGTCACGCCTGGCGGAGAACTCTTTAGATATCCACCAAAATGAACGTTGTATATATGCTTGAACGTGTTTGTCTTGTACTTGATGCTTCAACGTTTATGGAGAATACCACACAATGACGATGTTGTGTATAATAATAGTTGCTTAATTATTCATGTACTCGTATGTACCGATGATGATGTATGTGTATACCGCTCCCGATCGATTTCCCCTCCCCCCTCCCCGTGCCCGCCGCGCCGAAGAAATACGCCCAGAACGGGGCAGGGGCAGAACTCTGCCATGGCGAGATTTAAACCGCGCTTTTCTGTCGGCGTGACTCGCGCATGACAGATTTATCTCCTTTCCTGCATGCACAGAACCTCGAACCGGTGTTAAAGGGGGGGCTGAGCCCTGCGGCAGCCCCACGTGCGCCACTCTTTAACAGCGGTTCGTATAAGAACTGGTGTTAAAAGGGGGGCCCTCTAACACCGAACCCTCAACAGCGGTTCTACAACCGCTGTTAGAGGGCCCTCCAAACCGGTGTTAGAGGGGGCCGTGTGCACTAGTGCCAGCGCTTCCCTTAATTATATCTCTCGATCTCCAGCTTACAATTCCAGTTTTTCTTCACCCGATATGTAGACATCGGTCTCACTAGTTCATGTGAAAAACTAGGACGTGGCTTTTTTCTCCCAGGTGCATATGCACTCTTTATTTGAATTTGATTTCTGTCAAAATTTGAAATGCCAAAAAAATTCAAAAAAATTATGTGCACGTAGAACTTCAAGTTTTAGGTGCACGTAAAGTCGTTTCATGAAAAATGAATATTTTGGGTGTCTTGTGCAAAAAAGAAAAAAAATTGATGCTAAAATAACGTGTTCCATGACGCAAAAATTTGACCTTTTTACACAGCACACAAAACATATCGGTTTTCAGTGGAATAACTTCACGTACACCTCAAACATGAAGCTACACATGATCATATTTATTTTAAAATTTTCAACTTTTAAAAAAATGTTTTCTCCATACCGTGTGCATATGCATCCGGGTGTAGAAAGGGGTTTCCAAAAAAACTATGACTATGTCATAATGATTCGGGTAATTAGAAAAATGCCATTAGGTTCAGCGAACTCCTTACGTCTATATGCATGTGATGTTGGCTATCGTTTGACTTGTTATCTGTTTGACTTGTTTCGTTACATGTGTGATCTTCCTTTTACCCGGTTAGCAGTGGCGAAAACAAATATATTTTTCGCCCTTCCAACATGTGGGACCTAGCAAACAACCATCCAGCTTGTCCATCATCCGACATGTGGAATTTAGCGCACCTTCAGCTTCATCCGACATGTGGAAACTAGCACACAAGCCTTCAGCTTTCGTGCCTTCCGATATGCGGGACTCATCACTTACCCTGTCAATAGCGTCAGAAAATGGTTAACATAGTCTATCTCCGAAGCCTCCCTAGTCACGACATAGCTGCTCTAGACATGCTAAATAGCCCCACATGCATGTCGATCGTGTTCCGCTGATCCCTACACCACGATACGATTTACCTTACTCATTCGGAACCATGCGTCTATTTGTCATAGAAACAATTGAGCCAAGTTTAGATCCATGAAAACCAATTGAGCCAAGTTTAGATCTAATCTGATTACTGCTTGTTAGGTGTTTGTCAAATAACTAGATGGGACCTATTTAAAAGAATATTAGATTTAGCCATTTATTAATTAGCATAGACAAAATACAATGGTTAGATCACAATCTGCAAGGTCTCTGATGCTTCTGTGCTTGCCTATCTTTAGAAACTACTGTCCCCGCTTGTGCTCTCATGGTGTGCCGGTAGAAACTCATTTATACATTTTTCTGTATCTGCCTGATACTGGTTGATGGCATGGGGATAGGTCCTTGAGGAACGCGTGGTGGCCTATCGGTTCCATCGACTACAAGCATGGTGACACGATGATTGTAGGTGATTTACGATCCAAGGTAGACGGGGACGCTCTCAAGATCATACTTCTTTGGGATGCTGTCTTGGTCCTTAAGCCATGCATTCACATGGAAGGACCCAACCTCCTAGCGCAGCATCTCTAGCACCTCCCCACCAAAGATGTTGATGATCTGGTTTAACGACATGGCTTTCATAGGAAGGCCAAGCATAGCTTGCATAGCCTTAGCTTGACTTCGTCCATGGCATGGACTTGGAGAGCGTGGATGATTCGTTTTGTGCAGGTTGAGAATGTGACAGATTAGGTGTCGATGGCATGTTTTTGGTTCAAATTCATAATAAATACTAGTAATGGAGAAGCATCGAAGGCAATGGCAATCTCAACACCTATTTTTTTGCAGTTCCACGATTTTTAACAAGGGTTTGTGAGTATGACTGGTGCGAGCATCAATGATGTTAGTGTTCTAATAATATCCAACTATTTGAATAATTTCATGACAGTGTCCAAGTTGATGTGCACGTTTGTTGATCAGGGACCAATTTGTGGTGTGTTAGATTACTAGAGACCAAGTTGAGGTGTGTTTGACCAAAGTTACTGCAGAAAGCTCGAATAGAAAGAGTTCTGTCCATACTGAAGAACGAGATAATAAACCTTAAATATTTCATTAACAACGGGAGTTTACATGACATCTCTGACTGAGGTACCACCCTACTATGTTGTTGTTCCTCGCCTCTTGCGCTCTTGCTGGTCTGGCGCTCCCTCGCACCTACTCCTAAGCCATCGGCACCAGCAACAGCTCCTCCATAGCTCGTGGAGCCACTGCCAACTCCTCTTCCATAGCTATCCGTAGCTCTAGGTAGATAATGTGGCTGAAGAGGCTACCATTAGGGAACCGGTCCCACTAGTTGGTGTATATGTTTGCACGGGTGAACACAACCATCTTGCATATGCAGATGTAGGCACGATAGTAGTCCAAACAAGCATCCTCGGGATTGAAGAAGTGGACTGTCAGTGTTCCGTACACATTAAGTTCAAGGCCGTACATGTGGCACCCGAGATGGCCGCGGCGGTAGCTAGCATCAAGGATAGCGCATGCTAGCAGCCACTGCGTCCTGTTTGCACTAAAGGCCCATATGTGCAGGGTATTGTCTCTTTTCTCAGTCATCGAGGAGTGGAGGCACGGAAATGCTTTTCTAGGAGGGGAGGATTGGATATGGTGTGGTGCGTTGGGATTGTGAGGAAGGGAAGAGGATAAATAGGAAGTATAGATCCGTGATTAATGGGAAAGATGAGTGGAACCATTGCAATTAATGTTACCGATGAAGACGAGACGAGGCTGATGCGATACTATTGATAGCTATGAGATTCGACACATTTTTTATGGCTTTTATTGATGGGTTTCTCCCGGATTTGATCGTTTTCTGGCTTTACCTAACACTAATACTTCGGTAGAAAAGAAAACTTGGATTTTAATGTGTGTTTTTGGTTCTGGACGTCAACAGAAGGATTTAACTAGAGAAATACAATATTTTCGAGAAAACAAGCAAGTCCCAATTTGGAAGCACGCGAGGGGAGCTCACAGACGGTTTAACGACCCACTATATAGCGGGAATGACCGTATAGTTCCCGCTGTATAGCTGCCGCCGCCTCTGTCTTGTCAAAAGGGACAACTTCCATGAAGGGACGGGGGACGAAAACACAATGCAACAGCTGCCACACCATCCAGAAGGGAGAAAGAAGGGATCCGGAGCAAAGGAGAAGATGTTTTTCATCTCGCTCCACGATCTTCGACCTCCTAGCCAATACACCTCCATAGCCACTACTTGTACTTGAGAGAGAGGGATCTCCACCTTGCAAGACTACGGTTTGAGATTGTTTCTTCCCATCATGAATTGAGTTGGATATTTTTCTATTCTTATTGTGGATCTCACTTTATTTGATTATATTGATGATCCGTTCTTCTCTTATGTGTGAGTAATTCCCTTGGGCGTGGGAGATGTAGGGGATTGGTGAGATGTGATGTGCCTTCATATATTTTCCATTAGTATTGTGATTGATTCTAATTACTATATTATGTGTGCTTGACTATCTGTGAGATGCTTAATGCTTGTTGTCCAATTAAGAGCCCAGACAACATGATACCTTGTTCTACGCAGATAAGATCTTGCTCGCTAGTGGACCGGCGACCCCTGGGTGACATAGGGATATCAATGGAAAGCTAGTTGACTCGAGGATAACGAGTAACCACTAAGCTTATTGCATTAGTCCAATCCAAGGAGCTTAATCGCTAAGCGACCTGAAGGGTCTTAATCGTCTAGTGTCTGACCATGGTTTTGGTAGCAGGCTAGTAGGATTATTGAAGTTGGGATAAAATCTACCAAGAGGAGTTCAGGCTAATTATGGGTTGCTCGCCTACACATATATCTATAAGATTATAATTGTTACATTCATATTCGTCCACCTGGCACATTCACTATCACCATGAACTGAATTTCCCTGCACCTTCTTTCACCATCTGCAGAAACCAACAACCAAACAAAGTCGTTCTTTACTTTTATGCATTTTATTTCTGAAGTTTACATTTTAGTTTTATTTAAATCTATCGCATTTAATCAAAATCGCATTCTTATTTCAACGCTTGCAGTCAATTCACTCGAAGACCTGTGACAACTTCGGGTGTGACAAAGACTTCACCAATAAACACTTACCTTTGGGCTCCCTGTGGGATCAATATCTAAACTTCGAAACTAGCTACAAACGATTTGTGCACTAGCAGACATCAAGCTATTTTCTGGCGCCGTTGCCGGGGAGCTAAGCGCTAAGTGTTTGTCTTTTGACATTTTAGGTGTTGCTACTATAAAATGTTCTCCTTAGGAGACAAAGGGTCTACACGTTTTAGTAGGACCTACCTGCAGGATTATATTGAGCGCGTGCCTGCTCAGAGGCACGAAGAAATTATTGAAAAAAATTTAAGATAAAATAAAGTTGAAGTTGAAAACCTGACTGATATTATGAAAATCATTTCTATTTATAGGACAACTCCTCTGAAACCTGAGAAAACTCTCAGGGAATACAGTGCTCCAAGTTCTGAATTTCTGAAACAACCAATAGAGTTCCCTAATCCTGGAGTTAGAGAATATCGATTTGATGGTGGAATTATTAAAATTTTGCAAGAAAAAGCTTTCAGTGGAAGGGAAGATGAAGATCCAGGAAGGCATATAAGAGAGTTTGACGATGTGATAACATCGCTTGGACCAAAAGGTTTGCCAAGAGACTTCTCTCGTCTTAAAATATTTCGATGGTCTCTTAAAGGTAAAGCTCTAGACTGGTTATATTCTCTCCCTCGCCATTACATTAAATGTTGGTAAAACTGCATTACTAAATTCATAAATAGGTTTCTTCCTTTTAAAAAGGTAACTAAACTAAGAAAGAACATACGCAACTTTAGTCATAAAGTGGGAGAAAACTACCCACAAGCCTGGGAAAGATTCTTTGGAATGATCAATAGTATTCCTAATCATGGCTATTCTAAACTAACAATTTGCCATTTATTTTACCATGGTCTCAATACTCAATGTAGAGAACTTCTTGACTTCTCAGCGGGAGGATCAATAAATACCTTAACTATTAAAGAATGCTTTGAATTAATGTCTACTAGGGCTAAGAATGATTCTCTATATAATCCTGATTTTGGCATTAAGCCGGAAAAGGGATGCTTCGAATAACTCCTGATCTTATGCCCGAGGTACGTAACACTATGAAAGAAAAAGGTATACCTTCTGAAATTGCTAAAGAAAACAAAGAGGATTTGTTACAAGTCTTAACTGAAGAAGATGAAACTATAAAAGTTTTTCAAGAATTGAAACATCGACAAGTAAAATCTCATAATAACTTGCATAAGCATTTCCAAAAACACAAAAAGATTTTGGCAGAACTCACTGAAAATTATGATGAGATTGGCCAAGAAATAAAAATATTTCATAAGTATCTTAGGGTGATTAAAACCCAGTGCGAACAAATAGCATCTAGTTATAAAAAAAATCTTCGTGATGATAAAGATATTTATGTTTCTACTAATGTTGTCACAAGAAGGGGAGTAGTTGTTACAGGACCCTTAGGACCACCGAAATACGAAGCTGAAAAGGAGCGTAAGGAAAAAGCCTTGCTTGAAGCAAGCCAAGAAGATGATACATTGGTGGATCCTCAAGATGAATCTGGAACGCAGGAGGATCACAATGATGCACAGGAAGATCATTATGCCTCTGATGCAGAAATAGTTGATCCAAGAGAAGGTAAAGAAACAAGTAAGGAAGATGAAGGTGTTGTAGTAGAGAAGAAGAAAAGAAATAAGCAACAACAAAAGAAAGCAACAAAAGATCCTGACCCCCCCGAAAAAGGTAAAAGACAAGAGTAAGTTAGGTGAGAAAAAGCTTCCTTATCTAGATCAAAAAAACAAAGCACCGGATGAGGTAATTGATGAAGATATCTCGAGCTCGTTGGGGAACCCCAAGAGGAAGGTATGATGAGCATAGCAGCAAGTTTCCCTCAGTTATGAAACCAAGGTTATCGAACCAGTAGGAGCAAGGAAACACCTCCAAGGTGTTGTTTCCAACTTGGAATCCTGCACAACACAACCACAGAACTTTGCCCCCAACTTATAGTGAGGTCGTCAATCTCACCGGTTTTGTTGAAAACAAAGGATTAAATGTATTGTGTGGAAGATAGTAATAGCTTGCAGAAAGTAAACAGAAAATAGTAAATAGCTTGTAGATTGATGGTAAAAGAATGGACAGCGGTCCATAGTACACTAGAGGTGATTCTCCTTAAGATAGATGACATGTTGGGTGAACAAATTACAGTGGGGCAATTGACAAACATCAAGAAAGCATACATGCATATACTAATCATCTTGACTCCTATGAGATTTGATTGGGCATTACAACATTATACATAGACCGTAATCCAACTGCATCTATGACTAATAATCCACATTCAGGTTATCATCCGAACCCCCTCCAGTATTAACTTGCAAGCAACAAATAATTGCATTAAGCAAAGTGTGTAAAGTAAACAATACGATTGTTCTATGAACAAAGGATTGTTGTTTTCTCCCTAGTAGTAACAACACATCTAGTACCTTAGAGATTTCTGTCACTTCCCTAGATTCCTAGAGGCATGAACCCACTATCGAGCATAAATACTCCCTCTTGGAGTTGTTAGCATCTACTCGACCAAGATAGCTACTAACAACGGAAAGCATGCAAGATCACAAATAACAAAGACATGATAGAATCAATAATCAATATGAAATAGCATCTCAATATCCATCGGATCCCCGCAAACACAACATGTAGGATTACAAATAGATGATCTTGATCATGAACGGAGCTCACAAGATCTAGACATGGTAGCACAAAGGAGGAGAACCAACCATCTAGCTACTACATGGACCCGTAGTCCAGGGATGAACTACTCACGCATCACACCGGAGGAAAGCATGGTGATCAAGAAGGCCTCCAGGGTGATCTCTCCCCTCCGACAGGGTGCTGGGAAGAGCTTCAGATCCCTCCCGATCTAGGGATGGAGATGACGGCGGCTACAGACTCTTTTGTGGAATTTTGATCGGGTACTTAGGGTTTTCATCTCGGAGGCAATATATAGGCGAAGGGGCAAGGTCGGTGGAGTGACATGGGCCCACACCACCTGGTGGCGCGGCCAGGGCTGGCCGTGACACCACTAGGTGTGGCCGGCCTGGCTCGCCTCTTCGTCTCCCCTCCGGACTTCGTGTTCCTTCTGGTGAAATATTAACTTGGGCTTTTTCCGCTCCAATTCTGAGAATATTTCCTTACTAGCTTTTCTGAAACCAAAACAGCAGAAAACAGGAAACTGGCACTGTGGCATCTTGTTAATAGGTTAGTTCCAGAAAATGTGTAAAAATACTCCCAAGTGTGGACAAAACATAAGAAAGTAGATATAAAACAAGCATGGAACATCATAAATTATAGATACGTTTGCAATGTATCAACATCCCCAAGCTAAACTCCTGCTCGTCCTCGAGTAGGTAAGTGATAAAAAAGAATAATTTTTGAGGTGACATGCACCATCATAATCTTGATCAAAGTATTTGTAGAACATTGATAGCTGGGATCATAGTACTTTAGCATAGCATGAAAGATATGGTTCTAACAATAAGACATAGCAACTATGTTGTAACATGAAAAGGTACAAACAAAAGATTCATGAATAACAATGCTTTGAAAGACGTTTGTTTGTTTCACATAAAGAAAACAAAATGAGAATGGTATTCATCTTGTCCCTCATAGTGTAGCAAAACATAAATGCATAGGACACCTTCAAAGTTCATAAGGGTGACTAGATACAAACAGTTTAGGAACAAGAAATATCAAAGTTATGCATCAATCAACAAGTCTTGGGACAATGCACATTAAACTAAGAATGGCTACTATGCTCTCTTAATAGTTGCATAAAGATAGAAGATGGAGAATCAACATAAAAGTAAAAGAAAGGCCTTCATAGAAGGAAGCAGGGATTCAAGTCTCATAAAGAGCTTCCAAAAATTATGGTACTTATTTAGCTTTCAGCTCTCATTGCCCCTATCACAAGCATCTTGAAGTGATTAAGGTTAAAGTGAACAAACTATGGAGTATATGCTTGACAAAGTATAAGTTGGAAATCTCATGTCCCTTGAATACGAGGGCCGCTCCTCATGCTACTCAAGTTTAGTTACCGGTAAGTTCTTGTCATAGTAAGTACATATGTATCATAGAAAACCACCAACGGGGTACCCCTTGCCCGATGATATGGAAGAATCTCCATATAAAAATGACAAGGCAAGCATACAATAAGCATCTCAGCATCTTCTTATTTACCATGGGAAAATGGTGCTTTTTTCTCTCTTTCCTATTTTCTCATCTTTTTTTCTTTTTCCTCAATCTCTATCTCTTTTTTATAAGAAGAATGCTTCATAGATTGCTCATTATGGTTATGCTGCAGGTTTCCACCATGATTAGGCATGGATTAGACCAGCTGCCCAGGTGTTTCTCTAACACAGATACATAACTCCATGGACTTACAAGCTCCCCTTTCATTTCACACTGACGACATCCATAAACAAAAGAGCATGATATCAACTGGGTACAATGTACAAGTGCAATGTTGAAAGTGTTCCCCATGACAACATGGTTCTGCTAATCCCCAACATATAAGTGCAAGCATATACAACATAGATGACACAATGGTTCAAGTTTATTAGGGGCAAGAAAAGTAAAGTGTGCCATCATGTTCGTGAGAGCTTTAATAACTATTTTTCACATAACAAGTTTAATTCGGAAGGTAGATAAAAACATGAATATACTTGGAATAGCAAATGCTAATAGGTAGGTATGGTGGACTCTTTGGAATAACTTGGTTTTATTTGGAGTTGGATGCATGAGTGGAACTCATACTTGGTATAGAGGCTAGCAAAAGGCTGGGAGCGACCAACTAAGAGATCAATAATGGCCATAATCATACAAAGTGACAAAACATCATTAATTAAAGCATAAAGTGATATTACAAGTTGAAAACTAAATGATCATAGAGGCTATGGTGACTTGGTATATTCTTAACATGGTGTGAGCATGCGCCAAGTCAACCCAAATAAAGCATCAAAGGAGAATACCACAATACTATGCTTTAATATGCTAAAAAAACGCATGATTCTTTCAAGGCACATTAAGCAATCTCAATTGTTTATAACATGTCATGCTACAACAAAAATCACTGAGCATAAAGCCAAAACAATATGAAGCATGACATGACAAAACCTAGGCCACAGTAAAAAACAAGCTCCTTTTTACCACTTAAGCATGAACTTTTACTACTCTTTTCCAATCCAAACCAACTTATTTGAAAACTAATGTATGAATGAGGGGGTCCAACCAATTTATTCAAGCAAACTAAGAAAACTAAGGAAACAAAAAACAAAAAACAAAAACAAAAATGAAGACGCTCCAAGAACAACACAACTGTGCATGAAACAATAAAAATGAAGTGTTTGGAAGAAACCTGAGATTTTTATTGATGAAGAAGGTGATGCCTTGGGCATCCCCAAGCTTTGACGCTTGTACTTCTTGGATATTTTTTGGGGTGACACGGGGTGGCATCCCCAAGCTTGAGATTTTGTCCATTCTTCATCTTATTCCATTACTCTTCCCTACACTTTAAAATTTCCTTCATACAAAACTTCACACAATCTTCATTAGCAACATTAGTGCACTCAAGATAATAAGTATTTTGGTTCAGTTTCAACACAAGTAAAACTTCCATTAAAGCACAAGCTACTATAGCACTTCCTTTAAAAAGTTCAAATGATCAAAGAGAACTCAAAGAGAAAGAGATTAAGAGGCAAATGCAAATAATGGTAGAAATCTGTCAAAACAAATCAGCAGGTAAAAACCAATTTTTTTGAAGACCTTCTGCTCAAATCAAAAACTGTTGACCTGGGGCAGAAGCACAAAAACTTACAGCTAAAAGCGATGCACAGAGATTTTTCTCGAATTTTTATAGCGAAGCAAAAAAATCTGTTTCGGGACAGCAACTTTCCCAAGCATTATTTATGTCTCATTAGAGGTTACTCTTGGCACAAAAACCACACAAAAATTATAAGGAGAGGTTATTACTGAAGCAATAACTTCCAAGACTCAACTAAAACTTTTGGGTTATCTCCCAATAAGTGTTTTTCTTTAATGCCTTTGAGCTAGGCATAAGAAGCAAGAAAAGAATCAAGTGTTCTCAAATGAAGAAGCATTAAAACCAGATTTCTTGCCCCTATATTTCTTACCTTTGTTCTTATCCTTGGGGAACGTGTGATTGTTTGGTGGAGAAGCAAAGTGCATGATGCCCTTTTCCACATCTATTATTGCTCCAAGGAGTTTTAGTAGGGATCTTCCAAGTGTAATTTGTCCTTTTCCTACACATTCAATAACAAGATAATCAGTAGACACCACTTTCCCTAGAATCTTTGTAAACACTCCTTCAGCTATTCCAATGGGTAATATTGTGGCATTATTAGCAAGAGATATTTCTTCTCCCCCTTTAGAAAGTCCCCAAAGATTCAAAGATTCATAGATATCTTTAGGCATAAGATAGAATTTAGACATGATATCACAACGCACATGAAAAGTTTCACTATTTATAACAACTTTTACTATAGGAAGCCATTTTGAGGGTTCAGAATTTATTGGAACATAATCATGATACTCTCTAAGCATGTTATAGCATTCTTTTAAACTAGCAGTGTGGGTCTCAAGAGTGTTCAATCAAGAAAATATGTTTATAAAGGAAGAATCAGATTTTCTAGGCAAGTTATATGTTAAGACCAACTTCTTTATGGCTTTAAAAGCTTCATCCTCATTGCATTGGAGGAAATCTCCTCCTACTACAGCATCCAAAGCATATCTATAGCAAAGAGCAGTTCCAAAGTAAAAACTGCTAAGAAACAAGCTTTGAGTCATTTTAGGTTTAGTTCTTTCATTAAATCAGAGATTCTAGACCAAGCTTCTTTGAAACTCTCTTCAATTCCTTGTTTGAAATTAAAAATCATTTCCTCAGGTGACATAGTGATTGGAGCAATGCTAGACATAATGGCAACTTAAGGTAGGAACTAATAATAATTTTGTTGTGTTTTTAATTTGAAGAAGCAAACTAGTACAACTAATTTTTTTGTGTTTTTGATAAAGAAACAAGCAAACAAAGAAGAACTAAACTAAGCAAAACAAATAAAACAAAGTAAAGAGATTGGTTATGAGGGACTCCCCTTGTGAAGATGTCCTTGACTCCCCGGCAGCGGCGCCACAAAAGAGCTTGATGGCTCAAGATATCTCGAGCTCGTTGGGGAGCCCCAAGAGGAAGGTATGATGAGCACAGCAACAAGTTTCCCTCAGTTATGAAACCAAGGTTATCGAACCAGTAGGAGCAAGCAAACACCTCCAAGGTGTTGTTTCTAACTTGGAATCCTGCACAACACAACCACAAAACTTTGCCCCCAACTTACAGTGAGGTTGTCAATCTCACCGGTTTTGCTGAATATAGAGGATTAAACATATTGTGTGGAAGATAGTAATAGCTTGCATAAAGTAAACACAAAACAGTAAATAGCTTGTAGATTGATGGTAAAAGAATGGACCAGGGTCCATAGTTCACTAGAGGCGATTCTCCTTAAGATAGATGACATGTTGGGTGAACAAATTACAGCGGCGCAATTGACAAACATATAGAAAGCATACATGCATATACTAATCATCTTGACTCCTATGAGATTTTATTGGGCATTACAACATTATACATATACCGTAATACAACTACATCTCTAACTAATAATCCACCTTCAGGTTATCATCCGAACCCCCTCCAGTATTAAGTTGTAAGCAACAAATAATTGCATTAAGCAAAGTGTGTAATGTAAACAATACGATTGTTCTATGAACAAAGGATTGTTGTTTTCTCCCTAGTAGCAACAGCACATCTAGTACCTTAGAGATTTATGTCACTTCCCCAGATTCCTAGAAGCATGAACCCACTATCGAGCATAAATACTCCCTCTTGGAGTTGCTAGCATCTACTCGGCCAAGATAGCTACTAACAACGGAAAGCATGCAAGATCACAAATAACAAAGACATGATAGAATCAATAATCAATATGAAATAGCATCTCAATATCCATCGGATCCCCGCAAACACAACATGTAGGATTACAAATAGATGATGTTGATCATGAACGGAGCTCACAAGATCCAGACATGGTAGCACAAAGGAGGAGAACCAACTATCTAGCTACTACATGGACCCGTAGTCCAGGGATGAAGTACTCACGCATCACACCGGAGGCAGGCATGGTGATCTTTCCCCTCCGGCAGGGTGCCGGGAAGAGCTTCAGATCACTCCCGATCTAGGGATGGAGATGACAGCAGCTATAGACACTTTCGTCGAATTTTGATCGGGTACTTAGGGTTTTCGTCCTGCAGGAAATATATAGGCGAAGGGGCAAGGTCGGTGGAGTGCCAGGGGGCCCACACAACCTGGCCGCGCCACCACCAGGTGTGGCCGGCCGGGCTCCCCTCTCCGTCTCCCCTCCGGACTCCGTGTTCCTTCTGGTGAAATATTGACATGGGCTTTTGTCCGGTTCAATTCTGAGAATATTTCCGGACTAGCTTTTCTGAAACCAAAAATAGCAGAAAGCAGGCAACTGGCACTGTGGCATCTTGTTAATAGGTTAGTTCCAGAAAATGTGTAAAAATACTCCAAACTGTGGACAAAACATAAGTAAGTAGATATAAAATAAGCATGGAACATCAAAAATTATAGATACATTTGCAACGTATAAGTAATTTATAATTCTTTTACAAAGGTACTTAGTGACCTTCGTCTAGAAATTCCATTTGCGGATGCAATCAAAGTCCCTACTTATGGTAAATTCCTTCGTGATATTGTTAGTAGAAAGAAAGAAATAACCGAAACTGTTGCTATGGTAACTAGCTACCCTACTAACGGGAAGTTATTATCTAAGTGTGGAGATCCCGGAATACCAACTATATCATGCTCGATAGGTAAAACAAATATTCATAATGCCTTATGTGATATAGGAGCAGGAGTTAGTGTAATGCCATACTCCGTTTATAAAAGTTTGGGATTAGGGGCGTATTCTCCTACTACTATAACTTTATAGATGGCTGACAAGTCCACTAAACAACCTGTTGGTATGATTGAGGATGTCTTACTTAGGATAGACGAGCATTTTATTCCCACTGATTTTATCATCCTTGAAATGCCAGAAGATGAAAGATTATCTATAATACTTGGAAGACCCTTCCTCAGTACTGCAGGAACGTCAGTAGATTGTGTGGAACGGAAGATAATCTTCAATGTTTCTGATGCTGAAATTATCCGGTATTTTCCAAACAAGCTAGAAGCAGGGGGAAAGATATGTTCTGCCGGCAAAACGAGTTCATGTGGTAAGTGCCATTGATAAGGGGCAACCAAAGGTAAGAATTCGAGAAGAGCGAAAAGGTTGAGTTATTCAACCACTCTTAATAAAAGCTTAATGGGAGTCAACCCATTTTGGTCAATTTAGTAGATTAGAGAATAAAAAGTTCATCGTATTCCTACCACTTTTTCACAGAGATTCTTGCGGAAGCGCGCCCGTGAAGATGCAGCTGTCAAAAAGTAGTAGAAATATCGATTGAATGAGTAGATAATAATAATTAGAATAAAAGTTCGAGTTTTCTATTTACAAAAGCTAAATTTTTGCTTTTAATATGCTACTGTTGGTCGACAGTTTTTACTATCAATTTTCTTTTAAAAGCTTGGTATTTCACTAAGTTATGGAATAAGAAGGTATCCTCGAAGAAACAGAATTTTTTTGATGATTACTGATGGTTTAACGAACAACTATACGACGGGAATAAAAAATTCCAGCCGTATAGTTTCGGTCATATAGTTATCTTTGCCATCAACAAATTTTCTTCAGAGACACAGATAGTTTAAGGACCAACTATATGATGGGAATAAAAATTCCGGCCGTATAGTTCCGGCCGTATAGATATCGATGCCTTTGTACAATTTTATTACAAAGGTACTGAGAGTTTAATGACCAACTATATGACGGGAATAAAAATTCCGGTCGTATAGTTCTGGCCGTATAGATATCGATGCCTTCGTACAATTTTATTCCAAAGGTACCGAGAGTTTAACGACCAACTATATGGCGGAAATAAAAATTCCGGTCATATAGTTCCAGGCATATAGATATCAATGCATTCGTACAATTTTATTCCAAAGGTACTGGGAGTTTAACGACAAACTATATGACGGGAATAAAAATTCTGGCCGTATAGTTCCAGCTGTATAGATATCGATGCAAGTTTTAGAAATTTATCTCGAGAGACAGACAATTTAACGACTAACTATACGGCGGGATTAATTTGATCCGGCCGTATAGTTGTGCCCGTATAGCTGTTTCCCTCTATAGAGAAACCCTAGTTGGCGGCACCGCCACAACTATACGGGCGGAGCACCATCACCTGCCCGTATAGCTCCGGCCGTATAGTACGGTGTGACCACAAAATCGCACTGGGACAGCTAGGTCTTCCTTCTCTCCTCATTATTTCTCTCATATTCTCTCTCCAAACCTCGCAAAATCCACCTAGAACTCTTGATTCTTCGCGGATTTCGTTCGTTTGAGTGGGGGAATCAACAGATCAATATGTTTATCTCCATATCCATGCTTTATTTACAGATTTCCATGGTTGAAACTCTCACATTGATCTAGTGGATTAACTCAAGCTTATTTACTTTTCCCTATTAATTTCTCACGTTAGGATTGAATTTTTCCACGTAGAATCATTCATATATTATATAGAAACTATATGCCTAAGGTTTTATGATGAAATTTTTTAGTGCATCACGATAAACAAAATCGGTAGCCTTTTCCGTTCAAGCAAGCCCCAACGGGGAGAGGGCTCTAGTTCGGGAGCCCGAGCCTCGCGCAACTCCAAGTCGGACATTGTCGCATCAAGGAGGGTGTTGCCCACATGTTGGGACAACCACAACTTTCTCACCATCGCGGGGTTGAAGATGGACTTTGACCTCATGTGCAGCAGGTCAGGGTTTGCGGTGACCAGCTTCACAAGCCATGACACCTATGCTGAGCTCACCCATGAGTTCCTTGCCTCCTTCTACGACGACCACAAGGAGAAAGGTAACATGTGAACTATCATCTTCAACATGAAACGGCAGCGCTATGATATAAGCTTCGAACAATTCTGCGATGCCTTTAGCCTCCCTCGTACCGGGGAGCCCAATATTACTAACCTCTATAGCATCACGAGTGGAGAGACCTGGGAGGTTGTTTCTATTAATGGTGGCAGTCACTTCTATCAGAAGAAGATGTCCACCATTCAGAATCCAACCATTCGCTACTTTGCTTTGTTCCTCGCCAACAGATGTTGGTAAGGGGCGATACTGGTTCCATGGCCAATGCGGACATTCCAATGATCACCAAGGCCCTCTTCCCCAATGCCACACAAAGCCCCTGTCCTGTAGCTCTACTCATCCAGCACTTCTGCCACTAGAGCAACAAGACCAAAGGTGATATTCGCATTGGTGGATTGATAACCCACCTTTCCTATGCATTGAACATTGTACTACCTGTTATGGAACCTATTGATGGCTCCAAACTTATGGATGTCAAATATTTGACTGCTTGTGGCTTCCTTGGTGTTTACCATGCTAACCGGAGGTTCCGAGCATATCAATTTAGTTATCTTGATGATACACAGATTGAGCAGGTTAAGTTGCTATGCCCCGAGGCCTTCTCGATTGTGCAGAAGGACACTTAGATCCTCACCAAGGACCAAGTGACGGAGATCTTGGCCGCGCATCAGGATGAGGAGGAGGAGGATGAAGGGCAGCAGGATGAGGATGAGCAGGAGCAGGAGCAGGAGGGAGAGCAGGGGCACAACCCTTCTTGGGAAGGACAGCAGTAGCCAGGAGGAGCTTGGGAACCATGGCCTAACTAGCCACAATAGGGGTACGGCTACGTCCCCTATCAGGAGTTCCAGTAGCTCAACCAGCATGTTGGGGAGATCGACCACACTCTGCAGGATGTGAATGAAGATGTGAACACTTTGACTCACAACTTCAGTCACTTCATGACTCACTTTCCCGACTTCTACCAGTAGTACTCGCACCAGCCACCAAATGACGACAACAACTGAGCATGGCAACAGCCTAAGCTTGGGGGAGAGGTTTGAAAACCTCCAAAACTTGCATTCATGTTTTTATTTCTTCTTTTGGTTTATTTTCTTCAAGGAATGTTTATTTTTAGTTTTGCATTCCTAAATCAAAAATTAAAATTTTAGTTGTAATCTTATTTGCAAGTTTGTTTCTTTGTTTCTCTCAGAGATTTCTTGATTTCAGGTGATTTGGCAATAAGTAAATATAGGAGAGGTTCGACTCGAATACAAGAACAAAGCAAGCAAGAGGAGGTATCACATTCCTTTCATATCACTCCTTGCAACCTTAAACTGTTCCTACAAATATTTACTTGCTTGCACTAGAGTCACTCCCCACTTAGCTTGTTATCCTACAAATTATATTCGTTTGCTAGTGTCTCCATTTTAGCGTTGAAACAATGAGCAATGAACTTGGATAAAATACTTCCTATATTTTTACAACAAGAAAAGGCATCTGAAAGATGACTTGAGTCCATGTTTAGATCAAAGAATTTGATTTTATAACTACTCCATCCCAATTGTGCTTAATATAAATAGACTCGATAGTACCCTTGATTGAAATTGTTTGATTAAATGGATGCTTCGAAGTAGTGGAAAGTATGGCACTACTTTTTCTAATAATTACCGTAAGATATTGCTTTACACATGTCATTACAACTTTTTCATGCTCCATGAAGAACTATTAACTCCATTGGCCAATGAACGATCTAAATGTGGGAAACCACTTGATTTCGGCTATTGATTTATGTAAACGTATGTAGTAGCAATGCTATGACGTGTAAATTTTGTAGTCTCCTCATGGTTTCACGTTCCAAGTGAAGTTGTAGTACTCCTCTGACCCATTATCTCTCAATATTATTTATTAGCATGGTCACGAGTGCACAACATAGCCCCAATAAACATGTTAAAAATAGTGGCATGATTTCCTTATGAAAGAGCTGAAGTTTTTGAAAGACAAGTGAAAGAAAAAGGTGCTTTGAGAGTCTTGAAATTTTGACATGGGAGTAGATGAGTTGTTCTGAAATTAAATATTTTGATGCAAACTTGAGTACTCTTAATTGGTTGATTGAGCAAGAACAAAAAGTTTTTATCTCTCGACAAAGAGAGGCACCAAAAGAATTTGTCTCACCTTCCTAGCTAAAACTTCCGACGCTTGCTTGGGCATATGATTTATTTGCTAGCAAGATATACGTGGTTAGTAAGTGGACTCAGTGCAATCTTGTGAATACTTGTATGATCATATTTAAGTTGCAGGAATTGTGAAGAAAAGAATTTGACACCAATTCAAACTTGTGAGTTCCTTTACTCTCAATCTCGAATCTCTGCTATTCTTCCTCATTTCCTTATCACTCGAGGGCAAGCAACATCTAAGCTTGGGGGAGTTGATAGCTATGAGACTCGACACATTTTTTATGGTTTTTATTAATGGTTTTCTCCTGGATTTGATCGTTTTCTGGCTTTACCTAACACTAATAGTTCGGTAGCGAAGAAAACTTGGATTTTAATGTGTGTTTCTGGTTATGGACGTCAACAGAAGGATTTAACTAGAGAAATACAATATTCTGGAGAAAACAAGCAAGTCCCAATTTGGAAGCACACGAGGGGAGCTTACAGACGGTTTAACGACCAACTATACGACGGGAATGACAGTATAGTTCCGCCATATAGCTGCCGCCGCCTCTGTCTTCTCAAAAGGTACAACTTCCGTGAAGGGACGGGGGACGAAAACACAACGCAGCAGCCGCCACACCATCCAGAAGCGAGAAAGAAGGGATCTGGAGAACAAGGAGAAGACGTTCTTCATCTCGCTCCATGATCTTCGACATCCTAGCAAATACACCTCCATAACCACTACTTGTACTTGAGAGAGAGAGGGATCTCCACCTTGCAAGACTAGGGTTTGAGATTGTTTCTTCCCATCTTGAATTGTGTTGGATATTTTTATATTCTTATTGTGGATTTCCACGGTAATACCAAGACGAATTCCCTTTATTTGATTATATTGATGATCCATTCTTCTCTCATGTGTGAGTAATTCCCTTGGGCGTGGGAGATGTAGGGAATTGGTGAGTTGTGATGTGCCTTCATATATTTTCCATTAGTATTGTGATTGATTCTAATTACTATATTATGTGTGCTTGATTATCTATGGGATGCTTAATGCTTGATGTCCAATTAAGGGCCCAGGCAACATGATACCTTCTTCTACGGAGATAAGATCTTGCTCGCTAGTGGACCGGCGACCGCTGGGTGACACAGAGATATCAATGGAAAGCTAGTTGATACGAGGATAACGAGTAACCACTATGTTTATTATTAGTCCGATCCAAGGAGCTTAATCACTAAGCAACCTGAAGGGTCTTAATCGTCTAGTGTCTGACCATGGTTTTGGTAGCAGGCTAGTGGGATTATTGAAGTTGGGATGAAATCTACCAAGAGGAGTTCCGGCTAATTATGGGTTGCATGCATACACATATATCTATAAGATTATAATTGTTACATTCATATTCGTCCACCTGGCACATTCACTATCACCATGAACATAATTTCCCCGCGCCTTCTTTCACCATATATAGAAACCAACAACCAAACAAAGTCGTTCTTTACTTTAATGCATTTTATTTCTGAAGTTTACATTTTAGTTTTATTTAAATCTATCGCATTTAATCAAAACTCCATTCTTATTTCAACGCTTGCAGTCAATTCACTCGAAGACCTATGACAACTTCGGGTGTGACAGAGACTTCACCAATAAACACTTACCTTTGGGCTCCCTGTGGGATCGATATCTGAACTTTGAAACTAGCTACAAACGATCTGTGCACTTGCAGTCATCAACTATGCTGACTCTCCATTGTGACTTATTGATGGAACAAACATTATATAAGTGGAGAAGAAGGAACGATGACACATGTTCTTAGAGGTGGGAATCCAAGGGAGGTGAATCATAGTAGTTAAGGCAACTGATGTCACCTATTTGCGGAAACAAATGTCATAATGTATGTTTTTTATGCAAGTTTCGGGATACTTCGGACACCGAGTGAATGACATGCAGACCCAAATGATGAGGGGCTTATTTGTCATCGACCTTACAATAGCAACGCTAGGACTAAGTCTGGTATGCATGACATGGTACGTGTAGTTCAAATTTCAATAAAATCAGGCCAATTAAAAAATATATAGATATGTCGGGGTTATACTTTTCGGATATACCCACGGCAGACAATTATACTTGGAGACCAGGATGGTTCACTTGGGCTAGATCCTATGGCTCCATGGGCAGCCTAGTCAACGAGAGAGATGGAGGCCCATGTGGTTGTGAGAAGGCCTAGAAGGATTACCAACTTGGGACCGACAACAGAAGACTTGGAGTACAAGATGTAGTAGTTACAACTATGTTGTAATTTGTATTCTAGTCGGATAGGATTCCTCCATGTAAGCCCTATGCCGGATGACTATATAAGGCAGCATACGTGCAACCCTTAGGACGAAGCAATCTCAACTCACACATGCAAACCATAGTCAAACCCTTTGTAACCTCCAGCTTTGTTGATTCTAGTGGATTGATTGCAAGAGTAGGATCTGACCACCATAGTTGGATCTAAACCTGGGTAAAGTTGTGTGCTCCCCGTCTCGGAAATACTCACGTCTCACACCCCTCTCTTTCCACACCCTGAGAACCCCTTCATGGCATACCATTCATTAATACGACGACAGTGGGCGCCCACCATGGGGCAGGAGATCTCAGGACATCAGATCTAGATGGGATCCGACTTTTCGCGAATCGGCAAAAACATCACCATCGGTCGTGTTCTGTATGCCGATGGCATATCCATCAGCCCCAATGATGAGACCTGGGTTCTGGCTAACAGCTATGTCACCAGCTACACCACCATATCTTCATACGCATCGATGTTTGCATCGTCTTGACCGATCCTTCGTGATTCGGACCAACAACATAGACTGCCAACCCACCCCAGTAGTGATGACAATGGGGAGGCAAGATCTGAATCTACTCTTTCCATGGAAGCGGCATAATTTTGGGTCTTTGACAAACCCACAAAGCATGCTCCATGATGGCTATGAAAATAGCCATCTTTATCCACACTTAAATCTTATTTTAATTCAAGAAATTGACTAAATATCTCTATAGCCTTTCTACTAATGACTAATTATTGCAAAGATGTGCAAATCCTTGTCTTAATTTGTGATGTGCAGAAAATCACATTTTTATGGCGAAATCAGGAGCAGTTATTAAAGAATATGTCATTGCCAACACAGCCAAGTCAACCAGGGATGAAAAGGCAGTTCCAGGAGCCATAACGAGCATCAGTACAAGAGAGGCCCGCCCGTACAACCAACTGGCGCCTCCCTTAGGTCAAATAGAAGTAGTTTTGTGAATGGGGCGAGATCACTCGAGACACTAGCCGCCGCAGAACAGAGTCGCCATCCCCAGATCTCACCCATCACACACTGAAGGAGATCCACAATACCACCACCATAGTTCATCCTCTCCATCTCCAACCTCCTTCATAGCCATAGCCATCATGTTGTAATAGAGATCTGCTTGTGAATTTGCAACAATTGTAAGAATATTTGATTTCAATCTAATTATTTCAACAATGATTTATATCCTTGATCTTATTACTATGAGTGAGTAGTCCTCATGGGCTGCGGGTTGAGGTGAATCCTTGCAGCGATTATGTGCATCTAATTACATGGGAATATTGTGTAGTGATTGAATAGGACCTTTGTTATCTCTTATCTTCATATCTACCTCGATCCAAGGACTTGTAGGTATCCAAGACATCACGGATTGGTCAAGGTGTGAGGTGAGATGAGTGGACAAATGCGTCTTACACGTGAAATCCCAGTGACAGAAAGGGGAGTACAATATTCGCTTAGTGATCCCCCTGGGATCTACAACAACATCATTAATCTTAAAGATTTGGTCTGTTTTACTTAATAATTGTTGTAACCCATGGTTTCGTGGTATAACATGGACCAAGAGACTATTGTTGCATGTGGTTTTAGGGTCTCTAGTAGCTAAGGATGTGCTTCCCACAACTCTTATCCCTATTAGATCATTTTACACATGAATGTCCTTAAGTTTATATTCATCCCATATGAATGATAGCTGCAGGTGAATATTCAACCCTAGCCTATCTCCATCCACTGAAAACAACTAAACATACAAATTCAACTATAATGGTCCGGTAAACCGAAAACAAAAGCTTTTAGTGAGTTTTGTAGATGTTCCTCAATTACATATTGCAAGTGCTTCCCAAGGTTCGACAAACCTAGGTCTTTTAGAGGGAAAAAGATACTATAATGCATCCATAATCTGGATCGACGGTATCAACCTTTTTTCTAGCGTTGTTGTTAGGGAAGCAATTTTGCTATCCCGGTGAGGTTATTAGAGACCTTATTGAAAAGTTTTGTTTGTGTTTTAGTTTTAATTCTTATCTTTAGTTTATTTTTTGTTATCTATTCGAAAACCCAGAAAATTAGTTACTTGTTTAATTGTTTATCTCAATCTAAAAACACCAAAAAGATAAGTATTATGGCACAAAAGAAGATTGGGGAGTATGCTACTCCCAATGATGATTTTATTTGTGCACCTATTACCCAGCCTGCTCTCACAGCGGAGAACTATGTGATTAAGCCTAACCTTTTGAGTCTGGTTCAACATAACCAATTTGGGGGCTCAGGTGCTAAAGATTCAGGTTTGCACTTAAATACATTTACTCAAATATGCGATATGATGCGCATAAAAGATGTTGACCCTGATCCAGTTAAACTGCGCTTATTTCCTTCTTCACTTAGAGGAAAAGCAAAAGATTAGCTGCTAGATTTTCCTAAAGGCACTATCACTTCATGGGAGGAATGTACCAACATTTTCATGACTAAGTTTTCCCCTCTAGCCAAGAGTATGCAACTTTGATATAATATTATAGGTTTTAGACAAGAAGATCGTGAGCCATAACTGCTTGCTTGGGAAAGGATGAAGGAAGCCGTAAAGATTTGTCCTAGCCATGGGATGGAAGAGTGGTTAATTCTCCACTAATTTTATAATTCCCTTAACCCAATATCTAAATCTATGCTAGACACTACATCGAGAGGCACATTCATGGGAAAACTAGTAAATGTTGCAAAGAAGCTTCTAGATTACATGCAAAGCAACCATGTCCAATGGCATGTGGAGATATCCTCCTCAAGAAAGCTGAATGTAATCACTAAGGAGAGCAAGTAAGAGCTTACTTCAAAGGTATATGATCTTCTATGTATCCTGAAGGGTAAGGACACCTAAGTTAATGCCATCACCAACTGAACTATTGAGGAAGTATATTTTATAGCTCGTAATCCTTATAACCCTGCATGAAAGAGTCAAAACTTTGACTCGAACTTTCAAAAGCAATAGACTAATCATGCAGGTGCTCTAAACAACAACAACTATACTAATAGTAATGGAGCAAGTAATGGTAATTTCCTGCTTGAAAATTCTTTCAAAGATTTTATGCAAGCACAAAACTGAGCAAAATAATCTCCTTATTAAGATTATGGAGATACATGACTCAATTATTGGTAAATTTTCTAACCAAGCAGTTGTTAATAAAATGATGTTCAAGCTTTACAAGAAAGGAAAAAGACCATGGAGGCACAACTGGGAAAAATAGTTGAGAGTCAAAATCTCATAATAGCATGATTTGTAGGAAAGCTCGAGCCAAATATGGTCGAAGACCTGAAGATGATGAGGATTGAGAATAAAGATGAGAAGGCTGAAGAGCTAGACTATAGCAATTGTCCATCTCCAGATTATACCATGGAAGATCTTGTGAAGATGATCACCGTGAAGAATCCTGGCATTGAAGAAGGAAACGATGCCATGTACCAACATTTCATGCAAGAAGTAGTGTACAAGGTATGTGAGCTAGGAATGCAATATAAGAAACTAGCTAAGAAGCTTGTAGCTAAACTTGATAATATCTTTGAGCCCACTATTAAAATTCATATAGTAGTTAATGAGATTGTTGCACTTTTTGACCTTGGTGCTAGTGTCTCAATAATTTCTAAAGGTTTATTTGAAAAAATTAACCTTGGGCCATTTGAAACTACTGAACTAAGACTCCACTTAGGAGATTCAACTTACAAACAAGTTGTAGGAGTCAAAGAGAATGTTGATGTAGAAATCAAAGGATGTCCCACACTAATTGATCTTGTTATAATGGACATGTCTGAAGATACTATAGCACCTATAATTATTATTTTTGACACATATACAGTAGGGAAGGCCCCTACTGTGTCACTTTCATTTATAAAATATGTACACATGGGAAGGTTTTACAGAGAGTTTACAAAGTATCCAGCCACTCCTGCATGCCATCCTTTAGGCTAGTCTTACCTCTATGCATAGTCAAGCTAAATGATTCTTTAAAGGATCTAAAGCATTGCCTAATGTCAATCTCTCGTGCATCGAATATAATTCTGTTGCGATGGTTCCATATATTCCAGCAGGCATTAATGATGATTTCCTTTGAGCATTGAAGGTTGGCTCTTTTTTTTGCTTTCAATCAGCATTTCCATCAGTGGAACATCAGTGTTCCATTCCATATTGAGCTTCCACCAGAAAAGTTGCCTAAAATCACAGGTGAAAAATAAGTGGAGCATGGTTTCCCTTGTGTTTTCCTCACAGAGGACACAAGATGTCCAATCGATGTGGAAGTTTTTCCTATTAAGAAGGTCTCTAGTATTTAGTCTGTCTTGAATAAGGAGCGAGAAGAAGAATTTTTGTTTCGGCAGGGCACATGATTTCTAAATCCATAGAAAAGGCTCAGGTGCATTATCAGATGATCTCGGACTATCATAAACCTTTTTGCAAGAAAAACCATTTTTGAGGGACAAACCCACTTGTCTGTCTTAGTTGAAAAGATGGTATCCTGGAGGAGTTGCTACAACTAGTAAAATTGTTGGGAGGCTATTAGAGATAATGGCAGGAAGAAGTGATTATACAGATCATCTTTATTAATTTCGACTACTCTTTGAAGGGAGATGCCCTAGTCTAGAGAGAAAGAGAATAAATGGGGGAAAGTTTCCTGAAGTGGTTCTTTAGCCCAACAGTCCTTCCACAATCTAACAGAATTACCTGATTCCACTTGGACAGAAGAGAACTCAGTATAAGTGTCCCAGAGGGCTAAACAATCTTTCCACCAAAAGGACCCATTGGGGTTGGATGTTTGAGGGAGTTTGTTGTTGCTATAGCGTGCTTGCCAGATTAGCTGGACCTAGTGAGTGTCTTTGTGGTTCATAAAGTTGTGGAGGTGTTTCAACATTAAGCAGACATTCTATGTTCTCAAATATTTGACTCCTAGGCCACCAGCTTTTTTTGGCAGGCAAACCTTTTCCCATTTGACAAGGCACTTCCCTTTCTTTTCAATCTCCTTGCCTTCCCAAAGGAAGTTTCTAGCTGAGCATTCGACATGATCAAGAAATCCCAGGTGTAGTTTGAAGGAGCACATGGCAAAGTTGGGTATAGCAGCAATTACAGCCTTAACAAATACAAGTCTACCATCATAGGATAAAGTGGTGGCCACACTAGAAAGTCCCTTGTCAATTCTTTCAAGGATACTAATAAGATGATCCATTTTTTGCTTGGTAGTTCCCATGGGGAGTCCAAGGTAGGTGAAAGGAAGGCTCTCTCTTTTGCATCAAAAAGTGTCTGCCAGCTCTTGACATTTTTCAGTAGAGATATTGATTGGAACCATTGATGATTTACTACATGGAATGAAGGGAATATGCCCTGAGAGGCAATAATAAAGTTGTTATTATATGTATTCCAAGTATATGATAGATGTTTATTTTGCATTCTATAATTTTATTAATTTGGAAATGTTAATACATGTGCATTTAATAAACAAATAGAAGGTTCCTAGTTATGCCTTTCTTATAAACTAGCTCGTTGATTAACAAGATGATCAAGGTTTCCTAATCATAGACATTGGATGTTATTAATAACGAGGTCACACCATTGGTGGAATGATGTGATGAACATTCATCCGAAGTATAGCATTACGATTAAAGTCATTGTGTTTATATTGCTATAACATCATACAAAGTAATCCTAGTCGTTTGACCATGAGATCATGTCAATCTCTAACACTGGAAGAGTATCTTGATAACATCAAACATCACACCATGACAGGGTGACTATAAAGGTGGGTTCAGTGCTACAAAGGTGTTATGTAGAGGCTCATGGCTCAAGAGTGGGATTTGTCCATCCCAATGACAGATAGATATACTCTGGGCCCTCTCGTGATATCACATTGAGATAGCTTGCAAGCAAGTGATGTGATCACTAGAATGTTATATCACGGGAACGAGAAAAGAGTGCATGTTAGCATCAAGATCAAACTAGGTATTGAGATAACAATGATCGAATCTCGGACATGTATTACACCGCGAGACAAAGGTATTTAGTTAATAGAGTTAACGGTTCTCACGATCACAGAAGTCATCATTGAATGTGTGGGAGTCGGTATGGATGTCCAGGTTCCGCTAATGATTATTGATCAGAGAGGGGTCTTGATCATGTATGCATTATTCGTGAACGTAGGGTGACACACTTAAGGTATACCATCACCGTTTGGAGCAAATGTGTTCCATATGAAAGAATTGCAAAGCGCTAGAATTATTTCAATAGACACCAGAATTGTTTCGGGTGAAATTGTTGAAATTGGTTCTGCATGTTATATTGAAATATTTTAGGGCGTTTTATGTGAATTTTTGTTAATTAAAGTAATTAACAAAATTCTGAATAAAATAAATAAAAGAGTTGCATTAAATTTGGTAGAAATTTAATGCATGTGAGTTGATGTGTGAGAGGAGGCATGTTTATGTAAGTGGAGCTTTCACCCACATGAATGAAGGAAGAGGTGGGGGCACCTCCATGGCCGCTGCCATGGGAGGGGGATGCCCCCCTCTCCTCCTCAAAAAGCACACCTCCTTGTGAAGGATCTCTCCCCCCTCTAGAATTATTCCCCCATGGTCTCGAATTAGCGAGATACATGTTCTCGATGGCATTTCGTCTAGAAGGAGTTGCTGCTTCTACTACATAGCTGCAGCGAGGAGGTGGAGGTTGTTTAGTGGCCTGAACATGAGTGCTATCATAGATGCGTTGCTGAGTTGCGATGCTGGACTTCGTCTCAATCCTAAGATCGACAAGCGTTCAACTACATCATCCACGAGTTCAACCTCATTACACTTTTTCAGTCTACAAGGGTATGTTCTCTATGGATGTATATCCACCCGTAGCTTGTATGTAGTAGTTATATCTTGGTGCTTAGTAGTTCCCATCGTAGGAATTTTTTGTTTTTATGTTGCGAACCCAACTGTGGTATCATAGCCTGATCTATGCATAGATGCTTTGCACGGGTAGTAAACATATGAGTATGTGGACGATTATGATCATGTTATTGCATCTTATATGTATTTTGGATATTGGTGGCATAGTTTGATGAAGCGGCCCGGACTAACTTTACATGTCCTCGCACATGAGACCTGTTCCATGATTGACATGCAACTAGTTTTGCATAAGTGGCTAATGTGTGTTTGTCTCTCCTACTATAGTCAATATCTGATTTACAACGAGTTGCTAATAATCTGGTTATCATCGTTGTTGTTCCATGTTCATAGGTAAGACTAGTCTATCTTCGAAAGCCCTAAGCCACGTAAAACTTGCAATGGATAAATTAGAAGCGTCTAGTTTAGATTGTTGCTGGGCAAGTGTCATGAGATAGTAATGTTGTAAGCTGATGTATAGTTTATACTCTTATAACACACCTAATGTGTACGTTCCATATACCTTGGCCTTACACACAAAGGAATGATAAAGATCATACCATGATATACATGATAGTGATCAAGTGCAAAATCTATATCATTTCACTTTCACATATGATGTTTGCATTTTATATTGCTTATTTGGCATTTTAGTAGCATTATAAGATGATCCCTCATTTAGATATCAAGATAAAAATGTGTTCTTCCTTAAGTACGCACCGTTTTATGTTTCGTCACTTCAAGACATCACGTGATGATCGGGTGTACTTGAATCCACGTTCGTATAACGGGTGTAAGACATTTTTACACACGTGAGTACTAAGGTTCTTACTTGGCGATCCTAGAATGTACAGACATGGCCTCGGAACATGGATCAAAAGGTTAAGCATGAGTCATCTAGTTGATATGATGCCCATATAGATGCTCGCCTTTAAAACTACACCGACTCACATGATGATCGGCCTTGGTGTAGTGGATTTGGTTCATGTAATCACCAAAAAGACACGAGGGATGTTGTTTTTGAGTGGGAGTTCATTCATAATTTGGATTAGTTGAACTCGATCCATCATAAACTTAGTCTAAACTTTACAAATTCTATTGTAGATGGCACCACCTTCTTTTAATTTCAATGTGTTCATGGAGAAAGAGAAACTTGCGACGAATGGTAGCAACTTTACCAACTGGGCCATGAATTTGAAGATTCTCTTCACTGCTGCGCAAAAGCAGTATGTGCTAGAAGCACCGCTAGGCCTCCCAGTAGCTCCTGATGCCCCTGACGAGGAAAAGAATGTCTGTTTGACTCGTCAGGAGGACCACAACTTAGTTCATTGAGGCATACTTTATGGGCTAGAGCCGGAACTCCGAAAGCATTTTGAGAATGGAATGCTTTTGATACCATGGGTGAATTGAAAATGATTTTTGATACCCATGTTGTCGTAGAGAGTTATGATGCTTCTGAAAAGTTCTTTAGCTGCATGATGGAAGAGAACAACTCTGTTAGTGAGCACGTACTCAAAATGTCTGGGTACGCTGATAAGGTTGTGTCCTTGGGAATAACGATTCCCATTGACTTAGGCATACATCATTTTCTCCAATCTCTGCCACCTAGCTACAAGAGCTTCGTGATGAACTATAATATGCAGGGCATGAAGAAGTCTCTCCTCGAGCTTTTGTGAATTCTTAAGACTGCAGAAGTGGAGATCAAGAAAGAACATCAAGTGTTGATGATCAATATGACCACTGGTTTCAAGAAAGATAAGAAGGGTAAATAGAAGGGACATAAGGGGGGAAAATCTGTTTCCGCGCCTGAAAAGACATCCCGAGCTGGCCCTAAGTCTGATACCGAGTGCTACTATTGCAAGGGGACTAGCCATTGGAAGCGCAACTGCCCCAAGTATTTGGCGGACAAGAAGGCTAGAAAGGCAAACAAAGGTATATATGATATACATGTTATTGATGTGTACTTGACTAGTACTTGCAGTAGCACCTAGGTACTTGATACTGGATCGGTTGCTAATATATGTAACTAGAATCAGGGGTTGCGGAACAAGCGACCGCTAGCAAGGGGTGAGGTCAAGATGTGTGTCGGCAATGTATCAAGAGTTGATGTCATCACCATCGGAACGCTATCTCTCCACCTACCATCGGGATTAGTGATAAATCTAAATAATTGTTATTTGGTGCCTGCACTGAGCATGAAAATTATATCCGGGCCATGTTTGATGCAAAGTAGTTATTCATATAAATCTAAAAACAATGGTTGTTCGATTTATATGAATGATATCTTTTATGGTCATGCATCTATGATGAATCGTTTATTTCTGTTGGATATCGATAATAGTGTTACGCATATTCATAATGTTGATGCAAAAAGGATTAAACTTGATAATGATATATCTGCATATATGTGGCACTGCCGTCTAGGTCATATTGGTGTAAAACGCATGAAGAAACTCCATTCTGATGGACTTTTGGAATCACTTGATTTTGAATCATTTGATACATGTGAGCCATGCCTTGTGGGCAAGATGACTAGAACGTCGTTGTCCGATACAATGGAGCGGGCGATAGATTTATTGTAAATCATACATACTGATGTGTGTGGTCCAATGAGTGTGTCGGTGCGTGGTGGATATTGTTATTTTTTTTTACTTTCATGGATGATTTGAGTAGATACGGGTATATCTATTTGATGAAACACAAGTCTGAAACCTTTGAAAAGTTCAACAAATTTTATCGTGAAGTAGAAAATCATCATAATAGAATGATCCAATTTCTACAGTCCGACCGTGGAGGAGAGTATCTTAGTTACGAGTTTAGCACACACATGAGAGATTGTGGAATAGTTTCACAACTCACACCTGCCGGAACACCACAACGTAATTGTGTGTCGGAACATTGTAATTGTACTTTATTGGATATGGTTCGATCTATGATGTCTCTGAATGACTTGCCACTGTCATTTTGGGGTTATGCACTAGAAACGGCTGCATTCACTTTAAATTGGGCACCATCTAAATCCGTTGAAACGACACCGTATGAATTGTGGTTTGGAAACAAACCTAAGCTGTCATTTCTTAAAGTTTGGGGATGCGATATTTATGTGAAGAAACTTTAGCCTGATAAACTCGAACCCAAAGAGAAAAAATGTGTCTTCATAGGATACCCTAAAGAAACAATTGGGCACACCTTCTATCACAGATCTGAGGGCAAGGTTTTTGTTGCCAAGAATGGATCCTTTCTAGAGAAAGAGTTTCTCGCGAAAGGTGTGAGTAATCGGAAGGTAGAACTCGAAGAGGTTATGGAACCTTCTCTTCATGAAATGATGGGTGGCGCAGCACCGGAAATTGTTCTGAAGTTGAGTTCACTAAAAGAAGAGGGAACTAATGATAATGATCATGAAACTCTGAAAGAGGACACTACGAAACCTCACAGGTCAAGCAGGACACGTGCAACTCCTAAACTGTAAGGAAATCCTGTTATGAATTTCATGGTTGATGAAATAGATGACCCTGCGATGTATTAAGAAGCAATGATGAGCCCAGATTCCAACAAATGGCTAGAGGCCATGAAATCCAAGATGGAATCCATGTAGAAAAACCAGGTTTGGACCTTGGTGGACTTACCTCATGACCAAAAGGCTGTTGAGAATAAATAGATTTTCAAAATAAACACTCATGTTGATGGTAATGTGACCATCTATAAAGCTCGACTTATCACAAAGGGGTTTCAAAAAATTCAAAGAGTTGACTACGATGAGACATTCTCTCCTGTAGCGATGCTAAAGTCGATTAGGATTATGTTAGCAATTGCTAATATTTCGATTATGAGATATGGCAAATGGATGTCAAAACTGCATTCCTCAATGGTAATATTTAAGAAGAGTTGTATATGATACAACCAAAGGGTTTTGTCGATCCTAAGGATGGTGACAAGGTATGCAAGCTTCACCGATTCATCTATGGATTGAAGCAAATATCCCAGAGTTGGAATCTCCGCTTTGATGAGGTGGTCAAAGAGTTTAGATTTGTCCAAACTAATGGAGAGGCTTGTATATACAATAAAGTGAGTGGGAGAAATGTGGCATTTCTAATATTATATGTGAATGACATATTACTGATTGGAAATGATAAAGATCTTTTAAAAAATATTAAAAGTTATCTAAACAGCAAATTCGATGAAGGACCTTGGTGAAGCATAATATATATTAGGCATAAAGATCTATAGAGATAGATCAAGATGCCTAATAGGGCTATCACAGAGTACATACCTTGATAAGATTTTAAAGAAGTTCAAAATGGACGAAAGGAAGAAGGGGTTCTTACCTATGCTGCAAGGGAAGACATTGAGTAAGACTCAAAGTTTGGCTACAGCGGAAGAAAGAGAGATAATGGATAGGATCCCCTGTGCTTCAGCCATAGGCTCTATAATGTACGCCATGCTATGTACAAGACCGGATGTGGCACATGCTATTAGTTTGACTAGTAGGTACCAATCTGATCCAGGTTCGAAACACTGGATAACGGTCAAGAGTATGCTTAAGTACTTAAGAAGAACTCAGAAAATGTTTCTTGTATACAGAGGTGAAGAAGAGCTGGTCGCTAATTGTTATGTCGATGCTAGCTTTGACACTGATCTGGATGACTCTTTATCTCAATCGGAATACGTATTTCTCATGAACGGAGCAGCAGTTAGTTGGAGGAGCTCAAAACAACCTGTGGTGACAAGATCAACAATAGAGCCAGAATATATTGCTGCTTCAGAAGCAACGCAGGAAGCGGTTTGGATGAGGGAGTTCATAACCGAACTAGGTGTGGTTCCTAGTGCAATGGACCCAATGATGATCTATTGTGACAACAATGGAGCCATAGCAAACACCAAGGAACTAAAGTCTCACAAGAATTCCAAGCATATTAAGCGCCGGTTTCACTCCATCCACAAGCATGTCAAGGATGGAGATATAAAGATTTGTAAAGTACACATAGATCTCAATGTAGCAGATTCGTTGACTAAAGTTCTCCCTAGGGCAAAACATGATCAACAGCAGAACTCCATGGGTGTTAGATTTATCACTATGTAACTAGATTATTGTCTCTAGTGCGAGTGGGAGACTGAAGGGAATATGCCATCAGAGGCAATAATAAAGTTGTTATTATATGTATTCCATGTATATGATAGATATTTATTTTGCATGCTATAATTTTATTAGTTTGGGAACATTAATACATGTGTGTTTAATAAACAAATAGAAGGTTCCTAGTTATGCCTCTCTTATAAACTAGCTCGTTGATTAACAAGATGATCAAGGTTTCCTAATCATGGACATTGAATGTTGTTAATAACAAGGTCACAACATTGGTTGAATGATGTGATGAATATTCATCTGAAGTATAGCATTATGATCAAAGTCATTGTGTTTATATTGCTAAAACATCATAAGAAGTAATCCTAGTCCATAGACCATGAGATCATGTTAATCACTAACACTGGAAGAGTATCTTGATTACATCAAATGTCATACTGTGACAGGATGACTATAAAGGTGGGTTCAGTTCTATGAAGGTGTTATGTAGAGGCTCATGGATCAAGAGTGAGATTTGTCCATCTCGATGAAGGATAGATATACTATGGGCCCTCTTGGTGATATCACATTGAGATAGCTTGCAAGCAAGTTATGTGATCACTAGAATGTTATATCATGGGAACAGAAAATAGTGCATGTCGACAACGAGATCAAACTAGGTATCGAGATACCAATGGTCGAATCTCGGACATGTATTATATCGCGAGACAAATGGATTTAGTTACTAGCGTTAAAGGTTCTCACGATCACAGAAGTCATCGTTGAATGTGCGGGAGTCAGTATGGATCTCCAGGTCCCGCTACTGATTATTGATCGGAGAGGGGTCTCGATCATGTCTGCATTATTCATGAACCGTAGGGTGACACGCTTAAGGGATACCAACACTATTTGGAGCAAATGTGTTCTAGACGAAAGGATTGCACAACGCTGGAATTATTTCAATAGGCATCGGATTTGTTTCATGTGAAATTGCTGAAATTGGTTCGGCATGTGATATTGAAATATTGCAGGGGGTTTTATGTGAATGTTTGTTAATTAAAGTAATTAACAAAATTCTGAATAAATTAAATAAAAGAGTTTTATTAAATGAGAGTTGCATTAAGTTTGGTGGAAATTTAATGCATGTGAGTGGATGTGTGAGTGGAGGCATGTTTATGTGAGTGGAGCTTCCACCCACATGAATTAAGGAATAGGTGGGGGCACCTCCATGGCTGCCCCCTCTCCTCCTCACAAAGCACACCTCCTCGTGAAGGATTTCTCTCCCCCTCTAGAATTATTCCCCCATGGTCTCAGATTAGCGAGATATATGTTCCTGGTGGCATTTTGTCTGGAAGGAGTTGTTGCTTCCGCTACATCGATGGAGCAAGGAGGTGGATGTTGTTCGATGGCCTGAATGTGTGTGCGATCATGGATGCGCTGCTGAGTTGCGGTGCTGGACTTCTTCTCGATTCTGAGATCGGCAAGCGTTCGACTACATCATCCACGAGTTCAACCTCGTTACACTTTGTCGGTCTACAAGGGTATGTTCTCTATGGATGTATATACACCCGTAGCTTGTATCTATTAGATAGATCTTGGTGCTTAGTAGTTCCCATCGTAGGATTTTTTTTGTTTTCTATGCTACAAACCCAACAGGGAGGCCAGTGGATAGAGAGATTTTCCTGAGTAATACCTTCAGATTGTGTAATTGGATGGGGCCAGCTAGCATATAATAAGGGTATCATCTACATATTGAACAATTGGATACTCAATTCCATATGAGGAGTCAAGTCGTAGGGAGAGGGTGTCATCTTGCCAATCAGCATTGCCCAAATATTGGAGAAGTTTCCTAGCAATAACATATAAGAGGGCGATAATGGATCACCTTGCCTGACACCTCTTTTGCATATAATTTTCTTTCCAGGTACACTGTTCAGGAGCACAGAGGTGGAAGCAGTTGATAGGATAAGCTTAACCCAATTTATGAAGGTGTCACCAAAACCAAGATGTTAAAGCATTAGGATTATAGACGAGTAATCCACTTTGTCAAATGCCTTTTCAAAATCAATTTGTAGTATCACAATCTCCTTTTTTATTTGTGGCAGAGATGGATGTACTCAAAGGATCAAGCTAGGCAGTCATGGATAGTTTTGATTTTAATCAAACCATATTGGTTCTTTTGGATCAGGGGAATGATAATTTTCTACAATCTGTTTGCCAGGAGCTTAGTGAGGAATTTCATGGCAATGCTGACCAAAGAAATCTATGGAAGTAATGAAAGCAATATTGATGCTTTTGTTATCTAGGCTACCCTCATAAAAGTCCTAGCAATATTGATGCTTTTGATATCCAGGCTACCCTCATAAAAGTCCTGGCATAATCTGTAGAAGTTCTCCTTTATTGTCGATGTAATGAGATCGGGGGTCCCTCATATTGCACCGAAGCGCGTGGGCCAAGACCCACTGGTCAGCAACTCAGTGGGCACGTAGCCTGGCCGACAAGGGCATCGCAAGGATATGAGCATCGTGTACTCCAAGTAGGTATGGCCTTGGCATGATGATCCTATGGGGACTAACTATCAGCTATGGATGAGACGAACACCACAAGACAACCCTCGATCCGCAGTAGGGCACAGACAAGGAGGAAAAGATAGCGACACGTGAGGCGTTCCGATCCCTCCCCCGGAAGGAGGTAAGTGATACATTGCAAATGTATCTATAATTTTTGATGTTCCATGCTTGGTTTTATCCACTTTCTTGTGTTTTGTTCCAACTTTGGAGTACTTTTCATATGATTTCTTGGACTAACCTATTAACAAGAGACACAGTGCCAGTTGCCTGTTTTCTGCTATTTTTGGTTCCAGGAAAGTCAGAGAATGAATATTATCAGAATTTGACGGGACAAAAGCCAAAGTGCCTATTTTTCCGGAAGGGATCAAGTGCCAGAATACGAGACGGAGAGGGGCCAGGGGCCGGCCACACCACCTGGCCGCGCGGCTAGGCCTGGCCCATGCCAGGGGGTGGTGTGGTGGCTCCCGGCACCCCCTCGGCCTCTCCTTCCGCCTATAAGTTGCCTTCGGGACGAAACCCTAAGTACCCGATCAAAAATCCACGAAGAGTTCAGAGTCATGGCCATCTCCATCCCTAGATCGGGAGGGATCTGAAGCTCTTCCTGGCACCCTGCCAGAGAGGGGAATTCACCCTGGAGGCCTTCTTCATCACCATGCAAGCCTCCGGTGTGATGCGTGAGTAGTTCATCCTTGGACTACGGATCCATGTAGTAGCTAGATGGCTGGTTTCTCCTCCTTTGTGCTTTCATGTTTAGATATTGTGAGCTCTGTTCATGATCAAGATCATCTATTTGTAATCCATACATGTTGTGTTTGCGGGGATCCGATGGATATTGAGATGCTATTTCAGATTGATTATTGATTCTATCATGTCTTTGTTATTTGTGATCTTGCATGCTTTCCGTTGTTAGTAGCTATCTTGGCCAAGTAGATGCTAGCAACTCCAAGAGTTAGTATTTATGCTCGATAGTGGGTTCATGCCTCTGGTAATCTGGGGAAGTGACAAAAATCTCTAAGGTACTAGATGTGATGTTGCTACTAGGGAGAAAACAACAATCCTTTGTTCATATAACAATCGTATTGTTTACTTTACACGCAGTTCGTAAAGCAATAATCTGTTGCTTGCAACTTAATACTAGAGGGGGTTCGGATGATAACCTGAAGGTGGATTATTAGTCATAGATGCAGTTCGATGGCGGTCTATGTATTATTTTGTAATGCCCAATCAAGTCTCAGAGGAGTCAAGATGATTAGTATATGCATGTATGGCTTTCTCGGTGTTTGTCAATTGCCCCGCTGTAATTTGTTTACCCAGCATGTTATCTATCTAAGGAGAGCCACCTCTAGTGAACTACGGATCCCGGTCCTTTTTCTTTACATACAATCTATAAATTGTTTGTGCTTTGTGTTTACTTTCTGCAAACTTTTACTTCTTTCCATTCGATACGTTTAATCCTTTGTTTTCTGCAAAACACGGTGAGATTGACAACCTCATCGCAAGTTGGGGACAAAGTTCTTTGGTTGTGTTGTGCAAGTCTCCACGTTGCTACTAGCACCGGTAGTGCGCCCTGCCAAAGCTCAACTAGTAACACCTTTGGGGTGTTTCCTTGCTCCTACTGGTTCGATTAAACCTTGGTTTCATAACTGAGGGAAAACTTACTACTGTGCTCATCGTACCTTCCTCTTGGGGTTCCCAACGAGCTCTACGTTGAAAGTTGAGCGCATCAGTAAGGACGCGGTTGAGGTGCAATGAAGCTAAGGAGGAGCCTCGACTGAGCCCTAGAAGGACCATGGAGCACTTCTCCTGGGCTAGGCGTGACCCGGGAATCAGAGTCAACTGAGCCTGACAAGGTGTGTAAGGCCCAACCTTGGGAACTAGCAACACTCCAGCGTTGCAGAACATCATCATGGCGCTGCCGTCCGCTACAGTGCGCCACTGACAGGAGTGACACCTCAGAGCCCGAGATGTCACTCGGCCATCAAGTGCACCTGTGCACCACCCCTGGCCATCCATTGGCCACAGGAGCTTCCTGCGTGCCCGAGGACCGCGTGGCACCCTGCGATTGAGCCCGAGAACTCCCTGGATGAGAAAGGGATTGAGAGGGAAGGGCTTTTGAGAGGAAAGGGCTTTTGGGAGGAGAAGGGCTTTTGGGAGAGAATGGTTTTTGGCAAAGAGATCTAGAAGGGTTTGTAGAGAAGAGTTTGGGAGAGCATGGAGAGAGGTAGAAAAGAGAGAGAGAAAAGAAAGAAAGAGGAAGCCCAGGGAGTGTAGAAGCTATAGAGAAAGCATCTCCCGGGCACCAGAGAGATTATCTCCTTGTACCTCGATCCACCCAAGATAATCCAACAAAGCAGGACATAGGGTTGTTAGTCGAAGGGCGGCCCAAACCTGGGAAAAAATGTCTGTGTGTGCTCCGTGTGTGCTGTGTGCTTGAATCAGCATGTTCCTTTGTCAACGTTGAGGCCAGAACGCCTTCGTGCCCACTATCGAACAAATAGGGGGTGTCCAACATCCCCGATGTCAGCGTAGGTGAGACGCGCCATTTATAGTTGGCCATCATTTCTTAATAAATGCTCCATTGAATCCATCAGGCCTAGGTGATTTATCAGGAGACATATGTTTTACTATATTGTCAATTTCCTCATTGCTAAATGGTTCTTCAAGGCTAGATAAATCCACATGGGTTGGTGGTTGAATAAGTGACTGTAAATCAAACTGCATAGTGACATTCTCAGAGTGTCCAATTCTATTTATTGAATGATTGCCAAATTAGTGCAGCTTTTGCTTCATGGTCATCAATCACTCTCCCATCATCACTGGTGATATTAGCAATAAAGTTGTTTTTGTAGTTCTGTGTGGCTACAATGTGGAAAAACTTTGAGTTTTCACCTCCAAGCTTGGCCCATTTAATTTTTGCTCTATTTTTCTAGTAGATTCTCTTGGCCTGAAGGAGAGTTAACTAGTGATCCTTTAATGCCTTTCTAAAAAGTTTCTCCTAGAGAGATAGGGTTCTTTGCTCTTCCAGACCATCCAATGAAGCCAGGACAAAGTTGCAAGAGTCAATAACTTTATTACGGTGAGATAAGTTTCCGCTCCATTCTTTCAGACCATATCTCAGAGCCTTAAACCTTGCAGTAATGTCAACTGTAGAGTTACACTAGAAAGCTGCATTATTCTAGTGGGTTTGTATAGTCTCTTCAAATCCCTGAAATTCCATCCTCAAACTTGAAAATGTTTGCTTTAGGAATTGATGATACAATCTGAATCTGGATTGGGATATAAGCAGATGTTAGTTTAGCCAGGGGGTGGCCAGGGTGTTGGGGAAAGTGGTTGTCTAGGAGGTGCTGGAAAATACCTAGTCTAATCTTTCCAGTAATGGGTTATCGTGCATGTTGCTCCATGTAAATTCTCTCCCTTTCAGAGGTATTTCCTCCAGATCCAGGTGATGGGTAATCCTATTAAAGAGCAGCATGTTGTTGGTGTCACCTCCATATCTGTTTCTATCCTCTAGTCTCCTGATAAGGTTAAAATCACCCATTATAAGCCAGAGGTCCATCTATGATGTGTCAAGGTTTTGTAGCCAGGTAACAAACTCTTGTCTATCTTCAGCAATAGTAGTTCTATAAACATTTGTAAGGTACCAGGTCTCTGAGCTTAGCTTGCAAATGAATTTGATACTTATATGGAATCTATTTTGGTGGATAACAGTACCATCAAATAGGTTGCGATCCTAAATAGTTATAATGCCACCAGGGTTTCCAAACGAGGGAACATAGCCAAAATGACCGAATCTTCTTGGGAAGAAGTTATGAATATATGATTTGTAAAAGTGTTCTCTATTAGTTTCCTAGAAACGCATAATATTGCATTCATCATTTTTTTAGCTTAATATCATCCCACATTCTCGTGGAGTTAATCCCTCTCAGATTGTAGTCTAATATGGTCTAGTTTTTACTCATTGGGAAACCAGCTGAGCTTCATGGGACCAGGAAAAGTTAATAATCCTAGGGTGGGACTCATACATACAGAGTCACAATACACCACGGCATAGGGAGATAAAACTAAATAGCAAACAAAATTAAAACTCTGACTAAGAAAATGTCTCACAGGAGGCACAAAGTGATTATTATAGAATGCAGAGCATAGCTATAGGTCCGAGACAGGCAAATGGATAACAAATAAGTTTGGTTGTCAAACAAAAAAAGATAGATGTAGAATAGCGCAGAGAGCAAGGTATATGCTTTTAGCCCTTGAAGATAGGGATTGAAAGGTTCACATGTTATCATAAGAACTGTCATAATTGAGATTATCTTCAGACAGATCCTCAGGATTCATCTGACATGCCCCAGTGCCAATAGCCTGCAGAGTTTGCACAGGGAGATGAGGTGGTTCCCCAGCAGATTTGTCCACCAGTAGAGCTTCATAGACAGGACCTGGTGTAGCATTTGCCTTGGTTTTCTTCTGTTTCTTTGGCTTGACTTGAGTATCCTTCTTTTCCTCCACAACAGGGGCCTTATCTTTGTATCCGGAATTGCTTGTAACAATCCTACCACTTCTCCTCACAACTTCCACTAAGTTTGGTGGGTTTTTCTTTTTAGCTTTGGCTTTAGTGATACTGGTTCATCAATCTCAGTGATCTAGGTAGTTGATGGTATTATCGGGTCATTGTCATCAATAGTGTTGATCTATAGGTAGCATTTGCTCTTAGCACTAGACAAACTATCAACATCAACAATTTTACACTAGGCATTAATCACAGAGGAGCTGCATAGGACAGGTAAAACAGACTTTGAAGAGCTGGCTAGGTGACAAATTTTTCCTTCATGGGTTCAATGTGATCAAAAGTTAGATGGTTCATGTGGTCCATTGATCCCTGATGATTAGTAGCAAAATCTTCCATAATAATGTCCGTGTCCATAGGTTCCTCCGATTCCTCCATATTGGCATCCTCATCCTCAAGGTGAGCTGTAGGGGAAAAATATCCTCAATCACATTGTCCACAGCATCTGTTGCAACATTGTTCCCAGCAGGTGAAACAAAGTTGGGTTCAGGTACAACGGGGGCAACAACTTCCTCAGGGTGGGGTACCCACCTTTGGGATGTCAATGTTTTGTTGTGCTGGTGCAGTCGGGGCAACTTGTGTAGCAGGAACCTGAACTTGTCCTTCATTGTCAGCATGCCACATAGAAAAATCATCAACAATGATGGGGATAAGGTGCGGGATTTAGCCATGTGGTGGGAGTGGGTCTTCATCACCTTCTACATCACTAAGAAAACGAGCAGACATGATCACAGTAGGGCATGACTAGCTACCACCACGTCCTTCATCTCATGTGTTCTAGACAATGACAATGCTCAGGGGAAATCTATCAATATCAAAAACTTTGACTTTGACCAGTACTTTGTCCCTTTCAGGATTGATTCTATTCCAAACAAGCAGGCGTCCATATTGGGCCATGGATGTGATGATCCAGTCAGGATCCCATCACTCTTGTGGGAAATTTGCAATGGAGAGGCAGACATCATGAGTGAAAGTTGTTGATCTATGATTGATACAATGGTTCCGCTCCACTACATGCATAACAGATTCACCAATAAAATATGGGATATTCTCTATTGCATTGTCGCGATCAATCACACCTCCAAATCTAACCTGAGCAGTACCCATCCCACAGTGAGAGACTTGCCTAACCATGTAAACTGTATTCTCAAACTAATAAGTGATCAAAGTGGTAGTACCTTGGAACATGTCATGAGATGATGTCGGAACAATGGTGACCACAGCCCAATCATCGCAGACAACAGGAAGCTTGCCACCAAGCACCACATAGCCATGATGTGGGATAAGCCCATTGTTGGGGATGTAGCCGCTGCTAGGGGAGGAAGGGAATGGGGTCGTAGGGGTAGTTTGCCATTGTCGACTCACGAGCGGAGTTTTCTACGAGGAGTGTTTTACTGTAGCTTGGGGAAAAAGAGGAGGAAACGTCGCTGTTTATCAGATAATGGAGTATCTTTAGAAACTGCCCTATAAAACTCCTGGAATTTTTCCTTGAGAAACAACTACGTGATATATGCCCATAGTTATAGCAGATTCTGCACTGAATTTGGTTACAACAATTTTTGATGAGGTGAGCATCTACGAGACACCTGGAACAAGTGAAATGGGCTGAAATTGGCATTGGCTGCATAGGAGGGATGCCATTAGAGTTGGCCTGACTTGGACTTCTGGCCTAGTTGTGCATCACGTTTGAAATGGCGAGATTCCCGTTGTGCTAATGCTGATGTGGCACCGAAGGAGTTGTTGTGATCGGGATTAATGGTAGCAAAATCGGATCAGCAGATCTAGGCCCCAATGGTGTAAGATTAGCGCCTGAGAGTGGTAGATGGTTGTAATCTGGTTGATTAGATCAAAGATCAGATGCAATGCATCAAAAGACACAACAAAATGGGATTGGGTTTCTGGTGAGACGTCGATCACATGGGTGTTTAGAGGCAATAGAGGATCTGTTATTCCTGGGTTTAACCCAATCATTATCTTGTTCCTGGTACCAAATTTGCTCCTCACGAATCCAATTAGGCCCTCCAAACCCCACAAATAAAAATAGCATTTGAAATGGTTGTAGGAGAAAGATCTCTTATTGTGGATTAAAAAGCCAACTGCTTTGGTTCTCATAGCTAATCTAAAGACCCGACCAGATAGATGCTCAACCATTAATTCATCAAAAGCACCACCCAAGCATGCCGAGAGGGCAAGACTGGCATTCAAATTGTCCAGGAGAAAGATAGAACGACCAAAAGAAACAACAAGATAGAACAAATTTGAGGAGGAGACCGGGTTGACTGAGTAGGAGAAGAGGTCATTGTCAACACCCGGATTTTTAATCCCAGATGCCTGTTATGTCATACATCGCAATCTTAGGATTACCATTTTTGCGAGACATAACAGATTGGATATCACAGTACATCATGCATTACAAACCATAAATAAGGCCTTACACAAATAAGGAACTCATGATCCAGTCTTAATACAACAAGCAGCGGAATAAATAATAAGCGTAGCGGTGGGGTCCATCTTCAAGGGCATAGGCAATGCTAACGAAGGCAGATAGTCCTAGTTATCATAGCCGTCCTGCTGGCCGTCATCTTGGTAGTCTCCTTCATAGTCTGGCCATGAGAATAGCCAGGGACAAAAAGTCTCATTCATAGTCTTTAAGTACTCGCAAGCTACCACTAACAAGTAAGATAGTTCTAGTGTAAATGCTAACTCTAAGTTTAACTATAAAGTTAAGTTTGAGTCCTAAGCTGAGTTCAGAAACAAAGAAATATAAAATAAAGTTCTAGAATCACTTCATGAGTTGGGAAGCTAGTGTCATAGTCACAACCCTGTTGTGGTCAAGTCAAGATTCATCATTCATTTCATGAGTTATTTTGAAAATATCTGACAACGAAATAGTATGGCCACTCCAACTGTCCATAACCACGGACGCGGATATTCGAATAGTTTGACACTCTATAGAGGTGGTACACTTTCACCACAAGATTCGATACATCTGTCAGGGATAACCCTGAATCATCATACTTAGTATGTAGATAATCAAACATAACCTTTCCTTTACACACCCTAGTATAAGCACCTCTCCTATGAGCATGGCCTCCCAACCATTACAATTTGTCATCTTGGGCACTGCATAGGTGGATAACATCGAGAGGTAGCCTCAGCTCAAACCTGTCCCGCGAGGGAACTAATACTAATGCATATAAACTTCCGCTAAGCCTTACCCAATTTAGCTATTGTGGTTGTACGGTAATTTGGAATGGTATCGCATCCGAATCCAACCATCAATTTTGTAAAAGGGCTAAGGCTCATGCCTCAACATTTTCATCATCATAAACCATTTGTGTTTCTCAACACATGTTAAAACATTTCAATAGAATGACTCATCATTCCAATGTTTTCATAATTCATTTTCACCAAGTATTCCCATCTAAAGTGACTCAAGTTTTGATTTAGCTCTAAGCTACTAAGTTAAAGAGTGTTCACTAATGTTGGATGCTAAGATCAATCTCATGTCATAGAATGACATCTATGGTTATCTAGATAGGTCAAGTTTTATACTCTTTATGCTACCTTCAAAACAAGTAAATAACTTTGATAAAGTAAGGAAGGTAAAGTTTGGAAATAAAACTTGGGGTAGGTACTAGTCAAGTGGTATAAGCAAAGCATGTCTAATGTCTTTGCTTGGGTTATCTAGATTGCAAGGGTTAGCTTGCTTTGTTAGTGATGGCTTGCCTTGTGCAGTGCAGTGGTTGAAGTTTTCTTCCTCCTCTTCTTGGTAGAACTCCTCCTCCTCGAAAGCTTGGTCGGTACTATCGTCTATAAATACATACAGAGTACACAATCACCAAACAATGCTTAACTAGTCTACTTAGCACTCTAAGGCACACATTGGATGATCTAATAGCATCACAAGCATCACAAGGTTCTATTAACTAGTTTCATTCTTTTTATTTGAGAAAAGTAATTTCTACTCATTGAAAAATAACTAAGATTTAATATTCTCCAATTAGAACATGGGATCATATGGACACATGTCAACACCACATATTCTAACATAAGGGAATGTGATTTAAGGGTGGATCATATTTACTTTGGTTTAAGTTTAATATTTAATGATTTAAAGTGACTAGAAATTCCTATATAGCATTATTTTTGTACTAGTCCAAAGTCACTACATGGAAACCTTAATATTATTATATATTCAGATAGGTCTGGTTAAATGTGATTTTTGAGAGTTGGAATCAACTCAAAAGCCATTATGGTTGATTTTATAAAAATGTTTGAATGTGCAAAAGCTTCTGTCTTGTTATTTTTACTAGGAGAGATCTCTAACTCTAAATGAATTACATCCAACGGGCTTTTGTATATATTTTCAGTAGCTTTCTAACAAAATTTGAATCACTCAGTTTGGTTCAGTAGATCATCTAGAATTGATTTTCAAACTAAGGGACAGAAGTGAGTTCAAACTAAAATGGAAAAATCCATATTTGAAATCATGGGCTAGCACTAGAAAGGAAATGGGCCAGCCCAGTGATGCTCAGCGGCGCAGAGGGCGGCTGACATGTTGGTCCCGCTTGTCAGCGAGACTTAAAACCCAAAACGGTATCAATCCATCTGGGCCACACGATTAGAACAGAGATCGACGGCTCACAGTCGTCATTGACAACGGACTCATCGCCGGCGAGACCGAACCCTAAACGGCCAGCAGGGGTCTACTGGGGACGTACCAGGGCTCCAGCTACTGTGGCGAGGCGGGCAAACGAACTGGTGGATGACGACGAGCTCAGGCGAGGTCGCGGCAGGGGCTTTGGTGGACGGAATCAAGGACAGCTTCTCCTCCTCTGCAGCGGGCTCCTCCGGCGCAATTCCGGCGAACTATGGCTCGAGCGGCTCCAGCGAGAGGTGGGGAAGGATCAGTGATGAGAGGAGAGTGGAGTGGTGTGTGGAGTTTGTGCTGGGGAGGGCTCCTTTTATAGGGCGACGAGGGGACCGAATGGCACGACGGTGAGCTCGTCGGTGACGCTGATACAAGCGGCTAGAGGCATGGGCGGCGTAGGCAGACGGTGGCCTTCCTCCTGGCAGTGCTCTACGGCTTCAATGCACAGCTAAGGGCGGTGGCGTTTGGTTGGGAGTGTCCCGCGCTCTGGGAGACAAAGGCGGTGCTCGACGCGGCGCATGGCGACTTTGGGTCACGTGGCGGCACACGGACATGTCTGGCGGGGTGCTGGGGTCGAGGCGGACCGGCGTGCAAGGTAGTGGGTCGAGGGGAGGTCTGTGGCATGCTAGGGGCTAACGCGCTTTGGCGCGCTCTAGCGAGCTCGCAGAGAGAATGTGCGGTGGTGCTAGGGAGTGGTCCAGGGCCTGGCTGGGCTTGGGGAAGGGGCAGGGAGGTGCGGTAGGGTTAGGCGGAGCTAGTGGTGGTGCTGGAACGGCACGGCGCTGTCTGTGGCGCTTTGCCCATGTTTGGCTGGCGGCGACCACAAAGTGGCGGCGCTCCACTGCTGCTGCGGCTTAGGGGTAGGCCGGTGGGGTGTTGGTTGGTCTTAGGAGGGACAAGAGTGATCAATGCAGCTCTAATTGCTCGACAAGATTTGATCAAAACAGTATAAGTTAGGCTCAGTTTGATTTTGCTTGCAAGGTGTTCGACACAATGGCCGCATGAAAATTTTATTTGAATTTTGAAAAGATTTTTGGTGTGTGGTCTGATCTTATGCTTGGGAGTCTCTGGTTGCTAGGAAATGTCAAGGTGTATTGATTTGGTTGGTTTTTGCATAAGTGGGATCTTCTCATATGAACTACATTCAATTTTCAATTGCCATTTAAAATTAGTGTTTGAAAGTTTTTGGTAGATCACAAAGTGGGCCTTGGTACATCACTACATGTACTAGCAAGGGGTGCAAAGATCCACATTTGTTTCTGTTAGTATTTGAGTTCTAGTAATAGCCAAAGTAGGCATGTTGATTAAAATGGCACAAATGACCATTTGGTTCTTTTATTCATTTTGATTTGTTTTTCTTTGGGATTTGTTCGGGAATGATCTAGATGATGTTTATTTCACCTAAGAATCATTTTACAATCAATGGATCACTTAATCATGGCAATTCAAATCAACTCCTAATTTAAATGCACACACATATGAATGCTTTAATAATTTTAATTGGAAAAGTTTTTGTTAACTCTAAATTTGATGATTTGGATATTGATCACTTGGATTAGAGTTTTGGGATGTTACAAACCTTCCCCCCTTAAACAAAATCTCATCCCGAGATTTACGAAAGAAAACTAGGAACTAAAGAGATCTAGGAATTCTATCCTCATGTAATCTTCTCGCTCCCAACTGGCTTCCTCTTCGGTATGGTTGCTCCACTGAATCTTGAGAAACTTGATACTCCTGGTCCTGGTGGTTCTGTAAGCTTCTTCCAAGATATGGATGGGCACTTCACGATATGTCAGGTCCTTGTTGATATCAACAACTCGGTGATCTATATTCTTGAAAACTTCGATCTTCTCCGGCACTTCTAAGCATTTGCGAAGTAACGAGATATGGAACACATTGTGGATGGCTGACATCTCCTCTGACAGCTCTAGTTGATACGATACTTGTCCTCGGCGATTCAGAATCTTGAAGGGCCCGATATATCTGGGGGGCTAACTTTCCTTTCAGACTAAAGCGTTGGGTTCCTTTCAATGGTGAAACCTTGAGATATACAAAATCTCCAACATTGAAAGTCAGGTCTCTCCTTCTCTTGTCAGCATAACTCTTCTGTCTTGACTGGGTAGTCTTGAGGTGCTCATGAACTTTGTGCACCTTCTCTTTGGCTTCTCGGAGAATGTCGGGTCCAAAGATCTGACTCTCTCCTACTTGCGACCAATTCAAAGGGGTGCGATATATCTGCTTGATAACTGTTGTTATATGAGAATTCTGCGAAAGGCAGGCAGTCTTCCCATTTTGATCCATATTCTAACACACAAGGTCTGAGCATATCCTCTAAGATTTGGTTGACTCTTTCAGTCTATCCATTAGTTTGCGGGTGATAAGCGGTGCTGAAATTCAACTTGGTGCCTAATCCTTCCTGGACTTTCTGCCAAAATCTCGAGGTAAACTGGGTTCCTCGATCTGATACTGTGGTCTTGGGGGTTCCATGCAGACTAACAATTCTAGCAATATACAACTCTGCTAGCTTCGAACTTTGGTAGGTTGTCTTGACAGGTATAAAGTGAGCTACCTTGGACAGTCTATCAACGATGACCCAGTTTGAGTCATTTCCCCTACTAGAAGTAGGTAAACCGGTGATAAAGTCCATTCCGACGGAATCCCATTTCCATTCCAGAATCTGCAAAGGTTGTAACAGTCCTGTGGGTCTCTGATGCTCTGCTTTTACTCTTTGGCAGATGTCACACTTGGCAATGTAGCTTCCGATTTCTCTCTTCATCTTGTGCCACCAAAATTGCTCTTTCAAATCTTGATACATCTTCGTTCCTCCGGGGTGGATAGAATAAAGAGTATCATGAGCTTCCTTCATGATAACTTGCTTTAGCTCCGAATCTGCTGGCACATAGATACGACCTTTGTACCACAGCACTCCTTCTTCGTCTTCAGTGAATCCAGGTACCTTTCCTGTACCAATACGACGTTTGATTCTGTCGATACTTTCATTTCCCTTCTGGGCGTCCTTGATTTGGCTAATCAAAGTGGGTTGAAGTTCAATGCTAGCTAAGAATCCTTTGCTAACAAGCTCAGTTCTAAACTGCTCCAACTCCTCATACAAACTTGGTTGCTTCTCCTTGATCATGGTGTTTAGCATACACGGCAATCTGCTAAGAGCATCCGCTACCACATTGGCTTTGCCGGGGTGATAGTGAATGTCAAGGTCATAATCCTTGATTAACTCTATCCATCTCCTTTGCCTCATATTTAGCTCCTTCTGAGTGAAGATATACTTCAAGCTTTTGTGATCTGAGTAAATCTCATAGCGATTACCCATCATATAATGACGCCATGTCTTAAATGCCAAAACTATGGCTGCTAATTCAAGATCATGGGTCGGATAGTTCTGCTCATGCTGCTTTAGTTGTCGAGATAGATACGCGATGACTTTGCCTTCTTGCATCAACACACATCCGAGACCAATCTTGGATGCATCACAATATACATCAAACGGCTTCTTGATATCTGGCATGATCAATATTGGGGCTGATATCAATCTCTTCTTCAACTCTTGGAAACTGGCTTCACACTTGTCGGTCCATTCAAACTTCTTGTCCTTCTTCAACAATTGGGTCATGGGTCTGGCAATGCTTGAGAATCCTTCTACAGACTTGCGGTAATATCCCGCTAATCCGACAAATGCACGGCCTTGGGTTTGAGTGGTTCAGGCTTCCCATTCTTCGACATCTTTGATCTTGGCGGGATCAACAAAGACTCCTCCGGCAGACACAATATGTCCTAGGAATCCTACTTCTTTTAGCCAAAACTCACACTTGCTGAACTTGGCATATAACCGATGCTCTCTCAGGGTTTCTAGGATGATTCTCAGATGTTGCTCATGCTCTTCTTCTAACTTGGAGTAGATAAGGATATCGTCGATAAACACAACGATAAACTTATCTAAAAAATTCATAAAGATCTTATTCATGAGATTCATGAAATAAACAGGGCATTGGTTAATGCAAAAGACATGACCGTATACTCATATAAACCATAGCGAGTAGTCAAGGTGGTCTTCAGAATATCCGTTGCACGAATCTTAAGTTGGTGATAACCAGTCCTAAGATCAATCTTTGAGAATACCTGGGCTCTAGTCAACTGATCAAATAGATCTTCTATCTTTGGCAAAGGGTACTTGTTTTTGATGGTGACATCATTCATCTTTCTGTAATCGGTGCACAGATGGTTGCCTCCATCTTTCTTGTCGACGAATAACACTGGTGATCTCCATGGCGATGCGCTTGGTTGAATCAAGCCTGTTGCTAACATGGCATCCAACTGCTTCTTCAATTCTACTAACTCTGTGGGGTTCATGCTATAGGGTCTCTGGGCAATGGCTCCGGTTCCGGGGATTAGTTCGATAATGAACTCAATATCCCTATCCGGGGGCATACCTGGCAATTCATTTGGGAATACGTCGAGGTATTCACAGACTACTCGGACTTGGTCTATGGTGGGTAGGGCTAGACTCTCGTTGCACTTGAATTGACGGGGTAAGGTTTCAGATATATGCTCTACTGTTACTCCAGAGCTACTGGTCATGGTGATGGCTTTCTTAGCGCAGTCTATCAGTCCTTTATGCCTTGACATCCAGTCCATACCTAGTGTCGTTGGATTGAGGACAAGTACGCCATGAGGGGGTCCTCGAGGCATGCGACAGAGAGGGGTGTGAGACATACGATGTTCCGGGATGGTGAGCACACAAGTTTACCCAGGTTCGAATCCGCCGTCTTTGGACGGACCCTACTCCTGCTAGCAATTCAGCAATACGGCAGAGCCGAAATATGGGTTACAAGGGTTTCGCCCGTGCGAGTTGAGAGTGTAGACTATTGAGGTGGTGCCCTAAAGGCTCTCCCTAGGACGGCTTATATAGATATCCGGCCTAGGGTTTACAGGAGAGATCTATCCGGCTACGACTAAGAGTCAGTTACAGAGTACATCTTGAACAACAAGTAATACTATGGGCCTAAGTCGGTAAATCTTCTGGGCCTTCTCGTAGCCGGATTGGACTCCATCTTTCTCCCTGACTGGGCCGCCCGTGAAGCAAATCTCTAACCCGAAGTGGGCCACCCTGGTTAGTGAGGAACTGTGAGGATACCCGGAAAGTATATCCCCAACAGCAGCCCCTGGAAGTCTCCAAGATCCAAAGTCGGATTTACCATCGTCTAGCTTGATCTTCGGCTTGCAGAATCTTGAAGGGTTCCTGAAACTTCACAACAAAAAATATGATCCGGGTCTTAAAAATAAGTCGGGCCTATCAACAGGTTACACGGATTTTCCAGCTTGATTTCAAACTAAGCTAGAATTAGGTCTGTAACAAAACCTGACATAAGTCATGGTCAGGTCACGTCATCTGACAGACATCCTGTCAGCACGACTGTTGGTGGGTCCGCGGTTCGTGGAACTGAGACGTCGTTTCAATGCGTGCGCGGAGATCGAGGCGACGTAATCATCGCGTGGGTCCTTCCTAGTTCCTTCCACGACGCGTGGCGGTTACACTGTAGCATTTGCATGAATCTTGGCGCAGTTAGGTGGATATAAGGGGTGAGGATTCTTCTCCTCTTCTCTTCACCTGTCCTTTGCCTTTTCCTATCCTCCCAATCTTCCTGCACGCACAGAGCTCCTCTGCTTTCCCAAAAAACACCCAGCGCCGCCCATCCTAGGTCAACCACTCACCGGAGAAATGGCTTCTTCTTCCTCTTCCGGCTTGGCGTGACGGCGACCAAGCGGCGTGAGAAGGAAAGCTTCCGCGGGGTCTGGATCCCCTGCGTACTCGACGATGAGAAACTCCAGAACATGGAGACAGAAGGGCTCTTCCGTGCCGTCGACTGGCAGAGCGGCTTCGAGGAAGCCGTCCCCAACCCTCGCGCTGGCGAGCGGGTCCACTTCGGCACCCACCTCAACAGAGGTTTGTCATTCCCTCCCTCAGAGTTCTTCTCCGAGGTGATTGATCATTCTGGTGTCCAACTCCACCATCTTCCTCCCAACTCTCTACTAGAGATGAGCGCTTACGCTTCTTTGTGTGAGGGCTTTCTCGGCATTAGGTCGAGTTTGACCTTATTCCGGTACTATTTTCATGTCCGGAGAAACTCTATCACTGTCGGTGTTCCTTACATCACCGGTACTATTAGTTTTTCACTTAGACGTGAGCGCGCATATCCCAAAATCTTAGACAGTGACTCGGTCAAACAATGGCCAGCCACATTCTTTTATCATAAGGATATTCCGGCTCCCGGCAAAGCCACTGCTTTGCTAGCTTTCATCGACGGAGCTACCACGGCCCAACCGTCTTGGGACGAGGCTCCTCCGGCTCTCACTAACGATCCGATCCTCGCTAAGAGGCGGATCGAATATTTGATCAAACACAAAGGACTGAAGGGATCCGACTTGGTCCAATGCTGGGTCTCACGCCGGATCCAGCCCCTTCCGTACCACGGAAATCGACTGATGCACTCCATCACATCGTCCAAGAAAGACTCCCTCCACATCAGCCCCAAAGCCTACACCACACAGGGCTATATAAGCCAGATCAAGTGGCTGATCAGGGAGCGGATCGAGAGGAGGATCCCGGAGGTTTCTCTGGATATGCATACGGCGGAAAACCCCATAGTGCCAGTAATCTTCTATCAGTACACCTTTTTATGTGTTTCAATCTTTGAGTTACATTGCAATACTGATTTTTCTTCTTTTCAGCTTGCTGACCTCCCCGAGTCAAAATTTGCTCCGCTCGAAGGATATCCTCCAGAGTTTTCTCAAAAGACAGAAGTGGTACCATTGACGGATGCTGCGCTCAAGAAGCGCAAAGCTCCGACAGTGGCTGTTGGCACAAAGGAGGTGCCTGTCGTGAAGAGGTAACTTTCAATCACAACTTCCGCCTTTGTACTTTATTCAGATTCTCTTCTGAGATGTAATGTTTCTGACTTTAGCACATTCTCAAAGCTAAACAGCTCATCAAGGGCAAGGGGAAGGGAACTTCTTCGAAGCCCCTGCGACAGACGAAGCTTACCATAGCTTCTCCTGCCGTGGCTCCTCCGACTCCTGCCCCTCAACCTTCCGCAACACCAGTGACCTCTCCGGATGCCGCAGAAGATCCAGCTCCTTCATCGGAGCCCGTGATCCTTGAATCACAAACTGACGTCACCATGGGTGAGTCAGATTTAGATAAGGGTGAACCCTCTTTGGGTAATGATCCCTCGGAAGAAACCTTTGCCAAAAACCTTATCAGCAATCCAGGACTTGCCAAATTTGGCCTGTCCCAGAAATCTGCTGAAGAGATCGAGCGGCTGGCCAGGCAATGCTTGGAGAAAAGAAACTTATCTGCCGAAGAAGAAGCACAAGAGGCAGAGGATATCAAGCACTCTGACCTTCTTGAACAAGTACGTCTTTGCAACGAGAGGATACGGACCGGTGAGCTTCCAACAGCTCCAGTGGTCCCTCTGACTCTCGCCGAGAAGGTTGCAGTTGAAGTGAACACGAGTTTGGACAAACTTACTCGTGAACAATATGTAAGTCGGAATTCTAACTCTTGTTTTTCCTTTATTTCATACCATATCCTCTAGCCCCCAAGCATGAAGTAGGACAAATAATCCAGGTTTATGCTTCCTTAGGATGCCAAATAACGAACTAGTGTAGCCCCCAAGGCTCGTGCTGATATTAGCAAAAATATTAGCCCGAGTGTTTAGTAGCTTTCTGACTTTGGGTATTCTGACTTACCGAAAGTATGTTCCTATAACCAGGATTTGTTGAAGAATGTCTGTGATAAGCGGAGGGAGATCAAGGCTCTCCGACTTAAAAATGCTGAACTTAAGGTCTCCAAGGATGAAGCCGAAGGTAAGCATTTCGAGACTCAAACCTTGTCTTTCATGTTTTCATAGTCGAACTTTTCTGAACTGTTGTTCTTTTTGACTTATAGCGCTGGTAAAACAATCCCGCGCCATGATTGAAGAGGCCGAGAATCTCAAGACTTTGGTGGTGGAGAACAAGGAGCTTCGGCAAGAGTTGGATCAGCTCAAGGCGGATCATGAAAAAATCATCGCTCAAATCCTTGAATCCTCCTCCATGGCTACTGATGAGCGTGATCGCAAGGTCGCAGCTCAAGATCAAAAAATCTCGGACCTCAATAATGAGCTTAGCGGAGATGGGACCTTTACGAGGCGCTCCGGGCTGAACTCCAGAGTCTTCGGGAAGAGAAGACCAAAATTGACGACATCATTTTCGGTACGTTCCATCTGTCTGACTTTTCCACTTTCTTCGACTTCTATAAATGTCGTATTTTTCTTAACTTGTTTTGTGTATAGGTCCTCTGAACTTGACGGACTCTTCCTCCACCGAGCCCCGCACCCACCGGCTTACCCAAGTCGGCGACCTGCTTCATGACTTCCGCCAATCCCTTGAGGACATCGGCGAAGCTCTCAAGATTCCGGACATGCACAACATGTGGGATTTTCAGGTGCGGGACAAGTCAAAGGAGATGCCGCAACTTGTTCAGGATTGGAACATGTCCTACACGCGGACTGCGGCGCAGAATGCTCTCACCATGGTCATGAGCCACCATGGAAATATGGAAATATGGCAAGTGACCAGAGGGTACTGCAAGGTAGATGAAGACGGCCAGGAGCAGGACCTTCAAGCCATCATGCACTCCTGTGCTGGATATGGGTGTCACGTGGCTGATTTGACCAGCTACGAAACCCCTTTCTTCACCCGCGTGGACACTCCGCCTCCGCCTCTAGAAGAATGAGCAGAAGTTTCCGACGATGACCGCACCGTCTCGAATGTGGATATCTCGGAACGATACCAAGGCGGTGTATCCAGCGAGCCAGCAGCTCCTTCTTCTCCTCCTGCATCATAGATTGCCAGACAAATTTGTATTATTCTGAAAAACATGATGAGTCTGTAATTATGCAGTACTATAATTTTGCTAGTGCTAAGCTTTTGATCTATTCAGCACTTTTGGCTTTAAATATTCGATGCCTGGAATGTTTTCCTAAGCACTTGTATTTTTTCGCCTATACTTATCGTTTATCTGGCTTTCTGCCTCGTCCCTTTCGTGATTCGACTAAACCTTCTGCCGGAAACTCTGCTGAGCAACGGAGCTCAATTGCTAAACCAGTTTAAACTCGGAAACAAAGCCGACTTCTAGTACAAACAATTCACTACTCGGAAAATGCCCGCATCCAGCAATCAGACAAATAATCAAAGTAAAGACTAGAAACTTTAGAGTTATACCCGAGGGTAACAGTTTTAGAATCGGAAATCTAAATCAGAACGAACATGAGCATAAAGTACTTTCAAGCATTCTGGGATTTTCGACAATGACATGATCATTTGGAAATAAGATGGTAAAAACTTCTTAGAAAAAATTGAGGCAACCAAAACTTTTATTTCTCACAGAACATGTACATATATATGACTACAAAGAAGGATAAACTAAGAATAAAAGGGACGTATCTGAGCAATATTCCACGCTCTGTCTAACTCATCCGGATTTGTACTGCCTCCAGCTCTCTTTCTCTTCTTAGTAGCAGGTCTTTCTTTGACTAGCCTCATGTCAGTTAAGTAATATGAACCATTGTGCAATCCTCGACTAACTAAAAAGGGCCCTTCTCATACTGGGGAAAGTTTGTGCTTTCTTTGTTGCACAAGCCGGAGAACCAAATCGCCTTTATTGAAAGATCTGTTTCTAAGTCTCTGGCTATGATACTTCGTAACTTCTGCTGATAGGCTGTTGATCTCATTTCAGCAACAACGCGAACTTCTTCGACAAAGTCGAGATCATTTTGTCGAGAAATCTCGGCATCCTCTTCGATATACGCGTCCACTCTAGGAGAAGTGTGAATCAAATCACTAGGAAGAACTGCTTCTGCCCCATTGACCAAGAAGAAAGGTGTGTATCCGGTTGACCTATTCGGAGTTGTTCGTAAGCTCCATATTACAGAGGGTAATTCCTCCGCCCAAGCCCACACAACACGTCGTAGTGGTGCTTCGAGTCTCGGTTTTAGGCCTTGTAGGATTAACCCATTTGCTCTTTTGACTTGTCCGTTAGCCTGTGGATGTGCGACTGACACAATATCAAGCCGGATATTTTGCTCAATGCAGAATTTGGCCAATTCTCCCATAGAGAAATTACTCCCGTTGTTCGTGATAATGCTATGCGGATAACCATACCGGATTATAACATCCTCGACAAATCTTTTGGTTGTTGCTCCATCACAACTAGTGACAGGTTTAGCCTCAATCCATTTGGTGAATTTATCCACCATCACTAAGAGATGAGTAAATCCACTTGGAGCTCGTTTAAATGGTCCTACCATGTGAAGCCCCCGGACCGCAAAGGGCCATGTTATAGGTATTGTTCGCAACTGATCAGCTGGAACATGAGCTTGTTTGGCGTACTTTTGGCAGCCTTTGCACGTCTTGACTAATCGTTCGGCATCTTCCTGAGCTGTAAGCCAGAAAAATCTGTGTCTAAAAGCTTTTGCCACTAAAGATTTGGCTGCAGCGTGGTGACCACACTCGTCTTCGTGGATTTCCCTTAAGATTTCCACTCCTTCTTCCGAAGATACACAGCGCTGAAAACCCCCAGAAACACTCCGCTTATAGAGCTCACCTTTAACTATAGTATAGGCTTTTGCTCGTCGGATGATCTGCCGGCTCAGCACCTCGTCTTCGGGTAATTTTCCATCTACCAAATAATCAAGGTAGGGTTGAGTCTAGCTGGGAATTACAGCCAGAACTGCTATCAAAGGTGAGTCGGATTTGGTCGGATATTCCTCATCTACTCCCTTTATTGAGGGAACTTTGAGGTGCTCTAAAAAAGCGCCATCCAGGACCTCTTTCCGCATAGAACCTATCCGAGATAGTGCATCTACTTCCTCATTTTTTGCTCGAGGGATGTGTTGAACTTCAAACCCTTCGAACAATTTAGATAGATCATCCACGACAGCTTTATATGCTGCCATGTGCTTATTTGCATTACAAATATCCGACACTTGTTGAGCAACAAGATCCGAATCTCCGTAACACATCAAACGTCGGATGCCAATATCCTTAGCAATCCGGATTCCATGTAGCAGTGCTTCATACTCAGCAATATTATTTGTCGCTGTGAAGTGGATCTGCAACACGTATAGAAGTTTATCTCCTTGGGGTGATTTGAGCACCACGCCAGCCCCCGACCCCCCTCGAGCCTTAGACCCATCAAAATAGAGGGTCCAATATTCTGACTCAGGGAGGATCATGTTCTCCTTCGTCTCTGTCCAATCAGCGACAAAGTCAGCAAGGATCTAGGATTTAATTGTTGTCTGAGGTTTATACTCAATATCAAAAGCGGAAAGCTCTATGCCCCATTTGGCGACGCGTCCTGTGGCGTTACTATTGTTGATTATATCTCTCATGGGAGCTGTGCTCACCATGGTAATTGGATGCTCCTGAAAATAGTGTCGTAACTTACGAGATGCTAGAAAAACACCGTAAGCCAACTTTTGATAATGTGGATACCGCTGTTTTGACTCTGTCAGGACTTCACTGACAAAGTAAGTCGGACGCTGCACCAGGTGCTCCTGATTTTCCTCCGGTCTCTCCACCACCATGACGATACTAACGACCTTATTTGTCATAGCAAGATAAAGCAACATCAACTCTTGGGGCTCCGGTGCTGCAAGGATAGGAGCAGATGAGAGTACTTTCTTCAGGTCTTGTAGTGCAGCTTCATCTTCATTAGTCCAAACAAATTTTTTTGTCTTTTTCAGTAGTTTGTATAACGGTGCAGCTCGTTCACCAAGCCGGCTTACAAACCGACTGACTGCAGCAATGCAACCAGTTAGTCTTTGTACGTCCTTCAGGTGAGTTGGCCTGGAAATATTGAGTATAGCCTTGATTTTGTCCCGGTTCACCTCTATGCCTCTTTGAGACATGATGAAACCTAAAAAAATCCGGCTGGTATTCCAAAGAAACATTTCTTCGGGTTAAGCATGATGTTGTATTTTCGTAGATTGGCAAATGTTTCCTCCAAGTCAGAAATCAGTGTTTCCTTCTTTTTGGACATCACTGCGATATCATCCACATATGCCTGTACATTGCGTCCGAGTTGGTCGTGGAGGCAACGCTGCATCGTGCGCTGGTACGTAGCTCCTGCGTTCTTTAGCCCAAAGGGCATCATAACAAAACATAAGGTTCCGAAGGGGGTTATGAATGAAGTTTTGACTTTGTCAGATTCCTTCATCTGGATTTGGTGATAGCCGGAATATGCGTCGAGAAAACAGAGGAGTTCCGAGCCTGCCGTAGAATCAATTCTAGGCAGAGCTAACGGATCTTTTGGACAAGCCTTGTTCAAGGCAGTATAATCAACACACATCCTTAAATCAGTGGTGTCCTTTTTAGGGACCATTATAGGATTAGCCGACCACTCAGTGTGGATGACCTCTTCTATGAATCCGGCTAACTCGAGTCGTGCTAGTTCCTTAGCTATTGCCTTACGCTTTTCATCGTTGAAACATCGTAAGGACTATTTGACGGGTTTAGCGTTCGGGTTTACACTTAAAGAGTGCTCGGCAAGTTCCCTAGGTACTCCGGTCATGTCAGATGGCTGCCATGCAAAGATATCTTGATTTGGTTGGAGGAACTTGACAAGCGCGCTTTCCTATGCGCTACCTAGGCCTACGCCTATCTGGGTCACCTTGGAAGGGTCATCATCCTTCAAAGGCGTCTTCTTCGTCTCTTCTGATGCCTTGAACTCCAGATTTGGCTTTGTTACCTCCTTCTTCGTTGCGGGCATCTCAGACGGATCTATGTTCTTCTTGATTTCCTGGTACTCGGGCGCAAAGATGACTTGACAAAAGGCGGCATTTCCATCCTCGCACTCTCGCGCTTTCTTCGGGTCTCCCTTGATGGTGATCACGCCGTTGGGACCTAGAATTTTCATCATATTGTAAATGTTACACAGACGAGCCATAAAAGCCCAGTAAGCCGGACGTCCGAATATAGCGTGGTACGCGCTCTTGAACGGGACCACTTCGAAGGAAAGTGCCTCCGTCCGATAGTTCTTTGGAGTTCCAAAGGTAACATCCAAAGTGATCTCTCCTAGGGAATTGGCTTGTCTTCCTGGGACAACTCCGTGAAAGATCACAGAGCTATGGTTCAGCTGTGTTTCCGAGATCTTCATCCGGCGTAGCGTTTCGACATAGAGAATATTGATACTGCTACCACCGTCCATGAGGGTCTTGGAGAAACCATAACCGTCAATAAGTAGATTGACGATTAAGGCGTATTTTCCTCGCCTGTGCAACTTAGGCGGATGATCAGCGCAGTCAAATGTGATTGCCACTTCTGACCACTCCAGGTACTGGGGGACAGCTGGAACTGTTGCATTGAGCTCATGTAGAACTGCTTTTTTCACCTTTGCTGGTTGAGATCCAAGGAAAGTGACATAAGTGTCCTTTTTGGTGGGAAATTTTTTCTTCCCTTCCATCTTGGGATTTGAAGCATTAGCTTCCTCCATGTCGGAATCTTCCTTGGTCTGTTTTTCCTTTTCGGGATTCTTCTTTCCCTTCTTCCGCTTAGCTTTGTAGCCCGCGGTGTCATCTCTTTTGATGTCGTCATTGAAACGACATTCGGCGTTGGTGTGGGACGAGCCCCCATTGGCGTCTAAGTGATGCACACATGGGTTATTGGCAATGTCGGCCCAAGAGTAGGTTTTGCCTGGTTGTTGGTCTCCTCTACCTTGGACTCTTGAAGTTCCACACCCACGCCCGCGGTCTGCACCGTGTCCTCCTCGTCCCCCAGACACGAAAGTAGCAGTGACCACTGCCGTTTCCGCGTTGGGTTTTTCTTCCGAGGTATTTTTACGCTTCTAAGCTTGTTGCTTTGGTTGTTTTGCTGACTGTGGCACAACTAGGGCATTGAGTAATCCCTCTGCATCATTGTCGACATCTGCATACTTGCTCGCTATTTCTATCATCTCTCCCAGATCAGTGACCTTGTCACACTTCAAGCGATGGCGTAGTAGACCAATTGGGAGACCTGCAATGAAAGCTTCAATCGCAGTTTGATCGTTTACCCCTTCACAGGAGTTCTTGGTGTCGATCCATCATCCGAGGTAATCCCGGCAAGTTTCTCCGGCCTTTTGGGTGCAACGCTATAGGTCTCCGACCGTACAGGGCCTCCGATATGTGCCTTCAAAATTCTGAAAGAACGCACTTTGCATGTCATACCAGTTGTGGATGGTCTTCACCGGAAGTTCATTAAGCCATGATCGTGCCGTCTTCCACAACATAAGTAGGAGATATCGGGTTGCGACCAGGCTGTTTTTGCCTTTGGCGATGCAGCAAGCTTGGAAAAAATCCTGTAACCAGGTATCAGGCCGAGCAATGCTGTCGTAGGCTTGGATATGTCTTGAGATAACAAATCCTTCCGGGAATTTTGTAGCTCTGATGCGTGGTCTGAAGCACTTTGGGCCCACGTAGATATCATTGTTTTCGTAGCGTTGCGCATCTATGTTGGAATTGATCCTGTGTCTTGCATCATTCGGGGATAGAGATCGTCCTAAATGTCGGCTGTGGCTGCGGCGCCTTGGAGCCGGACTTCGGCTTCTGCCACCACCTCCTCCACCATGTCGTCCTCCTTGTCCCCCTTGAGAGTCGTTGTGATGACTACTTGGTGGAGAGGGTGGGGCTGCTGGATTGTTTCCGGCTGATCGCCGGCCTCCGTCCGGAGCGTCATTGTTCCGGTTCTAGGGAGGGTGTTCACTACGACAAGCCCCCTTCCGGCTTGTACCAGCGTGGTTTCCATCGTTCCTTCGTTCGTTGTTCCCGCTATGGTGAGGCTCAGCCGGACGGCTTGCATGTCTAGGAGGTGGCATTTTTTGACGATCCTCCTCCCGACATTTCTCTTTATCTTCTCCCCTTCGATCGTTTGACTCACGTCGGGGAGGATTCCTTGGATATAGTGCAGCAATGGCATCTTGCTCCGCCACTGGAACGACGTTGCTCCAGTCACGTGTGGTTCTGTGATGTCGTCCTGATGCTCCGGTTCTAGAATAGTTATCTTCCCGTCGGTCGGAACGGTGACGCTGTTCCGGAATGCGCTGGGGCCTTATATCATTCCAGGCTGAGTCCATGTGACATTGGTCGGATTTCGAGACTAGTTTTCCACTTCCGGATTTCGCAGCCATCTATTGCTCCAGACCCTTGGTGAGTAGCTTGATGCCCAATCGAACCTGTTTTGGGCCTGGGTTATTAGATAGAATATCTCGAGCTGCGACAGTGTTCTATACCGGTGTTGGGTACACCAGGTCTCCTTTGCTGTCGAGCCGAGGCATCCCTAGATCTCCTTCAAAGAGTACCCTGTTTACCTCCGGAAATTTACCATCACCTATGTAACATTTCCGAGTCTTCTGATGCAACCAAGACATGTAATCTTTAGTTGCCATGCGTTTCTTTTCTCCCTCGATGTTTTTAGCTTCATCTAGGAGTTGTTGACGATGCGCTTCTAGGGACTGGGCCCTTTCATCCAGTTCTTCAGTAGTGAGTTTTGCAGTTGTAGGGATAGGTGTGGTTAATGTAGCATCGATGAGTTTATGCGCACCTTCCGTGATCACGTGTCCATCCACCGATTCTTCTTTTTTTGGCTCTTCTGGGATAAGTGCTCCATCCGAGTCTTCCTCATATTCCTCGGCGATCACCTCCTCTATCAGAGGTCTTTTGCCAGGGTCTTGTTCTTCTTATTTTCCTCCTTGGCAGCGCCGGTAGCAAAGACGGCTTTGGGTCTGTTTCCCGGAGTCAAGCTCTGATCAGTACTTTCGGACATCTGGACCTCAGGATTGTCTCCGATGTCCATGTCATCCTGCGCTTTGGGAGAGTGTGCCCCGGATCCTTCATCCATGGCTTCTCCTTCTTCTGTAGCTTTGGAGTTATACTCCTCTTCGTATTCCGCGGAGAAGTTTCGGAAATCTGCTGACGTCATCGATTCATCCGAGGATGCGGGTACGTCGGTGTTTGTTCCAATTGCCTCCAGCACAGAGTCGGTGTTTTCTCCAGCATCGGCAGAGCCGGATCCGGATCCCACATATCCGACAAAGTGCGATGCGTGCTTCCTGAGGTACCTGTGGCTTTCGCGATCAGCAATGTCAAAACTTTTGATGGTCTCGAGAATTGTATCTGCGCTTGCATCTTGCATTATCATACGTCAAAGTGTGTACCTTAGGAAAGGTCTGTCTGACCCAGCACCATCAGAGCCGGAATCAGTGTCGTTGATGATCTCCGCCTGGATTTTGACTTCCGTGGGCGGGTCGATCTGGGATACGGCTTCTCCAAGGAGATCCACTCCAGCTTCGACTTGGGCCGCTAGGTCTTCCTCAGGCTCGGATTTCTCCACTATCTCCGCCACTAGTGCGGGCTGGGTGGGTTTAGGGTTTTCTGAGATCCGGAACTCTGCCGCCTCCGTGGACAAAGGGGACCCAGAAGATTCTTCTGCCTCTATCATCACCGCTAGGGTGGGTGGGCAGGGTCAGCAAAACCGATGTAGACATCGATCTCGCCAAAATACATGATTGTGTAGGTAGTCACGGCCTCCCTAGCCGGGATCCACGTCTCGTCGAGAACGATGAGAGGGACGTCGCTGGCGTAGAGGATGCGACCAACGGCGATGGTCTCGTCGATTCTGATTCTTGCTGATTCTCCTTGGAACGCAGATCCAAAGCTCACTTGCCCCACGGTGGGCGCCAACTATCGTCGGATTGAGGACAAGTACGCCATGAGGGGGTCGTCGAGGCGTGCGGAAGAGAGGGGTGTGAGATGTACAGTGTTCCGGGACGGTGAGCACACAATTTTACCCAGGTTCAAATCCGCCGGCTTTGGATGGACCCTACTCCTTCTAGCAATCTAGTAATACGGCAGAGCCGGAATATGGGTTACAAGGGTCTCGCCTGTGCGAGTTGAGATTGTAGACTATTGAGGTGGTGCCCTAAAGGCTCTCCCTAGGACGGCTTATATAGATATCCGGCCTAGGGTTTACAGGAGAGATCTATCCGGCTACGACTAAGAGTCAGTTACAGAGTACATCTTGAACAACAAGTAATACTATGGGCCTAAGTCGGTAAATCTTCTGGGCCTTCTCGTAGCCAGATTGGACTCCGTCTTTCTCCTTGACTGGGCCGCCCGTGAAGCAAAGCTCTAACCCGAAGTGGGCCACCCTGGTCAGTGAGGAACTATGAGGATACCCGGAAAGTATATCCCCAACACCTAGTACTACTTCCAATCCTTTGGTTCCAAGTACTATAAGGTTGGCATAAAAATCTATCCCATGTATTCTGATAGGCACAACTTTGCAAAATTTTCTAGCTTTTGTAGTTGATCTAGGGATTTGAACTATCATGACATGCTTCAAGTTGGTTGGGTGGATCTTACTAGTGCATGCAAATTCTTCGGTGACAAAATGAATGTGATGCTCCCGAATCAAACAATACTCTTGCTAAAACTGAGTTGACAGAGAACATACTGAGCACTACGTATGGCGCTTCTTGGGCTTCCTCGGTGTTCATGTGGATGAGACGGCCGTTGCGGTTGTGAGGGTTCCCTGGGGCAAATCTTCTCCTGGTTGAACACGACGCTGCTGTTGAGCTGGGGCATTCACATTGGCAATGGCGGCAGTCTTCTTGGGACACTTATTGGAATAGTGACCCTTCACTCCACACTCGAAACAAGTTATCTGAGACTTGTCTTTTGATGCGACAGGCATAGCATTGCTGTCAGTTCTAGGTGCAGTGTTGTTGTTGTTATTGTTGTTGTTTTTGGGAGGGGCACGGTTGAAATTGCTGGTGTTGCCGGGGTTGTTGTTGTTTCCTCCAGACTTCACATTGCCTCCGCTTCGGTTGGGTAGCTTGGGCGAGACATTGGGGGTCGGTTGTTCCTTGGTGCATATCCTGGTGAGGGGTTGGGACGGTACTTCCGCTGGATCCAGCTTTGCTGCATCACGACGCTTATGCGGTTGTCGTTTGCCTGGTTAATCTTCCCTTCCATCTGAATGGCAGAGTCGACTAGCTCTTCGAGATCCTCGAAGCGGATGTTGACGAGGACAGTCTGCATCTCATCATGCAGTCTGTTCATGAATCTCTCCTTCTTCTTGGCCTCCGTGTTGATCTCATTAGGTGCATACCTTGCAAGGGATAGGAATCTGTCACGGTACTCTACCACAGTCATTCTGCCTTGCTTCAACTCTTCGAATTCATCCCTCATTCTGGTAACTAAGCCCTACGGCACGTGGGTGTGGCTGAACTTGATTTTGAAGGCTTCCCATGTCATCACTTGACCATGGTTAATCAGGCGGATGCTGTTCCACCATGCTCTTGCATCTCCTGCCAAATAGTGGGTAGCAAAGAGAACCTTCTCATTGTCATCAACTCTGGCTACTTCCAAATTGTTCTCCATCGTCTGCAACCAGACATCTACATCTAATGGGTTCTCCGAAGTGCTAAAGATTGGGGGATTGGTATTTTGGAAGTTCTTCAGCTTGGATCCTTGATGATCCTGATTTCCATGCCCTTGGTTGTTGAGAGCCATCTGGGCAATCTGTTGCAGTGTTGCTAGATTAGCTTGGCACTCTGCCCTGCTTGCTTCTCTGTCTGCGATAAGATTCTGCAGGATCTGCAGCATTGGGTCCTGTGACGAGCTGCTCTCTCCTTGGTTTCCACGAGTCATCTGAAGATTGATGTAGATAAAGGGGTAAGAGGGAAAGTTCTAAGGTTAATAGTTTTGGCTTCAAAGCTAAAACTTTGAGTTTAACTCAGGTTTTGCAACTAACTCCATTTCATTCATTCAAACAAGCACACGATACAAACACACACATCACAACAACAAAGGAAAACATATGGTTTTAAGAACCATTCTGCAAGCTACGATACATTGGGACCGATACATCTCATGCTACGATAGTGATCTAGTGCATCTACTCACCGTTGATGAAGTCGGAGTCCTCATCATCAGTGTAGAAGTCCACGGCATCCTCCTCCAGAAAGTCATCATCATTGCTGAGGTAAGAATCCATGTCTCCCTGGATGTCTTCACCCTCCTCTTCTTCCTCCTTTGCTGCCAGCTGAGCTTCTTCCTCCTTAACGGTCTTCTCGAGGTCGGCCACCTTCTTGCAAAGATGGGCGATGGTGCGATCCTTCTTCTCGCGCTGGAGGCGAAGAGACTGACGGTCCTTGACAAGCAGTGAGAAAGTCTGGGCCTTCTAGGCGGCAATGGCACGGTTGTGGTTGGCAAACTTTCTAGCATTGTCCAATTCCTTCTGGCGATCATACAGCAGGAAGTCAAGGTTCTCCACTTGACGCTTCAGCTTCGAGTGACTTGGCATCTCTATCGGCATTCCCATGAAGTCACGCCTTGCATAGTGAGCAAAACGGGTTCCTTGGATTTGGTTGACACTGAGGGCACATAGACGTGCGAGAGCTTCATGCATTGCCCTGGCTAATCCATCTAGCCAGTTGTTCTCTCTCACGGAGAACTAGATTCTCCCGGACGTTGGTGCTTCTATGATTCCTCGAAGATCAGCGGTGACTAGCCACTGTAAATCTCCTCCTGGCGGTCCTGGAAGTTGAGCTCCAAGAAACTCTAGATGTGGGCGTCCCAATAACTCAGACAAAGAATCTAGATCCCTCTCGAAGATCAGCTGGCCTCCGTTGCCCAATTGGTAGAACTTGCTGAATTGAGTCTCCATCTATAAGAATTTAGGATGAGGAAGTTAGTGAAGTGATCAAGTGTGTCAAATTTTAGGTAGTAATGTAAGAATTGGAGGAACATGAATTTTTGAGAAAGAATGAATTCCCAAAGATAAGAGAGGAAATACTTTTTCATAAATACTCACTTTGGTTTTGAAATTAAGTTTTTGTTTGGACGTCCATTCTAACTAGGGTCTCCTATGGTCAGGATGGCTCTGATACCAACTTGTCAACCCCCGGATTTTTAATCCCAGATGCCTGTTATGTCATACATCGCAATCCCAGGATTACCATTTTTGCGAGACATAATAGATTGGATATCATAGTACATCATCCATTACAAACCATAAATAGGGTCTTACACAAATAAGGATCTCATGATCCAGTCTTAATACAACAAGCAGCGGAATAAATAATAAGCGTAGAGGTGGGGTCCATCGTCAAGGGCACAGGCAATGCTGACGAAGGAAGATAGTCCTAGTTATCATAGCCGTCCTGATGGCCGTCATCTTGGTAATCTCCTTCATCGTCTGGCCATGAGAATAGCCAGGGACAAAAGCCATGAGTACTCTTTAAGTACTCACAGACTACCACTAACAAGTAAGATAGTTCTAGTGTAAATGCTAACTCTAAGTTTAACTATAAAGTGAAGTTTGAATCCTAAGCTGAGTTCAGAAACAAAGAAAGATAAAATAAAGTTCTAGAATCACTTAAGTTGGGAAGCTAGTGTCATACCCTGTTGTGATCAAGTCAAGATTCATCATTCATTTCATAAGTTATTTTGAAAATATCTGAGAACGAAACAGTATAGCCACTCCAACTGTCCATAACCGCGGACACGGCTATTCGAATAGTTTGACACTCTGCAGAGGTGGTACACTTTCACCATAAGATTCGATACATCTGTCAGGGATAACCCTGAATCATCATACTTAGTATGCAGATAATCAAACATAACCTTTCCTTTACACACCCTAGTATAAGCACCTCTCCTATGAGCATGGCCTCCCAACCATGACCATCTGTCATCTTGGGCACTGCATAGGTGGATAACATCGAGAGGTAGCCTTAGCTCAAACCTCTCCCGCGAGGGAACTAATACTAATGCATATAAACTTCCGGCTAAGCCTTACCCAATTCAGGTATTGTGGTTGTACGGTAATTTGGAATGGTATCGCATCCGAATCCAACCATTAGTTTTGTAAAAGGGCTAAGGCTCATGCCTCAACATTTTCATCATCATAAACCATTTGTGTTTCTCAACACATGTAGAAAAATTTCAATAGAATGACTCATCATTCATGGGTTTTCATAATGCATTTTCACCAAGTATTCGCATCTAAAGTGACTCAAGTTTTGATCTAGCTCTAAGCTACTAAGTTAAGAGTGTTCACTAATGTTGGATGCTAAGATCAATCTCATGTCATAGAATGACATCTATGGTTATCTAGATAGGTCAAGTTTTATACTCTTTATGCTACCTTCAAAACAAGTAAAGGACTTCGATAAAGTAAGGAAGGTAAAGTTTGGAAATAAAACTTGGGGTAGGTACTAGTCAAGTGGTATAACCAAAGCATGTCTAATGTCTTTGCTTGGGTTATCTAGATTGCAAGGGTTAGCTTGCTTTGTTAATGATGGCTTTCCTTGTGCAGTGCAGTGGTTGAAGTTTTCTTCCTCCTCTTCTTGGTAGAACTCCTCCTCCTTGAATGCTTGGTCGGTACTCTCGTCTATAAATACATACAGAGTACACAATCACCAAACAATGCTTAACTAGTCTACTTAGCACTCTAAGGCACACATTGGATGATCTAATAGCATCACAAGGTTCTATTAACTAGTTTCATTCTTTTTATTTGAGAAAAGTAATTTCTACTCATTGAAAAATAACCAAGATTTAATATTCTCCACTTAGAAAATGGGATCATATGGACACATGTCAACACCACATATTATAACATAAGGGGATGTGATTTAAGGGGTGGATCATATTTACTTTGGTTTAAGTTTAATATTTAATGATTTAAAGTGACTAGAAATGCCTATATAGCATTATTTTGGTACTAGTCCAAAGTCACTGCATGTAAACCTTAATATTATTACATATTCAGATAGGTCTGGTTAAATGTGATTTCTGAGAGTTGGAATCAACTCAAAATCCATTATGGTTGATTTTATAAAAATGTTTGAATGTGCAAAAGCTTTTGTCTTGTTATTATTACTAGGAGAGATCTCTAACTCTAAATGAATTAATTCCAACCGGCTTGGATAGATCTTTTCAGTAGCTTTCTAACAAAATTTGAATCACTCAATTTGGTTCAGTAGATCTTCTGGAATTGATTTTCAAACTAAGGGACAGAAGTGAGTTCAAACTAAAATGGAAAAATCCATATTTGAATTCATGGGCTAGCGCGGGAAAGGAAATGGGCCGCCAAGGACGCCGCGGCCAGTGGGGGCGGTCGAGGTTGGTCCCATGTCGGCGAGAGACTTAAAACCCGAAACGGTATCTATCCATCTGGGCCACATGATTAGAACAGATATCGACGGCTCACAGTCGTCATCGACGATGGACTCGTCGCCGGCAAGACCGAACCCTAAACGGCGAAGGGGGTCTCTGGGGGAATAACAGGGCTCTCTAGCTATCAAGCGAGCAGGTGAAAACGAACTGGTGGATGACGGCGAGCTCAGGCGAGGTCGTGGCAGGGGCTGCGGTGGACGGAATCAACGGGAGCTTCTCCTCCTCTGCAGCGGGCTCCTCCGGCACAATTCCGGCGAACTATGGCTCGAGCGGCTCCGGTGAGAGGTGGGGAAGGATCAGTGATGAGAGGGGAGTGGAGTGGTGTGTGGAGTTTTTGCTGGGGAGGGCTCCTTTTATAGGGCGATGAGGGGACCGAATGGCACGACGGTGAGCTCATCGGTGACGCTGATACATGCGGCTAGAGGCATGGGCGGCGTAGACGGACGGTGGCCTGCCTCCTAGTGGTGCTCTAAGGCTTCAATGCGCGGCTAAGGGAGACAGAGGCTTCAATGTGTTTGGTCGGGAGTGTCCCGCGCTCTGGGAGACAGAGGCGGTGGACGTGTCTGGAGGGGTGGGGGGTCGAGGCGGACCGGCGTGCAAGGTATTGGGTCGAGGGGCGGTCTGTGGCATGCTGGTGGCTAACACGCTCTGGCGAGCTCGCAGAGAGAATGGGAAGCGGTGCTGGGGAGTGGTCCAGGTGGCTGGGCTTGGGGAAGGGGTAGGGAGGTGCTGTAGGGTTAGGCAGAGCTAGTGGTGGTGCTGGAACGGCGCAGCGCTGTCTGTGGCGCTTTGCCCATGTTTGGCTAGCGGTGACCACAAAGTGGCGGCGCTCCACTGCTGCTGCGGCTTAGGGGTAGGCCGGTGCGGTGTTGGTTGGTCTTAGGGGGGACAAGAGTGATCAATGCAGCTCTAATTTCTCGAGAAGATTTGATCAAAACAGTATAAGTTAGGCTCAGTTTGATTCTGCCTGCAAGGTGTTCGACACAATGGCCGCATGAAATTTTTTTTTGAATTTTGAAAAGATATTTGGTGTGTGGTCTGATCTTATGCTTGGGAGTCTCTGGTTGCTAGGAAATGTCAAGGTGAATTGGTTTGGTTGGTTTTTGCATAAGTGGGATCTTCTCATATGAACTACATTCAATTTTCAATTGCCATTTAAAATTAGTGTTTGAAAGTTTTTGGTAGATCACAAAGTGGGCCTTGGTACATCACTACATGTACTAGCAAGGGGTGCAAAGATCCACATTTGTTTCTGTTAGTATTTGAGTTCTAGTAATAGCCAAAGTAGGCATGTTGATTAAAATGTCACAAATGACCATTTGGTTCTTTTATTCATTTTGATTTGTTTTTCTTTGGGATTTGTTTGGGAATGATCTAGATGATGTTTATTTCACCTAAGAATCATTTTACAATCAATGGATAACTTAATCATGGCAATTCAAATCAACTCCTAATTTAAATGCACACACATATGAATGTTTTAATAATTTTAATTGGAAAAGTTTTTGTTAACTCTAAATTTTATGATTTAAATCTTGATCACTTGGATTAGAGTTTTAGGATGTTACAGTCATGAACCTTGGCTCTGAGTGAATGGCCAGGGTAGAAATCTAGGAGGTGGGCAATGAAGGATGGATCAGAGAAGGGATATCCATGACCCCCAATGCAAAGATCCACATGGAGATTCCACTCAGAGAGTCCTAGATCGACCATCGCCATGGTAGCCATCCGAGGGGTGAGGGAGCACAGCCATCCGCCTTACTACCCCTATAGGATCAATGCACCTATAATTATAGAAACGCCATTTTTAAGAACTATTAAAGTCTTAATCAATTTGCATGAAGGTAATGTCAGAATAGGACTACCATCTAGAGAACCATTTGTAGTACAGTTCCCCATAAAAAGGCCAAACCTAATGAAGATGGGATCATCACATTGAAAGCCAAATATTTTGGAGTGGGTGTTCCACTTACAAAACCAAAAGGATCACCATTAGGGTCAACATAATTGACCTTAACTATAAGCGTTTCATGGGAGGCAACCCATGTGAAATAATAGTTTTTAATTGTGTTAGTGTTAGTTTTGTTTTTGTTCGTTTTGTTTTTATTTCTAATAAAGAGAGTTCAAAAGATCCATTGAAGAGAGGAGAAGAAAAAAGGTAATCTTTCCCTTAATTTTATTCACTAACACATGATTATTGAAGTACTGGTATAGTGCTATATCTGTAATTTTTAAGGTATAATTGATCTGCAAAGGCGTGTGAAAAAAATGAACTGACAAAAAAATTAAAGTTTGCAGAATCAAAAGGTCATAAAGACCATCAGTACGGTGGGAGGCCACCGTACCACCCGCCCGTACCGCATCTCGACCGAGGAAATGAAGGTGTGCAAATTTTGCCCGAGGATACTTATATCATAATGAGCATCAATATAGTCGGATGCGACCGTACCGTGTTCCTGTGCCATGTTCAGACCAAAGTTTGCGCAACTACAAAAAATGACTACATGCATAACGACCATCGGTATAGTGGGGAGCGTTCGTACTGCTCACCTGTACCGAGTAGGTCACCCAGATCCAAATGGCTCATGAGGCAACCTTGTCAGTATGGGCGGGTTGCGATCATTGCGATCGTACTGACCGCCCATACTGACTATTCAGCCATGATTTTTTGCTAGGGAAGAGGTAAACCTAAACCTAAACTCTCATATTCTCTTTCTTCTTCCTCCAAACTCTGAACCACCTCCCATTGGATCTTCACCTCTACTTGTTTTTGATTCTATTCTTCGCACACCATCGATCCAAGGTACATTTATCCTCCGATCCCAACTTATTTGCAACAAAACCTTGCCCTTGTTCTTTCCATTATCAATCTAGACTTATGTCTTATTTTGAACATATTATCTTATTGAGCATGATTAGTTTTGTTATTTAGAGTAAATTCTTTTGTAGAATGTGTAGAGGAGTACTCCACGCTTATTTCTATCAGATCAAAATTTTATTGGAAGAAAGTTTTAAATTAGTGAAAGTTTTTATTTTTAGATGAACATAAGGAGCCATTCGCCTGAAGTGGCAGCACAAATTGTGCCACCGATTAAAGGACTAACCCCTGCAGTGCTTAACATCGAGTTCACTAAATACTTTCATCTCAACCATTTTAACCATTTCATGAACCGTGAGATCAATTCCACCAAATGGGTGTGCCCCCATATTTTGAACCAAGTAGGCCTTTGCTGCCATTTTCATTATATTTGCAACAATGTTGGTTTGCATGACTTTGTTTTTCAGGAGGCCTTTTCCTTTGTGTTGTGTTGTGTTGGGATTTGATTGCATATCTCTAGTTTGTATTTGAGATCATAGTTGTCTGACCCTTTGATGGATATCGCTTGACACTCTAGTTTCGTAGCACCTTTAAGCATACAGTGGGTCCATTCTACTACTCTGAGGAGGACAATCTAGGAGCCGATAGGATCACTTTCCGTTTGGTGAACCTTGAGTATGACTTGTCTCTTGATGATTGGTGTCACTATTTTGGGTTTTCCAACAACACCACTGACATCCACTCCACTTGTTTCACACTAAGTCCTAACATCGTTACTATTTCAATAAGATCCGAATTTCCAATCCTATCCCAAGGGGAATCAAATTGAGAGTCCTGCAGTCTGCTATTTGTTCTATGTTACTGTAACGCCCTGCATATCTGTGGTGAGTTCACAAGAGTCAATGAGGAGGACATGATGATCCTTGCAAAAGTTGTTATTCCAAGCTATAACTTAACACCACATTTGGGTGCTCTTCTAGTGCTTTATTTGAAGTATCAAGCTCTCCAAACTCGTGGATCCATATGTGGAGGACGAGTCCTCACCGTTCTCGCCTAACCACTCCATATCAATGTAAGTAACTTAAAACCGTTTGAAGGTGTTCCCCATCTTGGTTTTGCTACTCTAAATGCATCTAGCATGGTTAAAAGAATTAATGGTATGTATTACCTCGATATACCTTGAGCCGATCACTTGATCGCTGCTCCTTTACATAACGGTTTATTCTCCATTGAGAATGGACATCTGCATTATGATGTGCAGGTTGAGGCGACCCTACCACTACAAGCTGAACCACAAGGAGAAGAAGAAGTATAAGAAGAGCAAGGAATACCCGAACAAGAGCAACAGCCACCGAACTACTACACCACCTATGAGGACTGATATGTTGCTAACGTATCTATAATTTTTGATGTTCCATGCTTGTTTTATATCTACTTTCTTATGTTTTGTCCACACTTTGGAGTATTTCTACACATTTTCTGGGACTAACCTATTAACAAGATGCCACAGTGCCAGTTGCCTGTTTTCTGCTGTTTTTGGTTCCAGAAAAGCCAGAAAATGAATATTCTCGGAATTGGACGGGACAAAAAGCCAAAGTCAATATTTCACTGAGGGAAACACGGAGCCAGGAGACGCGACGGAGAGGGGCCAGGGGGCGGCCACACCACCTGGCTGCGTGGCCAGGCCTAGCACGCACCAGGGGGTGGTGCAGCCGCCTCGGGCACCCCCTCGGCCTCCCCTTTCGCCTATAAGAAGCCTCCCATACAGAAACCCTAAGTACCCGATCAAAATTCCACAAAAGAGTCTGTAGCAGCCGTCATATCCATCCATAGATCGGGAGGGATCTGAAGCTCTTCCCGGCACCCTGTCGGAGGGGAGAATTCACCCTGGAGGCCTTCTTCATCACCATGCCAGCCCCCGGTGTGACGTGTGAGTAGTTCATCTCTGGACTACGAGTCCATGTAGTAGCTAGATGGTTGGTTCTTCTCCTTTGTGCTACCATGTTTAGATCTTGTGAGATCCATTCATGATCAAGATCATCTATTTGTAATCCTACATGTTGTGTTTGCGCGGATCTGATGGATATTGAGATGTTATTTCAGATTGATTATTGATTCTATCATGTCTTTGTTATTTGTGATCTTGCATGCTTTCCGTTGTTAGTAGCTATCTTGGCCGAGTAGATGCTAGCAACTCGAAGAGGGAGTATTTATGCTCGATAGTGGGTTCATGCCTCTAGTAATCTGGGGAAGTGACAGAAATCTCTAAGGTACTAGATGTGTTGTTGCTACTAAGGAGAAAATAGCAATCCGTTGTTCATAGAACAATTGTATTGTTTACTTTACACACTTTGCTTAATGCAATTTTTTGTTGCTTACAACTTAATACTGGAGGGGGTTCAGATGATAACCTGAAGGTGGATTATTAGTCATAGATGCAGTTGCATTACAGTGTATGTATAATGTTGTAATGCCCAATCAAATCTCATATGAGTCAAGATGATTAGTATATGCATGTATGCTTTCTCGATGTTTTTCAATTGCCCCGCTGTAATTTGTTCACCCAACATGTCATCTATCTTAAGAAGAATCACATCTAGTGAACTATGGACCCCGGTCCTTTCTTTTACTATCAATATACAATCTACTATTTATTGTTTTCTGTTTACTTTGTGCAAGCAATTACTATCTTCCACACAATACGTTTAATCCTTTGCTTTCAGCAAAACCGGTGAGATTGACAACCTCATTGAGTTGGGGGCAAAGTTCTGTGATTGTATTATGCAGGATTCCAAGTTGGAAACAACACCTTGGAGGTGTTTCCTTGCTCCTACTGGTTCGATAACCTTGGTTTCATAACTGAGGGAAAACTTGTTGCTATACTCATCATACCTTCCTCTTGCGGTTCCCCAACAAGCTCAACATATTGAGTAAGCAAGGACATATACATGCTCGAAGAAAACATTGAGAATATTAACAACCTTTCCATCACCCTTCGAGACTCCACCGCAAACCTTTCAACCAAGTTCACCAATTGGAGTAGCCAATGGAACTTGGGAGATTATCCTCTACCACCACAATGAGCAACAAGAGGGCTTGCAAAAGCCTAATCTAGGGGTCGTGTTCCCTAAGAAAATTACTTGTATAGTAATTAGGTTGTACTACAACTCTTAGTGTGAAGGGAATATGCCCAAGAGGCAATAATAAATGATTATTATCTTATTCCATGTTTATGATAAATGATTATTTTCATGCTATAATTGTATTAATAGGAAACGTTAATACATGTGTGTTTAATAAACAAACCAAAGTTCCTAGTAATGCCTCTCATTATACTAGCTCGTTGATTAACAGATGATCAATGTTTCCTGATCGTGGACATTGGATGTTGTTAATAACAGGATCATACCATTAGAAGAATTATATGATGAACATACATCTAAAGTAGATTTAGCAATATGATCTAGTCATTAAGTTTACACTGCTACATCAAACACATATGAAGTATTCCTAGTCCTTAGAACATGAGATCATGTCAATCGCTAACACCAAAAGAGTGCCTTGATAACAGAAAATGTCACACCGCAATATGGTGACTATAAAGGTGGGTTCAGGTATTCCAAAAGTGGTATGTTGATGCCCATGGATCAAGAGTGGGATTTTTCCATCCTAATGACGGAGATACTCTGAGCCCTCTCGGTGATACCACATCAACACCGCTTACAAGCACGTGACTAGGTTACAGGGATGTTGTATCACAGAACAAGTAAAGAGTACTTGTTGGGAACGGGATCAAACTAGGGTATGGTTGATACCTGTGATCGGATGTCGGACAAGTAAAGTATCAAGAGACAAAAGGAATTGGATATGACGTTGATGGTAGACATGATCACAAAAGTTACCATTGAATGTGCAGGAGTCAGTACAGATCTTCAGGTCCCACTTCGGATTATTGACAATAGAGGTGTCTCTATCATGTCTACATTATTTTTGAACTATAGGGTGACACACTTAAGGTTCTCCAATACTAAGTGGTAGATAAAACATATCCGAGAATATTTTTGTTAGAGCTGAAATTGTTTCGATGATCATCATAAGTGTTTTGAGTCAAATTGCTGAAAATGGTTTTAGATGTGATATCTAAACAATGCAAGGGGTTTTATGTGAATGTTTTTAATTAAAGTAATTAAAAATTTCTGAATAAAATAAATAAAAGAGTTTTATTTAAAGATAAAAAATGCATTTATGCTAATGGGTAATAAATGCATGTGAGTGGCAGAGGTGTTTATGTGAGTGGGATGTCCACTCACATGAATGAGGGAAGAGTTGCTGGCACACCCATGGCCAGAGGCCAAGCCCCTTGGGCACCCCCCCTCCCCATATAAAAGTAGCCCTCCTCATCCTCTCTAGATGCAGCACCTCCTCGTGAAGGTTATCTTCCCCTCTAGCATTTCCCCATGGCCTCGGATTAGTGAGGTCCATGTTCTATTGGATTCTTGGAGTAAGATTTATCTACTCATTCCGCTTCTCTGCTGGAGTGGAGGCATGGAGATTGTCGGGAGCTGAATGTGTGCCTGAGCACAGATGTGCTACTGGTTTGTGGGGCTTTTCAACTCAATCTTGAGATTGGCAAGTGATCACCAACATCAATAGCGAAATCAGTTTTCATAAAAGGCTTTCCGTCTACGAGATTAAGTTATTCTAGTTACCCCCTTACTCATTACTAGCATCTACTAGATTAGATCTTGGCACAATTGGTGTTCTTATTCTAGGAATTTTTTGTTTTCTATGCTACGAACCCTTAAGTGGTATTAGAGCTATATCTATGCGTAGATGTTCTGTATGACTAGAATACATATGGTTGTGGGTGTTGATGATCATGTTATTGAAACTTTTTGTGTATCTTGGATCTTAGTGGCATAGTGGGATGAAGTGGCCCAGACTAACTTTACATGTCCTCACACATGAGACTTGTTCCATGCTTGACATGGAACTCGTATTGCATAAGTTGCTAGCGGGTGTCTGTCTCTCCTACTGTAGCTATGATTTAGTTTACAACGGGTTGTTAATAATTTGTTTATCACCGTTGTGGTTTGAAGTTCGTAGGATGACCGATTCTTCTTAAGCCCAAAGCCACGTAAAATATACAAAAAGAAATTAGAGGCGTCTAACTTGTTTTTGCATGGCATGTGATGTGATATGGTCAGTTATTACAAATATTATATATGCAATAATATTATTTATAAGTTATGACAACCGGCTGGAGTCATATGGTTGTTTTATGCTTTAAATGGAAATCCATGTAGTTTAAATTAGTGGAGAACAACCAAGATGTTGGCATCATGGACCTTGGAGCCACCTCGGATGAATGATGGTGATCATACCATGGAGCACAAGATGGAGATCAAGTGCAAGAAAGGACCATATCATATCACATTATTTATGCATGTGATGTTTATACCTTTTATGCATCCTATTTATGCTTATGTATAGCTTAGAACTTGGAGGTAGCATTATAAGATGGTCCCTCTCACTAAATATCAAGATACAAATGTGTTCTTCCTTTAGTATGCACCATTAAGAAAGTTCGTTGTTTCAAAGCACCACTTTATGATCGAGTGTGATAGAATCTACGTTCGCATACAATGGGTGTAAGATAGATTTACACAAACAAACACTATGGTCCTACTTGGAGAGCCTAGAATGTTCAGACATGGCCTCAGAACATGAACCGAGAGGTAAAGCATGAGTCATATCATTGATATGATGATCATATCGATGCTCGCCTTTGCAGCTGCACCAATTCACATGATGATCGGTCTTCGTGTAGTGAATTTGGTTCATGTAATCACCAAAATGAGTCGATTGATGTTGTTTTTGAGTGGGAGTTTACGTAGTAATATTATTAAAGTTGAACTCAATTTATCATATACTAAATTAAAGTGAAATTTCATAGTTTGTTATAGTCACTGGGATTTGTTTACTACTTTGTGCTTAGTTTTAATTGAGATAATGGAACTATAAAATTCTGGATATTTACTTTACGAATTGGTATTGTATTGTTTTGAGTGTCAATCTAAAGGTTAGAGTCATATTGCAAACTTTTAGCAAACTCCACCTATTTCATGAAGTTTAATAAGTAGTATTAAATCAAGAGTAATAGTTCCACCGTTAGTATATAAATATCATGCTTGCCTCCATGATCCTTGAAATTTGAAAGTTGTTTCAATATCAAGGTTATCTAGGATATGAAATAACTGTTTCAGAAACTATCATGTTTGGAAGATAATACGATATCTGAAACAATGTTTTGGTTGCAATATGATTGAGTATAATTTAGCAAAATACATGTTCTCATATTGTATGATAATTTGTGAAGGTTAGAGATGCTAGGCATCCTAATCTCCCAAAAGGTTTTGGGAACTATCATTATACTCGCAAGTCTCATTTATAGGCTATGGTATCTTGATCATGAGAGTTGTCATGATAAGGATGAATAAAATATGTAGGTAAAATGTTTACTACACTAAAAGATTACTAAATAATGTATTTTGGAAGAACCCCAAACATTCGATGATGGTAATACACATAAAAAGTGCAAGTAAAAGGGTAATAGTGTTTGACTAACACGCTTTGGACCAAGTGTCATGTGTATGGTGCCACTATTGATGTATATAGATACTTCTAAAAAGGAAAGGAAATGCTGAAAGAGAAATTGGAAATTATTTGGTAGAAAAGAAAAAGACTGGAAATATGTAGCTTAGGTATATATATGATATACATGTTATGGATGTATTATTTTCCTGTTAAACAGTGTAGTTCTTGGGTATTGGATACCGGATTTGTTGGTGTAAATGGCATACAGGACAACACAATTCATGAACTGTAATGCCCTAAGTAACTAGCAAGATAATATGGGATGGTGTTCATCGAAAACAAATAATGTGTTGTTGTGTTTCTCGTTGACATCAAACCTAGCCTTCAAGATTTGTTTTAATAATTGTTATTTTGTTATGATATTATGAGAATAATGGTTATTAAAATAATTACTGTATTCCATAGAAGATGGATGAACTCTTATAAGTCTTGTTGGAGAAATCATATCCATAATACTAATGCTAAAATGTTGCAAGACGAATGATTGGAATATCACTTATGAGTGACATCACCATTTAAATTATACTAGAAATAAAACATGAGGAAACTCCACATTGATGGATTTTTTGAGTCTTTTGATTTTGATCAATTGATGTTTTTGATACTTTCCTGAAGATAATTAAAACTTCCTTCAAAGGTCAACGAAGAATGAATGATTAACCTATTGGACATCGTGCATGTTGTTCTATATAGTCCATTATGTGAAGTCCTGAGCGATGGATTTCAACTTCATATACTTTATGCGAAACTTGAGTGGATATATGTGAATATTTACTTAATAAGGAAGAAGTATGAAATATTTGAAACATGTTCAAAAACTTTGAAGATGAAGTGGAAATTCATTGTAACAAGAAAATAAAGAATTTATGATTGGATCATAAAGGAAGATATTGAGTTACAAATTTTAGAAAACACCTAAGATTTGTAGAATCGTTCCACTGATTTGCGTATCTTGAAATATTGTAGCAGTATGGAGTGCTAGAGAGATGTATTCAAACCTTGTTTGACATGGTAAGATCAAAGGTGTTATTTATAAAATTCCCATTTTATTTTGAAAATTAAGCTTTAGAGACTACCTCTTTTTCACTGAAAAGAGCACCATCACGATCCGTTGAATTGACTTCATATGAGTTATGACTTGGGATAAAACCTAAGTTGTCTTTTCTTAAATTTTGGTATGCTGGGCATAAGTAAAATGTTTACAACCAAAGTTGGATAAGCATGTCTTTGTAGGTTATCGCAAAGCAATAATTGGGTATTCCTCCATAACTCCGAAGACAAAAGTGTTTGTCACTTAGAATGTTAATTTTATTGAGAAGGAATTTCTTACCAAATGTTAAGTGGGAGGACAATAGAATTTTGATTAGGTTGATGAACCTGAGCATCATGTGATGAGTAGTGATGTCTGCAAGTGCATAGATCTCTTGTAGCTAGTTTCGAAGTTCAGATATCGATCCCACAGGGAGCACAAAGGTAAGTGTTTATTGATGAAGTCTTTGTCACACCTGAAGTTGTCACAGGTCTTCGAGTGAATTGACTTCAAGTGTTGAAATAAGAATGGGGTTTTGATTAAATGCAATAGATTTAAATAGAACTAAAATGTAAACTTCAGAAATATAGTGCATAAAAGTAAAGAACGAATTTGCTTGTTTGTTGTTTCCTGCAGATGGCGAAAGAAGGCACGTGGATATTCAGTTCATGGAGATAGTGAATGTACCATGCGGACGAGTGGTAAATGTAACAATTATAATCTTATAGATATACGTGTAGGCGAGCAACCCATAATTATCCAGAACTCCTCTTCGTAGATTTCATCCCAACTTCAATCATCCTACTAGCCTACTACCAAAACCATGGTCAATAATCCTACTAGCATGCTACCAAAAAGACTAATGCAAGAAGCACAGTGGTTACTCATTATCCTACAGTCAACTAGCTTTCCATTGATATCCCCGTGTCACCCGAGGGTCGCCGGTCCACTAGCATACAAGATCTTATCTGTGTAGAACAAGGTATCATGTTGTCTGGGCCCTTAATTGGACAACAAGCGTTAAGCATCCTATAGATAGTCAAGCACACATAATATAGTAATTAGAATCAATCACAAACTAATGGAAAATATATGAAGGCATATCACATCTCACCAATCCCCTACATCTCCCACGCCCAAGGGAATTACTCACACATGAGAGAAGAATATATCATCAATATAATCAAATAATGGGAATTCGTCTTGGTATTACCTTGGAGATCCACAATAAAAATAGAAAAATATCCAACACAATTCAAGATGGGAAGAAACAATCTCAAATCCTAGTCTTGCAAGGTGGAGATCCCTCTCTCTCAAGTACAAGTAGTGGCTATGGGGGTGTATTGGCTAGGAGGTCGAAGATCGTGGAGCGAGATGAAGAATGTCTTATCCTTCTTCTCCGGATCCCTTCTTTCTCCCTTCTGGATGGTGCGGCGGCTGCTGTGTTGTGTTTTCGTCCCTCACCCCTTCACGGAAGTTGTCCCTTTTGACAAGATAGAGGCGGCGACAACTATACGGCAGGAACTATATGGTGGGAACTATACGGCTATTCCCGTTGTATAGTTGCTCGTTAGAACCTCTGTGAGCTCCCCTCTCGTTCTTCCAAAGTGGTACTTGCTTGTTTTCTCCAGAATATTGTATTTCTCTAGTTAAATCCTTCTGTTGACATTCAGAGCCTGAAACACACACTAAAATCCAAGTTTTCTTTGCTACAGAAGTATTAGCGTTAGGTAAAGCCAGAAAATGATCAAATCCAGGAGAAAACCACCAATAAAAGCAATCCAAAATGTGTCAAATCTCACTGCTATCAACTCCCCCAAGATTAGATGTTGCTCGCCCTCGAGGGACAAGGAAATAAGGAAGAATAGCAGAGACTCGAGACTGAAAATAAAGGAACTCGCAAGTTAGAATTGGTGTTAAATTATTTTCTTCTCAATTCCTGCAATCTTAAATATGATCATATAAGTATTCACAAGATTGCACTGAGTCCACTTCCTAACCACGTATATCTTGTTAGAAAATAAATCATATGCCCAAGCAAGTGTCAAAAGTTTAGCTAGGAAGGTGAGACAAATTCTTTTGGTGCCTCTCTTTGTTGAGAGATGAAAACTTTTTGTTCTTGTTCATTTAACCAATTAAGAGTACTCAAGTTGGCATCAAAACATTTAATTTAAGAACAACTCATCTACTCCCATGTCAAAATTTCAAGACTCTCAAAGCACCTTTTTCTTTCTCTTGTCTTTCAAAAACTTCAGCTCTTTCATAGAGAAATCATGCCACAATTTTTAACATGTTAATTGGGGCTATGTTGTGCACTCGTGACCATGCCAATAAATAATGTTGAGAAATAATGGGCTAGAGGACTACTACAATTTTACTTGGAACGTGAAACCATGAGGAGACTAAATTTTTTACACGTCATAACATTGCTGCTATAGACGTTTACATAACTCAATAGCTGATATCAAGTGGTTTCCCACATTTAGATCGTTTGTTGGCCAGCGGAGTTAATAGTTCCCCATGAAGCATGATAGAGTTGTAATGACACGCGTAAAGCAGTATCTTACGGTAATTATTAGAAAAAGTAGTGGCATATAATTTCTACTACTTTGAAGCATCCATTTAATCAAACAATTTCAATCAAGGGTACTATTGAGTCTCTTTATATTAAGCTCAAATGGGATGGAGTAGTTCTAAAATCAAATTCTTTGAGCTAAGCATGGACTCAAGTCATCTTTCAGATGCTTTTTCTTGTTGTAAAAATGTAGGAACTATTTTAACCAAGTTCATTGCTCATTGCTCAAAGCTAAAAAGGAGACACTAAAAGATGAATATAATTTGTAGGATAACAAGCTAAGTGGGGAGTGACTCCAGTGCAAGCAAGTAAATAATTGTAGGATCAATTTAAGGTTGCAAAGAGTGTGATGAAAGGAATGTGATACCACCTCTTGCTTGCTTCGTTCTTGTATTCGAGTCGAACCTCTCCTATATTTCCATATTACGAAATCACCTGAAATTAAGCAATCTCCGAGAGAAATAAAGAAACAAACTTGCAAATAAAATTACAACAAATTTTTTTATGTTTTTGGTTTAGGAATGCAAAACCAAAAATAAACATGCAATTTTTGAAGTTATAAATCAAAAGAATAAATAAAAATATGAATGCAAAGTTTGGAGGTTTTCAAACCTCCCCCAAGCTTAGGCTATTGCCAGGATCAGTTGTTGCCGTCATTTGGCGGCTATGGCGGGTACTACTGGTAGAAGTCGGGGAAGTGGGTCATGAAGTGACTGAAGTTGTGAGTCAAAGTGTTCACATCTTCATTCACGTCCTGAAGAGTGTGGTCGATCTCCCCAACGCGCTGGTTGGGATGCTGGAACTCCTGATAGGGGATGTAGCCGCACCCCTGTTGTGGCTGGTTGGGGCATAGTTCCCAGGCTCCTCATGGCTGCTGCTGCTATCCTTCCCAAGAAGGGTTGTGCCCCTACTCTCCCTCCTTCTCCTGCTCCTTCTCATCCTGCTGCACTTCATCTTCCTCCTCCTCAGGCTGGTGCTCGGCCAAGATCTCCGTCACTTGGTCCTTGGTGAGGATCCAAGTGTCCTTCTCCACAATCGAGAAGGCTTGGGTGCATGGCAACTGGACCTGCTCAACCTGTGTGTCATCAAGATAACCAAACTAATATGCTCGGAGCCTCCGGTTAGCATGGTAAACACCAAGGAAGCCACAAGTAGTCAAATATTTGACGTCCATAAGTTTCGAGCCGTCAACAGGTTCTATAACAGGTAGTGCAATGTTCAATGCATAGGCAAGATGGGTTACCAATCCACCAATGCGGATATCACCTTTACTCTTGTTCCTTTGGTGGCGAAAGTGCTGGATGAGTGATGTCTCAAGATATGTAGAGCTCGTTGGGAACCCCAAGAGGAAGGTATGATGAGCACAGCAGCAAGTTTCCCTCGGTTATGAAACCTAGGTTATCAAACCATTAGGAGTAAGGAAACAACTCCAAGGTATTGCTAGCAACTTGGAATCCTACACAACACAACCACACAACTTTGCCCCAACTTATAGTGAGGTTGTCAATCTCACTGGTTTTGCTGAAAACAAAGGATTAAACGTATAGTGTCGAAGATAGTAATTGCTTGCAGAAAGTAAACAGTAAACAGTAAACAGTAGATGGTATGTTAATGGTAAAGGAATGGACTGGGGTCCACAGTTCACTAGAGGTGTTTCTCCTTAAGATAAATAGCATGTTGGGTGAACAAATTACAGTGGGGCAATTGACAGATTGAGAAAGCATAACAATGCATATACTAGACATCTTGACTCCTACTAGATTTGATTAGGCATTTCAACATAATACATAGACCATAATCCAACTACATCTATGACTAATAATCCACCTTCAGGTTATCATCCGAACCCCTTCTAGTATTAAGTTGCAAGCAATAGATAATTGCATTAAGCAAAGTGTGTAAAGTAAATAATACAATTGCCCCATGGACAAAGGATTGTTGTTTTCTCCCTAGTAGCAATAACACATCTACAACCTTAGAGATTTCTATCACTTCCCCAGATTACTAGAGGGATGAACCTACTATCAAGCGTAAATACTCCCTCTTGGAGTTACAAGCATCTACTTGGCCAAGATAGCTACTAGCAATGGAGAGCATGCAAGATCACAAATAACAAAGACATGATAGAATCAATAATCAATCTGACATAGTATCTCAATATCCATCAGATCCCCACAAACATAACATATAGGATTACAAATAGATGATCTTGACCATGAACGGAGCTCACAAGATCTAAACATGATAGCACAAAGGAGGAGAACCAACCATCTAGCTACTGTATGGACCCATAGTTCAAGGGTGAACTACTCACGCGTCACTCCGGAGGCTGGCATGGTGAGGAAGAAGGCCTCCGGGATGATCTCTCCCCTCCGGCAGGGTGCCGGGAATAGCTTCGGATCCCCCCACCCCCCGATCTAGGGATGGAGATGGCGGCGGCTACAGACTCTTTTGTGGATTTTTGATTGGGTCCTTAGGGTTTCTGCATCGGGGTACTTTTATAGGCGAAGGGGCAAGGTCGGTGGGAGCCCGAGGGGCCCACACCATGGGGCGGCGCGCCCTAGGGGGTGGCCGCGCCAGCCCTAGGTGTGGCCACCTCGTGACCCCACTTCGCCTGCCTTCCGGACTCCGTGTTCCCTCTGGTAAAATATTGACTTTGGCTTTTGTCCCGTCCAATTCCGAGAATATTTCCTCACTAGCTTTTCTATAACCAAATCAGCAGAAAACAGGCAACTGGAACTACGGCATCTTGTTAATAGGTTAGTTCCAGAAAATGTATAAAAATACCTCAAAGTGTAAACAAAACATAAGAAAGTTGATACAAAATAAGCATGGAGCATCAAAAATTATAGATGCATTTATGACATATCAAGCATCCCCAAGATTAACTCCTGCTCGTCCTCGAGTAGGTAAGTGATAAAAAGAATAATTTTTGAGGTGACTGGCACCATCACAATCTTGATCAAGGTATTTGTAAAGCATTGATAGCTGGGATCAAAGTACTCTAAACATGAGCATGAAATATAGAGTTCTAGCAATAATACATAGCAACTATGTGTAACATGAAAAGGTACAAACAAAAGATCATGAATAACAATGCATTGAAAGACATTTGTTTGTTTCACATATAGAAAACATAATAACAGTGGTATTTAGCTTGTCCCTCAGGGTATAGCAAAACATAAATGTATAGGACAACTTCAAAGTTCATAAGGGTTACTAGGTACAAATAATTTAAGAACAAGCAATATCAAAGTTATGAATTAGTCAACAAGGTTTGGGACAATGCACATTAAACTAAGAATGACCACTATGCTCTCTCAATTGGTGCATAAAGATAGAAGATGGAGACTGAACATAAAAGTAAAAATAAAGGCCCTTCATAGAGGGAAGCAGGGATTTCAAGTTTCATAAAGAGCTTCCAAAAACTATGGTACTTATTATATTTCAGCTCTCATTGCCCCTATCATAAGCATCTTGAGGTGATTAAGGTTAAAGTGACACAAATATGAGGATATGCTTGACAAGTTATAAGTTTAAAATCTCATGCCCCTTGCTTATGAGTACCAAACCTCATGCTACTCAACTTTAGCACAAGTAAGTTCTTGTCATTGTAAGTACATGTGTATCATGGAGAACCGCCAACGGGGTACCCCTTGCCCCATGACACAGGAGCTTTCCCATATCAAAATGACAAGGCAATAGACAATGAGCATCTCAGCGATCTTTTTATTTGCTATTTGCATAGGTTTTTATTGAACATGCTTCACAGAATGCTCACTATGGTTATGATTCAAGTTTCCACCATGATTAGGCATGGCTTAGGCTAGCCGCCCAGGCGTTTCTCTAACACACATACAAACTCCATGAGCTTACAAGCTCCCCTTTTATTTCACACCGCCGGGATCCATAAAACAAAAGAACATGATATCAACTGAATAATAAGTGCAATGTTGAAAGCGTTCCCCATGGTATCATGGTTCTGCTAATTCACAACTTATAAAGTGCAAGCATATAAGCAACATAGATGGACACAATGGTTCAAGTTTATTAAGTGCAAGAAAATAAAGTGTGCCATCAAGTTTGTGAGAGCTTTAATCACTAATTTTCACATAACAAAAGTTTAATTTGGAAAGTAGATAAAAACATGAATATACTTGGAATGGTGTAACACACCATGCATAGGAATTTATAGTGGACTCTTTGGAATAACTTGGTTTTCTTGGAGGTTGGATGCATGAGTGGAACTCATACGTGGTACAGGTGGAGGCTAACAGAATACTGGGAGTGAGCAACTAAGAGAGCAATAATGGCCATAATCATGCAAAGCGACAAAATATTATTAATTAAAGCATAAAGTGATATTACAAGTCAAAAACTAAATGATCATAGAGGCTAAGGTGACTGGTTCATAGTCTTAACATGGTGTAAGCATGTGCCAAGTCAACCCAAATAAAGCATCAAAGGAGAATACCACAATATTATGCTTTGTATGCTAAAACAATGCATGATTCTTTCAAGGCACATTATGCAATATCAATTGTTTGGAACAAGTCATGCTATAGCAATAATCACTAAGCATAAGGTCAAAGCAACATCAAACATGACATGATAAAGTCTAGGCCATAGTCAAAACAAGCTCCTTTTGTACCACTTATAAGCATGAAGCTTCCTACTCTTTTCCAACACCAATCAACTTATTTGAAACAACATATGAATGCGGGGGTCCAGCCAATTTACTTAAGAAAACCAAACAAAATAAAACTAAAAATAGAAACAAAGGCGCTCCAAGAACAACACAATTGTGCATGAAACAATAAAAATGAAGTGTTTTGGAAGAAAACCTGAGATTTTTATTGATGAAGAAGGGGATGCCTTGGGCATCCCCAAGCTTTGACGCTTGTACCTATTGAATATTTCTTGGGGTGACACAGGTGGCATCCCCAAGCTTGAGATTTTGTCCATACTTCATCTCATCACATTATTCTTCCCTACACTTGAAATATTCCTTCATACAAAACTTCAGACAATCTTCATTAGCAACATTAGTGTATTCAAGATAATAAGTCTTTGGGTTTAGTTTCAACACAAGTAAAACTTCCACTAAAACACAAGCTAATGTAGCAATTACTTATAAAAGCTCAAGTGATCAAAGATAACTCAATGAGAAAGAGATTAAGAGGCAAATGCAAATAATGGAAGAAATCTGTCAAAATAGACCAACAGCTACAAACTGATTTTTTTCAAAGACCTTCTGTTGCTCAAATCGAAAAGTGCTAAACTAACGAACGTTAGATAATAACCTGGGGCATAAGCACGGACAATTACAGCTCAATCAGACGTACAGGTATTTTTCACGATTTTTTATAGTGAAGCACAAAAATCTATTTCGGGACAGCAACTTTCCCAAGTCTTAGTTCTCTCTCATTAGAGGTTATTCTTGACACAAAAACGACACAAAAAGGATAAGGAGAGGTTATTACTGAGGCAATAACTTCCAAGACTCAACAAAATAAAAACTTACTGAAAGTAAAAATTATTTAAATATCTCCCAATAGTGCTTTTCTTTAACGCCTTTCAGCTAGGCTCAGTAATTTGAGAAGATGCTCACATAAGAAATATGAATTGAAGAAAAATAGAGCATCAAGGAGCAAATATGATACACATTTAAGTCTAACCGACTTCCTATGCATAGGAATCTTGTAAGAAAATAAATCAAAGAAGCATAGAGTAACAAGAATGGTAGATAAAACAAGAGCAACTTTGGAACTTTCAATATAAAGAGAGATGTTTTAGTAACATGAGAATTCCAACAACCATATTTTCCTCTCTCATAATGATTTTCAGTAGCATCATGAACAAACTCAACAATATAAATATCACACTCATCCTCCTTTGGTAAGCATGGAGGGCGATCAAATAAGGTATTAGTTTAAGAGTTACTCTTATTGGGAGGTAGACATGCGTAGCTGCTCCATTCTTCCTACTGTTGATCATCACTCTCCTCCTCTTTTTCATCCAATGAGCTTCCAGTTTTAGCAATTTCTTCTTCCATAGGCTCCTGCAAGGCATTAGTCTCTTCCGTTGGTGGAAAGCATCTATTAAGATATTTAAGAATATAGCCATTTTCTTCCTTGTAATTATCAAAGCAAAATTTAAGTATATCATAAACCTCATATTTATAAGGTGCATCTTTCAAGCAAATAAGAAAGTTAAAATCTTCAATTTGTTCCACATCATAAAAGTCATCATTTCCCTTAACATAAGAAGATATGGTAACAATATCATTATACTCACATTGAAAAGGGAGATGTTTATACCTCCTACAACAACAAGATTTATCAAAGAAATAAGTAACATTATAAGTAGAGCACACGTTTCTAGCAATGGTATACAATTTATTAATTTGTTCCCATAAGTGTTTCCCTTTTTGTGACAAGCGGTGTTCCTCATAATATTTTTGTTCTTCCGTGAACCCACCTTGCCAATAAGATCTAGTTTCAAAGAAACCAACCATTGATAGAAAGCATGATAAAGCAAGACAATAACAGACCAACAAAAATAACAGCTATAGTAGGAAATAATTTTTTGTATTTTTGATAAAAAGAAGCAAACAAAATAAAGTAGAGAAACTAAGCAAAACAATAACAAAGTAAAAAAGATTGGTTGTGAGAGACTCCCCTTGCAAGAATCTTCTTTCTCCCTGAAAAGTGACTGACGAGGAGGAAGAGATTGAAGCTACCCTTAACTCCCCGACAACGGCGCCAGAAAAGTGCTTGATGTCTCAAGATATGTAGATCTCGTTGGGAACCCCAAGAGGAAGGTATGATGAGCACAGCAGCAAGTGTCCCTCAGTTATGAAACCAAGGTTATTGAACCAGTAGAAGTAAGGAAACAACTCCAAGGTGTTGCTAGCAACTTGGAATCCTACACAACACAACCACAAAACTTTGCCCCAATTTATAGTGAGGTTGTCAATATCACTGGTTTTGCTGAAAACAAAGGATTAAACATATAGTGTGGAAGATAGTAATTGCTTATAAAAAGTAAACAGTAAACGGTAAACAGTAGATGGTATATTAATGGTAAAGGAATGGACTAGGGTCCACAGTTCACTAGAGGTGTTTCTCCTTAAGATAAATAGCATGTTGGGTGAACAAATTACAGCAGGGCAATTGACAGATTGAGAAAGCATAACAATGCATATACTAGACATCTTGACTCCTATGAGATTTGATTGGGCATTACAACATAATACATAGACCGTAATCCAACTGCATCTATGACTAATAATACACCTTCAGGTTATCATCCGAACCCCTTCCAATATTAGGTTGCAAGAAACAGATAATTGCATTAAGCAAAGTGTGTAAAGTAAACAATACAATTGCCCCATGGACAAAGGATTGTTGTTTTCTCCCTAGTAGCAACAACACATCTACAACCTTAGAGATTTCTCTCACTTCCCTAGATTACTAGAGTCATGAACCTACTATCGAGCATAAATACTCCCTCTTGGAGTTACAAGCATCTACTTGGCCAAGATAGCTACTAGCAACGGAGAGCATGCAAGATCACAAATAACATAGACATGATCGAGTCAATAATATATCTGACATAGTTTCTCAATATCCATCAGATCCCCACAAACACAACATATAGGATTACAAATAGATGATCTTGATCATGAATGGAGCTCACAAGATCTAAACATGATAGCACAAAGGAGGAGAACCAACCATCTAGCTACTGTATGGACCCATAGTCCAAGGGTGAACTACTCACGCATCACTCCGGACGCTGGCATGGTGATGAAGAAGGCCTCCGGGATGATTTCTCCCCTCCGGCAGAGTGCCGGGAAGAGCTTCGGACCCTCCCCCCCAATCTAGGGATGGAGATGGCGACGACTACAGACTCTTTCGTGGATTTTTGATCGGGTCCTTAGGGTTTCTACATCGGGGTACTTTTATAGGCGAAGGGGCAAGGTCGATGGGCGCCCGAGGTTTCCCACACCATGGGGCGGTGCGCCCTAGGGGGTGGCCATGCCAGCCCTAGGTTTGGCCACCTCGTGGCCCCACTTTGGCTGCCCTTCGGACTCCGTGTTCCCTCTGGTAAAATATTGACTTTGGCTTTTGTCCCGTCCAATTCCGAGAATATTTCCTTACTAGCTTTTCTGAAACCAAAAATAGCAGAAAACAGGCAACTAGCACTATGGCATCTTGTTAATAGGTTAGTTCCAGAAAATGTATAAAAATACCTCAAAGTGTAAACAAAACATAAGAAAGTTGATACAAAACAAGCATGGAGCATCAAAAGTTATAGATATGTTTACGACGTATCAATGAGTAGAGCTCCAGGACTGGGGCTTTGCGTTGCATTGGGGAAGAGAGCCTTGGTAATCATTGCCATTTCCGCATTGGCCATGGAACCAGTATCACCCCTTCCCAACATCGTTTTAGCGAGGAACAATGCAAAGTAGCGGATGGTTGGGTTCTGAATGGTGGACATCTTCTTCTGATAAAAGTGACTGCCACAATTAACAAAAATAACCTCCCAAGTCTCTCCACTTGTGACGCTGTAGAGGTTAGTAATATTGGACTCCCTAGTTTGAGGGAAGCTAAAAGCATTGCAAAATTGCTCGAAACTCACTTCATAGTGTGTACGGTTCACGATGAAGCTTATTGTGCACATGTTACCTTTCTCCCTGTGGTTGTTGTAGAAGGATGCGAGGAACTCATGGGTGAGCTTAGTGTAGGTGTCGTGGCTTGCGAAACTAAGCACCGCCAACCCCGTCCTGCTGCACATGAGGTTGAAGTCCGTCTTCAACCCTGCCGCAGTGAGAAAGTTATGGTCGGCCCAGCGTGTGGGAAGCACCCTCCTCGATGAGACAATGTCCATCTTGGAGTTGCATGGGGCTCGGGCCCCGAGCTTGAGCCCTCTCCCCTTTGGCGCTTGCTCGAACAAAAAAGGCTACCGATTTTGTTCATCGTGATACACTGAAATTTTTTACCATAAAACGTTAGGGATATAGCTTCTATATCATATATGAACGATTCTACATGGAAAAATTCAATCATAACGTGAGAAATTAATAGGGAAAACTAAATAAGCTTGAGTTCATCCACTAGATCAATGTGAGAGTTTCAACCATGGAAATCTGAAAAATAAAGCATGGATAGGGAGAGAAACATACCGATTTGTTGATTCCCCCACTCAAACGAATGAAATCCACGAAGAACTGAGAGTTCTAGGTGGATTTTGAGAGGTTTGGAGAGAGAATATGATAGAAATAATGAGGAGAGGAGGAAGACCTAGACGTCCTGGTGTGATTTTGTGGTCGCACCAAACTATACGGGCGGGTGATGGTGCTCCGTCCGTATAGTTGCGGCGGTGCCACCAACTAGGGTTTCTTTATATAGGAAAACAGCTATACAGGCGCAACTATATGGCCGGATCAAAGTGATCCCGCCGTATAGATGGTTATTAAACTGTCTGTCTCTCGAGATAAATTTCTAAAAGTGGCATCGATATCTATACAGCCCGATTTTTTTCCCACCGTATAGTTGGTCGTTAAACTCATAGTACTTCTGGAATAAAATTCTACGAAGCCATCGATATATAAACGGCCAGAATTTTTATTCCCGCTGTATAGTTGGTCGTTAAACTCTCAATACCTTTCAGAAAATTTTGTACGAAGGCTTCGATACCTATATGGCCGGAACTATACGGCCGGAATTTTTATTTCCGTCATATAGTTGGTCGTTAAACTATCTGTGGCTTCGAAGAAAATTTGTTGATGGTAAAGATAACTATACGACCGGAACTATACGACTGGAATTTTTATTCCCACTGTATAGTTGGTCATTAAACCATCAGTGATCATAAAAAAATTCTATTTCTTCGAGGATACCTTCTTATCCCATAACTTAGCAAAATACCAAGTTTTTAACAGAAAATTGAGAGTAAAAACTATCAACCAACATTAGCATATTAAAAGCAAAATTTTAACTTCTGTAAATAGAAAACTCAAACTTTTATTCTTATTATTATTCTCTACTCATTCAATCGACATTTCTACTACTTTTTGACAGCTGCATCTTCATGGGCGCGCTTCCGCGAGAATGTCTATGAAAAAGTGGTGGGAATGCGATGAAATTCTTATTCTCTATTCTACTATATTAACGAAAATGGGTTGACTCCCATTAAGCATTTATTAAGAATGGTTGAATCACTCAACCTCTTCTCTCTTATCGAATTCTTACCTTTGGTTGCCCCTTATCAATGGCACTTACCACATGAACTTGTTTAGCCGGTGGAACATATCTTTCTCCTGCTTCTGGCTTCTTTGGAAAATACCGGATGATTTCAGCATCATAAACATTAAATATTATCTTCCCTTCTACACAATCTACTGATGCACCTGTAGTACTGAGGAAGGGTCTTCCAAGTATTATAGATATTCTTTCATCTTCTGGCATTTCAAGAATGATAAAATCAGTGGGAATAACATGCTCATCTATCCTAAGTAAGACATCCTCAATCATACCAACCGGTTGTTTAGTGGACTTGCCAGCCATCTATAAAGTGACAGTAGTAGGAGAATACTCCCCTAATCCTAAACTTTTATAGAGAGAGTATGGCATTACACTATCTCCTGCTCCTAGATCACATAAGGCATTACGAATATCTATTTTACCTATTGAGCATGGTATAGTTGGTATTCCAAGATCTCCAGACTTAGACAACAACTTCCCACTAGTAGGATAGCTAATTACCATGGCAACAGTTTTAGCTATTTCTTTCTTTCTACTAAGAATATCATGAAGGAATTTACCATAACTAGGAACTTTGATTGCATCTGCAAATGGAATTTCTAGACGAAGGTCACTAAGTGCCTTTGTAAAAGAATTATAAATTACCTCATCTGGTGCTTTCTTTTTTCGATCTGGATAAGGAAGCTTTTTCTCACCTGACTTACTCTTGTCTTTTACCTTTTTCGGGGGGTCAGGTTCTTTCATTGCTTTATTTTGTTGTTGCTTATTGCTTTTCTTCTCTTCTACTACAACAACTTATTCTTCTTTACTTGTTTCTTTATCTTCTCTTGGATCAACCGTTTCTGCATTAGAGTCATAATGATCATCTTGTGCATAATTTTGGTCTTCCTTGGTTTGATCTTGTATTTCAGTCTCATCTTGAGGATCCACCAACGTATCATCTTCTTGACTTGCTTCAAGCAAGGATTTTTCCTTACACTCTTTTTTAGCTTCGTATTCCGGTGGTCCTAAGGGTCCTGTGACAACTGCACCCCTTCTTGTGATAACATTAGTAGAAATAAAAATATCTTTATCATCATGAAGAAAAATTTGATAACCAGATGCTATTTGTTCACACTGGGTTTCAATCATACTGAGATACTTATGAAATAGTTTTATTTCTTGGCAAATCTCATCATAATTTTTACTGAGTTCGGCGAAGATGTTTTTGTGTTTTTGGAAATGCTTATGCAAGTTATTATGAGATTTTACTTGTCGATGTTTTAATTCTTGAAAACATTTATAGTTTCATCTTCTTAAGTTAAAACTTGTAACAAATCCTCTTTGTTTTCTCTAGCAAGTTCAGAAGGTATACCTTTTTTCCTTCATAGTTTTACGTACCTCAGGCATAAGATCAGGAGTTATCCGAAGTATCCTTTTTTCCGGCTTAGTGCCAAAATCAGGATTATATAAATTCTTAGCCCTAGTAGACATTAATTCCAAACATTCTTTAATAGTTAAAGTATTTATTGATCCTCCTTCTGAGAAGTCAAGCAATTCTCTACATTGAATATTGAGACCATGGTAAAATAAATGGCAAATTGTTAGTTCAGAATAACCATGATAAGGAATACTATTGATCATTCCAAAGAATCTTTTCCAGGCTTGTGGGTAGTTTTCTCCCACGTTCTGACTAAAGTTGCCTATGTTCTTTCTTAGTTCAGTTACCCTTTTAAAAGGAATAAACATGTTTATGAATTTAGTAATACACTTTTCCCAACATTTAATGTAATGGCGAGGGAGAGAATATAACCAGTCTAGAGCTTTACCTTTAAGAGACCATCAAAATAATTTAAGACGAGAGAAGTCTCTTGGCAAACCTTTTGGTCCAAGCAATGTTATCGCATCATCAAACTCTCTAATATGTCTTCCTAGGTCTTCATCTTCCCTTCCACTGAAAGCTTACTCCTGCAAAATTTTAATAATTCCACCATCAAATCGATATTCTCTAACTCTAGGATTAGGGAACTCTGTTGGTTGTTTAAGAAATTTAGAACTTGGAGCACTGTACTCCTTGAGAGTTTTCTTAGGTTTCATAGGAGTTGTCCTGCAAATAGACATGATTTCCATAATATCACTTAGGTTTTCAACTTCAACTTTATTTGATCTTAAAAGTTTTTTAATAATTTCCTCGCGCCTTTGAGCAGGCACGCACTCAATATAATCCGGTTGGTAGGTCCTACCAGAGCGTGTAGACCCTTTGTCTCCTAAGGATAACATTTTGTAGTAGCAACCTGAAATGTCAAAAGACAAACACTTAGCGCTTAGCTCCCCGACAACGGTGCCAGAAAATAGCTTGATGTCTGCAAGTGCACAAATTGGTTGTAGCTAGTTTCAAAGTTCAGATATCGATCCCATAGGGATCCCAAAGGTAAGTGTTTATTGATGAAGTCTCTGTCACACCTAAAGTTGTCACAGGTCTTCGAGTGAATTTACTGCAAGTGTTGAAATAAGAATGGGGTTTTTATTAAATGCAATAGATTTAAATAGAACTAAAATGTAAACTTCAGAAATATAGTGCATAAAACTAAAGAACGACGCGATTATAATCCTGCAGATGGCGAAAGAAGGCGCGGGGAGATTCAATTCATGGTGATAGTGAATGTGCCAGTGGATGAGTGGTAAATGTAACAATTATAATCTTATAGATATATGTGTAGGCGAGCAACCCATAATTAGCCAGAACTCCTCTTAGTACACTTCATCCCAACTTCAATAATCCTACTAGCCTGCTACCAAAACCATGGCCAAACACTAGACGATTAAGACCCTTCAGGTTGCTTAGTGATTAAGCTCCTTGGATCGGACTAATGCAATAAGCACAGTGGTTACTCGTTATCCTCGAGTCAACTAGCTTTCCATTGATATCCCCGTGTCACCCGAGGGTCGCGGTCCACTAGCGTACAAGATCTTATCTATGTAGAACTAGGTATCATGTTTTCTGGACCCTTAATTGGACAACAAGTGTTAAACATCCCACAGATAGTAAAGCACACATAATATAGTAATTAGAATCAATCACAAACTAATGTAAAATATATGAAGGCACATCACATCTCACCAATCTCCTACATCTCCCACGCCCAAGGGAATTACTCACACATGAGAGAAGAACAGATCATCAATATAATCAAATAAACGGAATTTGTCTTGGTATTACCATGGAGATCCACAATAAGAATAGAAAAATATCCAACCCAATTCAACATGGGAAGAAACAATCTCAAACCCTAGTCTTGCAAGGTGGAGATCCCTATATCTCTCAAGTACAAGTAGTGGATATGGGGGTGTATTGGCTAGGAGGTCGAAGATCGTGGAGCGAGATGAAGAACGTCTTCTCCTTCTTCTCCGGATCCCTTCTTTCTCCCTTCTCGATGGTGTGGCGGCTGCTGTGTTGTGTTTTCATCCCTTGTCCCTTCATGGAAGTTGTCCCTTTTGACAAGACAGAGGTGGCGGCAATTATACAGCAGGAACTATACAGCTATTCCTGCCGTATAGTTGCTCGTTAGAGCCTCTGTGAGCTCCCCTCGCGTGCTTCCAAAGTGGGACTTGCTTGTTTTATCTAGAATATTGTATTTCTCTAGTTAAATCATTCAGTTGACGTTTAGAACCTGAAACACACACTAAAATCCAAGTTTTCTTTGCTACCGAAGTATTAGCGTTAGGTAAAGCCAGAAAACGATCAAATCCGGGAGAAAACCATCAATAAAAGCAATCAAAGATGTGTCGAATCTCATAGCTATCAAGTAGCACAGTGCCGGAAAGTGTCCTATGGACCATGCTACAATGATCATGGCTCCCGTATCTCAAAGGTTTTGGTCACGGAGATCTAAGTTCCTATTGAACCACGTAGGTCAGGTAAAGAATAAAATAGTAAGATTTTAGATTGAATCATTATTGTTTGACAATGATGAACCAATTACATATAAAGAAGCGATGATGGGACCTATCTCCGTCAAATGGCTAGAAGCTATAAAAATCCGTGATAGTTCCATATACGAGAAACGAAGTAACTATATTTGAAAGACCCTCCGGAAGGAGTGAAGCCTATCGGCCGTATTTGGCTCAATAAAGAAATAGACATGGATGTTTTACATCTATGAATTAGTCGACATGTAAGAAAAGAGTTTGCGACAATGTTCAAGGAGTTGACTATGACAAGATTCAATCTTCCATAGTGAGATTTAGTCTAAATGGATAAGTGTAGAAACTAGTACATATTGTTGAGGATATACTTTCCAGGTATACCCACTGTGAATCGCTAACCAGTGTGGCCCACTTCCAGATTAGAGCTATGCTCCACGGGCAGCCTAGTCAGAGAGAGAAGATGGAAGCCCATACGGCTATGGGAAGGCCTAGAAGACTTACCTACAAAGGCATGTAGGAATACTTATAGTCCAAGACGACTTTGTACCAACTATGTATTGTAGCTGGATAGAACTCTCCTATAACCCTAGGCCGAATGACCATATAAGCCGACCTAGGGACCATCCTTTAGGGCATGCACTACCAACTATAACTCGCTGTAAGCTAGATTGCATATAGCAACTCGGCGACTTGGTACTCTCCATTAACAAAGATCGAACAAGAAAGAGGAAGGTTTCCTATACGAGGGCCTAAATTTGAGTAAATCTCACCTCCCATGTTTCTCTGATAAGTCAAAGAAATGACCATTGCACCTCTTTCTTTGAAACCCAAGTCCATAACAATGGACATTGCTGAGGTTACCCCTTGTCAATTAGCGTCGTCTGTGGGAATTCTGGGCACCGGAGTCATGAATTCGGTGGCTCCCTCTTCACCATGCAGAAACTCGATGATCAGGAGCGGTCTGATCTGTTTCGGTTCTGTAAATGAGCAACCACACCTGCCCACCCTTCTATTGACCTTCGACAACCTCAACCGGGGGACATATTAGATGATCGGAAGTTTCAACTTATGCGTCGGGTCAGAGGGTACTTTCTGCCTTTTGGATCCGATCTGTTTCGGTATGTCGACATCAACCTTAGCACCAATCACACCGTCGACATATTCTATCGGCTCCACTGATGGGACAAACTCATCCCCAACAAAAACCATGAGCAACTACAACTCTGTCACGGATTTGGGGGATCTAGTCGATCTTTATAACAACCTCTGCTATGATTCTGATAGAGAGCTAATAGAATCTTCGGTGCGCCACATCATGGACTCGACAAACAACACCAACCATGAACCCGAGGAAAGCTTTGACTCGGGGATCAAGAGGCTCAAACCGTACCCAGAGCAAGACTCGATGGATTTCACCAATCTGAAAGATGGTGTCTCCTACGAATTTGATGGCTATAACAGAAGTCCATACCTAATGCACCACCATGTGTGCATAATCGTCAATAGTTCAAGAGCCATGCAAACTAGATCAGCACCATCGGAGAAATTCGATTCCAACAACAACCCCATCATCAACCCTAATGACAGGACCATGGAAAATGACGCGGAGGCCCGCACCAGAGACATGAAAGTGCCACCATAGAAAAACCGCGACAACCTGAGGAACCTAGGAGAAGGTACAAGCAATGAAAACTAAATAACTGTTCAGATCTCCGGCGAATCTTGGCAGAGAGCAAGAGATGCTGTTAGTAGCGCAGTCCCCATGGGGCTGGATGCTACACATGAAGAACTCATGGCCTATTAGTATCTGCTCCATCGTTAGATCCAGGAGTTGATAAAGCTGAAGAGACAACTCAACGAATGAAGGATACAAGCCGATGCATCGAGTCTTCGGTGGACATAACTAAGCTCCACCTACAATTCTGCGAGCATCGCCAGGGGCACACCACCAAGGAGGGGTGGCTCTCGGCCGGAGAATATACCCGAGAAAGAAATGCGCAATATAACAAGAGATCTAGATCAATCCTTCATATCCGGGGACTTGGTGTATAATGTAAAGTCTAAGACACCCCAAGCTACCATCATCACAGAACAGACCTACTTACCCGCCACGCAACCGCCAGACAACAACCCATGGTCGGTGATCCATCGTTCCGCCCTCATGGGCCTCAGTATGGTTGGACCATCGCTCGCACCAGGAGATAAAAAGTTCACCACATGACCCGATAGATCACTACGCCGCCACAACAACACTCCAAGTGTTCAAAACCCAAAGATCTAGTTCGTCGCACCACATGCGGTTCAACCAAAGTTTGCGGAATGAGGATTCCAAACACGACATCATGCAACACAGATTTGATACATCTCGAGATGATTACAGCACCCGAAGATATTCATATGTTGAGGATGAGGATGATGATGACCGTGAACCTTGTGGCGCGAGTTGCTTTAACCATCAAATGCGCAATATGCGAGTACCCAAGGACTTCAAACTACCTCACGATCACCAAAAATACGATGGTATCCAAGAACTAGAGGAATGGCTAGGAGACTACATACAAGAGGTCAAACTTCAGGGTGGCTCAAAGGCCACCGCCATGCAAAGTTTACAACTACACCTGAGAGGAGATGCACGATCTTGGCTCAAGAGGCTACCCGAGGAATCAATCAGCAGCTGGAGCTACGTGGAGGAAAAATTCATCCACAACTTCAGATCCACCTTCAAGCAACCCGTATCTATCGAAGAGTTGCGGGCATACGTGCAAAAATCTAACGAGCCGATACGCACATACATCCAACGCTAGAACATCATAAAATATAGTTGAGAACATATCCGACAAGAGGGAAACCGATGCCTTCAACGAAGTCCTATGCCGAATGGGTCTTGTTGAGGAGCTAGGTTGGGACAAGCCGAAGACATTTTCTCAGCCGATGGACAATGCCAATCGATAGGATGACAGCGAGGATGCAGTCAATAATAAGTGGGGTCGCTCACCAGAAGAGGACCGCGACAGGCGTAACAACAACACCAGGAGGAGGCATGGTCACAACTATGATGACTACGGCGGACCTAGCCAAGTTGTGACTAGCTTCACCAATGAGGAAAATTGCAAAGAGGGGTACCGCAACAGCGGATAGCGCAGTAACAACAGGGACGAACTCGAATCCAGTAGGCCCGCCCAAGAATACCGACCGTGGCTACCTCGGAACTTCCAGCAATCGCCACTACAGATGCTTGAGGGACCATGCCACATGCACTATTATACCGGTTTAGAAGGTAGGAGGAGATCGATTCACCTGATGAAAGATTGTCACACCTTTTTTACAGCTACAGGGGGCATACAGTTCCAGACTAAAAGAGATATTCCCTATAGGCCAATAAAAAGTTGTTTTATTGATATATCTCTTATCTTCATAATATTTTTGTATCATGCTATAACTATATTAGGTGGAAACATTAATACATGTGTGTTAATATAAACAAACAGGTCTCTAGTGTGTTAATACTAGTTCATTGGGCAGATGATGATCGAGGTTTCCCGATCATGATTTGACTAAAAGGTTAACTGACAATGAGGTCACTTAATGAAGTGATGGACACACCCGACTATAGAATTGCAATGTGATCCAGTCACAATGTTCAACATTGTGATATCTAGCAAAGCGTAGTACTTTGACCATGAGATCATGTTTAATCACTATCTCCTGTGGCTGCTTTGATCGCATCAACTGCCATGACCGTAATAGGGTGGATATAAAGGTGTGCATTGGGAATTCCAGAGGAATAGTTGAGGCGTATGTATTAATATCAGGATTTTCCTATCTGAGTTACGGATGGATACTCTAGGCCCACTCGGTGAGATTGCATGAATGTGCTTGCAAGCATGTGACTAGGTAACGAGGATGTAATATCACGAAAATGAGTAAACATGTTTTTCGGTAACAATATTGAACTGTATGTGGATGCATGAGATCAGGTCTTGGAAAAACTAGGTACCGTTGTGCAAAAGGAATAAGACTCGACGTTTAGAAGGTTCAAGCGAACAACCAAATTCTTGGAATGTGGAGGGGCCATCATGTGTTTCCAGATACCGTTGTTGGTCATTGATCAGAGAGATGTCTCGATCATGTCTGTATATTCTCGAACCGGATGGATTTCACGCTTAAGGGTAAAGACGATGTGGGTTGATCCAATACCAAAAGGGAAATAGGAAGAGAGAACTCTAAAATTGTTCCACAGAGACACCAAAAGTATTTCGGGGATACCCGATGATGATCGGAGGGGTTCGAAAGGTGTTTCAGAATGATAGGTATTAAATAATATGTATTTAATATTAATTAAATGAATTAATATTATAAATATTATTTATAATGGATATATGGGGAAGCCCACCTCATTGGGCCTCGCCAGAGGAGGCCCAAGGGGGGCCATGCACTAAGAAGGGCCAAGGGAGGGTTCACGGCACTAGTTGGACCTTGCCCATGTGGGGCCCATGGTGGGGGCTGGTCGGCGGCTCCTCCCACCTCTTACCTCCTGTATAGTCCCACCCGATGACTTTGAGGGAGGTAGTGCCTCCCTTCCACCTATATAAAGAGGGGCACCCCTCTCCCCAAATCCATCCCACAATTGGCCTTTGCAATTCACCCTCTCCCTCCCTCTCCCCCTCTCTACGTGTTCCCAAGATAGGAATATGCTACACGAGGTAGAGATTTCTCCACCCAGCGCACACCGTCATGCTGCTGTAATCAGTCTGGATCTTCTTATTTCGCTGCCTTACTGGACCGGGGCCCGAGAGATGTCTTTTACATCGGATGTGTGTAAAACTCGATGAGCCACTACCACTAGTGGTGTTGGGTGCTTGAAGCCTTATAGATCCTGAGGTATGCTTCGCTCGGCTTCATTAGCAACGTTTTTGCGAGAACATCATCCCACATCCGGTCTTCAAACATATAAATACCGTATCCCGCTTGTTATTGTACTTCTACATAGATAGATCTTGGGTTGGTGCATTCTCGTAGTAGGATTTTTTTGTTTTCTGCCATGGAACCTTTTCAGTGGTATCAGAGCGATCTATGCATAGATTTACCAGTACGAGTAGAACACACGTGGATTGTGTGGGCATTGATTTTCTAATTGCTACCCTCCCACATGTACTTCCTAATATAGCGGTAATGTAGGATGAAGCATCCTGCACCATCCTTATGCGTAATCTTATGCGAGACCGGTTCCACGACTAACATACAACTTGTACCTTATAAGTGGCTAGAGGGTATCCGGCTCTCCGAATTTAGTTGATATGGCACTTACAGAGGACGGCCCTGAAAACGGATTAAAAGCAGCAACTAGTTAATCCACGTTGTGGTTGGATTCATAGGTAAGAATTGGTTCTTGTGCAAAAGCCCAATCAACCATGTAAATCTTATAAAGATAAAGTAGAGGCGTCTAACTTTATTTTGCAGGAGAAAAAGTGATATGTGTGGTTTAGGTAAGTGTTTATGAGACGAATAGCCGAAGGCAACGTGGCATAATGAACCTGGTGCAGATGCCGACGCTCTTAGTAGAGATCAAGACGCGACAACCACCACATATCACACATACATAACTATTTTTATTAGATGTTAGTTGTTGTGTGAATCTTGTTGTGCTAGTATTGTACTTATGAGTATAGCATAATAAGATAATACCTCTACGATAATTCCAATATTTGTGTTCTCCCACAAGTGTGCACAACCAAGAAAGTCCATCGTTGTGGAGCAGGTCATGATTATTGGGTGAAACACATCGACATTTGCATACGGTGGGTGCAAACCGTGTATGCACTATAATACACCGTGGTTAAATTTGGCAAGCCTAACATGTACAAACATGGCCTCATAATACAGATGACCAAAAGTTTAAGCATGAGTCACATGGGGATGTGATCGATATGTTTGATATCTACCCTGGCAGCCGCATCAAAGGCCATGACAATCGGGGATGATGTAGCGTAAAGGGATCATGTAGTCACCAAACGAATGTTCAGGGATGTACGTTTGAGTGGGAGTTCTAGTATTTTAGTTTTAGTAAATAAGAACTCATATTATAAACATTAAGATTGATTACTTTGCAAATACCATTGTAGATGTCTCACCCCACCTTCAACCTTGGCCCTTTCCTTGAGAAAGAAAATCTCAAAACTGACGGGACAAACGTCATAGCCTGGTCCCGCAATTTGAGGATTCTCCTCGTTCCCAAAAAATCTCCTACATACTTGATGCTGCGATAGGTTACCAACCCGCTGCAACGCCTCTCAAGCTAATAAAAATGTTTATCAGTAGAAGGCCAATGATAACGCATGCCCCAGACCAGGTCCGAGAGGTATGAGGTTTCAAACCTCTTATTCTCTACCATGATGGAAGAGCACAACAGCTTGAGAGAGCACGTGGTCAAAATGCCTGGCTATGTTCAATGCCTGAACGATATTGATTGCAAAATCAATGAGGAGCTGGCAGTTGATAGGGTGTTGCAGTCTCTTCCCCTAGCTACAAGAGTTTCGTGTTGAACAGAACATGCAGGGCATGGAGAAGACCCTACCTAAGATGTTTGACTTGCTTAAGCGCGCCGAGGTGGAAATCAAGAAGGAGCATGATGTCTTGATGGTCAAGGAAACTGTTGATTTCAAGAAGACCACCAAGAAGGGCAAGGGCAAGAGTGGCAACCCCAATAAGGGCGGCAAGCCTGTTGCCTTCTCCTCTAGGGCTCCCAAGGCAATCCTGCTTCTACGGCAAGGGTGAGGGTCATTGGAAATACAACTGCTCCAAGTACATGGATGATAATAAGGCTAGCAAGATCATTCCCAAAGAGAAAGGTACATATGATATACATGTTATCGATGTTTCCTCACAAGTGCCAAGAGAAACGTTTGGCTATTTGATACTGACTCTATTTCCCATATTCGTAACTCTCAGGAGGAGTTGCGGAATAGCTGGCTCTTGGTGAGGATGAGGTGACGATGCGTGTCGGTAATGGCCACAAGGTGGATGTGATGGTTGTCGGTACTCTCCCTCTATGTCTCCCTTAAGGACTAGTTTTAATATTGAATATGTGTTACTATGTATTGGCGTTGAGCATGAATATTGTCAGTGGGTCTTGCTTATTGTAAGATCATTATTCATTTAAATTAGAGACAAATGGTTGTTCTATTTATATAAATAATGTGTTTTATGCTCATCCGTGATAGAGTAAAGGTTTATTATTATTAAATCTTAATTGTGATGACACACACATCCATAACATTGATGACGAGCGATGCAAGCATGGTAATGACAATTCCACGTATATGTCGCATTATCGTCTGTGACATTAGGTGTAAAATGCATGAAGAAGCTCCATTCTGTTGGACTTATGGAGTTGTTAGATTTTGAATCTCTCGACACATGCGAACCCTGCCTCATGGGAAAAATGACCAAGACGCCGTTCAACGATATGATGGAACGGGCTGCAGACCTATTGGGAGTCATACATTCAGATGTATGCGAACCAATGATTGTCTCGACGCGCAATGGTTATTCTTACTTTGTCACGTTCACGGATGATTTGAGTAGATACGGATATATCTACTTGATGAAGCACAAGTCTGAAACCTTTGAAAAGTTCAAAGAATTTTGGAGTGGAGTTGAGAATCAACTCGACAAGAAAATCAAGCACCTTCATACTGATTGAGGGGGCAAGTATTTGAGTCATGATTTGGAACACATCTAAAGGCTTGTGGCATTGTACCACAACTTACGTCGGCTGGAGCACCACAACATAATGGTGTGTCCGAGCAATGTAATTGCACCGTATGGGATAGCGTGCGGTCTATGATGTCTCTTATCGACTTATTTGTATCATTCTAAGGATATGCACTTGAGACTGCTGTATTAATTTTAAATAGAGCGTCATCTAAAGCCGTGAAGACAACGTCGTATGAGATATGGCATGGCATGAAGCCAAAATTGTCTTTTCTGAAGGTTTAGGGATGTGAGTCTTACGTTAAGAAACTATAGCCTGACAAACTCGAACTGAAAGCGGAAAATGCATCTTTGTAGGATATCCAAAGGAGACTAATGGATATACCTTCTACAACCAAACTGAGGGCAAAATGTTTGTCGCGAACAACAGTGCCTTACTTGAGAAAGAGTTTCTCGCGAAAGGTGTAAGTGGAAGGAAGATAGAACTCGATAAGATTATCGACCCGGATCTTCAAATACCGGGAAGCTGTGATGGAGCCACCCTCATTAATTGAAGTGGGAGAAAATGATGATGATCATGAACCTCACGAGAAAATAGCTATCAAACCCCGCAGGTCAACAAGAAAATGTACTACCCCTGATTGATACAGTTATCTTGTGAACATGATCATGTTAGTTGAACATGATGAACCTGCAACCTACACGGAAGCAATGGAAGGCCCTGAACCCAAGAAATGGTGAGAAGGCCATGGAATCCAAAATGAAATTCATGTATGACAACCAGTTATGGACCTTGGTAGACATTCCTGAAGGCCGAAATGCTGTCGATAATAAATGGATCTTCAAGAAGAAGACGGATGCTGACAGAAACGTCACAATCCATAAAGCTTGACTTTTCGCAAAAGGTTTCCGAAAAATTCAAGGAATTTACTACGAAGAGACATTCTCTCTCGTAGCGAAGCTAAAAGTCTATTCAGATTCTAATAGAAGTTGTTGCACATTTCAATTACGAAATATGAAAGATGGAGGTAAAGACCGCTTCCTGAATGGCAACATTGAGGAAGAGTTGTATATGATGCAACCTGAGGGGTTTGTCAATCCATAGGATGCTGGTAAACTATGCAAGCTTCAGAGGTCCATTTATGGACTGAAGCAAGCATCTAGAAGATAGAATCTTCGATTTGATGAAGTCATCAAAGGTTTTGAATTTGTCCAATACGCATAAGAGGCCTGCATATATAAGAAAGTGAATGAGAGTTCAGTGGCATTCCTGGTACAATATGTGAACGATATAATGTCAATAGGAAATGATGTGAATCTTCTGAAAAGCATGAAAGATCTATTATATACTAAAAGCGATATAAGGGTGTTTTTCGAGACACCAGGTTGATCCACATCATTAAGATTATTAAGACAGTTGGATCTAAAATATATGGCTAAGATTTTACAAGAGAACACATGTCACGTAATTACGTGGTGTCGTGTCAACTATAAACTGGTCACACGTCAATCGGTCTAACTGAGTCCGGGTGTGTCGATCTCAAAGAAAAACAGAGTTCGGGTGACTTACAAAGAAAAAAGAGTCCGTGCATATTACGATAGCCAACGTGCATAGTGTTCCTAACCGGCTAGATTTTTTTTATGCGGACGTACCAATACTTACCCCATATACGATGAACCTAGATAGCAATATATCAAGAACAAATGTGTCTCTTTGTTGAGAATATGTAAATAAGTGTGTGGTAGCACATCAGCTATTTTCTCTTGTCCAAAAATCACAACATACGATGTGAATGGACAATCCTCTGAGTAATACTTGCATATATAAACTGAAATGTGTACTTGGCATGCAATCAGTATTAGACCAATAGTAGTCAGATAGAGAGTGTTGATGTATCGATAAACTGGTGGTATATGCGTCCGCTGTCTGGACAAAGCTATAGCAAACATATCGATAAATCGATGGTATATGCCTCGTCCATTCGGACAAAGATATAGCTAACATATCGTTAAATTGATGGTATAGGCGTTTGTCAGCCGTACAAAGCAATGGTTACCAGTCTCAACGGTACCTTGGGTCAACAACCAAACAAATGCGAACGATTAATTTTCAGTGGTTCAACTGGGTTGTTGGAAGATTTTCAAAACTCGGATGGACTCTTGAAAGTCTGAGAAATGGTTACACTTGAAAAAAAGGAGGTTCCAATAAGTGATCATCCTACAATCTACAACCTAGCAATATATCAAGAACGAATGTGTCTCTTTGTTGAGAATCTGTAAATAAGTGTGTGGTAGCACATCAACTATTTTCTCTCGTCCAAAAATCACCGTATACACAATCACAACATACGATGTGAATGGACAATCCTCCGTGAGTAATACTTGCATATATAAACTGAAATGTGTACTTGGCATGCAATCAGTATTAGACCGATAGTAGTCAAATAGAGAGTGTTGATGTATCGATAAACTGGTGGTATATGCATCCGCTGTCTGGACAAAGCTATAGCTAACATATCGATAAATTGATGGTATATGCCTCGGCCATTCGGACAAAGATACAGCTAACATATCGTTAAATTGATGGTATAGGCGTTTGTCGGCCGTACAAAGCAATGGTTACCAGGCTCAAGGGTACCTTGGGTCAACAACCAAACAAATGCGAACGATTAATTTTCAGTGGTTCAACTAGGTTGTTGGAAGATTTTCAAAACTCGGATGGACTCTTAAAAGTCTGAGAAATGGTTACATTTGAAAAAAAGGAGGTTCCAATAAGTGATAATCCTACAATTTATAACCCCATCTTATAAAAAACATACAGTCTGGCATAAAAATCACGACAAGTTTATATAACACGAAATTATTAATTTTTTGAAATGCACAAATCAACTTCCAAAATAATATAGGTGAATATCAAAAGTTTTGGGAAATATTCAAACGATACAAGGAAGGGTATCCACAAATTTAAACGCTGACTTAAAGTGTGTTCAACCAAGGTCCAAAAATGATGTATTGATTATTAAATGCAGATGGATGGCTTCGAAGATTTTATGATCCAAATTTAGAAATAATAAGAAAAACAAAGAAATGCTTCCACATGCTTAGAATTTTTAATTTTTTTAGCGATTTTCCAAACAAAAATCTAAACTTCTATAAAAATTATGAACAAACTTAAAATAATTTAATCATGACATCTTTAAAACCTTTATTTTGTACAAAAAATGGTACTAACTCGTGCTCTTGCACTGTCGCAAACTAGGAGAGAGGTTATGCGGTTGAAAATCACCTTGCAGGTCTATAATCAGTGATGCATGGAAAGGCGGGTGCGCTCACCGCCAAAGCGTAACGAGCAAGTGTGGTTGGCAAAGCATTGATGCAGTCTGTGGATAGAGAAAGAGAGTGTGTGTGAGAGAGATGCAGTGTGTGCACCATGTGCATTCAGAGATAGAGAGGAAGGAGAGATCACAGAGCACAATGGATATGGAGAGTAAATGATAAAACTAACTGATTGGGAATGGTAACACATTTTGCAGCGTTTGGGGGTTTATTTAAAGCATGTGTATGTGTCTGGAACCATGTAATAAAAATGCCAATATATTACCTTGCCAGGGAGAACAATCGTTGGATGACATATGTATAACAATTTACTTATTTAACATTTGCAAATGTCAGATATATTGATCAGATGAAGAAAATTAAATGTGTATCTGTAACATGCCAACACAATGATATGAAGAAATTCTGCTTTGGCACAAAGATAATCCCTTGCAAATCATGTGTCGATTAAAAGTATATCACCCGAACTAAGATCCTGATCACAACTTTTCTAGGGACACACTCCTCAAAAACAAAGCTGCCAAATTGTTATTCTTCCCTTAATCGTGGAGGAGAAAAATGAAATTAGAAAAAGATATAACATATGGCATCGGCTTAATGTAGTAAACAACCATTGTCACATCATTGTAGCAACCGAGGCGACTTTATTGGTATGACATTGTCTCAACTATCACCAATGCATGTCCTAATAACGAATATACCTAGAATACAAGTGAGCGGTTGATCCATGGTTATCTTGCCATCCAACACTTTAGCGGACTATCAAAGTGAGAGGAGACGATAGAGATGGTGGACTACTAAACTGGTGTAAGTCTTATTTGTACTAGCTAAATATATTGAATGTTCCCAAACTAAAGTGAGAAAGTTAAAATCTTCACAATTTCAACCTTACTAAAAGTGAACGTCCTATTGTTACTTTCACGTAGATTTGGAGTCAGGTCCAAATGTTGATATGCTCAACACATTTGCAAATTATTGGATAAAAGTATTAAAATATTACAACACATAATATAAAAAATAAAAAAATCAATATATCTAGGGTAACATACTATGGAATTGCGTTATGTCGCGTTTAACAAATTAAAGATGATGCCCTCGTATTTATGAGGGCCACACTACTAGTTATTTAAATAGTAAATTCCCTATGAAGGACATGATGGGTTCGTAGCATGGAAAACAAAAATTTCTACCGCAAGAACGAACAAAACCTAGATCTAATCTAGATAAAAGCCAAGATCTAATCTATTAGACATGTGCAACGAGATAGATCTGTACTAACCCTCGTAGATCCGAAAGCGTTACGAGATTAGATCTCGGGGTTGATGTAGTCGATCACTTGCCGATCTCAAGATCGTGTGGACGATCCTTCCGGCGCCGCGTTCTAGCAGCGCTTCCGATCGGTCCTGCGTCTTGAGTCAAAGCAGACATTCCTCTCCCCGTTCCAGCGAGCAGCGGAGGTAGTAGATCTTCTCCACGGAATCCCAGCAGCACGACGGTGTGGTCACTACAACAGATGTGATTATCTGTGACGCACATTCAATGACTATTCAGTAAAAACACGTCATGTTTTCAGAAAAAACGTCACAATTTTGATGAATCTATGACGTTTTTTGCTAAATCGTCACAGAATGAGCGTCATATATAATCACATTTGTTGTAGTGGGTGGTGGTGGTGGAGGAGAGAATTCTGCAAGGCTTCGCCTAAGCCAGAGCAGAGCGAAGGTAGAGGAGAGAGGCGGCGGCTAGAGCTTGTAATGAGAGAGGGCTGAGAGGCGCCTCCCTTCTATTTAAAGAGGGAGGCGCTGGGAGGAGTCCTAGTAGGACTCCCCTCCTATGGCCGGGGGTTGGGAAGGGGGGAGGAGTCCTCCTCCCCCACGAATCTGTGTCTCGCCCCACAAGGTTTCCTTTGACCCTTTCTTGGTTTTCAAGCAAACTCCAAGAACTCTTCTAGAACCTTCCAGAACATTCCGAAACCTTCAAGAATCTCCATACAAACACTCTGGAACATTTCCTAACTTAGAAAATGATCCCCAATATATGAATCTTATTCTCCGGACCATTCCGGATCTCCTCGTGATGTCCCGGATCCAATCCGAGACTCCGAACAACATTCGGTTTCCAACGCATATTCCATATCTACTTAAAACAACTTCGAACGTTAAGTGTGTCACCCTACGGTTCGTGAATATACAGACATGATGAAGACACCTCTCCGATCAATAACCATCAGCGGGATCTGGAGATCCATAATGGCTCCCACATATTCAATGATGACTTCGTGATCGATAGAACCATTTACATATGAAACCAATTCCCTTTGTCACACGATATTCTACTTATCCGAGGTTTGATCGTCGGTATCTCCATACCTAGTTCTACCTCGTTACTGATAAGTACTCTTTACTCGTTCCATGTTATGTCATCCCTTGTGACCTAGTCACATGCTTGCAAGCTAACTAGATGACATTCCACCAAGAGGGCCCAGAGCATATCTATCCGTCATATGGATGGACAAATCCCAATCTTGGTTCATGCGCTTCAACACATACTTTCAGAATACCCAATGACACCTTTATAACCACCCAGTTATGAAGCGGTGTTTGATGTCATCAAAGTACCCATCCGGTGATGGTGATTAACATAACCTCATGGTCGAAGGATTAGTTTACTATGCGTTTGAAAGCTTACAGCAATACAAACTTAATGACTTGATCTTATGCTACGCTTACTAGGGTGTGTGTCCATCACATCATTCTCCTAATGATATAACCTTGTTATTAATGACATCCAATGTCCATGATCAGGAAACCATGATCATCATTTAATCAACAAGCTAGTTCCACAAGAGGCTTACTAGGGACTCTTTTATGTTTACAAAACACACATGTATTAGTGTTTCCTTATAATACAATTATAGCATGGGATGTAAACATTCATCATAAACACAAAGATATAATAATAACCACTTTTATTATTGCCTCTTGGGCATTTCTCCAACAGTCTCCCACTTGCACTAGAGTCAATAATCTAGATTACATGGTAATATACCTAACACCCATGGCGTTCTGGTGTTGGTCATGCTTTGCTCTAGGGAGAGGTTTAGTAAACGGATCTGCCACATTCAGATCAGTGTGTACTTTGCAAATCTTTATGTCACCATCTCGGACATACTCGCGAATAGAATGGAAACGTAGCTTAATGTGCTTCAGCTTGCTATGTGACCTTGGCTCCTGTGCATTAGCTATGGCACCTGTGTTGTCACAGTAGATGGCCATCGGGTCCAACGCACTGGGAACCATGCCAAGTTCAGTAATGAACTCCTTCATCCATATGGCTTCTTGTGCAGCCTCCGAAGCAGCTATGTATTCCGATTCAGTTGAAGATTTCACCACAATGCTTTGCTTGGCACTCCTCCAGCTCACTGCAGCACCATTCAAAATAAATCATTATCCAATGTGACTTGAGTCATCCGGATCGGTGTTCAACTAGCATCGGTAACCATTTACAACAAGTTGTTCATCACCTCCATAAGAAAGAACCATATCCTTAGTCATATTCGGTACTTTAGGATATTCTTGATCATTGTCTAGTGTTCCATTCGGGATCACTTTGATATCGCTAGTCAAACTAACGATGTGCTATATCCGGTCTTGTACACATGGCATACATGATAGAACCTATGGCGAGGCATAGGGAATATTATTCATCTTTTCTCTATCTTCTGCCGTGGCGGACTTTGAGTCTTACTCAAGGTCTTACCTGACAACATGGGCACGAACCCTTTCTTGCTCTCTTCCATTCTAAACTTCTTTAGAACTTTGTCTAAGTATGTACTTTGTGAAAGCGCTATTAGGCGTCTTGATCTATCTCTATAAATCTTGATGCCTAGAATATATGCCGCTTCGCCAAGATCCTTCATTGAAAAACTATTATTCAAATAGGTTTTGACGCTATTAAGAAGTTCTATATCATTCCCAGTCAACAATATGTCATCTACATATAGTACTAGGAATGCTACAGAGCTCCCACTCACTTTCTTGTAAATACAAGCTTCTCCATAAGTTTGTATAAATCCAAAGTTTTTGCTTACCTTATCAAAACGTTGATTCCAACTCCGGGATGCTTGCTTCAGTCCATAAATGGAGCGATGAAGTTTGCATACCTTGTCAGCATCACTAGGATCGACAAAACCCTTGGGTTGTACCATATACAACTCTTCCTCAATGTCACCATTAAGGAACGCCGTTTTGACATCCATCTGCCAAATTTCATAATCGAAATATGCAGCAATTGCTAACAAAATCCTCACAGACTTTAGCTTCGCTACTGGTGAGAAAGTCTCATCGTAGTCAACTCCTTGAATTTGTCGGAACCCTTTCGCGACAAGTCGAGCTTTATAGATAGTAACATTACCATTAGCATCTGTTTTTCTTTTGAAAATCCATTTGTTCTCGACAGCCTTACGGCCATCCGGTAAGTCCACCAAAGTCCATACTTGGTTTTCGTACATGGATCCCATTTTGGATTTCATGGCTTCTAGCCATTTGTCGGAATCTGGGCTCACCATAGCTTCTTCATACGTCGCAGGGTCATCAGTGTTGTCCACCAACATGACGTTCAAGCGAGTCATACCACTCGGGAGTGGTACGAACCCTCGTTGACTGCGAGGTTCAGCATAACCGTTCGAAGTTTCATGATCACCATCATTAGCTTCCTCTCCGGTTGGTGCGGTGCACAAAAACATCTTCGGTGCGCTACTCTCAACTCCGAGAGAAGGTTCAATAACCTCGTCGAGTTCTACTTTCCTTCCAGTCACTTCTTTCGAGAGAAATTCCTTCTCAAGAAAGGATCCATTCTTGGCAACGAAAACTTTGCCTTCGGATCTATGATAGAAGGTATATCCAATTGTTTCTTTCGGGTATCCTATGAAGACGCATTTCTCCGCTTTGGGTTCAAGCTTATCGGGTTGTAACTTCTTTATATACGCCTCGCAACCCCAAACTTTAAGGAACGACAACTTAGGTTTCTTACCAAACCACAATTAAATGCGTCGTTTCAACGGATTTAGATGGTGCCCTATTTAAAGTGAATGCGGCTGTCTCTAATGCATAGCCCCAAAATGATAGTGGTAAATCTGTAAGAGACACCATAGACCGAACCATATCTAAGAGAGTTCGATTACGACGTTCGGACACACCATTACGCTGTGGTGTTCCTGGCGGTGTCAACTGCGAAAGTATTTCACATTTCTTTAAATGCATGCCAAACTCATAACTCAGATATTCACCTCCGCGGTCAGAACACAGAAACTTAATCTTCTTGTTACGATGATTTTCCACTTCACTTTGAAATTCCTTAAACTTCTCAAAAGTTTCGGACTTATGTTTCATAAAGTAGACATACCCATATCTACTTAAGTCATCCGTGAAAGTGAGAACATAACGATATCCACCACGCTACACTCATTGGACCGCATACATCGGTATGTATTATTTCAATAAGTCATAGCTCGCTCCATTATTCCAGAGAATGGAGTCTTAGTCATTTTTCCCATTAGACATGCTTCGCATCTTTCAAGTGATTCAAAATCAAGTGATTCAAGAAGTCCATCAGAATGGAGTTTCTTCATATGCTTCACTCTAATGTGACCAAGACGACAGTGCCACATGTATGTAGAATTATCATTTAATTTTATTTGTTTAGCATCTATATTGTGAACATGTGTATCACTACTATCGAGATTCAATAAGAATAAACCATTTATCTCAGGTGCATTACCATAAAAGATATTACTCATATAAATCGAACAACCTTTATTCTCAGACTTAAAAGAGTAACCGTCTCGCAATAAACAAGATCCAGATATAATGTTCATGCTTAACGCAGGCACCAAATAACAATTATTTAAATTTAAAACTAATCCTGAAGGTAGATGTAGAGGGAGCGTGCCGACGGCGATCACATCAACCTTGGAGCCATTTCCAACGCGCATCATCACCTCGTCTCTCGCTAGTCTTCGTTTATTCCGCAGCTCCTGTTTCGAGTTACAAATATGAGCAACCGAACCAGTATCAAATACCCAGGCACTACTACGACTACAAGTAAGATACACATCAATAACATGTATATCGAATATACCTTTCTTCTTGATGTTGCCGTTCTTCAGATCTGCCAGTACTTGGGGCGATTCGCTTCGATGACCAACACCCTTGCGGTGAAGCACTTTCGATTTAGGCTTAGGACCAGCCTTGGGCTTCTTAGCAGTCTTGGCAGCTTTCTTGCCGTCCTTCTTGAAGTTGCCCTTTTTCTTAGGCTTGCCCTGTTTCTTGAAATTGGTGGTCTTATTGACCATCAACACTTGGTGCTCCTTATTGATATCCACTTCAGCAGTTTTCAGCATGGACGATAGTTCAGGCAACGTCTTGTTCATGCAGTGCATATTGTAGTTCATCACAAAGTTCTTATAACTCGGTGGCAGTGATTGGAGGACACGGTGAATCCCCAACTCATTAGGAATCGTTATCCCTAACTCTTAGAGCTTGTTTGCGTGCCCAGACATGGTGAGCACGTGCTGCATGAACTTCCTCTTCCATCTTGCAGGTAAAGAACTTCTCGGAGGCCTCATAGCTCTCCATGGTCGCGTGAGTCTCAAAAATGAGCTTGAGCTCCTTAATGATCTCGAACGGGTCGTGGTGCTCAAAACGCTTTTGGAGCTCCGTTTCTAAACCGTACAGGATGGCACCTTTGATCGTGGAGTAATGATTTTTCCGAGTGGCGTAAACATTCTTTACGTCATTGGTGGCATCATCTGCAGGTGGGTCACCTAGCGGTGCTTCGAGCACATAGGTCATCTGACCAGCCCTAAGGACAATTTTCAGACCACGGAGCCAGTCCGTGAAGTTGCTTCCATTCTTCTTAAGTTTTTCTTTCTCTAGGAACACATTGAAATTGATGGAGAGATTCGCCATAATCTACAACAAATTTGCAAGTAGTTTAGACTAAGTTTATAACAAATTGAGTTCTACTTTAATTCTTAAATTAACTAGGTGAACTCCCACTTACACGAACCAAGTCCACTACACCAAGTCCGATCTTCACGAGAGAAGATGTAGTTTCATCGGCGAACAATCTTCATGTTCATCATATCACTTATATGATTCATGCTCTACCTTTCGATATTCCGTGTTCCGAGACCATGTCTGTACATGCTAGGCTCATCAAGATTAACCTTAGTTTCCGCATGTGCAAATCTGGCTTGCACCCGTTGTATGCACACGTAGAATCTATCACATCCGATCATCACGAGACGAGTCTTAGCAACGGTGCCAACTAAGGACGAACACTTTATTACTTGATATTTAGTGAGAGGGATCATCTTATAATGCTACCGTCGTGATCTAAGCAATACAAGATGCATAAAGGATTAACATCACATGCAATTCATAATTAGTGTGATATGATATGGCCCTTTCTTCTTGTGCTTTTGATCTCCATCTCCAAGCACGGACATGATCTCCATCATCACCAGCATTGCGTCAAGGTTAGTGGCGCCACTTCATGGTTGTCCATCATCACCAGCAACTATTACAACTACTTGGAATAAAGCTATTACAAGATGAATAGACACGCAAATCTTAACAGAATTAAAGACAACCATTAGGCTCCTGCCGGTTGCCATATTACAACAAGGATCATTGCATACATCAAATATAATCACAATCAAATGATGGCCATATCACATCACAAAACCCCTGCAAAAACAAGTTAGACGCCTCTAATTTTCTTTGCAAGTTTTACGTGGTTTGGGGCTTTCGAATAAGAACGGATCTTACCTATGAAACGGAACCACAATGTTGATACAAGTGCTATCAAGTGCAAAGTGTAGATTGGATCTATACTATGATGGGAGAGAGAGACACCCGCAAAGCCACTTGTGCAAAGCAAGATACACGTCAAGCGTGGAGCAAGTCTCATGTACGATGACATGTAATGTTAGCCTGAGCCGCTTCATCCCACCATACCGCAAGATGCAAAGTACACACATAGCAAAAGACGGCACGAGCACCAACTCCCACAACATCATTGTGTTCTACTCGTGCAACAGATCTACGCATAGACAAGGCTCTGATACCACTGATGGGTTCGTTGCACGGAAAACAAAAAATTTCTACCGCAAGAACGAACAAAACCCAGATCTAATCTAGATAAAAGCCAAGATCTAATCTATTAGACATGTGCAACGAGATAGATCTATACTAACCCTCGTAGATCCGAAAGCGTTACGAGATTAGATCTCGGGGTTGATGTAGTCGATCACTTGCCGATCTCAAGATTGTGTGGACGATCCTTCCGGCGCCGCGTTCCGGCAGCGCTTCCGCAGTCGGTCACACGTGCGGAGTCGAAGCAGACCTTCCTCTCCCCGTTCCAGCGAGCAGCGGAGGTAGTAGATCTTCTCCACGGAATCCCAGCAGCACGACGGTGTGGTGGTGGTGGTGGAGGAGAGAATTCTGCAGGGCTTCGCCTAAGCTGGAGAAGAGCGAAGGTAGAGGAGAGAGGCGGCGGCTAGAGCTTGTTATGAGAGAGGGCTAGGAGGGGGCGCCCCCTCCCTTCTATTTAAAGGAGGGAGGCGCGCCTGGGGAGGGGGAGTCCTAGTAGGACTCCCCTCCTATGGCCGGCGGGTTGGGAAGGGGGGAGGAGTCCTCCTCCCCCACGAATCCGTGTCTCGCCCCACAAGGTTTCCTTTGACCCTTTCTTGGTTTTCAAGCAAACTCCAAGAACTCTTCTAGAACCTTCCAGAACATTCGGAAACCTTCTAGAATCTCCATACAAACACTCTGGAACATTTCCTAACTTAGAAAATGATCCCCAATATATGAATCTTATTCTCCGGACCATTCCGGATCTCCTCGTGATGTCCCGGATCCAATCCGAGACTCCGAACAACATTCGGTTTTCAACGCATGTTCCATATCTACTTAAAACAACTTCGAACCTTAAGTGTGTCACCCTACGGTTCGTGAATATACAGACATGATGAAGACACCTCTCCGATCAATAACCATCAGCGGGATCTAGAGATCCATAATGGCTCCCACATATTTAACGATGACTTCGTGATCGATAGAACCATTTACATACGAAACCAATTCCCTTTGTCACGCGATATTCTACTTATCCGAGGTTTGATTGTCGGTATCTCCATACCTAGTTCTACCTCGTTATTGATAAGTACTCTTTACTCGTTCCATGTTATGTCATCCCTTGTGACCTAGTCACATGCTTGTAAGCTAACTAGATGACATTCCACCGAGAGGGCCCAGAGCATATCTATCCGTCATATGGATGGACAAATCCCAATCTTGGTTCATGCGCTTCAACACATACTTTCAGAATACCCAATGACACCTTTATAACCACCCGATTAAGGCGGTGTTTGATGTCATCAAAGTACCCATCCGGTTGATGGTGATTAACATAACCTCATGGGTGGGGGAAGGATTATTTATGCATTTTTTTTGAAACAAAACAATACAAACTTAATGACTTGATCTTATGCTACGCTTACTATGGGTGTGTGTCCATCACATCATTCTCCTAATGATATAACCTTGTTATTAATGACATCCAATGTCCATGATCAGGAAACCATGATCATCATTTAATCAACAAGCTAGTTCCACAAGAGGCTTACTAGGGACTCTTTTATGTTTACAAAACATACATGTATTAGTGTTTCCTTATAATACAATTATAGCATGGGATGTAAACATTCATCATAAACACAAAGATATAATAATAACCACTTTTATTATTGCCTCTTGGGCATATCTCCAACAGGACATGGGTGAAACTGCCTACGTACTAGGCACTAAGATCTATAGAGATAGATCAAATCGTCTACTGGTACTTGGTCAAAGCATTTAACTAGAAAAGATTTTGATACGTTTCAGAATGGATTAGGGTTTGTTTCCAGTTATAAAAGGTAATAAGTTGAGTGTAAATCAATGCCCAGTAACAGATCGTGATATCGAAGCAATGAGAGACATTTCTTATGCCTCGGCCATTCGCTCCATCATGTATGCCATGCTGAGCAGTAGACCAGATGTTGCCTTTGCTCTTAGCTTGGCGAGCCATTTCTAAAGCAACCCTGGGTCGGTTCATTGGAATGCAGTTAAAAATATCCTCACATATCTTAAAAGAACTAAGGATATGCTTTTAGTGTATGGAGGATGTGAACAAGAGCTTTCCGTAACAGGTTACGTGGATGCAAGCTTCAACACTGATTGAGATGACTCAAAGTCTGAGACAGGGTACATGTTCCGGGTAAATGGTGGTGTGGTAAGCTGGAGGAGCGGGAAACAAAGCTCGGTGGCTCAATTTACAATGAACTCGGAGTACATGGCTGCCACAGAAGCAGGTAATGAAGCTGTTTAGATGAGGAAGTGTATTATTGAACTTGGAGTGTTCCCAAGCATGCAAGACCCTGTGTGCATGTACTGTGACAACATGGGGCATTGAAATGTAAAGGATCAGAGGTTCCACTCCACGGCCAAGCACATACACCGACGTTACCATGTAATAAGAAATTACGTAGAGAATGGTAGCATTAGATTTTGCAAAGTACATACATATGTGATGTAGCTGATCCATTCACAAAACCTCTTCCACAGAAAAAGCATGATCAACACTCGGATGCTATTGGTGTTAGATTATTGCTTGTTGTAAACTATTGTAATTGTACTCTAGTGCAAGTGGGAGACTAAAGGAGATATGCCCTAGAGGCCAAAAAATAAAGTTGTTTTGTTGATATATCTCTAATGTTCATAATAGTTTTGTATCATCCTATAATTGTATTAAGAGGAAACATTAATACATATGTGTTATATAAAAAATAGGTCCCTAGTATCCTCTAGTACTAGTTCATTGGGCAGATGATAATTGAGGTTTCCCGATCATGATTTGACTAAAAGATTAACCGACAACAAGGTCACTTAATAAAGTGATGGACACACCTGACTATAGAATTGCAATGTGCTTCAATCAGAATGTTCAACATTGTGATATCTAGCAAAGCGTAGTGAATTAATCCTTTGACCGTGAGATCATGTTTAATCACTATCTCATGTGGCTGCTTTGATCGCATCAACCGCCATGACCGTAACTAGGTGGCTATAAAGGTGTGCATTGGGTATTCTAGAGGAATAGTTGAGGCATATGTATCGAGATCGGGATTTGCATATCCGAGTGATGAATAGATACTGTGGACCCACTCGGTGAGATTGCATCAATGAGATTGCAAGCATATGACTAGGTCACGAGAATGTAATATCATGAAAACGAGTAGACATGTTTGTCGATAACAATATCGAACTGTATATGGATGCATGCGATCAGGTCTTGGACAAACCAGGTAAGATTGTGCAAAAGGAATACGACTCGATGCTTAGAAGGTTCAAGAGAATAACGTGGAACGTACAGGGGCCATCATGTGTTTCCAGATACCGCTGTTGGTCATTGATCAGAGAGATGTATCGATCATGTCTGTATATTCCCGAACTGGATGGGTGGCATGCTTAGGGGTAAATACGATGTTGGTTGATCTGATAACGAAAGAGAAATAGGAAGAGAGAACTCTGGAATTGTTCCGAGGAGATATTGAAAGTGTTTCGAGGATATATGATGATGATTGGAGGGGTCCGAAATGTGTTTCGGAATGATAGGTATTAAATAATATGTATTTGATATTAAAAATATTATTAATTAATATTTAAAATGGATTTATGGGGTAGCCCACCTAATTGGGCCTCACTGGAGGATGCTCGAGAGGGGGTCGTGCCCTAGGAATGGACAAGGGAGGGTCGGCGGCCCTAGTGGGCCCTTCCCCATATGGGTCCCATGGTGGGGGCTAGCCGGCGGCTCCTCCCACCTCCTCCCTCTTGTTTAGTCCCACCCTGGGACTTTGAGGAAGGTAGTGTCTCCCTTCCACCTAAATAAAGAGGGGCACCCCTCTCGCCAAATCCATCCCACAATTGGCATTTGCCATTCTCTCTCTCCCGCTCTCTCCCTCTATGTGTGTTCCCAAGTTAGGAACATGCTACACGAGGTAGAGATTTCTCCACCCAGCACACGCCGTCGTGCTACTGGAATCGGTTCGCATCTTCTTCTTTAGCTGCCTTGTTGGATCGGGGCCCAGGAGACGTCTTTTACACCGAATGTGTGTAAAACCCGACGAGGCACTACCACTAGTGGTGCTGGGTGCTTGAAGCCTTCTAGACCCTGAGGTCTGTTTCGCTCGGCTTCATCATCAACGTTTTTGCAGGAACATAACCCTGTGTCCGGTCTTCAAAGGTATGAATATCGTATCCCGCTCATTACTATGCTTCTCCATAGATAGATCTTGGGTCGGTGCGTTCTCGTAGTAGGAATTTTTTGTTTTCTGCCACGGAACCCCTTCACAGACATAACGAAGCAACAAACTAAGGGTTCAATGTCGTACCTGGTGCCTTAGCTATTGGCGCACCACCGCCACCACCACTACCAGCACCTCAATCCATAGTGTTTCAACAACAACCCGCAGAAAACAGGTTATAGAACGACTTGTACCCGCAGTCTAGGGGGGCATGCACATGATCTAGAAGGGCTCCCATCCAACAGAACCCAAAAACTAATAACCCAACAAGTGTAATTGGTGACTAGGGCACCTCCACCAACACCCAAGTACCTCAACTGGTCCAAGTAGGAAATCACATTTAGCATAGATGATAACCCTCTCTAGGTCCCGCAACCGAATCACTCCGCCTTGATCGTCGAGTCTCAAACTAACGGATTAGACATGAGCAAGGTCTTCATGGATGCTGGCAGCGGAATCAAGCTAATATACACCAAGACATTGCGCACAATGAATCTCTCCCTGACCAACCTCACACCCTCGGGTACCTCCTTCCACGGCATAGTTCCCGGGAAATCTGATATCCCTTTGGGAAAGATAGCACTCAATGTCATATTTGGCTCTCAGGAGAACTTTAGACACGAGAAGATCGAGTTCAAACTAATGGAATGGCCATCGTAGTACTAGACAATCCTTGGGCGACCAACTTTCGTGCGGTTCATGGTGGTCCTGCACTACGCCTATCTCATAATGACGATGCTAGGGTCCAATAGAATCATAACCGTAAAGCGAATATTCACTCGCTCGGACAACTACGATTGGGAATTCAACAAGATCTCCGAGTCCTTCTGGATGGAAATAGAGTTTGCTCATCTCAAAGTTTCCACCGATCACGTCGTTCTGCCAGAGACGTAGACGACACTACCCAACCAATCTTTCGACTCCAACAAGGACACACGAGAGGTACAAGTTCATCCTACGTATCCGGAGAAAACAACTTTGGTGGCCTCCAACCTTGGTCTCGTATAGGAAAGCGCGATCATCGAGTTCCTCCGTGAGCGCTGAGAAATGTTCGCCTAGTGTCCAACGGACATGCCATGAATTTCCGGGCAACTCGCCGAGCATGCCGAGCATGCACTCAACATATACCCTGACGCCAAGCCAGTCAAACAATCACATCGCCGTTTCGCAGAGCTGAAATGCAAAGCCATCGGCTCCTCGAAGCAAATTTCATCCGAGAAATCAAGAGGGCAACCGAAGAAAAATATGGAGGTACTCTGCATGTGTATCGACTTCACCGCACTAAACAAGCACTATCTAAAGGATCACTTTTCACTGTTTTGAATCGATCATTGACTCGACTGCGGGGTATGAGCATCTTTCCTTTTGGATGCATATTCTGGCTACAACCAGATTACGATGAAAGTCGAATATCAATATAAAACAACATTTTTATAACACCTTACAATGTATGCTGCTATGAGACGATGACCTTCGGGCTAAAAACGCGGGTGTCACGTACCAGCGGATGGTACAAAATTGCCTTGGAGACCAAATTGGCAGGAATGTGCAGGTCTAGATCGACGATGTTGTCATCATGAGAAAGAAGGAGGCAACGTTCATCAATGGACTCCGAGAAACTTTCGACAACCTCGACAAGCATTAGATCAAGCTTAACCCTGTTCGGTTGGTTGGTGTTGTTCGTGGATAGCTTGGGTGCAGAGGTCTTCTTGCTAGTTGTTCTCTTCCTTGGCGACTCACTTATATTGCCCATCCATGCTCTAGGTGAGCTGCTCCACCTTGCGACGGTACGGCGTTCTTCGAACCAGAGTGAGAAGGCAGGGGCCTTATTCGGAGATGGAGATGGATGGCTCATCTTCAATGTCGTACCAGGAGTTGACGTAGACGGGAGCTTCCTCCGGTGATGGGTCTAATCTTCACGGCATCCTCACCCTTCTTCCAATCTTGCCAATGGTTGATGGCCTTGAAGTCTAAACTGTATTTTTTGTTTATGTTTTGCTTGCTTGTTGCTTGCTTCCTATAAGCTGATCTTTCAGCACCTTCTACGTTGTCGGTTCGGTGTTATTAATTTAATGCAGGGCCATGGCCTATGGTGTAAAAAAAAGTGGACCGACGTTCCTTAGATCGCATCACATTATTTAAACCTAATCTGAAAAAAATGCTCTAGCTTGATCATGAACTAACCGTACAAAACTTTGCCTGAGCCTGCCCGTTTAATACGAGTTCCTTGTAAATTTTCCAAGACTCGAGATTCTGGTAGATTGCATGTTCAGATCGATGGCAATGTCTCAATTGTGTTAGCAAAGCCGAATCTGGCGAATTCAGTGGAGCCGGCTTGTGTCCGTGACTGATCCTATGTGGGATTCATCTCATATCATAAATCTATTTTTAGCGCCGCCCCAGGAGTACTTGTGACCGCATCGGCCGTTCTTACTCTTTCTCTAATTTGTCCTTTACACAGGTGTAAATATGACCCCACAGCGAAAAACTATAAATCAACCCAACCAACATGCCACAAAACCATTAGTTCTACCTTGGTGGCACATGCTGACATGCTCTTCATGATGATCTGGATCTTATAGCACCTAGTACATGAGAATGAGACACACCATGATCAATATTTAAGGTGCCTACCCTGCCAGAGAAGGCTGGCTGCGTCGTTCCCTAAGAGAAAAAAAATACAGCAACAAACACAGAGGTATAAACGAGCGATACCTAACACAGAGGAGACATGCCAAATAGAAAATAGTGTATCATTCGTTCTCCAGTGGTGAAACTAATCAATGTGGAAATCAATTAATACCTGGAGCCAACAACTCCCAAGTTAGCTAGCCAATAAACGACACACTGGGCAGTTGTCACAAATTTAAGCTGGTCACTGTGATGGTATAGTATGGACCGGCTACGTACCATGTTTCCTAACTCCACCCACATCACCATGATGCAGGCCGGGGTATATATGTGTTTTTGTTTCCTAGGACAAATTTCCTAACTAGTCACCAAATCTCCAGCCATTTATATTAAATAATAAGCACATGCATTTAACTCTCTCCGAAGCATAACATGATGGTAAAGACTTATATCTTTTTTTTTGTAATTTGTACCGGTCGATAAAGTACTTTCATGGAAAAATTAGACTGATATTACCAAATGCAGATTTTTTTGTGCAACGCATTTTATATAAAGACCAATATTCAAAATATTATCTTGAAGATTGTACAACTTCGAAAAACATATAAGCCTTAGGCTTTTTTGAGAGTGTTTTTAGTTCTTTTACTATTTTTTTATTTTCTCCTTTCATGGGGTTTCTGGTTACTATGTCGGACGATCTTCGATTTGTTGTGGACGGTAGGATCTATTTTTTCCTTTCTCTATGTTGGCATGCTTTCTCGTGTATTCGTGAAGAAGAAAATTACGTTTGTAAGGCGTACAACATGACTAGACTCGATATTGTAGTGCAATGTAATAAAAATAACAACTAAAATTGGGTGATAAAAATATTACAGTTTAATGTTGACGATTATTTGCAGATTTGTGCGGAGGAGTGAAATGGACAAGTGAATGGCCTTCATGTTTATATGTAAGCTTAATTGAAATGCATTGCTCTGACAAAATTTACCGGCCACACACACGTCTATGGGCTATGGCATCTCTGGGGTGAATCTTGTCGAGTCGCTATACAAATCTCTATGCATATCTATCAATCATTTATCGGATCATGTCATCATCGTTCCATCACCGTTTACTTTGACTTCTTTGATCGTGTGTCGTCCTTACTTAGGAAAACCTAGCTTGATCAGTAAAAAAGATAGGAATGCAATGATTTTTCGTACTTTTTACTGCACCATTTACTGTTTTCCGTTTTACTTTAGATCAATTCCTCCTTTACATACTCTAAAGAAATACTAGGCACTAGAGGCAGCTGGGGGAAATGTGCTACGCATCAGCTGTTCACGTGGCATGTTGGCTGCCATATGCATGCCTTCATGGTTGGTTATATTACGGTGAAATTAAGCTGGCAAGTACCTTTATTTAGTTTAATATAAGTTCGATATACACTTACTGGTTCTGTTTGGTACATGATGAATGCTTTTTTTATTTTGCTGATGACTATATTACTGTATAATACTGGTTAAATCTACTATGGCCGATACCCTAATTTCAATTTAGCTAGCAGCAGGTAGCAACTGCACGTGTGTACGTGTTCTGAGGATTAACAAAATCGTGACGTTGCGATCACTCTAATTGGTCGTCGTTACAGTGTACTTAATCACAAAGCTCGTCCAGCATATGTCCCTGTCTGACACCAAACTTGATACAGGAGAGACCACGCACTAAGCTTTCAACGTACTGTTCTAGACACCGTCTTTGCCATCGTTTTGAATTAATCAACCAAGAGTCTACGTTTGTTTCATTTCATAGGATGATGATGGACTGAGTTTAATCAAGTAATAGTCGACACTGCCTACATATGTCAGGTAGAAAGAGTTTATTCTACTTTTGACCCCTCTAGTTGTGTATTTATGACACAAACTATCCCATTTAATTTTTTTTGCAACTTATCCTCTTCAAAACAGCCTTTTTGTGCCGCTATATTAATATAGCAACCAACCGGTACACCATCGAGATCATTGCTGGGGAAGCAACACAATTCAAGCCCAAAAGAAATAAGAAAGAGAAGGAAGAGAAAACAATGCCGAAACTGGCAATTCGACAAAAAAACGGAGATGATTCATAGCCGTTGCACCCTCCGAAGAATTTTCACCACGCTTCTAGTACTCCGAAGCGCCGCGTACCAAGCAACACCTACAAGAAGGGGAGCGACGATGACGACACTACTGCCCGGGCGCTGGTCCTAGAGTTACCCTTGGAACGCGTCCTAGGGTTTCCCCCGGTACGCTATGGGAGGTGGGTAAGATTTATCCCGGCACCCTATAGGAAGGACGGCGACAACCGCAGACATCACCGCATCAGTGTCGATACGACAGAGATTTCTCCCGACCCCCAAAAATCCACACCCCCGGATGCTCTGTATCGTTCCACCAAGTCTGCCGCACACCAACACACGGCACCACATTCTGCAATCACCACCATCGTCTCACCGTGGCCCATGTTGCAAGCCCGGTAAAACCGAGAAGAAGGAACTACGGCGAGGGTCGGCGGTACAATAGCACACCGGAGGGAACTGCCTCCACCGCCGGAAGGCGATAGCCGATCAGATGCAGCAGCAGTGAACTCGGCCGAGCCTGAGTGGGCCCATAAAGCCCTGCCGCCACACTGCAGCAAGGGCACCAATGTCACAGCCATCCCAAGCCCAAGTCTGCACTCTCGACCACCATGAGAGCCGCCACAACGCATGATGTTGAAGTATGATCCATATTCTATTAAGGAGGCTAACTTCTGACGGAGCGGAGCGAGGTCCGTCGCCGGGAGGCTTGGGCCTAGGTTACCACCGCTATATATACCTCTTGTAAGCCGCTGGCTGGGACAAGTTGCATCTGTGAAATCCCCGGTGTTGTGTAAACACTCCCCGTTATTGTGAAGTTTCGCTGGCTGGCGCCCGTGGTTTTTTCCTCTCTTTGTTGGAGAGGTTTTTCCACGTTAAATCTGTGTCCTCTTTGCTGTGATTTTATTTTTGTTCTTCGTTATTTGATTGCCGCAAAGCTAGCACATGAGTTAGGACGTCCAGACCCAGATGGGGCTCGGCAGGCCTAGAACTGGACATGGAGGGTGGGTCGTCGCAGCCCCGCCCCGGTCCTGCGCAGGCCGAGAACGAGAGGGGGGAAGAGGCCAGGAGGCCGCCACCCCGGTCCGGTCGCCTGCGCAGGGGCGAGCCAGTCACGAGAGCTTCTTTTTTGGGCAGCGGGTTTGGTTCCGAATTTTGCTACTTATCACCCACTATGTGGTCCGAGAAGTGCCACTGTTTTACCCCTAGCTGCACATCAGCGACACAGATGACGTGTCTCACACCAATTGAAGATAAAACATGTGATTTTGTAAAGACTAGTTGGGGAAAAGGATTTTTTTTGGTGAATGCTTGAATTAGTTCAAAAAATGCTTCAATACTAGAACCTTGAATTATACATTGCAAATTCGTAATTCAAAATTGGAAACTATGGATGCTGCTCCTGTAACTAAAATAACTCAAGGGATTACTATGCATTGTTTATTGTGACATCAATTGGTGATTAGTTTTGAGTTGAGTCTATTCACACTCAAGTGTGACAGTGCTACTGATATGACAAAAGTTATTGGCAAAAGAGACTTGGCATCCATTAGCCAGTAACTACCAGAGATATCTTTGACATGGCCCGGCTGGTTAAGAGATGACTTAACAGGGAATAATTACAAACTATTTTGTCACTATACTAGCAATAGCACTGTCTCAGCTCTGCCTAGTGCAACATCTCTACAGCTATACATACATATATGAACGACTGAATAATGGTTCCCCGGAATCCCTACATGTCTGTATCATATATGTATATATATGGTATTCCCCAAGAGGGAAATAACTGTATGGTCTAAACTCACGTGTACATCACTTTTTTAATTAGCTGCATATATATGCAGACGTTATTTGTTTGGAGTCCTCAACCTGTATAAGTTAATTTTTCTCCCTTTCTTTTCTTTCAAAACAGATGAAATATATAGGTAGTTTGAGCTGCCATGTGGAGACCAACAACCTTGATTTATTTATGCAGGACTACTAGAATTGTGATATTGTCATTTTCTTCTTGTCTGTGCCATATAATTGTACTTTTTACATGTCCATATGTGACTGAATGAAGTGAACAGTACCTTAAAAACAACAGCTGGTCCAATTTTATCATTGAATTTTGTACCTCTAGCTAGCTCTGAAAAGTAGTGTAGCATGTTATTGTTTCGGAGCAACATAAAAAAGACATTAGCTAGCTCTGACTCTGAGATAAAAAAACAAGCACATCTGGTTTTAATTACCAACAAAGTATTATAAATTCCGATGCAGTCATCAGCAATGTAGTCGTAATAGTAACACATGTGAACCATGATATATATGTTTTTTATTAACTGTTCTGTGTACTCCACAATACCGTTCTCTCTCTACAAATAGTTCCTCTCTCCGGACATCTTTGTCAGGAGTGGGTGGCAAAAACTAACCCCACTCCAATGACCAGAGCAAAGGGCTGCACCCAACAGCATAGAATGATGGCAATATCAACCTCCGATCATCTCTCTCCCCCCCTTGCTCTCTCTCTCTCTCACTAGCAACTTTGCAACCACTATATAAATGGCCACCTTTCCTCCACACCGCCGGATCATCCCACTCTCTATTAGCTTCCCCCTCCTCAGCCCGCTAGCTAGCTAGCTCCTCCGTCCAATCTCTCCCAATTACACAGAAACACAGCCAGCAGCTTGCAAGACGTTGGCGAGAGAGTAATGAGTATCTCGGTGAACGGGCAGTCGTGCGTCCCTCCGGGGTTCCGTTTCCACCCCACGGAGGAGGAGCTCCTCAACTACTACCTCCGCAAGAAGGTCGCCTCCGAGAAGATCGACCTCGACGTCATCCGCGACGTCGATCTCAACAAGCTCGAGCCATGGGACATCCAAGGTAGTACTAGTAACACAGTCTTACTTCTCCTTCTCATGTGCCATGGCCGCGCTTAACTTTGCACCGATCTCCATCAATTATAGTGCTAGCTTAATTGCACGGTTCATGAAACAATTAGTAGCTTCACAGTGCAAACTAGTACACCGTTGAAGCATGCGTACTCCATATATATGCATCTTTATGGTGAATGCAACTAGTAGAAATTTCTTCTCGGCGATCGGCGATGTGGCTGTGCTTGTACGGCCATGATCCATGGTCTGAGGGGTCGAAATGTTTGCAAATTTGCAGAGAAATGCAAGATCGGTTCTGGTCCTCAGAACGACTGGTACTTCTTCAGCCACAAGGACAAGAAGTACCCGACCGGGACGCGGACGAACCGGGCGACGGCGGCCGGATTCTGGAAGGCCACCGGCCGCGACAAGGCCATCTACAACGCCGTCAAACGCATCGGCATGCGCAAGACGCTCGTCTTCTACAAGGGCCGCGCTCCCCACGGCCAGAAGTCTGACTGGATCATGCACGAGTACCGCCTCGAAGACCCTTCTTCTGCCACCGGGACGGACGCCACTACTGCCACCGCCATGGTACGATTCCATAGCTAGCTCAATTGCCTAGATAATGCACCGATCACCATTAATTGTTTGCTGCCGTAACAATTATACGGCCGGCCGGGGACGTGCGTGGTGGTGTGGTGGTGCAATGATAGGAGTACGACGAGCGTCCTAGCTTGCTCCTTGACACCATCTAGCCAGCCAGCCTTTTTTCTTCTTCCTTCTTCCTCTCTCCATAGTCCATAGTCCATCCATACTCTCCCACCGCACTAATGATTAAGCTTTTTCCATGTGCTTCATGTGCCCCAAAAGGTAATAATAATTAACACCTGCCTGCTTTGTCTTTGGATGCTGCCGTACGTCATGCTCAGCTCGTCACCGCCGCCGCATCGTCGGACACCGGCGGGGAGGACGGGTGGGTAGTTTGCAGGGTGTTCAAGAAGAAGCACCACCACAAGGAGGCCGGGGGCGGAAGCGGCAAGCGCGGTGGTGGAGGGCGAGATGAAGGCGGCAAGGCGGCGCGCTCCTCCTCGCCGCTTTACTCCAGCGACGACGCGCTCGACCAGATCCTGCACTACATGGGACGGTCGTGCAAGCAGGAGCACGAGCTCTCCTCGCCTCACCCGAGGCCTGCTGCAGCTTCGAGGTACCTCCGGCCCATCGAGACGGTGCTCGGTGGCCACGGATTCATGAAGCTGCCACCTCTCGAGAGCCCGTCGGCGGCGGCCACACCGCGGACAACAACGACAACGCAGCTGCTGGCGGCGAGCGGAGTCGGCAACGGAAACGGCGAGCTTGTGTGCGCCGATGAGCTGCACACCGCCCAACGGGACGGCGGGATCACGGACTGGGCCATGATGGACAGGCTCGTGGCGTCCCACCTCAACGGCCAGCATGACGCGTCCACTGACCAGCTATGCTTCGACGGCGGCAGCGCCGGAAATGCAGCTGAAAGCCACGTCTTGGACGACGTGGCCGTCGATGGGCTGGCCTACTACTCCGCCGCCGCGACGAGGCTGCTCGGCGGTGCCGCAGCCGGCGCCGGCAGCAGCGACGACGACCTGTGGACCTTCGCACGATCTGCGGCGCCGTCGGAGCGGCTGAGCCACGTCTCACAGTAAAAAGTGTAGGTACCATTGGCGATGGGGGCTGAGCGAGGGTGAGGGCACGAAAGGTGGCGAGAGGCAGGAGTGACAGGAGGTGCCCTAGTACAGTAAAAAGACTAGTACAACAGCAAGAAGAAGAAGAAAAACAATAAAGAGAGGGAGATCAACAGAGAGAGAGATCAACAGAGAGAGAGACAGAGATCTCAGAGGTGATTAGATTGATGTGTGGGAGGAAATTAAGTGAAAAAAGGAAAAGGGGATTAAAGCGGGCAGTAAGTTGGAATATCACTGTCACCGTGATCGCGCCCGTCTCTTATTGTTTAATTAACCCTGCTTATGTGTACAATGCTACTATTAATTAGCATACGGCCGGCTACTTATAATTATTGTTAAGATCAACCTACGATGTTATGTTAATTATAATTGGTAATAGCTACGAGTAGTATATATTGTGAGGTGTGGTATATGTACGAGCTCGAGGTGTGTGATTATTTTTTCTAAGAGGAGAGAAAGGCGCGGCAGCTTCACTTGAACTGTGTGTGCAAATATCTAAATTGTCACATTAGGTAGTAGCTGTGCGCATCCAAACTATTTATTTATCTGGAATTAATTAACTAACATAGTTGGTTAGTTAGGTGATTATGCATTATGGTGGTGACGACCATGGAGGGGCTAGCTGGAGAGACCGAGAGAGAAAGAGAGATGCTGGACGCAGATCGTTGTCTTGTTTGTCGTGACAGGAGAAAAGGGCCGGCAAATGAATTGAATTAAAGTTGATTATAGGGGAGATTAATTTAATGGAATAAGAAAGATCGATCGATGGATGGATCGATCGGGCTATAGTAGCTGCCGCCTGTCCCCAGCGCACGTACCGTGGTGCAATGTCGATGGTCGTAGTGCCCTTTTGGTCCCCCAATAATTTCCCCTCTCTCCATCGATGGATCGATCGATCGACCCCTGCTTCTTTCTCTTCACCTCGTCTCGCTCTAGCAACTCTCACTCATGGGTCACTGATTTTCCTTTCTAGAGAGAGGAAACGGCAACCAAAAAGCATGACAGAGAAACAAACATACTACATCGTAGACACGGAAAGGGCAAAGAGATCGATCTCTAGAGAGAGGGAAAGATCTTGGAAGAGAGGGAGAGAGGGGAGCGGCAACTGGCTGGCAAGTAGGTGTTTGTCGGAGGGAGAGAGTTTTTTTCAAGAAGAGTAGTGCCCAGGGGAGTGGAAGTGGAGCCAAGTGCGAGTACGATACGCCTACGCCACTTCGCACTCGCATGGAACAAGTCAGCAAAAAGGCAGCAGCTATATATATACTATATTCTACTACCTGATGATGAGTGCATGCAGCATGTGTACACGTAAATACGTCGATCGTAGTCAGTAGTAGCCATGCATGCAACTTCTATTTCTACCTGGAAGCACGCCGCCGATCGAGGAGGGTACGGTACCGGCGGCGGCCGGCCGGTCTATCGTCGTGGGCTGGCCGGAGGGGGGAGCCAAAAGGGGAACTGAATTGAATTAAGCTGTACCACAAAAGGGGAGGAAAGGGACGTGTCAGTGCCGACCCTGCTGCTACCGCGCTACAGTAGTGTGTTCCACTACCACCGCGGCGAGGAGGAAACATCGCTAGCTCCCCTCCGATCCGTCCCCACGTGGGGAATCAGGACACACGCGTAGCAGCTTTTTTCGACCTCTGCATTGTCCCATATTGTTCCAAAACATGAGCGCTCAAGTTTTGTCGTCCATTTTCAGATGATGATGATGTTGTTTAACATACTCCCTCTATATTCCACAATATAAACCTTTTTAACAACAAGCTAACATATCAGATATTAAAGATGGGTTCCTCACAATAAAATAAGCTCAACCAAAATGATTTCAGTTGGCTTAGCTTCTTGACAAACCATCTATGGAGCTCTAAGTGATGCCCGCTAGCTATGAACATCTCAAAATCACAAATCCGGCGATGAGAGATGGATCATTGTGGGGATTATTGTACTACCATGATACATAGCTCTCATATATCAAGAGCTATGACCAAATCAAGTGATAACAGAGCCCGGGCGGCAATTTTAGAAAGGGGTTGAGCCAAAACCCTCAGCATGCAAATGCCAAGAAAAACAGAGATGACACTTCTAAACATTGCAATGAACCAAGCTCAATATATAGTTCCTCTAAACTGGTGAGCATCACCAAACACAAGACATTGATGAAGAAGTATAGCAACTCATACAGGAAGCAAGATACAAGGAGAAATATAAACATACTATATGGGCATAAAGTCACTCTCCCTTTTTCTCCGGCCCCACAAGCCGATGAAGAAGAAGAGGGAAGATGTGCGTCAGGGGTGGAGGGGAGGCTCTCTCTCTGTCGTTGGATATGCACGACTAAGCCTGACTAGGTAACGCAGAAGTGTCACACCTACGAGGTGAGGATCCATGTTTTTAGCACTAAAGAAATCCGAGTTGGCTACAAATATGAAAAAAAAAACATTGTTGTCGATTCTACTCAAACCTTGTGACATGACATATCCTTGTACTCCCTACGTTAGGAAAATGATGTCGCAAATTTGTCTAGATTTGCATGTATCTAAATATTAAAGCACATCGAGATACACCGCGACATCATTTTTCACACGAATGGTGTACTCAAGACACCAACGTTACGAGAACTAATAAACCTTTTCAAATGATATATAATTATGTCAGGGCATGGTAATTTATTTGCACTGGTTACTGGTGTAAGACATACATATGGAGGAGTATATATATGATATAAGAAATTGACGCAGCGACTCAATTTCACAATCTATGACATCAGAAACTGAATTTGATTGTCAGTTTGCTTCTCTCTGGTTATATGTGTTCCTCTCTCTTTCTCTCTAGGGTGGACTACGCATGAGCAAGCAGGACCGGGGACCAAGAGGAAGGGGGCAAGCATGCATGGACCCTGTACGTGGAGCGCGACGGTTCCGTGGCTGCACAGTCGCTTTTGGCTGTGGGATGCCTCAGCTGCATGCTGCGTAGTGGGTCTTCAGTCTAAGTATCCATGAGCTTGTGCCGGCTGGGAATGAGTTATACCATCTCTGCCAAACCTGTGTGTCCGCCAAATAGCAATGAGCGTGCATGTGTGTAACTGTGTACCGCTGGCTGTTAGCCTGTTACGTACTTGTTCTGGCTGAATTTCAGATGACCTGACAGTCTGAAATGCATGTGGTAAATTTGTGTCAATTGTTGGAGGTACCAGCTTAACCAGGATCGAGTAGTTAAAACTAAACAAAAAAGTCGGTGGAAAGCACAAATTTGCTTTGATGCTGTGGCAACTCTTACATTCCTTATAAAAACACATATATTCCTTACAAACTATTATGATTATAAGGGAAATACCTACTACTCTAGCATAATCTTTAGAGCCTCTGCTACTTATACTTTTTACATACCTTCCTTAAAATTGCCCGTGCATTCTGTAAGAATTGAGAAAAAGGGAGGTGTTATGTATCGTGTTTCTTATAATTTTGCATTTGAAGTGAACAAGATTTCCGTACCACCCCCTCTCACCACTCTCACTGCCATCTAACCCACTGCGGCCTTCCGTGACATCGTCACCGACATACCCTCATCATTCTCTCTTGCATCCTTCCTGCTGCCTCTTGCATCCTCCGCCATGCAACACCTAAGGTCGGATTACACACCTCTTCTCCTCAATGTCCCAATGTGCTCTTTTATCACAGCAAACCGTGTTGTGCCACCCTCCTCCCTGACCTTCTCCTCGAGGTATCCCTCCTCCCCTAAGTGGTGGTGGTGCCCCTATAACTAGCAGTGTCGCCACTAGCTCCTGCTTTTGTGTGACGGTCGAACGCTCATTGCACCACAACCTCAGATGTGGTGGCCTCTTCCACACCTCTATCTTGGAAACTTTTAATATTCCTCTCTTATGCTATTTTGTTGCTATGTGTATCATGGCGGTGATGACAGACTTTGCGCCATCCATTGTACAGTGAAAGGTGACGGTGTTCAAAATTATTAAGTAAATATGAAATGGAATTTATTGATAAAGATGATCCTTGGTGGCTTTATTTAGTTATGTGAACTTATTAAGTTCACTATGGGTAGGAATTTGTTTATGCCATACAAATATTTTACCAATAGCTTCAACTTCATAAGAATAAATATATTGGCACACACTATTTAGGGATAGTTAATTACATTAGAGGTTTTTATGTGTATGTGGAGTGCTTAAGTGTATCCATTATATTTCGTATTCCCATGTTTAACCATGTGAGCATAATACCGTGTTTTCTATATTGGCATATGATGTTAATATCATTCCTACTCTTTCCATCTATTTTCTTCTCTTCATCCTCTTGTCTTACGTCACTATTTCCCCTCTTGCCTTCCCCACCCCACATCATATCACTCTCTCTGATCCATATTACTTGTCGCTAAAACGGATGTATCTAGCACTAAGACATGTCTAGATACATCCATTTCAGCGACAATTAATATGAACCAGAGGGAGTACTAAATATTATTCTATTTATGTTTTTCTAATGCTTATTATGTTTATGTTTGAGAGTCTTACATATGCAAGTCTAAGGAATTTTAAATTTGAATCTTAGGTTGCTAAATTTCCCTTGTGTTAGAATTAGGTTCATATTTCTCTTGCACCGTCCTAAAATAAATTATGTGGCAAGTGGTTATTGCCTTCAACACAAATGGAAATATTGTGCCTCTAATGATTCCTAATATTTTCAAGTAAAATGTGCATAAATTTAAAACTTGTGTTGCTAAGTTGATTGACTTTGGAAAACAAATAATTGATTTTGGTGACATATTGATCAGTGCAGGAGCATCGATCATTTGTAGCTAGTTTCAAAATAAAAATATTGAATCCAAAGAGAGTTAAGGTCTTAATACCCCTATCCACTATTTATCAAAGAGTGCTTGAAAGTTTTCTTTGATTTCAAGTAGGGGTGTCTGAATGTGTTTCAGTGTGTGTGCAAAAGACAGTAATAAGTAATGAAAGTAAACAGAGAGAGATTTGCGATGTAAGTTATTTGGAACTGCAATAGGACTAAAGCATTCTCAGGAAGTGTTGGTGAAGGGGTCCACAATAGAAAATAATATTTTTCTTAACTAGCGCAACACCGAATGCCAGAATTTATCTATGAGTAATGCTATAACGGAGAAGGTTTCAGTAAAATACTCTTGCAGATCGAAAGTGTTAATGTTCACGAAGAACGTGGATAGTGTAGTCGAAAGACGTATCTGATCTCAAAGTTGTGTTGCTCCTCGCATGACAATCCAGGTGCCACAACTAGCATCACCTCTGTGGTTTCGTACATGTTAGGTGCTCAACAAAAACTCCCGTTCTCCCCAATCCAGCTGAGATTCTAGACGTAGACCTTCTGGAACAAGGATCTAGCAGTGCGACTACATGCCGAAGAAACGTCGTCTTCCATGCACGCAGTTATTCTCGAAACCGCGAACACGAGAGCCAACAAGAAGCAGAGGAAATCTCTATGGAAATGCCTTAGGAAATATTGGTGTTGTTGTGTGTTTTTCCCTCCCCATATGCCCCTTCTTACATAGGGGAAGGGGAGGGAATCCCACAAGCTAACTCTAGTGGTGGGACTAAAGGAAAGGAGGGAGACAGCCGGTGGTGGGTGGGCCCCACCCCGCGTGCCCTCATGCTCTAGGTCAGTCGGCGTCCTAGCCTCTTGGGGCGGCTAGCCCTCTTGGGCCTTTCTGTAGGGGTTTCGCGTATGAAAACAATAAATTTTACCCTACGCTCCTGAACCCCTGATGCTGCCAGGACCTATCTATTAGTAATACAGTAACGAGAGGGATTTTCGCGAACTTACCCTTGAAGACCAAAAAGCATTGTCAACGCTCAGGAGAGCGTGGTTGATGTAGACGAGCCGAAGACGACCTCAAGGTCGTGATGAAGTCCTTGCGCTCCAGCGGCTCCAACGACCTGAGTGCCTCAAGTGTGACACCTCGCGGAGAGTTACACACGTCCGGTGCCTGACAATGACTCCCTCTTCCCCGATCCAGCAGCAGTTGCGCAAGTAGAGCTCTTGGATCCAAATCCCGCAGCGCGACGGCGCTCCGCGATGAAGATGTCTCTCGTTCGCACAGTCCGAACTTGGGACCACGGTCACGAGAGAGGGAGAGAGAGAATATCAATTGGAGGTCTTCCCAAAAGTGAAAGATCTTTTTGAATATTGTATGTATTTATGTGGCCAAATACCCCCACTATATATAGGGGGAGGGGAGGTACTACCTCCCTCAAAGTCCCGAGGTGGGACTGAAGGAGAGGAGAGGGGGAGGGGTGGCACCGCCGGCCACCCCCATGGGCCCCGTGCGGGGAGGGGGGAGGAGGCTGGCCCACTAGGGTGTCAGCCACCCACTCTGGCCCTTCTCCCTCTCACCTTTCCCTAATGGGCCCTCTTCCCTCCGGAATTGGCCCATTAAGCCTTTTGACCTTTTAAATTGATTTTATATTTATTAAATAATTATGAATAAATTATTAAATTAATATTTAACATTCATTCACATATTATTCAACCTCCGTGGCTATGGAACACCTTCCACCTCCACTCTGGACTTACTGAAACCCTTCCGGTTTTCACTTACTATTATTTGGCGATTCTATTGATCATATAAACACTCTCTAAGCATCATCAAACCCTTAAGCGTGATACCCTATGGTTCGGGAACACTCCAGACATGGTCGGGATACTCCCGGACCAATGATCAACAGAGGGACCTGGATGGCCATGTGACCCCTGTGCGTTCCACTAAGATCTTTTGTCGTTTGAACCGGGACGGTCATGTCTTATTCCCTTTGTCTCTTGATACTTGCATTGCCCAAGATCTGACAATGACATCACCATGTCGTGTTCAATCTCCTTATCGAACAATGCTACTTGACTCGTTCCGACAAGTGATATCCCTGTGATCAAATCACACGTTGCGCAACTATTGGATATAACTTCTCCGAGTGGGCCCTTGAGTATCTTTCCGTACGTGGACGGACAAATCCCGCTCTTGAAATATATTGCCTCTACGGTTTCCGCCGAGTACCTGAACACACCTTTATAACCACTGTATTACCAAGTGGCGCTTGATGCTATCTAAGAACTCTCGGGAGACAGTGATTGATATAGCCTCACGGTCTAAGGAATAGTCTACGAGGATCCATTTCTAATCATCATAACTTGAACTTCGTGACATGATCGGCTCACGATGTTTAGGTTGGGTATTGGTTCATCATCTCATTTTCAGAATGAGTTGACTCCATTTCCAACTGGCATAAATGCCACATGATCAGGAAACTTGATCATATGTTGACCAATGAACCAGTGACTAGAGTTTCACTGGGAACCCCTGGTTGTTTATATATCACACGTGTATTGATGTTTCCACTCAATACAGTTATAGCATGATATAAAACTTAATCATAAACTTTATGAAATATGGTAATAGTCCTTATGACTATTTGTCTCTAGGGAATATTTCCAACAGTCTCCCACTTGACCTAGAGTACAAATACACTAGCTGCATTTGTTCTTAATCATTGGCACCATATATCCGGTACCCTGAACATGCTTGCTCATGGAAGAGGTGGAGTCTTGGGTCTGTACTTTATAGTCCCAAATCCTTTGCAACTTACTAATGTCACCTTGATTTACATTAATACTTTATCATCACATGATAACATCTGTGTGTATGCATCGTTGTTATGGCAGCAGAACGAGGCCTGATTCTAGGAGCCTACAGTGACTTTAGATCAACCTCGAGGGCTTTCTCATGGGCATTGTGCCCTGGGACACATCATTCTACATTAAAAACGAACTAGCCCCACCATAACATTATACAACACGTTAGATGGTACCCTTATCTATTATTATAAATGTAATCATCGAAACACGAGTGCACTCTATGCAACTTTCGATGTTTTTGTTCACCTCGCTTCCTACTTGACTTTAATCGGTATTTACAGGAGTTTCCAACATATTCCCTTATAACATAACTCTTTATGATTTAAGATATGCCATCCTTTATGGATCTGGAAAACATGTCTACAGTTATCCAAACTTAATCACCTTTTAAACGTTCCTTCTTGGATCATATATTATGTTAAGTTACTATCATGGTTTTCTAAGATAGAATCTATGTCTCAACATAGTGGATGATGATCATCCTTTTCTTTCTTTCAACCATTGATGTTAAACTTAATACTATTCCTAACTTGACTTATTAAGGACCAGTTCCTTAATTAACTTCTATTCTGAAATCCTTTTCAGAATCCCTTAGGAATACTACATAATATCATAATACACTTATTATCAACTTCCACACCTTATAAATCTTTATTTATTGGTACTTGCGCTTTTGTTCTTGACACACTTAAGAATCACTCTATAAGCTCCCACTAAAAATATGTTCCTAACATATTTGGGTATGAGTCACTACTCTTACTCAAACTATGTTCCTACATATTTGAATTTGAGACTTATGTTGCTCCCACTAAAAAATAAGTCATTCACATATTGTTTTAGGAAGACTTTCATAGCTCCCACTCAATTTCATGCAAATTTCATATCCACTCACTATTTTGAACAACTTCAAAATCTTTTGATCAAATATCAAACTTGGAGTTTTACTATGAGATACTAGTACTTTTACTAGTTTTAAATCCACTAGACATTTAGCACACTTGAATCAAATTCATTTGCATTCGTCCAATAATTGAAAAATTGTGCTTTTGTCATTCACCCCCTTTTCCACTATGGCTTTGCAGTCATTTGGGAAAAATCCAAGTAACCCCTTTTACTTGTGAGATTCAGCAACGAATTGCTTTCTATTCTCAAGGGAATTTTGCTTCTAGGATTTCTCATAATTCTAGTTTACCATTATTTCCTTAGTAGTTCGTAGGTGTGTCATATTCCAAGAATCATGAAAAATGATTCACAAATGTCTCCATACAAGATATGGGTTACATTTTGAATCCTACTTCATGTAGTGAAAACACAAGTGGGGAAAACACAATGATCATTATCATTGATTCTTTCCTTCGCGAAGAGAATCGTTTAGAAATGTTTTCCGTTGCACTTCTCAATACTATGATGCAGGGTTTTGAATCCTCATCATGTTTCACACTATCTTCCAAAAGCTTCATAATCGAGAAATATCACTAAAAGTGAACTTTCTCAAGAATGTACCAAAATCCAAGCAATACGAAATTTGCTTTTCTTTTGGTTTCAGCTATGGATTTTGTATTCAAAGTTTCTAATGAATACTCTACAAGGACTTATTCGCTATTGTTTTGGTTATATTGAATAACCACAAAACTTTCACGATGATCCATACTTGATATGGAGCCGATCTCATGAATCCAGATGGTTCACTGTGTATTCTAATTGAGTACTAACTATTTCTAATTAATGGTCTCTACATCTACACTACAACAATTTATTTGGTGCCATCTATTCACCCACTTTGATATCTAATATCACATTGTGATGCTTTGCATTTTGACATTTCAAATGCATTGCATTCCACAATTTCTTTATGCCATTCTTATAAAGTCGAATTTCATTACTATTGATCAAATCATAGTAATTAGATTCTCTTTTATATTCATACCTTTTATTGATGAAACACTTTCATCATATCAAATAGTTTCATATTCATGTTTCCTTTGGTAAACTTCTTCATACTTCTAAACAATCATATAATGGTAATTACCATTTTTGTTAAAACACAATACATCGAATATGTATTTACTTTTAACAATTTATTAAACACTTTGTATTCAAGTAATACACGGTGTTCAAGTTATTTTGCCGAACTTAGGCATGATTTATATGTGACAAGAAATCGAATGTCTTTCACATATTATCAACATAACTTTTGAATTCAAACAATGGTTTCATTCATTAATGAATATATCATTAAGTTGGGTATTTTTAAAAGCATTTCAATATTTTACAAATGTTCATGCATTATCAATTAGTTTCAAACAACAAGGATAATTCATATATAATCAAACAAGATATGAACATGAATAGAAATCATTCATGAAAGTGGAACAACTGTTTGTTACAAGCTGATATGAATAACCGTCTCAGAAGTGTGAGACACACTAAAAAGTTCACAATCTTTTGATTACAATAATCATCCTAAAACATAAACTAAGTGATAAATGTTGAGGGAGACTGTTGTTGGCCATCATCATCATGCTCGCCATCAACACGCAATGTCACCTCCTCTCCAGCAAGCACCTCTCATGCAGAAGGACCTGTTTTCAGTAAAACAGAACAAGTATCAAATATACTTAACACTGCAAATGTGTTTGGAAGATTATAACATTTATAAAATTGTATATCAAATATATACCTTTGTCATTGATGACCTCAGCGACAACGGGTTCAACCATCACATTCCTGAGATGTGATATGAACTCGTGGAAATCCTGTGTTTCCGCGTCGCCTCTCATAATGCAAATCCTGACTTGTGCTTGGAAGCTTGGTAGCAGCGACCGCAGCACAACGCCTATTGCAAAAGATCTTGCGAATCAGTTGTCTAGGAAGTATGCCATACTCATGTACGCATCATATATGCTCAACAAGTGGTCGTCCAGTGAGGAGCCCTCCTCCATCTTTATGGAGAGGAAATCCCCCATCAGCTCATACTTCCATATGCGCACTTGTTCCACGAAATATGATCCTAGATGTGCCATAACTGTTCGGGGATTGAGACTTCCCACAATCGGCCATAGCCCATATTCCATCTCGAGGCGCATCGTTACTGATATGAATGTGGCCATCACATGACGACGGCAGCGGAGATCCTGCTGCTCCTAGGTCTCATGAAAATAGGGTGGCTCCAAGTACATCTCGTAGATCATGTAGTCAGCCACTTTGTTCTCGCTAAAGAGATCATGAAGGCGCATGACCCATGCAGAAAAGTTGGATCCATCTAACTTGAGCTTTTCTCCTTTTAATCAATTGTCAATAGGGAAGGTAATCTCAGGGAGAACCATTTCTACATTTATAATTGCAAAGAGGAATTTAGACTAAGTCTATTATTAAATGAGTTAATAATAACTCCACTCAGAAACACCTATCCCTAGAAGGGTTCCTAGTGATAACACGACCCCTTTCAGCCACATCTCCCCTGATCATCATGGCCATCAATGTGGGTTCAAGGGTGGACGCTAAACGTCGGTCACATCATTCATGCAACTCGTGCTCGATCTTTCGACCATCCGTGTTCGGAGGCCATGTCTCTGTAACGTTCTAGGCTCGCCAACTCAACCTTAGTGTATTCACTGTGCAACATGGCTTACACCCACTGTGTGTGAACATAGATATGTCTGACACCCAGTCACCCTGGGTCGCCTCATACCGAAGAACTTTATTGGTGGTGCACACTAAGCGGGAACACAATCATTAGTAATTTTAACAGGGATCATCTTATTAGGCTACTGTCGAGTATCTAATACTAGCACATAATAAGATATACAAACAATAACATTGAATGTAAATATCATGTGATATGGTCCTTCACGTCGTGATCTCCATCCGTCGTCACCGGATTCCGGCGCCAGGGTTCCGACGCCGTAGACACCAAGGTACCGGTGTCTTTCCGGCGTGATAGTCCGTCACCTCCGTGACTATCTACTACTACGTAACATAAGGTAGTCACTTTACCTTTGCCACAACCATATCATAAAGCAACACCCCCTGCAAAACAAAGTTAGATGCCTCTACTTTATCTTTACATGTTTTACGTGGCTGAATGGGCTTTCACACAAGAATCGTTCTTACCTACGAACTGTCACCACAACACTGATCAAGTAGTTGTCTCTACTACACCCCTTTCGAGGCCCTCATTGCAAATGGCATACCAACTAATGCGAGAGAGACAGACACCCCCCTAAGCCACTTTATACAGTACAAGCTGTATGCCAAGCATGGACCAGTCTCGCGAATGAACGCGTAAAGTCGGTTGGGGGCTGCTTCATCAAGCATTGCTGCGGTATACACAAGTACACGTGGGAGGGTAACAACTAAAATATCAACGCCCACACGCTAAATCTCGTGTGTTCTACCCATACTAGCATTACTACGCGTAGATCTAGGTCTGATACCACTGTAGGGGTTCCGCGTATGAAAACAATAAATTTTACTCTACGCCCCTGAACCCCTGATGCTGCCAGGACCTATCTATGAGTAATACAGTAACGGGAGGGGCTTTTCACGAACTTACCCTTGAAGACCGAAAAGCGTTGTCAACGCTCAGGAGAGAGTGGTTGATGTAGACGAGCCGAAGCCTACCTCAAGGTTGTGATGAAGTCCTTGCACTCTAGAGGCTCCAACAACTTGAGTGCCTCAAGTGTGACACCTCGTGGGGAGTTACACACGTCCGGTGCCTGACAATGACTCTCGCTTCCCCGATCCAGCAGCAGTTACGAAAGTAGAGCTCCTGGATCCGAATCCCGCAGCGGGACGACGCTCCATGGTGAAGATGTCTCTCATTCGCGTAGTCCGAACTTGGGACCACGGTCACGAGAGAGAGAGAGAGAGAGAGAGAGAGAGAGAGAGAATATCAATTGGAGGTCTTCCCAAAAGTGAGAAGACCTTTATTGAATATTGTGTGTATTTATCTGGCCAAATACGCCTACTATATATAGGGGGAGGGGAGGTACTACCTCCCTCAAAGTCCCGGGGTCGGACTAAAGGAGAGGAGAGGGGGAGGGGTGGCACCGCCGGCCACCCCCATGGGACCCCTGCAGAGGAGGATGGCCCACTAGGGCACCGACCACCCCCTCTGGCCCTTCTCCCTCTCACCTTTCCCTAATGGGCCCTCTTTCCTCCGGAATTGGCCCATTAAGCCTTTTGACCTTTTAAATTGATTTTCTATTTATTAAATAATTATGAATAAATGATTAAATTAATATTTAATGTTCATTCACATATTATTCAACTTCCATTGCTATGGAACACCTTCCACCTCCACTCCGGACATCCTCCGGACTTACCGAAACCCTTTCGATTTTCTCTCTACTATTCTTCGACGATTCTACCGATCCTATAAACACTCTCTAAGAATCATCAAACCCTTAAGCGTGATATCCTACGGTTCGGGAACCCTACAAACATGGTCGGGACACTCCGGGACCAATGATCAACAGAGGGACCTGGATGGCCATGTGACCCCTATGCATTCCACGAAGATCTTTCGTCGTTTGAACCGGGACGGTCGTGTCTTATTCCCTTTGTCTCTTGATACTTGCATTGCCCGATATCTGATCAATGACATCACCATGTCATGTTCAATCTCGTTACCGAACAATGCTACATGACTCGTTCTGACAAGTGATATCCCTGTGATCAAATCACACGTTGCACATCTATTGGATATAACTTCTCTGAGTGGGCCCTTGAGTATCTTTCCGTTACGTGGACGGACAAATCCTGCTCTTGACATATATTGCCTCTACGGTTTCCTCCGAGTACCTGAACACACCTTTATAACCACTGTATTACCAAGTGGCGTTTGATGCTATCTAAGCACTCCTGGGAGACAGTGATTGATATAGCCTCACGGTCTAAGGAATAGTCTACGAGGATCCATTTCTAATCAACATAACTTGAACTTCGTGACATGATCGGGTCACGAGGTTTAGGTTGGGTATTGGTTCATCATCTCATTCTTAGAATGAGTTGACTCCATTCCAACTGGCATAAATGCCACATGATCAGGAAACTTGATCATCTGTTGACCAATGAACCAGTGACTAGAGTTTCACTAGGAACCCCTGGTTCTTTATATATCACATGTGTATTGATGTTTCCACTCAATACAGTTATAGCATTATATAAAACTTCATCATAAACTTTATGAAATATGGTAATAGTCCTTATTACTATTTGTCTCTAAGGCATATTTCCAATACTTTCCCACCGAGGTTTGGCCCATTAAGGTGGGTTCCCCCTTAAAATTAATATTAAATATTATTTTAATACTAATTCCAATAATTAATATAAAGTACATATTATTAAATTCCCTATAAACCGAAACTCCTTTCAGATCATTTCGAACATACTTTGGTCTCTCACGGAACAATTTTGGCTTTCTCTCTTCTTTCTTCCGGTGATCCCAAAACGATCTCCAAGCATCGTAGAACACTTAAGTGTGTTACCCTACAGTACGGGAACATCACAAGCATGATCGAGACACCGGAGTCTAAACAAGAAGTTAAAATTGTAGTCGCCTAAATTTGAACAAGAAGTTAAAATTGTAGTCGCCTATTCACCTCATCTAGCCGACCTAGTGTGTCCTTTTAGTGTGGATACATAACCATGAGGATAGGTTCCCTAAAGAACGAGACTCCAAGCTCAAGCCACATGGTGATGTACCTTCAATGTTCTAAACATAACCAATAATAACGCCTACATAATCGACATCCTGACGTCTAAGTACCTCGTGAGAAACACCTTCAACATGGTGGATCTTGCACCATTTAATGGAGATGAGGATACCCAAGAGTGGAGGATGACTCATTCCCAAGGGCATAGCTAATGCAGCGCATCCTGTCGACAACTTTGCATCTACTATGTCAAGTTCCCCAAGTGGACACATGACCCATTCCCAAGCCAAGTTGATCCAACATAAGATTAACTTGCTCATATCCATTTGTGATTTCTATACTCCTTTGAATGGCTTACTACTTCATGCAAACACACTTTGTATTCTCAAGTATGAATCACAAGATCATCGCCAAGCAACCAAGGGAGATGGACAATAGGAGCATGGACCCACAGCCGAAAGTTCTGCAACTTCTATGTCAGAGTCTCTGGCGCACTACAATGTAAGCTCTAGAGAAACCAGAGTCACTGGCCCTACTCGTTCGGACTCGCAAAGCCACTAGTGACACCATGTAGAACCCTGATGCGCTTGACGATCGACGTAGAGCTCGTTGGGAACCCCAAGAGGAACGTATGATGAGCACAACAGCAAGTTTTCCCTCAGTTATGAAACCAAGGTTTAATCGAACCAGTAGGAGCAAGGAAACACCTCAAAGATGTTACTAGCTGAGCTTTGGCAGGGCGCACTACCGGTGCTAGTAGCAACGTGGAGACCTGCACAACACAACCACATAACTTTGTCCCCAACTTGCGATGAGGTTGTCAATCTCACCGTGTTTTGCGGAAAACAAAGGATTAAACGTATCGAATGGAAAGAAGTAAAAGTTTGCAGAAAGTAAACACAAAGCAGAAACAGTTTATAGATTGTATGTAAAGAAAAAGGACCGGGATCCATAATTCACTAGAGGTGGCTCTCCTTAGATAGATAACATGTTGGGTGAACAAATTATAGCGGGGCAATTGACAAACACCGAGAAAGCAATACATGCATATACTAATCATCTTGACTCCTTTGAGACTTGATTGGGCATTACAACATAATACATAGACCGCCATCCAACTGCATCTATGACTAATAATCCACCTTCAGGTTATCATCCGAACCCCTCCGATTAAGTTGCAAGCAACAGATTATTGCTTTACGAACTGCGTGTAAAGTAAACAATATGATTGTTCTATGAACAAAGGATTGTTGTTTTCTCCCTAGTAGCAACAGCACATCTAGTACCTTAGAGATTTCTATCACTTCCCCAAATTACCAGAGGCATGAACCCACTATCGAGCATAAATACTAACTCTTGGAGTTGCTAGCATCTACTTGGCCAAGATAGCTACTAACAACGGAAAGCATGCAAGATCACAAATAACAAAGACATGATAGAATCAATAATCAATCTAAAATAGCATCTCAATATCCATCGATCCCATAAACACAACATGTATGAATTACAAATAGATGATCTTGATCATGAGCAGAGCTCACAAGATCTAAACATGAAAGCACAAAGGAGGAGAAACCAGCCATCTAGCTACATGGATCCGTAGTCCAAGGATGAACTACTCACGCATCACACGGAGGCTTGCATGGTGATGAAGAAGGCCTCGTGGTGAATTCTCTCTCCGGCGGTGCCGGAAGAGCTTCAGATCCTCGGATCTAGGGATGGAGATGACGGCGGCTACAGACTCTGTCGTGGATTTTTGATCGGTGCTTAGGGTTTTCGTCGAGGGCAACTTATAGGCGGAAGGAGGCCGAGGAGTGCAGGCAGCCACACCACCTGGCATGGGCCAGGCCTGGCAGCGTGGCGGGTGTGGTGTGGTCGCCTCCTGCCCTTCTCCCGCATCAGATCGCACTTGATCCCTTCCGAAAAAATAGGTACTTTGGCTTTTGTCCCGTCCAATTCCGAGAATATTCATTTTCTGACTTTCCTGGAACCAAAAACAGCAGAAAACAGGCAGCTGGCACTGTGGCTCTTGTTAATAGGTTAGTCCAAGAAATCATATGAAAAGTACTCCAAAGTTGGAACAAAACACAAGAAAGTGGATAAAACCAAGCATGGAACATCAAAAATTATAGATACATTTGCAATGTATCAACATCCCCAAGCTTAACTCCTGCTCGTCCTCGAGTAGGTAAGTGATAAAAAGAAAGAATAATCTTTGAGGTGACATGCACCATCAAAGACTTGATCAAAGTATTTGCAAAACATTCAAAGCTGGGATCATAGTACTTCAATCATAACATGAAAGACAAAGTTCTAGCAATAAGCAAAGAAACTATGATGCAACATGAAAAGGCACAAACAAAAGATTCATGAATAACATGCTTTGCAAGACGTTTGTTTGTTTCACATAAAGAAAACATAGCATAATAGTATTCAGCTTGTCCCTCAATAGAGTAGGAAATATAAATGCATAGGACACCTTCGAAGTTCATAAGAGTGTCAAGATGCAATAGTTTCAAACAAGCAATAACAAGTTATGCATCAATCAACTAGTCTTGGGACAATGCACATAGAACTAAGAATGGCCACTATGCTCTCAAAGTAGTGCATAAAGATAGAAGGTGGAGACTCAATATAAAGGTGGAAGAAAGGCCTTTGTAAAAGGAAGTAGAGATTCAAGTCTCATAAAGAGCTTCCAAAAATTATGGTACTTATAGCTTTCAGCTCTCATTGCCCCTATCATAAGCATCTTGAAGGTGATTAAGGTTAAAGTGTCACAACTAAGAGGATATGCTTGACAAGTTATAAACCGAAATCTCATGCCCCTTACTTACGAAGACCGATCCTCATGCTACTCAACTTTAGTCACGAGTAAGCTCTTGTCATTGTAAGTATATGTGTATCATTAAGAACAGCCAACAGGGTACCCCTTGCACATGATACGGGAGCTTTCCCATAATCAAAATGACAAGGCAAGCAGACAATGAGCATCTCAGCGATCTTTTTATTTGCTATTTGCATAGGTTTTTATTGAGGATGCTTCATAGAGTGCTCATTATGGTGATGCTGAAAGTTTCCACCATGATTAGGCATGACCTGGGCTAGCGGCCCAGGCGTTTCTCTAACACACATACAAACTCCATGATCTTACAAGTTCCACTTTTATTTCACACCGCCGGGATCCGTAAGAAAAGAACATGATATCAACGGGGTACAAAGTACAAGTGCAATGTTGAAAACATTCCCCATGAAACATGGTTCTGCTAACTTCAACTTATAAAGTGCAAGCATATACACAATAAAGAAGGACCCAATGGTTCAAGTTTATTAGAGACAATAAAGTAAAGTGTGCCATCAAGTTCGTGAGAGCTTTAATCACTAGTTTTCTCATAACAAGTGGAAGGTAAACAAAAGAATGAATATACTTGGAATAGCATAAGATAGTAGGTAGGTATGGTGGACTCTTTGGAAAAACTTGGTTTAGGGAGTTGGATGCATGAGTGGAACTCATACTTTGTTGTGGAGGCTAGCAAAAGACTGGGAGCGACAAACTAAGAGAGCAATAATGGCCATAATCATGTAGAGCGACAAAACATCATTGATCAAAGAATAAAGTGATACTACAAGTTGAAAACTAAAGGATCATAAAGGCTATGGTGACTTGTGACAGTCATAACATGGTGTGAGCATGTGCCAAGTCAACCCAAATAAAGCATCAAAGGAGAATATCACTATACTATGCTTTAATATGCTAAAACAACGCATGATTCATCCAAGGCACATTAAGCAATCTCAATTGTTTATAACAATTCATGCTACAGCAAAGAATACTAAGCATAAAGCTAAACAATATCAAGCATGGCATGACAAAGCACAGGCCATAGTCAAAAACGAGCTCTTTTTACCACATAAGCATGAACTTTCCTACTCTTTTCCAAACCAAACCAAACCAATTGCAAACGAATGTATGAAAGAGGGGGTCCAACCAACTTATTCAGAAAAATAAGCAAACCAAGCAAACTAAAAACTAAAACCAAAACAAAAAGGAAGACGCTCCAAGAAAAACACAACTGTGCATGAAACAATAAAAATGAAGCGTTTGGAAGAAACCTGGAATTTTTATTGATGAAGAAGGGGATGACTTGGGCATCCCCAAGCTTTGACGCTTGTACTTCTTGGATATTTCTTGGGGTGATACGCGTGGCATCTCCAAGCTTGAGATTTAGTCCATCCTTCATCTCATTACTCATTCCTTCCATACACCTGAAAATTTTCCTTCATACAAAACTTCACACAATCTTTATTAGCAACATTAGTGCACTCAAGATAAATAAGTCTCAAGGTTCAGTTCTAACACCAAATAAACTTCCATTAGAACACTAGATACTGTACCACTTCCCTCAAAAAGCTCAATTCCCCAAAAGAACTCAAGAAGGAACCAACAAGAAGCAAATGCAGAAAATGGCAGAAATCTGTCAAAACAGACCAGCAGGTAAAGACGAATTTTTTCGAAGACCTTCTGTTGCTCAAATCAAAATGTGTTGAACTAACGAAAGTTAGATAACAACCTGGGGCAGAAGCACAAACAATTACAGCTCAATCCGACATACAGAGCTCTCTCAGGAATTTTTACGGTGAAGCACAGAAATCTGTTTCGGGACAGCAACTTTCCCAATCATTACTTCACTCTCATTAGAGGTTACTCTTGGCACAAAAAGAAAATAAAAAGGATAAGAAGCGGTTATTACAGAGGTAATAACTTCCAAGACTCATCTAAAACTCTTGGGTTATCTCCCAACAAGTACTTTTCTTTAACGCCTTTAAGTTAGGCATAAGAAGCAAAGAAAGAATCAAGTGTTCTCAAATGAAGAAGCATTAAGACCAAATTTTGTTTTCATAGGAGAAGCAAAAGAAATCTTTTCTATCTTTTTAGGGAAGTGTTCTATAACTTTCTTGAGTGGGAGTTGATATTTAATGGTGCCTTCTTTCATATCAATGATGGCACCAACAGTTCTAAGAAAGGGTCTTCCCAAAGTAATAGGACAAGAAGCATTGTATTCAACATCCAAAACATAGAAATCAACGAGGACATAGGAATCGTTAACCATAATAAGAACATCATTAAGACTCCCCATGAGTTTCTTTTTAGCATTATCATCAAGTGGGACATTCAAATAACAATCTTCAAGAGGAGGCAAATCAAGCATCTCATAAATCCTTCTAGGCATAATAGAAACACTACTATCAAGATCACACAAAGCTTTGAAATCAAAGTCATTCACTTTCATATTAATGATGGGTTCCCAACCATCTTCTTGCTTTATAGGAATAGAAGCTTTATGTTTTATCTTTTCTTCCTTAATCTTTATGAGAGCATCGGTAATGTGTTTTGTAAAAGCCATGTTCATAGCACTAGCATTAGGACTTTTTGCAAGCTTTTGTAGGAACTTAATAACTTCAGAGATGTTGCAAGCATCAAGATCAAAATAAACTTTATCATCTAAGGTAGTAGAACTATTAGTAGCCTCAACACTAGTGGTGATAATAGTAGAAACACTAATGTTTCTAGCAATTTCATCTTCTCTTTCCCACTTAGCATGTAATTCAGCTAATATTCTAACATTTTCATCAATTCTTACTTGTATAGCATTAGTGGCTGCAAAGGGATTCTCATTAGTTTTAGGTTTAGCAGCCATTTTATTCAAAGAAGATTGAGCTTCAGCCAAAGATGCTATATTTCTTTCAGCATTAGAGAGTTTTTCCTCAATAGTTTTATTGAAAGCAGTTTGTTTACTAATGAACTCTTTAAGGATAACCTCAAGTTTAGAGGGAGCACTCTTACTATTGTTGTAAAAATTTCCATAAGCATTACCATTGTTGGGAGGGTATGGCTTATAATTGTTGTTACCAAAATTGTTCCTATAAGCATTATTACCATAAGCATTGTTGCCAAAGTTGTTATTTCTTATGAAGTTCACATCAACTTGCTCTTCTTGAGCAACCAAAGAGGCTAAAGGAACATTATTTTGATCAATATGGGCTTTCCCATTAACAAGCATAGACATAATAATATCAATCTTATTACTCAAGGAGGAGGTTTCCTCAACAGAATTTACCTTTTTACCTTGTGGAGCTCTCTCAGTATGCCATTCAGAATAATTAACCATCATATTGTCCAAAAGTTTTGTTGCAGCACCCAAAGTGATGGTCATAAAGGTACCTCCAGCAGCAAAATCCAATAGGTTCCTTGAAGAATAGTTCAATCCTGCATAAAAAGTTTGGATGATCATCCAAGCAGTCAGTCCATGAGTGGGACAATTCTTTACCAAAGATTTCATTCTTTCCCAAGCTTGAGCAACATGCTCATTATCAAGTTTTTTAAACTTCATTATTTCACTTCTCATGGATATAATCTTAGAAGGAGGATAGTATTTTCCAATAAAAGCATCTTTGCACTTAGTCCAAGAATCAATACTATTCCTAGTTAAGGAATTCAACCACTCTTTAGCTTTTCCTCTCAAAGAGAAAGGAAACAATTTCAGCTTAATAATATCACCATCTATATCCATATGATTTTGCATCTCACAAAGTTCAACAAAGTTATTTAGATGGGAAGCAGCATCTTCATTACCAATACCAGAAAATTGCTCTCTCATAACAAGATTGAGCAAAGCAGGTTTTATCTTAAAGAAAGTATTTTCAGGCACAGGTGGAGCAATAGGTGTGCTCATAAAATCATTGTTGTTGGTGCTAGTGAAGTCACACAACTTAGTGTTTTCAAGAGTAGTCATTTTTTTGGGTTTTCAAATAAGAAAGCAAACAAGTAAAACTAATTTTTTTGTGTTTCTTTTTGAAGAACAAAACAAGCAAACAAAGCAAAAAGAAACTAAGCAAAACAAAAACAACAAAGTAAAGAGATTGGTTATGAGGGACTCCCCTTGTGAAGATGTCCTTGACTCCCTGGCAATAGCGCCAGAAAATGTCTTGATGCGCTCGACGATCGACGTAGAGCTCGTTGGGAACCCCAAGAGGAACGTATGATGAGCACAACAGCAAGTTTTCCCTCAGTTATGAAACCAAGGTTTAATCGAACTAGTAGGAGCAAGGAAACACCCCAAAGGTGTTACCAGCTGAGCTTTGGCAGGGCGCACTACCGGTGCTAGTAGCAACATGGAGACCTGCACAACACAACCACAGAACTTTGTCCCCAACTTGCGATGAGGTTGTCAATCTCACCGTGTTTTGCGGAAAACAAAGGATTAAACGTATCGAATGGAAAGAAGTAAAAGTTTGCAGAAAGTAAACACAAAGCAGAAACAGTTTATAGATTGTATGTAAAGAAAAAGGACCGGGATCCATAGTTCACTAGAGGTGGCTCTCCTTAGATAGATAACATGCTGGGTGAACAAATTACATCGGGGCAATTGACAAACACCGAGAAAGCAATACATGCATATACTAATCATCTTGACTCCTTTGAGACTTGATTGGGCATTACAACATAATACATAGACCGCCATCCAACTGCATCTATGACTAATAATCCACCTTCAGGTTATCATCCGAACCCCTCCGATTATTAAGTTTCAAGCAGCAGTTATTGCTTCTGAACTGCATGTAAAGTAAACAATACGATTGTTCTATGAACAAAGGATTGTTGTTTTCTCCTAGTAGCAACAACACATCTAGTACCTTAGAGATTTGTCACTTCCCAGATTACGGAGGCATGAACCCACTATCGAGCATAAATACTAACTCTTGGAGTTGCTAGCATCTACTTGGCCAAGATAGCTACTAACAACGGAAAGCATGCAAGATCACAAATAACAAAGACATGATAGAATCAATAATCAATCTGAAATAGCATCTCAATATCCATCGGATCCCCGCAAACACAACATGTATGAATTACAAATAGATGATCTTGATCATGAATGGAGCTGACAAGATCTAAACATGAAAGCACAAAGGAGGAGAAACCAGCCATCTAGCTACTACATGGATTCGTAGTCCAAGCATGAACTACTCACGCATCACACTGGAGGCTTGCATGGTGATGAAGAAGGCCTCCAGGGTGAATTCCCTCTCCGGTGGTCGGAAGAGCTTCAGATCCCTCCCGATCTAGGGATGGAGATGACGGCGACTACAAACTCTTTCGTGGATTTTTGATCGGGTACTTAGGGTTTTCGTCCCGAGGGCAACTTATAGGCGGAAGGAGAGGCCGAGGGGGGTACCGGGAGCGGCCACACCACCCTCTGGCGTGGGCTAGGCCTGGCCGCGCGGCTAGGTGGTGTGGTGGCTTCCTGGCCCTTCTCCGTCTCGTATTCTAGCACTTGATCCCTTCCGGAAAAATAGGTACTTTGGCTTTTGTCCCGTCCAATTCCGAGAATATTCATTTTCTGACTTTCCTGGAACCAAAAACAGCAGAAAACAGGCAATTGGCACTATGGCTCTTGTTAATAGGTTAGTCCAAGAAATCATATGAAAAGTACTCCAAAGTTGGAACAAAACACAAGAAAGTGGATAAAACCAAGCATGGAACATCAAAAATTATAGATACATTTGCAATGTATCAAACCCCATATCCGAGACCACCCGGATAAGCCCCCTCCGAGACTTGCGAGCCTGACTAGAGTCTCCACCTTTCCAACGCTGGAGTCTCCTCCCCAACCGAAATCTCCATCCCATACACTTCGGAATCTCCGGCCTAAGTGACACTTGCACTCCTAGAGCCCATTTGGCTATGGCCCATGTAATGCTGCAAATATTTTTTTATTGCATATCTTATCCCTTTTTAAGTGGATGGCTATATATATGCCCCACCCCTTATTATAAACCCTACACATAGATGATAGACTAGAAACCATAAGATTGCATATTTCTAGTTGTGTTTCATCTCCCTCTCCAAGGGAGCCCCTATCTGATGGGTTCGTAGCATGGAAAACAAAAAAAATTCTACCGCAAGAACGAACAAAACCCAGATCTAATCTAGATAAAAGCCAAGATCTAATCTATTAGACATGTGCAACGAGATAAATCTGTACTAACCCTCGTAGAACCGAAAGCGTTACGAGATTAGATCTCGGGGTTGATGTAGTCGATCACTTGCCGATCTCAAGATCGTGTGGACGATCCTTCCGGCGCCGCGTTCCGGCAGCGCTTCATGATCGGTCCTGCGTCTGAGTCGGCGGACCTTCCTCTCCCCGTTCCAGCGAGCAGCGGAGGTAGTAGATCTTCTCCACGGAATCCCAGTAGCACGACGGTGTGGTGGTGGTGGTGGAGTAGAGAATTCTGCAGGGCTTCGCCTAAGCCAGAGCAGAGGGAAGGAGGAGGAGAGAGGCAACTTGAGATCTAGAGAATAGAAGGGGCTTGGGGGTTTGTGCCTCCACCCCTCTATTTAAAGGAGGGAGGTGCCATGGGGAGGTGGAGTCCTTGTAGGACTCCCCTCTCCCTTGGCCGGCGGATCAAGGAGGTGGGGGGAGAGTCCTACTACCCCATGAATCCTTGTCTTACCCCATAAGGATTCCTTGATCCTTTCTTGGTTTTCAAGTAAACTCCAAGAAATCTTCTAGAACCTTCCGGAACATTCCGAAACCTTCTAGAATCCCCATACAAATACTGTGGAACATTTCCTAACTTAGAAAATGATCCCCAATATATGAATCTTATTCCCCGGACAATTTCGGATCTCCTCGTGATGTCCCGGATCCAATCCGAGACTCCGAACAACATTCGGTCTCCAAGGCACATTCCATATCTACTTAAAACAACTTCGAACCTTAAGTGTGTCACCCTATGGTTCGTGTAGATGTAGACATGATGGAGACACCTCTCCTATCAATAACCATCAGCGGGATCTGGAGATCCATAACGGTTCCCACATACTCAACGATGACTTCGTGATCGATAGAACCATTAACATACGAAAAACCAATTCCCTTTGTCACGCGATACTATACTTATCCGAGGTTTGATCGTCGGTATCTCCATACCTAGTTCTACCTCGTTACTGATAAGTACTCTTTACTCGTTCCATGATATGTCATCCCTTGTGACCTAGTCACATGCTTGCAAGCTAACTAGATGACATTCCACCGAGAGGGCCCAGAGCATATCTATCCGTAATATGGATGGACAAATCCCAATCTTGGTCCATGCGCTTCAACACATACTTTCAGAATACCCAATGACACCTTTATAACCACCCGATTCAAGCGGTGTTTGATGTCATCAAAGTACCCATCCGGTGATGGTGATTAACATAACCTCATGGTCGAAGGATTAGGTTACTATGCATTTGAAAGCTTATAGCAAAACAAACTTAATGACTTGATCTTATGCTATGCTTACTATGGGTGTGTGTCCATTACATCATTCTCCTAATGATATGATCTTGTTATTAACGACATCCAATGTCCATGATCAGGAAACCATGATCATCCATTAATCAACAAGCTAGTTTAACAAGAGGCTTACTAGGGACTCTTTTATGTTTACAAAACACACAAGTATTAATGTTTCCGGTTAATACAATTATAGCATGGGATGTAAACATTTATCATAAACATAAAGATATAATAATAACCACTTTATTATTGCCTCTTGGGCATATCTCCAACAGTCTCCCACGTGCACTAGAGTCAATAATCTAGTTAAAAACTTGTGCATTCAACACCTATGGATTTCTAATGTTGTATAGACACTATTGTTAGTGGTAAACATAATCTTCGGATCTGACACTTCCAGGTCCATGTGTATTTGCATGTCCTTGCGTCTCTACACATTACTCATTCTCCAATGAGATGGCATTGTATAAATTTGGTCCTTTGGTGAGACCTTTAGTTCCTTAGGATTAAATCATGTTGATACAATTGTCATACAATGTATCTTCATAGTATTATCCTGCTATGAACCACACCTAGTTTGATAACAAACTACTTGACGCAAATGCCCTCATTTGCTGCTACAATAGTAGTCATATACTTAGCCTTTTGTTGTAGTATCTGTCACAATGTTTTAACTTTGGTACTCAACCAAATCCTTTATGGAACTTCCTTTCCATTACATTGTGCCACCCATAGTTTAAATTGAGATAAACTTAATTTGTGACAAAACTAGTATCAATGCAACAATTTACAATGAACTATTTGTCACCACTATAATATATTCTTAGTTCTTCCAAAATATCATAGGAATATCCCTAATATTGTCCAATGATCATCTTATGAGTCATTCTGGTATATGCTCATAACATTTAGAGCATAGGACATATCTAGATGTGTACATCTCAAAGAATGATTGATCAAAATATTCTTGTGATTTCACCAAGTGTCAAAATACTTGAATCTCGTGTCAACACACTTGAATCTTGATTCAGTCCTTTCCATGCGTCAAGAACCTTTCTTGTTGTTTCCATATTGAACTCATTCAACATCTTATCTATGTACATTTGGCAAAACCATATTAGCGCCTCAATCTATCCATATAGACATTGATGCCTAATTCTTGGGTTATGCCTAAGTCTTTCATCAAAATGAAATTCTTAACCTGTGTCAATAAAAGATACATCATTTCTAATCAACAATATGTCTTTCACATAATGTATTAGAAATATGTCTTAGCGCTCCCACTTAATTTCTTGCAAAATGCAAACATCTTCATCATCTCTGATGAAATTAAACCTTTTAACGGTTTCATCACGGTGAAGATTCCAACTTCGTGATGCTCACTTCAACCATTGAAGTTTTGCATACTCTTTTAGCATCCTTTGAATTAACAAAACCCTTTGGATCGTGTCATGGACACATCCTAGGTAACCATTCTATTAGAAGAACTTGTTTTGTTTGTTCAACTACCATATACCAAAATATATGTAGTGGTTGCTACATTAATCCGTCCAGACTAAATATCACTATGAAAGATCAAATCTTATCATAGTCAATTCCTTGAACATTGTCGTAAACTCTTTCCGACATGTCGACTATTTCATAGATGTGAAACATCCATGTCTATTTCTTTATAGATCCATATACGACTGTAAGGTCTTGCACCTTTCCAGAGGGTCTTTCAAATTCAAAGCTTGATTTCTCGTGTATGGAATTATCACGGATTTTATGGCTTCAAGCCACTTAACGAAGTCAGGGCCCATCATTCATTATTTGCATTTGTCAAACAACAATGATTTAACTCTCAAATCTTGGCATTTGATTACTTACCCGACCTACTTGGTTCGATAGGAACTTAGATCCCCGTGACCACATCCTTTGAGGCACGTGAGCCATGAGCATTGTTGCTACCTCCGGGACACTTACCGACGCTGCACAACTCAGCACATATTAGCCAAGGTTCAACAACCTTGTCAAAGTTCTATTGTCCTCCCACTTAACTTTTCACCAAAAATTCCTTCTCAAGAAACTCGACATTCTAAGTGACAAACACTTTTGTCTTCAGTGTTATGGAGGAATACCCAATGGTTATTCAAAATAACCTACAAAGACATGCTCATCCGACTTTGGTTGTAAACATTTTACTTATGCCTAGCATACCAAAAATTTAAGAAAGGACAACCTGGGTTTTATCCCAAACCATGACTTATATGGTGTCATTTCAACGGATCACGATGGAGCTCTTTTCAGTGTAAAAGCGGTAGTCACTAAAGCTTTAATCTTTAAAATATAATGGCAGTTTTATAAATGACACCTTTGATCTTACCATGTCAAACAAGGTTTCATTACATATCTTGAACACTCCATACTCCTATGGTGTTTTGGGAAATGCAAATCCATGGAACGATTCCTCAAATCTTAGGTGTTTTGCTAAACTTGTAACTCAAACATCTTTATGATCCAATCATAAACTTTTTTATTTTCTTGTTACAATAATTTTCCACTTCATCTTGAAAGTCTTTGAACATTTTCAAATGTTTCATACTTCTTCCTTATTGAGTAAGTATATACATATACTCACTCAAATCTTCGGAGAAAACATATGAAGTTGAAATCCATCACCCACGACTACACATAATGGACTATATACATCAATATGTACAAATTCCAATCAGTTAGTCGTCTGTTCCTCTTTTGGCCTACGAACGGAGTTTTAATTATCTCCAGGAAAGTATCACAAGCGTCATTTGATCAAAATCAAAGACTCCAAAATTCCATCGACATGGAGTTTCTTCATGTATCCCTGATATAATTTAAACGGTGATGTCACTTCGCAAGTGAACTTTCAATCATTTGTCTTGCGACATTTTAGCATTAGTTTTATGGTCGTTATTTCTCCAACCAGACTTTTATATCATCCATCTATTATGGAATACAGTAATTATTTGAACAACCTTTTGTCGTCATAATACCTGATCAAAATAACAATTATTGAAACAAATCTTGAAGGTAAGCTTTGATGTTAACGAGTAACACAACAACCCTTTGTTTGTTTTCGATGAACATCATCACATATTCTCTTGCTAGTTACTTAGGCCATTGCAGTTCATGAATTGTGTTGTCCTGTATGACACTTCATACCAACCAATTCGGTATCCAATACCGCAGAACCACATTGTTTAACAACCAAGGAATACAGCCATAACATGTATCTTCTATATACCTAAGTTGGATATCTCCAATCTTTTCTTTTCTGCCAAATATTTTATAGATTCTCTTTCAACAATTCCTTTTCTTTTAAAAGAATCTATCAACATCAATAGTGGTGTCATTCACATGACACATAGTACAAAGTGTGTATAGTCAAATACTAATACCTTTGGACTTGCACTTTGAAGTGGATCACCTTCATCAAATGTTTGGTATTCTTTCAAAATTCCATTCTTTAGTAATCTTTTAGTGTAGTAAACATTTTACTTACATCTTCTATTCATCCTTATCATGACAACTTTCATGATCAAGCTGCTATAGCTTATAAAGGTGAATTGCGAGTATAATGTTTCTTTTCCAAAACCTTTTGGAGGATTAGGACGACTAGCGTCTCCAACCTTCACAAATTCTCATCAAATATGAGGACATATACTCTATCATGTTGTAACCAACACATTGTTTTAGATATCGCAATACCTTTCACATATGATGGTTTCTGAAACATTGCTTTCAGCTCTTAGATAAACTTGATATTAAAAACAATCTTTTGAGTATCAAGAATCATGGAGGAAAACATGATACATTAGATACTAACACTGGAATTGTTACTCTTGATTTAATATTCTTTATTAAACTTCACAGAGTAAACGGAGTTTGCTGAAGGTTTGCAACATGACTTGTAAACTTTAGATTGACACTCGAAAAAATACGATACCAGTTCGTAAAGAAAATATCCAGAATTTCTATAGTTCCACTATCTCAACTATAACTAAGCGTAAGGTGGTGAACGGATGCCAATGACTACAACAAACTATGCAAATTCACTTTGATTGTGTTTATGATAAATTGAGTTCGACTAATCCAAATTACAAATAAACTCCCACTCAAAACAACATCCCTCCAGTTGTTTTAGTGATTACACGAACCAAATCCACTACACCAAGTCCGATCATCACGTGAGATGATGTAGCTTCAAAGGCGAACAATCAACATGTTCATCATATCATCCATATGACTCATGCTTTACCATTCGGTATTCCGTGTTCCGAGACCATGTCTGTACATGCTAGGCTTGTCAAGGTTAACCTTAGTATCCGCATGTGCAAATCTGGCTTGCACCCGTCGTATGCACACGTAGAATCTATCACACCCAATCATCACGAGATGCTTCGAAACGACGAGTCTTAGCAACGGTGCCTACTAAGGATGAACACTTTATTACTTGATATTTAGTGAGAGGGATCATCTTATAATGCTACCGTCGCGATCTAAGCAATACAAGATGCATAAAGGATTAACATCGCAGGCAATTCATAATTAGTGTGATATGATATGACCCTTTCTTCTTATGCCTTTGATCTCCATCTCCAAAGCACGGACATGATCTCCATCATCACCAGCATTGCGTCAAGGTCAGTGGCGCCGCTTCATGGTTGTCCATCATCACTAGCAACTATTACAACTACTTGGAATAAAGCTATTACAAGATGAATAGACACGCAGGTCTTAACAGAATTAAAGACAACCATTAGGCTTTCCCGGTTGCCATATTACAACAAGGATCATTGCATACATCAAATATAATCACAATCACATGATGGCCATATCACATCACAAAACCCCTGCAAAAACAAGTTAGAAGCCTCTAATTTTCTTTGCATGTTTCGTAATGCAGGGCTTTCGAATAAGAACGGATCTTACCTCTAAACTGAACCACAACGTTGATACAAGTGCTATCAAGTGCAAAGTGTAAATTGGATCTATACTATGATGGGAGAGAGACACCCAAAAGCCACTTGTGCAATACGAGTTGCACGTCAACTGTGGAGCAAGTCTCATGTGCGATGACATGTAAGGTTAGCCCGGGCCGCTTCATCCCACCATACCGCAAGATGCAAATTACACAAAGCAAAAGACGGCACGAGCACCAACGCCCACAAAACCATTGTGTTCTACTCGTGCAACAGATCTATGCATAGACACGACTCTGATACCACTGATGGGTTCGTAGCATGGAAACAAAAAGTTTCTACCGCAAGAACGAACAAAACCCAGATCTAATCTAGATAAAAGCCAAGATCTAATCTATTCGACATGTGCAACGAGATAAATCTGTACTAACCCTCGTAGAACCGAAAGCGTTACGAGATTAGATCTCGGGGTTGATGTAGTCGATCACTTGCCGATCTCAAGATCGTGTGGACGATCCTTCGCCGCCAGCGTTCGCAGCGCTTCATGATCGGTCACTGCGTGCGGAGTCGAAGCAGACCTTCTTCTCCCTGTTCTAGCGAGCAGCGGAGGTAGTAGATCTTCTCCACGGAATCCCAGTAGCACGACGGTGTGGTGGTGGTGGTGGAGTAGAGAATTCTGCAGGGCTTCGCCTAAGCCAGAGCAGAGGAAAGGAGGAGAGAGGCAACTTGAGATCTAGAGAATAGAAGGGGCTTGGGGGTTTGTGCCTCCACCCCTCTATTTAAAGGAGGGAGGCGCCATGGGGAGGTGGAGTCCTTGTAGGACTCCCCTCTCCCTTGGCCGGCGGATCAAGGAGGTGGGGGGAGAGTCCTACTCCCCCACGAATCCTTGTCTTACCCCATAAGGATTCCTTGATCCTTTCTTGGTTTTCAAGTAAACTCCAAGAAATCTTCTAGAACCTTCCGGAACATTCCGAAACCTTCTAGAATCCCCATACAAATACTCTAGAACATTTCCTAACTTAGAAAATGATCCCCAATATATGAATCTTATTCCCCGGACAATTCCGGATCTCCTCGTGATGTCCCGGATCCAATCCGAGACTCCGAACAACATTCGGTCTCCAACGCACATTCCATATCTACTTAAAACAACTTCGAACCTTAAGTGTGTCACCCTACGGTTCGTGAACATGTAGACATGATGGAGACACCTCTCCTATCAATAACCATCAGCGGGATCTGGAGATCCATAACGGTTCCCACATACTCAACGATGATTTCGTGATCGATAGAACCATTAACATACGAAAAACCAATTCCCTTTGTCATGCGATACTATACTTATCCGAGGTTTGATCGTCGGTATCTCCATACCTAGTTCTACCTCGTTACTGATAAGTACTCTTTACTCGTTCCATGATATGTCATCCCTTGTGACCTAGTCACATGCTTGCAAGCTAACTAGATGACATTCCACCGAGAGGGCCCAGAGCATATCTATCCGTCATATGGATGGACAAATCCCAATCTTGGTCCATGCGCTTCAACACATACTTTCAGAATACCCAATGACACCTTTATAACCACCCAGTTACGAAGCGGTGTTTGATGTCATCAAAGTACCCATCCGGTGATGGTGATTAACATAACCTCATGGTCGAAGGATTAGGTTACTATGCATTTGAAAGCTTATAGCAAAACGAACTTAATGACTTGATCATATGCTATACTTACTATGGGTGTGTGTCCACTACATCATTCTCCTAATGATATGATCTTGTTATTAACGACATCCAATGTCCATGATCAGGAAACCATGATCATCCATTAATCAACAAGCTAGTTTAACAAGAGGCTTACTAGGGACTCTTTTATGTTTACAAAACACACAAGTATTAATGTTTCCGGTTAATACAATTATAGCATGGGATGTAAACATTTATCATAAACATAAAGATATAATAATAACCACTTTATTATTGCCTCTTAGGCATATCTCCAACACTATCATCACAACCCCCTTTGGATTTTACCTAGATGGTGTCCAAGTTGTACAAGGCCTTCACTTTTGTTGTTATGAGTTGAATTTTTCAAGGTTCTTATCGAGGTGTTCTTACTCTCCATTTGGGACCGAGGGAATTTTCGTCTGATACTTCTCCCCTTTAGGATTGCATTCTGTCGGTACCCACCAGAGTGATAAATTGTCTTATATTTGTGTTGTATTTTGAGTGTATTTATCATATTCTTCGTGTGGTGTACATTCATATCCACCTTCTCCCCCTCTTACCCAACTATTTCCACGACTTCCCTCGAGAAACCACAAAATATCTAGCCATTCCTAGAGGCTAGCCCCTATCACGCTAGGAATCAGAGTTCTAGAAATTAAATTCAAATGTATCCTTAGTAAATGGTTGTTTAAACTAATTAATGAAGAGGGAGTGCGGTGTAGGAGTTGTTACATAACAAGTATTTGTCTCAAAAAACTTCAGCCCAAGTTACAAATAAACTGATAGAGTCACCTTTTTAGAAAGGACTAATGAGAGTAAAATAGGATTTCTTTAGCGGGGGACTTTTGAAAATTGGTGACGGTAATACAATTAGATTTCATAAAGATAGTTGGTTAGGATTAGCCCTGCTAGCTCAACAGCACCCAACATTATATAATATTGTGCAACGAAAACATGTTGCCATTGCAAAAAAATAGTCGTCGACCCCCATAAACATTGGTTTTAGGAGGTTACTGACTAGAAATAAGTGCAACTCATGATTACACTTATGCCAAAGATTAATGAGAGTATCCTTAAATAACAAACCCGGTAAATTTGTGTAGAAATTAACACCTTCTAGGCAATTTTCGGTTAAAGTATGTATGTCGATCTCATTAATGGACACACAAGGTACGTACGCAAATATATATATGGAAGTTCAAAGTCTCACTAAAGATAATTTTTTTATATCATCCCTAAGTAAAACATTTTTGTTAATTAGAGATAATCTAGCCAAAAGGAACTAGAATGGGGGCAAGGAATGTTAATTCCGTGACACCGAGAAAACAATAGCATATTTATTTCTCTCGTCCTTTTGCTAGGTTAGTCTAGAGAATTATTTACTATACATATAATATACCACCAATAACCAATAAAACAAATATATTTGGAAATTGGTTAAATGGGATTGACAAAGACACTAAAGCTAGGATTCGTATAGGGGTTTCAGGTTTAGTTTGGTCCATATAGAATTGTAGAAATGATATTGTTTTAATAGGAAGGGATTTAACATTTTTTTTTGCAGGTTATTCATATGATTGCTCAATGGATACATCTATGGTCCTCCGTGCTCCCGGAGGATAAGCGGGAATGGATGGCTATTGGATGCAAGCATCTACTGATGGTTACTCGGGACATCTTCTACCAGGCTACTTGGTGCCATATTAATAGGATTCAAGATGTTTAGACTATTGTGAATTTTGCTTATTTTTCGATGGTTGATTTTTTGTATAGCTATCGCTGATCCTTGAGTCGTGAACTATAAAACTAAGTAATAAAAGGTTGTATGCATCTATTAATCCGGGGTTCTCCCTATTTCAGAAAAAGTTACTACCTAATCACTTCAACATAGACGTCGAGCATTGGCGCTTATAGGCACCGAGGCACACTCCTGATCATCACGCTCTTGCTAGCATGGCACAAAAATCTACTAGGGATAACTGTGTCAGGAAAGTACATCAGTGCCGCTTTTTTGGCTCGGCACAATGTCATCCAATGACCTAGCTCTTCTGCGACACCACAGGGAATACGCATCAGTACATTACAAACGACGACGGAATTTTATTTCCATGTATAAGGGCGAGGGACGGCGCATTACTCTACCGTGTTTGGTACCTTCCAGCGGTACAACAGTTAATGATAATTAGTGATTAAGAAATATGTTTTCTCCACTAAATTTGGAATGTATTAAATATTCATTAATATATAGAACTATATTTATTAACACAATAAAGAAAATTACACATATTTACAATGATCATAAATTAACTACCGCGATTTCTACTAATATTACAATGCAAGTCGTGCATGTTGCAGACTGGTTTCCTTTTCTAGGGAAATTTGTCTCTTTATCTTCAACCTATCTACTTGTGTCTCTCTTATGTGCAAAGGTTGATATCATCCACCTACAACTCCAGCAGCATCTCATTTTCTTCTATGATTTTCTTCTGTTGCACAAATTTCTTGATGTCTTCTTTCAACTACTTGTTTTCCGTTTCTAGAACGAGCATCTATCTTCAATGTAGCTCAAATGATACAGAAAAAATAGATTGAATCAGCAAAAAAATAACTGAAATCCCAATCGACCAGAATGCCAAAAACAGTTAAGTGGACATATCCTAACCATATTCTCCATCGAGGATGGACGGATTTGGTTCGAAATATTACGGGAGGCGAGACGGGCATATCCGACTCGAGATTTGCTCGAGATCTCACAAGGAGGGGCGAGACAGATAGATTCAGCTTGAGATCTCACAAGGAGGGATGAGACGGATAGATCCGGGTCGAGATCTCCCGCGGAGTGGCACGAGGAACAAAAATATTAACTGCAGGTGCACGTCGGCTAGACGTTGGTGGATCAGCAAGAGTGAGGCTTTGCTGAAATGTGTTAGGGTTATGCGTGAACTAGACGTACCTGATGGATTGTTGGGATATATGGAGAGCCTTCCTGTGCTTGGTACGCTTGCTGGATTTTTTAGCTTTTATACCCAAAAAATGAGGCATTAAACAACAGATATATTACTTACTACAGATTTGGTAAACCAGTCGCTGCAAATCAACACTACATCTTTAGTAGCAAAATGTTACAAATATACATACATAGTAAACAACATTAGTATTACATATTACATATGCTCAACTATGTCAGTTAATTCACTCCTAACTTAATCTTGCTAACTTAGTTGAATTTTCTTGCATACTTATTCTCGCCGGTTTGTTCAAATCTTCGGTCGCTTTGACTTCACACCACACATGAATTAAAGTACGCTAGTACTATCGGTCCGTCCTCTTCATCAATCCATGCCACAAAATTGCAGGCCACATTCTCCTGACCACACATACAGAACTTGCGGCCGGTGTCCTTCTGTTTAGTCATGTCGCACACCACATAAATATGTAGTGGTAAACTGCACTTGCAACTCCGATCCGTCTGAGAGTCGACTTTGTTCCAATCTGGGTCATAGATATCCTCTATCCTTAGGTATTAGGGTGGATCTTCAAAATAAAAATAGCCATGTATACATGTGTGAGATTGAAAATTCCCCGAATGCATTTGAAATCGAGATAACCCCAAATTAGATCTCGATCAAAAAACGGCAAGCGTGGTGCGATGAAATTTAAATTATTAAGCATATATAATCGATGCACGTACCGGCACCTCGCAGTCGAACTCTCTACCCGATGTCCTCTGAAGCTATCCTCAGGCTTCTCCACAGCTTTCGTTGTCGTCTCTTGTAAGCTGAAGATTCATACCGTGGGAGGTTTCGGAGAGAAGAGCAGGATATAAAGACAAGACTCCAATCGGTGGTGGGCCGGGCAAGTCAGGGACATAGACCAAACCAGTCAATTGGATGTACTTGGTTGTTCTTGAATGTAGGACCGGCAGTTAAAGATGCTTGCAATGGACGACGCACAACACAATGCCTCCATCCATCTATGTGGCATTACAATGCACGGCCTACCCGGATACCTACCACGGCACCAAAATTCGCTGGTATCGTGTCTTCCACGGTGTATAAGTGGCCGTCGCGGAAAATTGGTGCCACGGTTGCTCATCCGCTGGCAACTTTTGCAGGTACTTGTCACTAATATCATCCAAAAAAGAGTTGGGCAAGGGAGAATATTTTTGTAGTGAATATCAATTATTATGAACTAATATGTGAAACACAAAAATACAACTAATAACTATTGCATTATCAATCTCAATATGAAATGGTTTTAGGCTAGTCATAATGGAAGTAACTTAGCTAGTAATATGCATGTACATGCAATACCAACTAAGCAAATTTGTGACATGGCATGATATATAACTCATGAAGAAAGAGAAGGAGGTAGTAACTTAGCTAGTTAATTAGGTCTTGCAAACTAATTAATTAGATCTTGCATGGCATCAGAGTTTAAAATTTCTCGAAATTTCGTTCGTTTCGCGGGTCAGGGAAATATTTAAATTCCGCTAAAAAAAAATCGTGCCATTTGAACTTCTCTAGTAAAAAAGATATGAAATCAGATCTATGAATAAGGAAAATGTCTACCTGGATGGTTAGAACCCTCCTTTTGCATCTTGTGGTCTTGAGTCCGAGTCCAAGAGAATCTAATTTTTGTTCTAGTTTCACTTTTCTGCTAAAATAAATAAAAAAATGCTAAATATTGGACCTCGCCAAGATTCGATCTGTACACGAGCCACTATGATAGCACAAGTTCTTTGTATGTGAGATAGTATATTTGATTATATCCATTAATATGAGTTCGAATTTATTTAAATTCAAATAAAATTTTGCTTTTTGCACGAATTTTTTACGAAATTTTGGATATTTCATATATTTCGTGAGTCAACGGAATTTTTACGCAAACGAAATTATTTTCCTTGCAAGACACGTCACATATATTATCACCCACTATAAAGATAATAACATCAACTACTAACATGTGAAAGTTACTAGGCCTAAGTTACTTAACACCGTGACTAGCCTTAGCAATGTCACTATAGGGAACCGTCACTATGCTGACGGCTTTTACCCGTCGGCATAGGTCAGTTAACCGTCAGCGTAGACATAAGCCGACGGTCGCCGTCGGCGTAGTGCTATCGGCCTAATCTGGCATCGACGCACAGGAGGTGGCTGTCGGCGTACGGAACAGCCGTCACCATAGGCTGTGCCGACGGCTGGAAGCAACCGTCGGCGTAACTACACCGTCGGGGTAGCCTAGGTGGGACCGACTTGGCTCGGTAACGTCTGTTAGGGGCAGAGCAGACTACACCGATGGCTCGGCCGTCAGCCTTGGTGTCCACGTGACCCGACCTGGACGCGCACCTGGGCATCCACAATAGCTGCTACGCCGACGGCATAGCCGTCGGCCTAGCTTTACACGTGGCTGGACCTGAGCGTTCACAACAGCTGCTACGCCTAGCCTTGTCGTTGGACCAAACGGTCACTGCAGTCAGCGTAGCACCCGCCAGGAATTTTTTTCGATTGTTTTTAGCTTTCCCTGCACACAATATATATGTGTTCATCCCAGCATGCGTACATAGTACATATGAAAGGATTGTATGGGCACCTAGAGGAGGGTGAATAGGTGCTACTTCAAATTTTACTGTTTTTCAGTTTAGGGCTTGACACAAAAGGTAAATTCTCTAGATACGCAACTAAGGTGAATTTACCTATATGTCACACTAGCACAACTAACTAAGCAAGATCTAGATACAAAGTGCGGTAAAGGATATAAGTAACCAAAATGAAGCACGCTGAAACACAAGGATTATTTCCCACAGTTCCTTCCTTTTGAGGGGAAGTACGTCAACGTTTGGAGAGGGGGTGGTATCAAACCACCAACGCCACGAGAGGCATCCCTTGTTCTCCGGTGAACCTCACCCCAAGGGGATCGATTCACACTTCCACTATATCGGCAACCTTCAAGGTGGTAGCCAGCACCCTTATAAGTTTGAGGCACACATCCACAACTTAATTGGATGCTCCCGAATCCAAGCAAGCTGTTACAATAATCAAAGACGAGATTGTAAGAACCAAATCAAGAACTAGGGTTTCCAATAAAACACTAGAGCAAGGGGCCCTCAAGTGAATGAGGGGGGACATGAAGATCTCTCTTGGTGAAGCTGTAGATCAAGGACTCCTTCGATTCTCCAAAGATCAAGGATTTGGGTGGTTGGAGGTAGATATCTTGTTGATTTGCTGGCTCTAGGGTTAGGGTTATTCTTTTCTGAAAATGAGCAGCTAGAGGTAGAAGATCAGGTCCTCTATATATAGCCCCCACTGCCACGAACCGTTTTCTGCCTGTTGGAACATCCACACCGAAGATTCCGGTCTTGTAGACCGGAGACTCCGGCCCATCTCCGGTCCATCACCGGACACCCATCAGAGTGTCTCGGGCCTAGTCTTGACGCTCCCTCCGGGGACTTTTTCTAAACTCCGGACTGGAGGCACACCGGAGACTCCGGTGTTTTCACTCAGGAGACTCCGGTCTGGCCGAGAGAACCGGAGATTCCGGTCCGTATCCGGTCCATCACCGGACCCCCACACAGAATGTCCCTGGCCATCTTCTGGAAACCACTCTAGAGATTTGTGGGGAAATCCGAATCACACCGGAGACTCAGGTGTCTGCACACTGGAGACTCCGGTCTAAAACCTTCATGAAACCACTATTTCTTCCAAGAAGTTTTCCACTATGCCATGGACTAATATCTTTTCAGTATAATCACCTAGCAATATTAGCAAACTATTAAATGATCCTCTTGTTGTTAAGAACACCAAAACAGATTAAGACAATAAATGTCCTTTCAATCTCCCCCTTTTTGCTGTTCGATGAAAACAAGAGGTTTTGCATGGGAAACTCAATAAGAGACATAACTATGCTCCCCGTGACGAAGTTCAGCAGGATAATCATGTAATACATTCAAGTCATGTAATAGACACTAAACATGGGGAGGTTTAACCATTACACTAAAGGAATGGGACTAGAATGTCCATACACACATAGATAGTCTCATAGGAACCAAATAAGTTTCACAAGAACCAAATAAAAGAAAATGTTCGCAACAAACAAGCCGCCAAATGCCCAACCCATGCAAATCCCGGATGTTCCTACTGGACATCTTCTCCCTCTTTGGCATCGAAACGCCGAAAAGGGAAAAGTCCACCTATTGCCCCAAGGGAATCACTCGGAGTCATCGTCATCGTCGTCATCATCATCCTCTTCCTCCTCCATCATCAACACCTGAAACATGGGGGACTTTGCCATGAGGGCGAGAGGAGGAAGTACACTGAGACGCAAAGCCAGAAGTGACCTCTAAGAATGTCTGCCAATCAACTAAGATGTTATTCATGGCATTCCAAGCACAAAAGGAGAGCGTGTGATCAGACTCTGTAAATGGTTCAACCCCATGCTCATCATTGTATTTAGACTCCCTTCCTCTTCTTCTTCTTCTTCTTCTCCTTGGGCCTTGATTTCCTTGAGGAGTTTCTTAATTCTGCGGTTTCTCTTGTAGGAGGCATGTTGTTCCATGGGGATGTCCATATTCATGCAGCAAAGTGTCTTCTCCTAGAAAGATGCCTTCTTGAATTTCTCCTGAACAACCTCACGTGTGATAGGTGCCAAAGGAGCATTAGAGGCATTCTTCCTCTTAGAGCCCCTTGGAGGAGTGGGAGCACGCTCAGCCTTAGAAATCTCCTCATCTTCACTAGCATATGGTTACCTCGGAGATGGACCCATACTCCCTTTCTTTTGGAGAGGCACCAAGGCATGCTCTGTAAGATTAGGAGGAAGGGCAAGAGGTGAACCATGTTGCTGAGAATTTATAAGCCTCATCACAAGTGTAGCATAAGGCGGAGATTTCTTGAAGAGAATGGCATGATGCATTTCCTCAAAAATAAAGTCCATGATGTCAATAGCATATCCTTCAGCATCAAGGCCAACACAGAATACCTTGTGAGCATGGTGGAGCAAGTTGACAAGGCCACACCTAATGGCATCATCATTGCCAACACTGGGGGAAATGTTGTGGCGAAATATCCTCAACAGTAAGTTTTAGAGAGGCTTGAGGCCCTTGGACTCACCGAAGACCCCCTTTTTGACATAGAGGTGCCAACTTGTTCTTGTTTTCACCTAGAGCAGCATCATGCATACGGTTCCCAACTTGAATATACACACCCTGGAAAGTCTCATTGATGACCCTGGCAAAGTCAAAGAAGTTTGCAGTGTAGAGAACATTACCAGTCATCCAAGTCATGGTCCTTGCATGATCAGTCCCAAACAAAATAGTTGTATAGAATTGCTGGACAAGGGTGATCCTGTAATTTTCTCGGAGCTCCATGAGCCCATGCAGTCCAAGCTTCTCATTAATCCACACAACATCTATAAAGTAGTTGTTGGAATGCATGTACTCGAGGTTCATATACCTTTGGGGGCAAACATGGTACTTGGTGAGTTTGAGATAGATATCTTGCATGAATACTTTTTTCTCCCTTCTCCAATAGCATGGGTCATCACTGGTCCTGGGAAGCTCATAGAAGTTTGTCTTATGCAGCTCACGGTACTCTTTCTTGGTCATATGGGCAAGGGATTGCAAATTGTCATACTTGGCCCTTTTTGCATGATTTTCTGCCTCGATATGCCCATGGTTCCTTCTCATATATTAAGCATCCCTGACCAGCTGCCTCCGGTTATAAGGAGGAACTAGGAAAGATGCCCGGTGGGATAGAAAACTTTAACAAAATATAAAATGTCAAAAAAATTCTAAAAGAGATTTTGACATTCACAAAAAATATTATTTTTCTCCAAATATATTTGTATTATATATGTTACTTTTCATTCAAATTACATTAATTTCGGTTCATATAAAAATTCTACGAGATTTTATTATAATTTTGTTAGATTCCAGAGATATTGCCATATTGAGATGATGAAACTAAATATAGTGAGGTGGCCTAACACAAATCGTGATTCTCTGAAGGGTGGATGCCTCACTAGTAGGGCGTGGGTGAGGCATCCAATAAAAAACCGCGTCCCTAAAAAATATCATTGTTTAACTGCTAGGGCTGAGGATCAATTCCATAATAATGCATACCAGTAAAGTGCAAAATGAAATAGGCCCACTTTGTTTGCTTGGGATTATGGAATTTGGGATGTACCTGTGGAACTGAATGGCATGCCAAATGAAATTAAAAATGACTGCTAGGCCTTGAATGGGGTAATAATTAATTTTCCTCTCGACGGCGTATGGGGTAATAATTTTCCTCTCAACGGCGTATGGGGTAATAATTAATTTTCCTCTCGAGATTTCATTTACCAAGTGATGTAATCTATCATATAGTCAACATATTTTATTAGCATTCAGGCCAATGAAACGGAATCATACGCAGTAAAGATGATCAAGCAAAACTCGGCTAATTTATCAAAGTCAAACTATATGGTGACATGTTATATGTGTAAGTTACTGGATTACACAACCAATTCAGTAGGAGATTGCAAACAACAGTTTTAGTGGTACCTAGGAACTCAATTATCTCCTTACACAAGTTGGCAGACTTAATTGATACCAGATTCTGCTGATTTTATTTCCTATTGCGAGAAGTATTTTTAAATATAACCCATTGGATCTTTCAGTTAGATAAGAGAAGGCTAGAGCCTGTACCACGAGGTCCATGACTCCTCCAACACCACGTGCCTCTTCAAGTCGCCATCCTTGCAAGGAACGACGGCGGGAAGTGCAATGGGTCAAGGGCGACGACGGCGTATCCCGCTCCCTCAGGGTGCAGTGATTTTGGGCTTTTGGCCAGATTTTCTGTCAGGACTGCATGATATTTTTTTGGAGTTTCGATCAACATAAGAAGGTTTGGATCAATTCATCTCTGTCTCTCCTCCAATCCTCTCATCGATGGCTCTTCTGCCCAACATTCTTGAGGCTCCATCCGACAAAATCAGCCATTCTTACTTATATCTGAACAGAAATCAGTTGCTCTGATTAGAATCACAATTGCACTTGCGGAGCTTTGTATATGCGCACATGAGCTTGTTGACCTCGTCGGGGACGCTGATCTGTGAGTACACGGCGAACGTGAGCATATCTCATTCAATGGTAATGGAGATGGAGCTGAACCTCACCTAGGCCAGACAGACGTACAGGAGATCGAGCGGCCACTAGAGGAGAGGTGTCGCCTGCTGGGACACGTCGCATTGTTCCGAGCGATAACTTGTTGTAGTGGCGCTGGAGCGGGTAGCAAGGTGCGGTGGCGCTGGTAGGGGCCACGGGACAGGGGCAGCAGCGGTGCCGGTCGCCAGCGCCATCAGTCTTGAAGGCACGGGCGAGAGGAACCCCGACACTGATCTTGGAGTTGGGCTTCCTCAGCGAGCCTCCAACATGGTCTGAACCAGATGAGAGGTGATAGCGATCTAGCAGTCCTCCCCTGTTACTTGGGCAGGGCAGGTTGTCAAGGGCGCGAGGCCTTGACCGGCAGGTGGCAAAGATCCATGAATGGTATGGTCGAGACCTAGGGGCAGCGGGGATACGGGGAAGGCAACCCGTTGACGGCGGCTGCAAATCCATAGTGTGGTGGCGGATACGGCGGCTTGACCGCAGGAGGGTCCAGAGCATGTGGGCTTGGGGATCCACGTCTGGTTCCGTTTCTTCCATCCGAGGAAGGAGATAGCGCTGCTCGCCTAAGATCGAGGGCGGCGGCCATATAGGGAGAACCATATCACGTTTTTTGTCTGAATTGATCGAAATCCTCTTTCTCGGATGTCCACGAAGGGACAATCAAAATCCTGTTTCTAGGCATGGTTCGTCGTAATTTGCTACAGAAAAAACAAACCGAACCGGTATGATGGCCTCAACGTGTAGTATGTGATCTGGTGGGAGGGCCAAAGGATCTAGGAAAGCGTAGGAATAGCGAGAAACACTCCTTCCTTTATTATTAGGTATAGATAGGAAACGTGCCCGTGCGTTGCAACGGGAGAAAAACTATTTTAAAAATTATTATTATTTTATTGTATTCATCTTTTTAGTTAATCTAGTATTTTAGATTTTATTTTTAGTTCTCCCCTGCCATCCATCTCCTCCCTACTCCACCACATTATATATAGGCAATGTAACATTGTTCACCTCTAATCAGAAGACCGGACAGGGTGTGCACAAAATATGAACCATTGCGTGGTCTCGAATGTTGTATAGAATGGGTGGAGACGGCCTATGACACAACTGATGTGTTCTATGTGTGCTTCTCGGTCTAGCTATTTTCGAGATAAAAGAAACAAACATTGCAAAGTCCAACAACAACCGGTGGAATCCACGCACGTCTGACCCGACCTCCTCCATGGTCACATCGAACCTGAGCTGACCTGAAGGTGGGCCGTGGCTACCTCCCCAAGCTAGCGCTAGTTGGTTTTGGGCTGCCATGGACACGAACCCAAGCTCTCGTCGCCAGGCATGGTCAGTTTGCGGCATCGGCCTGCACTGCCCCATTATGGCTCCCTCTTGGCAGTACTGCTGATTGGTCTCTGACTCCTGGGTCGCACAAATGTGCCGCCACCACCAGGAAGCAGGTCCTCGCCCGTGGGTCATGCCACTGCAAGCACCACCATCAAGCTGATCTGGATACCTTTTATGCATGAATTCTTCCCTCGCTCGATGTACATTCCGTGCAACAACCAAAAGCAGTAACATACATGCACTGATGCATATCAGGAGCCTTCCAGCATACAAGGATCGATCATCATGGAGCCGCACCATGGCGCCATGAGCACGGACCACTAGGCGTCGCGTGCCGGTCGCACAGGTTGTGGCCTTAAACAACGTGGAACGGTTGTGCTCGTAAAACATCAACAAATCAGACAACAATGTGGAACGGTTGTGCTCATCAAGAGTCGACAAAGAAGACAACGATTCGGCGGTAGTGGGAAAGGATCCGGAGCAGGCATGACCGACAAATATAGTGCAGTGGATCGACAAACACAACCAAAAGCCAAATTAATCTACCTACTCTAAAAAACAAATTAATCTACCAAAAGTCAATCCCGTGTATCACAGAACTTCACAAATCTAGAAGATCGTTCTCACAACTGTCAGAGTAGTTTGCATTATTATCATGTTCTAGCCGATAACGATAGTATCAGGTTTTCTCTTGAAAAACAAATGTTTAGATTGGATCTTGAAAATCAGGGAGAGTGAGTGGTGGACACACCTGGCCACGCATGTTCTTGGGTATGGGGAGGACGGCTTGGCCGGCCGCGCTATGCAGAGGATGGCGAGGATGCTTTCGGTGCCCATATCCAGGTGACATGGGCGGGGCAGAATGGTGGTCCATGGTTGCTTGCTCGCTCTCTCTGACCCAGGGGAGGCGCTGGCATCGAAGGGAAGCAGGGGGATATATGCCTTTGAGTTTGTGGACGTCGCCGCCCTTCTTCTGCCGTCGGATGGCGCAACCTCATCCCATATGCCCCAGTCGGACGACGCAACTTGCATCCCTGCCGCTGGACGCGTCGATGACCATGAGAGAAAGGAGTCGCTCGTGAGCCCCTCTGCTGCCAATTGCTAGACCTGACCACCACCCCCAGCCTCGACCCAGCGACCTAGGACCCACATCGAGCATGCTCTCTCCTATGCATGTATCGCTGCAGTATTTGTTTTGATTCGATCGGGATTGTAGATGGAATTGGGCAGGACCTTTCTATCGCTCACCACGTGAGTGAGCGCGTCCGTGATGGAAACCAAGCAGTCACCGAACCATTTTTTTACTTACAGGTGGTAATGGTGGGTTATTTTCATCTGAGTGGGAGGGAAAAACCATCCCAAAAAGTGTAGGAATGGTGAGAAACGCTCCTTCCTTTATTATTAGGTATAGATGATGTATTATCTAGCTTCCTTATCAAACTATGCATCTGCTCTTTTGGATTTGGATTTGGTGTAACCACGACAAGAACCAGAGCCACCTGTGAATATAAAGAGAGGGGGATAGCATGGAGGTAAGCACATATGTCCCCGAGATGAAAAACAAGACCCTCAAAACTTTGCAAGATGTGCTAGAAGCAAGCAACACCAGAGTCTCCGGTGTGCAACACTAGAGTCTCTAGCCTGGACCGGAGTTTCTGGTCATACGGACCGGAGCCTCCGTCCTCTGACAGAGTCTCCAGACTGACGAACCGTAATCTCTGGTGTGGAGATATCGGCTTGCACAAGGAGACTGCAGGAGGCCTTGATTCTAGCATATCGCGCAAGGGAATGATACTAATGTGATAGAGTGCACGCAAACATGTGGTTCCAGTGGGCAAAATCAGTACAAAACTCAAAATAAACGAAGGGAATGAACCCTAGGTTCATGGTGAGAGGGAGAGTACCAGGTCTGTCCATTGGAGAGATTCCATCGGTGGGGAATGTCCCAGGGATGGAGAGGGTGGAGTTGGCCAATGGCACGGTAGATCCCAATGGCTACAAGGGCCCCGAGCGGTGTTTTTGGAGAAGGAGGCGACGGGAGTTACTGGGTAGGTCGGGGTGGAAGAAAGATTTATGTGCCTCTTTCACCCTAGCCTCCCATAAGTGATAGCCCAAAACCATCCCAGACCAGAGATTCCGGTCATACGGACAGGAGACTCCAGACTGACCAGAGACTTCGGTGTTTGCACACCGGAATCTCCAGCCCTCTTTGACCAAAAATAGCAAGATTCAAATTTAGGACATATATGATAGATGGAATGTGTTTAGGGGAGAGTATAAGGCCTAGGTTTAGATTCCAAACTATGAAGAACCAAGTAGTCAATGAAATCCAAATTAAGGATCAAGTAAAACTCCAATTCAATTAAACCAAGAACCAACTCTTCATAATGAAGAGGGCGGTGGCCGAGGCCACCATGTAAGAGTGTGAGGCATGATACCGTGAAGAATTATCCCTGGTTTCATAACCTCTAATCATCAATGAAGCTCACACGTCACAAAATGATGTTAAGAAAATTGATTTTCTTAATTTTGGCACTATGGGGGAGGGATAGCCCAATAGATTAGGACCGCACTCCCCTATCTCCATGCCTGCACCTAAACCAAATATGGATCAAGATATAGGTGAGTATGCAAGATGATCAAGTCAAACTCCTTAAATCTATAATATTTAGCTCATTCCTCAAATAGCAAAACCTTGCTTCATCAAGTGGCTTCGTGAATATGTTGACAAGTTGGTCTTTGGTTGAAACATAAGATAGCTTAATATTGCCTCAGGCAACATGATCTCTAATGAAATGATGACGGATCTCAATATTCTTTGTCCTTATATAATCCACCGGATTGTAGGCAATCTTGATAGCACTTTTATTGTTACATAAAATAGGCACTTTGTCACAATGGATACCATATTCCTTTAAAGTTTGCCTCATCCATAACAATTGAGTGCATGCACTAGCATCTGCAACATATTCAGCCCCGGCGATGGAGAGAGATATACAATTTTGCTTCTTAGCATACCAACACACCAATGACCTACCAAGGAATTGGCATGCCCTGGAGGTTGATTTCCTATCATCCTTATCACCAGCCCAATCCGAATCCGTGTACCCACAAAGAGATAATGTTGAGCCCCTTGGATACCACACCCCATAGTTTGGGGTATGAACCAAATATCGAAAGATTCTTTTGACAACCATCAAGTGGTTTTCTTTAGGAGCCACTTGATATATTGTACACACTCCTATACTTAACACAATATCGGGTCTAGATGCACATAGGTAAAGCAAAGAACCAATCATGGATCCATATACCTTTTGATCCACATCTTTACCATTTGGGTTAAGCTCAAGATGAGTCTTGGTTGCCATGGGAGTAGGAGCTTGATGAGTGCATATTTGCATCATGTTTTACACTATTATTTTGCATTGTAGATGTAGCATCTTGTTATTTTACGGCGCTCGCGCATATTTTATGTCTGTTTTCACCAGGATTAGGACAGATGATGGATCCAATGGATACAATTCTTGGAACAGTTGTACTAAGGAGAAAAGGAGTCAAAACAACGTAAATCCCTTATTTGGGAAATATTAATAATACCATAAGAAAACACAAAGCGATCGAAGGAGATAGAGGGTTCAACAACCAACTATACGACCAGAATAAATTTTCTGGCCGTATAGTTCTGGTCGTATAGTTGGCGCCGCCACCGCCTCCTCAAATAGTTTCACCCCGTGCAACTAGATCAGAGAGATGACATATAGAACACCCAGAAATCGCTGAAACCTCATCTCCAGAAGGCATCTGGAGGGGGAACTCATCCACCAGGGATCCATCTTCGCCTTGTGCAGATCCGGGAGGCTAAGGCATCGATCTTCATCATCCACCGCTGCATCACCACCATCTCCATCCATCCCATCTACATCTTGTCTAGATCTTGTTGTAATTTTTGTACTCGTTATGGATTTATACAAATACTATTCATCTATGATAGATCCCATTATTGTTGCCATGATGTTGATTGCCTCCATGTCTGAGTAGATCATTAGTTCTTGGGATAAGATAAAGTTTATTATGATATTCATCCATGTGACCATGTGTTATATTGTCTTCATCTTGATGTTGAGAGAAGTCGACCTCTCAATATTTGCCTCTCATTGGGACTTGATGGGGGGATCTACTTGTTGGTTGACGGAGGTGTGCTAGCACTTACAGTGACTATAAAGTTGTTGGCACTCCTTACGTATCAAATTGGGAAACTGAGGAAACTCACGGAACACTATCCATGCCATGGGATACGTCCTACGGGATTACGTCCCTTAATAGCACAGTAATTCGATTGATGTCGATTGCTAACTATTGTGGTTATGAGGATGATGTGAGCAGCGATTGCTGCCTATTTGTCCAAATACGGAGTTCCTCCCACACATACATAGTTGAGAATTTTCATGATAATAATGTTTACCTTAGCTCCTTATAATGCTAGTGGTGTATCCGCTACTCCCTGAGAACACCTTTTCCCTATTACAGTTCCAATCTCTCTTACATATGCGATACTTACTTTCTGTGTTAAGTTGTTTTACTTTACTTTATCGTTGCTCTTATACCTAAAACCCAAAAACACCTTTTTACACAATACTCGTATTTTATCTTGTCACTTAGAACTTTATTTAGTATTTCTATTATAATATTTATTTCAAGAGTTATTAGACTTCAGACTCCTCCTCCATGTGGGATCGATATCTTTATTTCGAAACTAGCTACAAACGATCTGTGCACTTGCAGTCATCAAGCTATTTTCTAGCGCCGTTGCCGGGGATCTAAGCATTATAGGGCTTTTAGTTTTTGCTTATTTATCTTTGTCTTGCTAAGTATTGTTTTGAGTTATAGGTTCCCACCAGCATAATGGAGTTTCAGCATATGACTAGTGCTAACCCACTCAACCACTTTGGAAAGCCCTATGATATTTATAAAAGAGACAACTCTATTGAGAAGACAAGGGGGTTTGAAATAAATCCTCTACTACTCGGTATTTTACAAAAGAAGCAATTTATTGGAGATGAAGAAGATCCTGATCCATATGAGCATATTGCATGTTTCAAAGATATATGTGGCACTTTCCAATTGACAGGATATACCGCTGATGAGGTAAGGGTTATACTTTTTAGTCAAACTTTGACTAGTACAACTCTCTCATGGTATAGATCTCTACCCCGTGAAGCTACTACTACTTGGGATAATCTAGCCTGTGAATTTCTAGCAAAATATTATCCATTATCAAAATCTTTTGGAATCAGGCGTCTTATAATGACTTGGAGGAACCGTTCTAATGAAAGACTAGTAAGAGCTTATATCATATTTAAATATTTACTACGTCTATCTCCTCATCATGATTTACCTGAATGGTATTTATTTCATATCTTTTATGGCGGTTTAATTGAACCTAATAAAATTGAACTAGACTCTTTCACGGAAGGAGCCTTTATGAATCTTTCTATAACTAAAGCTTGGGCTTTACTTAATAGAATTTGTGATAATAGAGTTTCATGGAATTTTTGTCTGGGAAGTGAAGGAGGCGTAGAATAGAACATGATTGCATTCATGACTATAATAAAAAGAGCCATGTTAAAGAATTATCTAAATAACTTTATTTGGATTTAGATCTTGTGTTGCAAGTTGGTTAAGATTTTACTGAACATATCAAAGCTCCAAAAGAGGGTGCAGTCAAGTATGATCCACCATCTGAACCTGAAAATAAAAGAGAAGATAAAGCAACATTGGCCTCCCTAGAACCAATACATGATATACCTTTCCCTAACACTGCACAAAAGCATATTCTTGAATATGAACAGGTCAAACAGTACAAGATAAGAAGGAAGAAGAAAGTATGCCAGAAATCGTGGAACATTTGGAAGAAACCAAAGATGAAGAGGTAACCAAGGAAGCAATTATGGCTATGTACGCACATTGTAACATAGTTGAACTTGATGAAGAGACTTCCGCATTGGTTGAAGGTAAAACAAAGGTAAAAGATGTGGGTAAGCCTATTCTTCCCTGCATATTTAAAGAAACCTCTCACTATGGTTTATGTGATCTTGGCACCAAAGTTAATGTTATATATTATTTTTTCTATTAGAAATAAAATAAGAGATAGAACCGGCTACAATTGAAAATACTGATATGACAAGTATGCTAGCCAATAAAAATCTTAGAATTCCAATGGGAGTAGTCGAAGATGCAACTGTCACAATTGGCAACAAAAACTTTCCTATCGATTTTGTAGTTGTTGATATGCCAGCTGACACTCTTTGCCCGATTATATTTGGAAGAAACTTTTTGAGTGATATAGGTGCCTATGTTGATTTCAAAAAGGATATTGTGTGTCTTAAGCTTGGGGGAGCGGAAAAGGAGTTCCACCTTTCCAAACTTAAAGACAGGGCTCCATAAGTACAAGAAGAAGAGGAAGAGAAAACTATTGAGGAAATGGCATCTCTTTTCTTTAGTAATCAAGAAGAAGAAATAAATGAATATCCAAATTATGGAGAAATAGTTATGGAGGACAAGTCCCTAGGAGAACTAGAAGATGAATTCGATTCACTTCCCATTATGGGACCTCCAACTGATGAGGCTTTTGAAGAGCCAGAAAAGAGAGGGGACGAGGAATTACCACCTCCAGAGTTGAAGACTCTACTAGATAACCTTAAATACAGGTTTTTGATGATACAAATAAATTTCCTGTTATTAATTAGTGCTAAACTTCCAGGTGAAGAAGAAGAAGAACTCATGACGATACTTAAGGAGCATCGCAAAGCCTTTGGGTACTCAATGTATGATTTCAAGGGCATTAATCCCATGATAACCGTCCATCCGATATTCATGGAAGAAGGTGCTAAACTAGTTGCGGAATTTAATAGAAGATTGAAGCATGAAATGAAGGGAGTGGTAAGAAAATAAATTGTATGCTTACTGGACGTAGGTATAATCTATCCTGTTAAAGAAAGTGAATGGGTAAGTGATACGTTGTAAACGTATCTATATATTTTGATGTTCCATGCTTGTTTTATATCTACTTTCTTATGTTTTATCCATATTTTGGGGTATTTTTACACATTTTCTGGAACTAACCTATTAACAAGATGCCACAGTGCCAGTTGCCTATTTTCTGCTGTTTTTGGTTTCAGAAAAACTGGATAAGGAATATTCACGGAATTGGACCAGATAAAAGCCAAAGTCAATATTTTACCAGAAGACTCACGGAGCCAGAAGACGAGACGGAGAAGGGCCACGAGGTGGTCATACCACCTGGTGGCGCGGGCCAGCCCAGGATGCGCCAGGGGTGGTGTGGGCCCCTCGAGCCTCCATCGACCTTACCCTTCGGCCTATAAAAGCCTCCTAGGACGAAAACCCTAAGTACCCGATCAAAATTCCACGAAAGAGTCTGTAGCCGCTGCCATCTCCATCCAAAGATCGAGAGGGATCTGAAGCTCTTCCCAGCACCCTGCCGTAGGGGAGAGATTTCCCTAGAGGCCTTCTTCATCACCATGCCTGCCTCCGGTGTGATGCGTGAGTAGTTCATCCCTGGACTACAGGTCCATGTAGCTAGATGGTTGGTTCTCCTCCTTTGTGCTGCCATGTTTAGATCTTGTGATCTCCGTTCATGATCAAGATCATCTATTTGTAATCTTACATGTTGTGTTTGTGGGGATCCGATGGATATTGAGATGCTACAGATTAATTATTGATTCTATCATGTCTATGTTATTTGTCATCTTGCATGTTTTCTGTTGTTAGTAGCTATCTTGGCCAAGTAGATGCTAGCAACTCCAAGAGGGAGTATTTATGCTTGATAGTGGGTTCATGCCTCTAGTAATCTGGGGAAGTGACAGGAATCTCTAAGGTACTAGATGTGTTGTTGCTACTAGGGATAAAACAACAATCCTTTGTGCATGGGAAAATCATATTGTTTACTTTGCACACTTTGCTTAATGTTGTTGCTTTCAACTTAATACTGGAGGGGGTTCGGATGATAACCTGAAGGTGGATTATTAGTCATAGATGCAGTTGGATTACGGGCTATGTATAATGTTGTAATGCCCAATCAAATATCCTAGGAGTCAAGATGATTAGTATATGCATGTATGCTTTCTCGGTGTTTATCAATTGCCCCACTGTAATTTGTTCACCCAACATGTCATCTATTTTAAGGAGAATCACCTCTAGTGAACTATGGACCCCGGTCCATTCTTTTACCATCAATCTACAATCTATTTACTCTTTACTTTCTGCAAGCAATTACTATCTTCCACACAATATGTTTAATCCTTTATTTTCAGCAAAACCGGTGAGATTGACAACCTCGCTGTAAGTTGGGGCAAAGTTCTATGGTTGTGTTGTGCAGGATTCCAAGTTGGAAACAACACCTTGGAGTTGCTTCCTTACTCCTACTGGTTCGATAACCTTTGTTTCATAACTGAGGGAAAACTTGCTGATGTGCTCATCATACCTTCCTCTTGGGGTTCCCCAACGAGCTCGATATATTTTGAGCCATCAAGCCTTTTTTCTGGCGCCGTTGCCGGGGAGTCAAGGACATATTCACAAGGGGAGTCCCTCACAACCAATATCTTTACTTTGTTTTTTGTTTTGCTTTGTTTGCTTCTTTCTTTTATCAAAAACATAAAAAAATAGTTGTACTGGTTTGCTTCTTTATATCAAAAACACACAAAAAAGTTCTTTCTGTAGTTGTCACCTCGTTCTTAGCTCACTATGTTGATCCCTAAGTTCACCCTTAAAGACCTTTCAATAGGTAGTGGCTCCATAATTGGTAAAGATAATATTGAAAAATTCTTTAATCATGTTAGCAAGCATGAGGATATTGAGGATAAATCCCTAGCAGAACTTGCTCCAAATTATGAAATTGATGCAGCGTCTTTAGTTCACATGTTGGAAGCTAGGTTTGTTAACCTTAACTCCATAATGCAAGTAATGTTTCTTAAACTTAAAGATATTGAGGACACTGAAAAGAGAGATTTCATTCTAGAGACTTTGCTTAAAGAATTCTATGATGTTGTTAAGGAAGCTAGAAAAGTCTTTGATCGTTTTAATATGCTAGGCTCATGTGTAGATGTTATTGGTACATGATAAAATATGGACAAAACCAAACCTAAAGAAGCGGAGGAAATTAAGACACCAATACCTTTTAAACTTGTAGGAATACATGAAGCCTTGGAAAAGAATTTTGATTGGATTGTTCCTGAAAACCCGTTTGATGAAAATTGTGAACCCAAGAGCATTGAGAAAGGATCCTCTAGAACTTATTTGTATGATATACCTTGCCTTGTTGAATATATTTATGGTATTGATCTTAATGCTTCTTCGTTTGAGAATACTTGATTCTTGCTTCTTATGCCTAGCTCAAAGGCGTTAAAGAAAAGCAATTATTGGGAGATAACCCAAATTTTTAGTCGATAAATTTTTATTTTGTTGAGTCTTGGAAGTTATTGCCTCTGTAATAACCTCTTCTTATCCTTTTTGTGTGGTTTTTGTGCCAATAATAACCTCTAATGAGAGAGAAGTAAGACTTGAGAAAGTTGCTGTCCCGAAACAGATTTTTGTGCTTCACTGTAAAAATTCGTGAAAATCACTGTACGTCGGATTTAGCTGTAATTTTTTGTGATTCTGCCCCAGGTTGTTATATAACTTTCGTTAGTTTATCACTTTTCGATTTGAGCAACAGAAGGTCTTCAAAAAAGTTGGTTTTTACCTGCTGGTCTGTTTTGATAGATTTCTTCCATTATTTGCATTTGCCTCTTAATCTCTTTCTATTTGAGTTCTCTTTGATCACTTGAACTTTTAAAAGGAATTGCTTCAGTATCTTGTGTTTTAATTGAAGTTTTACTTGTGTTGAAACTGAACCTAAAGACTTATTATCTTGAATACACTAATGTTGCTAATGAAGATTGTGTGAAGTTTTTATGAAGGAAATTTTAAAGTGTAGAGAAGAAAAATGTGATAAGATGAAGTATGGACAAAAGCTAAAGCTTGGGGATGCCACCCATGTCACCCCAAGAAATATTCAAGAGGTACAAGCGTCAAATCTTGGGGATGCCCACGACATCCCCTTCTTCATCAATAAAAATCTCAGGTTTCTTCCAAACACTTCATTTTTATTGTTTCATGCACAATTGTGTTGTTCTTGGAGCGTCTTCGTTTTGTTTTTAGTTTTCTTTTGCTTAGTTTTCTTAAATAAATTAGTTGGACCCCCGCATTCATACATAGTTTCAAATACGTTGATTTGGATTGGAAAAGAGTAGGAAGTTTATGCTTATAAGTGGTATAAAAGGAGTTTTGTTTTGACTGTGGCCTAGACTTTATCATGTCATGTTTAATATTGCTTTGAATTTATGCTTAGTGATTATTGTTGTAGCATGACTTGTTTCAAACAATTGATATTGCTTAATGTGTCTTGAAGGAATCATGCGTTGTTTTAGCATACAAAAGCATAATATTGTGGTATTCTCCTTTGATGTTTTATTTGGGTTGACTTGGCGCATGCTCACACCATGTTAATACTATACCAGTCGCCATAGCCTCTATGATCATTTAGTTTTCGACTTGTAATATCACTTTATTCTTTAATTAATAATGTTTTGTAGCTTTGCATGATTATGGCCATTATTGCTCTCTTAGTTGGTCGTTCCCAGTCTTTTGCTAGCCTCCACATGTACCAAGTATGAGTTCCGCTCATGCATCCAACTCCAAATAAAACCAAGTTATTCCAAAGAGTCCACCATACCTACCTATTAGCAGTATTGGTATTCCAAGTATATTCATGTTTTTATCTACCTTCTGAATTAAACTTGTTATGTGAAAATTAGTGATTAAAGCCCTCACAAACTTGATGGCACACTTTACTTTCTTGCAATTAATAAACTTGAACCATTGTGCCCATCTATGTTGCGTATATGCTTGCGCTTTGTAAGTTGTGAATTAGCAGAACCATGTTACCATGGGGAATGCTTTCAACATTGCACATTATTTAGTTGATATCATGATTCGTTTGCTTATGGATCCCGGCGGGGTGAAATAAAAGGGGAGCTTGTAAGCTCATGGGGTTTGTATATGTGTTAGAGAAACGCCTGGGTGGCTAGCCTAAGCCATTCCTAATCATGATGGAAACTTGCAGCATAACCATAGTGAGCAATCTGTGAAGCATCCTCAATAAAAACCTATGCAAATGGCAAATAAAGATCACTGAGATGCTCATTGTCTGCTTGCCTTGTCATTTTGATATGGGAAAGTTTTTGTATCATCGGGCAAGGGGTACCCCGTTGGCAGTTCTCTATGATACACATGTACTTACAATGACAAGAACTTACTCGTGACTAAAGTTGAGTAGCATCAGGTTCGGTACTCGTAAGCAAGGGGCATGAGATTTTCAACTTATAACTTGTCAAGCATATCCTCATATTTGTTCACTTTAACCTTAACCACCTAAAGATGCTTATGATAGGGGCAATGAGAGATGAAAGCTAATAAGTACCATAATTTTTGGAAGCTCTTTATGAGACTTGAATCCCTACTTCCTTCTATGAAGGGACTTTCTTTTACTTTTATGTTGAGTCTCCATCTTCTATCTTTATGCACCTATTGAGAGAGCATAGTGGTCATTCTTAGTTTAATGTGCATTGTCCCAAAACTTGTTGATTGATTCACAACTTTGATATTGCTTGTCCTTAAACTATTTGTATCTAGTCACCCTTATGAACTTTGAAGGTGTCCTATGCATTTATGTTTTGCTACACTATGAGGGACAAGATGAATACCATTCTCATTATGTTTTCTATATGTGAAACAAACAAACGTCTTTCAAATCATTGTTATTCATGAATCTTTTGTTTGTACCTTTTCATGTTACATGATAGTTGCTATGTCTTATTGTTAGAACTATATCTTTCATGTCTATGTTAGAGTACTATGATCACAGCTATCAATGTTTCACAAATACCTTGATCAATATTATGATGGTGCATGTCACCTCAAAAATTATTTTCTTTTTTATCACTTACCTACTCGAGGACGAGTAGGAGTTAAGCTTGGGGATGTTGATACGTTGTAAACATATCTATACGTTTTGATGTTCCATGATTGTTTTATATGTACTTTCTTATGTTGTGTCCACACTTTGGAGTATTTTTACACATTTTCTGGAACTAACCTATTAACAAGATGCCATAGTGCCAGTTGCCTGTTTTCTGCTGTTTTTGGTTTCAGAAAAGCTGGAAAAAAAATATTCTCGGAATTGGACCAGACAAAAGCCAAAGTGAATATTTTACCAGAAGACTCACGGAGCCAGAAGACGAGACAGAGAAGGGCCACGAGGTGGCCACACCACCTGGTGGTGCGGGCCAGCCCAGGCCGCGCCAGGGGGTGGTGTGGGCCCCTTGAGCCTCCACCGACCTTGCCCTTCCGCCTATAAAAGCCTCCGGGGACGAAAACCCTAAGTACCCGATCAAAATTCCACGAAAGAGTCTATAGCCGCCGCCATCTCCATCCCTAGATCGGGAGGGATTTTAAGCTCTTCCCGGCACCCTCCTAGAGGGGAGAGATCACCCTGGAGGCCTTCTTCATCACCATGCCTTCCTCCGGTGTGATGCGTGAGTAGTTCATCGCTAGCCTACAAGTCCATGTAGTAGCTATATGGTTGGTTCTCCTCCTTTGTGCTACCATGTTTAGATATTGTGAGCTCCGTTCATGATCAAGATCATCTATTTGTAATCTTACATGTTGTGTTTGCGGGGATCCGATGGATATTGAGATGCTATTTCAGATTGATTATTGATTCTATCATGTCTATGTTATTTGTGATCTTGCATGCTTTCCGTTGTTAGTAGATATCTTGGCCAAGTAGATGCTAGCCACTCCAAGAGGGAGTATTTATGCTCAATAGTGGGTTCATGCCTCTAGTAATCTGGGGAAGTGACAGGAATCTCTAAGGTACTAGATGGGATGTTCCTACTAGGAATAAAACAGCAATCCTTTGTACATGGGACAATCGTATTGTTAATTTACACACTTTGCTTAATGCAATTATCTGTTGCGTCCAACTTAATACTGGAGGGGGTTCGTATGATAACCTGAAGGTGGATTATTAGTCATAGATGCAGTTGGATTACGGTCTATGTATAATGTTGTAATGCCTAATCAAATCTCCTAGGAGTCAAGATGATTAGTATATGCATGTATGCTTTCTCGGTATCTATCAATTGCCCCTATGTAATTTTTTCATCCAAAATGTCATCTATCTTAAGGAGAATCACCTCTAGTGAACTATGGACCCCGGTCCATTCTTTTACCATCAATCTACAATCTATTTACTGTTTACTGTTTACTTTCTGCAAGCAATTACTATCTTCCACACAATACGTTTAATCCTTTGTTTTCAGCAAAACCGGTGAGATTGACAACCTCACTATAAGTTGGGGCAAAGTTCTGTCGTTGTGTTATGCAGGATTCCAAGTTGGAAACAACACCTTGGAGTTGTTTCCTTGCTCCTACTGGTTCGATAACCTTGGTTTCATAACTGAGGGAAAACTTGTTGTTGTGCTCATCATACCTTCCTCTTGGGGTTCCCCAAGGAGCTCGATATATTTTGAGCCATCAGTAAGTCATGTTCATTGTGTCCCTAAGAAGGGCGGTTTTGCTGTTGTTCCTAATGAAAACAATGAATTGATACCTACTAGAACTATTGTTGGGCATAGGATGTGCATAGACGTCAGGAAATTAAACAAACAAACTAGGAAAGATCACTATCCTTTACCGTTCATAGACCAAACTTTAGAAAGGTTAGCAAACCACACTCATTTTTGCTACTTGGATGGATACTTTGGTTTTTCTCAAATAGTTGTTCATCCAGATGACCAACTTAAAACAACTTTCATTAGTCCTTATGGTTTACATGCTTACCAACATATGCCTTTTGGTTTATGTAATGCTCCAGCTACTTTTCAAAGATGCATGACTGCTATTTTTTCGGATTTCATAGAACTTATAATGAAAGTATTTATGGATGACTTTTCTGTCTATGGAATTTCATTTACTAGTTGCTTGGATAATCTCAAAAGAGTTTTGCAGCGTTGCGAAGAAACTAATCTTGTTCTAAACTGGGAGAAGTGCTATTTTATGGTCAAAGAAGGAATAGTCCTTGGACACAAGGTATCAGGTAAGGGAATTGAAGTGGATAGAGCTAAGGTTGAGGCAATAGAGAGAATGCCGCGACCTAGGGATATTAAAGGTATAAGAAGTTTCCTTGGTCATGTGGGTTTTTATAGAAGGTTCATTAGAAATTTCTCTAGAATATCTAAACCTTTGACTAACCTCCTGCAAAAAGAGAGTAAGATTTAACTTTGATGATAAATGTCTTGAAGCCTTTGATAAACTCAAAAATGATTTATCCCGTGCTCTTGACATTAAACCACCTATCTGAGATACAACCTTTGACTTAATATGTGAAGCTAGTGATGATGCTGTAGGAGTAACTCTGGGACAACACATTGGTCGTAGATTTAATATGGTGCTCAAAAGAATTATCCTAAGGAAGAAAGGGAACTTTTTGCTGTATTTTTCTCTTGTGATAAATTCGTTCTTACATAGTTGATGCAAAGGTAAGAGTGATGGAAATATGCCCTGAGAGGCAAATATAAAGTTGTTATTATGTATTCCTTGTATATGATAGATGTTTATTTTGCATGCTATAATTGTATTGATAGGAAACATCAATACATGTGTGTTTAATAAACAAATAAAAGGTTCCTAGTTATGCCTCTCTTATAGACTACCTCGTTGATTAACAAGATGATCAAAGTTTCCTGATCATGGACATTGGATGCTGTTAATAATAAGGTCACAACATTTGTGAAATGATGTGATAAACATTCATCCAACGTATAGCATTATGATGAAAGTCATTATGTTTATATTGCTATAACATCATACGAAGTAATCTTTATCCTTAGACCACGAGATCATGTTAATTGCTGACATCAGAAGAGTAACTTGATAACATCAAACGTCACACCATAAAAGGGTGACTATAAAGGTGCGCTCAGATACTCCGAAGATGTTATGTTGAGGCTCATGGATCAAGAGTGGAATTTATCAATCCCGATGACGGATAGATATAATCTGGGCCCTCTCGGTGATATCACATTAAGATAGCTTGCAAGCAAGTGATGTGATCACTAGAATGTTATATAACGGGAACGAGAAAAGAGTGCATGTCGGTAACGAGATCAAACTAGGTATTTGGATACCGATGATCGAATCTCGGACATGTAATATATCATGAGACAAAGGGATTAAATTACTAGCGTTAAAGGTTCTCACGATCACAAAAGTCACCGTTGAATGTGCAGGACTCAGTATGGATCTCCAGGTCCCGCTTCTGACTATTGATTCGAGAGGAGTCTCAATCATGTCTGCATTATTCGCGAACCATAGGGTGACACACGTAAGGGTTGCCAAACACCATTTTGGAGCACATATGTTTCAAACGAAAGAATTGCAAAGCGCTGGAATTATTTCGATGGAAACCGGAATTGTTTCGGGTGAAATTGCAGAAACTGGTTCTGCAAGTGATACTGAAATGTTACAAGGGGTTTTATGTGAATGTTTGTTAATTAAAGTAATTAACAAAATTCTGCATAAAATAAATAAAAGAGTTTTATTAAATGAGAGTTGCATTAAATTTGGTGGAAATTTAATGCATGTGAGTGGAACTTTGGGTGGAGGCTAAATTGATGTGAGTGGAGCTTCCACCACATGAATGAGGAAGAGGTGGGGGCACCCCCCCATGGGTGCCAGCCATGGGAGGGGAGGATCCCCCCTCTCCTATAAAAGGCCCCCTCTCCTCCCTCAGCAAGTACACCTCCTCGTGAAGGATCTCTCTCCCCCTCTAGATACATTCCCCCATGGTCTAGGATTAGCGAGATAAATGTTCCCGGTGGCATTGCGTCTAGAAGGAGTTGCTGCTTCCGCTGATTCGCTGGAGCGAGGAGGTGGAGGTTGTTCGGTGGCCTGAACGTGTGTGCGAGGACGGATGCGCTGCTGATTTGCGGCGCTAGCACTTCCACACGATCTTGAGATCGGCAAGCGTACGACTACATCATCCACGAGTTCCAACTCGTTAACAAAACTTTGTTGTCTTCGAGGGTAAGTTCTCTATGGATGTATATCCACCCGTTGCTTGTATCTAGTAAATAGATGTTGGCGTATAGTTCTCATCATAGGAATTTTTTTGTTTTCTATGCTGCGAACCCAACAGTGGTATCAGAGCCTGATCTATGCGTAGGTGCTTTGCATGGGTAGTACACATATGTTTATATGTGGGTGATGATGATCATGTTATTGCGTCTTTCATGTTTTTTGGATATTGGTGGCATAGTGGGATGAAGCGTCCCGGACCAACCTTATATGTCATCGCACATGAGACCGGTTCCACGACTGACATGCAATTAGTTTTGCATAAGTGGCTGGCGGGTGTCTGTCTCTCCTACTATAGTCAATATCTGATTTACAACGAGTTGCTAATAACTTGGTTATCCTCGTTATGGTTCCATGTTCGTAGGTAAGACCGGTTCTATCTCTGAAAGCCCTAAGCCACGTAAAACTTGCAATGGGTAAATTAGAGGCATCTAGTTTAGATTGTTGCTAGGCTAGTGTATTGATATGGTAATGTTATAAGTAGATGTATGGTAGATACTCTTACAACACACTTAACGTGTAAGTTCCATAGACCTTGGCCTTACACACAAAGGAATGATAAAGATCATACCATGATGCATATGATAGAGATCAAATGCATGGATCATATCATCCCACTTTACACATTAGATGTTCGCATCTTATATTGCTAGTTTGGCGCTTTTAGTAGCATTGTAAGATGATCCCTCATTTAAATATCAAGATAAAATCTGTTCTTCCTTAAGTATGCTGATCGGGTTTTGAGACATCACATGATGATCGGGTGTACTCGACTCTACACTTTCATACAATGGGTGTAAGATAGTTTTACACACGCGAATACTAAGGTTCTTACTTGGCGAGCCTAGCATGTACAGACATGGCCTCAGAACACGGACCGAAAGGTTAAGGATGAGTCATATAGTTGATATGATGCCCATATAGATGCCCGCCTTTGAAGCTACACCGACTCACGTGATGATCGGACTTGGTGTAGTGGATTTGGTTCATGTAATCACCAAAAAGACACGAGGGATGTAGATACGTCCATTTTGCATAACTATTTTATGTCATAATTCACTATTATTTATTGATATATTTCGTATTGAGAGGTGATACTTATGTTATTTCATCTATTTTTGCATGGTTGATGACCCTTGGAGCATGGACCGCTGCAGTCAGGATTCTGATGGAAAATGTGCTGTTTGGAGGCAAAATTCGCGAAGATCAGAAAATCCAGGAAAATATACGGAAAATCCTATCTTTCTAGAAGACTCGGCATGCCAGAAGATGGAGTGGAGGTGGGCCACAGGGGGGCCACACCACCCCATGGCGTGGGCAGGCCTAGGCCGCGCCTGGGAGTGGTGTGGCCGCCCTGGCCCACTCCAGCCTCTCCCCTCTGGTGTATATCATCCCCACGAAACCCTAAGACTCGGGGGGCGACCACAGAAAGATTCCGCCGCCTCTGCGGGGCAGAAAACACCGAGAGAGAAAGATCTCTCCAGCAGACAGATTTCTGCCAAGGGAATTCCTTCCCGGAGAGGGGAGATCGTCGCCATCAACACCATCATCAAGCTGGACTTCATCGGGATCATCATCATCATCACCACCATCATCACCATCAGCACCCTCATCACCATCTCCATATTGCTGTAACAATTGCGTTGAATCTTGCATACTTCATAGGGGAAACTTTCCCGGTGTTGATTACTCTTTGTAGTTGATGCTATTGAGTGAACCGTTGAATTATTGTTTATGTTCAGATTGCTATACATCATTATTCCATCTCTGATCATGATCCATATGATGTCTCGTGAGTAGTTCGTTTTGTTCTTGAGGACATGGGAGAAGTCTTGTTGTTAGTAGTGGAGTTGCATTGAGAAATATTCAATAGATTGTTATTTAAGTTGTGGTGTACTTCTTCTAGTGGTGTCATGTGAACGTCGACTACATGACACTTCACCTATATGGGCCTAGGGGAATGCATTGTGTATTTGGCTACTAATCGTAGGGGTTGCGGAGTGATGTAAACCTGAACCCCCGTTAGGAAACCATTCCACAAGGGACGTAAGGGTCTTAGAGTTTAAAGCTGTGGTTAGGTTTCTACCTTAATTACTTTCTTGTACTTACGGATGTTTGCAAGGGGTATAATCACAAGTATGTATTAGTCTTGGATGGGGCGGTACATTAGCACAGGTTCACCCACACAACACTTAGCAAGCTAGAGAGGATTAATCAGCTATATGAAGCGAAAGCACTTGACAGTCTTCCCATGTGTCCTCGAGAACGTTTGGTCATCTTAAGTAATACAACCGGCTTGTCCTTTGCTGCATAAAGGATTTGGCCACTTGCTGCATTTATTCCTACTGTCTTTTATTTACTCGTACTGTGTTTACTTGCTTTATCAAAAACCCTTAAAAATCCGTTTGCTAAGTAGTTGCAAAGAATTCCTGATCCATAGCACTAGCCAGCACCTTCTACTCCTCGTTGGGATCGACACTCTTACTTATCGAAAATACTGCGATACACCCCCTATACTTGTGGGTCATCAAGACTATTTTCTGGCGCCGTTGCCGGGGAGTGAAGCGCTATTGGAGAGTGGAACTGGTAAAGGAAACTTCTACTATGAGTATTGTTTACTTTTGCAAGTTTCTTTATTTTTGTTATGGATAATTCGCTGAGTTTCTTATTTGGTAATGCTACTACCACTGCTAAGGTAGTAGATAAGCCACCACCTGCTGAGAATGATGTTTTCAAAATACCTACAAGAATTATTGATCGTGTTATGGATAACTACTATGTTGGGGATGGAATTGTCCATCCCGGTGATCATTTACTCTTTATACACGAATTATGCGGGTTGTTCAAGTGTGCAGGTATTACTACAGATCAAGTTAAGAAGAAGTTATTCTTATTATCACTGAAAGGAAGAGCTGAGGAATGGTATAAGCTGCTGAAGAATGGTCAAGCTCTAGAATGGGAGGAAATAGTGCCTCTCTTTTATTCAAACTTTTATCCTCCTAGTGAGATTCATAAAGATCGGAATCAAATATACAACTTTTGGCCTCTTGATGGAGAGAGTACAGCTCAAGCTTGGGGGAGATTGAAGTTACTAATGCTCAAATGTCCCATTCATGAGCTCCCCAACAATATTATTTTCAATAGCTTCTATGCAAGGCTCCTTCTACATGATAAAGATTTATTGGATGCTTCTTGTGCTGGATCATTCACTCGTATGGAAGAAGAAGCTAAATGGGACCTTCTGGATCGTATTCAAGACAATTCTGAAGCTTGGGAGAATGACAAAGGTAGAAAGTCAGGTATAAATTATGATTATGAATGCATTGAATCTTTTATGGGAACTGATGCCTTTCAAAATATTAAAAATGCTTATGGTCTAGACTCTCAAGCTATTGCTTCTTATTTTAAGGCTTTTGCTTCCTATATTGAAGTGCCTAAAAAGAAGTGGAATAAGTATCATGAACCTTATAAAGATAGTGATAAGAGTGTTCCTGCAAGAAATACTGAAGTTTATACTGCTAATCATGCTTTACCTAAACCTTATATTGAGAAAATGCCTTTTCCAGTTAAGGTAAAGAAACATTCTATGATAGCTAGTATGGTTAATGAAAGTATGAGTAAAACTATTGAAACTGATAAACAAATGGTTGATGAACCTATAATAGCAAGTGTGAAAGACTTTGTTGCTAAATATGAAAAAGAGGGACACACTATCCTTTCTAAGATACCTCTAATATTGTTTCACAAAGTAGTGTTATGAGAGCTAGTATTCCTGTGTTTTCTGTTAGGATAAGTGATCATTGCTATGATGGTCCTTTTGATAGCTATATTGTTAAGTTTATGCATGATACTGAAAGTTACTATGAGAGAGGGAAAATCGTTCTTATGTATCTCAATAATATCAAGTTTCCCCGTTTTATGCTGAAAGTTTTTATGTTGCACTCCTTTTGCCTTCTATTGCAAGTTGCCTTTGGTTTCAATAACTTGTTTGTTTACAAAATCCCCTTGCATAGGAAGTGGGTTAGACTTAAATGTGAGTGTGTTTTTGCTTCTTAATGCTCTCTTTCACTTCAATTCATATCCCTATGAGAGCTTCTTCAAAATTATCATGCCCATCTTAATGGCTATAAAGAAAGAGCTTTATGGGAGACAACCCAATTTGTTTTTGCTTTCAGTTTGTTTTTGTTTCTTTGAGTTTTGGAAGTTATTACTTCGGTAATAACCGCTCCTTATCCGTTTTGTTTGGTTTTTTGTGTCAAGATCAACCTCTAATGAGAGAGAAGTAATATTTGGGGAAGTTGTTGTCCCGAAACAGATTTTTTTGCTTCACCGTAAACATTCGTGAGAGATCTCTGTATGTCGGATTGAGCTGTAATTGTTTGTGCTTTTGCCCCAGGTTGTTATTTAACTTTCGTTAGTTTTGCACTTTTTGATTTGAGCAACAGAAGATTTTCGAAAAAATTGATCTTTACCTGCTGGTCTGTTTTGACAGATTTTGCTAATCTTGCATTTGCTTCTTTATTCGATTTCCTTTTTGAATTATTTTTGGGTTTTCAGAAGGAGTTGCTACAGTAGCTTTTGTTTTGATGGTTTTCAGTTGAAGTTAGACTCAAAAGGTTTTATCACTTCACTTATACTAACGTTGCTAATGAGAACTGTGTGAAGTTTTGTGTGAAAGAAATTTCCAGGAAGTGGAGACAATGGTGTAATAAGGAAGAGAAGGGTTTTATGATTCAAGTAATAAGTGTATGAAGATGAAGATATCAATGATATTCAAGTGGTGACTCCGGAAGGATCCACTAAATACCAAATTTAGAGACCTGCAGAGTCCGTTTCCAACTAGGTAACAGTTCTGGTAAGAAAAGTTCCACGAAAATACAACCAACTATATTTTTGCAGTTTTCAGTCAATAAGGAGAGCTACGAAGCGAAAAAGGGACGAAAACGGAGCCAGGGTGGCCCACACCACCCCATGGCGTGGGCCCACCCGTGGCCGCGCCACCAGGTGGTGAGGCCACCCAGGACTTCGCCTCCGACTCGTTTTCTCCCAATACCTTCCTTGTGATATGAAACTTTATAATATATAACCCCCCGGATCCCCTGAGGTTCGTATGTCATGTTTTCGTCGTGTTTTTGTTTCGATCTGTTTCTGCCAGGACATACTCTTTGAAAGCTTAGAAACACAATGGTGTCCACCAAGGATAAAGGGAAGGAGCCTATGGAGGAAGACCTCCAAGACCCTGGGAAGGAGAAGAAGATCGAGAGTGAAGTTGAAGAGGAGCAAGGCCAACGTCCGCACACCGACACTACCATTGCAAGCATTGAAGTGGTTGAAAATCCAGCCATTAGAGGGAAGCCTCCTCATCACCGTTCAGATCCCTGGTCACTTCCTCCATGCACCAAGAATCCTTTCCATACCCTTATCCATGAGCATCAATACCAGAATATGCCCAAGGGGAAATTACCCTCCAATTGGGATTTTCCTTGTTCTAGCCATGCAGGAAAAGAAGACTTCAAGGAGGAAGAGTGGGGAAAGAATAGCAAGAGCTGGAATCCTCAACACGACATGATCATGAGCCACATTGAGCAAAACTCACAGCTGATTCGTAATCTCACCTTCGAGATTGAGAACTTGGGGAAACTGATCAAGGAGCTCATTGAGAGGATACCACCACCACCGAAGGAGTAATTTTTCATCAGGTTTGGGATCCCCTTGGTTTGTTCCAAGCTTGGGGGAGTGCCGCGGTATCATATCACTATCTTCTATCTTTTTACCTTATTAGTAGAGTCATATCATGAATAGAGGAGTTATTTTGTAGTATGGTTTGCATTATGGAAGTGTCCCCTCTCTCATTAGATATGTATCCCTTGGTGTGAGTTTCTGTTATGGAATATTAATGAGAAGTTCTACTTTTTCTTAGCTTATGTTAGTTTTCAATTCGTGGTTATATGATTGATCTTGTTGTTAGTATTGGTATCACATTGGGATCATTGAGTTAATTTAGTTGGTTTTGGCAAACCTGGCTCGGTCAGTAGCAACACCTTTTTGAGAGTTGAAAGAAAAAGATAGAAGTACTCTAAAGAAAAATAATTTCATCATCTTTCTTTCTTGATTTGCTCATAAGTCTAGTATTCTCTAGTTAAGATCTTTTGTGCTTCCAAGGAAGATTACATGTTTGTCTTTATCACTTGTATGTTTGGTTGTTTCCTTCAACTCTTATACTTGCTACCCAGCCTTGCTAGCCAAGAACCTGTACTGAGAGGGTATTCTTCTCATGCATCCACCTCCTTTAAACCAAAACCTTTGCCATTTGTGTCCACCATACCTACCTAGTAGCATTATTGCTATTCCAAGTAAATTCCTATTTTGTCTACCTCCCAAATTAAACTTGTTATGTGAAAATTAGTGATTAAAGCTCTCACGAACTTGATGGCACACTTTACTTTCTTGCATTTAATAAACTTGAACCATTGGGTCCTTCTTTGTTGCGTATATGCTTGCGCTTTATGAGTTGAAGTTAGCCGAACCATGTATCATGGGGACCGCTTTCAACACTTCATTGGTACTTGTACCTAGTTGATATCATGTTCTTTTGCTTATGGATCCCGGCGGTGTGAAATAAAAGTGGAACTTGTAAGATCATGGAGTTTATATGTGTGTTAGAGAAACGCTTGGGCCGCTAGCCTAAGCCATGCCTAATCATGGCGGAAACTTGCAGCGTAACTATAGTGAGCATTCTATGAAGCATCCTCAATAAAAACCTTTGCAAATAGCAAATAAAAAGATCGCTGAGATGCTCACTGTCTGCTTGCCTTGTCATTTTGATTATGGGATAGCTCCTGTGTCATGTGCAAGGGGTACCCCGTTGGCGGTTCTCAATGATACGCATGTATTTACAATGACAAGAGCTTGCTCGTGACTGAAGTTGAGTAGCATGAGGATCGGTACTCATAAGTAAGGGGCATGATATTTCAACTTATAACTTGTCAAGCATATCCTCTTAGTTGTGTCATTTTAACCTTAATCACCTAAAGATGCCTATGATAGGGGCAATGAGAGCTGAAAGCTAGTAAGTATCATAATTTTTGGGAGCTCTTTATGAGACTTGCAATCCCTGCTTCCCTCTGCGAAGGGCCTTTCTTTTACTTTGTAGTTGTGTCAGTAAACCTAATCCCTTCTATCTCAGCAAGTATTTTGAGTTGATGTGTTTCATTCATTCATATGTTGATTTATTCAATCATGTTTCTTATGTTCCTTGTTTTGCACATTGCTCTTATCTTGATGTTTACTACTTTGAAAGCTATCATTGAAAAACCAGCTATTTGTGAACTCCAGCAAATTATCAACTATTCTTCGACCAAGAGCTAAGTTTGCCATTACCAATTATGATTCACTTTATGTATCTTTATTGTGTTTCCTTTACTTATTACAAGTTGAGTTATATAATAGTGAGTTGTCTTATATTATGATCTATGTATTTGATGAATGTGATGCTTCTTGTCCGTATTCTTTTATCGACTCTTCACTCCATAAACCTGAGGTCATGTTTATTGAGCTCAGTTTCGCTTGGGGACAAGCGAAGTCTAAGCTTGGGGGGAGTTGATACGTCCATTTTGCATCACTATTCTAAGTCATAATTCACTATTATTCATTGATATATTTCGTATTGAGAGGTGATACTTATGTTATTTCATCTATTTTTGCATGGTTGATGACCCTTGGAGCATGGACCGTTGCAGTCAGGATTCTGATGGAAAATGTGCTGTTTGGAGGCAAAATTCGCGAAGATCATAAAATCCAGGAAAATATACGGAAAATCCTATCTTTCTAGAAGACTCGGCATGCCATAAGATGGAGTGGAGGTGGGCCACAGGGGGGCCACACCACCCCATGGCGCGGGCAGGCCTAGGCCGCGCCTGGGAGTGGTGTGGCCGCCCTGGCCCACTCCAGCCTCTCCCCTATGGTGTATATCATCCCCACGAAACCCTAAGACTCGGGGGGCGACCACAGAAAGATTCCGCCGCCTCTGCGGGGCAGAAAACACCGAGAGAGAAAGATCTCTCCAGCAGACAGATTTCTGCCGAGGGAATTCCTTCCCGGAGAGGGGAGATCGTCGCCATCAACACCATCATCAAGCTGGACTTCATCGGGATCATCATCATCATCACCATCATCACCATCAGCACCCTCATCACCATGTCCATATTGCTGTAACAATTACGTTGAATCTTGCATAGTTCATAGGGGAAACTTTCCCGGTGTTGATTACTCTTTGTAGTTGATGCTATTGAGTGAGCTGTTGAATTATTGTTTATGTTCAGATTTTTATACATCATTATTCCATCTCTGATCATGATCCATATGATGTCTAGTGAGTAGTTCGTTTTGTTCTTGAGGACATGGGAGAAGTCTTGTTGTTAGTAGTGGAGTTGCGTTGAGAAATATTCAATAGATTGTTATTTAAGTTGTGGTGTACTTCTTCTAGTGGTGTCATGTGAACGTAGACTACATGACACTTCACCTATATGGGCCTAGGGGAATGCATTGTGTATTTGGCTACTAATCGTAGGGGTTGCCGGAGTGATAGAAACCTGAACCCCCATTAGGAAACCATTCCACAAGGGGCGTAAGGGTCTTAGAGTTTAAAGTTGTGGTTAGGTTTCTACCTTAATTACTTTCTTGTACTTACGGATGTTTGCAAGGGGTATAATCACAAGTATGTATTAGTCTTGGATGGTGCGGTACATTAGCACAGGTTCACCCACACAACACTTAGCAAGCTAGAGAAGATTAATCAGCTATATGAAGCGAAAGCACTTGACAGTCTTCCCATGTGTCCTCGAGAACGTTTGGTCATCTTAAGTAATACAATCGACTTGTCCTTTGCTGCATAAAGGATTGGGCCACTTGCTGCATTTATTCCTACTGTCTTTTATTTACTCATACTTTGTTTACTTGCTTTATCAAAAACCTCTAAAAATCCGTTTGCTAAGTATTTGTAGAGAATTCTTGAGCCATACCACTAGCCAGCACCTTCTGCTCCTCGTTGGGTTTGACACTCTTACTTATCGAAAATACTGCGATACACCCCCTATACTTGTGGGTCATCAGATGTCGTTTTTGAGTGGGAGTTCATTAGTAATTTGGATTAGTTGAACTCAATATATCATAAACTTAGTCTAAATAAACTTTACAAATTCTGTTGTAGATGGCACCACCTGCTTTTAATTTCAATGTGTTCATGGAGAAAGAGAAACTTGCTGCGAATGGTAGCAACTTCACCAACTGGGCTATGAATGTGAGGATTCTCCTCACAGCTGCACAAAAGCAATATCTGCTAGAGGCGCCGCTAGCCCCCCCACCAGTTCCTGATGCCCCTGACGAGGAAAAGAATGTCTATATACTCGTCAGGAGGACCACAACTTAGTTCATTGCGGCATACTGTATGGGCTAGAGCCAGAACTTCGAAAGCGTTTCGAAAATGGCAAAGCTTTTGATACCATGGGAGAGTTGAAAATGATTTTCGATACCCATGCTGCCGTAGAGAGTTATAATGCTTCTGAAAAGTTCTTTAGCTGCATGATGGAGGAGAACAGCTCCGTTAGTGAGCACGTACTCAAAATGTCTGGGTACGCCGATAAGCTTGTGTCCTTGGGAATATCGATTCCCATTGACCTAGGCATACATCATGTTCTCCAATCTCTGCCACCTAGATACAAGAGCTTCGTGATGAACTATAACATGCAAGGCATGAAGAAGTTTCTTCCCGAGCTTCTATTAATGCTTAAAACTACAGAAGTGGAGATTAGGAAAGAACATCAAGTGTCGATGATCAATAAGACCACCGGTTTCAAGAAAGACAAGAAAGGCAAGCAGAAGGGAAAGAAGGGCGGCAAATTTGTTGCTGCACCTGAAAAGAAATCCCGAGCTGGCCCTAAGTCTGATACCGAGTGCTACTATTGCAAGGGGACTAGCCATTGGAAGCGCAACTGCCCCAAGTATTTGGCGGACAAGAAGGCCAGCAAGGCAAACAAAGGTATATGTGATATACATGTTATTGATGTGTACTTGACTAGTACTCGCAGTAGCACCTGGGTATTTGATACGGGATCGGTTGCTAATATATGTAACTCGATTTAGGTGTTGCGGAACAAGCAACAACTAGCAAGGGATGAGGTCATGATGCGGGTCGGCAATGGATCAAGAGTTGATGTGATTGCCGTCGGAATGCTACCTCTCCAAATGCCGTTGGGATTAGTGATAAATCTAAATAATTGTTATTTGGTGCCTGCACTGAGCATGAACATTGTATCCGGATCGTGTTTGATGCGAAGTGGTTATTCCTTTAAATCTGAAAACAATGGTTGTTCGATTTATATGAATGATATCTTTTATGGTCATGCACCTGTGATGAATGGTTTATTTCTATTGGATCTCGATAATAGTATTACGCATATTCATAATGTTGATGCTAAAAGGATTAAACTTGATAATGATATATCTGCATATATGTGGCACTTCCGTCTAGGTCATATTGGCGCGAAACGCACGAAGAAACTCCATTTCGATGGACTTTTGGAATCACTTGATTTTGAATCATTTGATAGACGTGATCCATGCCTTTTGGGCAAGATGACTAGAACGCTATTTTCCAGTTCAATGGAACGGGCAACAGATTTATTGGAAATCATACATACTGATGTTTGTGGACTAATGAGTGTGTCGGCGCGAGGTGGATATCGTTATTTTGTTACTTTCACGGATGATTTGAGTAGATACGGGTATATCTATTTGATGAAAGATAAGTCTGAAACCTTTGAAAAGTTCAAAGAATTTTAGAACGAAGTGGAAAATCATCATAACAAAAAGATCAATTTTTTGCGGTCCGACCATGGAGGAGAGTATCTTAGTTACGAGTTTAGCACACATATGAAAGATTGTGGAATAGTTTCACAACTCACGCCTGCCGGAACACCACAATGTAATGGTGTGTCAGAACGTCGTAATCGTACTTTATTGGATATGGTTCGATCTATGATGTCTCTGACTGACTTGCCACTGCCATTTTGGGGTTATGCACTAGAAACCGCTGCATTCACTTTAAATCGGGAACCATCTAAATCCGTTGAAACGACACCGTATGAATTATGGTTTGGAAACAAACCTAAGTTGTCATTTCTTAAAGTTTGGGGATGCAATGTTTATGTGAAGAAACTTCAGCCGGATAAACTCGAACCCAAAGAGGAAAAATGTGTCTTCATAGGATACCCTAAAGAAACAATTGGGTATACCTTCTATCACAGATCCGAGGGTAAGGTTTTTGTTGCCAAGAATGGATCCGTTCTTGAGAAGGAGTTTCTCGCGAAAGGTGTGAGTAGTCGGAAGGTAGAACTCAAAGAGGTTACTGAACCTTCTCTTCATGAAATGGCGAGTGGCGCAGCACAGGAAATTGTTTCGGAGTTGACTTCACCTGATGGAGAGAGAGATAATGATAATACTCATGAAACTCCGAAAGAGGACACTTCCGAACCTCGCAGGTCAAGCAGAACACGTGCAGCTCCTGAACTGTATGGAAATTCTATTATAAATTTCATGATTGATGAAATAGATGACCCTACAACGTATGAAGAAGCGATAATGAGTCCGGATTCCAACAAATGGTTAGAAGCCATGAAATCCGAGATGGAATCCATGTACAAAAACCAGGTTTGGACCTTGGTGGACTTACCTCACGATCGAAAGGCCGTTGAGAATAAATGGATTTTCAAAAGAAAAACTGATGCTGATGGTAATGTGACCATCTATAAAGCTCGACTTGTCATAAAAGGGTTTCGACAAATTCAAGGAGTTGACTACGATGAGACATTCTCTCCCGTAGCGATGCTAAAGTCGGTTAGGATTATGTTAGCAATTGCTGCATATTTCGATTATGAAATATGGCAGATGGATGTCAAAACTGCGTTCCTCAATGGTAATATTGAAGAAGAGTTGTATATGATACAACCTAAGGGTTTTGTCGATCCTAAGGATGCTGATAAGGTATGCAAGCTTCAGCGATCCATCTATGGACTGAGGCAAGCATCCCGGAGTTGGAATCTCCGCTTTGATGAGGTGATCAAAGAGTTTGGATTTGTCCAAACTTATGGAGAGGCTTGTATTTACAAGAAAGTGAGTGGGAGCAATGTGGCATTTCTGATATTATATGTGGATGACATATTATTGATTGGAAATGATATAGATCTTTAAACAAAGGTTAAAAGTTATCTAAACAGCAAATTTTCGATGAAGGACCTTGGTGAAGCTTCATATATATTAGGCATTAAAATCTATAGAGATAGATCAAGGCGCCTAATTGGGCTATCGCAAAGTACATACCTTGATAAGATATTAAAGAAGTTTAATATGGACGGAAGTAAGAAGGGATTCTTACCTATGTTGTGAGGCAAGACATTGAGTAAGACTCAAAGTCCGGCTACGGCGGAAGAAAGAGAGATAATGGATAAGATCTCCTATGCCTCAGCCATAGGCTCTATAATGTACACCATGATATGTACAAGACCGGATGTGGCACATGCTATTAGTTTGACTAGTAGGTACCAATCTAATCTTGGTTCAGAACACTAGATAGCACTTAAGAATATCCTTAAGTACTTAAGAATAACTAAGGATATGTTTCTTGTATATGGAGGTGAAGAAGAGCTAGTCGCTAAGTGTTATGTCGATGCTAGCTTTAACATCGATCTGGATGACTCTATGTCTCAATCCGGATATGTATTTCTCTTGAACGGAGCAGCAGTTAGTTGGAGGAGTTCCAAACAACCTATGGTGGCTAGATCAATGACGGAAGCAAAATATGTTGATGCTTCAGAAGTGGCGCAGGAAGCGGTTTGGATGAAGGAGTTCATAAAGGAACTAGGTGTGGTTCCTAGTGCATTGGACCCAATGGTGATCTATTGTGACAACAATGGAGCCATATCCAACGCCAAGGAACCAAGGTCTCACAAGAATTCCAAGCATATTAAGCACCAGTTTCACTCCATCCGCGAGCATGTCAAGGATGGAGATATAAAAATTTGTAAAGTACACATGGACCTAAATGTAGCAGATCCGTTGACTAAAGTTCTCCCTAGAGCAAAACATGATCAACACCAGAACTCCATGGGTGTTAGATTTATCACTATGTGAAATAGATTATTGTCTCTAGTGCAAGTGGGAGACTGAAGGAAATATGCCCTGAGAGGCAATAATAAAGTTGTTATTATGTATTCCTTGTATATGATAGATGTTTATTTTGCATGCTATAATTGTATTGATAGGAAACATCAATACATGTGTGTTTAATAAACAAATAAAAGGTTCCTAGTTATGCCTCTCTTATAGACTAGCTCGTTGATTAACAAGATGATCAAAGTTTCCTGATCATGGACATTGGATGTTGTTAATAACAAGGTCACAACATTTGTGAAATGATGTGATGAACATTCATCCGAAGTATAGCATTACGATCAAAGTCATTATGTTTATATTGCTATAACATCATACGAAGTAATCTTTATCCTTAGACCATGAGATCATGTTAATTGCTGACATTAGAAGAGTAACTTGATAACATCAAACGTCACACCGTAAAAGGGTGACTATAAAGGTGGGTTGACAAATAGATATACTCTGGGCCCTCTCGGTGATATCACATTAAGATAGCTTGCAAGCAAGTGATGTGATCACTAGAATGTTATATCACGGGAACGAGAAAAGAGTGCATGTCGATAACAAGATCAAACTAGGTATTTGGATACCGATGATCGAATCTCGGACATGTAATATATCATGAGACAAAGGGATTAAATTACTAGCGTTAAAGGTTCTCACGATCACAGAAGTCATCGTTGAATGTGCATGAGTCGGTATGGATCTCCAGGTCCCACTTCTGATTATTGATTTGAGAGGAGTCTCAATCATATCTGCATTGTTCGCGAACCGTAGGGTGACACACTTATGGGTTGCCAAACACCATTTTGGAGCACATATGTTTCAGACGAAAGAATTGCAAAGCGCTGGAGTTATTTCGATGGAAACCAGAATTGTTTCAAGTGAAATTGCAGAAACTGGTTCTGCATGTGATATTGAAATGTTACAAGGGGTTTTATGTGAATATTTGTTAATTAAAGTAATTAACAAAGTTCTGAATAAAATAAATAAAAGGGTTTTATTAAATGAGAGTTGCATTAAATTTGGTGGAAATTTAATGCATGTGAGTGGAACTTTGGGTGGATGCTAAATTGATGTGAGTGGAGCTTCCACCACATGAATGAGGAAGAGGTGGGGGCACCCCCCATGGGCGCCAGCCATGGGAGGGGAGGAGCCCCCCTCTCCTATAAAAGGCCGCCCTCTCCTCCCTCACAAAATACACCTCCTCGTGAAGGATCTCTCTCCCCCTCTAGATATATTCCCCCATGGTCTCGGATCAGCGAGATACATGTTCCCGGTGGCATTGCGTCTGGAAGGAGTTGATGCTTCCGCTGATTCGCTAGAGCGAGGAGGTGGAGGTTGTTCGGTGGCCCGAACGTGTGTGCGAGGACGTATGCTCTGCTGATTTGCGGCGCTAGGACTTCCACATGATCTTGAGATCAGCAAGCATACGACTACATCATCCACGAGTTCCAACTCATTAAAAACCTTTGTTGTCTTCGAGGGTAAGTTCTCTATGGATGTATATCCACCCGTTGCTTGTATCTAGTAGATAGATCTTGGCGTATAGTTTTCATCGTAGGAAAATTTTTGTTTTCTATGCTACGAACCCAACAAAGAGTTCATACGGATCGTGATGGTTTAAAAGAACTCCTTGAGAGGAAATACCATAAGCCAAGACTAATCCGTTGGATTCTTTCACTTCAAGAATTTGAGTTGCAGATTATGCAGAGGCAAGAAATAAAGATGTTGGATGCAGTGTCCATGTTTGCCCAACAAGACACCAATCTTATTGAGAGTAACTTTAGTCCTGGTGATTTTTGTTTACAAGAATTAATCAATGAAATAAGGTCAATTCCTCCAAAAGAGAAGAAGTCTTTGATGTTGGAGGAGTTTTTCATCCCCGAATAAGAAAATGGTAAGCGCAAGGTAAGTGTTCTTGCCCAAATAAGTGCTTTGTTTTCACAAATTTTACTTCTGAAAATTTTGCTTTTGAATTCCTTGTGTTTTTCTGAAGTTTTTGAGGGTTTTTACCAACTATACGTGCGGAACTATACGACCGGAGAGGAAGATCCCGCCGTATAGTTGGTCGTTAAACTCTCTGTATCATTGTCGTGAAATTGTTTTTGATGTTTGTATCTATACGGTCGCAACTATATGACCGGAGCCAAAATTCCGGCCATATAGTTGGTCATTAAACTCTTAGACACTTTTGATTTTTGATGTTTGTATCTATACGGTCACAACTATACGACCAGAGCCAAAAATTCCGGCCGTATAGTTGGTCGTTAAACTATCAGCTACTTTTCATTTGTCTTTTCGTTTTTATTCATCTAAAAAACGCTATTGTCGGTTCCGAGTCATGATTTAATCGACCTGGACTCGAGATATTTGGAAATATCTGCTCGGAACCAACTATATGGCTGGAGCTATACGGGCCGCGCCCGTATAGTTGGTCGTTACGCGGCAGGACACTTCCAAATCCGTGATTTCTTTCCCTGTTTCGTTAAGATTCTTTTCTTGGGGGACAATTTGGTGTTTCTCACGAGTTTTACCAACCTCTGACCCCCTTATATACTACCATTGTCTCTCTCTCTAATCACAATCTCCAGAAACCAATCCACCTTATTTTACACGTGAGGACACACACCAAGGGATATAAGCAAAGAAGCAAGGCTCCTATGGAGATCGGGAGCAATAGAAAGCAAGGTAAGGAGATCAAGGCTATCCCTTTGGAGTTCCTCGACGCCGACCATTGGTGTCATAAGATGGATTTGAAGTCCCTCGAGCTGAAGATTGAAGAGTTGGACAAGGAGACGCCAAGGACACCCAAACATCTTCGGTTGCTGCAACTTTATCTTTACAAACTTGATGAAGATATCAAACAGACAACCGAAGAAGGTTTTTATATGAGTATTAAGGCACTACAAACACTTCAGGATAACAATGAGTTCATTAAATAACAAGTGAAAGTGCTAGAGAAGAACAATCTTTTCTACAAGCTGCGTGTTAAAGAATTAGAAGCTCTCAATCAATCCCTCTGTCTCAGGCAGTCCCGTGAAGAGAAGATATCGTGTGCCATGGCGCCACGGTGATCTACAATAATCACGGTATCAAATAATCACAAGGGATTATTTGATCCCACCTATCTTGATTCCAAGCTTGGGGAGATCTTTAAGACCTTGTAATATATCTTATAAGTTTGACATTACTATTTTAGTTTTGCATTAGTTCAAACTAGAAATAAAGTTTGCATCATTAGAATTCCCTTCAGGAATAGTCGATCCCTTTAATGAAATACCGAGTTTATTATAATATATGGAGCAATATTGAGTTTGTGTTTGCTTTATTGATATATGAATGGCTTGAGTATAATTTTACTTGCACTTGATGATAGCAATAGGAGTCTTCCACACCATTGGTATTAATGGAACACATAAAGATAATTTGCTCAATATTTTGTAAGTCTATGGTTTGATTTACAAAGAAAAACTATCTATACAATTGAGTGCAAAAAGAAACCTTGAACAAAGGAAAATGAAAGTGCTATCAAAATAGAGTGAGAACAAGTCGAGGTAGAATCTTCAAGTCATAATAATGCTTCATATACAATTGGAATTTGATAATTGAGATCGTTAAACTTTGAATTCCTACATGAAGTGGAATGTGTGGCTAGCTCCTTTGCACAGCATTTAAACAAAAGTGTGAGAATATATATAAAAGAGAAGAAAAGAAAGAAGAAAAAGAGCAAGTGTGCAAAGAGCAAATGGGCATATACCACTATATTGTAGTATAACAAAGATACACTTTTGAGATTTTGAATCCCAAGTGAATACGTTGATCCTAAAACACTTGGGACTACCTCGCTAACTTATTTGGTTGAACCGGATACTTTTACATTATGTTCAGATTCATCTTTTATGAACTATTGATCACTAAGGTGTGGAAGCCTACTAATACTATTCATATGGTTCGAGTAAGGTACTATTCATGAGCGTATTCCTATGTATCGTATATGATACACACATGCTGCAACTGCCTCATTATTTTAATCGACTCAGCTTCATGAATATGAGGATCACATCCATTAAGCTAAACTTGCTCAGGACGAGCAAGAGTCTAAGCTTGGGGAAGTTGATGTGTGCATGTTTGCATCATGTTTCACACTATTATTTTGCATTCTAGATGTAGGATCTTGGTACTTTACGACACTCGCGCGCACATTTTATGTTTGTTTTCACCAGGATCAGGAAAAATGATGGATCCAATGGATACAATTCTAGGAGGAGTTGTACTGAGGAGAAAAGGAGTCAAGAACAACATAAATCGCTTATTTGGGAAATATTAATAATACTAGAGGAAAACCCAAAGCAATCGAAGGAGATAGAGGGTTCAGCGACCAACTATATGACCGGAATAAAATTTTCGGTCGTATAGTTCCGGTCGTATAGTTGGCACCACCAACACCTCCTCAAATAGTTTCACCCCGTGCAACAGGATCAGAGAGACGACATATAGAACACCTAGAAATTGCCGAAACCTCACCTCCGGATGGCATCTAGAGGGGGAACTCATCCACCGGGGATCCATCTTTGCCCTGCGCAGATCTGGGAGGCTAAGGAATCGATCTTCATTATCCACCGCTGCATCACCACCATCTCCATCCCATCTAGATCTTGTTGTAATTTCCGTACTCGTTGTGGATTTATACAAGTACTATTCATCTATGATAGATCCTATTATTATTGCCATGATGTTGATTGCCTCCATGTCTGAGTAGATCATTAGTTCTTGGGGAGATGGAGAAATCCTAGTATGATATTGAAATAAGATAAAGTTTATTATGATATTCATTGTTGTGACCATGTATTAGATTGTCTTCATCTTGATGTTGAGAGAAGTCGACCTCTCAATATTTGCCTCTCATGGGGACTTGATGGAGGGAACTACTTGTTGGTAGACGGAGGTGTGCTAGCACTTACAGTGACTATAAAGATGTCGGCACTCCTTACGTATCAACTTGGGAAACCGAGGAAACTCATGGAACACTATCCATGCCATGGGATACGTCCTACGGGATTACGTCCCTTAATAGCATAGTAATTCGATTGATGTCGATTGCTGACTGTTGTGGTTATGAGGATGATGTGAGCAGTGGTTGCTGCCTATTTGTCCAAATACATAGTTCCTCCCACACATAAATAGTTGAGAATGTTCATGATAATAATATTTATCTTAGCTCCTTATAATGCTAGTGGTGTATCCGCTACTCCCTGAGAACGCTTTTTCTCTATTGCAGTTCCAATCTATCTTACATACGCGGTACTTACTTTCTGTGTTCAGTTGTTTTACTTTACTTTATCACTGCTCTTATACCTAAAACCCAAAAACACATTTTTACACAATACTCGCATTTTATCTTGTCACTTAGAACTTTATTTAGCATTTCTGTTATAATATTTATTTCAAGAGTTATTAGACTTTAGACTCCTGCTCCCTGTGGGATCGATATCTTTATTTCGAAACTAGCTACAAACTATCTATGCACTTGTAGTCATCAGAGATCCATTTAGTTCTTTCATGTTGAACCTCTTGAGCATGTCTTGAGTATATTTGGCTTGATTGAAGGAGGTTCCTCCTCTTATTTTTTTTGATCTCAAAACCAAGGAATACCCTCAACTCTCCCATCATAGACATCTTGAACCTGTTAGTCATAAGCTTTGAGAATTCATCATTAAAAGCTTTGTTAGATGAGCCAAAGATAATATGATCAACATATAATTGGCAAACAAAAATCTCCCCATTAACCTTCTTAGTAAAAAGAGTGGGATCAATTTTCCCAACCTCAAATCCATGGTCTAACAACAACTCTCTAAGGTGCTCATACACGTACGTGGAGCTTGTTTAAGTCCATAGAGGGCCTTATCAAGTTTGTAGACATGGTTTGGGAAGTTGGGATCCTCAAAACCTGGGGGTTGCTTAACATAGACCAACTCATGCAAAGGACCATTTAGAAAAGCACTTTCCACATTCATTTGTTGTAATTTAAAATTATGATGTGCAGCATATGCAAGAAGGATACGGATGGACTCAAGGCGAGCCAGGGGATCATAGGTCTCTCCATAATCAATGCCTTCAATTTGAGAGAACCCTTGAGCTACCAATCTTGTCTTGTTCCTCACAACAATTCCATGAGCATCTTGCTTGCTCTTGAATATCCATTTGGTCCCAAAAACATTGCGACAATCTTTGGGATTTTCAACTAACTTCCATACTTTGTTTTTATCAAAGTTGTTGAGCACCTTATGCATGGCTTCCAACCAATCTGAATATTCAAGAGCTTCCCACACCTTTTTGGGCTGCACCATGGATATATGAGCTTGATGCTCACCAAAATGCTTCAGTTGAGCCCAAGTGGACATTCCACTCCTTAGATCACCAATAACATTTTCAAGGGAGTGGTCTCTTCATTCCCACTTTTTATCCATGCGAGCTTTGCGACGAGTTTCAATCTCCTCGTTGTTCCTTGTCGGGGTCTCTTCATCATTCTGGTCCTCATCTTGACCTTCATTTTGACCTTGATCAATAATGGGTTCAGCTTCATCAACATGGGGTACAAGTTGATCTTGGTCTTGATCAGGCATGCTACTTGAAAGGCTTCGAGATGATCTTGCGGATGATTCAATAAATCCTGCTTGAGCAACTGACTATGCAGGGCTAGGCAATCCAGTCAGTGGATAACTGGACCATCCAGCCTGATCAACATGGTGAGGGTCCTCAACTTGTATTTGGTTTGAGTCATCATTGCCCTCAATAATAGGATCTTGTTGAAGATGAGGGCTCCACTTGAGTAGAGCATAGTTCTTCTCGATCCACCACAAGGGGTTCCTCAACGGGGCAGATGAATCCTGGACCCATTCTTCTTATGGCATCTTGAGGTATTTCATAATCTACATCACAAACATCAACATGCCCTGCTTGGGGGCCATCATATTCTTCGAAAACCACACTACAAGATTCTATGGCAATTCTAGAGAGTTTATCATAGATTCTATAAGTGTGGGAATCGAGACCGTAGCCAACAAAAATACTCTCTAAAGCTTTGGAATCAAATTTGGACAAACGAACACCTATTATGAGATAGAAACACTTACAACCAAACACCCGGAAGTATGAAACGTTAGGCTTGTTACCGGTAAGTATTTCATATGGAGTTTTGATCAATTCTTTGCAGAGGTAGAGCCGGTTCGATGCATGGCATGCGGTGGAGATTTCCTCGGCCCAAAAATTGTATGGAGACTTAAACTCTGCCAACATGGACCTTGTCATATCCATTAATGTCTGGTCTTCTTCTTGGCTACACCATTTTGTTGAGGGTTGTATGCAGCGGAATATTGATGTTTTATCCCCTCATCACTAAGGAATCCATTCAAGGTGTAGTTCTTTAACTCGGTGCCATTATCACTTCTTATTACTAGCACAGGCACATTGTGTTAACGTTGAACCATATTGACAAAGTCGATGAAGTATTGTTGGGTCTCACTCTTCAACTTGAAGAAGTAGACCCATGAATATCTTGAGTAGTCATCAATGATCATCAAACAATATTTCTTCCCACGAAGACTTGCATGAGATGGAGGACCAAAGAGATCCACATGAAGAAGCTCCAAGATCCTCTTCAACTTTATAATTTTATTTGGCTTGTGGGGAGAATCATGCATCTTTCCTTCAACACAAGCCCTGCAAACACGATCTTTGGCAAAAACAAACATTTTCTTTTAGTCCCACAATATGGCCACCCTTGTGGAGGCTTTGCAAAGTTCTCATATTAACATGGGCTAGTCGGTGATGCCACAACCAACCCACATCGGCCTTTCCGAATAAGCACATCGCACTTGTAGTGGTTTTCCCCGAAAAGTCCACCACATACAAGTCATTTTCGATGTACCCAACGAAAGCGACCTTTAGAGTCTTGCTCCACAAGAGAACCACAATATCATTATAAATAAAGACGACAAAGCCCATCTTTCCAAGAGCACGGACTGAAAGTAAATTATAGCAAAGGGTTTCAACAAGCATGACGTCCACGAGAGTGACATCATGTGCAACCACAACTTTGCCAAGACCCATTACCAGAGATTTTGACTTATCGACATATGTGACAGTTATATGATCTTGATTTGCCCTTATCTCCATCATTATTGACTTGCTTCCGGTCATATGACTTGTGCAATCACTATCAAGCACCCACTTTGACCCACCGGAAGCATAGTTCTACAAGGGAGCAAGCTAGTTTTTAGTTACCCATTTTTCAATGGGTCCTCTCTTGTTAGTGACAAGGGTCTTGGCAATCCAAATAGACCAAGCAATATAACCATCAAACGGACCAACATATTGTGCATAAACATCACCATTAGAATTACGCATTTAGACATAGTGAGGGTTAGCACTTCCTGCGAAGTCATCTTGTGGCATAGTTTTGCCACTTGTGATATTACCACCCATAATGGTCTTGCCTTTTGCTTGTGTGGGCTTGGCCTTCTTATTTTTGTTGTTATTCTTCTTGGGTTTGGATACATATCCAAGACCTATTTTCTCATTATTAGACCTTTTCTTACTCAACATGTCATCAAGAGACTTGTTTCCTTCTAGGATGGTGTTTTTTGCAAGCTTCCCCTTTAACCTAGAATTTTCTTCAACACCCAGTATGCATCATTCCTCTGCTGCCACTCCTGAACGGACACCTTATATTCCACATGATGTGCATCGTAGGCCGTGTCCAACTCAGGCTACAATTTCGAAAATAGTGAATATCGTCAACTTAGCCATTCAGGAACGAATGTCGAAAATAGGATGAAAATGTGAAAAATTTACATCGGTGGTCGGCGCGGCCGTAGAGGAGGCTGGATAGAGGGACCGTCAGTGGTTAGGGTAGCCTTGACATGCATGAGTTTTGTCGAAGGCCTGGTGATACGTTGCAAACGTATCCATAATTTTTGATGTTCCATGCTTGGTTTTATCTACTTTCTTATGTTTTGTCCACACTTTAGAGTATTTTTCATATGATTTCTTGGACTAACCTATTAACAAGAGCCACAGTGCCAGCTGCCTGTTTTCTGCTGTTTTTGGTTCCTAGAAAGTCAGAAAATGAATATTCTCGGAATTGGACGGGACAAAAGCCATATTCAGTTTTTCATCGAGGGACACCAGGAGCCAGAATATGATACGGAGAGGGGCTGGGGCCTAGCCACACCACCTGTAGAATATCATTTTGTGGCCGAAAGTTGGGTCACCCAGGTAACGCGATACCCAAGTTCCCTGAAATCAGCCGGGATGACTATAGTTGGTGTGCCAAATACTAGAGGGTCTTTTTCGGCACGAATTCAACTTTACCTTTCAACACAAAAAATCAGGCTAACGGCCGTCAAGTTGGTCCCTCCTTGTCAGTTCTCGTCGTTATGTCGCTCCCGTCGCTTAGGTGTCAATTAGGCTTGTAGCGTTGGCACCTGCACCCATTACGAGTCTTCTTCTTCCCCGGAGCGGCAATCTGTGGGGCGTCGCAGCCATGGCGCGGAGCTGGGACATGGACGAACCTGCTCGGCCCAGCTCTCCTCCCTGTAGGCTTGCAACGTTGGCGCTTGCATCCATTATGCGTCTTCTTCTTCCCCGGAGCGGCAATCTGTTGTCGCGGCCATGGCATAGAGCTGGGACGTGACGAACCTGCTCGGCCCCGCTCTCCTCCCCATCCCGGGTCGAAGCTCGCCCTCACCATGGACGCACCCATGACACGGTGCGGGGACGAGAATTAATTCCCGGTGAGATCTGTCACCATGTTGACCATGCTCGGTTCTGTTTTCCTCCTCTATAATCCGAGCTCACGGTCGCCGTGGTTGCACCCGCACCAATTCTGCCACCTCTGCCGAGGTCTCTGTGGTAGCTCAAGTTCTGTCATGTTGGACTTGTAAGCGAATTCAGAGCTGGGTAGCGGCAACACATTGTTGAACCTGCAAGGAATTTGCTGAAGACTGCGTGCCGCTCCAAGGTCTTCGTGATGCCAACGTCCACCACGGATGTGAGATCATTTAGTTACTTCAATACAAAATTTTGACCAATTTAACTTGTTGATGTATTCCTTGACAATTATAATATAATCGAGCACTAGAAATATTTTGTAGTATGCATGAGCATGATCAGTAATATAATTGAACACTACAATTTTAAGGCACTCCATATAAAGGAGTAGATTAATATAGAAGGTTCACCAGAGACACCACGGATATATTTTCTTACATGCCACACACAGGTAATAATTAACTAAAACAAAATAAAAGCAGGGGCGGCAGCACAAGGCCGGGATACGGAGACGCCTAGCAGGGCAGGGGCATATCAGCAAGAGGCAGCGACAGCCTAGTCGATGGGATACAGGCCAGTCCTGACATACTCCCGGAGCAATTTATCATAGGCTACATGCCGCTCCAAGGTAATCATCCTATGGCGTCTGCCTTCGCCTCTGCCAACACCCTCCGCGTGCTGGATCATGCTGTCGAGGTCCACGTTGATTGCTCTGCCACAGAATGGGCAAAACAGTCTCCCCCTACGGTGGAAACGGATTATCTCACACCATAACCGCCTCAGCATGTAGCGGCTCTTGTTGTCCCTGGATACCTTGCTATTGTCCACTTCATCATCATCCTCCTGTAGATTTTTAAGAACATAACTTAGAACTCATACATATGATTAAATTGTATTACAACTCAAGAATTGACAACATGTATATGTAAGACAATATATCCGTGGATATCAAAGATAACACATCTCAGCAATAGTTTGATCGGTTCATATATCATTTCATCTCAACATAATGACAAATAATTGCATCAGAGTGTATGTAGAATAAAGATTGCATCCTCATAAGATTATTTAGAGACGGCGTGAGTGAACCAAGTAACAATTACACAACCTATATTGTTCTTGTACATCGCCCCAGGTTCACTAACTCGTCCCTGAAAAAATCTGACACCAATGTGTCTGCCTCTCTTTTGGGACAAATTTGAATCATTGGCCATAATAAGAAATTGAAATATAATCGTACAAAACAATATTCAGGGATATACATAGTCAGGTACAAAAACAAGCCTGAATATTGTAATTATAAATAAAAAACCAAACAATTGATCTTCAGGTACATGTTAAAAATACTTATGAAAAACCATTTATATACATATGCATCATACCAATCATTAAAAGATCAGAAACAATTCAAGGATCATATATGTAGTTCCATATGAGAATAAATCTAGGGCCTCATAATTTGTTTTAGAGATGGAGTTGGCGAACCAAAGTACCAACAGCACAACCTATATTGTTTGTGTGCATTGCTGCCTCAGGTTCACCAACCCATCCCTAAAACACGACACCATCATATGTGTCTCCCCTTGAACTATTTTGGGGCAAATTTCAATCATCGGTCATGGTGACAAACTAAAATGTAATTCTTATACATTATGAATGCATGGAATAGATAATTCGAATATCATAGTTCTATGAATATAGAATAAAGATTGCGGCCTCATAAGTTTCTACAGGGATGGCGTAAGCGAACCAAGTAACACTTGCACAGCTTATGATCTTGTACATGGCCCCAGGTTCGCTAACTCATCCCTGAAAAAATCTGACACCAATGTGTCTTCCTCTCTTTGGGGCAAATTTGAATCATTGGCCACAATAAGAAATTGAAATATAATCGTACAAAACAATATTCAGGGATATACATAGTCAGGTACAAAAACAAGCCTAAATATTGTAATTATAAATAAAAAACCAAACAATTAATCTTCAGGTACATGTTAAAAAATACTTATGATCAAAACCATTCATATACATATGCATCATACCAATCATTAAAAGATCAGAAACAATTCAAGGATCATATATGTAGTTCCATATGAGAATAAATCAAGGGCCTCATAATTTGTTTCAAAGATGGAGTTGGAGAACCAAAGTACCAACAGCACAACCTATATTGTTTGTGTGCATTGCTGCCTTAGGTTCACCAACCCATCCCTAAAACACGACACCATCATACGTGTCTCCCCTTGAACTCTTTTGGGGCAAATTTCAATCATCGGCCTCGGTGACAAACTAAAATGTAATTCTTATACACTATGAATGAATGGAATATATAATTCAAATATCATAGTTCTATGAATGTAGAATAAAGATTGATGTGGGGCCCCAGATTAATCCTCCGACAATCCATGTTATGCATACAACCACGATCCCATGGTCAGTTAGTCGTGGCACATAACAGACAAGTATCAAAGTAAACATCCAATACATTATGAATACCTGTCATACCTTATTTTCCATTATGGCTACCTCGATCAATCATCAGCGGAACTACATTAAGCGTAGAGCCCGGGCCATGCCTTAACCTACACGCAACTGACTGGGAGAATGTCCTAGCTCGCATAGTCGTCCACTTCACCTTCTTCTCGATATCTGACCAAGTTAATAGCCAGGGACAATGCCAGTGAGTACTTTGAATGTACTCGCAAACCACCTTAAGATAACAGTAATAACAAGAGGACATGCATTATGGCTATGGTAGGTAGGAGGGCTCCAAGAGAGGATCTACATATCTTGTTTCTCTGGTAGATATAGCATCTACATATCTTTGATGAAAACCTTTGTAAACATTTTGGAAACCTTTTTGAAAGGTTTTGGAAAACATCAGGACTGGTTCACCCATTTCTTCCCATCTTCAGGTCGTCCCACGACCAAACTGCTTTCTCCTCCTTCCTGACCATCCCATGGTCAAAACCTTTCTCCTTTATGACCATCCCTTGGTCAAAACATTTCCAAAGCCATTTATTTTCTGAAATCCTTTTTGAAAACAAAACCAGCACCGCTCTACAGAAGTTTGTCCAACCCGTCCATGACCGTGGACACGGCTATTCGAATAGATTTACACTCTACAGAGGTTGTACACTTTCCCCACATCATCCGGGTACACTACCCTGATCTACACCGATCGTGGGTCGAGTAACCGATCAAAACTCTCCAGATGCCCACTCCAATATAAGTGCATACCCTATGAGTGTTACTCCCCTCAAAACTGGGACGCCGAGTACCGAGGACCAACCGGAGTGCATTTTACACTTCACAGAGTGGGCGCTTTCAATGAGGGGCTCATAGTAACGCCTCGCTGCCAGTAGACAGTTCGTTCCTTCTCCAGGTCCATGTCCCACATGGACCTTTAAGGGAGAAGGCCAAGCCTTCGGGGATCGCGATCCCCTGTAGAGTTGTGAGGCAGCTTATACCAGAATAGACAAACATCAAATCCAGCCCTGTCCCATTCCAGAGTAATGTGGTTGCACAGGGTTAAGTTGTTATAGCTAAACTGCAAAGAATGCGAGTGCGTTTTTGTAAACCTTTTTCCTCCGGTTTTCCTCTAGCATTTTGTAAAACAAAACCTTTTCTATTTCTCAACATCTCTTGGGAGGTCCCACCTCACCAAGGTTTTATCATAAAACATTTGGTAAAACTTTTCCGGGGTCTTCCCATCCTATAGCTTTGCTTCGGCTAAATCAGGGGTCTCCAAAGGGTATGGTGTATTGCACCATCTACCATACTAGGGACAAGTAGGTGTCATCAAGGGGGTTGTACTTAATAGTACAAAAGTGTAATAGTTCGGAGGAGCCAAACCACTACATTATACATCAACATATAGCAAAACAATGCAGTTTTAAATAAACAGAAGATAAAACATGCATTAGTGAAACAGTAGGACAAGGCTTATGAGCAAGAAGGTGGCTTGCCTGAGATCAGCAATATGGCATAATTGGCCCTGGACTTCTTCTTAGAATACCCAATAATAACCATAATAACCATCTTCTTCTGATCTTCGAGATAATCGCAACTATCGTCGTCAGGGAGCACACATGCAAACAAGTGAGGGCACAATCAACACAAGGCATACAAGCATCTTTGCAATACAGCAAACAAACATACCAGAAATTACTCAAATCAGTAGGTTTTGATAGATTGAGTGGGATGTAAATGGAATTACTTTAATTGCCTTTGTGGGTTTTCTTTAATGATTTGGGTGCCTAAACTACTTAATTAAGGGGTTTAATTATAAGGTCCAAGTTATGTAGGATACCTTTGTATAGAAATGATACCATCATATAGGTAGTGATAATATGAAACCAACAAAAGTGGTTTCACCAAATTATCAATTTCCATTGATTTATAATGGATTTTCTAGTGGGAAATACCCTAATTTTAGGAAATAATTCACCAGAAATGTCCTGTATGTCCAAAAATTATTTCCTTGGGTGGTTAGGTAGGGCTTGATGTACTTGTTCACTGAGAGTTGGAATCATGTCAAAATAATTACCATAATACCCTCAGGAAATTCCCGAATGCAGTTATGTGGGTTTTTTGTCTTTTTCACCAAATTAAATATACAAAAGCTTTTCAGTTGATTCCAAGGGCACATGGTAGGAATTTAGAATACCTTTCTGCAGAAATTGGAATCAACCTTTTTGGAGTTTCATAACTACTGAGGTGAATTTATTAGTGGATTAAATCTACATAGAACAATTTAATCCTTAATAAATCAACCATGGCTCATAAACTTTTGGGCTCCTGGGGTTTGATATATATTGGTGTGCATGTGTAATGGGAGTTGGAATTAGGTCAATACCCATTTCGGTTAGACCTAGTGAAATTCCTAAAGTCAGAAAGGCCATGTTTTTGTTATTTTTGCTACTAGTGGACCAAAGCTCCACTTGGCATGGGACCAATGCTAGATAATAGGTATTTCAGATGACAAGCATTTCCAGTTGGATTTACTCTATTTGGGGATGTGGAACTCCTTTGAAGATTTATTGATTGAAAAAGGTACTATCTAGGAGATAAATCTACAGAAAAGATATAAATATCATATGGCCAAACTTTTGGTACTGCATGTTGGGGAAAACAACCCTAAACTTTATAAATTTTTGACCCAGGCATTGGGAGCTGGTTTCCAATTTTAAATTGATTTAAACTGAAGGGGCAAAATCATTGGATTTTTACAAAACAAAAGAAAAAGAAAAGGGGAGCGCCAGGCCAGGATCTACGCCGAGTTGGGCCGGCCTGGGCGAAATCGGCCCACCCGGGCGAGGCCAGAGCGGGAAGGAGCACGGGCTCGCGTTCAAATCCGGCCAAGCGGGGCCTGCTGCTCAGGGACACAGGGCGGCGAAGAGGTAGCGGTGGATCTGGGCTGTTCGTGTAAGTGCGATCCAACGGTGCCGATCCGTCGTCTACCCCAGAGAGAGTGGCGGCGGGGCAACCCTAACGCGGCCAGGGCGGCGCGGGGAGCTTACCAGGGGCTCGGGAGACAGCGGGAAGGCGACGGGGCAACACGAAAGTCAGCAACGACCTCGGGGATAGGAGGCAAGGAGGCAGTTGCTTGCGGGAGATGGCCCACGTGAAGACACCCGAGCGGATCTCATTGAAGCTCGCCGGGAAAGGGCTAGGGAGGCGTGCATGTCGACGGCGAGGGTGTTGGGTGACACGGGGGTTGGCGGCGGTTCTGGCGATGGGCGGCAGGGCTTGGTCCGACGCAGGGACGCCCCGTGCGCAAGCACGCTCCCGGAGCTAGCCTTGGTGTTCGACGGAGTTGGTACCTGTGGCGGTTAGGAGCCTGGAAAAAGGATGGGGTTAGACTCAGAGGGGCAAGGGGATCTCAGAAAGGGGAGATGCATAGCGGAGGGAGCTAGGGAGAGGGAGCTTAGCTCGATTTCCATGGAGGAGGCCGAAACTCTTCTTCTTTCTCCCTCTCGAATAGTACATAGCAGGGGAGAGGGAGAGGGTGCTTAGGGAGGTGAGGTGGAGTGTGAGGGGGCAAATGAGCCAGAGTGGGGAGAGCTAGGTGGCCTGGGATATTTAACCCGAGAGGAGAGGTCCATGATGGACTTGTTCCATGGGGAGGACATGCAGAGGGAGCTGGCCATCCATTGGGCGTGGAGGGTGGTAGGGTGAGAGGGTCCGTAGCATAGAAAACAAAAATTTTACTACGATGAGAACTATACGCCAAGATCTATCTACTAGGTACAGAGCAATGGGTGGACATACATCCATCGAGAACTTACCCTCGAAGACAACAAGTTTTGTTAATGAGTAGGAACTCGTGGTTGATGTAGTCGTACACTTGCCGATCTCAAGATCGTGTGGAAGTCCGAGCAGGTCCGGCTCCAGCACGTCCTTTAGATCCAGCTCCAGCAAGTCCAGCACCACCAAGTCCAGCACCACAAAGCAGCGGTGCATCCGTGATTGCACACATGTCTGGTACCCCGACAACCTCCGTCCCTCGCTCAAGCAAAGCAGTGGAAGCAGCAACTCCTTTCCAGATAAAGCCACCGGGAACATGTATCTCGCTAATCCGAGACCATGGGAAAAAAATACTAGAGGGGGAGAGAGATCCTTCACGAGGAGGTGTGAGGAAGAAGGGGAGTGAGGGGGGCCTTTTATAGGAGGAGGGGGTACCCCTCCCCATGGCCGGCGCCCCATGGGGGTTGACTCCTCACCTCCCCCATTCATGTGGTGGTAACCCCTCCACATTAAAATGCCCCTTCACATTCTCTTTTAAAGTCTCCACCTTAAATGCATTAAATTTCTCCAAATTTAATGCCCTCTCATTTAATAAAACTCTTTTATTATTTTTATTCAGAATTTTGTTAATTACTTTAATTAACAAACATTCACATAAAACCCCCTGCAACATTTCAATATTACATGCAGAACCAATTTCAGCAATTTCACCTGAAACAGTTTCGTTGTTTATTGGAATAATTCCAGCGCTTTCTTAAGTCTTTATCTGAAACATATTTGCTCCAAATGGTGTCGGTATCCCTTAAGTGTGTCACCCTACGGTTCGCGAATAGTGCAGACATGATCGAGACCCCTCTCCGATCAATAATCAGCAGCGGGACCTGGAGATCCGTACTGACTCCCACATATTCAATGATGACTCTTGTGATCATGTGAACCTTTAACGCAAGTAACTAAATCCCTTTGTCTCGTGATATATTACATGTCCAAGATTTGATCATCGGTATCTACATACCTAGTTTGATCTCGTTACCGACATGTACTCTTTTCTCGTTCCCATGATATAACATTCTAGTGATCATATCACTTGCTTGCAAGGTAACCAATGTGATATCACCGAGAGGGCCCAGAGTATATCTATCCGTCATCGGGATGGACAAATCCCACTCTTGATCCATGAGCCTCAACATAACACCTTCGTAGCACTGAACCCAACTTTATAGTCACCCTGTTACGGTGTGACGTTTGATGTTATCAAGATACTCTTTAGGTGTTAGCAATTAACATGATCTCATGGTCTAAGGACTAAGATTACTTCTTATGATGTTATAGCAATATAAACATAATGACTCTGATCGTAATGCTATACTTCGGATGAATGTTCATCACATCATTCCACCAATGTTGTGACCTCGGTATTAACAACATCTAATGTCCATGATCAGGAAACCTTGATCATCTTGTTAATCAACGAGCTAGTCTATAAGAGAGGCCTAACTAGGAACCTTTTATTTGTTTATTAAACACACATGTATTGACGTTTCCAATCAATACAATTATAGCATGCAAAATAAACATTCATCATAAACATGGAATAAGATAATAACCACTTTATTATTGCCTCTCGGGCATATTCCATTCATAGAGGACAAGCTGCTACAGGGTGATGCTACAGTGCTGTTCAACCAGAGGGTTTGATGGTGCTGGAGAGGGGTGCTAGAGAAGCTTTGATAAGGATTTGAGTTGATTTAGCTCAAGTGTTTTGCTAATTTGCCAAGTTTGATCAAAAAGATAGTTATGAAGGAAGTTTGTTAATTTGCATGTGGCAAGGTGGTAATATGATACTAGTAGGTATATGGAGTCGAGGTACCTCTCTAGGATTTGTTTTAGATTTTTCTAAGGATTTAAAGTCCACTTAAGACCATTTATTCAAAAAGTGCAGAAGTAGTTTCTAGAAGCTCATTTGATATTTTTACATTGGACCAGGTTGGTTTCTGATGTTAGAAGGTCCCAAATGTGAATACACACTTAGGGGAATTTTCCCAAGATTTATTGTGGCTTAAAAGTATTTAAAACAATTAGTATTCCATTTCTGCCATTTAAGAAAATAGGCAAAAAGAAATAATAAAGGTCTTAAAAAATATTTATCTTTGAGGTGGGAAGATAGGGTATGATTTGTTAATCTCAATTGAGCTGAAGTGTTTTGGCAAAAACCAAGCTTTCCCCTAGGAAAGGAGTTTTGGAGATTTTGTCTATTAAAGAGATTAATTAGATTTGGAGCCATAATAATTATGGATAATATTTGATAAATCTTGATGATCAAGGTAGATGATGTAGATAAGGTGTAACAAGCATTTTGAACCTTGGGATTATAGAATCCAAGTTGATTTAGATGGAAAACAAGGAGTTGTGGATCTAGGGTGATGTTATTTTTATACCACCAAAACCCTATTGGATCTTGGGGCTCAAAGCTCACCTTGATGCAAGGGATAGATGGATAGCTAGACCAAGTCATATAGATGATCAGTGAAGAAGCAGTTTGGATTTGTTACATTTGAGGTGGTCTGGAAGTGATGGCAAACTTTGTTGAAAATAAGGTTGCCATACCAGATGAGTCATGATGCCTTATAAACCATGTGGGTTTAAGAAGCACAAAGATACACTTAGAACAAGTGAAGTAGATATTGATATACCTATATGAGTAGCACGCAACCATGCAAAGAGTTGGTCCATAGAAGGTTGGATGATGGTGTGAGCTTCTATCAAAGTAGGCATGTTGACTAGATTTGCAGGAATAGTTAATTTCTTGCCTACAAAACCATCAAGAACAAGTGGGTTGGAGGATTATCTAACCAAGGGAAAGAGTGGTCCTTGGTAGTCCTTAGGATGGTTAATAAGATGGTTCAAATTCATTTTCAAAAATGCACAAGGGTTGACAAAAAGAGGCATTCAAAAAGGTGATGTTGGAATAGATTCCAGACTTGGCCAAATTTGGCAGATTTAGGGTTTTTGACTAGAATGAGAGAGGGGAGGCCTTTGATGGGTAGCAAGGTACCAAAGCATCATCAAGTGGATGAGGTTTAAGAGTAGATTGATTAGAAGGGATCCATGCTTGATATTGGTCTTCATTGACTTGGAAGCTTCTGGAATTAGGTCACTGTAGAAGGGGTCTGGTTAGGGGTTTTGGATGATCACCCAATAGTTAGAGATCATACCCAGATTTGTATTCTTTCTTAGGGTGTGATGATTTGGAAACATCTTGATCCTAGTGATGAGATCCTAGAGTATCTCATACTATCTCCTAAGCAGACAAATCAAGCAGCAGATCAAGGTAATTCATCTTATAAACAAATTAACTAATACTAGGGTTACCATCAAGCTTAGCTTAAGGTAAGGATGGGTATTTTGAAAAGGTTGTGGTTTGGATAAGATGAGAGTCCTTGGTATCTCTACCAAGAGTAGAATTCAAAAGCTTTAAAAAGAGGTTTTGGGAAACCTAGAGACAAGAATGGTTGAAGGTTCTGTCTATAAAACATAAGGAGATTATAAAAGGTTGCTCTCCATAGTTTAGGGAAATAGAAGCTACTAAAATAGTTGGTTTGCAAAGTCTTCTTGACTCAGGTTTTGAAATTACAGAACATTTGAGAATATGGAAATCAAGCCAAGACTGTTTTGAGAAGTAGCTTTTGTCAACTGGTGTTAAGGTAAGAAGTATATCATCTAATACACATTCATATGCATAAGCATATCCAAATAACAAGCAAACACTTAAGCACTAAACAAGAAAAAGGTTTTGTTCCCCCTGATTTTTGCATTCTGGACAACTAATCAGGGTTGCTGAAATTGGGATGTTACAATTGTGGCCTCATAAGTTTCTACAGAGATGGCATAAGCGAACCAAGTAACAATTGCACAGCTTATATTGATCTTGTACATGGTCCCAAGTTCGTTCACTCATCCCTGAAAAAATCTGACACCAATGTGTCTGCCTCTCTTTGGGGCAAATTTGAATCATTGGCCACAATAAGAAATTGAAATGTAATCATACAAAACAATATTCAGGGATATACATATGCATCATACAACACATTCATAGATCAGAAACAATACAAAGATTATATATATAGGTTCCATATGAGAAAAAAATTAGGGCCTCATTTTTTTCAGCGATGGAGTCGGAGAACCAAAATACCAACAACACAACCTATATTGTTTATGTGCATTACTGCCTGAGGTTCACTAACCATCCCTAAGAAAACGACACCATCATATGCCCTTGCACTATTTTGGGGAAAAATTGAATCATTGGTCTCAGTAAGGAATAGAAATGTAATGTTATAGGCATGTTGTGTATCGAAATCAACACTCAACTAGCAAACTCAACTACATGGCAGATGAGAAGATTGGGGTTTTGTGACTAGATGGCAGATGCATCAATCAACCGATCGAACCATATATATACTACCCTACTTCAAGAGCAAAATAATCTATACACGATTGAGCAAATCCTATGTATGAACAGTGAAAACTACGGCTGCGACTAGAGAAGCTAGCAATATAGTACCTCAGACTCCTCATCAGGGACCTCCTCCTCGAACTCGTCATTCTCCACGATTGCGTCTAAGATTTCTTGTACGGTGATGGGGTTGTTGATGTAGAGCACCGGATTGCCTCCACCTGCCGCCTGCCCCCCATCCAGATCTACCGCTGGCACCACGACGTTGTCGGCCACCTGCTGATCGGCGGCTATCGCTGCTCGGTGACAGCTACTATCATTGCTTTCGCTGGCGGCGGCTACTATCTATCGCTTTCGGAGACGGCTACCACCTGCTGCTCGGCAGCAACGGCTACCACCTGCTGCTCGGCGGCGGCGGCTACTGGCTGGACGGATGAGCTCGCACCCTTGACGGCGCGGCGACGAGCGGTGTTCGTGCCTGGAGAAGACGCCTCCGCCTGCTTGGCGACGACCGAGCCATCTGCTGCTGTGCCTTCAACTGGCTTCACCTCCGGCTTGTCTCCACGCGTACGCTTCATGGCGCACCAAGGGAAGGAGGTAGTGCAAGTGAGGGAGCTTCGGCGCGCGCGGTAGGTGTAGATTAGGGTCCTGGGACTAGACAGACTAGGGGAAAATGACACGAGCTCATGGAAGAAGAAGGTCGAGGGGGGTTATAAACACTAGACCGTTTGTAGTCCTCGAGTGGACACGTGTGGTGGGCGGGGGGCTACCACGATCTCCACCCTTTTTTTGGGTTTCCTTTTTTTTTGAAACAGCCACGATCTCCACTTTAGAGCTGCATTGAAAACACGCTCATGGCAGACCTCGATTCCACTGCATGCAAGTGGCGCGGAATCAATTTCTAGAAACATTAGATCTACTCGAGGGGGGGCCTTGACTCATGGAAGTTACTAGCGGTAGGGCCCAGTTGGTAGTGAGATTGAGAGCGCTGCGTAAAAATGGGATATGTCTTATTAAAATCAAGTGGCAATAAATTGTAGCGTCCCGTCGACAACCGTGCACTCGATGACCCCGTTGCCCTGTGCATGTGTTGTAGTAGCAGTAGTAAGTTTTTCAGACTTGATTAAACTTGACATGACTACTTGACGACTTTTTCCATGGATGGCATCGTGTTCCTTCCTGTAGAAGTCTCGCTGAGGGAGACGTCCGTGTTGTCTCACGTTGTACTGTGAAGGGCACGATGTGTGCAACAATCATCGTTGGATCGCATAGAATCAACGGTTGGTGCACACGATCCGTGTGACAACTGTGACAACCAATCAGGGAGTAGCAGACAGGGTGAGCACAGGTTTGGGCTTCTACGAAAGATAGAGAGAGGGGGGCAAAACTAAGTAGTACCACATAAAACCAAGGGCAAAACTGAGTAGTATAAAAATGGAAAGTGTCTTGTACAATGAAATACATCATGGAATACATCAAATTATGCCAAGATAGATCCACTAGAGTTCATTGGATGTGTGTTCTTCTCATAAACCACACATGGATCCACCTATGTGATTGCATGTCTACTCTTTTCATTAACCATAGTTAGAGTCATTGCATGTCTGTTCTTTTCACAAACCACATATCACCAGTGTCATTGCATGTGTGTTCTTCTCATGAACCACACATGGATCCACCCAGTGTGATTGCATGTCTGTTCTTTTCACAAACCACATATGGATCCAGCAGTGTCATTGCATGTCTGTTCTTTTCATGAACCACACCCAGTGTCATTGCATGTATGTTCCTCTAAACAAACCACATAAGGATCCACCAGTGTCATTGCATGTGTGTTCTTGTCATGAACCATAGCCAGTGTGATTGCATGTCTGTTCTTTTCACAAACCACACATGGATTCACCAGTGTCATTGCATGTGTGTTCTTCTCATGAACCACAGCCAGAGTTATTGCATGTATGTTCTTCTCACAAACCACATAAGGATCCACCAGTGTCATTGCAAGTGTGTTCTTCTAAACAAACCACATAAGGATCCACCAGTGTCATTGCATGTCTATTCTTTTCATGAACCACACCCAGTGTCATTGCATGTGTGTTCTTCTAAACAAACCACATAAGGATCCACCAGTGTCATTTCAAGTCTGTTCTTTTCATGAACCACACCCAATGTCATTGCATGTGTGTTCTTCTAAACAAACCACATAAGGATCCACCAGTGTCATTGCATGTCTGTTCTTTTCATGAACCACACCTAGTGTCATTGCATGTGTGTTCTTCTCAACAAACAACATAAGGATCCACCAGTGTCATTGCATGTGTGTTCTTTTCATGAACCACGGCTAGAGTCATCACATGTGTGTTCTTCTAAACAAACCACACATGGATCCACGTAGTGTGATTGCATGTCTGTTCTTTTCATGAACCACACCTAGTGTCATTGCATATGTGTTCTTCTAAACAAACCACATAAGGATCCACCATTGTCATTGCATGTCTGTTCTTTTCATGAACCACATAAGAATCCACCAGTGTCATTGGATGTGTGTTCTTCTCATGAACCACACATGGATCCACCAGTGTCATTGCATGTCTATTCTTTTCATGAATCACAGCTAGAGTCATTGCATGTCTGTTACTTCCACAAACCACATATGGATCCACCAGTGGCATTGCATGTCTGTTCTTTTCATGAACCACATATAGTCATTGCATGTCAGTTCTTTTCATGGACCACACATGGATCCACCACTGTCATTGCATGTCTGTTCTTCTCAAGAACCACACATGGATCCACTAGTGTCATTGCATGTCTGTTCTTTTCATGAACCACACCTAGTGTCATTGCATGTCTGTTCCTCTAAACAAACCACATAAGGATCCACCATTGTCATTGCATGTCTGTTCTTTTCACAAACCACATATCACCAGTGTCATTGCATGTGTGTTCTTCTCATGAACCACACATGGATCCACCCAGTGTGATTGCATGTCTGTTCTTTTCACAAACCACATATGGATCCAGTAGTGTCATTGTATGTCTGTTCTTTTCATGAACCACACCCAGTGTCATTGCATGTATGTTCCTCTAAACAAACCACATAAGGATCCACCAGTGTCATTGCATGTGTGTTCTTGTCATGAACCATAGCCAGTGTGATTGCATGTCTATTCTTTTCACAAACCACACATGGATCCACCAGTGTCATTGCATGTGTGTTCTTTTCATGAACCACAGCCAGAGTCATTGCATGTATGTTCTTCTCACAAACCACATAAGGATCCACCAGTGTCATTGCAAGTGTGTTCTTCTAAACAAACCACATAAGGATCCACCAGTGTCATTGCATGTGTGTTCTTTTCATGAACCACATAAGGATCCACCAGTGTCATTGCATGTGTGTTCTTTTCATGAACCACACATGGATCCACCAGTGTCATTGCATGTCTGTTCTTTTCATGAACCACATAAGGATCCACTAGTGTTATTGGATGTGTGTTCTTCTCATGAACCACACATGGATCCACAAGTGTCATTGCATGTCTGTTCTTTTCATGAACCACACCCAGTGTCATTACATGTATGTTCCTCTAAACAAACCACATAAGGATCCACCAGTGTCATTGGATGTGTGTTCTTATCGTGAACCGCATATGGATCCACCAGTGTCATTGCATGTGTGTTCTTTTCATGAACCACACCTAGAGTCATTGCATGTGTGTTCTTCTAAACAAACCACACATGGATCCACCTAGTGTGATTGCATGTCTGTTCTTTTCACAAACCACACATGGATACACTAGTGTCATTGGATGTGTGTTCTTCTCATGAACAACATATAGAGTCATTGCACGTGTGTTCTCCTAAATAAACCACATAAGGATCCACTAGTGTCATTACATGTGTGTTCTTCTCATGAACCACATGAGGATCCACCGGTGTCATTGCATGTTTGTTCTTTTCACAAACCACATAAGAATCCACCAGTGTCATTGCACGTCTGTTCTTTTCATGAACCACATAAGGATCCACCAGTGTCATTGCATGTGTGTTCTTTTCATGAACCACACATGGATCCACAAGTGTCATTGCATGTCTGTTCTTTTCATGAACCACACCTAGTGTCATTGCATGTCTGTTCCTCTAAACAAACCACATAAGGATCCACCTGTGTCATTGCATGTCTGTTCTTTTCCTGAACCACACATGGATCCACCAGTGTCATTGCATGTGTGTTCTTTTCATGAACCACAACTAGAGTCATTGCATGTGTGTTCTTCTAAACAAACCACACATGGATCCACCTAGTGTGATTGCATGTCTGTTATTTTCACAAACCACACATGGATCCACCAGTGTCATTGGATGTGTGTTCTTATCATGAACCATAGCTAGAGTCATTGCATGTGTGTTCTTCTAAAAAAACACATGGATCCACCTAGTGTGATTCCATGTCTGTTCTTTTCATGAACCACACCCAGTTTCATTGCATGTGTGTTCTTCTAAACAAACCATATAAGGATCCACCAGTGTCATTGCATGTCTGTTCTTTTCATGAACCACATAAGGATCCACCAGTGTCATTGGATGTGTGTTCTTCTCATGAACCACACATGGATCCACCAGTGTCATTGTATGTCTGTTCTTTTCATGAATCATAGCTAGAGTCATTGCATATCTGTTACTTCCACACACCACATATGGATCCACCAGTGTCATTGCATGTCTGTTCTTTTCATGAACCATAGCTAGTCATTGCATGTCAGTTCTTTTCATGTACCACACATCATCCACCAGTGTCATTGGAGTTGTGTTCTTCTCATGAACCACACATGGATCCACCAGTGTCATTGCATGTCTGTTCTTTTCATGAACCACACATGGATCCACCAGTGTCATTGCATGTCTGTTCTTTTCATGAACCACACCAAGTGTCATTGCATGTCTGTTCCTCTAAACAAACCACATAAGGATCCACCAGTGTCATTGCATGTCTGTTATTTTCATGAACCACACATGGATCCACCAGTGTCATTGCATGTGTGTTCTTTTCATGAACCACACCTAGTGTCATTGCATGTGTTTTCTTCTAAACAAACCACACATGGATCCACCTAGTGTGATTGCATGTGTGTTGTTTTCACAAACCACATAAGGATCCACCAGTGTCATTGGATGTGTGTTCTTATCATGAACCACACATGGATCCACCAGTTTCATTGCATGTCTGTTTTTTCGTGAACCACACCTAGTGTCATTGCATGTATGTTCCTCTAAACAAACCACATAAGGATCCACCAGTGTCACTGCATGTCTGTTCTTTTCATGAACCACACATGGATCCACCAGTGTCATTGCATGTGTGTTCTTTTCATGCACCACAGCTAGAGTCATTGCATGTGTGTTCTTCTAAGCAAACCACACATAGATCCACCTAGTGTGATTGCATGTCTTATCTTTTCACAAACCACACATGGATCCACTAGTGTCATTGCATGTGTGTTCTTTTCATGAACCACACCTAGAGTCATTGCATGTGTGTTCTTCTAAACAAACCACACATGGATCCACCTAGTGTCATTAAATGTGTGTTCTTCTAAACAAACCACATAAGGATCTACTAGTGTCATTGCATGTGTGTTCTTTTCATGAACCACAGCTAGAGTCATTGCATGTGTGTTCTTCTAAACAAACCATACATGGATCCACCTAGTGTGATTGCATGTCTGTTCTTTTCATGAACCACACCTAGTGTTATTGCATGTGTGTTCTTCTAAACAAACCACATAAGGATCCACCAGTGTCATTGCATGTTTGTTCTTTTCATGAACCACATAAGGATCCACCACTGTCATTCGATGTGTGCTCTTCTCATGAACCACACATGGATCCACCAGTGTCATTGCATGTCTGTTGTTTTCATGAACCACACCTAGTGTCACTGCATGTCTGTTACCTACACAATCCACATATGGATCCACGAGTGTCATTGCATGTCTATTCTTTTCATGAACCACAGCTAGAGTTATTGCATGTCAGTTCTTTTCATGAACCACACATGGATCCACAAGTGTCATTGGATGTGTGTTCTTCTCATGAACCACACATGGATCCACCAGTGTCATTGCATGTCTGTTCTTTTCATGAACCACACCCATTGTCAGTGCATGTCTATTCCTCTAAACAAACCACATAAGGATCCACCCGTGTCATTGCATGTCTGTTCATTTCATGAACCGCACATGGATCCACCTGTGTCATTGCATGTGTGTTATTTTCATGAACCACGGCTAGAGTCATTGCTTGTGTGTTCTTCTAAACAAACCACACATGGATCTACCTAGTTTGATTGCATGTTTGTTCTTTTCACAAACCACACATGGATACACCAGTGTCATTGCATGTGTGTTCTTCTCATGAACGACAGCTAGAGTCATTGCATGTGTGTTCTTCTAAACAAACCACACATGGATCCACCAGTGTCATTGCATGTGTGTTCTTCTAAACAATCCACATAAGGATCCACCAGTGTCATTGCATGTTTGTTCTTCTCATGAACCACATAAGGATCCACCAGTGTCATTGCATGTATGTTATTTTCACAAACCACATAAGAATCCACCAGTGTCATTGCATGTTTGTTCTTTTCATGGACCACATAAGGATCCACCAGTGTCATTGCATGTGTGTTCTTTTCATGAAGGACACATGGATCCACCAGTGTCATTGCATGTCTGTTCTTTTCATGAACCACATAAGGATCCACCAGTGTTATTGGATGTGTGTTCTTCTCATGAACCACACATGGATTCACTAGTGTCATTGCATGTCTGTTCTTTTCATGAACCACACCCAGTGTCATTGCATGTATGTTCCTCTAAACAAACCACATAAGGATCCACCAGTGTCATTGCATGTTTGTTCTTTTCATGAACCGCACATGGATCCACCAGTGTCATTGCATGTGTGTTCTTTTCATGAACCACAACTAGAGTCATTGCATGTGTGTTCTTCTAAACAAACCACACATGGACCCACCTAGTGTGATTGCATGTCTGTTCTTTTCACAAACCACGCATGGATACACCAGTGTCATTGCATGGGTGGCCGTTAGACCGAGTCTTCTAGAAGGCACGCCCTAACACAGTTGTTCTGCTTGACGATTGTTACATACCGTTCGATCGGGACGCTTTGGACGATTGGGATGGTCTTCGTGAGAGCGATCCACGAGTAGGCTGTTCTGCGGCATGATTGGCCACGCTTGCTCTAGACAAACTGGCAACACTGGGCGCTCCCCTGTTGCGAGTGTCACGACTCACGAGTTCAGTGGGCCATATTCCAGTGTCACGTCCCCATTACTTCTTTTCCTCCCCGTACTTCTCTTCCTTCCCCTTGAAGCCACTTTTCCCACTTCACTCCCATACTGCAGTAGTTGTAAGCCGATGGCACCTCCATCCCAATCCCCTCTCCGGCAGCCACCCCCCTCCCCTCTCGCCATGTGTTCAAGGGGAGACAGTGAGGAAACGCGTTGTGACGACAGGGACGGTGATTTTGATGTGAGTCGTATCGTCTCTATCTCTATCATCTATGGCCAGTTATCTATTTTTTGAGCTAGATCTAATCTGTTTAATCATGCGCGTATGATGTGTTAGGCCAACCAGACAATGTATGACTCCGACTATCACAGTTTAGCGGATGAAGACAGTCCTCTGCTATATAAACATGGATATGTGCCCACTAAATTTGTAGCGTCCGAAGGACAAAACGCAGGAAGGAGGTTTCTACGGTGTCAAGGACATCGTGCAATGATGCAAGGCAGAAGTTGCGGTGCTGTCAAATGGGTAGATCCAGAGTGGCCCAAATTGATGCAGAAAATGCTGGACAAACTATGGGAAATGACTGTTGAGTTGAAAGAATCCGTATTCAGCTCACTTCTTGATAGTGCTGAGATGAAGCTATGGGAACCAGTTGACACGACCAAGCATAAGCGAGATCTCAGGTGGGTGCAAGACAAGGTTAGCAAAGTCAAGAAGGAGAGGGACGCGGCGTTGGCCCTGAAGGCTAAAGCAGAGAAAGAACTGACTCAAGCAAGGAATGATCTTCACCAGGCCAAAGTCCTGCAGTTCACAACTATGAGTATTGACAACGACATGAGGAAAAATGCAGAGAAACAATTGAAGCTGTGCATGGAAGATGCTAAAAGGAAGGAGCAGACGATTCGATCCTTGATCTCGCAGGAAGATGCGCATCAGGCTAAGATTAGGAAGATCAAGGAGATGTGTGATAACTAGTGCTATTTTGCTTAAGCTCTGTGCCTTTTTAAGTTGTAATAGTTGTACTTGTTGACCTAGCGATCTGAACTATTGGCCCTGGAGTCCTGGGAGGAAAAAAATTGGTCGCCCGTTAATCTGTCTTAACCCCGCATTACTTGTTTTGTCTGACCAATGCCCCTTGGATATTCTGTCCGTTGCTTCGTCGTCCTCGTGTACAAATAGGAGGCGCCACAGCGCGTCGCTTCGTCGTCCATCCCCTCGTCCTCTCCAATCTCCAATGCGTCGTTGCTTCGTCGTCCATCCCCTCGCTCACTCTCCAATCTCCACCGCGCCGCCATGGAGATGCCCTCGCTGAACTTCGACGAGGCGGTGATGTTCGCACACTTCGACATCCTCGCGCTGCTGGCTGCGACGGTGCCCCACGGATGGCGCATCAGCTATGCGGGGGTGCTGGTGGCTCCGCTCCCTGGCCGACCCGAGATGGAGAGCGAAATCGTGGCGCGCCGCCGCCAGATGCCCGCGTGGAAGAGGGCGCTGCCCCGGTACGCGGCGGCCAGCCCGTACTAGCCGGCGCTGTTCAAGAAGGAGCGGAAGGCCAATATTGGCAACCGCATCGTTGATAGGCGCGTGGTGCACCGGGATCTCCGCAACCGAGAAGGGCGGGAGAGGTTCTAGTACGTCCCTGGACGGACCAAGTACACCGTCATCGTCGCCGCTCGCTGTGAAGAGGTGCTCCGTCTCGCGAACAATGCGAAAATCGTGGAGGTTCCGTCCGACGATGACGAGGAAGCCGGCGGCTCGGAGGACAGTGGCAGCGGAAGTGAAATTGTTGACTAGTGGTTGAATTAATGTAGGATGTGAAATCGCACCTTTGTTTAAAAGAATTTGTGGTTGAATTAATAAAATGCCTCGATTTAGATCTCGGTCTCGATTAATTTGTGGAAGAATTTGTGATTTAGATCAATTTCTGCCTCAATTTAGATCTCTGCCCCGGATTGGGAACATGACCGTGGACCAAAGACCCCTTTTCTACTAATGTATTCTAACATTGGTGGTTTGTTTAAACGTAATCTACGTATATTGTGCCGCATGCAAATGACACAACCACAATTTATAAAGTGGAAGCACGTACACCCGGTTATTGGAGATCCGGGAGCTTCTCCAGATGCAGGGGATGCAGGAGCAGAGAGGCGGTGAGATAGACGGGCTCAAGATTAGGCCAGAAAGTGGTACCGATTTCCTCCTCATCTGGGCATTATCGGTTGTCATTGATGTTTATGTTGCCACGTCGTTGTGCAGCATTTGAAATAAGTTACTGCTTCGTGGAGTGTGGAATCTTAAATAATTTATTTCTGTGCCACTTACATTCAGTTGTATTTCGAGACCTCCTGCCCCTCAGCAATCGTGGAATCGGTGCTCCGTGTTTTCAGATAGCAGTGGCAAAATCACAATTTCGGATTCAACTACTGACTCGGGCATTTCCAAACCCTAAGTCACGGTACATTTTACATCAGAGAACATAGATTGTTTTGCCCAGCAACGTGCCACACACAGAGCTCCAGAATTTAACAGAATTACATATATAGGTTCAAGTTCAACACATTACTATGCATCTTCATTGCCAGCAGCCTTCTTCCGTAGCCTGGGTGCCAAGCCATCACGTCCACTAGCTTCTTCATTTCCTTCCTTCTTCCTCTTCCTCGGTGCCAATTTTCTTAGCTTCACGTACTCTGCATCGCCGGGACAATGGGCACCAGAATCATGTCCAGCATCATCTTTCCACTCGTTTTTAATTTCTTCGGGCAGTAAAATGACTGACCCGGTAGTCATGTTTCTAACCTTGCGGCGCTTCTTGTCAAAGAAACAAGACTGTTGCATAACTGCCCAATATCTACAGAGTAAATAAAACAAAAATTACAATTCATCACAAACATGTGAACCCCAAGAGACCTTTGCTTACCAGGAGCTAATTGGGTTCGAGCAATCACCCTGTCCAAGAATAGAAGGGCGGCTCCCAGTTGCAGCAGCTTCCACATCCAGTACATCACATTTCAGCTCAAACATGCAAGCCGAAGCATACCTTTTCATCAACCCAATTAGCTGACTGTCACACGTTAGAGGAACCATGATGCCACGTTCATCCATGAAGCTGAACTTTGCAGTATTCTTTGGCCATAATTCATCATGATTACGCAGAGCAGCAAACATACCAGATATAGTGTAGATCTGCGCAGACGCTTCTTCCATCATGATACAATGGTGTCCATACCACTTGCCCTTAGAGTCGTACCTGTAGAGGACTACCGTAACCAAGTAAGGGGGGTCCACGGAGATCCCACTTGACAGAAACTATGGACAAAATATGTTTGTCAGTGTTGGGCTAACAAACAATTTGAGGTTCAGTAGCCAGCTAGCAGTTATAATTAGTACGAATAGCAAAGAGAAGGGTAGCTCACCCGCTTGTAGCCAGAACTTCTTGTTCCTTGATAGTAGGATCTGCCATCCTCCGAGCTGCTCAGCTCGTCGGTGGCGGAGGCGGGCTAGAGCCTCGCAACGGTGGCTACGGCATGTTCCATTGGATCTCGGCATCAGTGACTTGGCGCAGCAACTGGGCGCAGCAACTTGGCGCTGGAAGTCAAATGTCCAAAGGGATCATCCTGCCTAGAGGGTGGATTCCGATGCCACCGGTGCTAGGGGAAAGGTGGGAATGGATTTGTGAAATTGGTCAACGCATCCAATCGACTTAGCTACTCGATTTTCCTAAGAGGTTGCCGCGTTGGCACTCGCGTCATGGACATATGACCGACATGAGGGTCCCGACCGTCTACTTCACGAGGCAGTTTAACAGAATGTTTGAATTTGGTAGGGGTGAGATGAGTTTGCCTCGAAATGGCCCCTCTCAGTAGTTGGTGGCCCAACTTTTCGAAACGCGGCAATTTCAGGCAACTTAGGTACCGCCATGCGCTGCCTGCGAACTTTGGTACCGCAGACGAACAGGCCCCACCACCTGGCCGCGCGGGCTAGGCCTGGCCACGCCAGGGGTGGTGTGGCTACCCCAGGCACCCCCTCGGACTCCCTCTTTGCCTATAAGTTGCCTCCTGATCTAAAAACCCAGGGGGTTCGACGTTTTTCGAAAAAGAGTTTCGCTCCACCGCCACCACCAGATTCCGCGATTCAGAACCAGAAACTCCGTTCTGGCAACCTGCCGGGACGGGGAATTGGAGGAGATCATCGCCATCATCATAACCATCGCTTCTCCATTAACCATCCATGTTTCCCCCATCTATGAGTGAGTAATCCCGCACTGTAGGCTATGGGAATGGTAGGGATTGGGTGAGATCGTTCATGTAATGGCAGCGGATTGTTAGGGCTTGGTGCCTAGTATCTACTATTAGTGCTTTTGACTTTGTTGTGACTTGTTATGCTTAATGATTGTCACTAGGGCCCGAGTGCCATGATTTCAGATCTGAACATGTTATTTATTCATTATGATAGTATTCTTTATGGTCTTACCTGCAAGTTGTATACACACGTTGTTGTCCGGAACCAAAGGCCCTGAAGTGACAGAAATCGGGATAACCGGAGGGAATGGCTTTGATGTGAGGATCACATGTGTTCATAGAGTGTTAATGCTTTGCTCCGGTGCTCTATTAAAAGGAGCACCTTAATTGCCAGTAGTTCCCTTGAGTCCCCGCAGCAAACAGGCTAGCGGGACAAAAGATGTTGTGCAAATTCTCATTGCGAGCACGTATGACTATATATGGAACACATGCCTATGATTATTTAGTACTTGGATGCTTTATCTTATTTATCTGCAAATGTCCTATGTTCTGATTGCTATATGAATTGTCTTGTCCATGCAACGCCCGTCCATCCATCCTTATGTCTACCGCGCTTTAATCCTACTGTTTACTGCAATTCTTACTACTGTCTTTACTTTACTACTGCTATTAGTTTACTATTGCTACTACAAAACTGTTGCTACTGATAAACTGCTGTGAGCAAGGTTGTTTTCAGGTGCAGCTGAATTGACAACTCAGTTGTTAAAGCTTATAAATATTCTTTGGCTCCCCTTGTGTCGAATCAATAAATTGGGTTTCACTTCCCTTGAAAATACTGCGATACACCCCCTATACTTGTGGGTCATCAAGACTATTTTCTGGCACCGTTGCCGGGGAGCATAGCTTTATTTATCAAGTCCACTTGGAATCACTATTCTTCAAGCTTAGTTTATTTCCACCTTGTTTGCTTGTTTCTTTATCAAAAATACAAAAAAAATAGTTCCTAGTCTAGTTGTTATTTTTGTTGGTATGTTATTGTCTTGCTTTATCATGCTTTCTATCAATGGTGGTTTCTTTGAAACTGAATCTTATTGGCAAGGTGGGTTCACGGAAGAACAAAAATATTATTATAAGGAACACCGCTTGTCACAAAAAGGGAAACACTTATGGGAACAAATTGATAAATTGTATACCATTGCTATAAACGTGTGCTCTACTTATAATGTTACTTATTGCTTTGATAAATCTTGTTGTTGTAGGAGGTACAAACACCTCCCTTTTCAATGTGAGTATAATGATGATGTTACCATATCTTCTTATGTTAAGGGAAATTATGACTTTTATGATGTGGAACAAATTGAGAAATTTATTGCTTGGAAGGGTGCATTTGAACTTGCTAGTTTGCTTGAAAATATTGATGATTCACCTTATAAATATGAGGTTTATGATATACTTAAATTTTGCTTTGATAATTACAAGAAAGAAAATGGCTATATTCTTGAATATATTAATAGATGCTTTCCACAAATGGAAGAGACTAATGCCTTGTAGGATCTTATGGAAGAAGAAATTGATGAACCTGAATGCTCATTAGATCAAAAATAGGAGGAGATTCATGAACAAAAGGAGGAAGAATGGTTGTTACCTAACTTTTGTTATTTCAACACTTTTCGATTTGAGCAACAGAAGGTCTTCAAAAAAAATCGTATTTACCTGCTGGTCTGTTTTGACAGATTTCTGCCATTATTTGCATTTGCTTCTTGTTGGTTCCTTTTTGAGTTCTTTTGGGTAATTGACCTTTTTGAGGGAAGTGCTACAGTACCTTGTGTTTTAATGGAAGTTTTATTGGTGTTGGAACTGAACCCAAAGACTTATTATCTTGAGTGCACTAATGTTGCTAATAAAGATTGTGTGAAGTTTTGTATGAAGGAAAAATTTCAGGTGTATGGAAGGAATGAGTAATGAGATGAAGGATGGACTAAAGCTCAAGATCGGGGATGCCACCCGTGTCACCCCAAGAAATATTCAAGAGGTACAAGCGTCAAAGCTTGGGGATGCCCAAGGCATCCCCTTCTTTATCAATAAAAATCCCAGGTTTCTTCCAAACACTTCATTTTTATTGTTTCATGCACAGTTGTGTTGTTCATGGAGCGTCTTCTTTTTCGTTTTCGTTTTGGTTTTTCTTTTGATTTGTTTTCTTAGTTTGCTGAATAAATTGGTTGGACCTCCTCTTTCATGCATTGGTTTTCAAATAGTTTGGTTTGGATTGGAAAAGAGTAGGAAAGTTCATGCTTAAGTGGTAAAGAGAGCTTGTTTTTGACTGTGGTCTATGCTTTGTCATGCCATGCTTGATATTGTTTTGGCTTTAGGCTTAGTATTATTTGTTGTAGCATGACATATTATAAACAATTGAGATTACTTAATGTGCCTTTGAAGAATCATGCGTTGTTTTAGCATGTTAAAGCATAGTATTGTGGTATTCTCCTTTGATGCTTTATTTGGGTTGACTTGGCGCATGCTCACACCATGTTATGACTATTCGAAGTCACCATAGCCTTGATGATCCTTTAGTTTTCAACTTGTAGTATCACTTTATGCTTTGATTAATGATGTTTTGTCACTCTGCATGATTATGGCCATTATTGCTCTCTTAGTTGGTCGCTTCCAGTCTTTTGCTAGCCTCCTTAACCAATTATGAGTTCCACTCACGGTCGGCTTTTGAAAAGAAGACTACATCGCCACGGCTTTTGAAGGACCGAAAGGATTAAGACAGGGCCCACCCGGCTCGCGTCGTTAATTAAAGAACCGACCACTCCTGTCGGCTTTTCAAAAGCCGACCGCTCCGGCTCCAGACCAGATATTTTTTATACCTAGCATTGTAGTAGTGTGTACTAAATTATCTAATATATGCTCAGATGTGTATACTGTAGCACGCGTATATATATGCTCTGCGGCTGGACATACTCATATGTGTACTGTAGCACGCGTATATATATGTTGGTGTCTGTTGAGGTATATATATATGCTCTGAAGCCAACAAACACCAACTTAACCGTCGGCTTTTGAAAAGCCGATTAGACTAATCGGTTTTGGAAAAGCCAACCTGCTATGACTGCCTCTCCGACAACCCGGTCAGCTTTTCAAAAGCCGACGGGTCCTCTTCGGCTTTTCAAAAACCGACGCCGCGCTAGACTTGGCAATCGCCAGATTCCCGTATTATTCCTGAAATTAATTAAAAAAACGTATTATTTAAAAAATAGCCAGTTGTGTTGTTCTTGGAGCGTCTTCTTTTTCGTTTTCGTTTTGGTTTTTCATTTGATTTGTTTTCTTAGTTTGCTGAATAAATTGGTTGGACCTCCTCTTTCATGCATATGTTTTCAAATAGTTTGGTTTGGATTGGAAAAGAGTAGGAAAGTTCATGCTTAAGTGGTAAAGAGAGCTTGTTTTTGACTGTGGCTTATGCTTTGTCATGCCATGCTTGATATTGTTTTGGCTTTAGGCTTAGTATTCTTTGTTGTAGCATGACATGTTATAAACACTTGAGATTGCTTAATGTGTCTTTGAAGAATCATGCGTTGTTTTAGCATGTTAAAGCATAGTATTGTGGTATTCTCCTTTGATGCTTTATTTGGGTTGACTTGGCGCATGCTCACAATATGTTATGACTATTCCAAGTCACCATAGCCTTTAAGATCCTTTAGTTTTCAACTTGTAGTATCACTTTATGCTTTGATTAATGATGTTTTGTCGCTCTTCATGATTATGGCCATTATTGCTCTCTTAGTTGGTCGCTCCCAGTCTTTTGCTAGCCTCCGTAACCAAGTATAAGTTTCACTCATGCATCCAACTCCTAAAACCAAGTTATTCCAAAGAGTCCACCATACCTACCTATTAGTTTATGCTATTCCAAGTATATTCATGTTTTTATATACCTTCTGAATTAAACTTGTTATGAGAAAACTAGTGATTAAAGCTCTCACGAACTTGATGGCACACTTTACTTTTCTTGCATTTAATAAACTTGAACCATTGCATCCATCTTTGTTGCGTATATGCTTGCGCTTTATAAGTTGAAGTTAGCAGAACCATGTATCATGGGGAATGCTTTCAACATTGCACTTGTACTTTGTACCCCGTTGATATCATGTTCTTTTGCTTATGGATCCCGGCGGTGTGAAATAAAAGGGGAACTTGTAAGATCATGGAGTTTGTATTTGTGTTAGAGAAACGCCTGGGCCGCTAGCCTAAGCCATGCCTAATAATGGTTGAAACTTGCAGCATAACCATAATGAGCACTCTATGAAGCATCCTTAATAAAAACCTATGCAAATAGCAAATAAAAAGATCACTGAGATGCTCATTGTCTGCTTGCCTTGTCATTTTGATTATGGGATAGCTCCTGTATCATGTGCAAGGGTACCCTGCGGTTCTCTATGATACATATGTACTTACAATGACAAGAGCTTACTTGTGACTAAAGTTGAGTAGCATGAGGTTCGGTCTTCGTAATTAAGGGGCATGAGATTTCGGCTTATAACTTGTCAAGCATATCCTCTTAGTTGTGTCACTTTAACCTTAATCACCTTCAAGATGCTTATGATAGGGCAATGAGAGCTGAAAGCTAATAAGTACCATAATTTTTGGAAGCTCTTTATGAAACTTGAATCCCTACTTCCTTCTATGAAGGCCTTTCTTCTACTTTTATGTTGAGTCTCCACCTTCTATCTTTATGGACCTACTTTGAGAGCATAGTGGCCATTCTTAGTTCTATGTGCATTGTCCCAAGACTTATTGATTGATGCATAGCTTTGATATTGCTTGTTTTAAACTATTTGTATCTAGTCACTCTTATGAACTTGAAGGTGTCCTATGCATTCATGTTTGCTACTCTATGAGGGACAAGCTAAATGCCACTATGCTATGTTTTCTTTATGTGAAACAAACAAACGTCTTGCAAAGCATTGTTATTCATGAATCTTTTGTTTGTGTATTTTTATGTTGCAACATAGTTTCTTTGTCTTATTGCTAGAACTTTATCTTTCATGTTATGATTGAAGTACTATGATCCCAGCTATGAATGTTTTATGAATACTTTGATCAAGTTTATGATGGTGCATGTCACCTCAAAAATTATTCTTTCTTTTTATCACTTATCTACTCGAGGACGAGCAGGAGTTAAGCCTGGGGATGTTGATACGTTGCAAACGTATCCATAATTTTTTATGTTCCATGCTTGGTTTTATCTACTTTCTTATGTTTTGTCCACACTTTAGAGTACTTTTCATATGATTTCTTGGACTAACCTATTAACAAGAGCCACAGTGCCAGCTGCCTGTTTTCTGCTGTTTTTGGTTCTAGGAAAGTCAGAAAATCAATATTCTCGGAATTGGACGAGACAAAAGCCAAAGTCAGTTTTTCATCGAGGGACACTAGGAGCCAGAATACGAGATGGAGAGGGGCTGGGGGCCAGCCACACCACCGGGCCGCACGGGCTAGGCCTGGCCGCGCCAGGGGGTGGTGTGGCCTCCCCAGGCACCCCCTCGGCCTCCCTCTTCGCCTATAAGTTGCCTCCTGACCTAAAAACCCAAGGGGGGTCGACGTTCTTCCAAAAGGAGTTCCGTAACACCGCCACCACCAGATTCCGCGATTTAGAACCAGAAACTCCGTTCTAGCACCCTGTCGGGACAGGGAATTGGAGGAGATCATCGCCATCATCATCACCATCGCTTCTCCATCGACCATCCATGTTTCCCCCATCTATGAGCGAGTAATCCCCCGTTGTAGGCTATGGGGATGGTAGGGATTGGGTGAGATCATTCATGTAATGGCATCGGATTGTTAGGGCTTGGTGTCTAGTATCTACTATTAGTGCTTTTTGACTTTGTTGCGACTTGTATGCTTAATGCTTGTCACTAGGGCCCGAGTGTCATGATTTCAGATCTGAACATGTTATTGATTCATTATGATAGTATTGTTTATGGTCTTACCTCTAAGTTGTATACACACGTTGTTGTCCGGAACCAAAGGCCCCGAAGTGACAGAAATCGGCATAACTGGAGGGAATGGCTTTGATGTTAGGATCACATGTGTTCACGGAGTGTTAATGCTTTGCTCCGGTGCTCTATTAAAAGGAGCACCTTAAATGCCAGTAGTTCCCTTGAGGCCCCGCTGCAAATGGGCTGGCAGGACAAAAGATGTTGTGCAAATTCTCATTGCGAGCACGTATGACTATATATGGAACACATGCCTATGATTATTTAGTACTTGGATGCTTTATCTTATTTATCTGCAAATGTCCTATGTTCTGATTGCTATATGAATTGTCTTGTCCATGCAACGCCCGTCCATCCATCCTTATGTCTACCGCGCTTTAATCCTACTATTTACTGCAATTCTTACTACTGTCTTTACTTTACTACTGCTATTAGTTTACTATTGCTACTACAAAACTGTTGCTACTGATAAACTGCTGTGAGCAAGGTTGTTTCCAGGTGCAGCTGAATTGACAACTCAGTTGTTAAAGCTTATAAATATTCTTTGGCTCCCCTTGTGTCGAATCAATAAATTGGGTTTCACTTCCCTTGAAAATACTGCGATACACCCCCTATACTTGTGGGTCATCACCTGGTCACCGCATTAAGAATGCGGAGACAGCCATATTGCCTGCCGTTCCCCGCCACGATCGTAGAAACCTCGTCGGTCTCCTTGTTAATGGGGTCATCCACTTCCAGATGAAAATCCTGGAGCGTCGAGCAGTATTTTCTCAAGTCATCTTCGGTGCGGCCCACACTAAGGAAGAATTCATCTTGCAGACGAGTTCCATACCCAGGTATGACCGTCTATGGTGCGGCCCACACTAAACCATCTTCCGTATGAAAAGCCTGGAGCATCGAGCAGTATTTTTTGTACTGCAAATTTTATTTTATTTCGATTTGTTGACATCAATTTGGAGCAACCACACACTAAGGAATTTGTTATTTCAATCAAATGAATACTTTATGATACCCAACCCGCATCCTCGTCTTCAACTCGGTGGCAACGATGAAGGAATGCTGGGCTCTGACGGGCATGTCCAAGACTGGGCTCTGCCGGGCTAGCACTGGGAGGTGCTACCTTCCGGGACCCGTAGCTTGGTGAGGAATCCGGGTCCCTTCGTCGACCCAGAGCTTCTTTGGTGGCGCTCGAGTGGTCCACTATCGGTGCAGAGGGGGTTGGCCCCCGAGGAGGTGGTACAGAATCGTGTTAGAGAGGAGGACACGCATGTCTGTCGCTATATGGCTGCATTGGAGGTCAGGTTCTTCAGGGATCTCACCCGAGCTATGCTCGTGTGATGGTTGCTTCTCTTTGGGTGTTCACCGCTCGCGGCTAAGTACCTAGAAGTCGACGTCCAGTTTGATTGAGCGAGATGTATTAGTGATATTATCAAATTTGTAGTAGAACTATGTCGAGAACTTGAATAAGATAACTAATTTCTTGACTGTGGATGCTGAATATGATTCTAATATATCTTATTGTGCTACTAGTATGATGCTATTGCTTCTGGATTCTGCAAATAAAATAATTAACTGTAGTGTGCACCCTCAACGCTAAAGGTTAGGACCAAGGTTCTACCAGTTTCACTCTGTTTGAACCGCAGTGGTAATTTCCTCCTCTAGGTCCAGCACACATCTCTAAGTGTTATTGCATGCACCGTAGATGGTCACACCCGGGAGCTAGGTTTTCCATCTAGCGGCAATCCACCACACTTATGCATGTATTCTAGGGCCACACGCGTGTTCTCATGCCATCCCGGCGCTCAGACGGTTCTTTTCCGATGAAACCCTAATCTGAGGGCCCCGCGGGTCTACCCCCGTGGCATTCTCCGTACAAGGGTTGACCAATGTACTTTTCTGGTGGGTTAGGTTTGCTTAGATCATAACTACATGGAAAACCAAGGCTAGGCCCAAGGTTCCACCGATTTGCCTCCGTTTGACCCGCAGCGCAGGTCCAACACATTTCTCTAAATGTTATCGTATGCGCCGTAGACGGTCATACCAGGGAGCTATGTTTTACATCTAGCAGCAATTCATCATACTTGTGCATGTATTCTAGGGCCACACACGTGTTCTCGTGCCATCCGGCGCTCGGACGGTCCTTTTCCGACGAAACATTAATTCGAGGGCCCCGTAGGCCTACCCCGTAGCTTAGATAGATATATCTTATTTTATTCAGAGAAAATATGTAATATTTGAGTTTACATAGATAGATCTTATTTTTCTGCAAATTTTGATATATTATATGTATTTTTCTGAATTATAATGATTTAGTTATGATTTTTCTAGGTTTATTATGGCAAAAAATAAAAAGAACTATGCCGACGGCCAGATCGTACACGCTGGGCCGACGGTAATGTCGTCGGCAAAGAGCCGACGCCGTCGCTGCACCGTCACGGCTGGCCGGCTAGTCCCATGCTAGGCCCAACTACGTCGATGGGTATTCTACGCCGACGGTAGCCGTCGGTCCACCTCACTCTATGACGACGGCCAACATACGCCGACAACCCATTTGCTGGCCAGCCCGTCTCCTGCCACTACGCCAACGGCCCCGACATTTGGCCGGTCGCGTAGAATTTGGCCGTCGACGCCTTGAGCGTTTCCTGTGGTGTGTGCCAAAGACCCCATAAATACTTGTGATCATGCCGACTACACCGGTATCATTCCACTGCGTGGTGAAGCACCGCTCGTAAGTGTGTGTAACTAGAGCATGCATGTCTCTACTGCATATTATGGTGTAGAATCTTATTCTTTAGCAGGGGCGGAGCCAGGATTTGACGAGTTGAGGGGGACGAAGAAAATTTCGAGCACATGAAACATAAAAAATAAGTGTATAAAAAGGTTTTTATTGTATTTTATATTAGGCTAACAAAGTTATATAAAAATAGATTTAATTACTGAAAAATCTACAATTTCACAATGGCACGACTACGAAACCTGAAAAATCAATTGTCTCGTAAGAAAATGCACATACTAATACTAATAACTAACCAAATTATTAGTAGGCTATAATTTATACTAGATGTCATATAAATAGTGCGAATTGTTTGGTGTAGCTTTAGAAATTAGAACCAGGTGCTTTATAAACAAATTTGAGAAAGATATATATGTACGGGAATCTATTGTATGTTAGACTCAATTGCATAACCTCACACGGCAGCCGACGGCTATCGACGCATGATCAACAGGAGCTGCACGAATAGCACCATGGCAGTGCCGACGGCTATAGGAGCCGGAGCGAATAGCACCATGGCAGTGCCGGCATTTAGCGAGCACTAGGAGCCCTAGCAGCAGATGCTTCGATCAATCTGATCTACTGTGAGAGGATAATCAGATAGACTATTTTTGTTACCTGCCGGATGGACCGTTAGTATAGGCCAAAAACAACATACAACTTCATGACACAATTACCTATTTAAATCTGGGCATACGCACCATCTATTCAATTGGGCTTCCAAAGATTGTCACGCATGGCTACTAATCAAGCAATTATTGCGTGTATATTATAAATACTTCTATTTGTACTGGACTGATGAGTTGAGGAGGACGAATGGTTGGGGTTGTCTAGCCCCTGCTAGCCCTCCCTTGGCTCCACCCCTGTTCTTTAGAAACATCATGCAACCCTGATTCACGTGTGTGACAAGAAAAAAATATTAGACAACCGTGATAAATGCACGGGAATTTAACTAGTAGCTTGCAATATGAAAGTTTTCCTTTGGAGAAGTCCTCTAGTATTAATCATGTCATGAACATGAAGCACCAAATGGAAGAATACTTCGTGTTTGAGCATACGTGCACTTTTCCACATTTTGTTGAACAGTTAATGGGCAGTATTCCCTTGTATCATCAGATTATATAATTTCATAGAAGAAAATTTAGTACTCCATGTATATCCCCATTGGTCCTCATTTTGGTCAGTGGATTGATTTACTGGAGTAATTTGCAGAAACCAAAAATTCGAGCGGTGCTGCAAGAAGTGGTTCAGAAACTGAAGATGATGGCTAGGGAAATCTTCTTAAGAGCGAGAGGCCGTGCTCCAATATGTCGAAAAATTATCAATGAATCATCTTCGTGACGAACGATTATGTGTGGGTGCTGACTGAGGGTGGGAAAACTTTACCGAGGCTTATGAAGTTTAATTTCTGCTGTAATTTCTTCGTTTTGGTCCTTTTTTTTTTCTCTCCTTGTGCATCTCTGTAGATGATGCATAGTCCTGTGATGATGGAATTGGTATGTAGAAACTTGTTGCTTTGTTAATGAAGCGGGGGGAACCCCCTTCGATGAAGAAAAAATGCGTCAAGCATGCATGCATGACCCGCGGAGACCTGTTGCACGGAAAAAGGGGTCATGTGTGCATGCCGACAGTTAAAAAGCCTGCATGATTTGTCAAAAGGGAGATCGATCAGATCATATCATATGATATCGCCCGCGGCAGCGAAAATAATAGCCGTACGTGCATGAAAATTAGTGCTAAGCATCTGGGTTTGACCTGACACCGCGCCTGAATTAGTGAAGAAATTCATCATGACTGACACTCAGCTGTGTGCTCAATTAGTGGGGGGTTATATCGTCCGTGCATGTCGCCCTCTCCTTTCTGTTGGCCGATCGATATTTACCGTATCAAAACATACTTATTTGCGATCATCATAGCCACTTTGTTTCTTCTCTAGAGTAGAGTAGTTTTTCAAGCAACATGCATGCAATGCAATGCATACCAGCATGTCATATATATAATACAGTACTAATGTGTGTACAAGAGGACGGTCTCTGTCCGTCTCCTGTTGGAGAAACAGTGCTAATTTTAATTCATCGTACAACGTACTGTAAACAGTTCAATATATCGAGACGTCTAACAAAATTACAGCTTCTGCAATTTCACAGCCTAAAGGAATGATGAACACTCACACTCTACTTTGTTTCCCGGCCTGTACTGTGGCATTCTTGAACTCTCAGGTTGTTGGACTGCAAGGCAAGACAGGAGTCGAGGAGGAGCGGCAACAAATATTACGTTGCCGGAAAGAAGAAGCATGCGTGCCCCAGGTTTTGACTTCAATTATTCTTCGAGATGAGAAAACTTCAGAAGCACATCCTTTGTTTAATGTAGATACAAGCGATGATCTACCGAGGAATGTAACGAGCAATGAAAACATGACGCCGAGGCATGGAGCTCCATGATGAAAATTCGACCAAAGCTTGCATCTCCATGTTGGGTAAAGACCTCCTTGGTTGCATGCTCCAATTGACTATATGATGTCACCAAGAGCTTCTTGTGTTCACCTAACTTAACGCGGGTCACACCTAACCCGCGCTAGTTACCGGTCCAATTGCAAAACCAACCGTGTAAACATTATTGCGATCGAGGAAGCTAATCTATCGCATATCTGAATATCAAAAGATTTATCACTTGTGCTACTCTCTAGCTATGAAGTAGTAGTACATAAATCCTAAGAGGCAGAGATGCTGTAGATATACCGACAAATTATCAAGTTGACTTGAGAAGAAATCATACAATGCTACTTTCAAAAAAGAATCATACAAAGCATACCTACTATATTCGTTTTTCTGGCCAACATTATTCTTGAGTTGAAAAACTTGCACATCCGTAGGTGTAATTCGTCCACCACATGAACGATACCATCAAAGGCGTTGAAGAAGCTACACGAGAGAAGAGTAGCAGACTGACCTGAATTATGTAACAGCTGGGTCGATGTTTGCGAATAAACAGTAACATATATAGCTCTAAACTGCAATCCCGCAAGAAAAAATTAAAGAACTTTGAACCACAATATAATTTTAAAAATTGCGAATAATGCCGGCCGGCAGTTGAACGGCTGAACCTAATGCCCGCAGCTGGCTATATATGCTATCTCCTGCCCTCATGGAACCTCCATTTACATACTCCTTAATAATAAACATGGTTTTGTGACACATTATTACTCCCTCTTCTATCTCTCTCCCCTCTCTAATATGCATGGGGACACCAAAGGACAAAACCCTGCCTGCCTCCATTACAACCTAGCGCTCGTCGTTCTGTGTCTTTCTACAAGTGACATGGCCCATCGGACCGGCCGGTTAATGTCACCTAGTACGATAATGCCATTCGTCGAGGTCGGTTTAATCGAATCAATTGTTTGGGGCCGAACGACATGAAAGCTCTCGTGCTCACCCTGCTCACGGACTTGATGAAACCTAAAATTATGCACTGAGAATCATAATCAGCCTTTTGGCTGCAGAATTAATTGGTGCAATCAAGTTAGGCCGCTGGAAAGACTTAATTTTCCTCATAAACATGTCAGGCCTTAGTGAGCTCTCGGCAAGTCCCAAACCTATTCTCCACCATGTCTTGACAAGCTTCGTGGCATATGGTACTCTGCAAAGGAATAATGGGACATCACTGACGGCAGATCACAAAAGGGGGGAACACTTTTCATCAGAAACACATGCAATTAGTTGCAGACGACGGGCAGAGGGGAAATTTTCTACGGTGTTAGAACTAATCTTGTTAGTTAGTAGTAGTAGTTGATCATTTTTAGGTGTTGTCCATGCATGTATTGGGTCGAGTTAGTACGGTACGCTGCGGCAAGTAGACACAATAGAAGCTGAAAGTGTTTTTGTTTAGCTAGGGATACTACTAGATGCGAGGATAACTAGAAGAAGCATTTGTATGTGCTCAGCGTGAGACTAGCTCTGTAGTAGTAGTATTCGCACGTTACTTTAGATGCATGCTGGCCGAGTCTTGTGGATCAACTGCATGGTGTTAGTGGCCCCTGTGTGGGCTCATCCTGTCGTGCATATTTAAGTCTGAACAAATGAACGAGAAAAGTGGACTTGAGGGCCAAAGAAACAATGTAGTATATGCGGGACACCAAGGGGAGAAAATACTTCTTGACAGAGCCATTGTTTTCACTTCTTGTTTTTTCTTATCTCATGAGAGAAGGGAGATTGTGAGGTTGAAGAAGAGAGGAGCTGTAAGTGGCAACTTCAACATACGATGTCTCCAAGTCTCAGATCAGATGTGGACACAATATATGCCAATCATAGACGATGCTCTCATCTCGCAAACAGGTTTTAGTTTCTCCAACCTCTGATAGTTATTCTTCATAAAATGGACACAATTCTGGACCTTGTGGAATTGTATCCTCCTCGATATCAGACACCCCCTCTGGCGTGTATTCACCAGAAACACCCTACCAAACCCCAATGGAGAGTCATCCTCGAGCCCATCGACTTCATTTCGAGGAATCTTACAGCACAAAAACTAAACATAGGTTATATGAAAATTGATGGTCAACACATTTATCTACTACACATTTTACTGTATATATAAACAAGTACGCATTTTTACAAGCATGACCGTTTAAAACTTATGCATCTCATGTCACATCTCTGGATAGTTCTCCATGCTCTGAACGGCGCCAAACTGTGCTCCCTCTCATGCACACCTCCAATCTTTTGGCATTCGCACATGCCATTCTACAGCATATAAAAGCTACACATGCTTGCCATGAGCTTTCTCTATTTTCTTGTTTTGGTAGTCTTTACACTGCACTAACAACTAGCATAGTTTCTCCCTTTCTGCTGACACCTTCTAGAAAATTCAGCTTTATTGTGAACCTTGAGTCGCACAACAATCATGTAAGTTTTATTCTTCCCGACCTTATACTCGGTTTCATTTCCGGTTGAATAGGTACAACTTTGAGGCATTGTTCAATCAAGGACTATGACGGAATCATCATCAAAGAGACTTCAAAATCTTGTAAACAGTGTGCCTTCTCCATCTTCAATTGAATTCAAATGTGCATGATGTCAACTTTACAAAACTGTCTTTTATTTCCATCTCTAGCCGTACATTCACTAAACAAACTTGCTATAGAAAGTAAAAGATAGTAAGAGTAAACACTAGTAGGTGCCACAATATGCAACTTTACATTCACGCTTTAACATTTAGCACATGCCTCCAAAATCACCCTCAGCTTTATTATATTGCCCCAGGCTAATTAATGTGTAAGTTAGGACTTCTCACTCAAGTGATGATAACCTCTGTTTTTTGCGGGTAACCTTGAGCCCAACATAAGGGAAGGATCCAACAGCTATATCATTAGTTATGCCGGCTAACATAAATGTGAAACTTCTCACCATTAGTATTGGGAGCTAAGCGTTCATCACTCATCTGTCATATACAAACCTACATAAGCTAGAAGAAAATGTGGCGAATCGTAAGCCAAATTGAATTGCTGATCTACATATAGACAGAAATCCGTAAAGCCTAGCACAAGTTAAAATCGGCGCTTAGGGCGTACAACGCATGGACTATTATGTAGGCGCTTAAGCTGAAATTACCGATGCAAATTCACATAGCACCTGGAAAAGTGGTCACGTCCATATATAATGCAAAGCGCTAATTTGGGGCGCTAGAAGAGCCAAGAGATAGGAGTTTATTCTAGAAAAAATGGACAAGCGACCGCAAACAAGATTCCTAGGATCAAATAGGAAACAAGCAAAATGCCAGGGAAATCGGTCCTGGCGCCTGCCACAAGCGCCCCATTGTGTATGCCCTTAAAGCACTTACATAGCTTGGTACCCCCCACCCCCCTCCAAAAAATTGGGAAACACGGGTCGTTTGCAAAGTAGATTTCTTTGGCTCTAGACACTTGGCATTTTTTCTGCCGCATGCAACATTCTCAGAATTTTATGAACCTTATAGCAAAGTACTACTCCCTCCGCCCTGCAATACAAAATGTTTTGGCAAGCTAAAATTACTTGCAAAAACGTGTTATAGTGTAAGACGGATGGAGTAGTAAACTTTACATTGGCTACAAAAATATGCTAAGCTGAAAATTATGTGGGTGTACTAACAATAAATTTTAGACAGAAAACACGCTAAGCTTACATAAATTCCGTCTTGTTTTCCCGTTTTAAACTTAATAAGTCAATTGCTTCATGTTTTCTTATAAGCTAATAATGTGCCACAACAGTCCACAGTACATATCGATTTATACACACGGGGAGAAGTTTTCATATACAAAAAAAACCCAGTTAATGGTAAAGACGCGGTCCCGGCATGCATGGTCACATGCATGAACAATACAGTAGATATGACCAGGTTAGCTAAGGTTATTGAAGGAGACAGAGATACACCTGGACCGGACCAAACTACGTACGTGAGTGAAGACGCCATTAACGCTTACACCAACATAGTCAGAGGAAATGGCGAGAACTGATGGGGGGGGCTCCCGCTGCCCCTCGTGAGAGAGACGAGATAGAGAAAGAGAAAGAGATAATTGTACGTTTATCGTTGGGTCCAATCCTTTGTCATAAAGGATCGCTTGACTTAGGGCTCTCTTGCTAGGCCATGGTTGCATTAATGTGATCGCCGTGATGCACACAAAACCCTGTTTAGGGTGGTACAACTCTCATTAATCAGACACGTTACCGGAACATCACAATTGAGTTGATCTATTCTATCTAGGGGACACTTTCTTCTTAGTAGTGGTACAGTAGCGTAATTGGATTTGGTGTGAAACAACTATCTTGATGTTGCCAGGAATAAAAAGAAGCGATTTGTTCACTGTTGCAGATAATATTTCATTCTTGTCATGTTGATGTAAATGGCCTGGGGTCAAAATCTAGCAAGTCAGGATACAATCATGTACGACGATCTAATAATGAAAGCAAATCTTCAGTATCACAGAGGTTCGCCAATTGCTTCCGCAAGAGTAGAAGAATAGTTCATCCATCCTTGAACAGCAAAAGGAAGAAGAAAATTACTCCAGAAGAGATAAGATGTGCCAAGCACACAAAAGCAGTCAAAGACTCAGAGTGGTAGCTCTGGTAGACAGACAGAATTAATTAGCTAGGGTGATGGTCTAACCAAAGCACTGTTCCGGCAGCAAAGATAAGTTGCAAATGGTGACATGTTACTAGAAGATTTCTACCTACTCTAGTTATCGCAAACCAGTTACAGCAAAATTGTACTACCAGTAGTACTACAGACCAGCAAGGATGCAGGGTTTGCATCATCATAACCATAACTCCTGCACCCCTTGCCTATGCGAAGGTACTTAGGTCACAGCTAGCTAACTAGCTAGCTCTAGCTGACATAATTAACTACATGTAATTAATTTGAGTTGTGATTAAGCTAAACCTGCTAACTAACTTTCCAAATGTGTGAAAGATGTGGTTGCCAAGAAGGAGCCGCGTCCAGGAAGCAAGGAGATGCATGCATGGCCATGCATGTTTTAGGAGCTCGCCACCTCACCCAATTTTGACTTTCCAGCTAGGAATCTTAGTTGTTAGCATGTTGCCTCATGCAGGCATACATCCATGTGTTCCCCATCCTATCTTCTTTTCTTCATCAGCTGGAAATTGCCAAGGCAACTAACTGAAAAAAATAAATATGAACGCACTGCATGCACACTAGACATACCTGTCGATCAATCTGTTAATTTATATATATATATATATATCTGAATTCAGATGGAAGGATGGAGCTAGTGAGATCATTATCATGAGTTAAGTCACTGCACATCTGGTTGTTGCAACCAGGAAAGTGAGGTTGGTTTCCCTCCGTCATGTATGTTCATATGATGCTTGGATGCATTAATTCAACGATTTGCCCGTGCATGGGTGCATATATATGCATATGCCATTCTTCTTTTATACCACTACGATCATGCAAGAGGCCTGGAGTTGGGTGCAGTTATGGGTGAAGAAATATGTGATCAAGCCTGCGTTTGTTTTTCTTTTCTACATCTCACGTTATCATCATGCATTGTATGAATTATGCAGGGTTGATCTAGATCAAACGGCACGTACGATAGAAATAAAGACCTCCACGTGAATGAATGAGTCTGGTCAAGCTAAGTTGAACAATGTGCTACCTGTTCTTCAAAGTTTAAATTATTGCCATTTGATAGTACAGTTGTACAAGCAGATTGATGAAGCAGGTAGCCGTAATAACCAATGGATCACTGACCGACGGGTCGATTCTTTCAACGTCTATCGTCGATTGAATATATTTTCCACCTTTCTCTAGTAACCTAATCATTTGGCGTGAACAAGTTTATCTATGCAACTCTATAATAGTATGTAACATATATAGTACATTTATTAAACTTAGTGCGCCTTAAGGTGGTCCTACACTCGCAAAAGTATGATATGGAATCGCCAAGTTGTTTTACCAACTAACAACTAAGGCCTTACTTGGGTTACTAGTATGAGAAAGGGTGATGCGCCTCAATGCGTCTACTGGAGATCGGCGTGATACACAAGAACTCGGAAGGGGGGCCATCTAAGGTTCCAATGCTTATTGGACGAGAACGCGAGTGGCGCCGTGCTTGTTGGAGTGGTCAACCACCGCCTCACGCACCATAAAAAGCTGGCCGTCGTCTTTGATGCATGGAGAGAAGAAGGCATCCGCACGCCTATGTGCAGCCAATACCGCGGCGCGCGCTCGGACCTGCACAACAAGTTCATCTTTGAGCCATTGTGTCCGCTCAATGTCGGTCGTCGAGGGGGCGCTCAGGCCGGCGGGGACTAGCGGCGTCATATCCAAGGAGTCCTGGAAGATCCTCCACTACACTACTATGGCTGGGATCACTGGTTGGAAGAAGTAGCCCGGGGAAGATGAAGTACCCGCCGGCGACTATTTCGTGCTGATGAAGGAAACCGCATGATCTGGCCCCAATGTCAAATCCCCCGGGGCGGCTCCCCAAGCAAATTAATGCCTCGGGGAGATAGGGCGATTTTGGCGCAACTGCTGGCCGTTCCGAAGTGCGAAGCAGCACCCTATCCCGTCCCATCTGTGTGACGCGTGTCAGCCGTCGTCGGGAATCTGCGACATGAGAGTATGAGTGTGTGATGACTGCATGAGCACAACCACAATGTAGCTAGTTTTCGAAATAAGAGTATTGAACCATGGAGAGCTACTTGGTTAGGGTCTTTATGCCCCTCCTCACTATCTATCAAGGAATACTTGTAAGCTGCTCTTGATCCCAAGTTGGAGTGATTAAAGAAGGTTGTTTTATGCGTAAAGTAAAGACTAGAGATTAAAGCGGCAAGGAGACAAATGCGATGTAAAAGGTAATGAAACTGCAGTAAGGCGAAGTGTTTTCGGGGATTTTAGGATCCACCTCTAGCATTGATATTAAATATGATTAGGATAAATCTATCTCTTTGTTCATGACATGTGTCGAAAGAGCTCCATAAATGAATGATCATAGAAAGCCATCTGTTATTTCATCCCTAATAACCACTCAATGATCGTAAGTAAGCCACTCTATCCCTTACAATTAACGGTTCCCCGTGGATATTGATATAAGCTTAGTGAATCTCTCCTTATCTCCCTTGACCATATGAATAACACGCTGGCGCATTATGTCACTTGGCACTGTACTAAAGGGTTACACAGTAGAAAACAAAAAAATTCTTACGATGGAACTCTAATACGCCCAAGATCTATCAATGTAGAAAAGCAATAACGACCGGAGCATATAGAATACATACCCTTGTAAACCGTACGCGGTTAACATTCCGAGGGGAACGTGGTTGATGTAGTCGTACTCGTAGTAGACCTCAAAGTTGCGAAGCTCCTCGCAGGTCACCCCTTGCCCCTTCTTCATCGTGCAGCAGCTCTGGCTCACGACATTTAAGTGCCCCAAGTGTTGCATCTCGTGTCTTCGTACACATCCGGTGTACGATGAGACCTCCGGCTCCCCGATCCCGTCGGGAGTGCGGAAGTTGATATCCAGCTAGAAATCCCTGCAGCGCAACGGCGTGCTGCATGTGTGTCGTCTCTCATGCGGAAAGTCCTTACTTGGGACCGTGCCAACGCGTGGAGACAACTAGAGAGAGGGAGATCATTCCAACTAAAGGGAATAACTTTATTTTATTGTGTGTTCAGTCTCACTCATGGGCACCCCTATATATAGGCGGAGGGGGTATACCCTCCCCATTAGGTTAGTCATGTGGGACTAATTAATAAAGGAAACCAAATGCTCTCAGCCCAACAAGCAGAGGGGAGCCAACCCGGGTGGGTCTGGGCGCCACCCGAAGCCCAAACAGCAAGCGGCAGCGCTGGGGGAATGTGACCAGGCGGGCCGCCACGCCCACAGCCCAGTGGCCTGGGTGGCTGGCTGGCCCACCACCTGGCTGCCTGCGGTTATTATCCGCTGCCCACGTGGACTAGTCTATTTTCCTTTTTCCTGTTTTTCAGCGGTTTTCTCCTAGGCTATTTCCTCCGGGGATTTGGCCTAACGTGAAAGTTGCTTTTATAATCTTAATTTATATATTATTTAGAATATATTAATTCACAATTAACATATAATAAACGTATATTCAAATTCCTATTTATTCAAAAATACTTTTTCGGTCTTTTTCTTTATTCCTTCTCCGAACAATTTCGGATCTCTCCGCGGAACAATTCTGGCTTTCTCTTTCTCTATTATGATTCCATCCTACGAATGATCGCTCTCATCGTATCCTTAAGTGTATCCTCTCACGGCTTGGGAATGCTCTAGACATGATCTATATCAATGATCAATAGAGGGACAAGGGATGCCCATGTGACCCCAATGCACTCCAGATGACAATATCATTTGAACCGTAAAATGTAGAATCCAATTTCCCATTGTTTCGTGATACGACTTGTCCGAGATCCAATCATTGGTATCAGATACCCTGTTCAATTTCGTTATCAATAAGTTTTGTTTTACTTGTTACCGTGATATTACATCCTCGTGACCGAGTCACATGTTGCAACATTTATGGACGTAATCTCAGTAAGTTGGCCATATGTATCTTACCCGTCACGTGGGTGAACAAATCCCGGTATTATAGTCACATTTCATCTACTGTTCCTTTGGAATACCTAACGTGCACCTTTATGATTACCGTATTACCAGATGATGTTTGATGAAGTCAAAGCAGCCTCGGAAAACCGTGAGCAATATGAACTCATGGTCTAAGGAAAAGGAGACTAGATTTTAGCTATTGCAACAATGAACTATATGACTTGATCGTGTCGCAATCTTTCGAGGAATGACCATCTCATCATTCACCAATGATATGACATCGTTGTCAATTGGCATAAATGCCCATCACCTTGAAACCCAGACCATCCTCATGACCAACGAACTAGTATGAATAGAGGTTACTAGAGACTTGGTTTGTTTCATACCACACCTGTACCAATGTTTCTACTTGATATAGCTATAGCATAATATGAAACTATTATAAACTAATTGAGATATGACAATAAAAACCTATTTATTATTTGCCTCTAGGGCATATCTCCTTTAGTCTCCCACTTGCACTAGAGTACAAATAATCTAGCTCGCATTATACTCATCATAAACCATATAACAAATGTGTTTATTGACCATGCATGCTCACGGGAAACGTCATGTCCATGTTCTGTTTTACCAGATTATTATGTCTTTCACAAATCGTTAATGTCTTCCTAATTTTGACATTCACACTATTATCTTATAATGGGTTGAAGTATTCGTTTGGCGACAAAGTGAGACTTTGTTTCTAGTGTTTATAATGACGGTCGTTTTCACTGTTGTGATATAAACTTCGAAACGCACTTTGCAATCCTTTGTGTATGTACAGTCGTTATGGCAACAGAGTGAAGTCGGTTTCCAGGAGCCTACAGTGACTTTAAATCAACCTCGTGGGCTTTCTCATGGGCACTGTGCCCTAGGACACACCCTCTGCGTAAACAAGAACTAGTCCCGCCACAACAATATACATCACATCAGATGGAGCCTTTATACTTCTATATCTATGTAGATCCTAGTGCATGAAATGCAACTATGCCACTTACTTTGCTTCTTGCCATTTAAGTACAAACTTAGTCCTGGTTCAGTGATCAACTCAGGAATCACTTCAAGACATGTTTTTATAGTTAAGAGCTAGTCCTTCCAACCAGAACCTCGTGTCACATTACATCGAGTATACAATATGGTTGTATGCAAGAACCTATGGCTGACGCATAGGAGATGCAACGGATCTCTTTCTTTCTTTTAACCATAGTTGCAGTACTAACTCAATGCTCCATATAGTAAGAACTTCTTTCTTACCTTGTTGCATTCTGAACTTCTTCATAATCAAGTCTAAGAAGCATTCGACATTCAATGTTTATTAAACTCATCAATCTATCTCGATATATCTCATTGTTTAATAACTTTCAACTTCATCCTTACTTACCTACTTAAATGTTATTAACACCAATCACATCATTCATATATGTCGTCCACATATCCCAGAATGATTTCACATTTCCACTCAAATATGGCATCCATATTTGAGATCCAGGGATTTCACTTAGCTCTCATTCAAAATATGTCTGCTACATATTATGATTTAGCCAGGATGATTTGCTCCCACTCAAATCCAGGTCCTCTCGAAAATCTTGGACATTCCAAAATTCTTTGATTACCATCAAATCGAGAATTCCACTAATGAGATTTCAATATCCATTTATTTCTCGCACTTAGGTCCATCACGCTTCTTTGTATTTTGTAGGTATGTCTTGTTCAAAACATGACAAGTGAATCAACAATATAGTTCGACAAACTTGCAGAATATATAGTTGAATCCTACTTTATTTAGTAAAAGTTTTCGCTTAAACTTTATGATCATTATCATTGGTTTCTCCTCTATATGTAGAGTTTGGTTTCACGAAACACATTCCGCTATGCCACTCAACAATTCGGAGGTAAGGTCAAATACCTTGTTTTGATCTTTTACTTTCTTCCACTTGTATCTCCATCAAGACACATCAACTTAGGACAACAATAGGTTTGCCCCCTTATGGATCATGTATTCATAGTTGCCTAAGAATACACTACAAAGACTTGTTTAATCGCCATGACTTCAAACTTATCGAAATCTCCAGAAACTCGAACATGCCATAACTCTTTTGGTGTTGTTTCCACGAATCTTTAGATGATCCTTTGTATTTCAAATGAGTGTTTGCTTATTTTGATCTCTAACTCTAAACGATAACTATAACCCCGATAAGAGATAATATTATACCATATGTATCTAATACAAAATGATTATGACATTTAGGCTTTTCAATACAATTTGAAACTTTCCAATTATCATAATTTGTGAAACCTCTTTCACAATTCCCTTTTATGCTAAATTATCTTGAATCCCTTAGTTATATCGATCAAATCAAAAATACCTTGTATTCTTGTTAATTTCAATATCCTCCTTTTGTTGTGAACTCATTTGAACAATTCAAATCGTTTCAAACTTCATGTTTCATTAAGAAAATACGCTTATTCACTTAAGTCCACAATTAACTAATGATTTCCACTTTTTGTTGAAAATATGATACATCACTATGTATAAAATGCAACATTTCTTCGCATATCACCATTTTACCAGAATGCGGAGTTTTAGTCATTCTGCCCAAGAGGCATGGTTTTGCAAAGTCTCTAGATTAAGCATCTAGGACCCCGATTTTCATTTAAAATGAAGAAAATGCAATAAGAAAAAATGACTTAAACTGTAGTGTCATGTCATTATTAAACTTTGGATATCTTTTAGCATTCTAATGCTTTATAAATGCTTAAACTATTATCCTTAACATAGTGATGAGAATAACTCATTTATAATCGTAATGTGACCATAACGGTATTGTTCATAAGAATAGTACAACTAGCTTGTAACTTGTTTATACGAATAATCGTCTCGCCAATAGCAAGACACACAAACAAGGATTACAAAATTATATTCAAGTCCACAAATCCAAATGATAAACTTTGAGAAAAGGGGTGATGTCGGCCATCAACTATTTTGCTTGTCGTCATCAGGTCATGTTGCCTCAAAACCAGCAATTCTCAAGCAGATCATCCTGTTTTCACAAAGTAGGACAAATATCAAATACTTTTCAAACTGTAACGAGTTTTTGCAGGAACCACATTTATAATTTGTATATCTTACATATATCCTTTTCATCCATGACCTCCATTGAAATCAAGCCCTTCTAAGAGTTCTCAACTCTAATGCAAGATCGCTAAGTGTTTCTCCAAATATCTTTTCATCCATGATGGAGGAAAACTCATCCAACGGCTCATATTTTATGTGCTAGATCTTGTATATTACAAAATTGTAGTCCAACTCTCCATCGTATGGAGAATGGCTTATTGGATGATTATGGAGAAAACACAAACATTGTGGAGTCATCGAATTATCTTCTAATGGTTATTGTATCAAGAAGATAAGATCATCTTCTACGAGGATATCCCTCAGGCGTGGGTATTAATCTTTGAAGTTGGAACCTTTTTCTAAGTTCCACATCAAGCAATAAATTTCCATGGTCGCAAAGGACCTCAATGGGATAGGCCATGATATACTAAGATATTTGCAAATAGACATCTAGACTAAGTTCATAATATGAGTTCAATTTATAATCGATCTCCCACTAAAATTGTCATCCCCTGGATGATTTTAGTGATCACATGATCCAAATCCTCTGCACCTCCCCTGACCGTCACGGCCATCAGTGCAGTATCAAAGGTAGACATTCCCTAATGTCAATCACATCATCCATGTGACCCATGCTTGATCTCTCGATCTCTTGTGTTCCGAGGCCATGTCTACACATGCTAGGCTCGCCAAATCTAACTTGTGTGTATTCGCTGTGCAACATGGTTTACACCCACTATATGCGAACATAGATATGTCTGACACCCGATCATCACGATGCTACCTCATACCGAAGAACTTTCTTGGTGGTGCACACACAAGGGGAACACGGTCATTGGAATTAAATAGGGATTATCTTATTTGCTACCGTTGAGTATCTAATACTAGCACACAATAAGATGTAAAGCAGGTATCAACATCATATGTATATTGTGATATGATATGGTCCTTCTTCTTGCACCTTGATCTCCATCGAGCGCACCTTAAAGAAGGTATCAACTTTACCTTTGTAACGACCAATACCATATCAAATCACATGCCCCTCCTGCAAAATAAAGTCAAACGCCACTACTTTATCTATTGCAAGTTTTATATGGTTGTTAGGGCTTTCGCAATAGAACCGTTCCTAAACTACGAACTTTCCAACCATAACATGAATTCAACAGTTGTCTCTACTACACCCCTTTCGGTGCCCTCCGTTGTAAATGATATATCAACTATTGAATGAGAGACAGACACCCGCTAGACAATTATACGATACAAGCCATACGTTGAGCGTGGAACCAGTCTCGCGTATGAATACACGTAAGGTCGGTCCGGGCCGCTTCATCAAACAATACCATAATATAAACAAGTACCATTTAGAGGGTAACAACTAAGGGATCAATGCCCACATAATACTTGTGCGTACTAGCCGTATAGCACTCCTACGCATAGATTGGCTATGATACCACTGAAGGGTTCTGTAGCAGAAAAAATTCCTATGATGAAACTCTAATACGCCCAAGGTCTATCTATGTAGTAATGTAGTAATCACCGGAGTGTATAGAATACATACCCCTGTAGACCGTATGGGGTTAACGTTCCGAGGGGAACGTGGTTGATGTAGTCATACTCGTAGCTAACCTCAAGGTCGCGAAGCTCCTCGCAAGTCACCCCTTGCTCCTTTTTCATCGTGCAGTAGCTCCGGCTCACGACATTTAAGTGCCCCAAGTGTTGCAGCTCGTTTCTTTGTACATATCCGGTGTACGATGAGACCTCCGGCTCCCCAATCCCGCTGGGAGTGCAGAAGTTGATATCCGGCTAGAATCTCGCAAGAACGCAGTTACAGGTGTGTGTCTCGCATGACAGTCCTAACTTGGGACTGTGCCAACACGTGGAGACAACTAGAGAGAGGGAGATCATTCCAACCAAAGGGGATAACTCTATTTTATTGTGTGTTCAATCCCACCCATGGGCACCCCTATATATAGGCGGAGGGGGTGTACCCTCCCCATTAGGTTAGCCATGTGGGACTAAATAATAAAGGAAATAACAGGAATTTCGTGCACCGGACGGATGGGCCAAATGCTATCATCCCAACAAGCAGAGGGGAGCCAACCCGGGTGGGCCTGTGTGCCACCCGCGGCCCAAACAGTAAGCGGCGGCGGTGCTGGAGGTGCAGCGGTCAGACGGGCCGGCCACGCCCCATGGCCTAGTAGCGGCGGCAACAGCGAGTGGCCCGGGTGGGTCGGTTGCCACCCATGACCCTACCAAGCATGCTGGTAGCTCATGGCTGACTATGTGCCGCCCTCGTGCAATGCCCAGCTCCTATTGCTTGACTCCCCACGCGCCTACATGGGCTGGGTCGAGCAGGCTGGCTGCGGCCAGCAGCTGCCTCCCCCGTGCGACAGCTATTATCTGCCACCCACGTGGGCTGGTCTATTTTCCTTTTTCCTGTTTTTAAACAGTATTCTCCTAGGCTATTTCCCTCTGGGGATTTGGCCTAATGTGAAAGTTTCTTTTATAAATCTTAATTTAAATGTTATTTAGAATATATTAATTCACAATTAATATATAATAAACATATATTCAAATTCCCATTTATCCGAAAATACTTTTCTGGTCTTTTCCTTTATTCCTTCTCCGAACAATTTCGGATCTCTCCGTGGAACAATTCTGACTTTCTCTTTCTCTACTGTGATTCCATCCTACGAATGATCGCTCTCATCGTACCCTTAAATGTATCCCCTCATGGCTCGGGAATGCTCTAGACATGACCTATATCAATGATCAACAGAGAAACCAGGGATGCCCATGTGACCCCTATGCACTCGAGATGACAATATCGTTTGAACCGTAAAATGTAGAATCCAATTTCCCTTTGTTTCTTGATACGACTTGTCCGAGATCCGATCATTGGTATCATATACCCTGTTCAATCTCGTTATGAACAAGTTTTGTTATACTTGTTACCGTGATATTACATCCCCGTGATCGAGTCACATGTTGCAACATTTATGGATGTAATCTCACTAAGTCGGCCGTATGTATCTTACCCATCACGTGGGTGAACAAATCCCGGTCTTGTAGTCACATATCATCTACTGATACATGACCTTCCATTTTCGTCACTGAATTGTCATTGTCTATAATATATGACGATCTTATGACGAAAAACATATCGTTAAAAATTGAGCGTCAGTAATTGCATACAACGACGTTTATTTTGCAAAAGTCATAATCGTCTATGATGATATTAGATCGTCATAAGCTCTATGACGATCCAATATCGTCACTAGCAGTCTAGCCTAGCCACGTCAGATCCTACATGGCCAATCTGACGTGGCAAAACTATGACGAAATGAGAATGTCGTAATACAGATTAAGCCCGGTCCATTTTGGTCTCTTATGTTGGCTGAGCCCAATAATTTGGCCTTTCTTCTTTTCAAGTATGTGGTCTTTTTACGATCCATTCTCTTTGGCCTAGTTCTTTCCACGCTCCATTTTAATAATGGGCCTTAGTTCTTTTCACAGTCCATTTTAATAATGGGCCTCAACCTTTTGCTTCTAATATATATTGTTCATTCACGTTTTTGTTTGAGCTGTGAAACAATTATTCCAGTACTACTTCATGTCATGGCCTTTCACTGCAGTCCAGATTTCTTTGGGCCACATCCTCTTCAGGGTCCTATTTCAGTAAGCCCATACACAATATAGAAGGTAAATATACACAGGAATCAACACTTCAAATAAGTACCAATTCAATAAAAAAATATACATCAGCAGAACTTCAAATTCATAGCAATTCAAGCATTATGAGCAATTAAGCTGACAACCAGCACCTAGTTCATAGCGTACACAATAGGTCACATCCACCAAGTACACAATAAGATCACACAGCCACCAAGTACCATCTCGCAGCCACTAGGTTGAGCTTCATTCTGTCCTCGAAGTTCTCTAGCTCCAGGTTGTTCCGCTGCAGCTCATCCTACACTACCAAGAAACAAACGACCTAGATAAGACAACCAACAACAAAAACAGTTTATTAGACATTCATTTTGCTTCTAGTGAACAAGTGTACTACATACATGGACATAATTAGTTGTCAATCGTGATTATGAAACTCGCAGAAACTAAAAAATATCTCAACATTTTTTCATGAGAAGATACATGTTTAGTAAATAGATGACAAATGCACATATACTACATAACCCAAGCATTAGTTTTAGAAGTTCATTTTAAGACACTTTAATGATGTAGCATATCAGTAACACCTCCTTGTAAAATCATATGCTCATCTGACAAATGATTTTAGCACACACAACTATAGAAGAGGTATGTTTACCTTCTCCACAAGGAGACTTCCTGGTGGTTACATTGAGCACCTTGCTGGGCATCCTCGTGGGTCACTTCACCCTTGTGTAGAGACAAGGTTGTCCACCACTAGCAGCTGCGGAAATCAAAGGAAATCAAGGATTGACCTCATTGCTAGCAAATACTAACTCATTATAGCAACTGCTCATGATATTGTATATGTGTCATGCACATTTTAAAACAAATAGTTTATTACAACATGAGCGATGATGACAAGCATCTGGCAGATAACATAGACAATATTTAATTATTACGAGTACTTCTGGCATTATGGAACATAGACCATGGTCACCAACTCAGCAATCAGGACTGTTTCATGAATCGTGAATGTTACTTGTGGACAGTACTGCAATATCCTTACAATATCCAATTCCTATTGTAAGTGAGTGCTAGTATGATTAAAGCCAGGCACCAAATCACACACATACAACTAATTAGTAGACAAGGAGAACAAACAGAGCATCAGGTATTTAAACAAGCATCCTGAATCAATTCATTAAAAAGCAACAACTCCTTAGGTATACACTTAAATCGATACTTTAAATACACAGGAATATTTCCAGAAAATTAACATCATTTATAACGTTAAGGCATTATAACAACATGAATGCTATATGTCATTTCATTTTAAGTCTAATGCATCCATGTTAAGAACATAAGAATTTCATCAATAATATTAAATCCCCACAGATAAAAAAATCATATGCTTCAGGAAACAATGATCCATGTTTCACATTTACAGCAAGGATCACCACACAAGAAAGCTTGTCACATCTCTTCCATGCCAAGCATACACACACATAGGTAGCACCATACGTCGCTCAGGCATGCATCAACTAACCACATCAGCAGCGGCAAGTGTGATTTAGGAGGTTGAGAAATCAATCTGGATAGAAGTGAAGAGGGCGGTGAGGAGGAATGTGCAGAGACAAGAACCCAAGCTGTAGAACCTACACATAAAAAACAAAAAAGACACTATTATTAGCATGTTTAGTTATTACCAGGGCAATCATGGGTTGCATATAAATTGTTTCTTGGGGAGCAAAATGAAGCAAAAAATACAAAGCAGAAGACAATACAAACAAATGAATGCTCCGATTACTAAAATGTTCATCATGGGAACAAATGGAAACTCGATGAAAAGTGGAAAACAGAAGGATTCATGACTACGAATCTTGAAAAATCAGCGACATCTTTTTTTGGATGGAGGGAGTATGATGATTTAGGGAAGACTCTCGGCCAGATGCAAATTTCTTAGAAAAAAGAGCAGAAATCAAGAATCACGCTGTAAGTTTTCATAACACAGCAGTAACTCTAGACTGTAGTTTAAGGAAAACATGATAGCACACATGATTAGCTGGTTCATCAAGATATAAAGCCACCAACCAATTAGTATATGGGTTTCTCGCACTACTAGCTAAGAAAGCATGGATGGACGATTGTCGATCTGCACATGGTGATGAAATAGGAACAGGGTGGCCATCAGGTCTGGCAACCGAATAAATCATTGCGTAGTGCTGAACTGAACCCCTTAATTCCCCCTTATTTTGTTTCACCAAGATGCTAATGGTCTGCATTTTTTCTGCATTGCGGCTGAGCCCCAGTTTAGATTGAGCTCAGCTCAGCAATCAAATGACAGAGAGATTGAAATTCAGGTAAGTACCTCATGGTGGTGTTGTGATTGTAGCGATAAATGAGAAAACAACGGTGACCGTCAACAGGACGCAGAAGGTTATAACAAAAGGTTTGGATGCAGGCACCGAACGATCTTGAACTTAGAGCCGACCATGCTTGGTTGGAGATTGAAAATAATTATTAGGAAGAAGAAGAAGAATACTCATGAATCCATGGCTTCACGAGCTCCGGCGGAACCAATGTCTCTCCGTAGGAAGCCGATGTACCCGACGACGTCAGCCACGTGCGCGTCGAGGCCCCAGGAGCATGGCGGCACCCATCGCGACGAGTTGCCCAGGAACTATGCGCACTCGGTCGCACGATCCTACACACACTGCGCCAGCTCTCCCTGCCCCCATTGACATCGTCGCCTGAAACCCTATAGATGGGAAGGATCTGACGTCAGGAAGGAGAAGAAAGGAGGGACATGGCGGCGGCAGTCAGGAAGGGGAGGGGAGGGTGAGAGCGCCACCCGCTGGAAGATGGCCGGCCCGACGATGCGCCTGTGGGCAGGCCGGAGGAGAGCAGGTGAGGAGGGATGGGGATCGGGGCGGCTAGGAGGAGAAAGGGCGAGGTGCTGCACGGGATCAAGAGGAGATGGTCGGTGGGAGGCGGAGCTGGGCTCAAGTCGGGGATAGAGGAGGGAGAGGGTGGATTGACGGCGCGCAGACAAGGGAAGGAATGGGTGGCACGAGGGGACGCGATCTGGAGTTGGTGAAGTTAGGGTTCGTGAGACCATGGGCACGGTGGGGAGTATGTTGTGCTTCTTCGGGTGATAGATCAAGCATTGGCTCGGCACTGAACGGTCCAGATCAGGCTGATAAGCATGATCTGTGGGAGGCAGTTTCCTATCTTTTGATTGGTTGGTTCACAAAACGCCGAATTTTTGCCAAAAAACTAATGTTATGGCAAGAATCGTGGCATAGTTTGTGATAATGTGTCCATATTGTGCACGCATGTGCATATTTGGATGGCGAACAATATTGTAGGAGGAAGTTTTCCTTTTCATCGCACATAAAAGCGATTTTTCATTTTCCGAGCATCAAAAATGGGGTGTTTTGTCAAGCAACCACCAAATGAAAGCTGCAAAATGGTACCACCCCATTTTAAAAAAATACTAGACCGCCTTACATGGAAAATGTCCAAACTGAGGGTTCTCAAAACTTTCTTTCCACCGCTGGTGAAAAAGACAAATTCCTACCGAATTTGTAGGAAGTGGGTCAGATTTGAACTACAGGTACATGATCTAATGGTCAATTTTTTTGAAAAAATCATTTTTAGACTCATGATATCATGTTTCTTTATAGATCCAATGCAATTTTAGCGAGGGTCAGACCTGAGCTAAGAACCTTCATGCCCGCCGTTTTGACCAAAGTTTGAAACGGGCATAAAAAATTCAAAATGGTCTGAATAATGTAAAACCTTCGCGTGGCGTCATATTGTGTGACATAGTTGCAAGAAAAAATATCAAACTAGGTATATTTATTGTGTCTCAAAATCACATATCATGTTCGAGGTTTCATGGCTTTTAGGACAAAAGACCAATATTATGGCTAGAATCACAGCATAGTTTATGATAATGTGCCCATATTATGTACGCATGTGCATCTTGAAATGGCGAACAATGTTGTAGGAGGAAGTTTTCCTTTTCTTCGCACGTAAAAGCCATTTTCCATTTTTAGCACCAAAAACGGGGCATTTTGTGAAGCAACCACCAAATGAAAGTTGCAAAATGGTACCACCCCATTTTTCAAAAATACTAGACCACCTTACACGGACAATGTCCCAACCAGGATATCTCAAACCTTTCTATCCACTGCTGGTGAAAGAAAAAAATTTCTACCGAATAGGGAGGAAGTGGGTCAGATTTGAACTACATGTACATGATCTAATGCTCATGATTTTTTTTAAAAATCATTTTTAGACTCACAATATCATGTTTCTTCAGAGATCCTATGCAATTTTAGCGAGGCTCAGCCCCGAGCTAAGAACCTCCATGTCCGCCGTTTTGACCAAAGTTTGAAACGGACATAAAAAATTGAAAAACGGTCTGAACAATGTAAAACCTTCATGTGGTATCATATTATATGACATAGTTACAAGTAAAAATATCAAACTTGTTATATTTATTGCGTCTCGAAAAAACCTTCTCAGAAATGACCTATCATGTGTGAGGTTTCATGGCTTTCAGGCCAAACGACCAGTGTTATGGCTAGAATCGCGGCATAGTTTGTGATAATGTGCCCATATTTTGCACACACATGCATCATGGGATGGCGAACAATGTTGCAGGAGGAAATTTTCCTTTTCTTCGTACCGAAATACCATTTTCCATTTTCTAAGCACCAAGGTCGGGTTGTTTTGTGAAGCAACCACCAAAGGGCTAATTCAACATGCTACCACCCAATTTTTTAAAAATACTAGACCACCTTACATGGACAATGTCCCAACCGGGGGTTCTCGAACCTTTCTGTCCACCCCTAGTAAAAAAGACAAATTCCTATCGAATTGGGAGGAAGTGGGCCATATTTGAACTACAGGTACATGATTTGATGCTCATTGTTTTTTGTAAAAATCATTTTTAGACTCACAATGTCATGTTTCTTCAGAAATCCAATCTAAGTTTCGCGAGGCTCTTCCCCTAGCTAAGAACCTTCATGCCCGTCGTTTTGACCATAGTTTGAAATGGGCATCAAAAAATTCAAAAATGATCCGAACAATGTAAAACATTCATATGGTGTCATATTATGTGATATAGTTGTAAGAAAAAATATCAAACTTGGTATATTGATTGCATATCGAAAGAACCTTCTCATAAATGAGCTATCATGTTCGAGGTTTCATGGCTTTTAGGCCAAACGACCAATGTTATGGCTATAATTGTGACATAGTTTGTGATAATGTGCCCATATTATGCACGCATGTGTATCATGGGACGATGAACAATGTTGTTGGAGGATGTTTTCCTTTTCATTGCACAAATAAACATTTCCCATTTTCTGAATGCAAAAACGAGGTGTTTTGTGAAGCAACCACCAAATGAAAGTTTCAAAATGATACAAACCTATTTTAAAAAAATACTAGACCACCTTACATGGACAATGTTCCAACCGGGATATCTCAAACCTTTCCGTCCACCCCTCGTGAAAAAGACAAATTCCTGCCAAATTGGTAGGAAGTGGATCTGATTTAAACCACTGGTACATGATCTGAAAACCTTCATGTTCCTTCAGAGATCCAATGCAAGTTTATCGCGGTTTTTCCGCTAGCGAAAAACCTTCATGCCCGCCATTTTGACCATAGTTTGAAACGGCCATAAAAATTTCAAAAATGATCTGAACAATATAAAACCTTCGTGTGGCATCATATTATGTGACATAGTTGCAAAGAAAAATATCAAACTTGGTATATATTGATTGCATCTCAAAAAACCTTCTCAGAAATGAGATATCATGTTTGAGGTTTCATGACTTTTAGGCCAAACAACCAATATTATGGCTATAATCATGACATAGTTTGTGATAATGTGTCCATATTGTGCATGCATGTGTATCATAGGAAGGAGAACAATGTTGCAGGAGGAAGTTTTCCTTTTCATCGTACAAAAAAATTCCATTTTCTGAGTGCCAAAAACAGGATGTTTTGTGAAGCAACCACCAAATGAAAGTTTCAAAATGGTACCAACCCATTTTTGAAAAATAATAGACCACGTTACATGGACAATGTTCCAACCAGGTTATCTAAATCCTTTCCATCCACCCGTCGTGAAAAAGACAAATTCCTGCCGAATCGATAGGAAGTGGGTTCGATTTGAACCACAGGTACATGATTTAATGCTCATGATTTTTTGAAAGAAATTATTTTAGGTTCACAATATGATATTTCTTCAGATATCCAATGCAAGTCTAGCGAGGCTCGGCCCCAAGCTAAGAACCTTCATCCCCGCCGTTTTGACCATAATTTGAAACTGGCATAAAAATTCAAAAATGATCCGAACAATATAAAAGCGTCATGTGGAATCATATTATGTGACATAGTTGTAAAAAAAATCAAACTTGGTATATTGATTGCATCTCGAAAAAATCTTCTCAGAAATGAGCTATCATGTTCGAGGTTTCATGGCTTTTAGGCCAAACAACCAATGTTATGGCTATAATCGCGACATAGTTTGTGATAATGTGCCCATATTGTGCATGAATGTGTATCATGGAACGGAGAACAATGTTGTAGGAGGAAGTTTTCCTTTTCGTCGCATAAAAAAACATTTTCCATTTTCTAAGTGCCAAAAACGGCGTGTTTTGCGAAGCAACCACCAAATGAAAGTTTCAAAATAGTATCAACCCATTTTTCAAAAATACTAGACCACCTTACATGGACAATATCATAACCAGGATATCTCAAACTTTTTCATCCACCCCTCATAAAAAAGACAAATTATTGTCGAATCGATAGGATGTGGGTCCGATTCGAACCACATGTACATGATTCAATGCTCATGATTTTTTGGAAAAAATCATTTTTAGATTCACAATATGCTATTTCTTCAAAGATCCAATGCAAATTTAGCGAGATTCAGCCCTAACTAAGAACCTTCATGCCCGCTGTTTTAATTCAAACCGCTAATTTCAAAAATACATTTTAAAATATGATAGTGTTCATACTATGAAATAATGTGGGATTAGTAAATGAACTATTTTTAAATAATCAAAGCATTAATAATTAACACCCTAAGATGATCTATTGAGTTTTATAAAAATTTAGATATGAAAATTAATATTTTTGGACATCTTATGAAAAAGATACGAAAGAATAATGAAAAAGAAAAAAACTATCCTAACCGGACCAGCCGAGCTGGTCCAGGACCTAATCTACCGCAGGCCTAGGACCAGGTCGGCCTAGGCGGAGACCGCAGTCCTCCTCCCTTACTAGGCTGACCCAAGTGGACATCGCGGTCCGCCTCCCTTCCCGAGCTGCAGAAAAAAGAAAAAAAGGGAGCTTCGGACTCTCTATTAAGGGCGCGCGGAAATGGATCACAAGCGTTCTTGTGTCCTGGTGGTTGGCATCACTGGTGCTTGAATAGAGGGCACGGGTTCGATCCTCTTGGCGAGCTCTTTTTGTCAATTAATTCTGAACGTTGCATGTAGTGTTCATAAATATGAAGTGTGACACGACACGACACATAGATATCATGTCATTTTGGTGGGTCCAGGGAGACACCTTACTAGGCATATGGACAACTTATATTAACACATGGATTTACACATATACAAACTTGACATATAGACATGTTAGGTAGGCATTATTGCTGATGTGGCCAATCAGTCAATTCAATGTATCATATTTTAGACGATATGATGATTTAAATTAGTCATAATGGGGTACAAATAAGGCTCTAAACTGTATCCTAGAGGTTATGACGATTTTATATGCTGAAATTATGACAATTTTGACACAAATCATCGTAATTCTATAGGATTTTGACCTCTCCAAGCAGCCTATGACCATCTCGTGCCAAATCGTCATAGATCTATGACGATTTTGTTTTCCGTCACTATGAGAAGGTCACTAGTCAACACATTTCTTGTAGTGCTTCATCGTGCAGTAGCTCCGGCTCACGACATTTAAGTGCCCCAAGTGTTGCACCTCGTGTCTTCGTACCCATATGGTGTATGATGATACCTTCGGCTTCCCGATCCCGCCGGGTGTGCGGAAGTTGATATCTAGCTAGGAATCCCTGCAGCGCAACAGCGTGCTGCAGGTGAGTCATCTCTTGTGCGGACAGTCCTTACTTGGGACCGTGCCAACGCATGGAGACAACTAGAAAGAGGGAGATCATTCCAACCAAAGGGAATAACTCTATTTTATTGTGTGTTCAATCCCACCCATGGGCACCCCTATATATAGGCGGAGGGGTGTACCCTCCCCATTAGGTTAGCCATGTGGGACTAATTAATAAAGGAAATAATAGGAATTTCGTGCACCAGCCGGATGGGCCAAATGCTCTCAGCCCAACAAGCAGAGGGGAACCAACACGGGCGGGCCTGGGTGCCACATGCGTCCCAAATAGCAAGCTGCATGGAGGCGAATGGCCAAAGGTGGTCGGGCCACGCCTGCCCAAAGAAGGTGGCAAAGAATGAGTGGTCTGGGTGGTACGCCCACCTCAGAGCCCATGCGTCAAGATGCGGCACTGGGGCAGCTATGGCCGCCAAGGCCCAGCTCATACCGCCTAACTCCCCGCGCACCTACATGGGTCAGGTCGAGCAGTCCAGTTGCGGCTAGCATCTGCCTCCCCCGTGCGGTGGCTATTATCCGCCACCCACGTGCGCTGGTCTGTTTTCCTTTTTCCTATTTTTCAGCAGTTTTCTCCTAGGCTATTTCCCTTTGGGGATTTGGCCTAATGTGAAAGTTTGCTTTTATAATTTTTAATTTAAATATTATTTAGAATATATTAGTTCACAATTAACATATAATAAATGTGTATTCAAATTCCCATTTATTCGAAAATACTTTTCCGGTCTTTTCCTTTATTCCTTCTTCGAACAACTTAGGATCTCTCCGCTGAACAATTCCGACTTTCTCTTTCTCTACTATGATTCCATCCTACAAATGATCGCTCTCATCATACCCTTAAGTGTATCCCCTCACGGCTCGAGAATGCTCTAGACATGATCTATATCAATGATCGACAGAGGGACCAGGGATGCCCATGTGACCCCTATGCACTCCATATGACAATGTCGTTTGAACCGTAAAATGTAGATTCCAATTTCCCTTTATTTCTTGATGTGACTTGTCCGAGATACGATCATTGGTATCGCATACCCTGTTCAATCTTGTTACCAACAAGTTCTGTTTTACTTGTTACCGTGGTATTACATCCCCGTGACCGAGTCACATGTTGCAACATTTATGGTTGTAATCTTACCAAGTCAGCCATATTTATCTTACCCGTCACGTGGGTGAACAAATCTCGATCTTGTAGTCACATGTCATCTATTGTTCCTTTGGAATACTCAACATACACCTTTATGATCACGTATTACCAGATGACGTTTGATGTAGTTAAAGTAGCCTCGGGAAACAGTGAGTAATATGAACTCACGGTCTAAAGAAAAGGAGACTAGATTTTAGATATTGCAACAATGAACTATATGACTTGATCGTGTCACAATCTTTCGAGGAATGTCCATCACATCATTCACCAATGATATGACCTCGTTGTCAATTGGCATAAATGCCCATTATCTTGAAACCTAGGTCATCCTCATGACCAATGAACTAGTATGAATAGAGGCTACTAGGGACTTGGTTAGTTTCATACCACATATGTACCAATGTTTCTAGTTGATACAGTTATAGCATAATATAAAACTATTATAAACTAATTGAGATATGACAATAAAACCTATTTATTATTTGCCTCTAGGGCATATCTCTTTCATGTACTTACTAACATACACCCAACGGTAATTGCCTCTCTAGTCCCAAAGACAAATATTACATGGTTGACTTCACATAATATCTAGAGAGAAAACCAACACATAATCATAAGCCAAAGTTATACATCATCTTTATTTCACATCATAATATTGATAGGGTTTCTCCATCTCCCCAATAACAGGTGTTAGAGGTGACGAAACTTCGGGAATCGCGATGGAATCGTGAGGGGGAGAGGGAGGATGAAATCCAAGTGAACTCATATGAAGAACGATGAACGCAACACACACGATGCACAAAGCAACCTATAGCTCACGCTGGCAGCTACCGGTCCGACACAATCCCTAGGATCGGTGGCGGGAAAGGATTCTCTCTCTAACCAACATGGCGAGATGGGAAGCTCGGTGAGATTTTGACAACTTGGAGAAGGGACACCAACTCCAAGGCCTTGTACAACTTGAATGCTCAAAGGAAAAATCCAAGAGGTTGGTGACGATAGTTAGTCCCCTTGATTAAGGGGATGAGGCAAAACTAGAGATTCCACAAGGGGTTGTATTTAGTCTATCATATATGCCTAAGGGATACAATCAGGGTGGGGGCTCTATATATAGGCCAGCCACTAAAATAAAGGTAATCTGGGCATAAAGGGAAATATTGGAGGGTTACATGAGTTATGGCTCGAGCTGGTGTGCGCAGGCACTATGATGACCGGTAGTACCGGACATGCGTCTAGTAGTACTGGGTTTCTCCTATCGTTGTTGGATCGGGGCGGTAGCTCCAGGCTTCGGCTATGGTCGTGCTCTAGGTGTGGTAGTACCGCTGGCCACCTCCGGTAGTACCGCTTGCGGCGGTAGTGCCACCCCTCTGGTACCGGAGGGATCTGAGGGCTTCTGCTCGAAGTTTCTGGTCCATGGGGTAGTACTGATGTTGTCGGGCGGTAGTACCACTAGGCCGGTAGTACCACTGGTTGCTCCACACGGTTGCCGGTAGGTTCGGATGATATTGCCTCGCTCCGCTGGTTCATGTCTTCATACCTGAGGATGCACAGTGTAGAGGCATGAATTAGCAAAATATTCAAGGGTGTATCGAAGTCACACGAGGAGAGGAGAGAGTTAGCCTTATCTTGTAGGAGTTTGGCTTGAGCACGCGTCATTGGTCCACTTGGGGGACTTGGTGGTGAGGATGTAGGGACATCCGTAGGACGGGCAGCATCAGCTCCCCCCTTGGGAAAGATTCATCATCGACTCTTCATCCTCATCATCTCCATGGAATGGAGATAGGTCCTTCAGATTGAACGTCTTTCTCACGAGATACATTGATGTCGAGATGTCGATGATGTAGGAATTGTTATTGATCTTCTTGAGGACCTTGAAGGGGTCGTCTCCTCTTGGCTTGAGCTTGGAATCGCGTTTTTTGGGGAAGTGGTCCTTGCTTAGGTGTATCCACACGAGGTCACCTTCTTCGAATATCATCTCTTTCTTGGTCTTGTTTAGCCTTGATGCTTGTCAAAGAACTTGTTGCTCGATAGTAGCTCTTGTGTCTTCATGGAGTTTATTCATTGCTTGAGCGTGCTTCTCGATGTCCATGTTGGTGCGCTCGTGAAGAGGAAGCGGTAGAATGGCGAGCGTGGTAAGGGGCTCGAATCCATAGACAATCATGAATGGACTCTTCATCATCGTGGAGTGGACTAAGTCAGATCCCTTCAAACCTTTATTCTTCATCAGAAACTCGATCCGCCTCTTGGTGTGGATCAAGTCTTCAGACAGAGTTGACGCCTCTGCATCCCAAGATTCTTGGTGGGTTGCGGCACCGTCAACAAAAACTGGCAGACTTTCTGGCTTGCTGGGAGCCGGGTTATATATCCTTATGATAAAAGAAGGTGGTTGGCCATCTCTTCACTAGCTCTCTAGCTATGACCTTGGGGTAGACTCGGTCTCCCCTAAGGACTAGGCTAAGAGTTCCGGTATTGTATGGAACACCGGTAGTGATGGAATTTTTCCGGGTACCAAAGTAGTACTGGAATAAAAGAAGACTCGGTTTAATTCCAAGATAACCCTCACAAAGAGAGACATGGGAACTAAGCTCTAGAATGGAATTTGGGGGAGATTATGGAGCTAGACGATGTAGTGAGAGAAGCTCAATCCGCGATCCAGATGGGTCCCAAAGTGAACCCGTTCATTTTTGCGAGGGGCGGGGAGAAGTTCGCCATACTGATCGGCCACTCGCTAGCGCGGAGAAGTCCTTCCTCCTATGTGGCTTGAAGCTTCTCATCATATAATACGCACGGGATCCAGACCTCGTGGTACTTATTATCTTTTGCCGCTGATGATGCCACAACATTGGAGCTCGATGCGTCGGCCATATCGATTGACTGACCTTAGATGGGCGGCGCTAGAGGATTCGAGGGTGGAGAGGGAGAGGAATATGAGGGGAGTAGGGTTTTCTCGTGGAGAGGGAAGAGTGAGGGCACAGGTGGAAGAAAATGAGGATATTTGTTCCTTATAAACCTATCTGCGCCAAGATTAGTGCATGACACGCGAAATTAGCGCCACGCGTCGCAGAACAAGAAGGGAAACTTCCTCGTGAAGGCTCTACTGCCTCAATTTCTGCACTCTCATTGAAACGCGCCTCGGTTCCATGCGGTGCAGACCCACCAACGGTCACACTGATAGAATATTTGTAAGTGACAAGACAAGACCTAAAAAGTTGTCAGGTTACACCACCGACCAAATTCCGGCTTAGTTTGAAATTGAGCAGGAAAAGAATGATGAGATATCAACATGTCCGACTTATTTTGAGACTCGGATCCTATTTTTGTTTTGGAGTTTCAGAAACCCTTCAAGATTCTACAGCAGAAGAAGAATCAAGCTAGATGATGAAATCCGACTTTGATCTTGGAGGCTTCCGGGGGCTATTGTTGGGGATATACTTTCCAGGTATACCCATTGTGACTCACTGACCAGGGTGGCCCACTTCGGGTTAGAGATATGCTTCCCGAGTGGCCCAATCAGGGAGAGAAGTTGGAAGCCCATCCAGCTATAGGAAGGCCTAGAAGACTTAGCGACTTAGGCATGTAGGAATACTTGTAGTCCAAGATGTACTATGTAACCGACTCTATATCGTAGCCGGGTAGGACTCTCTTATAACCCTAGGACTGGATGACTATATAAGCCATCCTAGGGATCAGCCTTTAGGGCATCGACAATCAACCTCAACTCGCACAGGAGAAGCCTCTCTTACAATTTGTATTTCTAGCTCTGCCGTTATATTGGATTGCTAGCAGGAGTAGGATCCGTCCACCGTAGGCGGATTCAAACCTGGGTAAGCTTGTGTGATGACCGTCCCGGAACACCGTACATTTTCACACCCCATATCTTTCCATTCCTCGAGGACCCCCTCATGGCGTACTTGTCCTCAATCTGACGACAACTGGACTTGCAGCAGTAGTTCGAGAATTGAGGCCTACGATATGATCAAAAGCCTCAAAAGTATGTTCCAAGCTCAGGCAAATATTGAGAGGTATCATGTCTCTCAGGCTTTGTTGGGCTGCAAGCTCAAAGATGGCGATCCGATGAGTCCGCATGTGATCAAGACGGTTAGTTACATGCAGTCTCTGGAAAGGCTGGGCTACCCCATTAGCGAAGAGTTCACTGCGTACATAATTCTAAACTCTCTTCCTAGTGCATATGGTCAGTTCATATCGGACTACCACATTCATGGTATGGATAAGAAGCTCACTAAATTACATGGGATGCTCAAGCAGGCAGAGGCGGATCTCAAGAAAGGCGCCAGTCAAGTATTGATGGTGCAGAATAAGGCTAAGTTCATGAAAAGTTCTTGGACTAGGAAGAAGAAGGCAAAGTTAGGAGGCAAGGCTCAGGACCCGATTCCAAGCGCTTCCTCAAGGACTAAGCCATCTCCTTCAATCGGATCCACCTCCTTCTATTGGAAGGCAGATGGCCACTCGAAGAGGAATTACAACAAGTACTTGGCTGACAAAGCCAAGAGTGGAGGTGGGACTTCTGACTCAGGTACGCTTGTTTGCAATGTTATAGACAGTTATCTTGCTGATGCACCTAATAGTTCTTGGGTATATGATACCAAATTAGTGATTCACATCTGCAACTCCTTGCAGGGACTGGTAAGAACTAGGAGCATGGCGAGAGGCAAGGTTGACATTCGAGTCGACAACAAGGCGAGAGTCGCTGCGCTGGAAGTCGGCACGATGCAACTTCATTTACCTTCCGGATTTTTAATGGAGCTGAATAACTGTTATTATGTTCTAGTGCTTAGTCGAAACAATATTTATGCCTCATGTTTGATGAGACAAGGCTATGAGTCTAATATTAAGAATAATGGTTGTTCTTTGTATTTGAATGATATGTTTCATAGCTTTGCACCCGTCCAGGATGGGTTATTTGTTTTGAATCTTGATGGTGAGTCGGTTTATAACATAAATGTGAAAAGGTTGAAACCAAATGATCTGAATATGACTTACTTTTGGCACTATCGGCTTAGTCATATAAGTCAGAAACGCATGAAGAAGATCCATGATGATGGAGTCCTAACTTCATTCGACTTGGAATCGTTCGAGGCATGTGAATCTTGCCTACTCGGCAAAATGACCAAGAGACCTTTTGCAAAAATTTGTGACACGTTGTCCGACTTATTGAGACTAGTACATAGTGATGTACGTGGCCCGATGAGAACGATAGCCATATGTGGTGATGAGTACTTTATTACCTTCACTGATGATTTGAATATCTATGGATATATCTACTTTATGAAACATAAGTCAAAAGCCTTTGAAAAGTTCAAGAAATTCTAGAATGAGGTACAGAATCAACTCGACAAGAAAGTAAGGTTTCTTCGGTCGGACCGAGGAGGTGAGTACATGAGCCATGAGTTTGATGACCATCTAAAGAGTTGTGGAATAGTTCCTCAGCTCACTCCGCCGGGAACACCGTAGAGAAACAGTGTGTCAGAAAGGCGGAATCGGACCTTGTTAGACATGGTACAATCAATGATGAGTTAGACGGATGTGCCTTTATCATTTTGGGGTTACTTTCTAGAAACTGAAGTGTTCACACTAAACAGAGTACCATCAAAGTTGGTAGAGAAGACACCGTATGAGATGTGGACTGGCAAGAAGTCGAGTCTGTCTTTTCTTAAGATTTGGGGCTGTGAAGCTTTTGTCAAGAGACTTCAGTCGGACAAGCTCACGGCCAAGTCGAATAAGTGTATTTTCGTGGGGTATCCGGGAAACCTTGGGTTACTACTTCTACAACCGAGAAGAGGGCAAAGTGTTTGTTTCTCGGAACGGTGTCTTCCATGAGAAAGAGTTTCTCAGTCGGGGAGTATGGTGCAACTCGAAGAAATTCAAGAGGAACCGGCCAGTAGCAAGTCGCCAAAATCCTTGGAGGTTCAGACGGTGATGGTAGCTGAGGCATTAGCTGCACGAACATTTTGAAGATCTGCTAGATTGTGAAGTATTCAATATGTGTTATTGTTGGACAATGATGAGACGACAACTTATTCAGAAGCGTTGGTGTGATCCAATTTTGAGTTATGGCTTGGAGCCATGAGATCCGAGTTAAAGTCCATGGATGAAAATCAAGTTTAGGACTTGGTTGATCTGCCAGATGGTGCAAGACCCGTTGAGTGCAAATGGGTCTTTAAAAAGAAAAATGATATGGATGGACATATTTCTGTCTATAAAGCACGGCTTGTCATGAAGGGATTCCGACAAGTTCAAGGAGTTGACTATGATGAAACTTTATCACCCGTAGCGATGCTTAAGTCAGTTTGGATCATGTTACGTATAGCAGCCTATTTCGACTATGAGATATGGCAGATGGATGTCAGGATGGCTTTCCTTAATGGAAATTTATCTGAGGACGTGTATATGATACAACCCGAGGGTTTTGTCGGTACGGCTAAAACTTACAAGGTATGCAAACTTTAAAAATCAATTTATGGGTTGAAACAAGCATCTCGGAGTTAGAATATTCGCTTTGATGAGGTAGTCAAATCATTTGGCTTCATCAAGAGTGATCATGATTCTTTTTTATACAAGAAGTTTAGTGGGAGCAAAGTGAATTTTGTGATCTTATATGTGGATGACATATTACTGATTGGAAATGATGTCCAAATGTTACAAGAAACCAAGGAATCATTGGAAAAGAGTTTTCAATGAAAGAATTTGGTGAGGAAACTTACATTCTAGGAATCGGGATCTATAGAGATAGATCAAGCCAACTCGTTGGATTGAGTTAGAGTACACATTTGGACAAAGTGTTGAAAAAGTTCAACATGGAATCGTCTAATAAGGGGTTCTTAACGATGTCCCATGGTGTAAAACTTAGCAAGACTTAGTGACGAGGGGTAACCTCGGCAATGTCCATGGTGAAGGATTTAGGGTTTCGCAGAAAAGAGAATGTTGGGGATTTTGTCGGATGTCAGGGAAACGATAGAGTCAAAGTCGCCTAAATATTAGGAAATCGCACTATTACAAGTTGCCTGGGAGTTTTTTGGTACCCTCGCTTGGGCTTCTCCTGTCCTATATATAATAGGCCGGGTCTCAAAGTTGTATGCGGATAGGTTTTACATACACATAATTACAATACCAACACAATGTCGGTTCATAATTTCTTTCCTAATACAATCAAAGTCTTTGTCGGTTGCTTCCTTGGGCTATCATCTGAGATCTTCATGGGTCGGAAGCCTTTTACCCAGCATAGGGTAACAAATCATAAGCATCTGAGTAATCATACATATGTCACTTAGTGTCCTATGACGACTGATGAGCGAAGTCGAATGAGTGTGATTCTGTATGCTTCAACAGTTAGATCCATCATGTATGCTATGATTTGTACAAGGTCGGATGTTTCCTATGCTCTAAGTGTTGTGAGCAGATATCTGGCTGACCCTAGAGAAATCCACTAGGCAGTGGCTAGAAATATCCTTAAGTACTTGAGAAGGACTAAGGATATGTTCCTAGTTTACGGAGGTGAGGTTGAGCTCAGTGTAAAGGGCTACACAGATATGAGTTATCTCACTGACTCGGATGATTCTCATTCACAATACGGATACGTGTTTGTGATAAACATAGGGACTGTGAGCTGGAAGAGTTCCAAGCAAGAGACTATGTCTACATCTATGACAGAAGCTGAGTATATTGCCGCCTCGGAGGTGGCAAAGGAAGCCTTTTGGCTGAGGAACTTCCTCATGGATCTTGGTGTGGTTCAAGGCTCGTCCAATCCGTTAGGCGTGTATTGTGACAATGATGGTGCTATTGCACGAGCCAATGAACCTATACAATAACAGAAGAACAAAAATATACTAATGTGTTACCTTATGGTTCGATAGTTTGTCGATCAAGGTGATATTAGGTTATGCAAGGTACGCACGGATGCAAACATTGCAGATCCACTGATAAAGCTGCTACCATAGCTGAAGCATGAGACGCACCTGAGAGCTATGGGCATTAGATGCCTAGACATGTGATGTCAGAAGATTGACTCTAGTGCAAGTGTGAGACTATTGGGAATATGCCCTAGAGGCAATCGTGTATGATGTTATTCTCGAGTTATTCATAAAGTTGTTATATTGTCCCTGTATGAACTTCTGATACGTATCATTGAATGTGATTCGGTTGTGGAACTATATATTCATGTTGTCCATAATAAATTTTCTTCGTCACTAAGGTTGTGCTGGACACACAATTTAGACTAATGTGAAAGTCGGCTAATGACTCGGTTCCACTTGTCATGGGCATGGTGATGCTCTTCCGACTTACACGAGTTTGGCTGAAGATTTTAGCGAGTCATATTGACCCATATTGAGATACAACGAACAAGTCGTCATTTGTATGTATTAATCAATGTAATCCTTAGACCTGGGGTTATTGCATAATCTGAGTTGTGGATCACCGACTTAGGTTCTATCAAATGTTGTTCCATCAAAGTGCAGTTATATAGGCAGAGTTCAGGTCGGCAGAGAATCAAGCTGCGAGATGTGGATGACCAAGATGGGATTTTTCCCCTCTGACTGGAGAGATATTCTTTGAGCCCTCTCAAAAGATATGATTCGAAAAGTATGGTCATGCATGTTAACCGAGGCGTCCATGAAGGGTTTCGCAGCATAGTAAATCAAAATTTTCTACGGAAGCGAACAGGGGAAAGCCAAGATCTAATCTAGGAGATGCAAACAACGAGAGAGATTGGATTAGATCTTCATACCCTTGAAGATTCGCGACATGAACGCTCATTTAACGTGGGTGATGTAGTCGCACTCGCTTCTCCTCCTCGCGATCCGATCCGATCTAGCACCACAAGTGGCGGTGCCTCCGTGAGATGCACACGCGGCACCTCGACGCCTCCTCCTTCCTCGGACCAGCAAGTATGGTGGAGAGATAGATTGATCTACAACACGACGGGCGTGGTGTATATGGTGGAGAATTTCTGCAGCAGGCTTCGCCACAAACAAATGGGAGGGAGAGAGGAAGGCAGCAGGGCTACTAGGGTTTGGAGGAAGGTGTGTAGGTGTGGAAGGGGGCGCACCAGCCCTCTATATATAGAGGGGGGGTGCAGCCAGCCCTTGCCCATCCTCCAAGCCTATCTCTAGTTTAAACGATTTAAACTTATCCCTTATCTAGAAACCCTATCTCTAGTTTAAACGAGTTTAAACTTATCTAGGATCGGCTGGGCCCTATGGGGCCTTGTGCCCTGGCCCAATGCGGCCAGGACACTCCCTCATAGGCCCATGCCCCTCCGGAAGGTGGGACCATGTTGTCCCCTTCCTAAGGTTCTAGAAGCTTCCAAGACAATACCGATTAATCCGAACAATTCAACTCCAAAACTGCACCGCTTTATATGAATCTTATTCTCCGAACCTCTCGTGATGTCCCGGATCCCATCGGAGACCAACAAAAATTCATAAACCAAGTATCCAATCTATCCTAGCCGAGACACGTTATGTGTCACCGCGGTTCGAGAATATGCGTATGATCTTCTATCAATAATCAACAGTGGGTGCAGGCACCCATATTGACTCCTACACATTCATCGATGATCATATCGGATGAACCATGATGCCAGGATTCAATCAATCCCATATATATATTCCCTTCGCCTCGCGATATTTTACTTGCCCGAGATTCGATCGTCTTACCGTCATACCTAGTTCAATCTCGCTCACAAGTACTTTTACTCGCTTCAGAATCCGATATCACTTTGTGATTAACTCCTTAACCACATGCTTGCAAGCGTGTTGATATCGACACGAGTGGGCCCAAGTATATCTCTCCGACTTGGGAGGGACAAATCCCATCTCGATACATACAACCCAATGATACTTTCCGATCACCGAGAGACACCTTTATGATCACCCTCTCATAGGATGATGTTTGATGGCCTCAAAGCTTTCTTCCGATACTGTGGAGTTGTATTATCTCATGGTCTAAGGAATACAATATTTGACATAGGAAAAGCTTCGCAAAGATGAACACAATGACACGATCTAATTGCTTTTTTAGTTTGGTCATTCCATCATATCATTCTCCCAATGATATGATCTCATTATCAATTGACAACTCATGTCTATGGTTAGGAAACCTTAACCATCATTGATCAATGAGCTAGTCCATAGAGGCGATTAGGGACACGGTGTTGTTCACAAACCACACAAGTATTAATGTTTCCGCTAATACAATTCTAGCATGGAATATAAACTTTATCATGAACAAGAATTATAATAATAACATCTTTATTATTGCCTCTAGGGCATAATTCCAACAGTCTCCCACTTGCACTAGAGTCAATAATCTAGTTTACATTTGGCAACAATCTCACACCCATGGCAATCGAGGTGCTGATCATGTTTTACACGTGGAAGAGGTTTAGTCAATGGATCCGCGACATTCAGATCTGTATGTACTTTGCTGATCTTCAGATCTCCATCCGCTATATAATCTCGGATTATATGAAACTTATGTTGATATGCTTGGTCTTTGGATGATATCTTGGTTCCTTAGCGAGTGCTATGGCGCCGTGTTGTCACACAATATCTCCAGTGGGTCCAATGCACTTGAACCACGCCAAGCTCAATGATGAAGTTTCGATCCAAACTCCTTCACTTGATGCTTCTCAGCAGCCATGTATTCCGCTTTCATCAGAGATCCCGCGATCACGCTTTGTTTGCAGCTTCTCCAGCTCACAGCTCCTCCATTCAAAATATACACGTATCCTGTCTGAGATTTACAATCATCCTTGTCGGTGTCGAAACTAGCATCGACGTAACCTTTTACGACGAGCTGTTCATCACCCCCATAGACTAAGAACATTTCTTTAGTCCTATTTAGGTACCTTAGGATGTTCTTCACGGCTGTCCAAAGGTTCCACTCTGGATCACTTTGATATATGCTCAAACTAAGAGCATTGGACACATCCGTCTAGTACAAAGATGGCATACATGATGGAACCTATGGCCGAGGCATAAGGCACTTTGCTCATAGCTTCCCTATCATTTCATCAGAGCTGGACACCGAGCCTTGCTCAATATCTTCCCTAACAACATAGGCACCGAACCTTTCAATGCCTTATCCATTCTGAACCTTTTCGAACTTTGTCTAGGTATGTACCGCTTAAAGCTATCGAGCGCCTTTGTCTATCTCTATAGATCTTGATGCCCAATATATAAGCAGCTTCACCTAGGTCTTTCATTGAAAAACACTTGTTCAAATAACTCTTCACATCGTTAATCATGTTGATGTCATTTCCAATAATCAATATGTCATCCACATATAGTACCAGAAACGTCACCGAGCTCCCACTCACTTTCTTGTAGATGCAAGCTTCATAGCAATTTGGAACAAATCCAAAGCTCTTGATCACTTGATCAAAATGAAGGTTCCAACTCCGAGATGCTTGCTTCAGTCCATAAATGGAACGCTGAAGTTTGCATACTTTATCAGCATCCTTAGGATCGACAAAACCTTCGGGTTGCATCATATACAACTCTTCATCAATGTTGCCATTGAGGAAAGCGTCTTGACATCCATTTGCCATATTTCATAATCATGAAACGCAGCAATTGCTAATAAAATCTGAATTGACTTAAACATCGCTACGGGAGAGAAAGTCTCATCGTAGTCAACACCTTGAACTTGTCAAAAACCTTTCGCAACAAGCCGTGCTTTATAGACGGTAACATTACCATCCGCGTCCGTTTTCTTCTTGAAAATCCATTTGCACTCAACGGCCTTTCGGTCGCTAGGAGGGTCCACCAAAGTCCATACTTGGTTTTCGCCATGGATCCCAATTCAGATTTCATGGCTTCTAGCCATTTCTCGTAGTCCGGGCTCATCATCGCTTCCTCATAGTTCGAGGTTCTTGTCTTCTACTAACAAGATAGTCAAGACAGGTTGCCGTACCACTCGGAGGGGCACGCGACCTTGTCGACCGCGCGACGTTCAAGAGCAGATCGTCCAAGCTTCATGATCCTTGTCATTAGCTTCCTCTATTGTTGGTGCAAAGTGCATCGAACAATTTCAGGTGGCGCTACTCTCCAATTCAAGAGAAGGTTCAATAACCTCGCTAGCTCTACTTTCCTCCCACTCACTTCTTTCGAGAGAAACTCCTTCTCAAGAAAGGAACCGCTTTGCATAAACACTTTGCCTTCGGTTCTGTGATAGAAGGTATACCCAATAGTTTCCTTAGGGTATCCTATGAAGACGCATTTCTCCGCTTTGGGTTCGAGCTTGTCCGCATCAACTTCTTGACGAAGCTTCGCATCCCCAAACTTTAAGAAACGACAACTTAGGTTTAGCACCAAACCATAGTTCATACGGTGTCGCCTCAACGGATTTAGATGGAGCCCTATTTAAAGTGAATGCAGCGTTTCTAATGCATAACCCCAAAATGATAACGCAAATCAAGAAGAGACATCATCGATCGGACCATATCTAACAGGGTTCGATTCGGCTCGAGACACACCATTGTGCCAGGTGTTCCGGTGGCGTGAGTTGTGAAACGATTCCACTTGCTTTGAGATGCGTGAGAAAATCATAACTCAAATATTCGCCCCCACGATCGGATCGTAGAAACTTAATCTTTCTGTTATGATGGTTCTCTACTTCATTCTGAAATTCTTTGAACTTTTCAAACGTTTCAGATTTATGTTTCATTAAATAGATATACCCATATCTACTTAAGTCATCGGTAAAAGTGAGAAAATAGCGATATCCACCGCAAGGCCGAAACACTCATCGGTCCGCATACATCGGTATGTATGATTTCCAACAAGTCCGTTGCTCGCTCCATCATACCGAGAACGGGTTTTGATCATCTTGCCCATGAGGCATGGTTCGCATGTGTGAAATGATTCAAAATCAAGAGACTCCAAAAGTCCATCAGAATGGAGTTTCTTCATGCGCTTTACACCAATATGACCTAGACGACAGTGCCACAAATAAGTAGTATTATCACTATCTACTTTGCATCTCTTAGCCTCAATGTTATGGATGTGTGTTTCATCCCTTTCGAGATTTAGAAGAAATAAACCATTCACAATAGGTGCATGACCATAAAATATGTTACTCATATAAATAGAACAACCATTATTCTCCGATTTAAATGAATAACCGCCTTGCAATAAACACGATCCAGAATAATGTTCATGCTCAACGCAGTACATAATAACATTTATTAAGGTTTAAAACTAATCCGAAGGTAAAACTAAGGAGAGCGTGCCGACGCCATTACATCAACTCTTGATCCGCCAACGCCAAGATCGTCACCTCATCCCTCGCAAGCTGCTTATTCCGTAGCTCCTGCTTCGAGTTACAAATATTAGCAATCAACCAAGATCAAATACCTGTGCACTACAACGAGGGCTAGTAAGGAAAACATCAATAACATGTATATCAAATATACCTTTGATGGTGCCAGCCTTCTTGTCCGCTAAGTACTTCGGACGATTTGCGCCCATGACCCTTGTCCTTGCAATAGAAGCACTCAAGGTCCGGCTTAGGACCAGACTTGAGCTTCTTCTTAGCAGGGCAACGCTTGTCCCGCTTTTTCTTGAAGGGTTTTTTGCACCTTACCTTTCTTAAAGGAGGGCTTGTTGACCATCAACACATGATTATCCTTCTTGATGTCCACCTCCAGCCTTCACTTTGCGAAGAGCTCGGTGATCGTATCGATGGAACCAATCTGATTATGAGTCACTACAAAACTTTTGTAGCTGGGAGGAGTGATTGCGAATCCTGTCAATCTTGAGCTCCTCCGAATCTTGTAGTCCGCTTGCTCAAGGCGTTGAGTGTAGCCCGACATCTTAATGGCGTGCTCACTAACGGAACTCCTTCCTCCATCTTGCGCTTAAAGAACTTCGGAGATCTCATATCTCTCTAACGGGCCTGAGTCTGAAACATGGTTTTCAGCTCTTCGAGAATCTCAAAGGGCCCGGGATAGTTTTCAAAACGATTTTGAAGTTCCGGTTCCATAGCAAACAACATGGTGCTCTTAATCACACCATAATCATCTTTGCACGACTGATGGACAGCTTTCTCATCAGCCGGCGCAGTTGCAGCAGGGGGGTTACCTAACGCTTTCTCAAGGACATAGTCCTTTTCTCCGCCAGACAGAATGATTCTTAGATTGCGGAACCAGTTGGTGAAGTTAGACCCATTGTTTCTAAGCTTTTCTTTCTTAGCAAAAACGTTGAAGTTGAAGTTGGACTTGGCCATGTGATCTACAGTATTTGCAAGTACAATTTAGACTATGTTCATGATAAATAGTTCAACTTAATCAAATTACTAGATGAACTCCCACTAAATTCAACATCCCTCAAGTTGTTTAGTGAACATGATCCAAATTCACCACACCTAATCCGATCTTCACGAGAAGAGATGTGGCTTCAATGGTGGACAACGAAGTGTCGATCATATCATTCATATGACTCATGCTTAACCTTTCGGTTCATGTGTTCCGAGGCCATGTTTGTACATGCTAGGCTCGTCAAGTCAAACCCAAGTATTTCCGCGTGTGCAAAACTGGCTTGCACCCGTTGTATGTGAGCGTAGAGTCCATAGCACCCGATCATCACGCGATGCTTGGACACGACGAACTTTCGCAACGGTGCATACATGGGGAGAACACAGTTTTATCTTGATCTTTAAGTGAGGAATCATCTTATAATGCTACCGTCGCGATCTAAGCATAATAAGATACATAAAAGGATAAACATCACATGCATATAACTTTATGCGACATGGTATAGCCAATCTTCGCGCAATGATCTCCATCTTGTGCGTTCCGGCATGATCTCCATCACTCCACCATGATTGCCTCCACCACGAATAGCAACTACAACTATTGCTAACTACTTAGCGATAAAGTAAAGCTATTACATGGCGTATAAGAAGTTGACTCGCAGGTCATACACAATTATAAAGACAACCATATGGCTCCTGCCGGTTGTGTACTCATTGACATGCAAGTCGTGAAACATTACAAAACATGATCATCGCATACATTATACACATCACATCTTGGGCCATACCATAAAACACTCCCTGCAAAAACAAGTTAGACGCCTCTACTTTGTTGTTGCATGTTTTACGTGGCTTATGGGAGTAGATGCTAAGAACGATTCTTACCTACGGAAAGCCACAATGGTGATATTATGGTTGCCAAACTCCGGTGTTAATCCCATGACAACTATAGTGAGAGAAACTGACATCCACCAGCCGCATGTATGGTACAAGCCACACGTCAAGTGCGGAGCCGGTCTCGCGAACGACGTCGCGTAAGGTTGGCCTGGACCGCTTCAATCTCACTATCCCGCGCCATAAGAAGAACACAAACAAGAGGCTTGCAACAGAAAACATCAACGCCCGCAACAACCATGTTGCGTTCTACTCGTGAAACACATCTACGCATAGATCTAGCTCTGATACCATCAAGGGTTTCAGCATAGTAAATCAAAATTTTCTACGAAGCTTAACAGGGAAAGCCAAGATCTAATCTAGGAGATGCAAACAACGAGAGAGATTAGATCTTCATACCCTTGAAGATTCGTGATGAACGCCTGGTTAACGTGGGTGATGTAGTCGTACTCGCTTCTCCTCCTCGCGATCCGATCCGATCTAGCACCACAAGTGGCGGTGCCTCCGTGAGATGCACACGTGCGGCACCTCGACGTCTCCTCCTTCCTCGGACCAGCAAGTATGGTGGAGAGATAGATTGGATCTACAACACGACGGCGTGGTGTATATGGTGGAGAATTTCTGCAGCAGGGCTTCGCCTACAAACAAATGGGAGGGAGAGGAAGGCAGAGGCTACTAGGGTTTGGAGGAAGGTGTGTAGGTGTGGAAGGGGCGCACCAGCCCTCTATATAGAGGGGGGTGCGCCATCCCTGCCCATCCTCCAAGCCTATCTCTAGTTTAAACGATTTAAACTTATCCCTTATCTAGAAACCCTATCTCTAGTTTAAACGAGTTTAAACTTATCTAGGATCGGCTAGGCCCTATGGGGCCTTGTGCCCCTGGCCCAATGCGGCCAGGACACTCCCTCATAGTCCCATGCCCCTCCCGGAAGGTGGGACCACGTTGGCCCCTTCCGAAGGTTCTAGAAGCTTCGGTACAATACCGATTAATCCGAACAATTCAACTCCAAAACTGCACCGCTTATATGAATCTTATTCTCCGGACCACTCCGAACCTCTCGTGATGTCCCGGATCCCATCCGAGACCAACAAAAATTCATAAACCAAGTATCCAATCTATCCTAGCCGAGACACGTTATGTGTGACCTCGGGTTCGAGAATATGCAGACATGATCTTCTATCAATAATCAACAACGGGGTCTGGGCACCCATATTGACTCCTACACATTCATCGATGATCATATCGGATGAACCACGATGCCAGGATTCAATCAATCCCATATATATATTCCCTTCGTCTCGCGATATTTTACTTGCCCGAGATTCGATCGTCATCGCCATACCTAGTTCAATCTCGCTCACAGCAAAGTACTTTACTCGCTCCGTAATCCGATATCACTTTGTGATTAACTCCTTAACCACATGCTTGCAAGCGTGTTGATATCGACACCGAGTGGGCCCAAGTATATCTCCGACTTGGGAGGGACAAATCCCATCTCGATACATACAACCCAACAGATACTTTCCGATCACCTGAGAGACACCTTTATGATCACCCTCTCATAGGATGACGTTTGATGGCCTCAAAGCTTTCTTCCGATACCAGGGAGTTGTATTATCTCATGGTCTAAGGAATACAATATTTGACATAGGAAAAGCTTCGCAAAGATGAACACAATGACACGATCTAATTGCTTCGCTTAGTTTGTTCCCATCATATCATTCTCCCAATGATATGATCTCATTATAAATTGACAACTCATGTCTATGGTTAGGAAACCTTAACCATCATTGATCAATGAGCTAGTCCATAGAGGCGTACTAGGGACACGGTGTTGTTCACAAACCACACAAGTATTAATGTTTCCGCTTAATACAATTCTAGCATGGAATATAAACTTTATCATGAACAAGAATTATAATAATAACATCTTTATTATTGCCTCTAGGGCATAATTCCAACAGTCCAACTAAGATTTAGCCGGATGAATCACTTATCTTGGATCAAGAAGAGAGTTGAGCTATTTGAAGGATGATGATTATTTGCCTATAGCTTGACAAGATGTATCGTGAGGCAAAAAGGACTCGGACGAAAGTCGCATTGAAAGGTATGTCGTCATGACTCTTTGGTACTTGGGAGTTGGTACGTTCTACTAGGAGCCACTACAGACTGATCGATTACGAATAAGACTCGAATCGTGTCCGAGTCACCATGAGCCTGTCGGGTCACACACTTAAGAGTAGGAACAAGTTTGGGTTAGACCTGAACAGGAAATTTGTTTGGATTGGACCCAAATTGGACACAGACCGAGTCAGTAAGTTGGACTCGCCGTGACTAATATAGGCCTTTAGTGAATGGGTCACAAGTGAGTGGAGCCCACTTTCACTCCCTATATATACTGGGGCGTAGATGCCCAAGTGGCACGGTTAGGTCATTCCGTGCGTTGGAAACCCTAGTTACATTTCAGTCCAGCCGTCGTACCGGACCTAGCAATCAAGCGCTGGCCCTCCTCCTCGTACGTGTGGATACTGGCAGAGGTGTTGTACGGCCAACACTTCGATGATCGTGGATTAGATTGGATCATAAGGACTGCACTACATCAAGTGACGTGCTACATCGGTTCCACAACCACACGTCTAGTGGTAATCCTCGTGGCTTTCCACCTCGGGTGGATCTTGGGATCACCGCGTAGATTTTTTGTTTTATCTCTATGTGGCCCAACAGGTTCCTCGGAAGGGACCCCATCTGAGGTTCCAGTAACTATTTGTTGAGCTAAGTCAGCTTGACCATCCTTAAAGCGGTTGTCGATTCTATAGCCGAAAACATAGATGAAGTCATTGAAGAAACAGACTCATTGACAAGGGTTTTGAGAGTATGAAAAAATAGATTGTATTTGATGTATGTGGATTGTGTGCTTAATTTCAATCGGTTATCACCCTCACATATGTATGAGGTGTTTGGTCTTTTCGTGTGTTCCAATCTAGGATAGCTATTACACATTTATAACAAGGATTTCTTAGTAGGAAACTAACTCTAAACTAGGAAAAAACTACGTGTGGCTTCGTACTGGTTCGGAACTTCATGCATCTGAGTCTACCCTTATAGAGCTACTTTGACTTCACGTGTTGGAGTAGTTTCTGCTTTGTCTTTGTTGTTTTCGGCTAAATGTTGATCTCATGGGCATAAGTCTTCTCATCTGGCTCCTATCTTCACGCTGCCTCTAGATTGTTTCGGCTTGGCTCATTCTTTGTTGCGCCTCTAGTCGTTTGTCTTCTACCCTTGTTTCTTTCAAGTGGCTTTTAGAATCTTCATATGGTACCTATTAGAAATAATGGGCTAATCTATTTAAGCCCATATGTGATTTCAGATTTAACCCTAAATCTCAAAGCCCATGTGTGTGGAAGCCCATGTGTGATTTGGCTTAAGTTGGTGGCAGCTCACATGTGAGTGGAGTGGGAGCTAAAGTTTAGTCCCACATGGAAACTTGGAGGAGCGTTGCACCACCTTATAAGGTGGAGTGTTTCACCACTTAGTAAAGTGAGTGAGAAGAGGAGAACTACATGCGCACTCTTCCTCCTCTGACGACGTTGCTCGCACGCCCACCCGCTCGTCTTGTCATGACGCACGCGCACGTACCACGGGTTGCGGGAATCTCGCCGAGCCGAGCTTTATTTTTGCTGCTTGGGAAAACTGGTGCGGTTTTGATAGACGTGTCAACATTTAGTAGATTCGGGTCGCTCTCAGATCATGGGATATGTGTGACCAACCCGAACATGCACAACGTGGGCTTGGTCCACGACGTGCCATGTGCGGGTTTCTCGAGCCGCTCTATATAAATGCATGTGCGGCTTCCACCACGGACACACCAAAAACCAATCTAGGGTTTTGCCAGCCTCTCTGCTTGCACCGCCACCGTAGTCTACTTCATCCCGCTTGCCGGCGTGTACCTACGGACGGGAGAGCAGGTCTCCAGAACCACTCGCTTTTGCGATCCTGTATGGGAGATGGCAAATAAGGTTTTTGGGAAGCACTCTGCGCGACTGTTCGAGTTCTTCATCACGGTTCGTCTTCCATCTAAGTTAGGCGGTGCTGCCTATCGTCATATTCGCTGCCGTCTGCTTTGATCAGTCTTCCCCAACATTACTACGGCGACTTCATCGGCGACCTATCAGTACATATACCATGCTCCGATCTGTTGTCATACTACGGCTGTTGTTGCATATGCACTGTTGCTGCTCATGTTGATCAATACATCTAGTATGTTAGAGGTTCACGTGATTGTAGCTATTATTGTTATGATTTATATTCTAGAATTAATCATGGAAATTATGCTTAATAATCCAAAAACCTTATTATAGGCAATTTCCTAAGTTAAACATGGGACACTTGGCTGATGCGATGAAGCCGGGAAAGTTTACCGGTGTTCATTTTAAGAGGTGGCAGTATAAGACCACTATGTGGCTACAAGCTCTGAAAGTATTCGAGGCTAGTGAGGGTTTACCTGAAGTAACTATATCTGAGCAAGATCAGAACAAGTTCAAGGAAACCTATCTTTCCTTTATGGGATGCGTTCTGAGTGTTCTTGACAACAAGCTGTTTGATGTGTACATGCACTTCGAATATGGAAAAGAGCTCTGGGAGGCACCAAACGCTAAGTTCGGTGTAACAAATGCTGGCAGTGAACTATACATCATGGAGAACTTTCATGATTACAGGATGGTTAACAACCATTTTGTAGTCGAACAAGCTCATGAGATACAATGCTTTACCAAGGAGCTTGAAATCCTTAAGTGTATCTTACCCGACAAGTTTCTGGCTGGGTGCATAATTGCAAAGTTGCCTTCTCCATGGAGGAACTTCGCCACAACTCTCAAGCATAAGAGACAAGAGATATCAGTTGAAAACCTGATAGCGTCTCTTGATGTTGAGGAGAAGGCTCGGGCTAAGGACACTACTGAGAAAGGAGGCGAGGGTCAGTCTAGTGCCAACATGGTGCAGAAGAGGACCTTCGGCAAGAACAAAGGGAACTATAAGCCCTCCTTCAACAAGCATGAAAAGACTACAACCTTCAAGAAGAAGAAGAAGAAGCCGAACAAGGCCGATCTAGGTTGCTTTACCTGTGGAGAGCTCGGTCACTTTTCCAAGGACTACCCAGAACATGCAGATCGCAAGGGGAAAAGCGTGAAGACTGTCAACATCGTGACTGCTAGCAACACTGATAGGTATGGTAATTTATTTACAATTCTTTTAGTATTTCAATCACAATGTTCATGGATTGATACGGGTGCTAATGTTCATGAGTGTGATTACATCTCTATGTTCACTTCTTATCAGGTCGCACGGGATTCTTCCGTCCTAATGGGGAATGGATCACATGCTTCTGTTCGTGGTGTTGCCACGGTGGATCTGAAGTTTACTTCCGGAAAAAATCGTGTAGTTGAGGAACGTGCAGCATGTCCCTACTATGAACAAGAATCTCGTTAGTGGCTCCCTTCTATGCAAATATGGGTTTAAGGTTGTTTTAGAGTCTAATAAAGTTGTTGTTTCAAAACATGCACAATTTATTGATAAAGGTTATGAGTTCAGAGGCTTGTTCCGTTTTTTACATTCAGAGTTTTGTAATAAATCTGTGAATCATATTTGTGGCGATGTTAATGATGATACTAGTGTTTGGCATTCTCATTTGTGTCACATTAATTTTGGTTTGATGTCTCGGATGTCCAGCATGAGTTTAATTCTGAATTTCACTATTTCCAAAGGTTCTAAGTGCCATAGTTGTGTGCAATCAAAGCAACCTCGAAAGCCTCACAAGGCTGCCAAAGAGACAAACTTGGCACCTCTAGAACTCATACATTCATATCTATGCGAGATGAATGGTGTGTTGACAAAAGGTGAAAAGAGATACTTCATGACATTGATTGATGATGCGACTAGATACTGCTATGTTTATTTGTTGCGCACTAAAGATGGAGCTTTAGACTACTTTAAAATTTATAAAGTCGAGGTTGAAAATCAACTAGAGAAAGATCCAACGTCTTAGGTCGGATCACGGTGGTGAATATTTTTCTAAAATCATTGACGAATTCTGTAAGGAACATGGCATTATTCATGAGAGGACGCCTCCCTACTCGCCCCAATCAAACAGGGTTGCCGAGAGGAAAAACCGCACGCTGACTGACTTGGTGAATTCCATGTTAGCCACTTCTGGTTTATCAAAGGCATGGTGGGGGAGGCTTTGTTGACTTCATATCATGTCCTGAATAGAGTTCCTAACAAGAATAAAGAAAATACCCCTTATGAGGAGTGGGCTGGGAGAAAACCACCACTTCCGTATTTATGCACTTGGGGGTGTTTGGCGAAGGTCAACATACTGGTTCCCAAGAAACGCAAAGTTGGACCTAAGACAGTGGATTATATCTTTCTAGGATATGCTCCGTGGAGTGTAGGCTATAGATTTTAGTGGTTAAGTCTGAGGTTCCTGATATGCATGTTGATACTATAATAGAATCTCGTGACGCAACATTCTTTGAGAATATGTTTCCTATGAAAGATATGCATAGCACTGCTAGAATTTCTTCTGAAATACTTTATGAATCTAGTGCATCTATTGATAATTTTGAACAACCACATGAGGAAGTCCTAGAGAAGGATGATGATGAACCTCCCACGAGAAGTAAGAGATAGAGGATTGCAAAATCCTTTGGTAATGATTTCATCGTGTAACTTGTGGACGATACTCCTAGATGCATTGCTGAGGCATATGCATCTCCTGATGGAGATGATTGGAAAGAAGCTGTCCAAAATGAGATGGGCTCGATTCTTTCTAATGGAACTTGGGAATTATCATAACGTCTCTATGGATGTAAACCTATGGGTTGTAAGTGGGTGTTCAAGAAAAATCTAAGTCCTGATGGTACTATTGAGAAGTACAAGGCACGACTTGTAGAAAAGGGCTACACATAGAAAGAAGGCGAAGATTACTTTGACACCTACTCAACTGTCGCTAGACTAGCCACCATTCGAGTACTACTTTTCCTGGCTGCCTCTTATGGTCTTCTCGTTCATCAAATGGACGTGAAGACAGCTTTCCTTAATGGAGAGTTGGAAGAGGAGATCTATATGGATAAGCCGGATGGGTTTGTGGTAAAAGGTGAAGAGACAAAGGTGTGCAAGTTGTTAAAATATTTATATGGCCTGAAACAAGCACCTAAGCAATGGCATGAGAAGTTTGATAGAACTCTACTTTCTACTGGCTTTGTCATTAATGAGGCTGATAGGTGTGTGTACTATCACCATGGTGGGGGCAATAGTGTTATAATATGTTTGTACATGGATGATATTCGGATCTTTGGTGAATGTGATAAATGAAGTCAAGTCTTTCCTGTCAAATAGCTTTGGCATGAAAGATCTGGGAGAGGCTGATGTGATTCTGAACATCAAGCTTATTAAGAACGAGAATGAGATTACTTTAACGCAATCTCATTATGTTGAGAAGGTCTTGATCCGTTTTGGCTTTATTGATGGCAAGACTTCTCCAACACCTTATGATCCCAGTTTGACATTGCGAAAGAATAGGAAGGAACCAACAGACCAGTTGAAACATTCACAAATTATTGGTTCTCTCATGTATTTAGCAAGTGCTACAAGACCCGATATCTCTTTTGCTGTGAGCAAGTTGAGTAGGTTCATGTCTAACCCGGTTATTGATCATTGGCATGAACTTGAAAGGGGCATGCACTATCTATGTGGTACAATGAGCTATGAGATTCACTATTTAGGACACCCTACTGTGCTTGAAGGATATAGTGATTCGAACTAGATCTCTGACGTTGATGAACTCTACATCACAAGAGGGTATGTGTTCACCCTTGGAGGTGGTGTAGTGTCATGGAGATCTCGTAGACAAACCATATTGATGAGGTCAATTATGGAAGCAGAACTTACTGCTTTAGACACAGCCACTGTTGAGTCAGAATGGCTGCGGGAGCTCTTGATGGACTTGCCTATGGTTGAAAAACCTGTGCCGACAATCCTTTTGAATTGTGACAACCAAACTATTATTGTCAAAGTGAACAATTCAAAGGATAACACGAAGTCATCAAGACACGTCAAGAGATGTTTGAAATCTGTCAGGAAATTGAGAAACTCTAGAGTAATAACTATTACGTATATTCAAACAGATAAAAACCTGGCAGATCCCTTTACAATGGGACTATCACGAATTGTGATAGAAAATGCATCGAGGGAGATGGGATTGAGACCATGGATGTCACACCATAGTGGTAACCCAACCTATGTGATCGGAGATCCCATGAATTAGGATGTGGGAAGAACAAGCTAGTGGTTTGACTGAAGAGAGTATTCTATAACTCTCTCTATATGAAGATGCATTAACTCTCAAAATCTATAAGGCAGGTTGGCAACATGCCTTAATTTGTTCTGTTGGCTATAACTAGCAAAGATGTCGTCCTACAGGGCATTCTTGAAAGAACACACATATATGAGCTCGACCGTAAACGTCGCGGTCTATGAGACTTGGGTGGTCTCTAGTAAACTCATGAAGAGACCAGGGAGTATGACGCATATGCTCCAACCCGTGGAGTAGGCTACTGGCATCTAGGTACTAGTTATGATTTTGAGTAAACTCTATTGGCACCAAACTTGCAATTCAAGGTTCGTTCATAGTTCAAGTTGCTGATAGACGTAGCTCAAGATTCTAGGCGGAAGTTCAACTTACTCTGCTGAAACACTGGTATATAAACAAGTAGCGAGGATTCGCAAATCTTCAAATGGGCATTTGAGATCTGGTGGGGGATTGTTAGAAATAATGGGCTAATTTTAAGCCCATATGTGATTTCAGATTTTCCCTAAATTTCAAAGCCCATGTGTGTGGAAGCCCATGTGTGATTTGACCTAAGTTGGTGGCAGCTCATATGTGAGTGGAGTGGGAGCTAAAGTTTAGCTCCACATGGAAAGTTGGAGGAGGGTTACACTACCTTATAAGGTGGAGTGCTTCACCACTTAGTAAAGTGAGTGAGAAGAGGAGAACTACACGTGCGCTCCTTCGACGACGACGTCGCTCGTCCGCCCGCCCGTCCGTTTGTCTCGTCACGTCACGACGCGCACGCGCCGCGGGTTGCGGGAATCTCGCCGAGCCGAGCTTTATTTTTGCTGCTTGGGAAAACTGGTGCAGTTTTGACAGATGTGTCAACAGTTAGTAGATTCGGGTCATTCCCGGATCGTGGGCTATCTGTAACCGACCCGAACATGCGCAACGTGGGCTTGGTCCACGACGTGCTCTGTGCGGGGTTCCCGAGCCGCTCTATACAAATACTTGTGCGGCTTCCCCCACGGACATACCGAAAATCAATCTAGGGTTTTGCCAGCCTTTCTGCTTGCACCATCACCGTAGTCTACTCCATCCCGCTTGTCGGCGTGCACCGGCGGACAGGAGAGCAGGTCTCCGGAACCACTCGTCTTTGTGATCCTATACGGAAGAGGGCGAATAAGGTTTTTGGGAAGCGCGTTGCACGACTGCTCGAGTTCTTCATCACGGGTCGTCTTCCATCCAAGTTAGACGGTGCTGCCTATCATCGTCTTTGCCGCCGTCTGCTTTGATCAGTCTTCCCCAATGTTACTATGGCGACTTCACACTACTAGAAAATGGGCCTTTGGTTCGGGCCATTAGTCCCGGCCGTGGCTGGGGCCGGGACTAATGGTCCGAACCAGACGGCCCGAGGAGGCCGAGGCAATATGTCCTGGTCCGTAAGGAGCCATTAGTCCCGGTTTGAGATACAAACCGGGACAAATGGAATCTGGGTCAAGGCAAGAACCTTTAGTCCCGGTTTGTATCTCAAACCGGGACTAATGGCCTGGCCCTATATATATGCACCCAGCCCTCCACTCTCTCCTATTTTTTCCTATGTGAGAGGTGGGTATAACTTTGTGCTAACTTTTTTTCTTCATATGCACTAGAGGTGTTCGGTGAAATGCCTATTAGAGCGATGCCACTTGAGTTCACACAAGACAAAATATGATACGAGCTGCCAGAGCGACACTTAAGGTTTCTCCTCTTTGTTTTGAAGTGTCCTAAAAGGTTAGCAACTATTTTCTCGTTTTGACTGCGCGGTACTAATTTAAGCATCGTGATTGCATTTGATATATATGCATGGTTGTATGATATCGATGCATATGAGCCACCCATGGATGTACAGTGACCAACGCTCTGACGCTTACAGAGAAGGCATGCGTTCTTTTCGCCTTGTGGCCGAGGCGAACAAGCGGCAGGATGGTTTTATGTGTTGTCCATGTGTTGAATGTCGGAATGAGCAGGCTCACACTTCCTCAAGAGTCATTCAGAGCCACCTGCTTCGGTCCGGTTTCATGTTCGGCTATAATGTTTGGACCAAGCACGGAGAAAGAGGGGTTATGATGGAAGACGGCGATGAAGAAGAGAACGATGATGACAACTACCGATCTATGTCCCCTGAATACGATGATACCGCAGTTAAAGATAATGAAAAAGAAGGGGGTGAAGAACGGGAACCAGATGAGCCCGTTGATGATTTTGGTTGGGTCATTAGTGATGCAAGGCGAGACTGCGACACGGAAAAGGAGAGGTTGCAGTTCGAGCAGATGTTACAGGACCACAACACATTGCTGTATCCAACTTGTGAAGATGGCCAGAAGAAGCTGGGTAGCACACTGGAATTGTTGAAGTGGAAGGCAGACCGTATGGTGACTCGGGATTTGAAAAGTTGCTGGTAATAATGAAGAAGCTGCTTCCAAGAAATAACCAATTGCCCTCCAGTACGTACGAAGCAAAGAAACTTGTTTGCCCTCTAGGATTAGACGTGCAGAAGATACATGCATGCCCTAATGACTGCATTCTCTACCGCGGTGAGAAGTACGAGAATATGGATAAATGCCCAGTATGCACTGCATTGCGGTATAAGATCAGAAAAGATGACCCTGGTGATGTTGAGGGCGAGCAACCCAGGAAGAGGGTTCCTGCCAAGGTGATGTGGTATGCTCCTATAATACCACGGTTGAAACGTTTGTTCAGAAATAAAGAGCATGCCAAGTTGTTGCGATGGCACATGGAAGACCGTAATAAAGACGGGATGTTGAGGCACCCTGCTGATGGTCGGCAGTGGAGAAAAATCGAGAGAGACTTCCCGGACTTTGCTGGTGACACAAGGAACTTATGGTTTGGTCTAAGTACCGATGACATGAATCCTTTTGGGGAGCAGAACTGCATTCACAACACCTGGCCCGTGACTCTATGTATCTACAACCTTCCTCCTTGGTTATGCATGAAGCGGAAGTTCATTATGATGCCAGTGCTCATCCAAGGCCCGAAGCAACCCGGTAACGACATTGATGTGTACCTAAGGCCATTAGTTGATGAACTTCTACAGTTGTGGGCCAAACCAGGTGTACGTGTGTGGGATGGGCACAAACAGCCGGAATTTGACCTACAAGCGTTGCTATTCGTAACCATCAATGATTGCTCTGCTCTTAGTAACATTTCAGGACAGACGAACAAAGGATACAATGCATGCACGCACTGTTTAGATGAGACTAAAAGTATATATCTGGATAAATGTAGAAAGAATGTGTACCCGTACAATCGTCGTTTTCTTCCTATCATCCCTTAAAGAAGAAAGGCAAGCATTTCAATGGCAAGGCAGAAACCCGGACGAAGCCTGTCCCCCATAGTGGTGTTGATGTATTTGGTATGGTCAAGGATTTGGATGTAATCTTTGGAAAGGGTCCTGGAGAACAACCTGTTCCGAAAGACCCCTTTACCGGACACGCACCCATGTGGAAGAAGAAATCTATATTTGGGGAGCTACCCTATTGGAAAGTGCATGAGGTCCGCTCTGCAATTGACGTGATGCACCTGACGAAGAATCTTTGCGTGAATATTCTAGGCTTCCTGGGCTTGTATGGGAAGTCAAAAGATACCCCGGTAGCACGGGAGGACCAGGAACATCATAAAGGACGAGACGGCAAGCATCCAGGGCAGTTTCAAGGGCTTGCCAGCTACGCTCTTACCAAAGAAGAGAAGGAAATCTTTTTTGAAGTCCTTTTCAGTATCAAGGTCCCGTCTGGCTTCTCGTCGAATATAAAGGGAATAGTAAATATGAAAGAGAAAAAAATTCAAAACCTAAAGTCTCATGACTGCCATGTGCTTATGACGCAATTTCTTCCAGTTGCATTGAGGGGAATTCTACCAGAAAATGTTCGACTAGCCATTGTGAAGGTATGTGCATTCCTCAATGCAATTTCTCATAAGGTAATCGATCAAGAAAGTCTATCAGGATTACAGATTGATGTGTTCCAATGTCTGGTCAGCTTCGAGTTGTTGTTCCCGCCATCCTTCTTCAATATTAGGACGCATCTCCTAGTTCACCTAGTCGAAAAGATTAGAATTCTCGGTCCTGTGTTTCTACACAATATGTTCCCCTTCGAGAGGTTCATGGGAGTCTTAAAGAAATATTTTCATAATCGTGCTAGGCCAGAAGGAAGCATCTCCAAGGGCTATGGAACAGAGGAGGTCATTGAGTTTTGTGTTGACTTTCTTCCTGACCTTAAGCCGATTGGTATTCCTGAATCTCGGTATGAGGGGAGGATGACTGGAAAAGGCACACTAGGAAGGAAATCAATGGTATGTAGGGACGGACATTCTTTCACTCAAGCACACTACACAGTTCTACACAATTCCACCGTGGTGGCTCCATATATCAAGAAACACAAGAATATTCTACGCTCTGAAAACCCGGGGAAGCCTGAAACCTTGATTAAAGGGGAACACGAGAAGTATTTTGGCAATTGGTTGCAGACACATCTCATGAATAACACCACTGTTGGAGATGAGTTGTACTCGTTGGCCAGGTTACCATTTTCGACTATATGTACTTTCAAAGGGTACGAGATAAATGGGAATACATTTTACACGATCGCCCAAGATAAAAAGAGCACCAACCAAAATAGTGGTGTCCGCTTTGATGCAACATATGACAATGGGCAGATTGACACATATTATGGGTACATAGAGGAGATATGGGAACTTGACTATGGACCTACTTTTAAGGTCTCTTTGTTTCGGTGCAAATGGGTCAAGCTGACAGGAGGCAGGGTACATGTAGACGAAAAGTACGGCATGACAACAGTGGATCTCAACAATCTTGCGTACATGGATGAACCATTCGTCCTAGCCAACGATGTGGCTCAGGTTTTCTATGTGAAGGACATGTCTACCAAACCGAGAAAAAGGAAAGATAAGCAAAAGAGTACAGAATACGATGAGCCAAAGCGCCACATAGTTCTTTCAGGGAAAATAAACATCGTGGGAGTGGATGACAAGACAGACATGTCAGAAGATTACAATAAGTTTCATGAAATTCTGCCCTTCAAAGTGAAAACTGACCCAAGCATCCTGTTAAATGATGAAGATTCTCCATGGCTACGGTGCAGAAGAAAACCACAACACAAGATGTTGGTGATGTGTAATAATGTATTAAACCTTTTATTTGAGACATAAATCTATGTAATTAAACCTTTTATTTGAGACATAAATCTATGTAATGTATTAAACCTTTTATTTGAGACATAAAGGTCCCCTTTCATGTAATACATCTTGCTCAATCAAACTAGACGTTCTGAGCCGCGGTAGGTAGTTGGGATGCCAGTTGGGATTCCTCCGCTGCTCTGGCGTGAGCTCGAGGTAGTAGTGGTTCGTGATGGCCATCCGACGCTCCACACCTAGAGGGGCAGGAGGGACTGCATGCCTCGGCCAAAGAACCAACCGGTGGGACGCCAGTAGTCTGGCAGGGGTAGTTCGAGGCGCAAAGCGCCTCCGCCTCCCGGGTGGTTAGAGATACGATGGAATCCATGGGAAGAGAATGATGAGTCTAGATGTGATATGTAAATGGAGGCCAAGGGTACATATATATACTGAAAAATGGCGGGAAGACAGAGGTGGGAACCGGTGGAAAGCGCGGGAACGCAGTGGCGCGGGAAACTTTCATCCCGGGTGGGGGCTCAAACCGGGACAAAAGATGGGGGGCCTTATCTGGGGGAGGCTTATCTGGGAGGGCCTTATCTGGGGGGTGGCTAACCTTTAGTACCGGCTGGTGGGTGCAATCGGGACTAAAGGTGGTTTTTGTGTCATCTAACAAAACTATCGGTGGGATAAGGATGCGTGGGTAACCTTTAGTACCGGGTGGGGGCTCAAACCGGGACTAAAGCTGTCGGTAGGATAAGGACACAAGGGTGGATCAGACCGCTTCGATGTAGCGCCTGACATACTGTCGGAGGAAGAAGACAAAGTAGAAGCGGCGTCGTGCCTATAAAAGGAGCATCGATACGCCATGGCAAGCAACTCAACAAGCCAACATGGATGGAGAGTTTCATCCCCATGGATGGAGGAAAGGGTTGGGAAATCTCCTGTGGCGGAACTTCTCGAAGATACCCTTGGTGCACACGCCCTATGGCATCTTCAGAAGTACCGCCTTGGAAAATATTTTCCTGCTAGCCCGTGAAAGACTCCATCTCCGCCTCCCTGGGGTTAGAGGTATGGTGGAAGCCATGGGATAGAGTGGAGAGAGGCGGAAGATATGAGTGTAGATGTGCTATGGCAATGACCAAGACAACATGGATGGAGAGTTTCATCCCCATGGATGGAGGAAAGGGTTGGGAAATCTCCCGTGGCGGAACTTCTCGAAGATGCCCTTGGTGCACACGCCCTATGGCATCTTCGGAAGTTCCTCCTCGGAAAATATTTTCCTGCTAGCCCGTGAAAGACTCCATCTCCGCCTCCCTGGGGTTAGAGGTATGGTGAAAGCCATGGGATAGAATGGAGAGAGGCGGCAGATATGAGTCTAGATGTGCTATGGCAACGACCAAGCCTAAACCCTAAACCCTAAACCCTAATTTGAAAAAGGGACCTTTTTTTAAACAGGCGCGCCCCAGGGTGATTTTTTAAAAAAAGGGACCCTAACCCCTAAACCCAAAACTCTAAACCCTAAACCCGAAACCTAACCCTAAACCCTAAACCTTAACCCCAAAACTCTAAACCCTAAACCCGAAACCCTAAACCCTAACCCCTAACCCTAAACCCGAAACCCTAAACCCTAAAATATTGTAAACTTTTATCAGATTTAATAATATTGATATATAGTAGTTTATTTAATAACATAGTATGCAATAAGGCGGGAAACAGAGGTTGTAGTCAATTTTTTTAAAATGGGGCCTTTAGTCCCGGGTTGTGGCATGACCCGGGACTAAAGGGTGTTGTTGGCGCGCACCCCGTGGGCAGTGCCGAAAATCCTTTAGTCCCGGGGCAAGCCACGGGCCGGGACTAAAGGTCATATCTTTAGTCCCGGTCCGTGGCTCGCCCCAGGACTAAAGGTTCATCCATTTAAATATGTGCCGCTTCGCTCCCCTAATCTCCATCTCCACACTCTATAGACGCGCGCGAGGACGACGACGATGCCGGCAGGCTGCCAAAATTTGGACTGCCTCTCGCCGCCTCTCAAGCCGTCTGCACAGCCGCGTCGCCGCCTCTCCAGACGCCACGGACGTCCGCCCCACAAGGCGACGCCTCCTCCTCCTCACTGCCGCGACTCCTCCATCGACCACGGACCCGGCGAGACCCCCCGGTGGTAACTCTCCCTCCTCCCCCCGCGCGCCACGCCTCCTCCATCCCTGGCCCCGACGATCCCGGGCGGCGCCTGATCACGCCTCTCCACTGCCCCACTTTTTTTAATTTCGTGTATCTTTTTTATAGTATATTGTATATATAGTATATTGTATATATATTATATGTTTTTTATAGTATATTATAGATATAGTATATTGTATATATGTTTTTTATAGTATATTATAGATATAGTATATTGTATATAGTATATTATAGATATATAGTATATTGTATATATGTTTTTTTCTTTCGTGTATCTTTTTTATATGTTAATAATTATTACTAGTATATAGATATATATAGTATATATATATGTTTGTGTATAGTAATAGAATATATATAGTATATATATATGTTTTTTTATTTCTTGTATCTTTTAGATATAGAATATTGTAATATAATAGATATAGTATATTGTATATATATGGAGTATATTATATATGTGTATAGTATTATGGAGTATAGTATATATGTGTATAGTATATATGGAGTATATATAGTATGATGGTGAGAGGCCAACGGCACTATCGGTTGTCGACGATGCGTCGATGACTGATGACTTAAGTGGTATGGGACTTAGGGTTAGGGTTAGGGCATCACTAGAATTTTTCTAATGTTATTGTGTGCATTTTGTAGAAAACTATGGATCCAATCCAGAGAGACCTAGCACAGGAAGAAATTCTCGAGGATATGATCAACGACACCCCCCATGTTGATCCACCCGAATCTCCGTCGATTTATCTGAACCCCTCCGGTGAGGGAGAGGAGGTCGACCGAAATGATCAAGGAGAAGCCGACGGCTCCGATGGTGGAGAAGCCGACGGCTCCGGTGGTGGAGAAGCCGACGGCGAGGTATATATATGAAGTCTGGTGATTAGTAGATGCATTAACTGAGTTGTATATATATAAAAATTGACGAATGTTTCTTCTCTTAGGCCTCCACATCGATCAAAAAATATTCCAAACAAGGCCCGGCCAAAAAGTTGGGCGCATCTACGCGTTATACAATTACGTGGGTATCACCACGGGGTGAACCGGTGGAACCCGAAAAGGCTAAAACTGTATTTAAACAACAATGCGGAGTTATGGTTAGGGATCGCATCCCGATCACCGTTCGAGAGTGGAATAAGACCAAAGGGGCGAAAGAGGGTGAGTATGTCTCCGACAGGTGCAAAGAGGGTCTTTGGAATGACCTCATGACACATTTCACCCTGCCAGAATGTGAGGATGATGCCGACACAGCTGCATTGAGGAAGAAAGTCAAGCAGTGGACTCTTACGAAGATGGCCGAACTATTCAAGAACTGGAAGAAAGCATTATGGAAAAAGTATCAAAATACGAAGAAGGCTCCTAAATTTTAATGCCATCTAACGAAGCAGCAGGCTAACTGGGATGCATTTGTGAAGTACAAAGAGTCACAACCTGCTATGGAAATGTCAGAAAAAAACAAGAAAAATGTCGCGATGAAGAAATATCACCATCACCTGGGGCTAGGGGCTACGCGGCTGCCATGCCAAAGTGGGATGCTAAAGAGAATGAGCTGCTTGCTAAAGGGATCACTCCAGAACCAATACGCGAAAAATGGGATCTGAGGGCAAGGAATTGGTTCCTTGGGCATGGGACTGAGTATGACGAAAGTACAGGGGACCTTATTTGCAGTGACGGGATTAGGATACCCCGGGATACATGGCAGAAAGTGGTGAAGGAGATTAAAGCGGGGACAACAAAGTTCCGTCCCGATAGAGAGAAAGACTTGCTGACAAAGGTCCTCGGGAATGACGAACGCGGAGGACGTGTACGAGGCCTTGGCCCTAGTTATACGTGGGAGATGGGGTTTCCCAAAGACAGAGATACTTATAGGAGCGAGAGAGAGCAAAGAGGCGATGAGGAGGAGGAGGAGACAAGTTCACCGAGTTGATAGGAACACTTGAATGCATCAGCAATGATTGACGAACTTCGAGGAGCAAAGGCTACGCAAGATCTCAGTACTCAATATTACCGCCATCCCATCTCAGCGGAGAAGCAGCGTGGCTGAATCGGAGGTCCCTTCTGATGATGCACGTATGGTAGATGGCGGTCCCGGCTACCCCATGGATGGAATAAAGGAGCAGGCATCTTGTGAGCTCCATCAGAAGGTGAAGAACCTATCCATCAAGGTGGCGGTCGGATGTGCTTTACCTTGTCCACCGGGCGACGCCGGGCATGGCCGTGAGATTCCAGCTGGCTATGCTAAAGTTGGTGTGGATGAAATCGCAATGGGGTGGGACTCAATGGAGCTTGACATCCCTAGACCTGAAGGTGAGAGGACCCTCGGAGAAGTACTGGGTGGTATCATTCTATGGGACAAGAACAACATCAAGCTTCCAGGCTGGATGCCAAAGCCAACACCGCCTTTGAGTGGTCGCATGTCACCTTCACCTCCATCACCTCCAAGAAGCCCACCCCATGACTACGACCACCACAGCCCGAGTCCATCTCGATCTCCGTCGTAGCCTCCGATTAGTACTAAACGACACAGGAGCCCAAAACGACAAATGTCGCCCCTCCCAAGAGTACCTCATAAGAATCTTTCTATCGACCTACGATCAGATCGACGAGGAAACCGACATGATCAGAAGGCCGAATGTGTTATGCAGCTTCAAAAGAAGAAACCCGAGCCGCCCGCAGATACACCGAGAAGCAAAAAGCATATGCACTTTCTTTTCTGAACACAAAATCGCAATATGACTTGCACCATAAGCCAGATGACTATCGACGCACACTTCAGAAGGAAGTGAAGAAGAGCAAATCAAGTAGAAGTGCAAGCGGGTGAAAATCATCAAGTCAAAGTGCAATCGGGAAAAGAAAGGACGTCCCCCAGCTCGGGGAACGGGCCAAAAAATCGACCCCACCCCTCAAGGTGGTATCCTATGACACTCCCCAGCAGGATATGGAACAAGCTAAGAAGCTTGCGGCCGCTATGAATGTGACTGTTGAGGAATTGCTAGGTTCCTGTGACAAGTTACCCAAGGCTCAGGTAGTCCCTACATATGTCCCAGGGAAGCCTCTAGTCAGCTTTGAGCAGTTCCAACAACTGCCAACACAAATGCGGAGTTTACATAAATGGTACTTGAATGCCGTAAAGGAGGAGAGAATAATGATCGTGGCGAAAGTCCCACATGACTACTACTTCCGAGAAGATGAGGTCCATGTTGAGTTTCTAGAACTCTTCCAGTTATACACTTTCGACGCCATCGACAAAAGTCTCATGAGTTGCTATTGTCTGTAAGTTGTTGAATTCATTGTGTATATATAAGTTGTTCATTTTTTTCAGTTGTTCAGTTCATTGCATGTAATTATCCTAATTATATCCTTTTGTACTCTATTATTATGCAGAATGAAGATCATGGAATGTAAAAGAAGGTCAATCTTCAGCGTTGGGTTCATTGACCCAGATAAAATACATTGTCGGACGCTAAAGGAAAAACCCGAGGAAACACAGGAAAACCTTCTAAGGTTTCTAACGGAGCAAAATTTCTGAGACCACGTACTGTTTCCTTACAATTTCGCGTGAGTGTCTTACTCTATTGTACATATTCTCATTTGCTTACTCGATGTTAAGTGTAATTGATGAGTTACTGATGTATATATAAACGTGTACAGTTTCTACTGGATTCTCATGGACATTCAACTTGATAAGGAAAGAGTTGAAGTCATGGACCCATTAAAGAGACCCCTGGAACAGTTTAGTGACATGCAGGACATGCTCCAGAGATAATTTTTGCGCTACAGCGGTCTCTTTCGTTGATTTCCTGAGATATCATGTAATAAATAACCCATTCATTTTCTTTACCGGGTAGGGTTTGGAACCAGTTCAAGAGTGCGGTTACGGGTGACTTTACTGAGAAGCTGACGTTTAAGCCGGTCTCGGTAAGTAGCAGGCGCATATCTTTACTTCTAGTTTCAATATAATTATGATGCATGATTATTATTTTGATTGAATTCTATTCTCGTAAAGTGCGCGAGGCAGCCACAGGGGACGAATCTATGTGGATTCTACGTTTGCGAGTTCATTCGCACGTTTGCCAGTGAGCTGAATGATTATCTAGTCGATGTAAGCAATACATTCATAACATTATTCTTTATTACCGTCACTTTTTGTTATCATGATTGATATTCATATTGATCTCCTTTTCTTATATAGTTCGAGAAAATGCGGGATCAGCTCCTATCACAGCAACGCGTAGTAGCAATTGCTGAAGAACTGGCAGGATTCTTGATGAACGAGATGATAGATGACGCCGGAGAATTTAGTGTGAATAGGCGCCGATGATCTCCGACCGTGTAATTGAATAGACGGGTTCTAATCCCGATAATTGTGATCTCCATGTGTAACTATCATGTATATATTTGTATGCTCGATCTTAAGAGAAGTTATCTTATGTATGCACGAACATGTACGGTATGTGGTAGCGTAGAAAACTATTTTGAAATAAAAAAAAAGAATACAAATTAAATTCTTCGCGTTCTGTCATGGCGAAGAATAATCGGTTTGTCTGTAATACGAACCGGGACTAATAAAGGCACCAGCGCCCGTAGAGACAGCCACGTGGATGCCCATTGGTCCCGGCTAGTAAGAGGTCGGGACTAATGGGTTTAGTCCTTAGTCCCGCTCAGTTCCGGTTATCAGGACCGGGACTAAAGCCCCTTACGGGCCGGGACTGGAGGCCCGTTTTCCACTAGTGTCATCGGCAACCGGTTAGTACGTATACCGTGATCCGATATGTTGTTATACTATGGTTGTTGTTGCGTATGCACTGCTGCTACTCGTGTTGATCAATATATCTATGTTAGAGGTTCAAGTGATTGTAGCTGTTAATGATTTATATTTCTAATAATCCAACAGTACCAACTCATGCTCTGGAACCAACCTGCTTCTCGAGTAACTACCGTATTCCGGCTTCCATTGTATATAGTCCACTTTCTGGCCAAAGATGAGTGTCAACAGAGGCGATACATGTACCTGCCTCTGCATAGTTAAATCCATCAGTTTGTCACTGTGTTTGTCTGTCATTTGAAACGCGAAAAGAGGCATGGAGAGTGGAGACGGCGATGCGCACTCGTGATGAAACACCAGCCTGTCACTATGTCTGGATGGATGGTAAGGTTTAGCGAATAATTGAGATTGATGATCCAATTAACCAGCAGAATTGCTGGCGATTGATGCTGAGTAGTGTATATATATATATATAGTATATATATGGCCCCTTGGATCATGGCAGTGTGACAAGTATGCAGAGAAATACTGCAACTGCTGCATGGGACATGCATATGGCCACTCTCGGATGTCTGTCCGACCGCGACCCATATATAAAACGATCGAAAGAAACTGCGCTGCTGCTGGATGCATGCTTTGCCGTCGCGCGTCCACTCAGCCAAAAAATAATGATTTATTCTCGATCAACTGTTTTCTCGCAAGCTTGGAGCGCATGCATCCATGTAGAGTATATCACAAAGGTGCGTGCATGCGGTGAGTGGTGAGGCCAGGAAAAGACTGAGACTGATGTGCATGTCGGTCGGTTCGGTTCATGCACAACTAATAGATCATCGATGACGCGCTTTGCCGCGCCTGTCTATTTGGATGCGGAATGTTAGTTGATGATATAAATAATATAAATATTGCCATTTCAATGATAGGATTATATGAACTTAAAAATAGAAGGATGCGCTATTTATAAATTTAATCATAAGTCCATACAGTAAAACTCTTATATATATCTTTATGCAATTGTGCACTAATTACTGAATGCTAACAAATTAATTGACAACGAAACAATCAAAACAGGAGATAAAGTTCAGTGCATGGTGGCATGAAAATTTCTTATGTTAGAACAAAAAATGGTCCAACCATCAACGTGATATAAAATTATATCCCCAACACATTAGAGGTGTCTATAGCTATCAAAGTACACTCCATATATGTCGCTTATTAATTCAAGAGTGGAGTGAAACAGTACAGAGACCAGATTAGAATGTAAGACTACCAAGAGAAAGCTAAGAACGAAATGACACAAATGGAAGAAGCCATACCATAATGTGATTTGTCTGTTCATAGTTTGTACACTTCTCTTACAAAAAAGCAACATTAGACCGCTCCACCTTCATAGAATAGTGTTTTATATCAATTTCTCTTTTAGCTCTAGCATAGTGTATGAAGCCTTGAAGTCTTTCGTTACCCTTCCTAGTTCATATCTGAGCAAGGTAACCTGGAAAGACAGCTCACCGGCTGCAACATATATGGCTTCTAGCCCGTAGAAGAATGAGCATTGAGAAATTACATATAACCTTATCTCATGGTATTGCATGTTCCCCTTTGCAGCCTTCATTTTATATCTGATCAATACGTAATTGAGACCACTTGAAATAAATAAACAACATATTTTCAAAACTATCAATAGCATTCACATACACTGCTTCATTAATTAAATAAAGTGAGGAATTGCTATATCAAGTACTCTATCAAATCTGGCAAAAAAATATTGTGTGTTCACCCATTTTCACAGTAAAACAAGAATCTTCTGGAGACCAAATTGACTATTTGATAAAATCTAATGAGAACAACATCGTACGTAAGGCAGGATCCATAATAATAATAAAAAAAAGCATTCGGAATCGCAATGCTACTCACTATACATGGACTTTGATTATTGATGCAGCAAAACATCTCTAGTGACCATATGAAATACAACAGTACATTGTTCAGTTAATATATCGTTCTTGTTCTGACATGGTTAAGGCTCAATTTTCCAAGATCAACCGCTCCCTGTTCAATGCAAAAAATATACTATCCCGACCTGAAGAAATTTCTGGTGCGTACAGGTCCTGTAATTTTTTCAGCAGTTAGCTGCAGCGTACACAAATAGAGAAAAAAAACTGCATGTTCTTCGATCTATAAAGACATTACATATCGTTGTTCATGCTTTGCGAAACAAACTCCATAGCTTCGCGATCAATTAGCCCACATGGATGTCATGTTATACCATAGGAAACGGGAATCAAGGTGTCCCACCAAGAGGAAACTAAAGAGAAAATTACGAACCTTTGAGCATGGACCCAAATCAATAGTCTGAATCGGATCTAAAAACTGAAAGGAAGGAAATGGGGCGTGGTAGAGAAGGGGTGGATACCTTTGGATTTTGCTGGTGGTGCTGGTAGAGACGCATGGCCCTGTAGAGACGCACATGGGAATGTGGTTCATAGTCTGCCATTATACCGTCCTCGCATTCAGACGATGATCTGGCCTTTGATGTTGGCAATCAAAGTAAAGAAAAGTAAAGAGGAGAAGGTGCCGTAGAAATTGAGGGAGGCGAGTAGAGAGGAGGCGGCGACCCTCCGCGTGTTGATCGTCGTACGTGGGCCTGGCTTCTCGTGCCCGTATACTTATCTGGGTCTCGGTGCGGGTATCATGGCCCAATCAACCACAGGCCTCAGATTTTACCGCCAGAGTAGCAGTCCAAGGAACAATTGATCCAGCTCACGATTCAAGTATCATCGGATGGTCAGGAGAGATTTGAACGCGAAATCCGATGGCCAAAATCTTTGAGGTCGTAAGAGAGGCTCCACTTTGACTCAGTTATAATGTCCCTAATATGTCGAGAGATCTACCTAGGAATTATCTAGTGTAGCTCCGAAACTAACCACCTGTCAACGATATCTTAGTTGTGTTGGGTGTGATGGAAATCGATCGGACACGACGATGTGGAGAGATTCCTTTGACAAAAAAACGTATGCGTCGCAGGTGCAGGCGCCATGCAGCTACGCCAGGTGTCCGCCAAGACGTACACAGACGCACGCACAAGGAGGAAGGTAACATCGCTGTCGGTGTCCTAATGTCCTATCCGTGGCGATAAAAGCTCGTTAGCTTTAGGACCGATGAATTGCCTCCCAGCTAGCTAGCTAGCTATAGCTGCGTCAGTGGAATTCGATGTGTCACACTACGATCTAGCAGCTCGTAGTTGTACTGTAGATGGATCACACAGCAGGTCAAAGGCCCGCAATGATCCAACTAGTAGTACTCTCTGTGATCTCTTCGGCAATAATCCAACCTATCTTTCCTTTGGTTCGTCGATTAATTCCCTTTTGGCTTTTGAACAACTAGGAACAGCGAGAATCAATCGGGTCAACTGTAGTGTCTGTGACGACGTTTGTATACATACAAGTTTTTTCTCCTTTCGCGAACTGTACTAGTATATATCAGTATATGTACAACACCAGCTATTATATGACACTAGATCGATGCACATGCGTGCATGCATGGCGGGCCGGCTAGGCCTACCAACTAGGACGAAGACGCCGGCGACCACGTCCAACGGCCGGCCACGCAGCCTTCCAGGATGGCACGGACAACGTCGGCGTCGCCACCGCTGGTGTCACCGGCAGCGGCTGCACGCAGAGCGTGGAACTCGCTAGCGAGCATCCGCACGGCGACCCGCTGGCCGGGCGCAGGCAGCGTCGTCGGCGTGCTCCACGGGTACGGGTGCACCACCGCGCTCCCCATGTCGGCCTTGGACGAGCAGCTCCCCATGCTCTCTCTCTCTCTCTACCCGATCGATCGAAGAATAAGCGAAGGTCGTAACTTCTGTACGTGTCGACTTGTACCTGACGCACTCGCATATATAGCCTCGGATGGATCGATCGAAATGATGGATCGCCCGAATAACGGATACATAACATAGGCGCAGAAGCAATTCAGGCGGCAAGCAAAAGCACATGAGTGCGTCAAGAGAGTGGCTTACGCTACGCGTGACTGAAACTGAATGAAAGGGTGGAGACGGCAAGGTACACACACTACGCGGCTAGAAGATATACGATGTACAGTGTTTCGTTCATACGAGCGAGCTTTAAGTAATTTGGTTTTGGACCATGCTAATGCGCCGTGGCTTGCGTTGCTTCCGATCGGTCGATTCCTTGGGCGCAGAGCAACTTGAAATTGTTGTGTGCAAGCAACGTTCCCTGCCGGCCGGTCGATCGATCGATCGATGATCGGGCTGCAAGGTAGCTACAGTACATCCTCACGAGAAGATACGTTCGCCAAAAAAGAAAGACACCAAGGTACATATATACATGCTGACCATGCTAATGCTTAAACGAGGTGCTTATTAGTTAACGATGCCCATGGTAGAGCGTAAACACCGAGGGCAAGAAACTGCTGCGTCAGCCTGACGTCAGCTTCCATGTGGCAGAGCCGTCCTCTGCCCGGGGCCGCGAAACTTCTCATTCGACGACGGTTTTCCGTGCACCCGCTTCAGCCAACAGCGCATATGCAGGCCGCAGGGTAGCTAGAGATGATAGTACCGGCCGGTAGCCAGGCAGGCAGGGCGATAGGCTCCTGTCGCGCGCGCACGTACAGTACGTACGTATCCGTAGTAGGCGTGGTCCAGCCTGGTGCGGTGACGCGTACATGGGCGATGGCACCCTGCTGGGTTACCTGGTACGCTCTCATCAAGGCCTCAACCCGCACAACCGAGCAGGACAAAGAATGCAACGACCATGCACACGCAGAGGCAGCTCAGCTCAGAGCAATCAGTGTGTAGTACGTAACCGGCGCCAGGTCAGGGGGGCAGCAGCGACTGTTGGAAGACAGGGCGTACAGACGCTGTGGAGACCTACAGTTCCCTGGACGGGCAGGACGCACCTGCCAAAATTACACAAAACTTAATCGTTAAGAGCATGGCTACCCTTAACGGCCGTTGGCTCCGATGGTTAGTGGAATAGTTAAGTACTACAGAAAACTGTCTTTTCAGTTCAAAATTAACACCTACAGTAGAATATAGTAGATGTGGTTGACATTTAAAATGTGAAAACACTACGCAAACCACTGCAAATTAAAGATGTTCTAGATGGCCTAGCCATACCTTTTCTTTATTTATTTATTTCTTTTTCTGCTAGTAGTACCATCTTTCTGGCTGATTACGTAGCTGGGAATACACACGCGCGCGCGGAAGAAACTGCTCGCACAGAATTCTGGTCTGAACCCAACGGTTTCGAGATGATCCGGTCGATGCGCGCGCGCGTCACCTGGCGGGCGGCGTCACGTCTAAACTAGATATGGATGATACGCGAGGAGACGAGAGGGGGAAGTGGCTCACGCTGTCACGCATCGGCACGACACGAGGGCAGGCGCCTCATCGCCCAGCTCTGGACTAGCTGTATCTGCGGCCACTGTGGCTGCACCTGCGTGCTCGGTTTCCGTTCCGTGCACAACAGCGGAGACACTGCAATGCAGACGCGGGCTTTTGACAAGTCTTCACTTCACATAAAGTCACCGAATCCCTCACGGATAATAGTGATAATCAAAAAGTCACCGAATCCCATTTGGATCTGAGGACAATGTTCGGTTTATATACTGTATCTTCTTCTCCTGCGCCGGCCGTGGCTAATTTGTAGAGGAGGGTTTTCGGTCGCCATGATGGCGGAACGCAGTGGCCCCTCGCTCCATCCAACTGTGGTGGGCGCTTTTTTTTTCCTTGCCCACTTCCGGCCTCGTGCGTCCGTTGCACGGGCCAGGGTTGATCTCACTTGTCATATATCGGGACCGGACCAAAGGCGAAGCTCACTGCGCATACTGGCCCGCCATAGATGCACGCGACCCGCGTAGTCATGTACGCCCCTGTATCGCTCAATGTCAACCTCCTGTACGCACCGTTGGTGCCAGCCGACAAAGGTGGATGGCCCAACCGATAGAAAGCCGACGAACGCACCCAAAATCTCCCTAGAGAGTACAAAATGTGCAAAATGACATTTCCTTTTTATTTTCTTACCGAGTCCCGCTTATATATTCATCAATAGAAGAGGGGAAAACTGAGGGATGTTTCATCCCTCTTGCCGGCGACGCTCCGGTCTACTCTGTCTCTGGTGGTCTTGGTGCTTTGGAGGTGTGACAGATCGCGGTTTCGCTGGCGGAAAGGTTCACATTATTTATTTAAACTGTTTTCAGGGAAGATGATAGTGACCATAAAATAGGTACACGACAACACTATATCAAATCTTAAATATATATATAACTTATTATCCGAACGCATTTTTTATAATTAAAGCTTCATTTTATTTGCTTTATGACTACCAACACGTCAAACAAGTCTATGATCTCATGAACGGTAAAAATTTACATAAATTTTACTTACAAATATGAATAACTATATAAGGTTGTAGAAGAATAGTAAATAAATCAAGGGGCAGAGCATGTGGGGCGAAGAAGAAATTCACATAAAAGAGAAACACGAAAATATATCAAGTCTTGTTGTGTATACGTATACTATGGTATATCAAACCGTAACATTAATTATATGTTCTTTAGTAAATAAAGCAAGTTACATTCTACTAGTTTGAGTATAGATCTATGTTCAGACCTATCAAATAACTCAATAATTAGTTAATCACTAAATCATTCATAAAAAATGTTGGTGTATATAATCCGCAATTGATATGACAAAACAATTGCTATTAGACTAGCAATTCTTGTAGCCAACATGCATATATATGGGATCATACCTTAGGGCGATCAATTCACACATGAGAGTTGTGCTTTGTGTCTTCGCTAATCGTTAATCATGGGTATGACAGCGCTTGAATACAAAATCCTGATCCCAACGACGACGCTCAACCAATGAGACCCTAACCCTGGTTAGGCACCGCCACGGTGGAGACGAAGAAGGAAGAAATAAGTCAACTAGATCGTCAAGTGAAACTAGTTAGAGAAAAAATCAGATGTGTACCATGGACCAGTTGATCAATTTATGGTCTCGCCGATGCTTCAATAGGTATGTATTATCCCTTGATGGCTAATGTTACGGGCTTGGCCATAAACCTTGATAAGTCAGCATATTGGTCTAGGCTAATGAACAAAGTATTATGGTTAGCAGTTTAGCGTCAAAATTAGTGCTAGCCGCTGGAAATCCTTGAGGGGGGCCGAACCATTGGGGGGGCCTGGCCACCCCTCGCCCCTCCCTATATCCGTCTCTGGTTTCCAGTGTCTTCTTCGGGATTTTGAGGCGACGGCTACGTCCTGAAGTCAGAATAAGGACCTCTCCGTTCTATCCTTGCTCCGATGGTGCAACTAGTGTCGGCAGAGTGCACGTGGAGTCGTGTGTCGGCGGATCTCTTGGAATTCGGTCTTTTTCGTATTTGTTGGCATGGTTTGAGGCCAGTCACTTCTGATCTGCAGTTGTCATATTTGGCGATGGTTGCCGCTCTGGTGCGCTGGTTCTTTGGTGTGTTAACACGATGACTTTCCATCCGTCTACTACAACAAGCTCTAGTATGACAAGTTTTACCTGGATCCGGTGATGGAGGGGCGAGGACGGTGGCGCGCTTTCGGCTCATGCCAGTGTATGTAGTCGTGCTAGGTGGTTTAATGACCTATTTTTAATTTTTATTAATTTTGTGCTCTTTTGTACTGCTTATATTGGTGGAATTTCACACCAAAAAAGGGGAAAACTGTACGCGTCTAACAGAGGCAGAGTAACAGCTTGTCGAAAAAGCAAAAAATAAAACACCACCCCACAACCTTCTCCTAGGTTGTTGATGGACGGAGAGTAGACCTAGGGTTAGGGAGCTGCCACCCCTATTGATAGCGTAAACTGGCCACTTGGCAGTGTTGTATCTGTCGTCGGTAGATTATTCTATGTGTTTGGTGCACCTCCCAGGGTGTATCCTAGAAAAAAAAACTTCTCCCTAGCTTGGGCGCTAGAAACTAGAGAAACCTCATCCCAGACTTCAACTTGTCAAATTGACATCTCCACTTGCCAAACTTCAACTTGTCTTGTGGGGTGGCCTCAGATTTGTCGGCGATGTCGGTATTCAATATACCGAAGAACATATGCAAATGTATTACTAATGATATTTCGCAACTACGGTGTGGTGATGATGATAACCATAGGAAAATGCACCTGTTAGCATTAACGAGCTTTTAACCGAGGTTGTATTTAAAGAGTTGGTGAAAGTGACCAAATTAATATTTGGGAAGACGCTTGGAATCCTACAAGCCCAACAAGTAAGGTATGCACTCCAAAACGTTCTATCCTGCTGATTTAATTAACCCAGCCAGGAGGTCATGTGATGAAGAATCGATAAGAGAGTTATTCTTGAGTATAGATGCTAATTGAATTTCGAAAATTTCTATTGCATTAATGGTATGCAAGATTTTGTAGCGTGGCACCTCACAAAAACTGGTTTGTTCACTGTCCAGCTTATCATAGGGAGTGGAATTACCAATTTGGTAGGCATAATTCTAATGTTATGGATGTTGGAGGATCAGCAGGAAGTCGGGTGTGGAAGAAATTATGAATCCTACAATTTCGAGCTAGGATTAAAATCTTTGGGTGGCGAGCTCTTCATGGTTTGATGCCATGTCTACGAGTTTTGGCAAATAGAAACATTGGAACATCTAGTCAATGTCCAATCTGCTATATTGCTTTTGAAGATATCTTTTTATTCCATGAATACGCCAAGCCGTGCCATATTTTTATTAAAGGGAAAAAAGTGCAATTACAAGACGATACAACCCGCTGCGAACAACGAGTGTAGTACGAACTTCACACTAAGGCTACTCGGAAGACAACCACCATTGACATAACAACTATAAAGCAAGAAGAGTCTGTCCTAAGCTGATCAACATCGTCGCGTCTCAGACCATCGCTGGTCACCTCCGAAGATACCATGCATGATTTGCTCTCTTTTCCTTGAGCCAAACAGTTGTGGAAGAAGCTTGGTGTCCAGAACATCATATCCGAAGCTTTGCAAGTGGGTCATTGACCCTGGAACGCCTTCACCTAATTCTAAACCTTGGCTCATGGCCACTGCTTGGAGGAATTGGAATTGCGGAAATTGCCTCACAGAAGCTTGGTACGTGTGGTGGGAAAGGCGGAAAAATTTACTCATGGTGAGGATCTACAAATGGTGCATAGAAGTGCAATGTCAATTTAGGTTTTGGCTACTAACTATTGGAGATCAAAGAAGAGGAATAAGGAGATATGGTCACACCCTCCTGAAGGCATAATTAAAGTTAATGTTGATGCAGCATATGAACTTGATAAAGGCAAAGGAGGTATGGGAACCATAGTAAGGGATAATAGTGGAAAATTCTTAGTTGTAGTTGCAAACAAATACATTTTGTGGATGATCCATTTATGACGGAGTCGGGATGGGTTGATTTTGGCTTAGCACCTCATTATCCAATCAGATAATATACAGGTGACTGAGACAGTGAAGGAGGGAGATTTCTCATCAACATCTTCCGCTGCGATTTTTGAAGATTGCAAGATCCTCAGTTTCAGGTTTTACAAATATTACTTTTGGGCATTGTAATAGGAAGGCCAATGAGGTATCTCACGCACTTGCTACCTATAACTTTTCTGATCATGTTGTTTGTTCTAGGACGATGATCCCCCTAGCTTTTGTACTCCCTAGACTGATAAATGATGTAAATTTTATTTGAGAAGGCCAAATGACTTTGCGCAGAAAAAATGATATCCCGTTCTCCTCTTGAGTCGTTGGCAAGAGGATGACCTTATATGTTAGGGAAGCCTAGTGACCCACTATGAACTCCATGCGTTCCAGCAACGCAATTACAGGGCAGTTGCCATTGCCATTGCATTCAAATCTCGTAGAGACAGTTCTTCTATGCATCCGCTTAAAGAAATAATAACATGCAATTCATATAACGAGCACATTTACTGTGGTGCAATCTAACTCATAGCATGCAGACGGAATGGCCCATGGTGAAACGTATGCCACAAAAACATGAGCATCAGCAAGTAAAATAGAATTGGCACAGCACATATGGCACAGCATAATGGCAAAGTGCTCATCATTTTTCAGGTAACGACTTGCTACAACTTTCCAGTAAGTAGCAAATAAGACACAGCAAACAACTGAACAAAGACAAAAGTCCAGGAGTTTTGCCTTGCTGCATCAAGGACAAGAGCATCAAGCCCGCTTCTAAGAAGCTCTATGTGCAAAAGGTAAACACTGACGACTCGTTTCTGATTTTTTTCTATTTCCCCTCTGCTCCGCATGTAGATACTTACTGACAGTACAATAGTGTGAAGGTTGGGCGGAGAAGAAAAGACATATCTTAGTTTCTCTTTCACATATGTCGATCTCTCTCTATATATAAGCAGTGCCATCAGCACCTCATGTACCTACAACATCTAGTTCATCATTGGCCGAGGTGCGCGGGGACGCACGGGAGTCTTAGACGGACTCACCCTGAAAAATCAGCAAGGGCACCGCATTATTTCTAAGACTTATAATGTTTTATTCATAGTTGGATAAGAAACCCAGTTGAGTCGAAGACCGTGTTTTTACCTTATTGGCAAGGAACCTAGTATCACACCGCTGCAGTTGAGAGCAGCTGTAGCACTTTCAGCCTGAAAGTTACGAAGTAAATCAACCTTCAGATAGTAGTTATGAAATTATCAAAATACACCACTTCTAGTATACCACAAAGGACCGATTCTGAGGACATTGCTGTTACAACAAGAAAAAATGCACCAAACGGCCCCAAAAAGCAAGATAATGTAAACAGCAGAGCTATTTTACACCACACGTATACAGTGAGAGAATATCCTGAACAACAAACTATTCTGAGTAAGATCAAATTAGTTCTCTCAGCATAAGGGCAGCAAGCAACAGTAGTTCTTGCTACATGGTAACTTTTCGACAGAGAATACTTGGGACCACTTCAGGTTCGACAAAATGCTAGACATCATAACATCAGATCATCCTCACAGATACCAACCAACCAAAGTTGTGTGTTCTGTAAACCAGTAATGTTCAGGGAAGACTAATATACTCCCTCCGTTTCAAAATATAAGATGTTTTAGCTTTGTGAATAGAGTGTATCTAGACCCCTTTTAGTGTGTAGATTCATTTAGGTTTAGAGTGAACCTACACACTAAAAGGGATCTAGATACACTCCTTTCACAAAGCTAAAACATCTTATATTTTGAAACGAAGGGAGTAGTAAACAAAAAGGAGAACAGAAACAGGTAAACACTTGTTTGATTATCTGAGAAATCCAATATACCCTGATCCAACTATAGCTTTTGTTTAAGCATATGACTGGTCTGCAGCTGTTCTCTGGCTACTTAATCTCCCAATCTAGGTGACAAGAAATAAAGCCAACACGAATGTAAGGCTACTTAATCTCCCAATCTAGGTGACAAGAAATAAAGCCAACATGAATGTAAGGCTACTTCATGCCAAGGCTTCATTAGTTTGGGAAACTGAGGCTGAAATCTACATGGCTACAAACAACAAGAAAATGGGCAGAAGTCAACCCCAGTGGTACATGTTTTCTACTATGTGAATAATACAGGAAACCATGATCCAAGCACACATGTCCATGATATGATCCCAGGGAACACTTTTAGCATTATTGGATTGGACTTCCTCAGTCCTCACCCATCACCAGTAAAACGAGAAATACAATAGAGATTGAGTATAATGAGATGATTTCTGAAAAATACAAAACAGGCAAGGCAATTCTAACCATAACAAACTCCACAAAGGCAATGCGAGTATTATGCTGGTAGTCCCCGAGCAACCTCAGCCGATAGACCTGAAAGGGGGATATTGCACTGACTGAATGGACATGTTCCTTGAACTGCATTTAGATTGTAGCTGCAGTGTATATGTACGGTGTAATAGGGGAAAAAGTTCGAATTGACAAGTCACCAACCTCTCCACATATTGACTCGAAGAACAATTTCACATCTGCCTGAGAGACCTGCACCAAGTGCATCAAATAAAATGGTAACATTGGTGCAATGTAAGGAAATACAGAGTGCAACAGTAGGCTAGCAGACCTTCTTGTCAATGTTTGTGCAGTAAATAGTCCTTGCACACATCTCACGCTCATCATCAGACTGCAGACCAAAAAAAGAGAAGGCGCTTTTTTAGCCATCAAGTATACATCCATCTATATGAGAATGAACACTGAAACACAATATGTGCATTCCAGAAATTTGGCTTACCCTGGGTAGAAACGTTGGATTGACTGGTGCAATTGCAGTTTTTGATGGCAAAACCCTGACAGGATAATATCCAAGAACAGTTCCCGACAGATTTAAAGCAGCCCTTGCACCCTCTGCAATGGTTCAGTATTTTAACCAATGAACAAATTCACCTAAGCATGTTTAATTATGACTCAACCACTTACCCTCATCAGTAAACTCTATGAAAGCAAAGCGCAGAACTGAATTGGGATCCCCACACATGCGACAGTCCACAACCTTTACAAAGAAAAACTCGGATTATTCACAGTGATCGAAAAAAAAGTAAACGTAACCCAGAAAAAAAATATATACATATATACCTGCCCTATGTTGATAAATAGTGCAGCTAGTTGCTCTTCAGTGACCTAAAGGCAAAGAGACAATTAGCCTACATATAATTGAAGGTGTGCAACTAGAAAATAGTGACCTGAAGATTGGTTGACACAACATAAAAGTAGATAAATAAGCCTGCAAAGGCTACACAAATATGAAACACAGCAAGCTCCACATGTGGATAAATAAGGGACTGCAAAGGCAACACAAATATGAAACTCAATAGGCTCTACAAGTTGGTGTGGAAGCTTATCAATGCACAGGGTCACAGCAGCCAAGATGACAAATAAATAATCAACTCTAAAATTTCCAAGACACATAACATTACACCTATCACCTATTAAACAAAATAACAGTACAGAGTACATGAAGAAAAACCAATGCAAAAGTTACTCCAAAGAAGCATAAAAATAGGCAATAGATGGCAGCACTCTTTCTGAAAAGAATCAGATGCAAAATTTCTTCAAGGGAAACAGGCAAAAGAGAGTAAGGTATAAAATCAATGAAAATTGCTCTCATAGCACTCTTTCAACCACTTCACTCCAATAGCACCACCAAGAATAAGCTTGCTAAAATAACACTCAACAGTTACAGCATTATGATACGGCTAAATAAACCCCTCACACATTCTAACGCACCAGAACTGCTCATATTGGACATGCCAAAAATCAGGTTAAAGAGAATGTGGATGGTGTTGAAATTAGAATGGGTCTCTCTGTTAATTCGATGTACCGGTGTTATTGCGAATTTCTTTTTTTAGCAATTCTTTGTACGCGAGAAATTTTACATTTTTACATGCCATTAATTAAATACAATATCTTTGGGCCTGATGGATCTATGTAGAGAAGCCAAGCACGAGCTGCCTGCAAACAGTGGCAGTTTGCTACACGCACGAGGATTTCTGGAAATGTTTAACTTTTGAGAAAATTGGAATATCACTGCAGAACTGCGGCCAAAAGTTCATGCTTCCATTCTTGTTTGCTTAAACAGCCTTATTAGGTCAATAGTGGGCATGTACAGTGGTAGAGGGGTGCAAGGGTTTAAGGGTATACTTAACCGAGCTAGGTGAAGAACATAAAGTGTAGTATCTACTGGGTGGCGTTTTAACTACTGAGGTTGGTGATCAATTGACATCTCACCATCACTGCAGAACTGCAGCCAAACATTCATGTAGCCATTCTTGTTTGGTCAAACAGCCTTCTTAGTTAAATAGTGGGCACGTACAGAGATAGAGAGGGGTGCAAGGGTTAGGGGTATACTTAACGGAGTGCTAGGTGGAGAACATAACAGTGTAGCTATTGGGTGTATTTCAACTACTGAGGTTAGTGATCAATGACATTTCACTAAGGCTTCTTTTGGCGTTATGATGGCTCTCCAAAAGCATAAATTTATGGAAATGGCGTTTGGTTGGAAGTAGTTTTTTTAGGTGTAACAGAATTTTTGTACAAGAACAAGCGAATATTCCCTAACTAAAACAATTCCACAGTTCAGCACAGCATCTGTAAACTGAGTCTACCGCATACGGATTTTGTGGTGTTGCCATCAAAATAAAACAGGAAATATTTATGCCACATTTAAGTTTCTTATCAGGAACAAAATTAAAGATGAATTCCAGGCAATACCAACTTGCCCAAGTCAAACCCCTCTACGAGCAGGTCATATATTACAGTTCGTAAGTAACAAAGAGCATACTGGTGTATCAGCTTGCTGCATGTACATTTCCGTCAATCAAGCCCGAACAAGGCAGAAAAATATAAATTTGATAAATACTCCAAATGCTTCGGCCAAGAATATGACTACTCTACACATGCAGAACATGTCTATAATGCAAAAGCATAAGTATTGCTATTTTGAGGTAGAAACTACTACGTTGTCCAAAGTCCGAACAAAGCAGAAAAAAAGTGCATTTGCCGAATGACATGTGCCTGAGCCAGAAATGTTGTGGAAATATACAGCCAGTAAACGCGTTCAGCACATGGCTACCATGGCTACAAAATACTATGTGCTGTGCTTCTTTTTATTGGCGAAAAAGAGTAACGCTAAAAAACGAAGATATTGTGCCTCTCTCTTCCCTCACAAACAACCATGAATGTACTTAAAAGATGGCAACATTATTGGTCTAGAGAAAACCTGTCCTAGAAAAAGGTTTCTGAATCCTAGAATGGATACACATACATCTAGTTGACATTGATCACCATGCAATATAACAACTGAGCTCACAAGTAAACAGTATCAGGCATCTAAGGGTTGAAATCATCTTCCAATCAGGTATGCCCATGTTGCTCTTCACTATGCAAATATGAGAAGAATCATAATAAGCTATGATTTTACGCCTAGAGGTCAACAAGAAGCAGTTAGAATAGCATACCAGAACCCTAAAGACCAAGCAAGAGCACAAGGCATCTACCAAAAGCAGCAAAGTAACTGAACATGCCCATTACAGAAATTCATAAAAGCCGGCCCCATCACTGTTGCATCAAGAAGAAACTCTGCATGTATTCACTCTCAAATCTACCAGTCTTGACAAATACAGGAATACATAGGTCTGAGACATCTAAATTTGTATCAAGCAGACTACAACAGGGATGCTCTGAATACTTACAGTACCTTCATATGACCACTCTGAGCATTAAAGCAAGGAGCCAAGGATCGTAAATAAGGCACTACAAGAAGTCAGGAATACACTACCCAGGTCTTTGAGAAGAAAAACAATGAACTGCCTACAAGATAAGATGCTAAAAGAAACATGAAAGTAGGCCTCATAAAGAAGGCATGACCAGGAACACGCTACCTAGGTCTTTAAAAAAAGGAATACATACCCACTAAATGAACTGCCAAAGGAACATGAAAGCAGGGCTCATAAATAAAGATACTTCCAGGAATTCACTGCATTTTAAATAAATGATAAATTACGCTGTACCAGTAACACGTGGCTTAATCCAACAAGAAATCTAATGACAAACAGATACAGATTGCGCATACATCAAAACAGCCAGACGTGCCAAGAAAAGTCAATAGAGGTGCATACTATGTGAAGAAGCCCAGAGAATAACCACCCAAATTCGGATAAGAAGGCAGTACATGAGTACAGATTCGCTGCACGTCGTCCAAGCACATAAATGGCAAAATAGTCGCGCTACTTTCCAGATTCCATACGAAATTACTTACCCAGAACTGCAAAGGATAACTACTGTAAGAAACGGCATCCAAATCTATCAAAACAAGGAAAGGATGATCAAAAGTTGCAACACGGTGGCATCCAGTATCCACCTGCTCCCAACCCCATCCCATGTTATGTTATGATCTCATTCCTGCTACCGTTTTGTCCCAACCTGAACAGCGCGCATGCCTGATACACGACCCGAGACCTAAAACTGAGCGATCATGATATCAGAATGACATCAAAACCAATCAACAGGTGAACGAACTCTTAGCGGAAGATTTATCAGAGTCTAGGGACGGACGGACGGACTAGGAATCATCACAGGCAGAGGAAGGTGCAAGTGCTGGGATGGATCCGTGGGCTGACCTGATGATCGATGTCCGAGACGTAGACCGTCCGGCGGATCACCTCGTCGCGCTGCGCCTGGCTTGTGCGGCTGTTGACCCGCCGCTTTCCCCCGTGGGGGTAGCCGCCGCCAGCGCCGTACCCTCCAAACTTCTTCTGCGCGCAGGAACAAGGCAGATCAGACGGACACCGGCGTCAGAAACAGAGGAGTCGCAATCGGAAAGGTCAACAGAGACTATTTATCGGTTCCTTACCCTGCCGCGGCCGCCGAGGCCATCGGCGGCGGGGAATCCGACGACCCCGCGGTGCCCTGGCGATGCTATCGGCGCGAACCCGCCGCCGTTGGGGTAGTAACCGCCGTACAGTGGCGGCGGCACGGGGTGCGCGGCGAGGGACGGCGGGACGAACTCCTCGGCCATGGGGTTGAGCTTGGAGAGGAGCTCCTCCAGATCCCGCATCTCGCGCTCCCCGGCGTCGCCCCCCTCCGAAGACGCGGGGTACGGCGCGGCATGGTCGGAGGCGACGGGGGCGGCGTGGTCCGCGGAGGTCTCTACTACGGCCATCACGAAAGGAACAGAGAATTTGCCGGTGGGGGAGGGAGATAGGGAGCTCGGTGAGGTTCTGGAAGGTTCGGTGTGGGGAGACGCGCGGGGATGGTGGGGGGTTATATATAGGCGCGGTGCGGAAGTGCGGATCGATGATCCCCGGAGGTGGATCGGAGGCGAAGGGGACAGCCAACCGCGGCGAGGTGGTTGGTCGCTGCAGGCTAGGAGGGCATGGGAATCGAGGCGGGGCAGGGGACAGCAGCTGCTCCTGCAGCCGACCGGCGCAGAGGCAGAGCAGAGCAGGGGAAGCCGGCAGGGGAGGTGCCTCTGCCTCGCTCTCCTCCCGTTTCTCTCTCTAGGTTGTTACTCGTATTTCTCTCTCTTGCTGCTTCCTTTCCACTTTGCCTTTTTGGGAGAGAGAGAGGGCCTGGCTCCTCCGGTACGGTGAGGCGAGCTACCCGCCCGCCTGCCGCCTCCTTTTTTTTTTCTTTCGTTCCTTCTCTCTCTTCCCCCGTATTGCCCGCCGGGCAGGCTTTTGCGGGAAACACCTCGTACTGGTCGTGAATTTCAGAGGGTTTAAACGCTAATAACGAGAATGTTGCTACTTGGAAAGTTCATTTTTTAAATACTAAGATTATTATGTGTCTGTTTGCCAATCATATAAGATAAAACAGTTGAATCATAGTACCATCAGAATCACAAGCACCCTGATCACAGGAGCCATCCAAACCGCAAAATGTGGAATGTAACAATATAGGTGCTCCGAGCTGCACTTAAGTCAACTTTTGTGACCCCTCGTGCATCAGCCTAATAATGTTTGTGATCAACTATTCTTAGACTCATTGCGAAAACAAATAGTTAGCGTGTTGCGCTCCATGGAAGAGGAGATGGAAGAGAGGTTCTAGATTTGGGTATGATTTGTTTTCTTGATTTTCTATAAAAAGATATGAAAGATGTGTTTTCTAGTTACCTAATAGTTCACCATTTTGAGAAATGTTATGTCTCTTTTTGGAACTTGTTTTCTCATAACCTAAGAGCTCAAGTTTTCATCATTTATAAGAGTGCTATATTTTTTTTTTGGAAGTTGTCTGCTAAAATCTTAGTAGTTTGCTTTTTTTTGCAAGCATCCCATAGTATTCATGATCCTTGAAATATGGTGTTTAGAAATTAGAGTTTCTAATTCAGAAAGCTATATTGGGTAGGAAATTTAGGGCTTTTTGAATGTCTTTCTCTTTAACCTTCCTAAATATATTCTTCAATTTATAAACGCTTGTCGAAAAGGATGAAAAGGTCATAGACATGAGAATGGGGCGAGGTTGGGTGTCAGTAGGGACCCTACTTCCCACGGGCGAGCCAATTCTTACATGTCTTGGGAATGTTGCTTAACCTTGGAGAAGGGCCATGTGGGTCTCTATTAATTAGCAATTAGTAACGTGGACATATTTCATAAGATCATCATCTACCTAAAATTTGTTGGAGATATTAAGAAAATTCTGACTAAACCTAAATTAAAGGATGAACATCATCTTGCATATGTAAAGGAGTGTTGTTCGCATCTTGCATGAGTTATCATGACACATCATACGAATTTAAGTGGATTAATGGGTCGAAAGAGCTTTTGGGTAACATCAACAAAGCCTTATGTCATCCTAAGATGTGTAACGTAGGTCATAAACAATTGCAAAGGGCCATTATCTAAGTTGACTAAATAGTGTCTAGATTTATCAAAATTTTGACAATTTTGCAACACTTATTTTGAGACGGGAGAAGTATTTATCTAAAATGTGGCATGTAACAATATAGACGCTCTGAGTTCCTCGTGCATCAGCCGAACAATGTTTTTTTGGGGGTAAGCCTAACAATGTTTGTGATAACCATTTTCAGATATGTTTGTCCCGCCTTGTCTCATTGCGAAAACAAATAATTATTTGTGTCGCGCTCCATGGAAGAGGAGATGGTAGAGAGGTTCTAGATTTGGCTATGATTTGTTTTCTTGATTTTCTATAAAAAAGAGATGGAAGATGATATTTTCTAGTTACCTAGTAGTTCACCATTTTGAGAAGCATCCTATATTATTCATGATCCTTGATATATGGTGTTTAGAAATTAGAGTTTCTAGTTCACAAAGCTATATTGGGTGGAAATTTAGGGCCTTTTGAATGTATTTCTCCTTAATCTTCCTAAATATATTCTTCAATCTATAAAGGTTTGTCGGAAAAGGTGGAAAGGTCATAGACATGAGAGTGGGAGCGAGGTTGGGTGTCAGTAGGGACCCTGCTTCCCGCGGGCGAGCCAATTCCTACATGTCTTGGGAATGTTCCTTAACCTTGTTAAACGGCCATGTGGGTCTCTGTTAATTAGCAACTTAGACAATATTTCATAAGATTATCATATATCCAAAATTTGTCGAAGATATTAAAAAAATCTACTAACTAAACCTAAATTAGAGGGTGCACATCATCTTGCATATGCAAAGGAGTGTTGTCCGCATCTTGCATGATTTATGATGACACATCATACGGATTTAAGTGGAATATATGGGTCGAAAGAGCGTTTGGGTAATGTAAGCAAAGCCTTATGTCATCCTAAGACGTGTAACGTAGTAGGTCATAAACAATTGCAAAGGGCCATTATCTAAGTTGACTAAAGTTTTTTATTTTTGCATGGATTTTCAATGTCTGTGTTCAATCTCTTGGAAGAGCCGAAGCGGGGATTTAATCAAGAATCTGTGGCTTGGAGGCAAGGGCAGGGATGCAAAGGCTAGAGCTCCGCTGGAGTGAAATCTGAAATGGGAGGAAAGAGGAAGGTTCTTTCGAGTCGTAATGTTTTTTTCTCTTTGCATACGTCAACTTTAGCCAACCTTATACGGCCATCGTGTACGTATCACTCTAGCGCAGGCTTTGCCTATCCCTTTCCTCCTAGTCTCCGAAAGGCCCAAAGCCCATCACGCGAGGGAGCACCGCGCTGGCGTAGTGCGTGGCAGACACACGTGTGAACCGAGAACGATATTCCGAAACAGAGACGTCTGAGTTCTGACTATGAGTTGGCTGCAAGTTTTTGCGGAGATAAAACCGTGAGCAGCTAGTATTCGGGTTCGTAAACTGCATACCTTTCAATTTACTGTGAAGAAAGGTTTTTATTTTTTTCGGGAAAAAGTATTTTGATTCCGTTACACTAGGTGGTACGAGCGTGGGCGTGGGCGTGGGCGTGGGCGTGGGCGTGGCCGTTGCCGGAGGGAGGGGGCAGGGTGCAGACCAAAGCTGGGTATTGTACTACTCGTGCTGCTCCTCCCCTTATCTTATCCCGGCCTCCACTTTCCTTGGCCGTGTCAGTGATGGCTGGCTGGCTGGCGCAAGGCCAGAAGCAAGCACCGGAGGGCAGGGGTGGCGTCACGCACGCCCGCGTCGCGTGGGTGCCGTTTGTTTGGTTGGGATCCACTGCTCCCGCCACGCACCGAACATACACACAAACACATACGGCATCGACTCTGTTCTCTCTCGCCTCCTGCAGCAGCGTTGTTTCTTCTCGCCGCAAATCAGAAACAGAAGCGGGGGGGATTTGTGGCTCCCGATTTCCAGAAGGATGCATCAGAATATCCGAAGCGGCATGCAGCGTTGCCTTGTTTCTTCAGTCACTGTCCTCTGTCCTCGTGACAGCTTCTACCGGAGCACCAGGGGGATCTTCTGCGCACAGAGAGGGAGAAGAGTATGAAGCCGGCGGCGTGCGTAAGTGCTTTCCACACGTGCTCGTCACCCCAGCACCTGCTTTGCTATGGCGTAAAAGAAAACTTTGCGAATATATTCCTCATGCCATCTTTTGAAGGTGTCAGCTTGGTGACCTCCCGAATGACCTCGAAAAAAACTGTGCATGGTTTCAAATGTTTGACAATATAGAAGGTGTTTGGAATCAAAGCCGATCAGTGGTGGGAAGCATCGTTCACCATCTTCATCCTTTTCGGGGCTTAGAGCATCTCCCTGTTCCCAGGCCGAAATCCGGATTTAAATAGCATCGGACAGACGAAGGTTTTGGTCTGGGAACGGCCGATTTTCCACTCGCGTTTTCAGGCCAAGTTTCCAGGTCAGTGTGTTTTCGTTCAAATTTTGCTTAAATTCATCCAGTTTTCAGCATAATACGACCCCAAAACTCGGCGCAAAGAACCAGCCGGATTGCCCCAGCGGATAAATAAGGAATACAGAAACAAAAACAGCGATTGGACCAGAGAATGAGATTGCATTATAAGGCCGCAATTGAACAGACCGAGCAAGTTTAAATTGGCGTAACATGAAACCTATTAGTGCAAAAGCCTCGTGGAGAGCTATAAAAGTCACGCTAGCTAAAGATCCACCGGGTGCTACATCATAAGCACATTGTGAGCATAAATAATTGTAACCATATACATATAAAATGGCAGCAATGGAATCCAATCCCCTGCTTTTATTTGTAAAGTCTCTATTCCTCTATGATCAAAGCCCAAAGATCTATGAACCACCTCATGTTTGACTAGCCAATTAGATAACCAACCATGCGGCATTGTCTTCGTCTCTCCCTCTTTGTATGAATATTTAACATTTCGGATGCAAGTTACAGAGCAATGTTCGGCATAGTTCTGGACGAAATTAACCCTACAGTTCGACATAAAATTAAACATAGTTCGACGGACAATGAAAATACAACATATTTTGGCCTAGTTCGGTGAGATTCATGTTGGGCATCTATGTGTTTCCCCTGCGTATCCATAGGTGCTCAACCAGATCATCTTGCAGCTGTTGATGCACTACCGGGTCTCAAATCTCCTGACGCATGGCGATGAAGGCAGCCCAGGTTGGCGTCACCTGGTGATCAGGCTGTGCAAGAGGTCCCTGTTTGTAGTATGGCTCGTTCTACTCGACCAAACTCACTGGGTCCTTCCTCTCATCCTCAATGATCATGTTGTGCAAGGTCACACAACAGTTCATCACTTCCCACATCTGATCTTTCGACCAGGTCATTGCAGGGAACCGGACAACTGCAAACCTCTGTTGGAGCACACCAAATGCCCGCTCCACGTCCTTCCTGCAAGCTTCCTATTTCTTGGCATACTGAGCATGCTTGGGGAGTATCGGGTTTATGATAGTCTTCACAAATGTTGGCCATCTTAGATAGATGCCATCTGTAAGATAGTATCCCTTGTTGTAGTGGTGCTGATGTGGTCCGACCTTTGGTCGTTACCACATCATGGTCTCCAACTTATGCCAAGTCGTCATGGACTCCAAAGGTGAATCAGTTCCTCTATGTGAACCCACTTCCTACCCTCTTGAATGGTATATTACTTCATACTCCGCCCCATATTGATGATAGGTTCACACCAACAAGTACGGAGGCATGGGAGGAAGCCTGGAGCACCAAGCACGACAAGACGGAGGCTTGAGAAGACGGAAGAAGCAGCAACTGGAGCACCGGAGTCTCCGGCCTGCTTACACCGGAGTCTCCGGCCACACCGGAGTCTCCGGTCTGAAGACACCGGAGTCTCCGGCCTGCAGACCCCGGAGTCTCCGGACCCATCTCCGGACCGACCCCCAGATCGAGCTCGAGGCGGTCATGCGCCACTCCGAGGCGGACGGAGATGGCCAGTCTTCGGCCTAGACCGGAGTCTCCGGACCCCACACCGGAGTCTCCGACCTGAGCGTATGGGCCTGCGCGCCTCCAGCTAGGCCTTCGGCCCATGTACCCCTTAGTCCGCCCAGACTTTCCCCTTTTATTCCTAAAGTACCCTTGAACTAGTGGTTGGCCTATATATAGTGCCCCCACCCCCTCATGTAACACTAGGCATATATGATAGACTAAAGAAAACCCCCTATGTGGAATCTCTAGTTTTGCCTCATCCCCTTCTATCAAAGGGGATCGACTATCGTCACCACCTTGTTGGAGTTTGCATCGCACCTCCCTCATTGTACAAGGCCTTGGCATCGGTGTCCCTTTGCCAAGACGTCAAGACCCTCTCCAAGGTGTTCTTCCCTCTCCGCGTGGGATTGAGGGAGCACGTTGACCGATCTTTCCTTTCGAGGATTCTATCGGACTGGTAACCACCGGTGAGAGCAATCGGCCTTGTATCGTGTGAGTTTTGCTTGTGTTCATCGTGTTCTTCGCGAGGTGTGCGTCCGCTTCCGCTAACTTCTCCCTTTCCCCTCGCTTTCCCATCAATTTGACCACGAGATCCGTGAAGATCGGGCCACCCACGGGGTTACCCCATAACATCTGGTATCAGCAACTTTTGGTTGCCACGGATTTCTCCTCGATTTGGTCTTTTCCCCATAAATTCGAAAATTCCACCAAAAACGGCCCCAATTCGTGTTTTGGATCGATCTGTGATTTGAGTGCGTTTTGGTAGGTTTTGATCCATGGATTACTTGCTAAACTTGTTGATCTACCTTCCCATGTGTTCCCATGGCCTAATTCCTTGATTTCCCCCACTAATTTGGTGTTTTGGTTCGAGTTTTTTTTGCCAAAATCGCGTCTCGGACGAGTTCTGCATGTCCTGGAACCTCCAGACCGGAGATTCCGGCCCCCGGACCGGAGATTCCGGTCCAGATCGGAGTTTCTGGCAAAGTCTCCCCCCCCCCCCAGACAGAAAAATCTTCATCACGGTTTTGAGCATAACTTTTGCATACGAACTCGGATTTTGGTGTTCTTTAGCTCGTTTCGAAGAGGATAAGGAGCTCTACATCATCATCTCCGTGGTTCATGCTATCTACTCCATCCAAATTCCGTGAGCAAGGCGGAATCCACCAATAAAGGGTGAAGATTGGCGAAGAAAGGTATAAACATTCCGCGACTTTTCCCCACTTGCATCCCTTTGTGAGCTACACTATCTTTGCGTTCAACAAACACCTATTGAGACTAGTTCCTACTATGATTGCTTGGGCTATGCACATTTGATACCTTTCCGAGCAAAAGTTGTGAGCGCGCTATCTCATATAGTTATCTTGTATAGTTGTTGGCACAAGGAAGGGGCAAGTGAAAAATAAAAGAAAAAGAGAAAAAAAATAGAAAAAGAAAAAGAAGAAAAAGAAAGAAAGAAAGAATGCCTCATAAAATAGGAAGCGCAAGCTCGATGAACATCAAATAGGTGGTACTATTGTGCATATCTTGTAGCCCACCAATTTATTGCAATCGAACTAGCGTCTCTCCTTGCACTTGTGCGACACGAGCTTATAGTCTTCGCTAGGTAATCATTTGGTTCTTGGCTCACTTTCTCCGTCGCACAAGTCCCATTTATCCCACCGTGTGTGTTTCCTTGTATATATTCCTATCTTGTGGATTGACTTGTTTTGCTTTGGGATCATCATGGTTCTTTACTTGACATTACAATATCTTGATTTCGGATTGTTCTTGGACACGCCACCTTCCATACCTATCCACCATAAGCTTTGTGTGTGTGTGTTTTTTAGTGGTTAGTTGGTTTTGGTGTTCTGCGTGAACTTCACTTTGCTTGGTTTTGATTGCTCTCAAGTGTTGCCACTTGCACGATACTATCTTCCAAGGTAAAGTAAGGTTTGACGTTGCATCCCTAACCCCCCTAACACTTCCATATACACCACTTGGTCTTGTGAATCATGTCTAGGGACTCCGGAACCAAGGATGATATCTATGAAGAATCCATGATGAGCCACCACGACTACGACTCCACAAGTATAGTGGACATGATGGAGCACTACACCGACAATGGCTCCACATTCTTTGAGGACCCGGAGCATTGCACCTATGATGGCTCCACATGCATGGAAGACATGGATCACGTCATCAACTATGGCTCCTCAAGCATGGAGGACTTGGAGCTCTACATCGACAATGGCTCCTCGTGCATGGAGTACATGGAGCACTACACCGACAATGGCTCCACATGCTTGGGTGATATGGAGTACTACATCAACAACGACTCCCCAAGCATGGATGAATACGAGTGCTACAACGATGATGCCTCACCAAGCATGGAGGACATGGCGAGCTTCACCCACTTCGAGGGCTCTTCCATGAGCCATGAAGAATACCTCCACCGCTTGGAGATGGAGGACTACTACACCAAGCTAGCGGAGACGCATCATCAAGAAACCATGACCTTCAAGGCCAAGCGTGCCACACCAAAGGGTACCACCTACTTCGATGATCCACCTCCAAGGCGTCAAGCGCCACCACCTACATGGCATCATGCACCACCATCTCCAAGGCGACGAGAGCCATCACCTCCAAGCCGTAGAGCACCACCATCTCCAAAGCGCCAAGCACCACCATATACAAGGCGTCAAGTCCAGCTACCTCCAAGGCATCAAGTGCCATATACTCCAAGAAGAGTGGTGCCCAAACATCATCTTCCACACAAGGCGCCATGAAGCAAGAATCTTCATCAACATACATCCTCTCGTGACCATCGCCAACATCAAGAGGATACAAGACGTCGTTCAAGGCATCTTCGCCATGAAGACGGAGAATACATGTTGAGCACCATCCATAATGCTCAACCAAGCTCAAGAAGGCACCACCACCACAAGAAGAATGCCAAGGACAAGAAGCATCGTCACGAGCGTCATGTGGATGACCAAGTGCGCCATCTACATCAACATTTGGCAAGGCACGCTAATGACCTCCGCCGACACCATCATAAGGCACCTTCAACTACTCGTGCCACCACCAAATTGGCACCAAGAGCAAGCTCTCCTCCACGCCATCAAGCTTCAACGCCATGACTTGACGTTGTAGATGACGCATGCAACTTCATGGATGAGGAAGATGAAGACCTCTACTTCGCCAAGTTGGACAAGTACGCCAAGAGGACTACACAAGCCAAGGTGCAAGATGGCAACGGCAAGGTCAAGAATGGTGAGCATAAGACTTCCCCATCATCAAAGGAGGCGCATGGAGTTGAGAGAACCAAGCTTATCCCTACATGCTTGAGTGATGATGTGGTATAAATCCCATGTGAGTATGAGAGCCACTTAGCCCACTTGAGTGAAAGCAAGAGTGAGATGAGCGACTCCACCATCCATGAGATTGAGTGCTTCCATTTGGAGGGCATGAGTGATACACCTAGTGAGTTTAGAGTGGTAGTTGATAGGTCATGTGAGACCACTTTGATTTCTAACGACTTATCCTCTACCTCTAGTGTATTTTCTCATGTTGTGCTAGGTTCCATGGATCAAGAAGCGCCAAGCTTGGAGATGATGAGGCCTCCAACCAAGAAGATGTACATGGTGGATGAAGATGATGCCATCCCCATGGATGATGAAGAAGTCGCCCACATGGAGGCCAATACTACCACAACACCCACTTCATATGAGAGGTATGAACAAGGTAAGAATACAGGTGTTGATGATGCCATGATCCCACTAGTGGACATGATGACTTGTGATGATTGGCATGCTATGGATGATGTTTGTGATATCACATATGCTTAATTGATTTTTCCATGTGATACTTTGCCTTTGAATAATGTTGAGCATGTGAAATTATTTGATTGTGATGATGTTGCCATAGACATGCCATGCACTAAACGTTACGTTGATGATATCATTGCTTGCACTTTGTTGAACAATTGCTCTTTCCAATGTTTTGCTTGCAATGATGTTACCAATGGTACCCCTCGAACCATGCTTTGTCATGAGTGTTTTACAATCTCTCCCGTTGCTTGCATTAAGTTGAATAATTTCTCTTTCACTTGTTTTGCTTGCAACAATAATTCTCATATGGTTTATATTGAGATGGACCCCATAGCTCTCTCAAATTTTGGAGATTTTGGTAAATGCCATGATAAGCATGTTTCCCACTTGCATACTCACCATGCACCTATGTTACACTTGCTTGACACTAATGGTGATGTGCACAAGAAGAGATATGTCATGATAGATGATGTATTTCTCTACCATGCACACACATTCTTCCTTTTGTGTTTGATGTGTGTAGGTACCCGCACAAGAATGTCAACCTCGGTTGAGCACGAGTTGACAAAAAGAGCTCTAGAGAGCACCCCCCAAGTGAGTTCAAGATCGAACCCAGCTCTGATACCTTTTGCATGCTTTGCATCTTTCATATTGACAAATTGCTCTTTCCTATGGTTTTATTGCAAGCATGTTGATGGTATTCTGTCACCTTGTGACAATCATGTCTCGTTGCTATTGGATATTAATGCTTTGTGTGATGCCACAAAAATGTTGAACAATTTCTCTTTCCGATGTTTTGTGCGCAACCATAATGCCATTTTGAGCATGTATTGCCACGAGAGCTTCCAAGTCTCTCGTATTATTGTTGCAACAAACATAAGGACCACTTGCTCTTTCATTTGGTTTGTTTGTAAACATGTTGCTTGTGTTTCCGCTTGCAATACTCACACCCCCATGATCTTGGCTTTTGATGATATGTGTATGGCATCCAACATATTGAACAATTGTTCTTTCCAATGGTTGGTTTGCACACATAATGATGTTGTTTTGGATGTTCTTCCGCATGTGTTTTTGCCGAATTCTCCTATCCTTGCATCAAAGATGTTGATCAATATTTTACTCAATTTCTTTGAGTGCCACACTAAGATGTTTTATGGAGTTTTTGAGTTCCCACATTTGGATGATGTTCAAGCAATTTCCATGCACTTTGACCTTGCATATGCATCCCGTTTGCTATAATTGAGCTGTGTTAATAGTGTTGTGAACAAGAATGGACATGCCACATATGACATGCTCCTCTATCACACACAAACATATTTTGCTTGGTCTTTGTTGTGTGAAGGTACAATTGCATACGCGTCAACCTCTATGGATAAAGAGTTGACAAGACGAATCGAAGAGAGTTACCTATGGCTGCCCTTCAACGAGCCATTTCTACATCCTAAGGTGACTTCCTTCTACTTGAGGACTCATGCTATTATCTTCATGAATTGGCTACGCTTTGAGTGTTGCTTCGCTTTTGTTGTGAGCTTTGTAGGCTTCATGGAAAGTGAAGGAACATTGAGGTGTTGTCAATTCAATCTTCCTGAGGACGACTATATGGTTAACCCCAGGATCAAGAAGGTCTCTCGACATCTTCTACTTTGTGATAAGCGTGTAGAGTCAAGGACAACTCTTTTTGAAGGGCGGGGAGATGATGTGGCCCGACCTTCGGTCATTACCACATAATGGTCTCCAACTTATGCCAAGTCGTCATGGACTCCAAAGGTGAATCCGTTCCTCTATGTGAACCCACTTCCTACCCTCTTGAATGGTATACTACTTCATACTCCGTCCCATATTGATGATAGGTTCACACCAACAAGTACGGAGGCATGGGAGGAAGCCCGGAGCACCAAGCACGACAAGACGGAGGCTTGGAAGAGAAGACGGAAGAAGCAGCAGCTAGAGCACCGGAGTCTCCGGCCTGCGCACACCGGAGTCTCCGGCCACACCGGAGTCTCCGGCCTGCAGACCCCGGAGTCTTCGGACACATCTCCGGACCGACCCCCAGATCGAGCTCGAGGACAATCTGTCTGCCACTCCAGAGACGGACCAGAGATAGATCGGAGTCTCCGGCCTAGACCGGAGTCTCCGGACCCCACACCAGAGTCTCCGGCCTAAGCGTATGGGCCTGCGTGCCTCCAGCTGGGCCTTTGGCCCATGTACCCCTTAGTCCACCCAGACTTTCCCCTTTTATTCCTAAAGTAACCTTGAACTAGTGGCTGGCCTATATATAGTGCCCCACCCCCTCATGTAACCCTAGGCATAGATGATAGACTAAAGAAAACCCCCTTTGTGGAATCTCTAGTTTTGCCTCATCCCCTTCTACCAAAGGGGATCGACTATCGTCACCACCTCGTTGGAGTTTGCATCGCGCCTCCCTCGTTGTACAAGGCCTTGGAATCGGTGTCCCGTTGCCAAGACGTCAAGACCCTCTCCAAGGTGTTCTTCCCTCTCCGCGTGGGATCGAGGGAGCACGTTGACCGATCTTTCCTTGCGAGGATTCTATCGGACCGGTGGCCACCGGTGAGAGAAATCAGCCTTGTATCGTGTGAGTTTTGCGTGTGTTCATCGTGTTCTTCGCGAGGTGTGTGTCCGCTTCCGCTACCTTCTCCCTTTCCCATCGATTTGACCACGAGATCCGTGAAGATCGGGCCACCCACGGGGTTACCCCATAACAAGTTCCCATTGATCTCAAAGTCCACAAGGGGAGCATGACCCTCAACAAGCTTGGAAAAGACATTTGAGGAGTTGAGAACGTTGATGTCATTGTTCGATCCTGCCATGCCAAAGAAGGAGTGTTAAATCCAAAGATCATGTGTAGCAACTGCCTCAAGCCTCAAGTATCACAGTGCAACCTCCTTTGTGGCCTTTGTATATTTCCTCCCATGCAAATGGGCAATTCTTCCAGTGCCAATGCATGCAGTCTATGCTTCCAAGCATCCCAGAAAATCCTCTACTTTCATTGACTGCGAGGATCCGAACAATGTCTTCAGCAGTGGGTGCTCTCAAGTAGTGTGGCTCAAACACTACAATCACTTCCCTGCAAAACCTATACAAGCAATCGATGGCGATCGACTCGGCCATGTGGAGATAGTCATCAGCACTATCACCCCGTGCTCCATATGCAAGCAACCTCATCGCCAATGTGCACTTCTGTAGTGAGGAAAAGCCTACCATGCCAGTGCAGTCCTTATTGCATACGAAATAGGGGTCTAACTCTCGGATGGCATGCACGATCTCGAGGAAGAGCTTTCAGCTCATCTTGAAACGACGCCTGACGAGGGTTTAACTCGTCAATGCCCATTGTTATGGACTTGGGTTTTGGAGAAGGAGGGAGCACTGGAGGCATCAATCGGCTAGAAAACAAGCACACAAGGACGCAAGGTTTACCCAGGTTCAGGCCTCGTAGAGGTCCCTACTCCTGCTTGTCTGCTCTTGGAATTATCGAGGGAGTCGAAAGTTATAGGGGTGCGCAAATGCAATCTGGCGATGGTTGTGGAAACTAGGGTTGTGATCGTCCTCCTCGCCGCCCCCTCCTAGCCTTTATATAGATAGGCTAGGTCTCGGGTAGTAGGTTGAGTCGGTTACAGATTAGGGTTCGTCCTTTGAACTTTCTATCTTAATCTTCTTCTTGCCCCGCAAGTAATCGGAGGGTCCGTGGGTTACCCGAATTCTTCATTGGGCCTTGGCAACACCGTGGGCTTCTGCCGTATCTGGACCGTATATGCCAAACTCGAGTACCTGTAGGGTATACCCATGTCAGTAGCCCCCGAGTGTCCAGTGGAATCGCAGATTCGACTGGAGACTTTATGAAGTCTTTCGAGTGCATGACTGAGCATTTTTTTCGAGTGTTCTGTTTGTGTCAGAGGGATTGTTGATATACGTGCCTAATTTATCCGGTGTATTAGTATCAGTTAACTTCCTTAGGGCAAAACAACACAATCTACTCAAACTCGAGTCCCTGGACTTGAATTCGGAAAACTGCTGGCGTAATTCGACTCAGGCCGTGGAGGTCTTACATGAGTCGAATTCCAATGTATAAATGTGAGCACTCGACGCGTCCATCAAGGCATGTTCATCATACCTGCAGGTATGGATATATTTCTGGTAGTGCACAGCAGATGCGTTTGTAGACCTTATTCAGGTCTTATCTTCACACTGCAAGCACGGCATCCGAAATTTTGTCATCGCGAAGATGATTCGGGTGGCCCAGGAGACGTAATCTCTTTGTAGGGAAAACATGTGGCGGAGTTGCCATGGCTTTCGAGTGTGGATGTTATCGACACAAAGTACGATGTATAAAGAAAAATAATCATAGGGTGCGCGACCAGCGCTCCCTATGGGAGTAGCCTCCGAGTGCCTATTCGAGTCATAGACTCGAGTGGGGACTAAAAACATTTGTGACTGCTGTCGTCTTTTGTTGCTTGTTTCAGTCGAATGTGCTTCCAGCGCTCCCTATGGGAGTAACCCGTAGTTCACAATCGAATCATTGATTCGAATGATGGGTTTTCGTGAAGCTTATATATCTACATAAAAAATTTGGGTGCACGGCCAGCGCTCCTGTTAGGAGTAGCCCCCGAGTGCTTGGTTGAGTCGAAGACTAGAGTAAGAACTAAAGTAGTCAAAATATTCTTCTGCTAGAAACTATGACGTCAGTGCTGACGACGTGATGACTTCAGTTGCCCGCGTGGCCTTTTGGCCAGGACGTGACGGTGGGTCCCACTTTCTGACTTCGATTTGACTGGGTGTGCGTAATCTTCTGTTTTAACCGCGTCTCCTTGATTTCCGCGCGTAATGGGAGTAGTGGGGGACGATTCATGATTCACCTTCGCCACGCGTCGATGGCGATGTGCGCCATGCGTCCAATAGGGTTTCTGCTGGCCATTGGATGACATCCGCGAGTAGGTTAAGTAGCAGCGCAGCTGCGGTAATTTTTCCTCATCTCTCTTCTTACTCATGCCTCCTTCGTCATTGTTTCTCTTTCTGCTTCTTTGCGCACTTCCTCTTCGTGGCACTGGACCAGCTCCGTGTTTTCCCTAGTTACTTCCTACGCTCACATCACCATCGAAAGATGGGCAAGAAGAAAGGAGGTTCTGCCGCTGGATCTATGGCCACCATTGCCGCCACCAAGAAGAAAGGAGGCACTGCCACCATGGATAGCAGCGCCGCAGGCGCTGGGAAGAAGAAGGGCGCGGGGACTCGCGTCACCAATGGGTCTTGGCGCCCATCCACCATCAAGCCCGCAGAGATGTTCAATCTTCGTCAAGATGGAGCACTTCCTTCCGTGGAAGGCGACTCCCGCGTGCCTGGCGAGGAGGTAATTCCCGTTCCTCCTGCTGGTTTCCGGGTGATGTTCCTTGCGTTCATCATTCGTGGTCTCTCTCTTCCCCTGCATCCCTTTGTCAGGGGTCTTCTTTGTTTCTGGGCTCCAATTTGCACTGTCCCCAAATTCGATTCTCCACATTGCACCTTCATCACCTTGTGCGAGTCTTGTACGTAATCGAAACCACACTGGTCTCTTCAAGAAGCTTTTTAAGCTCAAGCGTCAGTCGGGGTCGGGTTCAGTAGTCTATGATGTAGGAGGCTGCGGGATCCACGTCGACTCTTCTTCCACCTACTTTGATATCAAGCTCACCGCGTCTGTCCAAGGGTGGAGAGATAAGTGGTTCTACATCCGCGACCAGAAGGCTGGCGGAGAGCACTACGGACTCGCGCCCGTCGACTCCGTGGCAACTTGCAAGAGGAGGCATTCCTGGAAGAACGTCGTGATGCCTGGCGAGTTCGAGGAAATGGAGATGCTGTATCAGCATGTCTGCGACCTCGAAGGCTGCATAGGCAAAGAAGAGGGTGGCACCGCTCTCATTCGCACGTGGTTGCACCACCGCATCCAGCCTCTACAGGCTAGAGTCTATCTGATGTACCGCTGGGTCGGTGCTGGCGATGTCACTCGCATATCTACGAAGGGAATTTCTGCGGGTGAGGTAGATAGGAGGTTGCGAATGGTGACCAAGTACACCACCAAGAAGGATCTCCCAGGCGAATCAGTTGTGCCCCCTTTCGATGCCAACAACCCTCCGCCTGAGGTAGAGCTTTCCTGTGAAGTAGTCTTATTTTTTCGATTGGTTGCCAAGTGCATAATATGTGTTGATGTTTCTTCTGACCGCAGGACTGGAAGGTGGCCTCCAACTTCCCTCCTATGCCTGAAGGGGTTATCTCGTGTGAAGCGGTGGAAGAGGACGAGTCGGATTCGACCATCCCAATAGAAGAAGAGGAAGCCCCCGAGTCCAGTGGCCACGGCACTCGCAAGCGCTCCCGCAGCAAGGATTATGACGCCTCCTCGCTGACGATGCCGGAAGGTCCCTCTGCTACTTCAGAGGAGCCGATTCCCACCGTGCCTGTGCGTGCCATGGCTCCTCCCGCTCGGAAGAAGCTGCGACTACCGAAGGAGTCATCGGATGACTCCTTTGACCTCGACAAATTCAATTGGTGAGTTTTAATATCTATGAGTTCATCTTGCTCTTTTTGAAGTTGCATTTCTTAGGTGGTGTTGGACGTGTTTTGCAGCCAAACAGCGTCATCGTCTTATGACGATGTCCAATTTGTGAAAGAGTCCGTAGTCGCAGACTCCAAGACCAAAGAGGTGGCCGCACGGTTTCCTTCTCCTCTAGTGGCGGCCCACTCCTGCGCCAATTCTTCTAGCTCCCCACATGTTGGGGAGCACCAGATGGTTGCACGGACGACTGCTCGACAGTCATCTTCGAAGTCCCTGGAGGAACATGTGAGTGCCCTTTTTTCTATTTGGCAGTCGAATTTGCACTTTGGGCTAACGCTGAGTCTTCGTTTCCCTTGGTGTAGCTCATTGTGAAGGAAGTTGCTCGCCTTGCGGAGCAAGTCCTTGCTATGGGTCGACAGCACACCCTGCTGGACAATCGCCACAGCATAGTCGAAGGTTTGTTCTTAACTTTGTCTCTTTAATCTCCTTTGCACTGGGATTTGTGGGCTCATATATTTTGCGGTGTTCTGACTTTTGCAGGTGAACATAATGAGCTTCTTCGTCGCGTTACGTCCATCGAGAAGGGGCTTGCTGTGGCGGTGAAGAATCGCGACGAAGCAATCGTAGCCCTAGAGGAGTCGCGAAAGCGTGAGGAAGACCTACGCGCTTCCGCTGCTGAGTGGGAGAAGTTGTTCACGGAACAGCTTTTCTCGACTGCGAAGGCTCTCTCAGGTACTTGCGCCTCTTTCCCTTGTGTTTTTTCTTATCTCGGGTTTCTTGTTCTTGTGGTCACACCTTGTATTCTTCAGATGTCGCTGGCCTTAGCTTCGACGCCCAAGCCTTGTGTCGCGAGGATGCTCTTGCTGGCGCTGTCGCCGCAGCCGAAGATCATGGCATCTCCCTCAAGAGGCGTTGGGGAAGGCCAAGGGTGTGCTGAGTCGCCTCCGGGAGGACCTGACTTCCAAGGCCGGTCTAATCGACAATCTTGACGACCTGGTGGAATCCTTCGCTGGAGGTATTCCTATGGACTTCAAGAGCTCCCAGCGATCCGTCGGCGCCACCATGGCACTCGCAATGGTGCAAGCCCATGGCGTGGAGTTGGATCCCGCCACGATCTCCAAGGCGATGCCTGTCGACGCCGGAGGCCAGCAGGTAGTGTTTGCTCCTTTCGCTAGTAGCTGCGGTAAATATGGGCCTCAGCTTATCGAGACAGTCGGCAAATACTCTAAGGAGCATCAGCGAGCGGAGGCGGCAAAGACCGTGGCATCTGGGGCTACCACCGGCAAGTCCGTGGTGTCGGAGACTGCCACGGATGCGATGAAGCCCCTGAAGTCAAAGTCTAAGTCGAAGAAGCAGATTGCTCTGTAGTTACCCTCTGTAATAGGTCTAGCTTCTTTTGTTGGTCCGCCTTTTGTGGGGGTGCCCCCTTGACACTTTTATCAAATATGAACTTAGTCCTCTTTTTATCGATGTATGATTAGTCTCATTTGCCTCTTGCTTGATTGTACCTAGAGTCCTCGAGTGGTCATTTGAGTGATCCTCATGATTCTCCTCCCACCGATGAAACCACGGTGCAGCCGCGTTCAAGGGTGGAGGAATTGTAGTTGCTTTCGCGACTGGATGACCGCATTAAGTAGTTGGAAAGTGAGTTGCCCATCGTCCGCGGTAACGCGGATGTGTGGAAGATGAAAGCTGAGAATGAAGGAAATATGCCCCGAGAGGCAATAATAAAGTTGTTATTATATATTCCTTATACATGATAGATGTTTATTTTACATGCTAGAATTGTATTGATTCGGAAACATCAATACATGTGTGTTTAAACAAAAAGGGTTCCTAGTCATGCCTCTCTTATAGACTAGCTTGTTGATTAACAAGATGATCAAGGTTTCCGGATCATGGACATTTGTTGTTAATAACAAGGTCACACCATTGGTGGAATGATGTGATGAACATTCATCCGAAGTATAGCATTACGATCAAGTCATTATGTTTATATTGCTATAACATCATACGAAGTAATCTTTATCCTTAGACCATGAGATCATGTTAATTGCTGACACCGGAAGAGTATCTTGATAACATCAAACGTCACACCGTAACAGGGTGGCTATAAAGATGGGTTCAGTACTACGAAGGTGTTATGTTGAGGCTCATGGATCAAGAGTGGAATTTGTCAATCCAGATGACAGATAGATATACTCTGGGCCCTCTTGGTGATATCACATTAGGATAGCTTGCAAGCAAGTGATGTGATCACTAGAATGTTATATCACGGGAACGAGAAAAGAGTGCATGTCGGTAACGAGATCAAACTAGGTATGGAGATACTGATGATCAAATCTCGGACATGTAATATATCGAGAGACAAAGGGATTTAGTTACAAGCGTTAAAGGTTCTCACGATCACAGAAGTCATCGTTGAATGTGTAGGAGTCGACGGATCTCCGTGGTCATTGCTGATTATTGATCGGAGAAGGGTCTCGATCATGTCGCATTATTTGCGAACCGTAGGTTGGCACATAAGAGTTACGGACACCATTTTGGAGCACATATGTTTGAGACGAAGAATTGCAAAGCGTAGGAATTGTTTCAATAGAAACCGGAAATTGTTTGGGTGAAATTGCGGAAGGTGGTTACGCATGTGATATTGAAATATTTAAAGGTGCTATATGTGAATGTTTGTTAATTAAAGTAATTAACAAAATTCTGAATAAATTTAATAAAAAGAGTTTTATTAAATGAGAGAGCATTAAATTTGGAGAAATTTAATGCATTTAAAGTGGAGACTTTAAAAGGGAATGTGAAGAGGCATTTTAATGTGGAGGGGTTACCACCACATGAATGGGGAGGTGAGGGTAACCCCATGCACTGCCATGGAGAGAGGGCACCCCTCCTCCTATAAAGGCCACCCATTCCTCCTTCATCCTCACACCTCCTTGTGAAGGATCTCTCTCCTCTAGAATTATTCCCCATGGTCTCGGATTAGCGAGATACATGTTCCGGTGGCATTTAAATGGAAGGAGTTGCTGCTTCGCTGGATCGCTGGAGCGTGGAGGTGGAGGTTGTCCGTGGCTTGAGCGTGTGTGTGCAGTGCGGATGCGCTGCTGAGTTCTGGCTCGGACTTCCTCATGATCTTGAGATTGGCAAGTGTACGACTACATCAACCACGAGTTCCTACTCGTTAACAAAGCTCGTTGTCTACGAGGGTAAGTTCTCGTTGGATGTATGTCCACCCGTTGCTTTGTACCTAGTAGATAGATCTTGGCGTGTAGTTCACACCATAGGAATTTTTTTGTTTTCTATGCTACGGACCCAACAGTGGTATCAGAGCTTGATCCATGCGTAGGTGCTTAGCATGGGTAGTACACATATGTTGATATGTGGGTGATGATGATCCTGTTATTGCATCTTCTATGTATTTTGGATATTGGTGGCATAGTGGGATGAAGCGGCCCGGACCAACCTTACATGTCATCGTACATGAGACCGGTTCCATGACTGACATGCAACTTGTTTTGCATAAGTGGCTGGCGGGTGTCTGTCTCTCCTACTATAGTCAATATCTGATTTACAACAAGTTGCTAATAACTTAGTTATCCTCGTTGTGGTTCATGTTTGTAGGTGAGAACGGTTCTATCTCCGAAAGCCCTAAGCCACGTAAAACTTGCAATTGATAAATTAGAGGCGTCTAGTTTAGATCGTTGCTGGGCTAGTGTATTGATATGGTATTGTTGTAAGTAGATGTATGGTAGATACTCTTACAATACAGTCAACGTGTAAGTTCCATAGACCTTGGCCTTACACACAAAGGAATGATAGAGATCATACCACAATGCAAGTGATAGAGATCAAATGCATGGACCATATCATCTCACTTTACACATTAGAAGTTAGCATCTTATACTGCTAGTTTGGCGCGTTTGGTAGCATTATAAGATGATCCCTTATTTAGATATCAAGATAAAAATGTGTTCTTCCTTGAGTATGCATCGTTCTATGGATCTTGTTTTGAGACATCACGTGATGATCGGGTGTACTCGAATCTACGCTTTCATAGGAACGGGTGTAAGACAGTTTTACACACGCGAATACTAAGGTTCTTACTTGGCGAGCCTAGCATGTACAGACATGGCCTTGGAACACGGACCGAAAGGTTAAGCATGAGTCATATGGTTGATATGATGCCCATATAGATGCTCGCCTTTGAAGCTATATCAACTCACGTGATGATCGGACTTGGTGTAGTGGATTTGGTTCATGTAATCACCAAAAGGACATGAGGGATGTCGTTTTTGAGTGGGAGTTCATTAGTAATTTGGATTAGTTGAACTCAATCTATCATAAACTTAGTCTAAATAAACTTTACAAATTCTGTTGTAGATGGCACCACCTGCTTTTAATTTCAATATGTTCATGGAGAAAGAGAAACTTGCTGCGAATGGTAGCAACTTCACCAACTAGGCTATGAATTTGAGGATTCTCCTCACTGCTGCACAAAAGCAATATGTGCTAGATGCGCCGCTAGGCCCCCCACCATCTCCTGATGCCCCTGACGAGGAAAAGAATGTCTATGTGACTCGTCAGGAGGACCACAACTTAGTTCATTGCGGCATACTGTATGGGCTAGAGCTAGCACTTCGAAAGAGTTTTGAAAATGGCAATGACTTTGATACCATGGGAGAATTGAAAATGATTTTCGATACCCATGCTGCCGTAGAGAGTTATAATGCTACAGAAAAGTTCTTTAGCTGCATGATGGAGGAAAACAGCTCCGTTAGTGAGCACGTACTCAAAATGTCTGGGTACGCCGATAAGCTTGTGTCCTTGGGAATAACGATTCCCATTGACTTAGGCATACATCGTGTTCTCCAATCTCCGCCACCTAGCTACAAGAGCTTTGTGATGAACTATAATATGTAGGGCATGAAGAAGTCTCTTCCCGAGCTTCTGTCAATGCTTAAGACTGCAGAAGTGGAGATTAGGAAAGAACATCAAGTGTTGATGATCAATAGGACCACCGGTTTCAAGAAGGACAAGAAAGGCAAGCACAAGGGAAAGAAGGGTGGCAAGTCTGTTGCCACGCCTTTGAAAAAAAACCGGGCTGGCCCTAAGTCCGACAAAGTGCTACTATTATAAGGGAATGGCCATTGGGCATAATCGCCCCAAATATTTGGCGGACAAGAAGTCCAAGGCAAACAAAGGTATATGTGATATACATGTTATTGATGTGTACTTGACTAGTACTCGCAGAGCACCTGGGTATTTGATACGGATCGGTTGCTAATATATTTAACTTCGGTTCAGGGGCTACGGAACAAGCGACAACTAGCAAGGGATGAGGTCAGGATGCGGGTCGACAATGGATCGAGAGTTGATGTGATCGTCGTCGGGACGCTACCTCTCCATTTGCCATCGGGATTAGTTATAAACCTAAATAATTGTTATTTGGTGCCTGCGCTGAGCATGGACATTGTATCTGGATCGTGTTTGATGCAAAGTGGTCATTCCTTTAAATCTGAGAACAATGGTTGTTCGATTTATAAGAATGATATCTTTTATGGTCATGCACCTATGTTGAATGGTTTATTTCTGTTGGATCTCGATAGTAATATTACGCACATTCATAATGTTAATGCTAAAAAGATTAAACTTGATGATGATATGTCTACATATATGTGGCACTGCCGTCTAGGTCATATTAGCGTTAAACGCATGAAGAAACTCCATTCTGATGGACTTTTAGAATCACTTGATTTTGAATCATTTGATACATGTGAGCCATGCCTTATGGGCAAGATGACTAGAATGCTGTTTTCCGGTTCAATGGAATGGGCGACAGATCTATTAGAAATCATACATACTGATGTGTGTGGACCAATGAGTGTGTCGGCGCGAGGTGGATATCGTTTTTTTGTTACTTTCAGGGATGATTTGAGTAGATACGGGTATATCTATTTGATGAAACACAAGTCTGAAACTTTTGAAAAGTTCAAGGAATTTCAGAATGAAGTGGAAAATCATCGTAATAGAAAGATCAAATTTCTATGGTCTGACCGTGGAGGAGAGTATCTAAGTTACGAGTTTAGCACACACATGAAAGAGTGTGGAATAGTTTCACAACTCACTTTCTTGGAACACCACAACGTAATGGTGTGTCGGAACATCGTAATCGTACCTTATTGGATATGGTTCGATCTATGATGTCTCTGACTGACTTACCTCTGTCATTTTGGGGTTATGCACTGGAAAAAGCTGCATTCACTTTAAATCGGGCACCATCTAAATCCATTGAAACGACACCGTATGAATTATGGTTTGGAAACAAACCTAAGCTGTCATTTCTTAAGGTTTGGGGATGCGATGTTTATGTGAAGAAACTTCAACCGGATAAACTCGAACCCAAAGCGGAAAAATGCGTCTTCATAGGATACCCTAAGGAAACAATTGGGTATACCTTCTATCACAGATCCGAGGGCAAGGTTTTTGTTGCCAAGAATGGATCCTTTCTTGAGAAGGAGTTTCATGAAAGGTGTGAGTAGTCGGAAGGTAGAACTCGAAGAGGTTATTGAACCTTCTCTTCATGGAATGGCGAGTGGCGAGCACGGAAGTTGTTTGAGTTGACTTCACCGATGAAGAGAGAGCTAATGATAATGATCATGAAACTCCGAAGAGGACACTACCATACCGCAGGTCAGCGGAGACACGTGCAGCTCCGACTACGGCAATCCAGTTGTGAATTTCATGGTTGATGAAATGGATGACCCTGCGAAGTATGAAGAAGCGATGATGAGCCCGGATTCCAACAAATGGCTAGAAGCCATGAAATCCGAGATGGAATCCATGTACGAGAACCAAGTTTGGAACTTGGTGGACTTACCTCACGACCGAAAGGCCGTTGAGAATAAATGGATTTTCAAAAGAAAAACTGATGCTGATGGTAATGTGACCATCTATAAGGCTCGACTTGTCACAAAGGGATTTCGGCAAATTCAAGGAGTTGACTACGATGAGACATTCTCTCCCGTAGGGATGCTTAAGTCGGTTAGGATTATGTTAGCAATTGCTGCATATTTTGATTATGAAATATGACAGATGGATGTCAAAGAGTTTGGATTTGTCCAAACTTATGGAGAGGCTTGTATTTACAAGAAAGTGAGTGGGAGCAATGTGGCATTTCTGATATTATATGTGGATGATATATGATTGATTGGAAATGATATAGATCTTTTAAACAGTGTTAAAAGTTATCTAAACAGCAAATTTTCAATGAAAGACCTTGGTGAGCGTCATATATATTAGGCATTAAAATCTATAGAGATAGATCAAGGCGCCTAATTGGGCTATCGTAGAGTACATACCTTGATAAGATATTAAAGAAGTTTAATATGGACGAAAGTAAGAAGGGGTTCTTACCTATGTTGCAAGGCAAGACATTGAGTAAGACTCAAAGTCCGGCTACGGCGGAAGAAAGAGAGATGATGGATAAGATCCCCTATGCCTCGGCCATAGGCTCTATTATGTATGCCATGCTATGTACAAGACCGGATGTGGCACATGCTATTAGTTTGACTAGTACGTACCAATCTGATCCAGGTTCGGAACACTGGATAGCGGTAAAGAACATCCTCAAGTACTTGAGAAGAACTAAGGATATGTTTCTTATATACGGAGGTGAAGAATAGCTAGTCGCTAAGTGTTACGTTGATGCTAGCTTTGACACCGATCCGGATGACTCTAAGTCTCAATCCGGATATGTATTTCTCTTGAACGGAGCAGCAGTTAGTTGGAGGAGTTCCAAACAACCTGTGGTGGCTGGATCAACGACGGAGGCGGAATATGTTCTTTGCTTGAGCGGTAGCGAAGCGCTTTGGATGAAAGAGTTCATTACGGAACTGGGTGTGGTTCCCAGTGCGTTGGACCCGATGGTGATCTATTGTGACAACAATGGAGCCATAGCCAACGCAAAGGAACCGAGGTCTCACAAGAATTCCAAACTTATTAAGCGCCGGTTTCACTCCATCCGCGAGCATGTCAAGGATGGAGATATAAAGATTTGTAAAGTACACACGAACCTAAATGTAGCAGATCCGTTGACTAAAGTTCTCCCTAGGGCAAAACATGATCAACACCAGAACTCCATGGGTGTTAGATTTATCACTATGTGAACTAGATTATTGTCTCTAGTGCAAGTGGGAGACTGAAGAAATATGCCCTGAGAGGCAATAATAAAGTTGTTATTATATATTCCTTATACATGATAGATGTTTATTTCACATGCTAGAATTGTATTGATTCGGAAACATCAATACATGTGTGTTTAATAAACAAAAAAGGTTCCTAGTCATGCCTCTCTTATAGACTAGCTTGTTGATTAACAAGATGATCAAGGTTTCCTGATCATGGACATTGGATGTTGTTAATAACAAGGTCACACCATTGGTGGAATGATGTGATGAACATTCATCCGAAGTATAGCATTACGATCAAGTCATTATGTTTATAGTGCTATAACATCATACAAAGTAATCTTTATCCTTAGACCATGAGATCATGTTAATTGCTGACACCAGAAGAGTATCTTGATAACATCAAACGTCACACCGTAACAGGGTGACTATAAAGATGGGTTCAGTACTACGAAGGTGTTATGTTGAGGCTCATGGATCAAGAGTGGAATTTGTCAATCCAGATGACGGATAGATATACTCTGGGCCCTCTCGGTGATATCACATTAGGATAGCTTGCAAGCAAGTGATGTGATCACTAGAATGTTATATCACGGGAACGAGAAAAGAGTGCATGTCGGTAACGAGATCAAACTAGGTATGGAGATACTGATGATCGAATCTCGGACATGTAATATATCGAGAGACAAAGGGATTTAGTTACAAGCGTTATAGGTTCTCACGATCACAGAAGTCATCGTTGAATGTGTAGGAGTCAGTACGGATCTCCAGGTCCCGCTGCTGATTATTGATCGGAGAAGGGTCTCGATCATGTCTGCATTATTCGTGAACCGTAGGGTGGCACACTTAAGAGTTACCGAACACCATTTTGGAGCACATATGTTTCAGACGAAAGAATTGCAAAGCGCAGGAATTGTTTCAATAGAAACCGGAAATTGCTTCGGGTGAAATTGCAGAAGGTGGTTCTGCATGTGATATTGAAATATTGCAAGGGGCTATATGTGAATGTTTGTTAATTAAAGTAATCAACAAAATTCTGAATAAATTTAATAAAAAGAGTTTTATTAAATGAGAGAGCTTTAAATTTGGAGAAATTTAATGCATTTAAAGTGGAGACTTTAAAAGGGAATGTGAAGAGGCATTTTAATGTGGAGGGGTTACCACCACGTGAATGGGGGAGGTGAGGGGTCACCCCCCCATGCGCCGGCCATGGAGAGAGGGGGCACCCCCCTCCTACTATAAAAGGCCACCCATTCCCTCCTTCATCCTCACACCTTGTGATGGATCTCTCTCCCCCTCTAGAATTATTCCCCCATGGTCTCGGATTAGCGAGATACATGTTCCCGGTGGCATTTCGTCTAGAAGGAGTTGCTGCTTCCACTGGATCGCTGGAGCGAGGAGGTGGAGTTTATCCGGTGGCTTGAACGTGTGTGCGAGTGCGGATGCGCTGCTGAGTTGTGGCGCTCGGACTTCCTCACGATCTTGAGATTGGCAAGTGTATGACTACATCAACCACGAGTTCCTACTCGTTAACAAAGCTCGTTGTCTATGAGGGTAAGTTCTCGTTGGATGTATGTCCACCCGTTGCTTTGTACCTAGTAGATAGATCTTGGCGTGTAGTTCACACCGTAGGAATTTTTTTGTTTTCTATGCTACGGACCCAACAGAGAAGGCCACCGCCCGCGAGAAGTATCTCTTGTAGGAATTGGCGCAATTGAATGAGTAGTTTAAATGTTAGCTCTCTGTCTTCTCATCTTGTCTTTTAGTCAGTCGCGGTGATGCTTTGTCCTTACACTTTGCTGCTTGCTTGGTGTAGTTGTTAGCGCTCGTCATCCGCAGGATGAGAAGGACCAGGTGGCCATTCGAATGAAAAACCTGACCTAGGAGCAGCTGCTGGCCATTGGGTGTTTTTGGGTGGACCACGACCATGCGATCGCGTTGGTGACCCTGCAGGATCGTTCCTCTCGAGTGCTTCAATGCTTGAAGAAGGCGCAGTCGTGTCTTAGACACATTTATCAGACGATGTTTCCACTGTACGCTGTCCCTTCAAGCCTGTTGGCTCTTTTGGCGAAATTTCAAGATACAATCCAGTCCGCGAGTGTGTGCGATAGCAACTAGTCGTAGGTGCGAAGGCTGCTTTGTCGATAGTGCGACTGCATCGGCCAGATGTGGACATAGCGTCCGTTGCTGCTGGGCCGCCACCGCCGCCAGAAGGGATGACCTAGAACATGGTGCCAAACTACCAGGCGGTTGATCGGCCAGCGAAGGACATTGTCGACTTCTTTGAAGAGCAGACGAATGTTCATCTTCTGCAGCAGTAGCGTAGTTTGTATCCTGCACATAGATGTATGAGTGTTGTAAAGTTCGTATGATTGTGTTGGGTGTATCTAGTACCCTTTGACATGTGAAGAGCTTGCTAGCTTGTAAATTTTTCGAGTGTATTGTACTCTGCAGTTCCTTTCCGTTAGCCTGACGTGTGTTTATCTCAGCACCTTGCCAACCTGTCAGGTGCGTTGCAACTGGGTTGGTGTTTATGAAGGGTTCGATTGGTATTGTGTAAGCTACTCAAGATACTGCGATTTGTTCGTAGAACAAAACTATAGAGGGTGGCGCAACCCCCGAGTGATGAAATTGCAAGAAAATAGGGACAAACACAGAGGTTTGGGGCACTTAGCTTTATTTATTCGCAGAATAGTACGAGGTACAATGTGTGGCTAAGTAGCTTGGCTGAATAGCCTTATTTGTAATGTAAAAACGATGAGGGGTAGAAACGGCGTAGCTGCGCGGCGTTCCAGGGGTTGGAGTATGCGACTCCTCTTGCTAGGTCTTTCAGGCGATAGGAGCCACCTGGGATTTCTTCAGTAATCACATATGGTCCTTCCCAGGAGAACTCAAGTTTGAGGTGCCCTTGCTCCTTCAATCGCAGGACTAGATCTCCTTCGACGAAGGATCTGGGGCGTAGCCTTCTGCTGTGGTAGTTGCGGAGGTTCTATTGATAGATCGTTGATCTCTCCGCTGTGATTTCCCGTGCATCGTCGAGGAGGTCGACGGAGTCTTCGAGTGCAAGAGTTTACTCCTGCTCACTGTAAGCAACCACTCGCGGAGCTTTGTAGCGCACTTCTGCGGGTAGCACCGCCTCAGCACCGTGCACCATGAAGAACAGAGTGTAGCCCATGGTGCTGTTTGGAGTTGTTCGTAAGCTCCAAAGCACGTATTGTAGCTCGTCTGGCCAACATACAGCGGCTTGTTCAAGTGGCTGAAGGAGTTGTTTCTTGATTCCGCCACAGACGAGGCCGTTGGCCTTTTCGAATTGACCGTTGGTCTGAGGGTGAGCCACCGAGGCATAGCTAACGTTGATTCCTAGGTTTTCGCAGAATTCCTGGAACTCCTTGGAGGTGAAGTTCATCCTATTGTTCGTGATTATGCTATGTGGCACTCCAAAACGGTAGACGATGGACTCGAAGAACTTGAAGGTGCTGGCTCCTGACTGATTCGTCACCGGCATGGCCTCGATCCACTTGGTGAATTTGTCGACTGCGACTGGGAGGTAGACATAACCTCCTCACGAGGACTTTGAGAGCTTGCCGACCATGTCGAATCCCCATTGTGCAAAGGGCCAAGCCAATGGTATTGGCCTGAGTTCTGCGCTAGGTGCGTGTGGTTTATCCGTGAATCGCTGGCAAGCGTTGCAGCGCTAGACGATGTCCTTGGCGTCGCGCATGGCTGTGGGCCAATAGAATCCAGCTCGCAGAGCTTTGGCGACGAGGGCGTGACTACCAGCATGGTGTTCGCAAGTGCCTTCATGGATGTCGAGGAGGACGACCCTTTCGTCCCTGTTGGAGACACACCGCTGGAGTACCCCTATGATACTACGCTTGTACAGTTCGCTGTTAATGAAGGTAAATGGCTTGGATTGTCGTGCGATGTGTCGCGCATCAGTCGGGTCATCTGGTAGCCTCTTGCTAAGTAGATATGTGATGTACGGCTGTGTCCAAGATGGCTCGATCATCATGACCTCCACTGGGCCTTCGAGTCATGTACCAAGCTCCGTGTCGTCGAGTGTCATTGGCTCGTTGGGTGGCGTAGCCCCCGAGTCCATTGATGTGAGTGCTTTCTTCTCTGGAGCCTTGGTCTTGATGGAGCGCTCGTAGATGCGCTCAAGGAATACTCCAGGTGGTATGGGGGCGTAGGTGGAGCCGATGTTGGCGAGTAGACCCGCCTCTTAGTTGCTTTCACCGCCTACGTGTCGCAGCTCGCAGCCGTCGAAGTCTCCCTCGAGTGTGTCGTAGAGGTCACGATAGGCGATCATGTTATCGCTCGGTGCGTCGCACTCGTGCATCATTTGATTGACAACCAGCTTGGAGTCACCGTAGATGATGAGCTTCTTAGCACCACAGACTTTCGCCATCCGCATCCTGTGGCATCCCGCTAAAACCACTACCAGAAAATCGCGGTGTTTTTGTGCATTGCATCATCATGACCGCATGCTCATGTCATCATGCCACCTTGCATTTGAGCATCGTCATCATCATGCATCTGTTGTCTGAAACTATTTTTGAAAAACCCTATTTCTGTTTTCTAATTACCTAGCGTTTATTCAAATACAAAACCCGGGCCTCCGGAACATTTTGGTTTGTCTAAATACGGTTTGCAAAAGAATTGTTTTTAATAAATAAAATTATTTGTTTATTTTTGGGAGGCAGCCAGCCAGGCCCAAAAGCCTAGCCGGCCACCTCCTTCCTAACCTTAACTAGCAAACCCTACCCTAATCTTCTTCAACCTAACCTAATCTACCCTAGCTAACCTCCCAGCCTTGATAGCACACACACACTTTTACTGCCATCCACACCCTCCACCTTGAAGGAAATATGCCCGGAGAGGCAATAATAAAGTTGTTATTATATATTCCTTATACATGATAGATGTTTATTTTACATGCTAGAAATGTATTGATTCAGAAACATCAATACATGTGTGTTTAATAAACAAAAAGGGTTCCTAGTCATGCCTCTCTTATAGACTAGCATGTTGATTAACAGGATGATCAAGGTTTCCTGATCATGGACATTGGATGTTGTTAATAACAAGGTCACACCATTGGTGGAATGATGTGATGAACATTCATCCGAAGTATAGCATTACGATCAAGTCATTATGTTTATATTGCTATAACATCATACGAAGTAATCTTTATCCTTAGACCATGAGATCATGTTAATTGCTAACAGGAAGAGTATCTTGATAACATCAAGCGTCACCGTAACAAGGTGACTATAAAGATGGGTTCAGTACTACGAAGGTGTTATGTTGAGGCTCATGGATCAAGAGTGGAATTTGTCAATCCAGATGACGGATAGATATACTCTGGGCCCTCTCGGTGATATCACATTAGGATAGCTTGCAAGCAAGTGATGTGATCACTAGAATGTTATATCACGGGAACGAGAAAAGAGTGCATGTCAGTAACGAGATCAAACTAGGTATGGAGATACCGATGATCTAATCTCGGACATGTAATATATCAAGAGATAAAGGGATTTAGTTACAAGCGTTAAAGGTTCTCACGATCACAGGAGTCATCGTTGAATGTGTAGGAGTCAGTACGGATCTCTAGGTCCCGCTGCTGATTATTGATCGGATAAGGGTCTCGATCATGTCTGCATTATTCGCGAACCGTAGGGTGGCACACTTAAGAGTTATCGGACACCATTTTGGAGCACATATGTTTCAGACAAAAGAATTGCAAAGCGCAGGAATTGTTTCAATAGAAACCGGAAATTGTTTCGGGTGAAATTGCAGAAGGTGGTTCTGCATGTGATATTGAAATATTGCAAGGGGCTATATGTGAATGTTTGTTAATTAAAGTAATTAACAAAATTCTGAATAAATTTAATAAAAAGAGTTTTATTAAATGAGAGAGCATTAAATTTGGAGAAATTTAATGCATTTAAAGTGGAGACTTTAAAAAGGAATGTGAAGAGGCATTTTAATGTGGAGGGGTTACCACCATACGAATGGGGGAGGTGAGGGGTCACCCCCATGCGGCGGCCATGGAGAGAGGGGGCACCCCCCTCCTACTATAAAAGGCCACCCATTCCCTCCTTCATCCTCACACCTTGTGAAGGATCTCTCTCCCCCTCTAGAATTATTCCCCCATGGTCTCGGATTAGCGAGATACATGTTCCCGGTGGCATTTCGTCTAGAAGGGTTGCTGCTTCCGCTGGATCGTTGGAGCGAGGAGGTGGAGTTTATCCGGTGGCTTGAACGTGTGTGCGAGTGTGGATGCGCTGCTGAGTTGCGGCGCTCGGACTTCCTCACGATCTTGAGATTGGCAAGTGTATGACTACATCAACCACGAGTTCCTACTCGTTAACAAAGCTCGTTGTCTACGAGGGTAAGTTCTCGTTGGATGTATGTCCACCCGTTGCTTTGTACCTAGTAGATAGATCTTGGCGTGTAGTTCACACCGTAGGAATTTTTTTGTTTTCTATGTTGCGGACCCAACAGGGGTATCAGAGCCTGATCTATGCATAGGTGCTTAGCATGGGTAGTACACATATGGTTGATATGTGGGCGATGATGATCATGTTATTGCATCTTCTATGTATTTTGGATATTGGTGGCATAGTGGGATGAAGCGGCCCGGACCAACCTTACATGTCATCGTACATGAGACCGGTTCCACGACTGACATGCAACTTGTTTTGCATAAGTGGTTGGCGGGTGTCTGTCTCTCCTACTATAGTCAATATCTGATTTACAACGAGTTGCTAATAACTTAGTTATCCTCGTTGTGGTTCATGTTCGTAGGTAAGAACGGTTCTATCTCCGAAAGCCCCAAGCCACGTAAAACTTGCAATTGATAAATTAGAGGCGTCTAGTTTAGATCGTTGCTGGGCTAGTGTGTTTATATGGTATTGTTGTAAGTAGATGTATGGTGGATACTCTTACAACACACTCAACGTGTAAGTTCCATAGATCTTGGCCTTACACACAAAGGAATGATAGAGATCATACCACGATGCAAGTGATAAAGATCAAATGCATGGACCATATCATCTCACTTTACACATTAGATGTTAGCATCTTATACTGCTAGTTTGGCGCGTTTGGTAGCATTATAAGATGATCCCTTATTTAGATATCAAGATAAAAATGTGTTCTTCCTTGAGTATGCATCGTTCTATGGATCTTGTTTTGAGACATCACGTGATGATCGGGTGTACTCGAATCTACGCTTTCATAGGAACGGGTGTAAGACAGTTTTACACACGCGAATACTAAGGTTCTTACTTGGCGAGCCTAGCATGTACAGACATGGCCTTGGAACACGGACCGAAAGGTTAAGCATGAGTCATATGGTTGATATGATGCCCATATAGATGCTCGCCTTTGAAGCTATATCAACTCACGTGATGATCGGACTTGGTGTAGTGGATTTGGTTCATGTAATCACCAAAAGGACATGAGGGATGTCGTTTTTGAGTGGGAGTTCATTAGTAATTTGGATTAGTTGAACTCAATCTATCATAAACTTAGTCTAAATAAACTTTACAAATTCTGTTGTAGATGGCACCACCTGCTTTTAATTTCAATATGTTCATGGAGAAAGAGAAACTTGCTGCGAATGGTAGCAACTTCACCAACTAGGCTATGAATTTGAGGATTCTCCTCCTTTTGCACAAAAGCAATATGTGCTAGATCGCGCTAGGCCCCCCATCTCCTGATGCCCCTGACGAGGAAAAGAATGTCTATGTGACTCGTCAGGAGGACCACAACTTAGTTCATTGCGGCATACTGTATGGGCTAGAGCTAGCACTTCGAAAGAGTTTTGAAAATGGCAATGACTTTGATACCATGGGAGAATTGAAAATGATTTTCGATACCCATGCTGCCGTAGAGAGTTATAATGCTACAGAAAAGTTCTTTAGCTGCATGATGGAGGAAAACAGCTCGTTAGTGAGCACGTACTCAAAATGTCCTGCACGCCGATAAGCTTGTGTCCTTGGGAATAACGAGTCCCATTGACTTAGGCATACATCGTGTTCTCCAATCTCCGCCACCTAGCTACAAGAGCTTCGTGATGAACTATAATATGTAGGGCATGAAGAAGTATCTTCGAGCTTACATCAATGCTTAAGACTGCGAAGTGGAGATTAGGAAAGAACATCAAGTGTTGATGATCAATAGGACCACCGGTTTCAAGAAGGACAAGAAAGGCAAGCACAAGGGAAAGAAGGGTGGCAAGTCATTTGCCACGCTGAAAAAAACCCCGGGCTGGCCCTAAGTCCGACAAAGTGCTACTATTATAAGGGAATGGCCATTAGGGCATAGCGCCCCAAGTATTTGGCGGACAAGAAGTCCAGCAAGGCAAACAAAGGTATATGTGATATACATGTTATTGATGTGTACTTGACTAGTACTCGCAGTAGCACCTGGGTATTTGATACCGGATCGGTTGCTAATATATTTAACTCGGTTCAGGGGCTACGGAACAAGCGACAACTAGCAAGGGATGAGGTCAGGATGCGGGTCGACAATGGATCGAGAGTTGATGTGATCGTCGTCGGGACGCTACCTCTCCATTTGCCATCGGGATTAGTTATAAACCTAAATAATTGTTATTTGGTGCCTGCGCTGAGCATGGACATTGTATCTGGATCGTGTTTGATGCAAAGTGGTCATTCCTTTAAATCTGAGAACAATGGTTGTTCGATTTATAAGAATGATATCTTTTATGGTCATGCACCTATGTTGAATGGTTTATTTCTGTTGGATCTCGATAGTAATATTACGCACATTCATAATGTTAATGCTAAAAAGATTAAACTTGATGATGATATGTCTACATATATGTGGCACTGCCGTCTAGGTCATATTGGCGTTAAACGCATGAAGAAACTCCATTGTGATGGACTTTTGGAATCACTTGATTTTGAATCATTTGATACATGTGAGCCATGCCTTATGGGCAAGATGACTAGAATGCCGTTTTCTGGTTCAATGGAACGGGCGACAGATCTATTAGAAATCATACATACTGATGTGTGTGGACCAATGAGTGTGTCGGCGCGAGGTAGATATCGTTTTTTTGTTACTTTCACGGATGATTTGAGTAGATACGGGTATATCTATTTGATGAAACACAAGTCTGAAACTTTCGAAAAGTTTAAGGAATTTCAGAATGAAGTGGAAAATCATCGTAATAGAAAGATCAAATTTCTATGGTCTGACCGTGGAGTATAGTATCTAAGTTACGAGTTTAGCACACACATGAAAGAGTGTGGAATAGTTTCACAACTCACGCCTGCCGGAACACCACAACGTAATGGTGTGTCGGAACATCGTAATCATACCTTATTGGATATGGTTCGATCTATGATGTCTCTGACTGACTTACCTCTATCATTTTGGGGTTATGCACTGGAAAAAGCTGCATTCACTTTAAATCGGGCACCATCTAAATCCATTGAAATGACACCATATGAATTATGGTTTGGAAACAAACCTAAGCTGTCATTTCTTAAGGTTTGGGGATGCGATGTTTATGTGAAGAAACTTCAACCGGATAAACTCGAACCCAAAGCGGAAAAATGTGTCTTCATAGGATACCCTAAGGAAACAATTGGGTATACCTTCTATCACAGATCCGAGGGCAAGGTTTTTGTTGCCAAGAATGGATCCTTTCTTGAGAAGGAGTTTCTCGCGAAAGGTGTGAGTAGTCGGAAGGTAGAACTCGAAGAGGTTATTGAACCTTCTCTTCATGGAATGGCGAGTGGCGCAGCACCGGAAGTTTTTTCGGAGTTGACTTCACCTAATGAAGAGAGAGCTAATGATAATGATCATGAAACTCCGAAAGAGGACACTACCATACCTCGCAGGTCAAGCAGGACACGTGCAGCTCCTGAACTGTATGGCAATCCTGTTGTGAATTTCATGGTTGATGAAATGGATGACCCCGCGACATATGAAGAAGCGATGATGAGCCCGGATTCCAACAAATGGCTAGAAGCCATGAAATCCGAGATGGAATCCATGTACGAGAACCAAGTTTGGAACTTGGTGGACTTACCTCACGACCGAAAGGCCATTGAGAATAAATGGATTTTCAAAAGGAAAACTGATGCTGATGGTAATGTGACCATCTATAAGGCTCGACTTGTCGCAAAGGGGTTTCGACAAATTCAAGGAGTTGACTACGATGAGACATTCTCTCTCGTAGCGATGCTTAAGTCGGTTAGGATTATGTTAGCAATTGCTGCATATTTCAATTATGAAATATGGCAGATGGATGTCAAAACTGCATTCCTCAATGGTAAGATTGAAGAAGAGTTGTATATGATACAACCTAAGGGTTTTGTCGATCCTAAGGATGCTAATAAGGTGTGCAAACTTCGGCAATCCATCTATGGACTAAAGCAAGCATCACGAAGTTGGAATCTTCGCTTTGATGAGGTGATCAAAGAGTTTGGATTTGTCCAAACTTATGGAGAGGCTTGTATTTACAAGAAAGTGAGTGGGAGCAATGTGGCATTTATGATATTATATGTGGATGACATATTATTGATTGGAAATGATATAGATCTTTTAAACAGTGTTAAAAGTTATCTAAACAGCAAATTTTCGATGAAAGACCTTGGTGAAGCGTCATATATATTAGGCATTAAAATCTATAGAGATAGATCAAGGCGCCTAATTGGGCTATCGTAGAGTACATACCTTGATAAGATATTAAAGAAGTTTAATATGGACGAAAGTAAGAAGGGGTTCTTACCTATGTTGCAAGGCAAGACATTGAGTAAGACTCAAAGTCCGGCTACGGCGGAAGAAAGAGAGATGATGGATAAGATCCCCTATGCCTCAACCATAGGCTCTATTATGTATGCCATGCTATGTACAAGACCGGATGTGGCACATGCTATTAGTTTGACTAGTAGGTACCAATCTGATCCAGGTTCGGAACACTGGATAGCGGTAAAGAACATCCTCAAGTACTTGAGAAGAACTAAGGATATGTTTCTCATATACGGAGGAGAAGAAGAGCTAGTCGCTAAGTGTTATGTCCATGCTAGCTTTGACACCGATCCGGATGACTCTAAGTCTCAATCCGGATACGTATTTCTCTTGAATGGAGCAACAGTTAGTTGGAGGAGTTCCAAACAACCTATGGTGGCTGGATCAACAACGGAGGCGGAATATGTTGCTGCTTCAGAAGCGGCGCAGGAAGCAGTTGGGATGAAAGAGTTCATTACGGAACTGGGTGTGGTTCCCAGTGCGTTGGACCCGATGGTGATCTATTGTGACAACAATGGAGCCATAGCAATGCAAAAGAACCAAGGTCTCACAAGAATTCCAAACATATTAAGCGTCGGTTTCACTCCATCCGCGAGCATGTCAAGGATGGAGATATAAAGATTTGCAAAGTACACACGGACCTGAATGTAGCAGATCCGTTGACTAAAGTTCTCCCTAGGGCAAAACATGATCAACACCAGAACTCCATGGGTGTTAGATTTATCACTATGTGAACTAGATTATTGTCTCTAGTGCAAGTGGGAGACTGAAGGAAATATGCCCTAAGAGGCAATAATAAAGTTGTTATTATATATTCCTTATACATGATAGATGTTTATTTTACATGATAGAAATGTATTGATTCGGAAACATCAATACATGTGTGTTTAATAAACAAAAAGGGTTCCTAGTCATGCCTCTCTTATAGACTAGCATGTTGATTAACAGGATGATCAAGGTTTCCTGATCATGGACATTGGATGTTGTTAATAACAAGGTCACACCATTGGTGGAATGATGTGATGAACATTCATCCGAAGTATAGCATTACGATCAAGTCATTATGTTTATATTGCTATAACATCATACGAAGTAATCTTTATCCTTAGACCATGAGATCATGTTAATTGCGACAGGAAGAGTATCTTGATAACATCAAACGTCACACCATAACAGGTGACTATAAAGATGGGTTCGATTACTACGAAGGTGTTATGTTGAGGCTCATGGATCAAGAGTGGAATTTGTCAATCCGGATGTGAGATAGATATACTGGGCCCTCTCGGTGATATCACATTAGGATAGCTTGCAAGCAAGTGATGTGATCACTAGAATGTTATATCACGGAACGAGAAAGAGTGCATGTCGAACGAGATCAAACTAGGTATGGAGATACGATGATCGAATCTCGGACATGTAATATATCGAGAGACAAAGGGATTTAGTTACAAGCGTTATAGGTTCTCACGATCACGAAGTCATCGTTGAATGTGTAGGAGTCAAGACGGATCTCCGTGTCCGCTCTGATTATTGATCGGAGAAGGGTCTCGATCATGTCTGCATTATTCATGAACCGTAGGGTGGCACACTTAAGAGTTACCGAACACCATTTTGGAGCACATATGTTTCAGACGAAAGAATTGCAAAGCGCAGGAATTGTTTCAATAGAAACCGGAAATTGTTTCGGGTGAAATTGCAGAAGGTGGTTCTGCATGTGATATTGAAATATTGCAAGGGGCTATATGTGAATGTTTGTTAATTAAGGTAATTAACAAAATTCTGAATAAATTTAATAAAAAGAGTTTTATTAAATGAGAGAGCATTAAATTTGGAGAAATTTAATGCATTTAAAGTGGAGACTTTAAAAGGGAATGTGAAGAGGCATTTTAATGTGGAGGGGTTACCACCACATGAATGGGGGAGGTGAGGTCACCCCATGCGACCATGGAGAGAGGGGGCACCCCCTCCTCCTATAAAAGGCCACCCATTCCCTCCTTCATCCTCACACCTCCTTGTGAAGGATCTCTCTCCCCCTCTAAAATTATTCCCCCATGGTCTCAGATTAGCGCGATACATGTTCCCGGTGGCATTTCGTATGGAAGGAGTTGCTGCTTCCGCTGGATCGCTGGAGCGAGGAGGTGGAGGTTATCCTGTGGCTTGAACGTGTGTGCGAGTGCGGATGCGCTGCTGAGTTGCGGCGCTCGGACTTCCTCACGATCTTGAGATCGGCAAGTGTACGACTACATCAACCACGAGTTCCTACTCGTTAACAAAGCTCGTTGTCTACGAGGGTAAGTTCTCGTTGGATGTATGTCCGCCCGTTGCTTTGTACCTAGTAGATAGATCTTGGCGTGTAGTTCTCATCATAGGAATTTTTTTGTTTTCTATGCTACGGACCCAACAGTTATTATACGCAGTGAACTGCATTCGCAGAATATATTTCATCATGTCTCCCTGGGGTGATGTCAGTATGACACCTGCGCCAGCTCCGTCTTTTCACTTGGACCCGTCAAAGTGCATTGTCCAAACATAGGACATATCTGACTTGTCGGGGAGCTGGTTTTCCATCCAGTGCATGAGGAAGTCCAGGAGGACTTGTGACTTGATCACGTCGCGCTTCTCATATGTGATGTCTTGTGGAGACAGTTCGATTCCCCAGAGCGCGACTCGTCCAGTGGCATCAGGATTATTGAGTATGTGCCCGAGCGGGGCGTCGTTTACCACCACGATTGGGTGCTCCTGGAAGTAGTGGCGCAGTCGCCTGGCTGTCATGAAGATGCCATACGCCAGCTTCTGGTAGTGCGGGTACCGCTGTTTTGTTGGTGTGAGCTCCTCGCTGAGGTAGTATACTGGGCGTTGGACCCCGGGTACCTTATTTTCTTCGGCTCGTTCCACCACGAGCACCATGCTGACCAACTGGTTGTTGGCGGAGATGTAGAGCAGCAGTGTTCCTGTTCGCGAGGCATCACCAGTACTGGCGAGGTGGATAGTAGGCATTTGAGATCTTTGAATGCTTCTTGCGCCTCGTCTGTCCGCTCAAACTTGTCAGCTTTGCGGAGGAGTTGGTAGAAGGGCAATGCCTTTTCGCCCATTCGACTGATGAATCGACTGAGCGCCACGATTCGCCCAGCCAGCTGCTAGACGCCTTTGACGTTCTTTGGCTTCTCCATGGCCAGTATGGCCTTTATTTTCTTCAGGTTTGCCTCGATCCCCCTCGCAGAGATGAGATACCTGAGCAATTTCCCAGATGGCACGCCAAAGGTGCATTTGTCCGGATTGAGCTTGATCCGGTAGCGGTCGAGGTTAGCGAAGGTCTCGCAGAGATCATCGATTAACGTGGCTTCCTCCTTGGTTTTGATGACGATGTCGTCAACGTAGACTTGGAAATTGTGACCAAGTTGGTTCTTGAGGCAAGCCTGCATGCACCGCTGATAGGTGGCTCCTGCATTCTTTAGCCCGAAAGGCATCATGTTGTAGCAGAACACACCAATGGGCGTTGTAAATGTTGTTTTCTCCTGGTCTTCCTCCTTCATTTGAATCTGATTGTAGCCTGAGTAGGCGTCGAGGAAGCACATGCGCTCACATTCCCAGTGGAGTCGATTATTTGATTAATCCATGGCAATGGGAAGTGATCCTTTGGGTAGTGCTTATTCAGAGAGGTGAAGTCCACGCACATCCGTAGGATATCCATGTATTTTTTAGGCACAAGAACTGTGTTAGTGAGCCAGGTGCTTTCCTTGATCTCGCGTATGAAGTTTGCATCGAGGAGTCTGTTGATCTCCATACTGACTGCTTTTGCTCTTGGTTCAGATAGTCGTTGTATTGTCTGCTTGACTAGCCTTGCATCTAGGTTCACGTTGAGTGAGTGCTCGACGAATTCCCTGGGAACCCCTGGCATGTCCACTGGACACCAAGCGAAGATTTCCTAGTGCTCACGGAGGAATTTGACGAGCGCGAGTTCCTATGCAGAACTCAAGTTGTTGGCGATGAGGGCCATCTTGGTCGGGTCCGTTGGGTGGACCTGGACTTTCTTTGTGTGCACCGACAAGTCGAAGGACAGGTCAGGTGAACTTGGCCTTCTCAGGGGAGGCAGACTATTGTCTGTCGACTCCTTCAATCTTGCGAGTTCCTCCTCCATGCCAAAGGACTGGGAGATTCTGTTGAATTCCTTGTCGCAGCTGTCGGACCTCTCGAAGCTTCCATTGATTGTGATAACGCTGTTTGGACCTAGCATTTTCATCTACATGTAGGCGTAGTGCGGCACTTCCATGAACCTTGCGAATGCGACACATCCGAGGATGCAGTGGTATTGTGAGGGCCAATCGACGACTTCAAAGTCGATGCACTCTCGCCGAAAGTTTTGTAGCATGCCGAAGATGACATCGAGGTTGATTTTGCCCAGGGGATATACGCCCTTCCCTAGGACGATGCAGTGGAATGCCGTGTCTGAAACTTCTAGACAAGTCAGAGGGATCCTCATTGCACGCAAGGCACTTGCGAACATGAGGTTGATGCCGCTCCCGCCGTCCATGAAGACGCGACTCATATCGAAGCCCCTGATATGCGCCTCGAGTACGAGGGGACAGTGGCCTGGATGAGGAACTTGGCGCGGGTGGTCACGCTTGTCGAAGGTGATGCAGGACTCGCTTCCACTGAGGTACTCAGTGGTGGAAGGTGGAGAGTTTATCGCCAGATTGACTTGGCGAGTGATTGCCTTCTGCATTCAATTGGAGGGGCGCCCTTTTTGGATCATCCCCATGTTGCCCACAGCTCGCGGGTACGGTTCACCTCCATGATGCTGGACTAGCACAGCCGCAGGTGGTGGTGGCAGAGCTCCATGTGCCACAGCGCCTAGGGCAGCTCCATAGCCCCGGTTGATCGCGTCGCGATTCATCTGGGCCAGGCCCTCGTGGACTTTGAGGAACTCGTGACAATCCTTGAGAAGGTGACTGGATTTTTTCTTGCCATCGTGCTTGTTGATGTAGAAGTGCACGTTGCATGGTCCGGACAATTTGTCCTAGATGGATGTTGCGGGTGCCTCTTCGTGAATGCGGCGTTGCCACACTTGCGTGGTTTTCCCAGCGTCGCGGTATCCTCCGCTGCGATATCCGCTGTTGTGGTTGTCGTCGCGTTTGTCGGTGTAACCAGCGCGACCATGTTTACTTCATCACGGTCCTCGTAGATGCGCATTCGATGTTTCCCTCGGCGGCCGTGTCTGCGCCCAAGGTCGTCATCATCATTGGAGTAGGTGCGGTTTTTTACCGAATCTTCTCTGTCCGCCCACCGATTCGCGATATCCATCAGGTGGTCGATTGTTTTGGGCTTCGAGCGACCCAACTCCTCCCTGAGCTCTATACGGCGAACGCCGCCATTGAACGCGTCGATTGCACGGTCCTCCGAGATGTTTTCCGCGGAGTTCTTGATGATGGACCACCTCTGGATGTATGAGCGCAGCGACTCGCCAGACCTTTGGTGGCAACCTCTTAGTTCTTCGATTGACGCGGGCCTTTTGTAAGTGCCCTTGAAGTTGCGCACGAAGCTGTAGACTAGCTCTTCCCAACTGCAAATGGATCCACGCGGGAGGTTGTTGAGCCATGCGCAGGCTGTGCCTTGTAGCTGTAGCTGCAGGCATTGCATTTCCGTGCTTGAGCTTCCGCCATGTAGCCTGATGGAGGAGATGTGATCGTCCAGCCAGATTTTCGGGTCCTGCAGGCCGTCAAATTTTGGGTTCTCCGATGGGAGTTTGAACCCCTTACGCATTTGCTTCGGCCTGATGGCCCTACTGAAGCATCTAGCGTCGCAGAGCTCCGTCTCATCTTCCTCCGAGTCAGTTGAGCGAGCACGCCTTGCCCGCATCTTGTCGACCTTGCACTGCGTGATGTCATCACGTGCGTCGTAGTCGTGGTCATGCCGCCGTGAGCGACGTCCCCGTGACATATCATGGCTATCGTTGCTAGAGGAGTACGAGTAATAGTATTTGGCCATAGCCTTTCTTTTCTTCGGCTCTAGGGTAGGCTCTTTGCCGAGGGCGGCCTCGATTAGCCCCAGGCCCACGATCATAGATTGGTGCATGGCAGCTCGCGGATCTCTAGCCACTGGCTGGTTGTTGAGGAGGTACATGGTGGCTGCCGTTACCGCAACTTGCGGTGTCTTCGGGGGCATGTTGCCCCGTGTATCCATCGTCATAGAGCTGAAGTCGAGGACTTTTGCGGCTTCTACGCGCTCCTGTTTGGTGAGGTGGGACAGTCGAGATCGTCTTTTGTTGGCCAGGTACTCGTTTCCCTTGGAGGAGGATCCTCCGTGGGAGGAGAGTTGAGCTCGCCGAAGGCTTGACTCATCTGTCGCCTTTTTGCGCGCCTCGAGTTACGCGATCACCTGCTACTGGCATTTGAATTCTTCCTTTAGCAGCCAATGGTAGCCCATCAGCATGTCCTGCGGAGTGTTGGGGGTAGAGGATTGCCCCGTAGAGCTTCTCGACAACGGGCCTATTCATTGTCGTTGAGCTTGATCAACATACGCTCTCCGGTGTTTTCATTCGCCGAGAGGTGCGGTTCTCCTCCTGTCCCGTTATTGGTGGGCGCGCTGTTGGTGGGGACACTGTTGGTGGGGCCACCATTGGTAGGGCCACCGTTTGCGACTGGTATACCGTCGTTGGTCGGTCTAGTGTTGGTGCCAGTGTTTTCGCGATTGATGCCGGTGTTGCCCGCGTTGATGACGGCGCACATGAAGTGATTAGGGAAGCTGCTGCTCCCACAACTTTCAGATCCAGAGTTGTAGGCTCCATCTTCTGTGGCCAGGCCACCCAGATCGGATCCGCGACTACTGTCGTTGTCCATGCTCCCAGCTGTTGCCGGGGCATTGAGCTCGCTGAGGGTGCCGATTGGTGGCGGGAACCACGATGCTGGAGCAATCGCGGGTGCTGTTGGCTGGTCAGGCATGCGAAGCGTGCCCAGTTTGACCGACCTGGAAGCGGAAGCTCGCGATCGCCAGGCTGATCCCATCGCCCACGAACTCGAAAGCCGGGCGAGTGGCCGGCGTGTGGACGATGAAGTCAAAAGCGCCGAAGAGCTGGCAAATCTCTACTATTGTAGAGTTGTAGATCGCGGTTGATGGGGCCGAAGAAGCTGCGACATCAGCACTCCCAATTCCCACAGACGGCGCCAATTGACGAGGGTTTAACTCGTCAATGCCCATTGTTATGGACTTGGGTTTTGGAGAAGGAGGGAGAGCTGGAGGCATCAATCAGCTAGCAAACAAGCACACAGGGACGCAAGGTTTACCCAGGTTCAGGCCTCGTAGAGGTCCCTACTCCTGCTTGTCTGCTCTTGGAATTATCGAGGGAGTCGAAAGTTACAGGGGTGCACAGATGCAATCTCACGATGGTGGGAACTAGGGTTGTGATCGTCCTCCTTGCCACCCCCTCCTAGCCTTTATATAGATAGGATAGGTCTCGGGTAGTAGGTCAAGTCGGTTACAGATTATGATTCGTCCTTTGAACTTTCTATCTTAAGCTTCTTCTTGCCCCGCAAGTAATCGGAGAGTCCGTGGGTTACCCGAATTCTTCATTGGGCCTTGGCAACACCGTGGGCTTCTGCCATATCTGGACCGTATATGCCAAACTCGAGTACTTGTAGGGTATACCCATGTTAGTGCCGAAACACGGCCTCATCATGGAGCGGCTCGTCGGTGAAGTAGTCGGCGTACAACATGCAGTAGCCCTCAGCCCTCTGCCTTGCTTTGCACTTCCGGCGACCCTTCGCCAAGCCTCCACGCTTCGGCGTTGCTGTCTGCATGTACAGCCGTGCCAGAGAGGCTAGGATTTGCACGTGCTCTACATCTTTGGCGGCTGTGGCGTTCTCTTCCTCCAGCAACAGGGCGAACAACTCTTCATCGTCGGATTCCATGGCCGAACGGGCCAATCGTCGAACACTTGGCGGGCGAGGTGGTGGGAGCTAGAAGCGTGGGCGAGCTACGGCGAAGGTGGGGGCGGCGAAAGTGACCTAGGCTGCGGGGGGAACTTGCGGCGGTGGCGGCGGAGTTATCTACAAGCCCGATTTTGGCTTGAATCGGTGGAGATTCGCAGGCGCAAGCATGACGACGAGGCAGCTGGGGGAAAACCTTCGCCGCGGGAGAGGCAACTGGTGGTGGGAAATGGGATGTCTCGCTGACAGGTCTGGCCCACCCTCGTTTTCTCTTTATCCGGCGTTCCTAGGCTATTCCTGACGCCTCGGGTTCGACCTGGGAACGCCTGACCAATTTTCGGACAAATCCGGACGAAATCGGCGTCCTGAGAATGCGACTGGGCGAAATTTCGCCGTTCGGACGAAAAATAGACCCTGGAAACGCCTTCCTGGGAATGCGAGTGGAGATGCTCTTAGAGCAGAACATAAGTACTTCCTCCGTCCTCCAAAAATAAGAGACTTGGGTTGTCTAAATTTGTGTGTACCTGCACGCATTTTTGTGCAAATACATATAAATATAGATAAACTTAAGACATTTATTTCCATACGGAGGAGGTATATATTTTTCTTTACTTTAGAAATTAAAGGCAAAAGCATGTTTTTTATATTCGTATTTGTTGGTGTGGGTTATGGTCAGTCTCTTTCGATCTATGGGTGTCATCTTCAGTGATGGTTGATGCTCTGGTGTGCCGCTCCTTCTGACCTTAGCACGATGATTTCTCAACCGTCTACTATAACAAGCTCTATTACGACAAGCTTTGCCCGACTTTGGTGATGAAGGGCAAGCGCAGCGACGCGCTTTCGGCTCGTGCTAGTGTATGTAGTCGTCGCTATGTGATTCAATGATATATTTGTAATTTTTGTTACTTTTATACTCATTTATATCATTGTTGTTGATTATTAATAAATTGGTGAAATTTCGAACAGATGGGAGTCCTTTTTCTCTACTACTTAAAAGGAGGAGTTTGCTTTGTTTCCCCCTGTCGCTGGTTTTATCTAACACTTTTTTAAATAAAACCATTTTACCATTCCACCAAATCACATAAGGCATAAGGAAAAAATACGTATAAGACAGATCGACAGGAGGAATTGATCGCTAATTGTCTCCATGATTTGCCGTCTCCTAAAATCTCGTCCATGTTAATCATGTCTCCACTAATAGCGTCCACATTAATCAGGTCTCTACTAATCACACATTACTTAGCTAAAAAATCGGATCTAGCGCTTGAAAGAAACAGGCCATCCATGCCGCTGCCATACACCATCCCCATGATCCTCTCTGGCGGCGGTGGCCTACCAAATCCCGCCTTTGTCCGGCGTCTCCGCTCCTCGCCCAAAAATCTGTTGTAACATGTTACATCTCCTCTTCCCATCCTGGTGAGCACCCGACAGACGAGGGACATGCGGGAAATTACGCACCTTCCAGTCGGTTGCCATCCTCGCGCTCTCTCTTGTGGCTGGCCGCACCACGTCTAGCAGAAGACGGCAGGGGCGAATGAGAAAATGGTAGGACAGGTGTTGCCCTGGTATCCGACGTCCCTCCTCCCGCCGCCGCGGCGCAAGAATGGTCGCGGGGAGGCCTAGAGGACGAGCTGGTCGTCGCCTGCTAGGGTCCTCTTGCCGCCGACCAGCTCCCTGAGTTGCTTCCACCGGCCAGGTCCCCTAGCTGTTGCTCTTGCCGTCGACACTACTTCGATTCGTTACTGCCGCCCACCTCTCCAACTAGCTGCGGGTGAGATCTCTCTTCTCCATGTGGGCTGCAGTCTCCCTTCCTGAAACACATGGAGTCATCCTACTCCTGATTCTTTGCTGCTGCTTCCTTTAATTCCATGGCCTGCAAAATGTTCGATGTAATATTTAAACCATATTTACTCTCTTCATGATCATATATGTATCTATTTGGATTCCTAATCTTGCTTCTATGTATTGTGGGTCAATATAATTTACTTGCTCTCAATCTCACCTTCTAGGAGTATACACTCTTCTATTCAGACCGAACCCTATTTCTCTGCTATCCAAGCTGAATATATGGAAGTGATTAAACATACTTATTTAACCAACAAAAGGGGGAGGCAATAGAATGCAATTCAACCTGATTTTCAAGGCACGTGATTCATGAAGGATCATTCATTTAGTTCTCAAAAGCCTAACACAATTGAACCTCATATTGAGAAGTATTGATAGCACGGGTATGCTAAGTGCATGAACTTGTGATTCTGGAAGAAGGAGCGGTGTTTGAGCTTTGAAGGAATTCATAGAAAAAAAAGGATATTATTGTTTTGGGAGTTGCCAGATGGCAAACTAATGATACAGAGCTTCAACTTTACTGATTGTTGATGGCTCAAAATATAGAGCTCATTGGGAACCCCAAAAGGAAGATATGATGAGCACAGCAGCAAGTTTTCCCTCAGTTATGAAACCAAGGTCATCGAACCAGTAGGAGCAAGGAAACAACTCCAAGGTGTTGCTAACAACTTGGAATCCTGCACAACAAGACCACAAAACTTTGCCCCAACTTACAGTGAGGTTGTCAATCTCACTGGTTTGCTGAACACAAAGGATTAAACGTATAGTGTGGAAGATAGTAATTGTTTACAGAAAGTAAATAGTAAACAGTAGATGGTATATCAATAGTAAAATAATGGACTGGGGTCCATAGTTCACTAAAGGTGATTCTCCTTAAGATAAATAGCATGTTGGGTGAACGAATTACAGCGAGGCAATTGACAGATTTGAGAAAGCATACAATGCATATACTAGACATCTTGACTCCTATGAGATTTGATTGGGCATTACAACATAATACATAGACCGTAATCCAACTGCATCTATGACTAATAATCCACCTTTAGGTTATCATCCGAACCCCTTTCAGTATTAAGTTGCAAGCAACAGATAATTGCATTAAGCAAAGTGTGTAAAGTAAACAATACGATTGCCCCATGGATAAAGGATTGCAGTTTTCTCCGTAGTAGCAACAACAGATCTACAACCTTAGAGATTTATGTCACTTCCCCAGATTACTAGAGGCATGAACCCACTATCGAGCATAAATACTCCCTCTTGGAGTTGCAAGCATCTACTTGGCCAAGATAGCTACAAACAACGGAGAGCATGCAAGATCACAAATAACATAGACATGATAAAATCAATAATCAATCTGAAATAGCATCTCAATATCCATCGTATCCCCGCAAACACAACATATAGGATTACAAATAGATGACCTTGATCATGAACGGAGCTCACAAGATATAAACATGATAGCACAAAGGAGGAGAACCAACCATCTAGCTACTACATGGACCCATAGTCCAAGGATGAACTACCCACGCATCACACCGGAGGCAGGCATGGTGATGAAGAAGGCCTCCAGGATGATCTCTCCCCTCTAGTAGGGTGCCGGGAAGAGCTTCAGACCCCCCTGATCTAGGGATGGAGATGGCATCGGCTATAGACTCTTTCATGGATTTCTGATCGGGTCCTTAGAGTTTTCGTCCCAGAGGCTTTTATAGGCGAAGGGGCAAGGTCGGTGGAGCACCAGGGGGTCCACACCCCCTGTGGCGCGCCCCCAGGCCGCGCCGCCACCATGTGTGGCTGCCCTGGTGCGCCACTTCGTCTCCCCTTCGGACTCCGTATTGCTTCGGGTAAAATATTGACTTTTGCTTTTCTCCCATCGAATTCCGAGAATATTTATTACTAGCTTTTATGAAACCAAAAACAGCAGAAAACAGGCAACTGGCACTGTGGCATCTTGTTAATAGGTTAGTTCCAGAAAATGTATAAAAATACCTCAAAGTGTGAACAAAACATAAGAAAGTAGATATAAAATAAGCATGGAACATCAAAAATTATAGATACGTTTACGACGTATCAAGCATCCCCAAGCTTAACTCCTGCTTGTCCTCGAGTAGGTAAGTGATAAAAGAATAATTTTTGAGGTGACATGCACCATCATAATCTTGATCGAGGTATTTGTAAAACATTGATAGATGGGATCATAGTACTCTAAACATGAACATGAAAGATAGAGTTCTAACAATAAGACATAGCAACTATGTTGTAACATGAAAAGGTACAAACAAAAGATCATGAATAACAATGCATTGAAAGATGTTTGTTTGTTTCACATATAGAAAACATAATAAGAGTGGTATTCAACTTGTCCCTCATGGTATAACAAAACATAAATGCATAGGATACCTTCAAAGTTCATAAGGGTGACTTGATACAAATAATTTAAGAACAAGCAATATCAAAGTTATGAATCAATCAACAAGTTTTGGGACAATGCACATTAAACTAAGAATGACCACTATGCTCTCTCAATTGGTGCATAAAGATAGAAGATGGAGACTGAACATAAAAGTAAAAAATAAAGGCCCTTCACAAAGGGAAGGAGGGATTCAAGTCTCGTAAAGAGCTTCCAAAAATTATGGTACTTATTAGCTTTCGGCTCTCATTATCCCTATCATAAGCATCTTCAGGTGATTAAGTTTAAAGCGACACAAATATGAGGATATGCTTGACAAGTTATAAGTTGAAAATCTCATGCCCCTTGCTTACGAGTACCGAACCTCATGCTACTCAACTTTAGTCACGAGTAAGTTCTTGTCATTGTAAGTACATGTGTATCATGGAGAACCGCCAACAGGGTACCCCTTGCCCCATGACACAGGAGCTATCCCATATCAAAATGACAAGGCAACAGACAATGAGCATCGCATCGATCTTTTTATTTGCTATTTGCATAGGTTTTTATTGATGATGCTTCACAGAATGCTCACTATGGTTATGATACAAGTTTCCACTATGATTAGGCATGGCTTAGGCGAGCCGCCCAGGCGTTTCTCTAACACATATACAAACTCTATGAGCTTACAAGCTCCCCTTTTATTTCACACCGCCAGGATCTATAAACAAAAGAACATGATATCAACTGAATAATAACTGCAATGTTGAAAGCGTTCCCCATGGTACATGGTTTTGCTAATTTACAACTTATAAAGCACAAGCATATAAGCAACATAGATGGACACAATGGTTCAAGTTTATTAAGTGCAAGAAAGTAAAGTGTGCCATCAAGTTTGTGAGAGATTTAATCACTAATTTTCACATAACAAGTTTAATTTGGAAGGTAGATAAAAGCATTAATATACTTGGAATGGTGTAACACACCATGCATAGGAATTTATAGTGGAATATTTGGAATAACTTGGTTTTCATGGGAGTTGGATGCATGAGTAGAACTCACACTTGGTACATGTGGAGGCTAGCAAAAGACTGGGAGTGACCAACTAAGAGAACAATAATGGCCATAATCATGCAAAGCGACAAAACATTATTAATTAAAGCATAAAGTGATATTAGAAGTCAAAAACTAAATGATCATAGAGGCTAAGGTGACTGGTTCATAGTCTTAACATGGTGTAAGCATGTGCCAAGTCAACCCAAATAAAGCATCAAAGGAGAATACCACAATTTTATGTTTTTGTATGCTAAAACAACGCATGGTTCTCTCAAGACACATTAAGCAATCTCAATTGTTTGGAACAAGTCATGCTCTAGCAATAATCACTAAGCATAAAGTCAAAGTAATATTAAAACATGACATGATAGAGTCTAGGCCACAGTCAAAACAAGCTCCTTTTGTACCACTTACAAGCATAAAGCTTCCTACTCTTTTCCAACACAAATCAACTTATTTGAAACAATGTATGAATGCAGGGGTACAACCAATTTATTTAAGAAAACCAAACAAAAGAAAACTAAAAAAACAAAGATGCTCCAAGAACAACACAATTGTGCATGAAACAATAAAAACAAAGTGTTTTGGAAGAAAATCTAAGATTTTTATTGATGAATAAAGGGATGCCTTGGGCATCCCTAAGCTTTGACGCTTGTACTTCTTGAATATTTCTTGGGGTGACACAGGTGGCATCCACAAGCTTGAGCTTTTGTCCATTCTTCATCTCATCACATTATTCTTCCCTACACTTGAAAATTTCCTTCATACAAAACTTTACACAATCTTCATTAGCAACATTAGTGTATTCAAGATAATAAGTCTTTGGGTTTAGTTTAAACACAAGTAAAACTTCCATTAAAACACAAGCTACTGTATCAATTACTTCTAAAAGCTTAAGTGATCAAAGAGAACTCAAAGAGAAAGAGATTAAGAGGCAAATACAAATAATGGCAGAAATCTGTCAAAACAGACCAGCAGGTAAAAACAGATTTTTTCGAAGACCTTATGTTGCTCAAATAGAAAAGTGTTAAACTAACTGAAGTTATATAATAACCTAGGGCATAAGCACAAAATATTACAGCTCAATCTGACGTACATGTATTTTTCACGATTTTTTATAGTGAAGCACACAAAATCTGTTTCGGGACAACAACTTCCCCAAGTCTTACTTCTCTCTCATTAGAGGTTATTCTTGGCATAAAAACCACACAAAAAGGATAAGGAGAGGTTATTACTGAGGAAATAACTTCCAAGGCTCAAGAAAAGAAAAAATACTGAAAATAAAACATTGGGTTATCTCCCAAGAGTGCTTTTCTTTAACGTCTTTGAGCTAGGCTCAGTAATTTGAGAAGATGCTCACATAAGAAATATGAATTGAAGCAAAAGAGAGCATCAAGGAGAAAATATGATATGCATTTAATTCTAACCCACTTCCTATGCATAGGAATCTTGTAAGAAAATAAATCAAAGAAGCACATAGTAACAAGAATGGGTAGATAAAATAAGAGCAACTTTGGAACTTTCAATATAAAGAGAGGTGTTTTAGTAACATGAGAATTCCAATAACCATATCTTCCTCTCTCATAATGATTTTCAGTAGCATCATGAACAAACTCAACAATATAAATATCACACTCATCCTCCTTTGGTAAGCATGGAGGGCGATCAAATAAGGTATTAGTTAAAAACTTACTCTTATTGGGAGGTAAACATGTGTAGCTGCTCCATTCTTCCTCCTCTTGATCATCACTCTCCTCTTCTTTTTCATCCAATGAGCTTCCAGTTTTAGCAATTTCTTCTTCCATAGGCTCCTGCAAGGCATTAGTCTCTTCCGTTGGTGGAGAGCATCTATTAAGATATTTAAGAATATAGCCATTTTATTCCTTGTAATTATCAAAGCAAAATTTAAGTATATCATAAACCTCATATTTATAAGGTGCATCATCAGTATTTTCAAGAAAAGAAGCAAGTTCAAATGCACCCTTCCAAGCAATAAATTCTTCAATTTGTTCCACATCATAAAAGTCATAATTCCCTTAACATAAGAAGATATGGTAACATTATCATTATACTCACATTGAAAAGGGAGGTGTTTATACCTCCTACCGCAACAAGATTTATCAAAGCAACAAGTAACATTATAAGTAGAGCACACGTTTCTAGCAATGGTATACAATTTATTAATTTGTTCCCATAAGTGTCTCCCTTTTTGTGACAAGCAGTGTTCCTCATAATACTTTTGTTCTGCCGTGAACCCACCTTGCCAATAATATCTAGTTTCAAAGAAACGAACCATTGATAGAAAGCATGATAAAGCAAGACAATAACAGACCAACAAAAATAACAACTATAGTAGGAACTAACTTTTTTTGTATTTTTGATAAAAGAAGCAAACCAGTACAACTAATTCTTTGTGTTTTTATTAAAAAGAAACAAGCAAACAAAGCAAAACAAAAACAAAGTAAAGAGATTGGTTGTGAGGGACTCCCCTTGCAAGAGCTTCTTTCTCTCTGAAAAGTGATTGACGAGGAGGAAGAGATTGAAGCCGTCCTTAACTCCCGGCAACGGCGCTATAAAAAGTGCTTGATGGCTCAAAATGTAGAGCTCGTTGGCAACCCCAAGAGGAAGGTATGATGAGCACAACAACAAGTTTTCTCTCAGTTATGAAACCAAGGTTATTGAACCAATATGAGCAAGGAAACAACTCCAAGGTGTTGCGAACAACTTGGAATCCTGCACAACACAACCACAGAAGTTTGCCCCAACTTACAGTGAGGTTGTCAATCTCACTGGTTTTGCTAAACACAAAGGATTAAATGTATAGTGTGGAAGATAGTAATTGTTTGCAGAAAGTAAATAGTAAAAAGTAAACAATAGATGGTATATCAATGGTAAAAGAATGGATTGGGGTCCATAGTTCACTAGAGGTGATTCTACTTAAGATAAATAGCATGTTGGGTGAACGAATTACAACGAGGCAATTGACAGATTTGAGAAAGCATACAATGCATATACTAGACATCTTGACTCCTATGCGATTTGATTGGACATTACAACATAATACATAGACTGTAATCCAACTGCATCTATGACTAATAATCCACCTTTAGGTTATCATCTGAACCCCTTCTAGTATTAAGTTGCAAGCAACAGATAATTGCATTAAGCCAAGTGTGTAAAGTAAACAATATGATTTCCCCATGGATAAAGGATTGCTGTTTTCTCCCTAGTAGCAACAACACATCTACAACCTTAGAGATTTATATCACTTCCCCAGATTACTAGAGGCATGAACCCACTATCGAGCATAAATACTCCCTCTTGGAGTTGCAAGCATCTACTTGGCCAAGATAGCTACAAACAATGGAGAGCATGCAAGATCACAAATAACATAGACATGATAGAATCAATAATCAATCTGAAATAGCATCTTAATATCCATCAGATCCCCGCAAACACAACATATAGGATTACAAATAGATGATCTTGATCATGAACGGAGCTCACAAGATCTAAACATGATAGCACAAAGGAGGAGAACCAACCATCTAGCCGATCTAGGGATGGAGATGGCGGCGGCTACAGACTCTTTCGTGGATTTATGATCGGGTCCTTAGGGTTCTTGTCCCGGGAGGCTTTTATAGGCGAAGGGGCAAGGTCGGTGGAGCACCAAGGGGCCCACACCCCCTGGTGGCGCCCCTAGGCCGCGCCGCCACCAGGTGTGGCTGCTCTGGTGCGCCACTTTGTCTCCCCTCCGAACTCCGTATTGCTTCGGGTAAAATATTGACTTTGGCTTTTGTCTCGTCCAATTCCGAGAATATTTCTTTACTAGCTTTTATGAAACCAAAAACAGCAGAAAACAGGCAACTAGCACCGTGGCATCTTATTAATAGGTTAGTTCCATAAAATGTATAAAAATACCTCAAAGTGTGAACAAAACATAATAAAGTAGATATAAAATAAGCATGGAACATCAAAAATTATAGATATGTTTATGACGTATCAATTGTATACTATCAAATGTAAATTGTCTCTAGTCCATATTTCACCGATGTGGTAGAAATTATTTGTGTTTCATTTTTATCTATATATAATATGCTATAAATATGGAAACTATTCAAATTGCAAGCAGGCAGAGGGAAGGCAGTTGTTTCTCGATCCTTTTTAGTGTAATTTTAGGGAAAATGTTTCACAACTTTGCACGGAAGTCATTGACAGGGAACATCCAGTGAACTCGACTATATCAGGTTGGATCAAGTGTGATAGTTTTTTACCATCTAATGCTATTCAATGTACTTCTCTTCAGAAACAGTTTGACAGCTATATTTGTACAGTCATATAATCGCATAATTTGTTCTTGAAAGACATTAGTCATAGAAAGATGACATGGTGAGTTTTGTTCTAATTAGTTTGTTTACACTAGTACCATGTTGCTAAGGGTTTTGTTTACACTCAAGTTCTGGAGAAGCTTGCAAAATTGATCAACATTTTAGGGGTATGTTCAATAAGGAGATGATCCCCAAGATGAAGAAAGGTGTGATCAGCATGAACAATGCTCGTGGAGCGATCGTGGATACTCAAGTTGTGGTGAAGTTTGCAAAATTGGTCAACGTTGCTGGTAAGAACAAATGAGTACTGGACAACTCTCTCATGTAATTGGTCCATCAGACTGCAAAAATGATATAACATGGTTTATCCCAGAGATATTATTAGGACATGTACAATGCAGGATATAAGCCATGAGCGCTAGGATAGTTTTGTTGGGCGATTGGTAGTTCTGACTTTTATTCCTGGCATTTGTACAGCAGCTACGCAAGATAAAGTGTCGACTCTTAGCCTCCTTTTTCCTGTACGAGCAACTGGATCGTGGCAGCAGCCGGGAAGTTTCACGTCCCTAAATAGCATCTCTTGTTGGGATCATGGGCATTGAGTAAACGATATGATTTTTTGCTATTTTATTTTCCATCTCAAATGCCTCTTTGAGCGTATAGTGTTGTGCCTTCCCTTAAGATAAAAACGGGTATTCATGATATTTTGTTATCCTGGTGAACCTGAAGCCACTTCACCCTTTCCAATAAGAGAAATGATATTGAGTGATATGAAAATAAATTCACACCTTATGCAGTGGTTTCCTTGAGACCAAAGTAATTGATTCTTCCCCGAGAATATGGAGACATGTGACTTGGGACATGATACCACCTATAGATAGTGAAGATATTGTTTATGAGCTTTTAATTGGAGAATCTACATGACAAGGAGAGTAGAAGGGAGGAACTAAATACTTTATAGTTAGAAACCTCTCTTTTCCTATTAGGATTTTGTTCCATTACAAAGTGTTAATTCTATCAATAAACATGTGACATGTTGATATGTTGTAAACGTCTCTATAATTTTTGATGTTCCATGCTTGTTTTATATCTACTTTCTTATGTTTTGTCCACACTTTGGAGTATTTTTACACATTTTCTGGAACTAACCTATTAACAAGATGCCACAGTGCCAGTTGCATGTTTTCTGCTGTTTTTGGTTTTAGAAAAGCTAGTAAGGAAATATTCTCAGAATTGGACCGGACAAAAGCCAAAATCAATATTTTACCCGAAGCAACACGGAGTACGGAGGGGAGCCGAAGAGGGGCACCAGGGCGGCCACACCCTAGGGTGGCGCGACCAACCCTAGGCGCGCCGCCACCTAGTGTAGGCCCCCTGGTACTCCACCGACCTAGCCCCTTCGCCTATAAAAGTCTTCTGGGACGAAAACCCTAAGTACCCGATCAAAATTCCACAAAACAGTCTGTAGCCGCCGCCATCTCCATCCCTAGATCGGGAGGGATCTGAAGCTCTTCCCGGCACCCTGCCGGAGGGGAGAGATCACCCTGGAGGCCTTCTTCATCACCATGGCTGCCTCCGGTGTGATGCATGAGTAGTTCATCCCTGGACTACGGGTCCATGTAGTAGCTAAATGGTTGGTTCTTCTCCTTTATGCTACCATGTTTAGATATTGTGAGCTCCGTTCATGATCAAGATCATCTATTTGTAATCTTACATGTTGTGTTTGTGGGGATCCGATGGATATTGAGATTCTATTTCAGATTGATTATTGATTCTATCATGTCTATGTTATTTGTGATCTTGCATGCTTTCCGTTGTTAGTAGCTATCTTGGCCGAGTAGATCCTAGCAACTCCAAGAGGGAGTATTTATGCTCGATAGTGGGTTCATGACTCTAGGAATCTGGGGAAGTTATAGAAATCTTTAAGGTACTAGATGTGATGTTGCTACTAGGGGGAAAACAACAATCCTTTGTTCATAGAACAATCGTATTGTTTACTTTACACACTTTGCTTAATGCAATTATCTGTTGCTTGCAACTTAATACTGGAGGGGGTTTGGATGATAACCTGAAGGTGGATTATTAGTCATAGATGCAGTTGGATTACGGTCTATGTATAATGTTGTAATGCCCAATCAAATCTCGTAGGAGTCAAGATGATTAGTATATGCATGTATGCTTTCTCGGTGTCTATCAATTGCCCTGCTGTAATTTGTTCACCCAACATGTCATCTATCTTAAGGAGAATCATCTCTAGTGAACTATGGACCCCGGTCCATTCTTTTACCATCAATCTACAATCTATTTACTGTTTTATGTTTACTTTCTGCAAGCAATTACTATCTTCCACACAATACGTTTAATCCTTTGTTTTCAGCAAAACCGGTGAGATTGACAGCCTCACTATAAGTTGGGGGCAAAGTTCTATGGTTGTGTTGTGCAGGATTCCAAGTTGGAAACAACACCTTGGAGGTGTTTCCTTGCTCCTACAGGTTCGATAACCTGGGTTTCATAACTGAGGGAAAACTTGCTGCTGTGCTCATCATACCTTCCTCTTGGGGTTCCCCAACGAGCTCGATACATTTTGAGCCATCAAGCAACTTTTTCTAGCGCTGTTGCCAGGGAGTCAAGGACATCTTCACAAGGGGAGTCCCTCATAACCAATCTCTTTACTTTGTTTTTTTTGCTTAGTTTATTTCTGCTTTGTTTGCTTGTTTCTTTATCGAAAACACAAAAAAATTAGTTGTACTAGTTTGCTTCCTTTATTAAAAACACAAAAAAATGAATACTCTTGAAAACACTAAGTTGTGTGACTTCACTAGCACCAACAACAATGATTTCATGTGCACACCTATTGCTCCACCTGTTCCTGAAGCTACTTTCTTTGAAATTAAACCTACTTTGCTAAATCTTGTTATGAAAGAACAATTTTCTGGTGTTGGTACTAAAGATGCTGCTGCTCACCTTAATAACTTTGTTGAACTTTGTGAGATGCAAAAACATAGGGATATAGATGGAGATATTATTAAGCTTAAATTGTTTCCTTTCTCTTTGAGAGGAAAAGCTAAAGAATGGTTGCTATCCCTAACTAGAAATAGTATTGATTCTTCGACTAAATGCAAATATGCTTTCATTGGAAAATACTATCCTCCTGCTAAGCTTATATTTATGAGAAGTGAAATAATGAAATTTAAACAATCTAATAATGAACATCTTGCTCAAGCTTCGGAAAGAATGAAATCTTTGGTAAAGAATTGTCCCACTCATGGACTGACTGCTTGGATGATTATCCAAACCTTTTATGCAGGACTAAATTATTCTTCAAGAAATCTGCTGGATTCTGCTGCTGGAGGTACCTTTATGACCATTACTTTGGGTGCTGCAACAAAGCTTCTATATAATATGATGGTTAACTATTCTGAATGGCACACTGAGAGAGCTCCACAAGGTAAGAAGGTAAATTCTGTTGAATAAACTTCCTCCTTGAGTGACAAAATTGATGTTATTATGTCTATGCTTGTTAATGGGAATGCTCATATTGATCCAAATCATGTTCCCTTAGCTTATTTGGTTGCTCAAGAAGAGCAAGTTGATGTGAACTTTTATAGAAATAATAATTTTAGTAACAATGCCTACATGAATAATTTTGGTAATAATAATTATACGCCATATCCTCCCAATAATGGTAATGCTTATGCAAATTCCTACAACAATAATAGAAGTGCACCCTCTGAACTTGAAGTCATGCTTAAGGATTTTATTAGTAAACAAACTGCCTTCAATAAAACTATTGAGGAAACCTCTCTAATGCTGAAAGAAATATAGCATCATTGTCTAAAGCACAATCTTCTTTGAATAAAATGGCTACTAAACCTGAAACTATTGAAAATCCCTTTGCTGCTACTAATGCCATACAAGTTAGAATTGATGAAAATGTTAGACTGTTAGCTGAATTGCATGCTAAGTGGGAAAGAGAAGATGAAATTGCTAGAAATATTAGTATTTCTACTATCACCACCACTAATGTTGATGCTAGCAAACCACATGAAGTCCCCATTCCTTCTGCAACAATACCTAAAACCAATGGAACCTTTTCTAATAAAAATGCTGAATTTCTTTGAAATATGGGAAACACTAGCTCTACTACTTTAGATGATAATTATGTTTTTGATCTTGATGGTTGTAATATCTCTGAAGTAATTATGTTCCTACAAAATCTTGCTAAAAGTCCTAATGTTAGTGCTATGAATATGGCCTTTACAAAACACATTACTGATGCTCCCATAAAAATTAAAGAAGAAAAGTTGAAACATAAAGCTTCTATTCCTATGAAATTAGAAGATGGTTGGGAACCCATCATTAATATGAAAGTGAATGATTTTGATCTCAAAGCTCTATGTGATCTTGATAGTAGTGTTTCTATTATTCCTAGAAGGATTTATGAAATGCTTGATTTACCACCATTGGAAGATTGCTATTTAAATGTCCAACTTGATGATAATGCTAAAAAGAAACTCATGGGGAGTATAAATGATGTTCTTATTATGGTTAACAATGCCTATGTCCCTGTTGATTTCTATGTTTTGGATGTTGAATGCAATGCTTCTTGTCCTATTATTTTGGGAAGACCTTTTCTTAGAACTGTTGGTGCCATTATTGATATGAAAGAAGGAACCATTAAATATAAATTTGCACTCAAGAAAGGTATAGAACACTTCCCTAAGAATAGCGAGAAGATTCCTTTTGCCTCTCCTATTAAAACAAAATTTTCTCTTAATGCTTCTTCATTTGAGAATACTTGATTCTTTTCTTGCCTCTTATGCCTAGCTCAAAGGCGTTAAAGAAAAGCACTTATTGGGAGATAACCCAAATTTCGTTAGGAATCTTTTGTTGAGTATTGGAAGTTATTGCTTTAGTAATAACCTCTCCTTGTAATTTTTATGTGGTTTTCGTGCCAAGAGTAACCTCTAATGAGAGAGAAGTAAGATTTGAGAAAGTTGCTGTCTCGAAACAGATTTTTGTGCTTCGCTGTAAAAATTCGTGAAAAATCTCTATACGTCGGTTTGAGCTGTAATTTTTTTTATTTTGCCCCAGGTTGTTATCCAACTTTCGTTAGTTCAACACTTCTCGATTTGAGCAACAGAAGGTCTTCAAAAAAATTGGTTTTTACCTGCTGGTTTGGTTTGACACATTTCTGCCATTATTTGCATTTGCCTCTTAATCTCTTTCTCTTTGAGTTCTCTTTGATCATTTGAACTTTTTAAAGCAATTGCTACAGTAGCTTGTGTTTTAATGAAAGTTTTACTTGTGTTGAAACTGAACCTAAAGATTTATTATCTTGAGTACACTAATGTTGCTAATGAAGATTGTGTGAAGTTTTGTATGAAGGAAATTTTAAAGTGTAGGGAAGAGTAATGTGATAAGATGAAGTATGGACAAAAGCTCAAGCTTGGGGATGCCACCCGTGTCACCCCAAGAAATATTCACGAAGTACAAGCGTCAAAGCTTGGGGATGCCCAAGGCATCCCCTTCTTCATCAATAAAAATCTCAGGTTTCTTCCAAACACTTCATTTTTATTTTTTCATGCACAATTGTGTTGTTCTTGGAGCGTCTTCATTTTTGTTTTCATTTTCTTAGTTTGCTTGAATAAGTTGGTTGGACCCCTGCATTCATACATAGTTTCAAATAGGTTGATTTGGATTGGAAAAGAGTAGGAAAGTTCATGCTTATAAGTGGTATAAAAGGAGCTTGTTTTGACTGTGATTTAGACTTTATCATGTCATGCTTTATATTGTTTTGGCTTTATGCTTAGTGATTATTGCTGTAGCATGACTTGTTACAAACAATTGAGATTGCTTAATGTGCCTTGAAAGAATCATGCATTGTTTTAACATATAAAAGCATAATATTGTGGTATTCTCCTTTGATGCTTTATTTGGGTTGACTTGGCGCATTCTCACACCATGTTAAGACTATACCAAGTCACCATAGCCTCTATGATCATTTAGTTTTCGACTTGTAATATCCCTTTATGCTGTAATTAATAATGTGTTGTCGCTTTGCATGATTATGGCTATTATTGCTCTCTTAGTTGGTCGCTCCCAGTCTTTTGCTAGCCTTCATACCAAGTATGAGTTCCACTCATGCATCCAACTCCAAATAAAACCAAGTTATTCCAAAGAGTCCACCATACCTACCTATTAGCATTTGTTATTCCAAGTATATTCATGTTTTTATCTATCTTCCTAATTAAACTTTTTATGTGAAAATTAGTGATTAAAGCTCTCACAAACTTGATGGCACACTTTAGTTTTCTTGCACTTAATAAACTTGAACCATTGTGCCCATCTATGTTGCATATATGCTTGCGCTTTATAAGTTGTGAATTAGCAGAACCATGTTACCATGGGGTACGCTTTCAACATTGCACTTTATTTAGTTGATATCATGTTCTTTTGCTTATGGATCCCGGCGGTGTGAAATAAAAGGGGAGCTTGTAAGCTCATGGAGTTTATATATGTGTTAGAGAAACGCCTGGGCTGCTAGCCTAAGCCATGCCTAATCATGGTGGAAACTTGCAGCATAACCATAGTGAGCAATGCATGAAGCATCCTTAATAAAAACCTATGCAAATAGCAAATAAAAAGATCACTGAGATGCTCATTGTCTGCTTGCCTTGTCATTTTGATATGGGAATGCTTCCGTGTCATCGAGCAAGGGGTACCCTGTTGGTGGTTCTCTATGATACACATGTACTTACAATGACAAGAACTTACTCGTGACTAAAGTTGAGTAGCATGAGGTTCGGTCTTCGTAAGTAAGGAGCATGAGATTTCAACTTATAACTTGTCAAGCATATCCTCATATTTGTTCACTTTAACCTTAATCACCTAAAGATGCTTATGATAGGGGCAATGAGAGCTAAAAGCTAACAGGTATCATAATTTTTGGAAGCTCTTTATGAGACTCGAATCCCTGCTTCCTTCTATGAAGGGCCTTTCTTTTACTTTTTATGTTGAGTCTCCATCTTCTATCTTTATGCACCTATTGAGAGAGCATAGTGGCCATTCTTAGTTTAATGTGCATTGTCCCAAAACTTGTTGATTGATTCATAACTTTGATATTGCTTGTTCTTAAATTATTTGTATCTAGTCACCCTTATGAACTTTGAAGGTGTCCTATGCATTTATGTTTTTCTACACTATTAGGGACAAGCTGAATACCATTCTCATTATGTTTTCTATATGTGAAACAAACAAACATCTTTCAAAGCATTGTTATTCATGATCTTTTGTTTGTACCTTTTCATGTTATAACATAGTTGCTATGTCTTATTGTTAGAACTATATCTTTCATGCTATGTTAAAGTACTATGAACCCAGCTATCAATGTTTTATAAATACTTTGATCAAGATTATGATGGTGCATGTCACCTCAAAAATTATTCTTTTTTATCACTTACCTACTCGAGGACGAGCATGAGTTAAGCTTGGGGATGTTGATACGTTGTAAACATATCTATAATTTTTGATGTTCCATGCTTGTTTTATATCTAATTTCTTATGTTTTGTCCACACTCTGGAGTATTTTTACACACTTTCTGGAACTAACCTATTAACAAGATGCCATAGTGCCAGTTTCCTGTTTTCTGATGTTAATGGTTTTAGAAAAGCTAGTAAGGAAATATTCTCGGAATTGGACCGGGCAAAAGCCAAAGTTAATATTTTACCCGAAGCAACACGAAGTCCGGAGGGGAGCCGAATAGGGGCACCAGGGCGGCCACAACCTAGGGTGGTGCGACCAGCCCTAGGAGCGTCGCCACCTGGTATGGACCCCCTGGTACACCACCGACCTTGCCCCTTCACCCATAGAAGTCTCCTGGGACGAAAACCCTAAGTACCCGATCAAAATTCCACGAAAGAGTCGGTAGCCGCTACCATCTCCATCCCTAGATCGGGAGGGATCTGAAGCTCTTCCCGGCACCCTACCGGAGGAGAGAGATCACCCTGGAGGCCTTCTTCATCACCATGACTGCCCCGGTGTGATGCGTGAGTAGTTCATCCCTGGACTATGGGTCCATGTAGTAGCTAGATGGTTGGTTCTTCTCCTTTGTGCTACCATGTTTAGATCTTGTGAGCTCCGTTCATGATCAAGATCATCTATTTGTAATCTTACATGTTGTGTTTGCGGGGATCCGATGGATATTTAGATGCTATTTCAGATTGATTACTGATTCTATCATGTCTATGTTATTTGTGATCTTGCATGCTTTCCGTTGTTAGTAGCTATCTTGGCCGAGTAGATCCTAGCAACTCCAAGAGGGAGTATTTATGCTCGATAGTGGGTTCATGCCTCTAGGAATCTGGGGAAGTGACAGAAATATCTAAGTTATTAGATGTGTTGTTCCTACTAGGGAGAAAACAACAATCCTTTGTTCATAGAACAATCGTATTGTTTACTTGACACACTTTGCTTAATGCAATTATCTGTTGCTTGCAAATTAATACTGGAGGTGGTTCGGATGATAACCTGAAGGTGGATTATTAGTCATAGATGCAGTTGGATTACGGTCTATGTATAATATTGTAATGCCCAATCAAATCTCGTAGGAGTCAAGATGATTAGCATATGCATGTTCTCTGTGTCTATCAATTTCCCCGCTGTAATTTGTTCACCCAACATGTCATCTATCTTAAGGAGAATCACCTCTAGTGAACTATGGACCCCGATCCATTCTTTTACCATCAATCTACAATCTATTTACTGTTTTCTGTTTACTTTCTGCAAGCAATTACTATCTTCCACACAATACGTTTAATCCTTTGTTTTCAGCAAAACCGGTGAGATTGACAACCTCATTGTAAGTTGGGGGCAAAGTTTTGTGGTTGTGTTGTGCAGTATTCCAAGTTAGAAACAACACCTTGGAGGTGTTTCCTTGCTCCTACTGGTTCGATAACCTTGGTTTCATAACTGAGGGAAAACCTACTATTGTGCTCATCATACCTTCCTCTTGGGGTTCCCCAATGAGTTCGATACATTTTGAGCCATCACGTATGTTATTTCATCTAACCTCTATAAAATGAGAATTCGAAGTGAAAATTAGTTAGGCTCAGTTAGCAGTCAAAACAGAGATTCAACCAATCAGAGTGTAGCAGCCAAGATGAGCACATGTGTGAGAGATTATGACTAAGAGAGGGGAAAACTGAGTAGAACTTAAAAACCAAAAGCAAAACTGAGTAGAACTTCAAAACCAAGGGCAAGACTGACAAAGGGATTCAAATAGAAAATAGAAAGAGATTGAAAAAATGGAAAATGCGTATTTTATATAATAAAATACATCTTGGCATACATTAAACTATTTGCAATTCAATATACAACAGTTTGATAATTATTGCCTCATTCAGACAAACTATGTTTTGGGGAGGGATGTTTTGGGAAGAGGCTTGATTAGAAAGCCATGAACCTTCATAGATAGTAGGTGATTTGAGAAGTGGTGCTTTAGGTTAAAACTTGATTTATATACATTTCTTATGATGGCATGTCACATAATAAGACTCCCTAGGTAGATGCCACTATGTTTTGATCTTTTTGAATTTGTTGTGCATAAAATGACTCAATTAGCTAGCTAAAACACATTCGTTGACTCTCTGTTGACCAGCCACCGGAGGGTAAAACTAAGTATATTGCACAGGGCAGTGTTAGTACTGAAAGGCAAAACTAAGTACAACCAAACTACCAGTGTTATACTCGAGGGCAAAATTGAGTACAACTAAGTCGCTAGGGTTAGACACGAGGGAAAAAACGTGACTCACGGTACGCGTGTGCGGTACATAGGGTGGTAGCGTCCACGTGTGGTCGTACACGATGTAGTAGTGTACGCGGTTACGCAGTGCACGGTGGTGCAACAAAACGTCACTTCCCTTGTCCTTTATAGAGGCCTCCTCACTCTCACTCATCACTCACTCTCTCACTCAACCGTCTTTTTTTGTCCCATCACCTTCTTCAAACCCCCAAGAAAACTCCAACCACATCAGCGATAGAGAAGAATGTGGTGGTGGCCATCGGCGCCTCTAAGACCGCCTACGAGGAGGCCCCCATCGAGGCATCGAAAACAGCTGTCGTCCCCGTCCAGACCCCCAACCCTGCTTCCGCCGTAGCCACCAGCGAGGAGGCTCGTGCCGGTCTCAGGTAAATCCCGCTCGGTTGGGACCCCTACGAGGAGGTTGATTACATAAGGCCGGAGAACCCCTATGACACTGATGACCACAAGTATAGGGGGTATATCGCAGTATTTTCGATAAGTAAGAGTGTCGAACACAACGAGGAGCAGAAGGTGCTGGCTAGTGGTATGGATCAGGAATTCTCTGCAAATACTTAGAAAATGGATTTTTAGGGGTTTTTGATAATGCAAGTAAATAAAGTACGAGTAAATAAAAGACAATAAGAATAAATGCAGCAAGTGGCCCAATCCTTTATTCAGCAAAGGACAAGCCAGTTGTATTACTTAAGATGACCAAACATTCTCGAGGACACATGGGAATATCGTCAAGTGCTTTCGCTTCATATAGTTGATTAATCTTCTTTAGTTTGCTAAGTGTTGTGTGGGTGAACCTGTGCTAATGTACCGACCTTCCTAGGACTAATACATACTTGTGATTATACCCCTTCCAAGCATCCGAAAGTACAAGAAAGTAATTAAGGTAGAAACTTAACCACATCTTTAAACTCTAAGACCCTGACGTCCCTTGTGCAATGGTTTCCTAACGGGGGTTCAGGTTTCTGTCACTCCGGTAACCCCTACGATTAGTAGCCAAATACACAATGCATTCCCCTAGGCCCATATGGGTGAAGTGTCATGTATTCGACGTTCACATGACACCACTAGAAGAAGTACACCAAAACTTAAATATCAAACTATTAAATCTTTCTCAACACAATTCCACTACTAACAACATGACTTCTCCCATGTCCTCAAGAACAAAACGAACTACTCACAAGACATCATATGGATCATGATCAGAGATGGAATAATGATGAGTAACAATCTGAACATAAACAATAATTCCACGGTTCACTCAACAACATCAACTATAAAGAGGAATCAACACCGGGAAAGTTTCCCCTAAGAACTATGCAAGATTCAACCCAATTGTTACAGCGATATGGAGATGGTGATGAAGGTGCTGATGGAGATGATGGTGGTGATGATGATGATGATCCCGATGAAGTCCAGCTTGATGGTGGTGTTGATGGCGACGATCTCCCCTCTCCGGGAGGAATTCCCCCGGTAGAATTCTGTATGCTGGAGAGATCTTTCTCTCTCGGTGTTTTCCATGTGAGGCGGAATCTTCTGTGGTTGCTCTCCAGTCTTAGGGTTTCGGAGGATAATATCGCCAGAGAGGAGAGCTGGTGGACAGGCGGCCACACCACCTGGTGGCGTGGCCTAGGCTGGCCCGCGCCAGGGGGTGGTGTGGCCCCCCTGTGGCCCATCTCAGCCTCCCCTTCTGGCTTCCTTCGTCTTCTAGAAAAATAGGATTTTCCATGTATTTTCCCGGATTTTCTGATCTTCGTAAATTTTGCCTACAAACAGCACCTTTTACATCAGAATCCTGACTGCAGCGGTCCATGCTCCAAAAGTCATCAACCATGCAAAAACAGATGAAATAACATAAGTATCATCTCTTAATATGTAATATATTAATGAATAATAGTGAATTATGATATAGAATAGTGATGCAAAATGGACGTATCAACTCCCCCCGAGCTTAGACTTCGCTTGTCCCCAAGCGAAACTGAACTCAATAAACATGACCTCAGGTTTATGGAGTGAAGAGTCGATAAAAGAATACGAACAAAAAGCATCACATTCATCAATACACAGATCATAATAGAAGACAACTCACTATTATATAACTTAACTTGCAATAATTCAAGGAAACACAATAAAGATACATAAAGTGAATCATAATTGGTAATGGCAAACTTAGCTCTTGGTCAAAGAATAGTTGACAATTTGCTAGAGTTCACAAATAACTGATTTTCAATGATAGCTTTCAAAGTAGTAAACACCAAGATAAGAGCAAAGTGCAAAACAAGGAACATAAGGGACATGATTGAATAAATCATCATATGAATGAATGAAACACAACAACTCAAAATACTTGCTGAGATAGAAGGGAATAGGTTGAATGACTCAACTAAAAGGTAAAAGAAGGGCCATTCGCAGAGGGAAGTAGGGATTTCAGGTTTCATAAAGAGCTCCCAAAAATTATGATACTTATTAGTTTTCAGCTCTCATTGCCCCTATCATAGGCATCTTTAGGTGATTAAGGTTAAAGTGATCAAATATGAGGATATGCTTGACAAGTTGTAAGTTGAAAATCTCACGTACCTTGAAGACGAGGGCCACTCCTCATGCTACGCAAGTTTAGTCACCAGTAAGTTCTTGTCATAGTAAGCACATGTGTATCATGGAGAACTGCCAACGGGGTACCCCTTCCCTGATGATACGGAAGAATCCCCATATCAAAATGACAAGGAAAGCAGACAACGAGCATCTCAGCAATCTTCTTATTTACCATGGGAATATGGTGCTTTTTTCTCTCTTTCCTCTTTTCTCATCTCTTTTTTTCTTTTTCTCTTTTTCTTAATCTCTATCTCTTTTTTTATATAAGAAGAATGCTTCATAGATGCTTGTTATGGTTACGCTGCAGGTTTCCACCATGACAACATGGATTAGACCGGCAGCCCAGGCGTTTCTCTAACACACATGCATAACTCCATGGACTTACAAGCTCCCCTTTCATTTCACACCGACGACATCCATAGACAAAAGAACATGATATCAACTAGGTACAAAGTACCAGTGCAATGTTGAAAGCGTTCCCATGATAGCATGGTTCTGCTAATTCACAACTTACAAAGCGCAAGCATATACGCAACATAGATGGGCACAATGGTTCAAGTTTATTAAGTGCAAGAAAGTAAAGTGTGCCATCAAGTTCATGAGAGCTTTAATCACTAATTTTCACATAACAAGTTCAATTTTGAAGGTAGATAAAAACAAGAATTTACTTGGAATAGCAATAGTGCTAATAGGTAGGTATGGTGGACACAAATGGCATAGGCTTGGTTTAAGGATTCGATGCACGAGAAGAATTCCCTCTCAGTACAGGTTTTTGGCTAGCAAGGCTGGGTAGCAAGTATAAGAGTTGAAGGAAACAAACAAACATACAAGCGATAAAAACAAACATGCAATCTTCCTTGGAAGCACAAAAGATCTTAACCAGAGAATACTAAACTTATGAGCAAATCAAGAAAGAAAGATGATGAAATTATATTTCTTTAAGAGTACTTTTTATCTTTTCATTCAACTCTCAAAAATAGTGTTGCTACTGACCGAGCCAGGTTTGCCAAAACCAACTAAATTAACTCAATGATCCCAAAGTGATACCAATACTAACAACAAGATCAATCATATAACCACGAATTGAAAACTAATATAAGATATGCAAAAGAGTAAATGATAAAACTTCTCATTAATATTCCATAATGGCAACTCACACCAAGGGATACATATCTAACGAGAGAGGGGACACTTCCATAATGCAAACCATCCTACATGATAACTTCTCTATTCATGATGTGACTCTACTAAAAAGGTAAAAAGATAGAGGATAGTGATGTGATACCGCGGCACTCCCCCAAGCTTGGAACAAGCCAAGGGGATTTCAAAACCTGATGACGAATTACTCCTTCGGTGGTGGTGGTATTCTCTCGATGAGCTCTTTGATCAGTGTCCCCAAGTCCTCGATCTCGAAGGCGAGATTACGAATCAGCTGTTAGTTTTGCTCAATGCGGCTCATGATCATGTCGGGTTGAGAATTCCAGCTCTTGCGACTCTTTCCCCACTCTACCTCCTTGAAGTCTTCTTTTCTTGCATGGCTAGAACGAGGCAAATCCCAATTGGAGGGTAATTTTTCCTTGGGCATATTCTGGTATTGATGCTAATGGATAAGGGTTCTTGGTGCATGGAGGAGGTGACCATGGATCTGAATAGTGACGAGGAGTTTTCCCTCCAGTCTGCATTCGTGCAGTCCTTCTAACCCTGGCAGGTTTTGTCACCACTCCAATGCTTGCAATGGTAGTGCCGGTGTGCGGATGTTGGCCTTGCTTTGCCTCCTCTTTCTCTTCACTCTTGATCTCCTCCTCCTGTCCGGAGTCTTGAGGATCTTCCTCCATAGGCTCCTTCCCTTTATCCTTGGCGGACACCATTGTGCTTCTAACTTTCAAGAATAGCTCCTGGTAGAAATAGATCGAAACGAAAACACGACGAGAACACGATATACGAACCTCGGGGGATCCGGGGGATTATATATTACGAAGTTTCACAACAAAAGGAAGGTACTGGAAGAAAACGGGTCGGATACGGAGTCTGAGGTGGCCACACCACCTGGTGGCGCGGCCAGGGGTGGGCCCACGCAACAGGGTGGTGTGAGCCACCCTGGCTCCGTTTCCGTCCCTCTTTCGCTTCGTAGCTTTCCTTGTTGGCTAAAAACTGCAAAAATATAACTGGACAGATCTTTCACGGAACTTTTCTTACCAGAACTGTTACCTATTCGAAAATAGACTCTACAGGTCTCTGAATTTGGTCTTTGATAAATTTTTCCAGAGTTATAACTTGAAAAGCATCAACATCTTCATTGTAAGAATCTCCAACAATATAGTGCTTGAGTCGTCTCCCATTCACCACTTGTGTAGTGTTGTCTTTTAAAGAGGAAATTTTTATCGCTCCTGAACGGTACACTTCTTCAATAACGAAAGGTCCTTCCCATTTTGACAGTAGTTTTCCTGCAAAAAATCTGAGACGAGACCTATACAATAGAACTTTATCACCAACATGGAATTCTCTCTTAAGTATTCGCTTGTCATGCCATCTTTTAACTTTTTCCTTAAAGAGTCTAGCATTCTCATATGCTTCACTCCTCCATTCATCCAAAGAACTTAAGTCAAATAATCTTTTTTCACCAGCAAGCTTACAATCTCTATTAAGTTCTTTAACTTCCGAATAAGCTTTGTGTTCTAATTCTAAAGGTAGGTGACAAGCTTTCCAATAAACCATATTATAAGGAGACATCCCCATAGGGTTTTTATAGGCAGTCCTATAAGCCCATAAAGCATCGTTTAACTTTTTAGCCCAGTTTTTTCTAGATCTATTAACAAACTTTTGCAAGAAGGATTTAATTTCTGTATTTGATAACTCTAATTACCCACTAGTTTGGGGGTGATAAGCTGAAGCGATTCTATGATTAACATCATACTTAGCAAGGGTCTTTCTAAAACCACCATGAATGAAATGAGAACCTCCATCAGTCATGAGATACCTAGGCACTCCAAACCTAGGAAAGATAACATCCTTAAGCATTTTTAGAGAGGTCTCCCCTGTCAGCACTCTTCGTAGGTATGGCTTCTACCCACTTAGTAACATAATCAACGGCAATAAGAATATGAGTGTAACCTTTCGAGGGAGGAAAAGGACCCATAAAGTCAAATCCCTAGCAATTAAAGGGTTCAATAACTAGAGAGTAGTTCATAGGCATTTCATTGCGTCTAGAAATATTACCAACACGTTGACACTCATCACAAGATAAAACAAATTTTCTTGCATCTTTAAAAAGGGTGGGCTAGTAGAAACTGATTGTAGCACCTTTTGCGCAGTTCTATCTCCCGCATGATGTCCTCCATAGGCACTACCATGATATTTCCACAATATCTCCTTTTGTTCATATTCTGGAACACATCTTCGCATAATACCATCCACTCCTTCTTTATATAAATGTGGGTCATCCCAAAAATAATGCCTCAAATCGTAAAAGAACTTCCTTCTTTGCTGAGCTGTGAAAGTTGGAGGCAAATACTTGGAGACAATAAAGTTAGCATAATCAGCATACCAAGGGATCCCTCGTGAGCTTATCCCTATTGCTGCCAACTGTTCATTCGGGAAACTATCATTAACAGGCATAGGATCAAAAGAGATATTCTCCAACCGGGATAAATTATCAGCAACAGGATTTTCAGCACCTTTCCTATCTACAATATGTAGATCAAACTCTTGTAAAAGCAGCACCCATCTAATAAGCCTAGGCTTAGCATCCTTCTTCGTCATAAGGTACTTAATAGAAGCATGATCAGTATGAATGGTGACTTTCGAGTCTACAATATAAGGTCTAAACTTATCACAAGCAAAAACGACAGCTAGGAATTCTTTTTCAGTAGTAGCATAATTCCTTTGAGTAGCGTCAAGAGTCTTACTAGCATAATGAATAACGTTTAACTTTTTATCAATACGTTGCCCAAGGACAACACCTACAACAAAATCACTAGCGTCACACATTATTTCAAAGGGTAAACTCCAATCAGGTGGTTGAACGATAGGAGCTGTAGTTAAAGCCTTCTTAAGAGTTTCAAAAGCTTCCTTACAATCATCATCAAAAACAAAGGGTACATCTTTTTGAAGAAGATTAGTGAGGGGTTTTGATATCTTAGATAAATCTTTAATAAACCTTCTATAGAAACTAACATGACCAAGGATACTACGAATACCTTTGATGTCTCTTGGGCAGGGCATTTTCTCAATTGCCTCAACTTTAGCTGTATCCACTTCTATGCCTCTTTTGGAAACCTTATGCCCAAGGACAATCCATTCATTAACCATGAAGTGGCATTTATCCCAATTAAGAACAAGATTAGTTTCTTCACACCTCTACAAAACTTTATCAAGGTTGTGCAGACAATTATCAAAAGAAGTTCCATAGACGGAGAAGTCATCCATGAACACTTCCACAATTTCCTTGCAAAAACCATGAAAGATAGCAGACATGCATCTCTGAAAAGTAGCAGGAGCATTACATAAACCAAAAGGCATACGTCTATAAGCATAGGTTCCGTAAGGGCATGTAAAAGTAGTTTTTTCTTGATCTTGTTGTTTAACAGCAATTTGAGAGAAACCGGAATATCCACCAAGAAAACAAAAATGGGTCTTTTTAGACAACCTTTCTAACATTTGATCAATAAAAGGAAGTGGGTAATGATCTTTCTTAGTAACTTTGTTAACTTTCCTAAAATCAATGCACATCCTATAGCCCACTACTATTCTTTGGGGAATAAGCTCATCATTATCATTAGGAACAACAGTAATTCCTCCTTTTTAGGAACACAATGGACAGGACTAACCCATTCACTATCAGCAATAGGGTAAATAATACCAGCATCAAGGAGTTTCAATACCTCATTTCTTACCACTTCCTTCATCTTAGGATTTAGACGCCGTTGGTGCTGTACTACTGGCTTTGCATCTGGTTCTATATTGATAGCATGCTGCCATATAGTAGGAGAAATCCCTTGTAAATCATCCAGAGTATAGCCCATAGCCCCTCGGTGTTTCTTCAAAACCTCCAATAATCGTTCCTCTTCCTTCCCTGAAAGTTTAGAACTAATAATAACAGGATATATCTTATTATCATCAATGTAAGCATATTTAAGATCGTTAGGGAGTTGTTTTAGATCGCAGACCAGATCCTTTTTAGGTGGCAATGTGGTACCCAAGTCTTCTATAGGCAAGTTATGCTTAAGCATCTTATGTTGATGACGGAGAATCTCGTCAATCTCATTTCTTTCTTCCATGAAGATTTCACTTTCATGATCCTCGATAAATTGCTGCAAAGCATTGTTAGGAGCAAGAGAGATAGAAGCGAGTTGTTCAACTCTAAAATCCTCATTGTGGGTTTCATTTTCACAAGGTTCTTTAGTAAATTTCGAAAAATTAAACTCATAAGATTCCCCATCAAACTTAGTCAAGATTTTCTGCCTTTTGCAATCTATATAGCTCCACAAGTACTCAGGAAAGGTCTACCAAAAATGATGGGATAAGTTTTGCTAGCAGCTGAACCAAGTACTAGAAAATCAACAGGATATTTAATCTTACCACAAAGAACTTCTACATCCCGCACAATGCCAATTGGAGAGATGGTCTCTCTATTAGTAAGGTGAATAACCACATCAATCTCTTCCAATTCGCATGGACTGATTTCATGCATAATTTCTTTGTAAAGCTCATAAGGAATAACACTTGAACTTGCACCAATATCACATAAACCATAATAGCAATGATCACCAATTCTAATAGAAAGCATAGGGACACTAGCCTTTTTAGCTTTATTAGGATGTGATACAATATTAGAAGCATCCTCACAAACTACTATGTGTCCATCTTCTATACTTTTAGTGACAAGGTCTTTCACAATTGCTACAACAGGTTTAATGTTTATTTGTTCATTAGGTTTTACAGTTCTCTTTGCACTTTTAGGGATTACACTAGTTATCATAGGATGATCCTTTACCTTATCCGGGAAGGGCATTTTCTCGATATAAGGTTCAGGTAAGATGTGATCAATAGTGTAAAACTTAGTACTCCCGACAGGAACACAGTCAACAATATCTTTATAAGGTGCATGGTACTTGCTCCATCCCTTTTTTGGAATTTCAATATAAGAAGCAAAATCCTTAAAACAATTTGTAATAACTTGTAAATCAAGACCATAAGCATTACTAATATTTTGAAAATCATCAGTTCCCATAAAATATTCAATACATTCATAATCATAATTTATACCTGACTTTCTTCCTTTGTCATTCTCCCATGCTTCAGCACTATCTTGAATACGGTCCAGAAGATCACATTTAGCTTCCTCTTCCATGCGAGTGAATGATCCAGCACAAGAAGCATCCAATAAATCCTTATCATGAAGAGAAAGCCTTGCATAAAAGTTATTGATAATAATATTATTGGGGAGCTCATGAATGGGACATTTGAGCATTAGTAACTTCAGTCTCCCCCAAGCTTGAGCTGTACTCTCTCCATCAAGAGCCTAAAAGTTGTATATTTGATTCTGATCTTTATGAATCTCACTAGGAGGATAAAACTTTGAATAAAAGAGAGGTATTATTTCCTCCCATTCAAGAGCTTGACCATTCTTCAGCAGCTTATACCATTCCTCAGCGATTCCTTTCAGTGATAATGAGAATAACTTCTTCTTAACTTGATCTGTAGTAATACCTGCACACTTGAACAACCCGCATAATTCACGTATAAAGAGCAAATGATCACCGGGATGGACAGTTCCATCCCCAACATAGTAGTTATCCATAACACGATCAATAATTCTCGTAGGTATTTTAAAAGTGTCATTCTCAGCAGGCGGTGGTTCATCTACTACCTTAGCAGTGGTAGTAGAATTACGAAATAAGAAACTCAGCGAATTATCCATATTGAAAATAAAGCAACTAACAGAAATAAACAATACTCACAGTAGAAGTTTCCTTTACTAGTTCCTCTCTCCAATAGCGCTTCACTCCCCGGCAACAGTGCCAGAAAATAGTCTTGATGACCCACAAGTATCGGGGGTGTATCACAGTATTTTTGATAAGTAAGAGTGTCGAACCCAACGAGGAGAAGAAGGTGCTGGCTAGTGGTATGGATCAGGAATTCTCTGCAAATACTTAGCAAACGGATTTTTCAGGGTTTTTGATAATGCAAGTAAATAAAGTACAAGTAAATAAAAGACAATAAGAATAAATGAAGCAAGTGGCCCAATCCTTTATTCAGCAAAGGACAAGCCGCTTGTATTACTTAAGATGACCAAACGTTCTCAAGGACACATGGGAATATCTGATGGCCCAAAATATATCGAGATCATTGGGGAACCCCAAGAGGAAGGTATGATGAGCACAACAGCAAGTTTTCTCTCAGTATGAAACCAAGGTTATCAATCCAGTAGGAGCAAGCAAACACCCCAAAGGTGTTGCTAGCTGAGCCTTGGCAGGGCGCACTACCGATGCTAGTAGCAACGTGGAGACCTGCACAACACAACCACAGAACTTTGCCCCCAACTTGCGATGAGGTTGTCAATCTCACCGGTTTTGCTGAAAACAAAGGATTAAACGTATCGAATGGAAGGAAGTAATAGTTTGCATAAACAGTTTGTAGATTGAATGTAAAAGAAAGGACCGCGGTCCATAGTTCACTAGAGGTGGCTCTCCTTAAGATAGATAACATGCTGGGTGAACAAATTATAGCGGGGCAATTGACAGACATCAAGAAAGCATGCAAGCATATACTAATCATCTTGACTCCTTTGAGATTCGATTGGGCATTACAATGTTATACATAGACCACCATCCAACTGCATCTATGACTAATAATCCACCTTCAGGTTATCATCCGAACCCCCTCCAATATTAAGTTGCAAGCAACAGATTATTGCTTTATGAATTGCGTGTAAAGTAAACAATACGATTGTTCTATGAACAAAGGATTGTTGTTTTCTCCCTAGTAGCAACAACACATCTAGTACCTTAGAGATTTCTATCACTTCCCCAGATTACTAGAGGCATGAACCCACTATCGAGCATAAATACTAACTCTTGGAGTTGCTAGCATCTACTTGGCCAAGATAGATACTAACAACGGAAATCATGCAAGATCACAAATAACAGAGACATGATAGAATCAATAATCAATCTGAAATAGCATCTCAATATCCATCGGATCCCCGCAAACACAACATGCAGAATTACAAATAGATGATCTTGATCATGAACGGAGCTCACAAGATCTAGACATGATAGCACAAAGGAGGAGAACCAGCCATCTAGCTACTACATGGACCCGTAGTCCAGAGATGAACTACTCACACATCACACCGGAGGCTTGCATGATGATGAAGAAGGCCTCTAGGGTGAATTCCCCTCTCCGGCAGGGTGCTGGGAAGAGCTTCAGATCCCTCCCGATCTAGGGATGGAGATGACGGCGGCTACAAACTCTTTCATGGAATTTTGATCAGGTACTTAGGGTTTCCGTATCAGAGGCAATATATAGGCGGAAGGAGAGGCCGAGGGGGTGCCTGGGCTGGCCACACCACCCCCTGGCGCGGGCCAAGCCTGGTCGCGCGGCCAGGTGGTGTGGCCGCCCTCTGGCCCTTCTCCGTCTCGTATTCTGGCTCCAAGTGTCCCCCGGTAAAATAATAACTTTGGCTTTTGTCCCGTCCAATTGCGAGAATATTCATTTTCTGACTTCTTGGAACGGAAAACAGCAGAAAACTATTGAATCTTTCTCAACACAATTCCACTACTAACAACATGACTTCTCCCATGTCCTCAAGAACAAAACGAACTACTCACAAGATATCATATGGATCATGATCAGAGATGGAATAATGATGAGTAACAATCTGAACATAAACAATATTTCCATGGTTCACTCAACAACATCAACTACAAAGAGTAATCAACACCGGGAAAGTTTCCCCTAAGAACTATGCAAGATTCAAACCAATTGTTACAGCGGTATGGAGATGGTGATGAAGGTGCTGATGGAGATGATGGTGGTGATGATGATGATCCCGATGAAGTCCAGCTTGATGGTGATGATCTCCCCTCTCCGGGAAGGAATTTCCCGGCAGAATACTGTCTGCCGGAGAGATCTTTCTCTCTCGGTGTTTTCCGCCTCGCGGAGGCGGCGGAATCTTTCTGTGGTCGCTCTCCCAGTCCTAGGATTTTGGGAGGATAATATACGCCAGAGGGGAGAGCCAGGGGTGGACCAGGGCAGCCACAGCACCAGGTGGCGCGGCCTAGGCTGGCCCGTGCCAGGGGGTCGTGTGCCCCCCTGTCAACACCCGGATTTTTAATCCTAGATGCCTGTTATGCCATACATCGCAATCCCAGGATTACCATTTTTGCGAGACATAAAAGATTGGATATCAAAGTACATCATCCATTAAAACCATAATAAGGTCTTACAGAAAGAAAGGATCTCATGATCCAGTCTTAGTACAAACAAGTAGCGGAATAAATAGCGTAGCGGTGGGCTCCATTCTTTAGTGTCACAGGCAATGCTGACGATGGGAGATGATCCTAGTTGTCGTAGCCGTCCTGCTGTCCTCCTTCAGGGTAGTCCTCCTCATAGTCTGGCCATAGGAATAGCCAGGGACAAAAGCCATGAGTACTCTTTAAGTACTCGCAAACTATCACTAACAAGTAAGGTAGTTCTAGTAGGAATCCTAAGTTCTAAGTTTATTTGCAAAGTTAAGTTTGAAACCTAAGCTGAGTTCAGAAACAAAGAAAGATAAAATAAAGTTTGAAATCACCTAAGTGGGAACTTAGTTGTCATAGTCACAACTCTATTGTGGTCAAGTCATGTCACAATTCATTTCATAAGTCATTTTGAAAACATCTGACAAAAGAACAGTATGGCCACTCCAACTGTCCATAACCACGGACGCGGCTATTTGAATAGTTTGACACTCTGCAGAGGTGGTACACTTTCACCACAAAATTCGATACATCTGTCAGGGGTAACCCTGAATCATCATACTTAGTATGCAGATAATCAAACATAACCTTTCCTTTACACACTCTAGTATAAGCACCTCTCCTATGAGCTTGGCCTCCCAACCATGGCCATCTGCCATCCTGGGCACTACATAGGTGGACAACATTGAGAGGTAGACTCAGCTCAAACCTCTCCCGCGAGGGAACTAACACTAATGCATATAAACTTCTGGCTAAGCATTACCCAATTCAGGTATTGTGGTTGTACGGTAAAATTGGAATGGTATCGCATCCGAACCCAACCATCAGTTTTTATAAAAGGGCTAAGGCTCATGCCTCAACATTTTCATCATCATCATAAACCATTTGTGTTTCTAAACACATGTCAAAACATCTCAATAGAATGACTCATCATTCCAAGGTTTTCACAAGTCATTTTCACCAAGTATTCCCATCTAGAGTGATCAAGTTTTTGGTTTAGCTCTAAACTACTAAGTTAAGAGTGTTCACTAATGTGGGATGCTAATATCAAATATCATGCCATAGAATGACATCTAAGTCTAACTATATAGGTCAAGTTTTATACTCTTTATGCTATCTATAAACAAGTAAGAAACTTTGGAAAAGTAAAAGAAGGTAAAGCTTGTAAATAAAACTTGGAGTAGGTATAAGTCAAAAGGTATAACCAAAGCATGCCTAATGCATTTGCTTAGGTTATCTAGCTTGCAAAGGTTAGCTTGCCAATAATAGCTTGCAAGGGTTATATTGCATTGTTAATGATGGCTTGCAAGTAATCACTTGCATGGTTAACTTGTATAATGCTAGCTTGCCTTTATTGGTGGAGTGGTTGAAATTCTCCTCTTCTTCTTCGGGGTAGAACTCCTCCTCCTCGTAGACTTGGTCGGTACTATCGTCTATAAATACATACGGAATACACAATCACCAAACAATACTTAACTAGTCTACTTAGCACACTAAGGCACACATTTGATGATCTAGTATCATCACAAACATCACAAGATTTAATGAACTAGTTTCCTTTATTTTATTTGAGAAAAGTAATTTCTACTCATTGAAATTAACTAAGATTTAATATTCTCCAATTAAAATATGGGATCGTATGGACACATGTCATCACCACATATTCACATTTTAATAAGTTTAAGTTTATTATTTAATGATTTAAAGTGACTAGAAATGCCTATATAGCATTATTTTGGTACTAGTCCAAAGTCACTGCATCCAAACCTTAATATTATTACATATTCATATAGGTATGGTTAAATGTGATTTTTGAGAGTTTGAATCAACTCAAAAGCTATTATGGTTGATTTTAGAAAAATGTTTGAATGTGAAAAAGCTTCTGTCTTGTTATTTTAGCTAGGAGAGATCTATAACTCTAAATGATATAAATCCAACGGGCTTGGATAGATATTTTAATTAACTTTCCAGAAAAATGTAGTCACTCTATTTGGATTTGTAAAACTCCCTGAATTGATTTTCAAACTAGACAGAACTAGGTTTAAGTCTTAAAAGAAAAATCTAGATTTGAATCACAGGACCAGCGCGGGAACACTAACGGGCCTGCCCAGTTTCACTCCGCGGCGCTGAGGACTGCTGACAGGGGGTCCTGCCTGTCAGTGGCTCATTAAACATGAAGCGGTACGGGGCAGTGCAGACTGTAGGATTAGAACTAGCATCTACGACTCACGTTCATCATCGACGACGGACCTGTCGCCGGCGAGGTGGAACCCTAACGGCTTAGTGGGAGTGTGGTGAGGGCCTACCAGGGCTCCAGCGAGTGTGGCGAGGCGGGCAAACGAACGAGGAGACGACGGTGAGCACAGGCGAAGTCGCGGCAGCTCTAGGGGTGGACGAAATCAACGGGGGCGTCTCCTCCTCTGCTGCGGCTATCTCCGGCGAAATTATGGTGGCTGGCTGCTCGAGCCGCTCCGATGAGAGGTGGGGAAGGACTAGTGGAGAGAGGGGAGTGTGAGAGTGTGAAGAATTTGTGCTGGGGAGGCTCCCTTATATAGCCCAACGAGGCGGTAGAGAGGTGTGGGCGGAGCTCGTCGGTGACGATGACATAGGGGGCTATCGGTGTGGGCGAGGTAGGCGGATGGTGGGCGCTTCCCTGGCAGTCAGCTAGGGCTTAATGGCGGTGCTAGGGGCGGTGGATTGTGGTCGGGAGCGTCTCGCACTCTGAGAGACAGAGGGGGTGCTCGACGTGGTTCCCGGCGACTGGGGTCGCGCGGCGGGGTAAGGCCGTGTCTGGCGGGTTGAGGTGGTCAAGGCGGAGGGGCACACGTGGTTTAGGGTCGAGGCATGGTGTGTGGCGCTCTGTCGGTGACGGCGCTCTAGCGTGCGCTGGCGCGACGCATAGACTTAGTGTGGGGCTTGGCCTCGGTGGTATAGGGGCTAGCTGTGGTCGTGGGGTGGATAGTGGACGGCGGTGAGGTCATGCCTTCCTTCCTGGAGCGGCGGAGAGGGGCTGGTGGTCTCCTGCAGCGTGAGAAGGGTTAGCTGGCGAACATGGCGTCGGGGTGGTGTGGCACTATTTCTAAGGACAAGGGGGTGGGCTGGTTAAGGCATGGTTAGATCAAAGAGGGACAGAGGGAGTGAATTGGGGTCAAATGGGTGGAAAAACCCTGTAGAAATAGTGAGTCTAAACTAGAGTGTGATCAGTGCATGCCAAGTGTGATACATTTCAAATGTATCTATAATTTTTGATGTTCCATGCTTGATTTTATCTACTTTCTTGTGTTTTGTCCACACTTTGGAGTACTTTTCATATGATTTCTTGGACTAACCTATTGACAAGAGCCACAGTGCCAGCTGCCTGTTTTCTGCTATTTTTGGTTTCAGGAAGTCAGAAAATGAATATTCTCGGAATTGAACAGGACAAAAGCCAAAGTTGCTATTTTACCGGAAGACATCTGGAGCCAGAATACGAGATGGAGAAAGGATAGGGCCCGGCCACACCACCTGGCCTCACGGCAGGCCTGGCCCGCGCCAGGAGGTGGTCTGGCCGACCCCAGCACCCCCTCGGCCTCTCCTTCCGCCTATATATTGCCTCCGATACCAAAACCCTAAGAACCTGATAAAAAATCCACGAAAGAGTCTATAGCCACCGTCATCTCCATACCTAGATCAGGAGGGATATATAGCTCTTCCCGGCACCCTGCCAGAGAGGGCAATTCACCCTGGAGGCCTTCTTCATCACCATGCAAGCCTCCGGTGTGAGGCGTGAGTAGTTCATCTCTGGACTACGGGTCCATGTAGTAGCTAGATGGCTGGTTCTCCTCCTTTGTGCTATCATGTTTAGATCTTGTGAGCTCCGTTCATGATCAAGATCATCTATTTGTAATCCATACATGTTGTGTTTGCGAGGATCCGATGGATATTGAGATGCTATTTCAGATTGATTATTGATTCTATCATGTCTTTTTTATTTGTGATCTTGCATGCTTTCCGTTGTTAGTAGCTATCTTGGCCAAGTAGATGCTAGCAACTCCAAGAGTTAGTATTTATGCTCGATAGTGGGTTCATGCCTCTGGTAATCTGGGGAAGTGACAGAAATCTCTAAGGTACTAGATGTGCTGTTGCTACTAGGGAGAAAACAACAATCCTTTGTTCATAGAACAATCATATTGTTTACTTTACACACAATTCGTAAAGCAATAATCTGTTGCTTGCAACTTAATACTGGAGGGGGTTCGGATGATAACCTGAGGTGGATTATTAGTCATAGATGCAGTTGGACGGCGGTCTATGTATAATGTTGTAATGCCCAATCAAGTCTCAAAGGAGTCAAGATGATTAGTATATGCTTGTATGCTTTCTTGATGTTTGTCAATTGCCCCGCTGTTCACCCAGCATGTTATCTATCTTAAGGAGAGCCACCTCTAGTGAACTATGGACCCCGATCCTTTCTTTTACATACAATCTATAAACTGTTTACTGCTTTGTGTTTACTTTCTGCAAACTATTACTTCCTTCCATTCGATACATTTAATCCTTTGTTTTCAGCAAAACCGGTGAGATTGATAACCTCATCGCAAGTTGGGGGCAAAGTTCTATGCTTGTGTCGTGCAGGTCTCCACGGTGCTGCTGGCACCGGTAGTGTGCCCTGCCAACGTTCAGCTAGCTACACCTTTGGGGTGTTTCCTTTCTCCTACTAGATTGATAACCTTGGTTTCGTACTGAGGGAAAACTTGCTGCTGTGCTCATCATACCTTCCTCTTGGGGTTCCCCAACGAGCTCGATATATTTTGGGCTATCATCAAGCTTTTTATAGAACCGTTGCCGGGGAGTCAAGGACATCTTCACAAGGGGAGTCCCTCATAACCAATCTCTTTACTTTGTTATTTTTGATTTGCTTAGTTTACTTTTGCTTTGTTTGCATGTATCTTTATCAAAAACACACAAAAATTAGTCTTACTGGTTTGCTTTCTTTGTTAAAAACACAAAAAAATGACTACTCTTGAAAACACTAAGTTGTGTGACTTCACTAGTACCAACAACAATGATTTTATGAGCACACCTATTGCTCCATCGGTTCCTGAAGCTACTTTCTTTGAGATAAAACCTGCTTTACTCAATCTTGTTATGAGAGAACAATTTTCTGGCATTAGTAATGAAGATGCTGCTGCCCATCTAAATAACTTTGTTGAACTTTGTGAGATGCAAAAGCATAGGGATATAGATGGAGATATTATTAAGCTTAAATTGTTTCCCTTCTCTTTGAGAGGAAAAGCTAAAGAATGGTTGAATTCCTTAACTAGGAATAATATTGATTCTTGGACTAAATGCAAAGATGCTTTCATTGGAAAGTACTATCCTCCTGCTAAGATTATATCTATGAGAAGTGAAATAATGAAGTTTAAACAATCTGATAATGAACATGTTGCTCAAGCTTGGGAAAGAATGAAATCTTTGGTTAAGAATTGTCCCACTCATGGATCGATCGCTTGGATGATCATCCAAACTTTTTATGCAGGATTGAACTATTCTTCAAGGAACCTATTGGATTCTGCTGCTGGAGGTACCTTTATGACCATTACTTTGGGTGCTGCAACAAAGCTTCTGGATAATATGATGGTTAACTATTCTGAATGGCATACTGAGAGAGCTCCACAAGGTAAGAAGGTAAATTCTGTTGAAGAAACCTCCTCCTTGAGTGATAAGATTGATGTTATTATGTCTATGCTTATTAAAGGGAAAGCCCATATTGATCCAAATAATGTTCCTTTAGCTTCTTTGGTTGCTCAAGAAGAGCAAGTTGATGTGAACTTCATAAGAAATAACAATTTTGGCAATAATGCTTATAGGAATAAGTTTGGTAACAACAATTATAAGCAATATCCTCCCAACAATGGTAATGCTTATGGAAATTCATACAACAATAATAGGAGTGCTCCCTATGAACTTGAAGTTATGCTTAAAGACTTTATTAGTAAACAAACTGCTTTCAATAAAACTATTGAGGAAAAACTCTCTAATGCTGAAAGAAATATAGCATCTTTGGCTGAAGCTCAATCTTCTTTGAATAAAATGGTTGCTAAAACTTAAACTAATGATAATCCCTTTGCAGCTACTAATGCCATACAAGTAAGAATTGATGAAAATGTTATACTATTAGCTAAATTACATGCTAAGTGGGAAAGAGAAGATGAAATTGCTAGAAACATTAGTGTTTCTACTATCACCACCACTAGTGTTAAGGCTAGTAATAGTTCTACCACCTGAGATGACAATTTTGATTTTGATCTTGATGGTTGTAATATCTCTGAAGTTATTAAGTTCCTACAAAAGCTTGCTAAAAGTCCTAATGCTAGTGCTATGAAAATGGCCTTTACAAAACACATTACTAATGCTCTCATAAAGATTAAAGAAGAAAAGATGAAACATAAATCTTCTATTCCTATAAAACAAGAAGATGGTTGGGAACCCATCATTAATATGAAAGTGAATGATTTTGATTTCAAAGCTTTATGTGATCTTGATAGTAGTGTTTCTATTATGCCTAGAAGGATTTATCATATGCTTGATTTGCCTCCACTTGAAGATTGTTATTTGAATGTCCCACTTGATGATAATGCTAAAAAGAAACTCATGGGGAGTCTTAATGATGTTCTTATTATGGTTAACAATGCCTATGTCCCCGTTGATTTCTATGTTTTGGATGTTGAATGCAATGCTTCTTGTCCTATTACTTTGGGAAGACCTTTTCTTAGAACTGTTGGTGCCATTATTGATATGAAAGAAGGCACCATTAAATATCAACTCCCACTCAAGAAAGGTATAGAACATTTCCCTAAGAAGAGAGAGAAGGTTTCTTTTGCTTCTCCTATGAAAATAAAATTTGCTCTTAATGCTTCTTCATTTGAGAACACTTGATTCTTTTTCTTGCTTCTTATGCCTAACTTAAAGGCGTTAAAGAAAAGTACTTATTGGGTGAAACCCAAAAGTTTTAGATGAGTCTTCGAAGTTATTACTTCAGTAATAAATGCTCCTTATCCTTTTTATTTTCTTTTTGTGCCAAGAGTAACCTCTAATGAGAGAGAACTAATGATTGGGAAAGTTGCTGTCCCGAAACAGATTTCTGTGCTTCACCGTAAAAATTCGTGTAAAATCTCTGAACGTCCTTTTGAGGCGTGAATTTTTTTCTTCTGCCCCAGGCTGTTATATAACTTTCGTTAGTTCAACACTTTTTGATTTGAGCAACAGACGGTCTTCGAAAAATTTCGTCTTTACCTGCTGGTCTGTTTTGACAGATTTCTGCCATTTTCTGCATTTGCTTCTTGTTGGTTCCTTTTTGAGTTCTTTTGGAGAATTGAGATTTTTGAGGGAAGTTCTACAGTAGCTAGTGTTTTAATGGAAGTTTTCTTGGTGTTATAACTAAACCTTAAAGACCTATTATCTTCAATGCACTAATGTTGCTAATAAAGATTGTGTGAAGTTTTGTATGAAGGAAAAATTTCAGGTGTATGGAAGGAATGACTAATGAGATGAAGGATAGACTAAAGCTCAAGCTTGGGGATGCCACGCGTGTCACACCAAGAAATATCCAAGAAGTACAAGCGTCAAAGCTTGTGGAAGGCATCCCCCTCTTCATCAATAGAAATCCCAGGTTTCTTCCAAATGCTTCATTTTTATTGTTTCATGCACAGTTGTGTTGTTCTTGGAGCGTCTTCTTTTTCGTTTTTGTTTTGGTTTTTAGTTGGCTTGGTTTTCTTAGTTTTCTGAATAAATTGGTTGTACCCCCTCTTTCATACATTAGTTTTCAAATAGTTTGGTTTGGTTTGAAAAAGAGTAGGAAAGTTCATGCTTAAGTGGTAAAGAGAGCTTGTTTTTGACTGTGGCCTATGCTTTGTCATGCCATGCTTGATATTGTTTTGGATTTATGCTTAGTATTCTTTGATGTATCATGACTTGTTATAAACAATTGAGATTGCTTAATGTGCCTTGGATGAATCATGCGTTGTTTTAGCATATTAAAGCATAGTATAGTGGTATTCTCCTTTGATGCTTTATTTGGGTTGACTTGGCGCATGCTCACACCATGTTATGACTATCTCAAGTCACCATAGCCTTTATTATCCTTTAGTTTTCAACTTGTAGTATCACTTTATGCTTTGATCAATGATGTTTTGGCGCTCTGCATGATTATGGCCATTATTGCTCTCTTAGTTTGTCGCTCCCAGTCTTTTGCTAGCCCCCACAACCAAGTATGAGTTCCACTCATGCATCCAATTCCTAAAACCAAGTTATTCCAAAGAGTCCACCATAACTACCTATTAGCATATGCTATTCCAAGTATATTCATTTTTTTGTTTACCTTCCAAATTAAACTTGTTATGAGAAATCTAGTGATTAAAGCTCTCACGAACTTGATGGCACACTTTACTTTTTGCATTTAATAAACTTGAACCATTAGGTCCTTCTTTGTTGCGTATATGCTTGCGCTTTATAAATTGAAGTTAGCAGAACCATGTATCATGGGGAATGCTTTCAACATTGCACTTGTACTTTGTACCCCGTTGATATCATGTTCTTTTGGTTATGGATCCCGGCGGTGTGAAATAAAATTGGAACTTGTAAGATCATGGAGTTTGTATGTGTGTTAGAGAAACGCCTGGGCCGCTAGCCTAAGCCATGCCTAATCATGGTGGAAACTTACAACATCACCATAATGAGCACTCTATGAAGCATCCTCAATGAAAACCTATGCAAATAGCAAATAAAAAGATTGCTGAGATGCTCATTGTCTGCTTTCCTTGTCATTTTGATTATGGGATAGCTCCTGTATCATGTGCAAGGGGTACCCCGTTGGCGGTTCTTTATGATACATATGTACTTACAATGACAAGAGCTTACTTGTGACTAAAGTTGAGTAGCATGACGTTCGGTCTTCGTAAGTAAGGGGCATGAGATTTCGGATTATAACTTGTCAAGCATATCCTATTAGTTGTGTGACTTTAACCTTAATCACCTTCAAGATGCTTATGATAGGGGCAATGAGAGCTGAAAGCTATAAGTACCATAATTTTTGGAAGCTCTTTATGAAACTTGAATCTCTGCTTCCTTCTATGAAGGCCTTTCTTCCACCATTATATTGAGTCCCCACTTTCTACCTTTATGCACCTACTTTGAGAGCATAGTGGCCATTCTTAGTTCTATGTGCATTGTCCCAAGACTAGTTGATTGATGCATACCTTGATATTGCTTGTTTTAAACTATTTGTATCTAGTCACTCTTATGAACTTTGAAGGTGTCCTATGCATTTATGTTTGCTACTCTATGAGGGACAAGCTGAATACTACTATGCTATGTTTTCTTTATGTGAAACAAACAAACGTCTTGCAAAGCATTGTTATTCATGAATCTTTTGTTTGTGCCTTTTCATGTTGCATGATAGTTTCTTTGTCTTATTGCTAGAACTTTGTCTTTCATGTTATGATTGAAGTATTATGATCCTAGCTTTGAATGTTTTTACAAATACTTTATGATGGTGCATGTCACCTCAAAAATTATTCTTTCTTTTTATCACTTACCTACTCAAGGGTGAGCAGGAGTTAAGCTTGGGGATGTTAATACATTGCAAATGTATCTATAATTTTTGATGTTCCATGCTTGGTTTTATCTACTTTCTTGTGTTTTGTCCACACTTTGGAGTACTTTTCATATGATTTCTTGGACTAACCTATTGACAAGAGCCACAGTGCTAGCCGCCTGTTTTCTGCTGTTTTTGCTTCCAAGAAGTCAGAAAATGAATATTATCGGAATTGGACAGGATAAAAGCCAAAGTTGCTATTTTACCGGAAGACATCTGGAGCTAGAATACGAGACGGAGAAGGGCTAGGGCCCGGCCACACCACCTGGCCGCGCCAGGGGGTGGTCTGGCTGACCCCAGCACCCCCTCGGCCTCTCCTTCCGCCTATATATTGCCTCCGATACCAAAACCCTAAGTACCCGATCGAAACTCCACGTAAGAATCTGTAGCTGCCATCATCTCCATCCCTAGATCAGGAGGGATCTGAAGCTCTTCCTGGCACCCTGCCGGAGAGGGGAATTCACCTTGGAGTCCTTCTTCATCACCATGCAAGCCTCCGGTGTTAGGCGTGAGTAGTTCATCTCTGGACTACGGGTCCATGTAGTAGCTAGATGGCTAGTTCTCCTCCTTTGTTCTATCATGTTTAGATATTGTGAGCTCTGTTCATGATCAAGATCATCTATTTGTAATCCATACATGTTGTGTTTGCGGGGATCCGATGGATATTGAGATGCTATTTCATATTGATTATTGATTCTATCATGTTTTGTTATTTGTGATCTTGCACGCTTTTCGTTGTTAGTAGCTATCTTGGCCAAGTAGATGCTAGCAACTCCAAGAGTTAGTATTTATGCTCGATAGTGGGTTCATGCCTCTGCTAATCTGGGGAAGTGACAGAAATATCTAAGGTACTAGATGTGATGTTGCTACTAGGGAGAAAACAACAATCCTTTATTCATAGAACAATCGTATTGTTTACTTTACATGCAATTTGTAAAGCAATAATCTGTTGCTTGCAACTTAATACTGGAGGGGGTTCGGATGATAACCTGAAGGTGGATTATTAGTCATAGATGCAGTTGGATGGCGGTCTATGTATAATGTTGTAATGCCCAATCAAGTCTCAAAGGAGTCAAGATGATTAGTATATGCTTGTATGCTTTCTCGATGTTTGTCAATTGCCCCGCTGTAATTTGTTCACCCAGCATGTTATCTATCTTAAGGAGAGCCACCTCTAGTGAACTATGGACCCTGGTCCTTTCTTTTACATACAATCTATAAACTGTTTACTGCTTTGTGTTTACTTTCTGCAAACTATTACTTCCTTCCATTCGATACATTTAATCCTTTGTTTTCAGAAAAATGGGTGAGATTGACAACCTCATCGCAAGTTGGGGGCAAAGTTCTGTGGTGGTGTTGTGCAGGTCTCCACGTTGCTGCTGGCACCGTGATGCTTCGCCAACGTTCTAGCTACACCTTTGGGGTGTTTCCTTGCTCCTACTGGATTGATAACCTTGGTTTCGTACTGAGGGAAACCTTGTTGTTGTGCTCATCATACCTTCCTCTTGGGGTTCCCCAACGAGCTCGATATATTTTGGGCTATCATCAAAGTGTTCGACCAAATGGCCGCATGACACAAAGATTTGAATTTTTCAGAGATTTTTGGTGGAGTGGTTTGACACATGCTTGAGCATATCTGGTTGCTAGGATTTGTCAAATGGAGTTCATTTGGATGGTTTTTGAAAAAAGGTGATCTAGACATACGAGATAGATTCCATTTTCGAATGTCATTTAAAATTAGAGTTTAAATGTTTTTGGAAGATCACAAAGTGGGCCTTGGTACATCTTAACTTGTACTAGCAAGGGGTGCAAAGATCCACAATTGTTTCTGTTGGAATTTGAGTGCTAGGAATACCCAAAGTGGGCTAGTTGATTAAAATGGCAAAAGTGACCATTTCCATTATTAATTGTATTTGATTTCTTTTTCTTTGGATTTTGCTTGGGAATGATCTAGATGATGTGGAAATCACCTTAGAATCATTTTACAACCATTAGAACAAACAATCATGGCAATTCAAATCAACTCCTATTTAATGCAACACACATATGCATGCTTAAATATTTTAAATGGAAAAAGTTTTTGTTAACCCTAAATTGGGTGATTTGGATCTTGATAAGTTGGATTAAAGTTTTGGGATGTTACACCCCCTGTGTCCCATCTCAGCCTCCCCTTTTGGCTTCCTTAGTCTTCTAGAAAAATAGGATTTTCCATGTATTTTCCCGGATTTTCTGATCTTTGCGAATTTTGCCTCCAAAGAGCACCTTATATAGGAACTCAAATGGGGCCATTTGCAAACTGGCTTGATAACTGTTGTTATATGAGAATTCTGCGAAAGGCAGACAATCTTCCCATTTTGATCCCTACTCTAACACACAAGCTCTCAACATATCTTCTAAGATTTGGTTGACTCTCTCAGTCTGTCCATCAGTCTGCGGGTGATAAGCTGTGCTAAAATTCAACTTGGTTCCTAATCCTTCTTGGACTTTCCGCCAAAATCTCGAGGTAAATTGGGTTCCTCGATCCGATACTATGGTCTTGGGGGTTCCATGCAAACTGACGATTCTAGCAATGTACAACTCTGCTAGCTTCAAACTCTGGTAGGTTGTCTTGACAGGTATAAAATGAGCTACCTTGGACAGTCTATCAACTATGACCCAGATTGAGTCATTTCCCCTACTAGAAGTAAGCAAACCGGCGATAAAGTCCATTCCGACGGAATCCCATTTCCATTCCGGAATCTGCAATGGTTGCAACACTTTTGCGGGTCTCTGATGTTCTGCTTTGACTCTCTGACAGATATCACACTTGGCGATGTAGCTTCCGATTTCTCTCTTCATCTTGTGCCACCAAAATTGCTCCTTCAAATCCGGATACATCTTTGTTCCTCTGGGGTGGATAGAATAAAGAGTATCATGAGCTTCTTGCATGATAACTTGCTTCAGTTCTGAATCTGCTGGCACACAGATACATCCTTTGTACCACAAAACTCCTTCCTCATCTTCGGTAAATCCAGGTACCTTTCCTATACCAATATGACGCTTGATTCCGTCGATACTTTCATTTCCCTTCTGAGCTTCCTTGATTTGGATAATCAAAGTGGGTTGAAGTTCAATGCTAGCTAAAAATCCTTTGCTAACTAGCTCAGTTCTAAACTACTCCAACTCCTCATACAAACTTGGTTGCTTCTCCTTGATCATGGTGTTTAGCTTACACGGCAATCTGCTAAGAGCATCCGCTACCACATTGGCTTTACCGGGGTGATAGTGAATGTCAAGGTCATAATCCTTGATTAACTCTATCCATCTCCTTTGCCTCATATTCAGCTCCTTCTGAGTAAAAATATACTTCAAGCTCTTGTGATCTGAGTAAATCTCACAATGATTACCCATAAGATAATGACGCCATGTCTTCAATGCCAAAACTACGGCTGCTAATTCAAGATCATGGGTAGGGTAGTTCTGCTCATGCTGCTTCAGTTGTCTGGACAGATATGCTATGACTTTGCCTTCTTGCATTAACATACATCCGAGACCAATCTTGGATGCATCACAATACACATCAAACGGCTTCTTGATATCTGGCATGATCAATATTGGGGCTGAAATCAATCTCTTCTTGAGCTCTTGGAAACTTGCTTCACATTTGTCGGTCCATTCAAACTTCTTGTCCTTCTTCAACAATTGGGTCATAGGTCTTGCGATGCTCGAAAATCCTTCTACGAACTTACAGTAATATCCCGCTAATCCGAGAAATGCACGGACTTGGGTTTGAGTGGTTGGGGCTTCCCATTCTTTGACATCTTTGATCTTGGTGGGATCAACAGCGACTCCTCCGGCAGACAGAATATGTCCTAGGAATCCTACTTCTTTCAGCCAAAACTCACATTTGCTAAACTTAGCATACAACTGATGCTCTCTAAGGGTTTCAAGAATGATTCTCAGATGTTGCTCATGCTCTTCTTCTGACTTGGAGTAGATAAGGATATCATTGATAAACACAACCACAAACTTATCAAAAAAATTCATAAAGATCTTATTCATGAGATTCATGAAATAAGCAGGGGCATTGGTTAATCCAAAAGACATGACCGTATACTCGTATAATCCATATCGAGTAGTAAAGGCGGTCTTTGGAATATCCATTGCACGAATCTTAAGTTGGTGATAACCAGTCCTAAGATTGATATTAGAGAACACATCGGCACCAGTCAACTGATCGAATAGATCCTCAATCTTTGGGAATGGGTACTTGTTCTTGATTGTGACGTCATTCAGCTTCCTGTAATCTGTGCACAAACGGTTGCCTCCATCTTTCTTCTCGACGAACAACACGGGCGATCTCCATGGCGACGCGCTTGGTTGAATCAAGCCTGTTGTCAACATAGCATCCAGCTGCTTCTTCAGTTCCACTAACTCTGAGGGGTTCATGCTATAGGGTCTCTGAGCTATGGGACCGGTTCTGGGGATTAGTTCAATAATGAACTCAATATCCCGATCCGGGGGCATACCGGGCAATTCATCTGGGAATACGTCAGGGTATTCACAGACTACTATGACTTGGTCTATGGTGGGTAGGGCTAGACTCTTGTTGTACTTGAATTGACGGGGTAAGGTTTCAGATATATGCTCTACTGATACTCAAGAGCTACTGGTCATGGTGATGGCTTTATTGGCATAGTCAATCAATCCTTTATGCTTTGACATCCAATCCATTCCTAGTACTACTTCCAAACCTTTGGTTCCAAGTACTATTAGGTTGGCATAAAAATCTATCCCATGTATTCTGATAGGCACAACTTTGCAAATTTTTCTAGCTTTCGTAGTTGAACTAGGTATTTAAACTATCATGACATGCTTCAAGTTGGTTGGGTGAATGTTACTAGTGCATGCAAATTCTTCGGTGACAAATGAGTGTGATGCTCCAGAATTAAAGAACACTCTTGCTAAAACTGAGTTGACAGAAAACATACCCAACACTACATCTGGAGCTTCTTGGGCTTCCTCGGCATTCATGTGGAAGAGACGGCCATTGCGGTTGTGAGGGTTCCCTAGGGAGAATCTTGTTCCTAGTTGAACACGACGCTACTGTTGAGCTGGGGCATTCACATTGGCAGTGGCGGCAATCTTCTTGGGGCACTCATTGGAGTAGTGACCCTTCACTCCACACTCGAAACAAGTAATCTGAGATTTGTCCTTTGCTGCCACGGGCACAACATTGCTTCTAGTTCTAGGTGCAGTGTTGTTGTTGTTGTTTTTGTGCTTGGGAGGTGCACGGTTGAAATTGCTGGAGTTTCCAGGGTGGTTGTTGTTTCCTCCGGACTTCACATTTCCTCTGCTACGGTTGGGGTAGCTTGGGCGAGACATTGGGGGTCGATTGTTCCGCGGTGCATATCTGGCAGACGGGTTGGGACGGTACTTCTGGTGACTGCTGGCTCCAGCTTGGTGCATCATCCGATGTTTGCGCTTGTCGTTTGCTTGATTAATCTTCCCTTCCATCTGAATGGCAGAGTCGACTAGCTCTTCGAGATTCTTGAAACGGATGTTGATGAGGACAGTCTGCATCTGATCATGCAGTCTGTTTAGGAATCTCTCCTTCTTCTTGGCCTCCGTGTTGATCTCATCCGGTGCATACCTGGCGAGGGACAAGAATCTGTCACGTACTCCACTACAGTCATTCTACCTTGCTTTAGCTCTATGAATTCATCCCTCATTTTGGTGACTAGACCCTCCAGCACGTGGGTGCGGCTGAACTTGACTTTGAAGGCTTCCCATGTCATCACTTGACCATGGTTCATCGTGCGGGTGCTGTTCCACCAAGCTCTTGCATCTCCGGCCAAATAGTGGGTGGCAAACAGAACTTTCTCGTTTGCATCCACTCCGGCCACTTCTAAGTTGTTCTCCATTGTATGCAACCAATCATCAGCATCCAGTGGGTCTTCAGACTTGCTAAAGATTGGGGGATTGGTATTCTAGAAGTTTTTGAGTTTGGATCCATGATGATCCAGATTTCCATGGTTCTGATTGTTATGAGCCATCTGGGCGATCTACTGCAGTGTGGCTAGATTTGCTTGGCGCTCTGTCCTACTAGCTTCACGGTCTACAATGAGAGTCTACAGAATCTGCAGCATTGGGTCTTGCGATGAGCTGCTCCCTCCTTGGTTTCCACGAGTCATCTGAAGATTGAGATAGATAACAGGGTAAGAGGGAAAGTTCTAAGGTTCATGGTGTTGGTTTCAATCTAAAACTTTGAGTTTGACTCAGGTTTTGCAACTAACTTCTTTTCATTCATTCAAGCAAAGCACACGATACAAACACACACACACACCACAACATCAAAGGAAAACATATGGTTTGAAGAACCATTCTGTAAGCTAAGATACAATGGGACCGATACTCCTCACTCCTATGATAGTGCTCTAGTGCATCTACTCATCATCGACGAAGTCGGATTAATCATCGTTGGTGTAAAAGTCCATAGCATCATCCTCCAGATAGTCATCATCATTGTTGAGGTACGAGTGAATATCCCCTTGGATGTCTTCACCTTCCTCTTCTTCTTCTTTTGCTGCAAGCTGAGCTTCTTGCTCCTTGATGGTCTTCTCGCGTTCGGCCACCTTCTTGCAAAGACGGTCGATGGTGCGATCCTTCTTTGCGCGTTGACAACGAAGAGACTGACGATCCTTGATGAGCAGTGAGAAAGTATGGGCCTTCTGGGCGGTAATGACAAGGTTGTGGTTGGCGAACTCTCTAGCATTGTCCAATTCCTTCTGTCTGTCGTACAACAGGAAGTCGAGGTTCTCCACTTGACGCTTCACTCCGGGTGACTTGGCATCTCTAGCGGCATTCCCATAGAATCATGCCTTGCATAGTGAGCAAAGAAGGTTCCTTGGATTAGGTTGACATCTGCGCGTAGAGACGAGCAAGAGCTTCATGCATTGCCCTGGCTAATCCATCTAGCCAGTTGTTCTCTCTCACGGAGAACTGAATCTTCTCGGACATTGGTGCTTCTAACTTGCCTCGAAGATCAGCAACTAATAGCCATTGTAAATCTCCTCCTGGTGGACCAGGGAGTTGAGCTCCAAAGAATTCCAGATGTGGGCGCTCCAAGTGCTCAGACAGTGAATCAAGATCCCTCTCGAATATTAGTTGGCCTCCGTTGCCCAACTGGTAGAACTTGCAGTACTGAACTTCCATCTATAAGAATTTAGGATGAGAAAGTTAGTGAAGTGATCAAGTGTGTCAAAATTTTATGTAGTAATGTAAGAATTTTTGAGGAACATGTATTTTTTTGAGAGAAAGAATCCCAAGGGTAAGAGAGGAAATAGATTTTCACAAATACTCACTTTGGTTTTGATACTAAGTTTTTGTTCGGACGTCCATTCTAACTAGGGTCTCCTATGGTCAGGATGGCTCTGATACCAACTTGTCAACACCCGGATTTTTAATTCCAGATGCCTGTTATGCCATACATCGCAATCATAGGATTACCATTTTTGCGAGACATAACAGATTGGATATCACAGTACATCATCCATTACAAACCATAATAAGGTCTTACACAAATAAAGGATCTCATGATCCAGTCTTAGTACAAACAAGTAGTAGAATAAATAGCGCAGCGGTGGGCTCCATTCTTCAGTGTCACAGGCAATGCTGATGATAGGATATGCTCCTAGTTGTCGTAGCCGTCCTGCTGTCCTCCTTCAGGGTAGTCCTCCTAATAGTCTGTCCATGGGAATAGCTAGGGACAAAAGTCATGAGTACTCTTTAAGTACTCGCAAACTATCACTAACAAGTAAGGTAGTTCTAGTAGGAAACCTAAGTTCTAAGTTTATTTGCAAAGTTAAGTTTGAAACCTAAGCTGAGTTCAGAAACAAAGAAAGATAAAATAAAGTTTGAAATCACCTAAGTGGGAACTTAGTTGTCATAGTCACAACTCTGTTGTGGTCAAGTCATGTCACAATCATTTCATAAGTCATTTTGAAAACATCTGACAACAGAACAGTATGGCCACTGCAACTGTCCATAACCGTGGACGCGGCTATTCGAATAGTTTGACACTCTGCAGAGGTGGTACACTTTCACCACAAAATTCGATACATCTATCATGGGTAACCCCGAATCATCATACTTAGTATGCAGATAATCAAACATAACCTTTCCTTTACACACTCTAGTATAAGCACCTCTCCTGTGAGCTTGGCCTCCCAGCCATGGCCATCTGCCATCCTGGGCACTGCATAGGTGGACAACATTGAGAGGTAGCCTCAGCTCAAACCTCTCCTGCGAGGGAACTAATACTAATGCGTATAAACTTCCTGCTAAGCCTTACCCAATTTAGGTATTGTGGCTGTACGGTAAAATTGGAACGGTATCGCATCCGAACCCAACCATCAGTTTTTATAAAAGGGCTAAGGCTCATGCCTCAACATTTTCATCATCATCATAAACCATTTGTGTTTCTGAACACATGTCAAAACATCTCAATAGAATGAGTCATCATTCCAAGGTTCTCACAAGTCATTTTCACCAAGTATTCCCATCTAGAGTGATCAAGTTTTTGGTTTAGCTCTAAACTACTAAGTTAAGAGTGTTCACTAATGTGGGATGCTAATATCAAATCTCATTCCATAGAATGACATCTAAGTCTAACTAGATAGGTCAAGTTTTATACTTTTTATGCTATCTATAAACAAGTAAGAAACTTTGGAAAAGTAAAAGAAGGTAAAGCTTGTAAATAAAACTTGGAGTAGGTATAAGTCAAAAGGTATAACCAAAGCATGCCCAATGCATTTGCTTAGGTTATCTAGCTTGCAAGGGTTAGCTTGCCAATAATAGCTTGCAAGGGTCATCATGCATTGTTAATGATGGCTTGCAAGTAATCACTTGCATGGTTAACTTGTATAATGCTAGCTTGCCTTGATTGGTGGAGTGGTTGAAATTCTCCTCTTCTTCTTCGGGGTAGAACTCCTCCTCCTCGTAGACTTGGTCGGTACTATTGTCTATAAATACATACGGAATACATAATCACCAAACAATACTTAACTAGTCTACTTAGCACACTAAGGCACACATTTGATGATCTAGTATCATCACAAACATCACAAGATTTAATGAACTAGTTTCCTTTATTTTATTTGAGAAAAGTAATTTCTACTCATTGAAATTAACTAAGATTTAATATTCTCCAATTAAAATATGGGATCATATGGACACATGTCATCACCACATATTCTAATGTATGGGAATGTGATTTAAATGTTGGATCACATTTTAATAAGTTTAAGTTTAATATTTAATGATTTAAAGTGACTAGAAATGCCTATGTAGCATTATTTTGGTACTAGTCCAAAGTCACTGCATCCAAACCTTAATATTATTACATATTCAGATAGGTATGGTTAAATGTGATTTTTGAGAGTTTGAATCAACTTAAAAGCTATTATGGTTGATTTTAGAAAAATGTTTGAATATGAAAAAACTTCTGTCTTGTTATTTTATCTAGGAGAGATCTATAACTCTAAATGATTTAAATCTAACGGGCTTGGATAGATATTTTAATTACCTTTACAGCAAAATTGGAATCACTCTATTTGGATTTGTAAAACTCCCTAAATTGATTTTCAAACTAGCCAGAACTAGGTTTAAGTCTAAAAAGAAAAATCTAGATTTGAATCACAGGGCCAGCGCGGGAACACTAACGGGCCGGCCCAGTTTCACTCCGCGGCGCTGAGGACTGCTGACAGGGGGTCCCGCCTGTCAGTGCATTAAACGCGAAGCTGTACAGGGCAGTGCAGACCGTAGGATTAGAACTAGCATCTACGACTCATGTTCATCGTCAACGACGGACCTGTCGCCAGCGAGGTGGAACCCTAACGGCTTAGTGGGCGTGCAGTGAGGGCGTACCAGGGCTCCAGCGAGTGTGGTGAGGCAGGCAAACAAACAAGGAGACGACGGCGAGCTCAGGCGAATTCGTGGAAGCTCCAGGGGTGGACGAAATTAACGGGGGCGTCTCCTCCTCTGCTGCGGCTATCTCCGGTGAAATTCCGGTGGCTGGATGCTTGAGCTGCTCTGGCGAGAGGTGGGGAAGGACTAGTGGAGAGAGCGGAGTGTGAGAGTGTGAAGAATTTGTGCTGGGGAGGCTTCCTTATATAGGCACGGCGAGGCGGCAGAGAGGTGTGGGCGGAGCTCATCGGTGACGACGGCATAGGGGGCTATCGGTGTGGGCAAGGTAGGCGGATGGTGGGCGGTTCCCTGGCGGTCAGCTAGGGCTTAATGGAGGTTGTAGGGCGGTGTATTGCGGTCGGGAGCGTCGCGTTCTCTGAGATATAGAGGCGGTGCTCGACGTGGTTCCCGGCGACTGTGGGTCGCGCGGCGGGGTGAGGGCATGTCTGGCGGGTTGAGGTGGTCAAGGTGGAGCGGCGCGCACGGTCTAGGGTCGAGGCGCAGCGTGTGGCACTCTGTCAGCGACGGTGCTCTAGTGTGCGCTGGCGCGACAAAAAGACTTAGTGTGGGGCTTGGCCTCGGTGGTCCAAGGGCTAGCTGTGGTCATGGGGTGGACCGTGGACGGCGGTGAGGTCACGCCTTCCTTCCTGGAGCAGCGGAGAGGGGCTGGTGGTCTCCTGCGGCATGAGCACGGTTGGCCGGCGAGCATGGCGTAGGGGTGGCGTGGCACTGTTGCAAGGGACAAGGGGGTGGGATGGTTAAGGCATGGTTAGATCAAAGAGGGACAGAGGTAGTGAATTGGGGTCAATTGGGTGGCAAAACCCTGTAGAAACAGTGAGTCTAAACTAGAGTGTGATCAGTGCATGCCAAGTGTTCGACCAAATGGCCACATGACACAAAGATTTGAATTTTCCAGAGATTTTTGGTGGAGTGGTTTGTCACATGCTTAAGCTTCTCTGGTTGCTAGGATTTGTCAAATGGAGTTCATTTGGATGGTTTTTGAAAAAGGGTGATCTAGACATATGAGATAGATTCCATTTTCAAATGTCATTTAAAATTAGAGTTTAAATGTTTTTGGAAGATCACAAAGTGGGCCTTGGTACACCTTAACTTGTACTAGCAAGGGGTGCAAAGATCCACAATTGTTTCTGTTGGAATTTGAGTGCTAGGAATACCCAAAGTGGGCTAGTTGATTAAAATGGCAAAAGTGACCATTTCCATTATTAATTGTATTTGATTTCTTTTTCTTTGGATTTTGCTTGGGAATGATCTAGATGATGTGGAAATCACCTTAGAATCATTTTACAACCATTAGAACAAACAATCATGGCAATTCAAATCAACTCCTATTTAATGCAACACACATATGCATGCTTAAATATTTTAAATGGAAAAAGTTTTTGTTAACCCTAAATTGGGTGATTTGGATCTTGATAACTTGGATTAAAGTTTTGGGATGTTACACCCTCTGTGGCCCATCTCAGCCTCCCCTTTTGGCTTCCTTCGTCTTCTAGAAAAAATAGGATTTTCCATGTATTTGCCCGAATTTTCTGATCTTCACGAATTTTGCCTCCAAACAGCACCTTTTCCATCAGAATACTGACTGCAGCGGTCCATGCTCCAAAAGTCATCAATGATGCAAAAACAGATGAAATAACATAAGTATCATCTCTTAATATGAAATATATCAATGAATAACAGTGAATTATGATATAGAATAGTGATGCAAAATGGACGTATCAGACACTAGTATCGCCAACCCATGGTCGGAGGTAACCAGTGTTTTCTCCCCTTCCCTTGTTCTTTCTCCATTCCCATCGTTGTATGCTAGATCATATGTTATTAGGGTTCAGCTGTTCGTATTTGTACAGTAGCTAATCATCTTGTGTTAGATCTCGTATTTCGATGAATCTCCATGTTCGTATTTCAATGAATCCCCCTGTTCAGATTTGAATCCCCATGTTCGTTGTTGGGATTAGCATTTGATTTGGTTTGAGATTTGGGGAATAATCAGAGGGTCTCAATCGGTTAATTTATGCAAATAATCAATCCCGATAATCAAGGTATCTCAATCATGTCATTATTGCACTCTACTGTTTTTTCCAACAGGAGGATAGCAGCGACGTTTGCAGCGACGATGAGTCTAAGGACACCAAGACTCTCCATGTGCTGAGGGGGCTCAAGTATGGTCAGTACGACAACTTCTTCGCCACCGACTTCAACTCCCTCGTGAAGCATGCCGAGGACGTGAGGACCTATGGTGAGTCCGTGAACGTCCATGACTTCTGAGCCAAGCACCAGGCGCTCGGTCTTCACCTCCGCAACCTTCAAAAGGTGGCCATCGAGGAGGGTCACATGCCCCTGATCAATCCTAAGGCACCCAAGGTCAAGGGACTGGGCACCAAGAAGTGGAGGAGGCGCTAGAGGGAGGAGGCGGTGGCCCTCCTAGCGGAGGCCATGATGGGCCAATGATTTGGGCTTGTTCGTCTGTGGTACCAAAGTTGGTAGGCCAGCGCATGGCGGTACCTAAGTTGCCTGAAATTACCGCGTTTCGAAAAGTTGGGCCGCCAACTACCGAGAGGGGCCATTTCGATGCAAACTCGTCTCACCCTTACCAAATCCAAACATGCCGTGAAACTGCCCCGTGAAGTAGACGGTCGGGACCCTCATGTCAGTAATATTTCCGTGACACGAGCGCCAACGCGGCAACCACGTAGGAAAAACGAGATACTAAAGGAGCATCGTGCATTGACCAAATTCACAAATCCACTCCCTCCCTCCTTTCGCATGAACCCTAGAACCGGCAGCGTCGAAATCCCCTCTCCAACTAGAATGATCTCTTCGGGCATTTGACTTCCGGCGCCAAGTTGCTGCGCCTACTCGCTGCTACCGATCTCTAATGCCGAATGCTGCGCCAGACGTTGCAACGATCTAGCCCGCCTCTACCGCCGACGAGCTGAGCAGCGCGAAGGATGGCAGATCCATATGCCGAGGAAGAAGTACTTCTGGCTAATTTCAGGTGAGCTACTCTTCTCTTTGCCATTCGCACTACCTATAACTGCTAGCTGGCTATTGGCATTACAGAGATATATCGAACATAGAATTGTTTGCTAGCACGATGCTGACAAACAATTATTATCTTTTGTCTCCAATTTTCTGTCAACTAGGATCTCCGCTGAACCCAAATACACGGTTCTGGTGAGCATCTGCGGCTACCTCGTTAAATTAGCACATGGGAAGAGCACGTGGAAACAGGCTCAGAGTCTGAAGATGGAAGTAGCGCCTGTGCAGTTATGCACTGTCCCTGGTTTGGGTCATGTTGTGCGTGAACTTGCTAAAATGAGGCCAGAGCAGACTGCACGGTTCAGCATCGTTGATGAACGAGGCTTCAAGGTTCCTATAGCATGTGACAGTCAGCTAATTGGGTTGATGAAACAGCATGTTAGGCTTCGCGTAGTTACGCTGGTGTGTAACATAGTGGATGAGGAAGCTCCTGCTACTAGGAGTCGCCCAGCTATTATTGGACAGGGAGGTCTAACTCAAACCCCTACTGTTGTTGAGCAAAATGTGGTTCCTCGTCCGCGACATGCTTCTGTCAGGCAACCTCCTCGTAGGAGTCCCCGTATTGCCGTTGTGGAAAACTCTGCTCTAGAATCTGCTGGTACTGGTCGTCCCCTTCCCTGTGCCCGCGTTGCTGCGGCTGCTGCTCACCCAATCCATGCCGCTATTGAGCAAACTAAGGCGTCCGGAGGCTGCCCTGCTAGTGTTGCCAAGACTGCCGCCTTGTGTGCTGCTCCTCCTCGAAACCATCCTCAAGTTGTGCAAACCCGTGCTCTGGAATCTGCTGGTACTGGTCGTCCTCGTGTTGTTGTTGATCTGGACGCTGTTGACCCAATCCCTGCCGCTGTTGAGCAAACTAAGGCTTCCGGAGGCTTCCCACTGTTGTTGCAAAGTCTGATGCCTTCTCTCCTCCTCGAACCCGTGCTCGGGTTCAGCGAGCTGCTGGTCTGAAGCCAGCTCATGGTCTGGACTCTGCTAGCACTCAAAACACTACTGTTGTGGGAACTGCTCCTGATCGTCGAGGTGGCATGGCAGCAGCTGATCCTATTGTGGCTGCCGTTAGAAGGGGCCCTGCCTGTCCACCATGTAATGTAGCTCCCGCTGCTAAGGGCCCTCGCCTTGCTCCTAGTCCTGGTACTTCCACCGAGGTTGATCCAGCTAACGATGATGCTGGTGATGGCGGCGGTGGCATTGGGGCTGGGTCTAATGGTGCCGCTCCATCTCTCGAACCTCTCGGAGGTTTCTATCCTGAAGAACCTGATGATGGCAAAGTAATCGTTCGTATCGGTGTCGCGGATTATACTGCAAAATTAGATGATGGCACAGAAAAATTCTATGACGAGTTTGATGTAATCCTTGGCACATACGACCCTAAAGTGGTAGAATTATCTGACCTGATGGCATCGTTACGTGTGAAGGTGTTGTGGGTGTCCTCCCTGGAAGGACGTTTGTTATATTATGGTTACAGGAGCAAAAAGGCTATCGAAGTGAAAGATACCAGGGATTTAGTCGTACCGTTTACAAGGAAACATTATAGAGGTGAAGTTTACTTCCACTTGGTAGTGCTCACGGTTGGAGAGGAATTGGAACTCGACAATAGAGATGATGGACTTTTAGAAGGTATGCATGACCTGATCCATGGCGTCACTGGGGCTGGTGCGACTGAGGGTGGCTTCAAACAGAGGAGAGTCTTACATAGGAGTGTCATAAAGAGGAGAAGGAAGAGCATCCCCAGAAAGGGCACCCTGAAGAAGAACGTCACCAAGGAGACCACGCCAGAGAAGAGGACGCCCAAGAGTCGCACGACAAAAGGCACCATGCCGCAGAGTACACCCCTGAGATCCAGTCAAAATGCCACACTAAACGATAGCAACAAAAACGCTAAGAGGGCTAGCACGATGGTGAACACTCCCAGGAGTGGTAGCAAAGAGGCGAAGATGGCCAGCACGGAGGCTACCACACCCAGTGGGAGCAGAAAAAACACTAATTTGGAGCGAAACACGCCGCTGTCAGGGAATTATGCCAGCACGAAGGAGAACACGCCCAATAGTAGCAGCAAAAGGGCTAATTTAGAGCGGAACACGCCGCTGAGGTCAGGCAATAATGCCAGCACGAAGGAGAAGACACCCAATAGTAGCAGCAAATGGGCTAATTTGGAGCGGAACACACCGCTGGGGTCAGGCAATAATGCCAGCATGAAGGAGAACACGCCCAATAGTAGCAGCAAAAGGGCTAATTCGAAGAAGAACACGCCACAAAGGTCAGGCAATAATGCCAGCACCCTGGAGCCAACACCCGTGAGGGGAGGCAGTAAGGATATCACACCCAAGAGCGGCAGCAAAAGGCCTAGTTCGATGGGGAATGGAACGCGAATGTCAAGCCCTATTGATACCATCAGGAAAGATTACATCAAGAAGGAGGGTGTACACAGGAAGAGCAAGAGGGTTCTGTACACTCAAGATGAAATTGATTCTGACCGCTGTTTGTCCACTGAAGTACCTGGGATGCATGCAAACGTAAGACCATCCCATGTGGTTGCAGCAGAACCAACCGAGTGTCTTGGAGAAAACAGAGTTGCCGGTGAGGTGGACTGGGGCAATGTTCCTGTCCATCCGGGTGGAGACGATGGTGAAGCCCCACCCATGGGAGTCAATATGATTTGTGTAGTACTAGGCATTAGACATGATGGCGAAGATTCTAAATCAGATGAAGAAGCAGGCACTGTAGAGGATCAAGAATCTGGTGATGATGAAATAGACGAGGAACTTAACAATGAGGCTGGTATTCCAGTCGATGATTTGGGTGTTGAAGTAGAAGAAATGAAACATGACCACGAGTATCCTATAATTTCGGTCGGCACCGAGTTCAGGAGCATGCATGAGTTCAGGATGTTGTTCCGGCATTTTTGTATCAAGGGGGAGTTCGACATTGATCGACTGAAGAACTCTGCCGAGAGGTATGAGGCCGTTTGCAAGTTAACATGGATGAATGGATGGGCCGAGGTACATTGTGCATGGAGGATCACAGCAAGATCCTTACCTGCGTCGACTGCAATTAGGGTATTGGGGCAATGAATGCAACAAACCATTAGAACTCTCTCTCTCTTTTCACTCTATAACTACAATTGATGTGCGATATCTTTCTAGCAACTAGTCGACTCTGCTTATCTTTTAAATGAATCTATGTTGCAGGTGAACAGAATGGGCCCTCCACACATGTGTCCGACAGGTAGCAAACTGAAATCCTCAATGACTGATACGGAGTGGGTGGCAATGCAATCTATGTCCATACTAAAGGATAACCCTAAGGAGACCGCGAAGAATATTCAGACTAGCCTCGGTTCTAAATACAACATTGTCCTTCCGTATTACACGGTTTGGAAAGGTAAAGAGAAAGCTCTGGAGGTCTTGCACAGGGATTGGACCAATAGCTTCAGGATGCTATACAACTTCAAGGCGAAGATACAAGCTAGGTGTCCGGGGAGTGTTGTGGAGATTGACACCGAATCAGAAGGTGGTAAAATATATTTCAAAAGATTTTTCATGGCGCTTAAACCTTGCATCGATGGATTCAAGGACGGTTGTAGGCCGTATATGAGTGTAGACAACACTGTCCTAACTGGCAAATGGAAAGGCTGCCTGCCATCTGCCACGTCACTTGATGGTCACAACTAGATGTTCCCAGTGGCATTCAGACTGTTTGAAACAGAAACGGAGGAAAACTGGGTCTGGTTTATGAGGTAGCTCAGGAGATCAATAGGCCACATGGATCCATTGGCTATATCCACGGATAGATGCAAAGGGCTGACGAATGCAGTGAAGGAGGTGTTCCCGCGAGCTAAAGGTAGAGAATGCCATGCTCATATGATGCTCAACTTGTACTCACACTATGCAGGCAGCGTATTTCATTACATGTTTCCTGTTGCTAGAGTTTACAAACCTAGTAGCAGCGATTATTTCATGAGCAAGATTTTTGCCGAAGCCCCTGAACTTCCAGAGTACTTAGCCATCCATCATTCACAGCTATGGAAGAGGAGTCAATTCAACCCTGACACCAAAGTTTATTACATAAACAACAACCTTGCAGAATGCCTGAATAACTGGGTGAAGGACATAAAAGTGTGTCCTGTTCATATCTTGATGGACAACATACGTGGTATGATCATGAAGCTGTTAAATATAAGGAGAGAGATCGGTAGGAGACTTAGAGGACATATGCTACCACCAGTTGTACAACAGCTGCACAAGAGAAGCCGAGGACTTGCTCATCTTAAGGTTCTCCCGTCAACCAGCAGAAGCTGTGAGGTGGTCGATATGTCCAAGAGTGGCAAAAGGGATGTTGTGAACATCCAGCTGCGAGAATGCACCTGCTTAGAGTGGCAGCATACCGGGAAACCTTGCGACCACTCCTTGGCCTTCTTGGTGAAGAAAAGAACTCTACCACATTTGGATCAGTATTTGTCAGACTACTACTCTATGGAAAAGTTCAGAGCTGCATACGCTGGATCCGTCGAGCCATGTACAGACCCATCTCAGTGGCCTTAAGTCCAACTGTCTTTCGAGCCTTGCCAGCCAGTTACAAAAAGGGGTAGAGGAAGACCCCAGGTGAATAGCTTTAAGAATTTTCTCGAGAAGAAGGGTTCGGCTTTCTGTGCTACAAAGAAGGGCAAAAACAGATGCAAGACCTGCCATCTTATAGGCCATAGAGCAGCTGGATGTCCCCTTAATGCTCCCAAACCTAGGTATGAGTGTTGGGTCCGCAGCATAGAAAACAAAAAATTTCCTACGGTGTGAACTACACGCCAAGATCTATCTACTAGGTACAAAGCAAACGGGTGGACATACATCCATAGAGAACTTACCCTCGTAGACAACGAGCTTTGTTAACGAGTAGGAACTCGTGGTTGATGTAGTCGTACACTTGCCGATCTCAAGATCGTGAGGAAGTCCGAGCGCCGCAACTCAGCAGCATACTTTTCGCACACACGTTCAAGCCACTGGACAACCTCCACCTCCTCGCCCAGCGATCCTGGAAGCAGCAACTCCTTCCGCATTTAAATGCCACTGGGAACATGTATCGCGCTAATCCGAGACGATGGGGGAATAATTATAGAGGGTTAGAGAGATCCTTCACAAGGAGGTGTGAGGATGAAGGAGGGAATGGGTGGCCTTTTATAGGAGGAGGGGGGGTGCCCCCTCTCTCCATGGCCGGCGCATGGGGGGGTGACCCCTCACCTCCCCCATTCATGTGGTGGTAACTCCTCTACATTAAAATGCCTCTTCACATTCCCTTTTAAAGTCTCCACTTTAAATGCATTAAGTTTCTCCAAATTTAATGCTCTCTCATTTAATAAAACTTTTTTTATTAAATTTATTCAGAATTTTGTTAATTACTTTAATTAACAAACATTCAGATATAGCCCCTTGCAATATTTCAATATCACATGCAGAACCACCTTCTGCAATTTCACCCGAAACAATTTCCGGTTTCTATTGAAACAATTCCTGCGCTTTGCAATTCTTTCATCTCAAACATATGTGCTCCAAAATGGTGTCCGGTAACTCTTAAGTGTGCCACCCTACGGTTCGCGAATAATGCAGACATGATCGAGACCCTTCTCCGATCAATAATCAGCGCCGGGACACGAGATCCGCATCGACTCCTACACATTCAACGATGACTCCTGTGATCATGAGAACCTTTAACGCTTGTAACTAAATCCCTTTGTCTCTCGATATATTACATGTCCGAGATTCGATCATCGGTATCTCCATACCTAGTTTGATCTCGTTACCGACATGCACTCTTTTCTCGTTCCCGTGATATAACATTCTAGTGATCACATCACTTGCTTGCAAGCTATCCTAATGTGATATCACCGAGAGGGCCCAGAGTATATCTATCCGTCATCTGGATTGACAAATTCCACTCTTGATCCATGAGCCTCAACATAACACCTTCGTAGCACTGAACCCATCTTTATAGTCACCCTGTTACGGTGTGACGTTTGATGTTCATCACATCATTCCACCAATGGTGTGACCTTGTTATTAACAACATCCAATGTCCATGATCAGGAAACCTTGATCATCCTGTTAATCAACAAGCTAGTCTGTAAGAGAGGCATGACTAGGAACCCTTTTTGTTTATTAAACACACATGTATTGATGTTTCCTATCAATACAATTATAGTATGTAAAATAAACATCTATCATATACAAGGAATACATAATAACAACTTTATTATTGCCTCTCAGGGCATATTTCCTTCAGTCTCCCACTTGCACTAGAGATAATAATCTAGTTCACATAGTGATAAATCTAACACCCATGGAGTTCTGGTGTTGATCATGTTTTTCCCTAGGGAGTACTTTTAGTCAGGTCCGTGTGCACTTTACAAATCTTTATATCTCCATCCTTGACATGCTCGCGGATGGAGTGAAACTGGCGCTTAATATGCTTGGAATTCTTGTGAGACCTTGGTTCCTTTGTGTTGGCTATGGCTCCATTGTTGTCACAATAGATCACCATCGGGTCCAACGACCGGAACCACACCCGCCCGTAATGAACTCCTTCATCCAAACCGCTTCCTGCGCTGCTTCTGAAGCAGCAACATATTCCGCCTCCATTGTTGATCTAGCCACCACAGGTTGTTTGGATCTCCTCCAACTAACTGCTGCTCCGTTCAAGAGAAATACGTATCCGGATTGAGACTTAGAGTCATCCGGATCAGTGTCAAAGCTAGCATCAACATAACACTTAGCGACTAGCTCTTCTTCACCTCCGGATATAAGTAACATATCCGTAGTTCTTCTCAAGGACTTATGGTTCTTCTTGTCCGCTATCCATGTTCGAACTGGATCAGATTGGTACCTACTATTCAAACTAATAGCATGTGCCACATCCGGTCTTGTACATAGCATGGCATACATTATAGAGCCTATGGCTGAGGCATAGGGGATCTTATCCATTATCTCTCTTTTTTCCACCGTAGCCGGACTTTGAGTCTTACTCAATGTCTTGCCTTGCAACATAGGTAAGAAGCCCTTCTTACTTCCGTCCATATTAAACTTCTTTAATATCTTATCAAGGTATGTACTCTGCGATAGCCCAATTACGCGTCTTGATCTATCTCTATAGATTTTAATGCCTAATATATATGAAGCTTCACCAAGGTCCTTCATCGAAAATTTGCTGTTTAGATAACTTTTAACACTGTTTAAAAGATCTAAATCATTTCCAATCAATAATATGTCATCCACATATAATATCAGAAATGCCACATTGCTCCCACTCACTTTCTTGTAAATACAAGCCTCTCCATAAGTTTGGACAAATCCAAACTCTTTGATCACCTCATGAAAGCGGAGATTCCAACTTCATGATGCTTGCTTCAGTCCATAGATGGATCGCTGAAGTTTGCACACCTTATTGGCATCCTTAGGATCGACAAAACCCTTAGGTTGTATCATATACAACTCTTCTTCAATCTTACCATTGAGGAACGCAGTTTTGACATCCATCTGCCATATTTTATAATCGAAATATGCAGTAATTGCTAACATAATCCTAACCGACTTAAGCATCGCTATGGGAGAGAATGTCTCATCGTAGTCAACTCCTTGAATTTGTCGAAACCCCTTTGTGACAAGTCGAGCCTTATAGATGGTCACATTACCATCAGCATCACTTTTCCTTTTGAAAATCCATTTATTCTCCACGGCCTTTCGGTCGTGAGGTAAGTCCACCAAGTTCCAAACTTGGTTCTCGTACATGGATTCCATCTCGGATTTCATGGCTTCTAGCCATTTGTTGTAATCCGGGCTCATCATCGCTTCTTCATACGTCGCAGGGTCATCCACTTCATCAACCATGAAATTCACAACAGGATTGCCGTACAGTTCAGGAGCTGCACGTGTCCTGCTTGACCTGCGAGGTTCGGTAGTGTCCTCTTTCGGAGTTTCATGATCATTATCATTAGCTCTCTCTTCATCAGGTGAAGTCAACTCCGAAACAACTTCCAGTGCTGCGCCACTCGCCATTCCATGAAGAGAAGGTTCAATAACCTCTTCGAGTTCTACCTTCCGACTACTCACACCTTTTGCGAGAAACTCCTTCTCAAGAAAGGATCCATTCTTGGCAACAAAAAACTTTGCCCTCGGATCTGTGATAGAAGGTATACCCAATCGTTTCCTTAGGGTATCCTATGAAGACACATTTTTCCGCTTTGGGTTCGAGTTTATCCGGTTGAAGTTTCTTCACATAAACATCGCATCCCCAAACTTTAAGAAATGACAGCTTAGGTTTGTTTCCAAACCATAATTCATACGGTGTCGTTTCAACGGATTTAGATGGTGCCCGATTTAAAGTGAATGCAGCTGTTTCCAATGCATAACCCCAAAATGAGAGGTAAGTCACAGAGACATCATAGATCGAACCATATCCAATAAGGTACGACGATTCGACGCTCGACACACCATTACATTGTGGTGTTCCGCAGCGTGAGTTGTGAAACTATTCCACGTCTTTCATATGTGTGCTAAACTCGTAATTCAAGATACTCTCCTCCACGGTCGGACCACGAAATTTGATCTTTCTGTTATGATGATTTTCCACTTCATTCTGAAATTCTTTGAACTTTTCAAAAGTTTCAGACTTGTGTTTCATCAAATAGATATACCCATATCTACTCAAATCATCCGTGAAAGTAACAAAATAACGATATCCACCTCGCGCCGACACACTCATTGGTCCACACACATCAGTATGTATGATTTCCAATAGATCTGTCGCCCGTTCCATTGAACCGGAAAACGGCGTTCTAGTCATCTTGCCCATAAGGCATGGCTCACATGTATCAAATGATTCAAAATCAAGTGATTCCAAAAGTCCATCAGAATGGAGTTTCTTCATGCGTTTAACGCCAATATGACCTAGACAGCAGTGCCACATATATGTAGATATATCATTATCAAGTTTAATCCTTTTAGCATCAACATTATGAATATGCGTAATACTGCTATCGAGATCCAACAGAAATAAACCATTCAACATAGGTGCATGACCATAAAAGATATTATTCATATAAATCGAACAACCATCGTTTTCAGACTTAAATGAATAACCACTTTGCATCAAACACGATCCGGATACAATGTTCATGCTCAGTGCAGGCACCAAATAACAATTATTTAGGTTTATAAATAATCCTGATGGCATATGGAGAGGCAGCATTCCGACGACGATCACATCAACTCTTGATCCATTGCCGACCCACATCGTGACCTCATCCCTTGCTAGTTGCCGCTTGTTCCGCAGCCCCTGAACTGAGTTACATATATTAGCAAGTGATCGGGTATCAAATACCCAGGTGCTACTGCGAGTACTAGTCAAGTACACATCAATAACATGTATATCACATATACCTTTGTTTGCCTTGCCGGACTTCTTGTCCGCCAAATGCTTGGGGCGATTATGCCCAATGGCTCCCCTTGCAATAGTAGCACTCGGTGTCAGACTTAGGGCCAGCTCGGGGTTTCTTTTCAGGCGTGGCAACAAACTTGCCACCCTTCTTTCCCTTGTGCTTTCCTTTCTTGTCCTTCTTGAAACCGGTGGTCCTATTGATCATCAACACTTGATGTTCTTTCCTAATCTCCACTTCTGCAGTCTTAAGCATAGACAGAAGCTCGGGAAGAGACTTCTTCATGCCCTGCATATTATAGTTCATCACGAAGCTCTTGTAGCTAGGTGGTAGAGATTGGAGAACACGATGTATGCCTAAGTCAATGGGAATCGTTATTCCCAAGGACACAAGCTTATCTCCATACACAGACATTTTGAGTACGTGCTCACTAACGGAGCTGTTTTCCTCCATCATGCAGCTAAAGAACTTTTCTATAGCATTATAACTCTCTACGGCAGCATGGGTATCGAAAATCATTTTCAATTCTCCCATGGTATCAAAGGCATTGCCATTTTCGAAATGCTTTCGAAGTGCTAGCTCTAGCCCATATAGTATGCCGCAATGAACTAAGTTGTGGTCCTCCTGACGAGTTATATAGACGTTCTTTTCTTCGTCAGGGGCATCAGGAGCTGGTGGGGGGCCTAGCGGCGCATCTAGCACATATTGCTTTTGTGCAGCAGTGAGGAGAATCCTCAAATTCATAGCCTAGTTGGTGAAGTTTCTACCATTCGCAGCAAGTTTCTCTTTCTCCATGAACACATTGAAATTAAAAGCATGTGGTGCCATCTACAACAGAATTTCTAAAGTATATTTAGACTAATTTTATGATAGATTGAGTTCAACTAATCCAAATTACTAATGAACTTCCACTCAAAAACGACATCCCTCGTGTCCTTTTGGTGATTACATGAACCAAATCCACTACACCAAGTCCGATCATCACGTGAGTCGGTGTAGCTTCAAAGGCGAGCATCTATATGGGCATCATATCAACTATATGACTCATGCTTAACCTTTTGGTCCGAGTTCCGAGGCCCTGTCTGTACATGCTAGGATCATCAAGTAAGAACCTTAGTATTTGCGTGTGTAAAACTGTCTTACACCCGTTGTATGAAAGCGTAGAGTTGAAAATACCCGATCATCACGTGATGCCTCAAAACACGATCCACAAAACGGTGCATACTTAAGGAAGAACACATTTTATCTTGATATCTAAATGAGGGATCATCTTATAATGCTATCAAACGCGCCAAACTAGCAGTATAAGATGCTAACATCTAATGTGTGAAGTGAGATGATATGGTCCATGCATTTGATCTCTATCATTTGCATCGTGGTATGATCTCTATCATTCCTTTGTGTGTAAGGCCAAGGTCTATGGAACTTACACGTTAAGTGAGTTGTAAGAGTATCTATCATACATCTACTTACAACAATACCATATCAAAACGCTAGCCCAGCAACGATCTAAACTAGACGCCTCTAATTTATCAATTGCAAGTTTTACGTGGCTTAGGGCTTTCGGAGATAGAACCTGTCTAACCTACGAACATGAACCACAACAAGGATAACAAAGTTATTAGCAACTCGTTGTAAATCAGATATTGACTATAGTAGGAGAGACAGACACCCGCTAGCCACTTATGCAAAACAAGTTGCATGTCAGTAGTGGAACAGGTCTCATGTACGATGACATGTATGGTTGGTCCGGGTCGCTTCATCCCACTATGCCACCAATATCCAAAATACATAAAAGATGCAATAACATGATCATCATCACCCACATATCAACCATATGTGTACTACCCGTGCAAAGCACCTACGCATAGATCAGGCTCTGATACCACTGTTGGGTCCGCAACATAGAAAACAAAAAATTTCCTACGGTGTGAACTACACGCCAAGATCTATCTACTAGGTACAAAGCAAACGGGTGGACATACATCCATAGAGAACTTACCTCAGACAACGAGCTTTGTTAACGAGTAGGAACTCGTGGTTGATGTAGTCGTACACTTGCCGATCTCAAGATCGTGAGGAAGTCCGAGCGCCGCAACTCAGCAGCGCATCCGCACTCGCACACACGTTCAAGCCACCGGACAACCTCCACCTCCTCGCTCCAGCGATCCAGTGGAAGCAACAACTCCTTCCGCATTTAAATGCCACTGGAACATGTATCTCGCTAATCCGAGACCATGGGGAATAATTCTAGAGGGGGAGAGAGATCCTTCACAAGGAGGTGTGAGGATGAAGGAGGGAATGGGTGGCCTTTTATAGGAGGAGGGGGTGCCCCTCTCTCCATGGTCGGCGCATGGGGGGTGACCCCTCACCTCCCCCATTCATGTGGTGGTAACTCCTCCACATTAAAATGCCTCTTCACATTCCCTTTTAAAGTCTCCACTTTAAATGCATTAATTTTCTCCAAATTTAATGCTCTATCATTTAATAAAACCCTTTTATTAAATTTATTCAGAATTTTGTTAATTACTTTAATTAACAAACATTCACATATAGCCCCTTGCAATATTTCAATATCACATGCAGAACCACCTTCTACAATTTCACCCAAAACAATTTCCGGTTTCAATTGAAACAATTCCTGCGCTTTGCAATTCTGTCGTCTCAAACATATGTGCTCCAAAATGGTGTCCGGTAACTCTTAAGTGTGCCACCCTACGGTTCGCGAATAATGCAGACATGATCGAGACCCTTCTCCGATCAATAATCAGCAGCGGGACCTGGAGATCCGTACTGACTCCTACACATTCAACGATGACTCCTGTGATCGTGAGAACCTTTAACGCTTGTAACTAAATCCCTTTGTCTCTCGATATATTACATGTCCGAGATTCGATCATCGGTATCTCCACACCTAGATTGATCTTGTTACCGACATGCACTCTTTTCTCGTTCCCGTGATATAACATTCTAGTGATCACATCACTTGCTTGCAAGCTATCCTAATGTGATATCACCGAGAGGGCCCAGAGTATATCTATCCGTCATCTGGATTGACAAATTCCACTCTTGGTCCATGAGCCTCAACATAACACCTTCGTAGCACTGAACCCATCTTTATAGTCACCCTGTTACGGTGTGACGTTTGATGTTATCAAGATACTCTTCCGGTGTTAGCAATTAACATGATATCATGGTCTAAGGATAAAGATTACTTCGTATGATGTTATAGCAATATAAACACAATGACTTGATCGCAATGCTATACTTCGGATGAATGTTCATCACATCATTCCACCAATGGTGTGACCTTGTTATTAACAACATCCAATGTCCATGACCAGGAAACCTTGATCATCCTGTTAATCAACAAGCTAGTCTATAAGATAGGCATGACTAGGAACCCTTTTTGTTTATTAAACACACATGTATTGATGTTTCCTATCAATACAATTATAGCATGTAAAATAAACATCTATCATATACAAGGAATACATAATAACAACTTTATTATTGCCTCTCAGGGCATATTTCCTTCAATGAGATGGTACATTCACACAAAAAAATTGTTTATAGTCTGTAGATATAAGGTAGTAATCCATGTACTGTTTTTTTACAGGAAGCGCAAGGTAAGAAACAAGAGAACCGACTCAGTGATTTTGCTGCGGGAAGAAAACCAAAACGAGTGGAGTGATGATGTCGGACAAGATTCTGGTGCTAATTGGCCTGACTTCCCTCGGCCCGGAGATGCAGGGTACATGAAGGTAAGAAAATTGGCACCCAGGAAGAGGAAGAAGGCAGGAGATGAAGAAGCCAGTGGACGTGAAGGAAAGAGGAAGAAAGTTGGCACCCAAGCAGAGAAAGAGGGCTAGCAGTGTAGCAGCCTAATGATGTATTGAACTTAAACCTATATATGTAGTTTGGTTAAACTCTGGAGCTGTGTGCGTGGAACTTGTCGGGCGAAATAATCTGCCTCCCATACTCAGAGTAAAATGTATCACGACTTTAGGATTTGATATGGCCGAGGCCACTAGTTGAATCCAAAACTATGACTGTGCCACTACTATCTGAACAATCGCGATAGCTGAGCGGTTAAATCCTCTCCCAAATCGATGGGTGTTAGTGGCACAGACATGATTTATTTATAGGCGCTTAATAAATCCCTGCTGTTGGCATTACACTTATGATAAGTTTCTGGGCTGGAAAACAATTTCTTAAGCTGGCCGCTACACTCCCCGAAGCAGCAACTTATTTCAGCTGCTGGACAACGACATGGCAACATAAACTGCAAATGCAACAGATAATGCCCAGATAATGAGGAAATTGTGTCCACTATCTGGCCTAATCTTGAGCCCGTCTGTCTCACCACCTCCATGCCCCTGCCTCCCCTGCACCTGGCGAAGCTCCTGGATCTCTCGCTCCATCGCACGAATCTCCTCTTTCTTGTCCCACACAGCATCACGCAGATCCTGAACAAGCTCTCTGTGAAAACCTATTAGTGGCTTTTCGATCCACACAAACTTGCCACAACCAGTCCCCCTCCCTTCCTGCGTAGTAGATCGAAGGAAACAAAAAAAAAGAATTACATTACGCTTTCCGGATCCGGGTTACCATTGTACCTATAGTAGGAACTTACCGCTCTGATGCTGCAATTGCTGAATTTTCCTACAGTATTTTCATCGGTCCATGAAATCCATCTCGACATCTTCTCACCACACAAACACAACATATCAGGGTAGTAAACGTAGGGCGCCCTCCGTTACCTGATGGGGGCACCCGCCTGACGGCGTTGAGCCGACCCTGATTCCGCCCGAGACGAACTACACGAGCTGCGAGCCATGAGCGAGGGGAGCGAGGGCAGAGGAAAGAGGAGCCTTTGGATGTCAGGGTAGTGGTGAAGCGTGATTTATCCCTACTTAATAACTCGGGCAGAATCCTACCGTCCACATTCAGCTGACAGGTGGGGGACCTAGCATGTGGACTTGTCAAAAAAACTCGCGCCTTCATGGTTCAAAAGCCCTGTCGTGCGCATTGGACGAAATTTTTTGGTACCTTGCCTGCGTACATATCACTGGGAGGTCTTGCTCAGGAACCAGACACGCCTGGCCCACAATCTTACTCCCTCCTAGGAACTTGTCATGGCTCGCGCCGGCAGATCCATCCACTCCACCGCTTCTGGTAGGGCTCGCTGCGGCGGATCCACCCCAAGATCCTACCGTCGCAGTATCAAATGGCCATGGTTTCTTGAGAGCAGCGACGACGCTACGTATGCGAGCTTGGCCCCTCCTACCTGTAGAAGGACTGATGCGGCGTCGAGCTCAAGCAGGAGCCGCCAGGCGCGACGGCGCTCGGTCCACGCCAACCCCGCCAGGAGGACAATAGGGACGAAGCTGTGCAGAATGCCATTGTTGCCTCCTTGGCGAAGGGCAAGCCACGGGCGGGAGTGGATATCGCCAGGAAGGGCACGGCGATATCACCAATCGAGGTGGACTCCGACGATAGCGGTGTGATGTGGGTTTAGATGTTGTTTAGGATGGTTGCCATTTCGGTTGTGTTTAATGCGAGTACAATTATTGTAATGTGTTTGTCGAGCTATATTGAGAAATATGTGCAATAGCAGCGTGTGAGTGCTTCCACTTTAGAAATTGTGTCTGTGCCATTTGCATGTTGCATTATCAACGTAGATTACTTGTAAACAATCCAACAAAAATCATCAGATTACAACCATCGGACGGGAGTGGCAGGATGGAAGAGAAGTTGGGACAGTGGCTTCGAGGGGAAGGACACTTGCAGGTGGGCCCTCGGAACAAGTGACACTGACATGCGGGGGCGGGAGCATACGGTATTGCCGGTCTGTCCAGAGCAAGCGGACTTTGCAACGTGACAACAACAAGCTGATTGGACCAATATAATAACTCGTCGAAGTATTAAGGAGTACTGAAAACTACAGCTGGGGTACATTCGCACAACACGTATGCTCTAAGCACGTGAGAAGCATCGCTTAAGTCTAACAGTAACGACAGCACAAGTACTACATTTGCCTGTCGGTCTTCTCGATACAAATGTAGAAATGCATCACGTTCGGTCGGCACAAACAAATCTTGAGATGGCGAGCATAGGATAGACCTTAGGTCCACATACTCCACCTCCTGCGGCGTCGGGCATTTCGGCGCCTCGGCTAGCACAAGAATGCTATCGGACGACAATGATGGGCATTCCCACATGCGCATCGTATACTGGCGCATGACAGACCGACTCAGCGATCTGGCACCCACGACGGTGGGCCCGGCTCTGGTTCCCGGAACACCGGCGGTGATGGTCAGGACGAAAACAGAGTCGTCGTCCCTGGAAAATTAGCAGGCGGCGTGCCGAGTCAGTGAACGGCACCTGCTCTTGGAGAAGTTGGGCTTTCCCGTACAAGATCCTAATCACTTCGATCAAGTGCCCATCTGCAAGGTGGATGACAAGCTCTGCCGGCGGGCCGGTGTAGTTGCAGCCCGGCTCCATGCGACGCGCCGCGTCTTGAACCTGTGAGCTCGTGGAGCGGAGCTCATGTAGGAGTAACAGCGAAAGCATCCTGGGTGGGAGCACACGAGCGGGAACGCTGCTGCAAAGTTGCGCGCGAGGATCTCCAGATTCTTGGGCTCCCACATCTGCCACATCTGAAGTTCGTCGAGAAATCGGAAAAAAGATCAGCAGTTAGATTGGAAAATAGCAGGAATGTGTAGGATAAGTTCAAATGCTTGTAAAATGATTTCTTACCATGAAGGTAGTGACCGGAGAATTGGCAGATGTTGTCGGCTTATGGCTACGACAGGATGGAAGTGAAGTGGGGAAAGTGGCTTCGAGGGGAAGGAAGAGAAGTACAGGGAGGAAGAGAAGTAATGGGGACGTGACACTGGGATATGGCCCACTGAACTCGTGAGTCGTAACACTCGCAACATGCCAGTTTGTCCAGAGCAAGCGTGGCCAATCATGCTGCAGAACAGCCTACTCGAGGATCGCTCTCGCGAAGACCATCCAATCGTCCAAGCGCCCTAATCGAACGGTATGTAACAATCGTCAAGCAGAACAACTGTGTTATGGCGTGCCTTCTAGAAGACTCGGTCTAACGGTGGATCCATTGGGGGGTAGTGCTAGTTTTAGTATAAGAACAAGCATGAAATGACCTAAATGGATCCATGTGTGGTTTGTGGAAATAACACACATGCAATGACTCTAGTGGTTGATCCATGTGTGGTTTGTGGAAATAACACACATGCAGTGACTGTAATGGATCCATAAGTGGTTTATGGAAAAGAACACACATGCAATGACCACTGGTTGATCCATATGTGGTTTGTGGAAAGAACACACATGCAATGACCAGTAGTGGTTGATCCATGTGTGGTTTGTGGAAAGAACACACATGCAATGACAGTGGTGGATCCATGTGTGGTTTGTGAAAAGAACACACATGCAATGACTCTAGCGTTGGTTTTAGTATAAGAACACACATGCAATGACTCTAGTGGTTGATCCATGTGTGGTTTGTGGAAATAACACACATGCAATGACTCTAGTGGTTGATCCATGTGTGGTTTGTGGAAATAACACACATGCAATGACTCTAGTGGTTGATCCACGTGTGGTTTGTGGAAATAACACACATGCAATGACTGTAATGGATCCATAAGTGGTTTATGGAAAAGAACACACATGCAATGACCACTGGTTGATCCATATGTGGTTTGTGGAAATAACACACATGCAATGACTCTACTGGTTGATCCATGTGTGGTTTGTGGAAAGAACACACATGCAATGACTCTAGTGCTAGTTTTAGTATAAGAACACACATGCAATGACTCTAGTGGGTCCACATGTGGTTTGGTGAAAGAACACACATGCAATGACCACTGGTTGATCCATAAGTTGTTTGTGGAAAAGAACACACATGCAATGAGTCTAGTGGATCCATGTGTGGTTTGTGGAAAAGAACACACATGCAATGACTCTAGTGCTGGTTTGTGGTTTTAGTATAAGAACAAACATGCAATTACTCAAATAGATCCATATGTGGTTTGTGGAAAGAACACACATGCAATGACTCTGGTTGATCCATATGTGGTTTGTGGAAGTAACACACATGCAATGTCCACTAGTGGATCCATGTGTGGTTTGTGGAAAAGAACACACATGTAATGACCACTGATTGATCCATGTGTGGTTTGTGGAAAGAACACACATGCAATGACAGTGGTGGATCCATGTGTGGTTTGTGAAAAGAAACACATGCAATGACTCTAGTGTTGGTTTTAGTATAAGAACACACATGCAATGACTCTAGTGGTTGATCCATGTGTGGTTTGTGGAAATAACACACATGCAATGACTCTAGTGGTTGATCCATGTGTGGTTTGTGGAAATAACACACATGCAATGACTCTAGTGGTTGATCCATGTGCGGTTTGTGGAAATAACACACATGCAATTACTGTAATGGATCCATAAGGGGTTTATGGAAAAGAACACACATGCAATGACCACTGGTTGATCCATATGTGGTTTGTGGAAAGAACACACATGCAATGACCACTTGTTGATCCATGTGTGGTTTGTGGAAAGAACACACATCGAATGACAGTGGTGGATCCATGTGTGGTTTGTGGATAGAACACACATGCAATGACTCTAGTGCTAGTTTTAGTATAAGAACACACATGCAATGACTCTAGTGGGTCCACATGTGGTTTGTGAAAAGAACACACATGCAATGACCACTGGTTGATCCATAAGTTGTTTGTGGAAAAGAACACACATGCAATGAGTCTAGTGGATTCATGTGTGGTTTGTGGAAAGGAACACACATGCAATGACTCTAGTGCTGGTTTGTGGTTTTAGTATAAGAACAAACATGTAATTACTCAAATGGATCCATATGTGGTTTGTTGAAAGAACACACATGCAATGACTCTGGTTGATCCATATGTGGTTTGTGGAAAGAACACACATGCAATGACCAATGTGGATCCATGTGTGGTTTGTGGAAAAGAACACACATGCAATGACCACTGGTTGATCCAAGTGTGGTTTGTGGAAAGAACACACATGCAATGACAGTGGTGGATCCATGTGTGGTTTGTGAAAAGAACACACATGCAATGACTCTTGTGGATCCAAATGTGGTTTGTGGAAAGAACACACATGCAATAAACTCTAGTGGATACATATGTGGTTTGTGGAAAGAACACACATGCAATGAACTCTACTGGATCTATCTTGGCATAATTTGATGTATGCCACGATGCATTTCATTGTAAAAGGCACCCACTTTCCATTTTTATACTACTCAGCTTTGCCCCCCCTCTCTCTCTCTTTCATAGAAGCCCAAACCTATGCCCACTCTGTCTGCTACGCCCTGATTGGTTGTCACAGTTGTCACGCGGATCGTGCGCACCAACCGTTGATCCTGTGTGATCCAACGAGGCTCGTTGCACACGTCGTGCCCTTCACAGGACAGCACGAGACAGCACGGACGTCTCCCTCAACGAGACTTCTACAAGAAGGAACACGATGCCGTCCATGGAAAAAGTGGTCGAGTGGTCATGTCATGTTTAATCTAGTCTACAAAGGCTACAAGTCTACTACACGGCAGCTGGTCATCCACGGACCACCGGCTATACCATTTTTACTATGCAGCGCGCCTGCACTCTCACTTCCGTCAGGCCCCCACCACACGAACCTTCCACGCGGCAGCCGCAGCCGGAAGAGCTGTCAACCGGGGCCCTCGAGGAGGCCTAAATGTCCCCACATTAAAAACCCAGTCTATCAGGTCCTCCATTCGCACTCATCCACTACTCTCTCTTCCCTATCCAGCAAAACACCACAATCTTGAACGTACTTGCACAAACCTTTTCCATGAAACCAGTGCGTGGGGGTGAGTGTCCGGGCATCGCCGCCAGGGTGGTGCTTCACGCGGCAGATCTGGAGGAGCATCACGCAGCACATGCCGAGGAGGACGTACAGTTCAACCCCTTGGGGGACCATGTGCATGCCGGTGCTGACGACTTCGGAGGCGCCGATGAGGGCGTGGAGTTCGACGAACACGCTCCGCTCGTGTACCCGGAGGTACATCTATTTCTACATGTTTCATATTTTCTTCTCGAGCTTAATCTATCCAGGCATCATAAAAAAATCTAGTCCTAATGATTAGATGCAACGTACGAACCGATACATGGAGAGATCTAGTCTGTTCTGAATGAATCCACATTATTTATTTATTAATAAGTTACCAAGAACACAAACCACATTAATTTAGGAGCGAGCTGGGGAGACGGCCGTAATGAACTGCTGAACCTGTATAGACATGTTATTGCAGCGAAAGTAACTTGGAATGGTGGAAGGAATATATATTTATTATTTTGCTCATTTTGGTTTGTATTCCATACATTACAGGTGTATTCAAGTGAGATGGACTCTGACAAGGAGACCAGGGACAACAAGAGCCGCCATGTCATGAAGAAGCTCAAGAGCGGGATAATCCCTTTCCGCACTCGACTTGGGGAGCTCAGGTGTCCTTTCTGTAAGAAAGGAGTCAACCCGAGGATTGCCAGCTTGATTCCGCATGCGGTTGGCATCGGTAAAAGCCCGGCTAGTAAACACAAGTCGGCGACCAAAGCTAAGCACGCTACTTATGGCAAGTTCCTGAGGGAGTATGTCAAGACCGGCCTAGTGTCCCCTTACTTAGGAATCAGCAACTCCTAGCCGACCAACCCGTCCTTTGTGTTGGCCACTAATAATATTTAGTTCTCTTACCGTATCTAGACCCTTAAACTATGTGGATTTCTATTTTCGTACCCTTCAAAATATATTCAAGTTCATCTGTTTATGTTGTTAAAGTTCCGGTGGCATACTCGTTATTTTGCATGGATAGAGGGGTGCCCCCAACAGATATAAGGGTTATCCTGTCCGCTAGATCACAGAGGATCAACGGTTGGTGGGAAAAACTGAGTACAACTGAATCGCCATGGTTAGACAGGAGGGAAAAAACGTGACTCACGGTACGTGTGTGCGGTGTACGGGGCGGTAGCGGACACGTGTGGCCATGCACGGTGCATTAGCCTACGCGGTGCAAGGTAGTGCAACGAAACGCTACTTCCCTTATCCTTTAATAGAGGCCTCCCCACTCCCAATCATCACGCACTCGCTCACTCAACCGTCTCCACTGTCCCATCACCTTCTGCGAATGCCCAACAAAACCCCAACCACGCCGGTGATGGAGAAGATCGGCGCGGTGGCCATCGGCACCTCCAAGGCAGACGGCGAGGAGCCCCCCGTCCCTATCTCCGCATCTGTCGTAGCCTCCGGCGAGGAGGCCCCCGCCGGTCTCGGACAGATCCCGCTCGGCTGGGACCCCTACGAGGAGGTTGTCTACATAAGGCCGGAGAACCCCTATGACACCAGCATCGCCGACCTGTGGTCTGAGGTAACCAGGGTTTTCTCCCCTTCCCTTGTTCTTCCCCCGTTCCCATCGTTGGATGCTAGATCGTATCTTATTAGGGCTCGGCTATTCGTATTTTTTATAGTAGCTAATCCTATTGTGTTAGATCTCGATTTTCGATGAATCCCCCTGTTCGTAGTTGGGATCAGTATTCGATTTGGCTTGAGATTTGGGGAATAATCGGGAGATCTCATTCGGTTAATTTATGCAAAAATCAATCCCGATAATCAAAGTATCTCAATCATGTCCTTATTTCACTCTACTGTTTTTTTCCAACAGGAGGATAGCAGCGACCTCCGCAGCGACGACGAGTCGCAGGACACCAAGACTCGTCATGTGCTGAGGAGGCTAAAGTCTGGTCAGTACAACAACTTCTTCACCGGCGACGTGTACAGGTGCCCCTTCTGCCCCACCAAGAGGCTCCACGGCACGGACTTCAACTCCCTCGTGAAGCATGCCGAGGACGTGAGGACCTGCGGCGAGTCCGTGAACGTCCACGGCTTCAGGGCCAAGCACCAGGCGCTCGGTCTTCACCTCCGCAACCTCCAGAAGGTGGCTACCGAAGAGGGTCGCATGCCCCGATCAGACCCAAGGTGCCCAAGGTCAAGGGACTGGGCAGCAAGAAGTGGAGGAGGCTCCAGACGGAGGAGGCGGATGCCCTCCTGGCAGAGGCCACGAGGGGCCACTGATCAACTACTGCTGCTGCTGTAAAGCAGCTTCTTTTGTCTTATCTGTGTTGAAGCAGTCCGCTGCTGCTGCTGCTGAGCAGCCTAATTGTCGAACCTCGTTAAGTACCATACTATATAACCTATATTAGGTGCTTTATCTACATCTGCTCTGTTTACTGGATTTATTTATGGTGCTGGTTTGTTTTGCTGCTCTAGATTTGCTACCAGATTTGGGAAAAACGATCGCAAAAGAAACAATGAATAAAGAGAGAAGCTGCTCTAGATTCCCTACCTTTTTGGGCAAAAAAACACAACTGTTAGAGAGATAGGGGAAAAGGTGCTCTTAAAAAGGCCAAATAACAAAAAAAACTTCCACTTTAGGTGTCATGGCGCACGTAACGCCAAGCCTTTGACCAGACGGCACCCTCCTCCGAGCACATGTGAGGGCTTCGGAATATCGGGAGGGAAAAAGTGAGGACAAACGGGACACAATGTTGCTATAGCTAAATCTTACAAAAAGCTGAATTTGGCTTTACCATGCAATTTGGCTAGAGCTCCACAATGTAGCTATTCTAAATCCCTAAATTATGTGGTGCGTTGAAACCTAATGCTTTTCCACCGACACATGTGTTGCAAACTTTCTTGATCGTGCATGCTTACACAAGTGGCCTACAGAGAAACTTATAGAAGCATGGGCAAACAAGCTTCTTTTTGGCAAATTCGGGACAAGCTTTGCGCAATCGGCAGGCCTGATCGGCTGGGCGGCTGCCCCGGGGTGCAGGGATGCTAGGTTCATGTCTATGCTTACACTTCTTAAACTTGTTAGGGATTAATAATAACTGTACACTTCCTTCTATCCTGTCACGTTACGTCGTCTCAGCACCGTGCACCCGCTGCGGATCGGCAACGGGACGGTGGTCTACGTGACCGGTCTCTGCCACGCCAAAGCCACGTCGCACACCCGTGCTATCGCCTACCGGGACGGACGCTGACACTACTAGAAAACATCTAATCCGTGGCGCACCTATTTTCCCCTTCCGTGGTGCACTAGGGGTGCGCCACGACTTCTACGCTATGGCTAAAAAGTGCCCGTAGCGCACTGCCAGGTGCGCTACAGGTATCTCGACATAGTAGTGGCGCACAACACAGTGCGCTACCACTGTTTTTCCTGTGGCGCATGACAAGTGCGTTGCTAGTATGTAGTTAGTAGTAGCGCACTGGCTGGTGCGCCACTACGGTTATTCCTGTGGCGCATGACGTAGTGCGCTACTAGTAACGGACCAGGTGCGCCACCAACGTGGTGCACCACTAACAACGTATATGTGCGCCACGGATTAGCTTTTCAAAAAACAAAAAAAAATACTCAATACAGATGATATTCAATACAGATTATATACAATACAACTGATATACACAGATATACAGTACAGAAATAAATACACAGATATACAATACACAAAAAAATACACAGAGAAGATAGAAACAAATACATATAGATAAGTCACATACATAAATACACAGTATAAGTTATATTATTTCGATCAAGTTACAAAGTAGCTAGTGATGACATGAATACATGTCTCAACCAAGTTAGAGCTCGCGGAAGCTCGCCTAGACATCTAAAGTAGGAACATGCATGACAGACAACCAAGGACAATAACCATCACCACGACGGAGGTATAGGTCTTCATCCGGTTCCTCGTCCTAACTCCCGCTAGATAGCGCGCGTATCTAGCTTCCGCCTCCGCCATAGTATTGTACCCTTTGTAGCTATTGCCGCTGAAACGGTGCACCTGTCTCCGGCAGTCTTCCCAATCATCATAGACTCCAGGAACCCGTCCCTTGTACACGACGTACCACGTCATCTAAAAGTTGGCAATAATAATTAAATGATGGTGAAAAAACAAGTAAAAGTCGCATATAAAGATATACTTATCAAATAAGGTAACAAAGTAAGCAAAAAATACCAAGTAGTAGCATGTACATGTCGACACACACAAGTACACGTGGGGATAAAGAACTACAACTAGACCAACACATCAAGACTTCTGGCTCGGCTCAGGGAACGGGAGGACGCCTTGTTTCGTCATGAACGCCCTATAGTCACCCTGCATCTTTAGGCGATCTACTACGTCACGGTTATTCGGGGGATTGCCTCCGTAGAAGACCCCCCTAAAGTCATGACATCACGGCTGATGATTGCCCCAAACTGTTGCTGGATGCGATACATCTCTTGTCTAATATCTGAATCATTGATCCTGGCCTTGACTTCGGCCCACCGTTTGAGATGATCTGACAGCGTAGAATTCCGTTGCTCTAGTAGGAACGCCCTCATGTGATGGAGTGCATAGTAGGCTTCCTTCTGACTGCCTGCCGGCTGCTTCACGCAGGGGAATTCCGTCACATGGGTGAAGACGTGCCTGCCAAACTTGAGCTTCTTACACACGAAGGTGGCGCCTTCCGCTGAGGCATAGCCGGTGAGAGCATCATCCAGAACTTCCTTGATCTTGTCGTAGTTTTCCTTCTTCTCTTGACTCCCCGAGTCAAAATACGTGGCTTGCGAATGTTTCGGCGACAAGCAGATGAGTGTGCAGTGTTGATCTCTGTGCAAAACAATTCAAACGGAATGTGTTGGAAAAAGAATGATGAAAATCTAATAAAGCATGTTATGGTGGCGAGTGAATAATGACTTACTCGGGAAAGAAAGGCACGAGAATGTATTCTTTTGTCTTGTTCGCCACCAAGATGCCTTGGAGGTACGAGGCCACGAATCACCGTTCAATGGCGCTTCCCAAGCATCCATCACGCATGTAGTAGGGGTCCACTATAGCGATGCCCGGGGTGTTCTCTCTAATGATCTGAATGGCCAGGCTGAGAGAAAACAGGCGTACCATGGTATAGTGCAGCAGATACAGGTGGAACATATTGAAGATGTCGTCAAACCGCAGGAAGAACAGATCCGCGGGGACATTATCAACGAAGCTCAAGCCTCGTGGCACCTTAACCACGAATACCGAGTGCGAGGGATCTTTCTCCGCAAGAAGGCATCTCTCTATCGTCAGCACACCGTCATGCACACTCCTCATTTCTGAAGTGGCGAGCCTGAGCAATTTCTTAGTTAGCATGGGCTCACCCGCCACATGCATCCTCCACATAATACCCTTTGGTCTTGGTGGCCCGTCCTGAAACCTAATCGGATTCGCAGTTGACGCCACAGGCTGGCTCGAGCTGCGAGATTTTCTTTTCCTGGTCTTCTTGCCTTTTGGGAAGTGGGTAGGCACCGCAATCTGAGCATCGATCGCCCTACGTAGTGTGTCAGGGCTTAGAACAAAGGTCCGGTTGGATGTATCTGCTGGCTCGGTGAAGGTGCAAGCTGGAGGCGTCTCCTGAGAACCAAAGAGACGTTTGTTGCAAGTGGCTTTCTCTGCGGGGCCACCAGCTGGGTCTTTGTTTAGGTCGCCGGGGAAAAGATTAGTGTTGATGAAATCATCAAAGTAATCTTCGTCATCCTCGTTCGGATCCTACGCCCTGGTCATGTCAATATGACCAGCCGAACAATCGGGTGGAGGTGACGGTGTGGGGGTCTTGCCATGGCTTGGCGCTGGCACGACAGACAGTGTTGTTTTCTGTGGGGTGATGGCTCCGGCCGTCCCCAAATGAATCATGCTCTTTGGCCATAGCAGGAATAAGCCGAAGCAACTTCTGAGGACAGCCGACTCTTCTTCATCCGCTCCTAGGGGTTGAATGGGAGGTTCTAGGTCATCGCAGCCCCTTAGCACCCAGATAATTTTAACCCTATGCACGCTATCTAGCATCGGCTTTGAGTGAAACGTGCGGTGCAAGGGTTGAATGATGGTACCCTTGGCAACATCCCTCAACTCGTTGTTCACGAAGCTTAAGAGAGTGCATGGAACATCCGTCTGCGAACAACATGTATAGCATTAAAAAGATGCCATAAGAGTAATAAATGGCAAGGCGGTAAAGTATTTGGTTTACCGTGATGGCGTCGAGCTCGGCTAATGTCGAGGCACCGCATCTGACAGCAGGCGTGCAAGAGACGGAGGGGCTGCTTGATGGCACGGTGCCGGCCACCGATGTATTCTCCCTATCGGTTGCATTAAGCTCCGGCGCCGCGGTGATGGCAGGGGGAGTCACGAATGCTTCCGGCGCCGCCGTGCTAGCGGGCGGAGTCACCAATGCTTCCGGTTCCGCCGTGCTAGCGGGTGGAGTCACGAACACATAATTCACCGGGATTTTCGGTGCTGCATTGTTTGAGTGGCTACTGACCATGCTTAGAATCGGGTACGACCCTTGTCGACCACCCGCACTCCAGTTCGCTGTTGACTCCACCAAGGTAGGCAGGATGGAGGTGAGGGTGATTGCCAGGTTGTCTTGGACGATCTGTGGGATCCGCGCCACTTGTTCCTTAAGTTCCTGAACCTCGCGGTTTTCCTCGTCGCTCCTTCCCTCCATACGCGTCCTTGGGGGTGGACCAAAATGATCCACCCAATTCTTAGCCCCGAAGCCGGCCAGACGGCCAGCCGACGATGGCTTCTTTGTAACCGACATGATTTTCTTAGCCCGGTTCATCGCCCTGTTAAAAGGGTTATCCCACCGGGTGGCCGCCGTCGACCCGTGGGATGAGGAACCATGGGATCCTTGACTAGCAATTTCCTCGTCCTGCAGAAGAAGTAACATGAACCATTTAGAAATTCGACTTGATCAATTATAATGTAATCGACTTGATCCGCGGTAATTAAATTACTTACCGCAAGAACCTCGAAGTCCTTCACCTTAGTTTCCGCGGTGAGTTCTTTGGTTTTGGGGTCCACATGGTAACGAGCCCTGATGAAGTTTCGAAGCTGCTTGTTTTCGAATTTCGAAAAGGGGTTAGGTATCCCCTTAGCTCTATACTCATCGTCCTCCTTATCCCATTTGGGCTCCGCTGCTCTGTAACTACCAGATCCAAGATGGTGGTGACCTATATTCATCTCCTGCAATTCCTTTACCCACTTACTCGAGGCCTTGGCTGCTTCGGAGGTGCACTTGGCCTTGAACTCCTGGAATTGATCTTCGGTGAACTGCGGGTCAATCTTCTGGATGTCCTCGAGACTTTTCTCTTCTTTAAATATCTTCTTCTTTATCCGGGTTCTCCAGCTGGCCAGGGCGGTGCTCATCCTCGTGAGGGCGGATATATTTACTTCATTCCCATGATAATCTGTGTTCCGATACTGAAGGGGGAACTTGTATCTGCGTGCGACTTCTCGAAGAGGAGTAAAGTAAATGGCCATCATCTTTATGCCAGAGATTCTCAGTGTTGATCGAGATGGTGGTCCGGGTGATAGCCGCCACTTGCCCACCGTGCCCTTTGACCACATGGTCGGGCGCCAAAGGAACCCCTTTTGGGCTCACTTCGGTAATTTCCTCTCTGACGGTGCCGACCATGTTCGGGCGCCTTTCCTTCTTCTTCTTAGGCGGATTACTACCACTTGTTGTGCCCTCGCCGCCATCAGTGGTTTCATCATCCACCATTCCTTCGGCTGCTTCTTCTTCCTTCGCGTCTTCCATCTCATCGGCGTCGCTCTTGGAAGGGTTGTATTCTTCATCACCCTCTATCATTCTTTCTAGCCGCTCGACCTCCTCCCAGAATGACATGGGTCTGTTTTGAGGTCTCACTTCTCCTTCAGCATTGATACGCTGAGAAGATCCAGCCTCGTCGTTGTCACACATGTTTGCACTAATAAAAGGCAAATAATGGTTAGTAAAGTGCGCGGAAAAATCTGGCATGACCATTGCTCATTTTTGTTAAACTAGGAGTGCCCGATTTTTGCTGAAACGGAAGTTAATCAACATTTCGGCGAAAATCGGGACGTATTTCATACAAGCACCTACATACGGATACAACTAGGCAGGGTATTTTCCTGTATATAATCCTAATAGTAGACCTGGAGCCTTGCTGATTTAATTAACCATGTGGCACAATCAATAAACTACAGTACAACAAGTCCCTTTTTACATGAATAGGAATATAAGCCTATTTGAGGCTGGCAAATAGAAACCTCTAAGAGCAAGAAATTAAGTTCTAAGATTTGCTGAATTAAGTTCTAAGAAAGTAAGTACCGCAAATGCATCTCAGGTAAACTTGAAGGAATACTGTTCTATTAGCAACATCACAAGCACATAGCATCAGCTTTACACATTCAGTAACTATAGCATCGACCACCATAGCATCAGCTTTACACATTGAACAGGTCCAAGAATTAATCAAGGCACGCTACAAAATACAGTAGAAATTATTGCACTGTCTGAATGACTAAATGAATATTGCACTGTCTGAATGACTGAACCCTGAACCCTGAACCATAGCATCAGCACACTACAACACAGATCAACCACCATCGACCACCATAGCATCAGCACACTACAACACAGATCAACCACCATCGACCACCATAGCATCAGCACACTACAACACATCGACCACCATAGCATCAGCACACTACAACACAGATCAACTATTGCACCTGTCGAATGATGAACCCTAAACACTATCCTGAATCAAGCTAGGGTTCATGTGCTCAAGCTATTCACTAGGTAAAACACATCCAATATCAGATTTGTGTTCTAGGTCATGTGCTCGGAGGAGAAACCCTAATTAGGGATGAAATTTTCGGAATCTATCCTTTGAATCAAGCTAGGGTTCATGTGCTCGGAGGAGAAACCCTAGAGAGGGAGAGAGAGGAGAGAGAGGGGAGGGGCTCACCTCAAAGGCAGCGATGAAGAGCGTGCGGACGATGACGAAGAGCGCGGACGGAGCTCCTCCACGGACGCGCGGCGGCCTCCTCTCCTCCTCCTCGGACGCGGCGGCCTCCTCTCCTCCTCCACGGACACGGCGTCCTCCTCTCCTCCTCCTCGGACGTGGTGGCCTCCTCTCCTCCTCCACGGACGTGGCGGCCTCCTCTCCTCCTCCTCGGCAGGCAGCGGGCGAGTGGCGGAGGCGGCAGATCGAGTGGCGGAGGATAGATGGGAGATGGGAGATGGGAGATGACCGTGCGCAGCACAACAGACTTTTCACGACACTTAGTCATAGCGCACCCTTACCTAGTGCGCTACAGGTAACCGTAGCGCACTAGGTAAGGGTGCGCTACGGCTAAGTGTCATGTCAAGTCAAACAAATAGCTGCTGCCCCGTTAGTTGACACTAGCACTTGCATATCCCACTGGTTCTGCCCTTAGCTATGTATGCTCACTAAACCTGGAGCACCTAGGTTCGAACCCTGGTGCCCCCATTTTTTGTTTTTATTTTAAAACTACTTTAAAATGTTAAAAAATATCCCAAAAATTATGTAAACTATATAAAATATATGTTATATGTTTTATATGACAAAAATGGTACATATATATCATCAAAAGTGGTACAAAAGTGATTCAAAGTAGAAAGAAATTAAATAATAATGTGTCCATTAATAATATGCCATCCATATACATCAATACAATCTTTTTTGAGCTAGCGTTTTACAATCTTTTTTCCCTTCTTTGTCACGGTTGAATAATTTAGCCCTGGCACTTTTATGTTTCTTCACTTGAACAGGCTACCTTTTTTGGGTCAGGTTATCCTTTTTCTTCTTGTGATGTATGTTTTTTCATCATAGTCGTCGTCATCTTCAATCCTTGGATCACCGTACTGGTTGAAGTCTTGCTCGTTGGCGACTCCATCCATTCCGATGATGTTTCTTTTTCCTCTCCTCACGACAACACGGCTAGGCTTTGTCGGGTCAGTAATAAAAAAACATTGGTCCACTTTGCTAGCCAGTACCCACGGTTCATTTTTCGCGGCGACATGCATCGAGCGGCCTTTGGATTTGGCTGCTTCGGGTATTAACATGGTTGTGAAATACCGGTCTTCTCTTTCGACGCTCTTGGCCCATCTGACACGGAACATCGGCACCTTTTCTCCACAGTAGTCGAGCTCCCAGATCTCCTCGATCCTTCCGTAAAATCTTTCCTTCATGTTGTCATCGATGTAGAATTCTGATGTTACGCCTGAGTTCTGATAGTCACACTTGTTGTCCTTTTCCTCCGTGTAGAATGTGTAGCCGTTGATATCATACGCCTGATAGGTCACCAGGTTATGCATGGGTCCCTGCAACAAGGTGAATATGATGTTTTCCTCTGCAGAATGCGATTGCGGGGGATTATCTAGGAGCGTCTGCCTAAACCAACGCGTGAAATCTGAGTTGTGCTCTTTGATTATTTCTCCCTGCGTCCTCTGTATGCCCCGGTCACTATACTTCTTCTCGATTGACCTTTTGTGCTTTTGTACCCAAGGATCGACTAGTTCTAAATGTTGTAGCGCGACTAGGTTTGCTCTATCAAAGTCTACGCGCCGATAATCGTAGTCTGCATGCAGTACGCGACGACCCTCTCGGTGACCCGATCCATCGAGCTTGCCAAGGTGCCTATTGACGGGAAGACCGACAGGGTTCTTGATGCCTAGATAATTCGTGCAGAAAGAGATGCACTCTTCGGCCAGAAAGCCCTTGGCTATGCTTCCATCTGGACGGGACCTGTTGCAAATGTATCCTTTGATGTGTCCGTTCATCCTTTCGAACGGCATCATGCTGCAGAGGAACATCGGCCCGAGTTGGATGATATCCTCCACGATATGGACCAGCAGATGCACCATAATGTCGAAGAATGCGGGCGGGAAGTAGATCTCGAGCTCGCATAGTATCACCACGATCTCCTCTTGTAGCCTCCCGAGCTGTTTCACGCCAATTGACTTTCGAGAGACGACGTCGAAAAACTTGTAGAGCCCAAACAATGTTTCTCGGACATGCTCGTCCATATACCTCATAGTGCAACCGGAAGTATCTGCGTCATTAGCACGGCACAGTCGTGAGACTTCATCCCACTAAACCTCTGCTTAGCCTCATCTAGGTACCTGCTTATCTTGCCAGCATAGCCGTAAGGAAATTTGACTCCTAGAAGGCACTTGAAAAACTGTTTGATCTCATCCTGGCTTAGTGTGAAGCACGAAGGGGGGCAGTAATATTCGTTCTTCTTGACCTTTTTACCCTTTCGACGACCTTGTGTCGCCTCCGACTGATGATCATCGTCATCTTCCTGATCATCAGGACTAGGGCGTCCTCCATGAAGATCCTTCCGGATGCCCATGAATATCAAGTCGTTCCTTGCTTTAGGACCATCTTTCGTCCTATCTGGCATGTTGATTAGGGTGGCGACTAGACTCTCGCACACGTTCTTCGTGATATGCATGATGTCAAGGCTATGAGGCGTGCGGAGAAACTTCCAGTATGGCAACTCCCAGAAAACAGACCTTGTTTTCCATACCTTCATCAACGGCTTGTCTTGCTGCCTCTTTCGCTTCTTTCCCGGTTTAGGACACTCTTTCCAGTTTTTCAGCAATTCATCCACTTCTTCACTGCTCCTCCGCTCTGGGATTCCTCGGGTCTCGTATTTTCCATTGAACAGATCTCCACGTTTTCTCCATGCATCATTCTTTCCAAGCCATCTTCGGTGCCCCATGAACACGGTTTTCAAAGACCCTGGATCTTTCTCTAGTTGGAGATAGGTCGTGTTATCCATGCACCTAACGCATGCGTAGAATCCTTGGATAACCTGCCCCGAGAAATATCCGCAACCTGGATAGTCTTGCACCGTAGTGACCAACGCGGCTCTCATAGTGAAATAATCTTGTGCGACAGCGTCATACGTATTGGCTCCGGATTCCCATAACATGGCTAGCTCCTCTTTCAACAGCCCGAGATATAGATTGATGTCGGTACCAGGTTGTTTTGGCCCTTGAATTAGCATGCTTATTTGTATGTACTTCTTTTTCATGCACAACCAGGGAGGGAGGTTGTACATCCATACAAACACGGCCCAAGTGTTGTGCGTGCTGCTCTGGCTACCGAACGGATTGAGTCCATCGGTGCTTGCACCTAGCCTGATGTTTCTCGAATCTCCACCGAATTCTAGGAATTCGAGGTCTAATGCTTTCCACTGGCTACCATCTGAAGGGTGCATCAGCAGATCGTCCTTTTCAGGGTCATCGTCATCTGCTGGCTTCTTTCTTTCCGCATGCCAGCGCATGAGATTTTCTTCCTTAGGGTCTGCGAAATAGCGTTGCAGACGAGGAGTGATAGGAAAGTACCATACCACTTTTCGAGGAGCTTTCTTCCCTTTCTTGTATCGACTAACGCCGCACACCGGGCATGTGGTTTTCTCCGTGTCCTCGCCCCGATAAATGATGCAATCGTTGATGCAGACGTGGTATCTAATGTGCGGTAGATCAAGAGGACACATGATTTTCTTGGCGTCCTCGATACTAGTTGGACACGTGTTCCCCTCCGGGAGACGATCGTGCCAAAATTCCATCATATCATCGAAGCTTGCGTCGGTCCATTTGTTTTTTGCCTTCATCTCCATAGCCTTGAGCGTTACATTCAACCGGGTATCATCGGGCTTGCATCCTTCATACAATGGAGTAACCGCGTCTTTCTCAAGTTGCACAAGCTTGGCTTTCTCTCTAGCGGCAGCCCTGGCGTTACTCGTTTGCTTGAGAAGTAGTTCTTGAACATAAGGGTCTCGCACCTAGCCTGACGTTGTTCCATCGTCTGCTTCGGCATCTAGATCATCATCATCTTGGTCTGCTTCCGCACCTTCACCATTTCCAGGAGACTCTTCTTCATCTCGCCCGTCCTTGCCGTGATCATGATCATGTTGCCCGCCTTCCTCATTTTCCGCCGCCCCGTTTACGGCCTCATCGTCTTCGTCATCACTTATCCACCGAGTGTAGCCATCCATGAAACCATGGCGGAGCAGGTGCGCCTGCAGATTTCCGGAATCTGGGTCAATCAACCAATTGAGTTTGCATCTTCTGCACGGACATCTTATCTCCGTCATGTTATTTCATATCATGTCGTTCGTCGCGCATTTCAAAAATCTAGCCACAATGCCTTCGCTCATTATGCGGACCATGGTTGCCTGCATGGTGTACAAGGTAGAATTAGAAGTTTATTACAACCACAGAACCAATGCATGCATGCAATGGTCGATGGAAAATTTTGGCATGACCTATCCTAAAATTAGGACCTTTGTGAAATGCCAAAGTCTTGCCAAAATGGAAATGAATCAACATTTTGGCAAAACAATGCCAATATATGAGAGAGCATGCAATGCATGCTCTCCAAACACATGAGAGCATCGATCCTCTCCATAGATATGTGACCATATATCATCCATACACATAAACACATCCTCTTACATAGACAACTTACCAAGATGAGAGACCGATAAGATCTCGAAGGAGAGGTAACAGACCGAGAGATGGTGGCTGGAAGGAGAGCTTTCCTCTATTATGTATGTAGCATCCAAGGTAAGTTTTACATGCTACAAAGGGTGAAAGAGTGGAGAAATTGAGGTGGAAGGAGGAGGGAGGCGAGATCCAAGGAGGAAGAAGGAGGGGAAAGTGAAGTGTGAGATGGTGAGATCTAGTCAAATGTGCAAAGGTGTATCTGCCAAAAAAGAAGTAGCAGAACGCACATCCGTGGCACACATGGGGGGGTGCGCCACAGGAGTAAAGAACATCAGTGGCGCACATACCGGCAGTGCGCCACAGACGTGTTTTCCTAGTTAACAGTACGGGTGGCCCGATCTTGCCTGTAGCGCACGAAGGCCATGTGCGCCATGACTACCGGCCACACCTGTAGCGCACTTCACCGGGGTGCGCTACGGCTATGTGGTCTACGGCCGATAGGGGCCTGGCCCACACACGACCATGGCGCACCAACTGCATGTGCACCACTATTATGGTAGATAGACGTAGGACACCTGTGGCCAGTGCGCCACGCCTATTTTAGCCATGGGGCACCACTAGCACGTGCGTCACGGATGTGCAGATTACCTATAGCCGTTTTCCTGGTAGTGCGAATTTAATCGCTAGGATTGGAAACCATCGGTGCTCGCCCGGTCAAACTTGCTTCCGCATGGGTATGACCAGAATATTGGTAAACGGAATTTAAGCATCATATACATCTCCTCGGCACATCATGCAAAAATCCCCAACTCATTCCTTCCTGGCGTCGCCACCGCAAGAACCATCGACCTTTGCGCGAACCGCCTCCGCCTGGCCATACCACCGCAACAGATCACTCCACCTCCACGCCCAGTCCCAGCCACCGCTACCGACCCTAGGCCACCGCCGCCGCATTAGCTGCTGCCATGGACGCAGAGTACGGCATGTTCGGCGAAGGGAGCGACTACACCGATGAGTACACCATCACCGCCCATGGCACCACCAAGCTGACGGTCGTCCACACAAATGCGTTAGCGGAGGTGGCCAAGGTCATCGCAATGTATGAGCGGTGGCTACAAGATCCGATGGACAGGTACAAGATCGTCGGCCTTGACCTCGAGTATACCAGAGATAGGAAGAGGACGACACTTTTGCAGCTGTCCATCCGCAACCATTGCCTACTATATCACGTATGTAGGGCCAAATCTGTCTGCCCGGAGCTTCGCGAGTTCCTACACATGAGGGAGATCTACTTCGCCAGCGTCGACATCAAGAACGACACTCCGAAGCTAGAACAGGATCTCCTCGTTCATGTCGTCAACCACGTCTATCTCCAACGTTTGTGGAGGTACCCGGATGGCGGTACAGGGAAAGCCGACATGGCTAGACTCGCTTCCAACATCATCGACCGTGAGTACGCCGGCATGAAAATCGAGTTCCTGAAGCACTGACGGCGATGGGAGTGGAGGCACTGGATTACGATGCGATCAAATACGCAGCGAGACGCGTATATACGCTCTGAGATGCTCAACAGGATCTGGCGGGTGGGTGAGTGTCTGTTTACCACTACTAGTTTAGCATTTCGTTCCTAGTTTTATCTACTTTGTATTTTATCTCGCATGTATTTTCTAAGCATTCTATGTGTAGAACCAAGCTCGTATGATCCTGTCTATTAGCTACTTAACTGTATGAATTACATTCCCCTTTTGTATGCTCAACATTTATTCTTACAAATTACATGCATGCCATTTGCATGCGGCGGAATCCGGATGACTTATGCATAAGGTGTGATCTGATCATAAGTCATAACCAAACCCAGATTATATAGAAGGATACAGTCATAAACCAGATTATAGTTTGACAAAGGTAATACACAGCAGTTCGTAATTGCTCACATAGTGTACTTATGAAATAACATGTTTTCATAAACACAACAATCATGCACTAATAGTCTACATCCCAGCCTGTTGGAGAAGGCAACCGATCCCAGGATGCCTTCGGTCGCTTGCCCCGGTTTGTAGATTCATCTATGATCCGGCATCTGGGACAAACAACCTTCCTTGGTGGTGGTTCAATGATGTGATGCCTGGAACGAGATTTTACAATCTAGCGGTACAGCTCGTGGCTAACATACCCGTCAATTGCAGCGTACTTCAGATTAGGTTCAGAAAGTGGCTTATCCTCCCAGTAATCATGCCCTAAACGCCTCCACGAACATCTCGGCAATCTTTCCTTCATGTCAGCGTACCACGGGTCTATGAGTTCGGAGGCAAGAGCGGCCATCCCGGTCTTGCCGCCCTTCATCCCTGGGATCCAGTAAATTTCCTGGATGTCCACTTTGTACTCCTTTGGGATTCTAATGTTGATAGTCGGGCTTTCAAGCAGTTTACTGTCATTCGTAATGTCAACACTAGTAAATGTTATGTGCTGGTTCACGAGAAAGTCATGAAACAGATCCCTAATGCTTTCGCCCCACCTGCATGAAAATGAATTCAGACAAATAATATAGCAATAACTTTTGCAAACTGACGGTTCAGAAACAAAAAGACAACAAAGTCTACCAGATCCCGCCAGCGCCCTTCTCGCAAAAAGGCTGGTATACGAGGACGTGCCCCTTCATGGAGAGTTGCACCATGGCGATCCTACGGCCATCACGGCTGTACTCGAGGTCGAGACCTACGAACCTGTTTTCTTTGAACTGCAGCCAACTCGTGAAATTATTCAGAGTGTTCCTCACCGTCCGAGGGTTGGTGGTGTAGACGACATCGATCTTCTTCCCGCCATGTACTTCGATGTCAAAGTGCGCAGTTTCTTGCCTGCCGTCGTTTTGGACGTCCGGAGCGTCCATGACTACAGGCAAGAGGGAAAGGATACGGAGGAAGAGGGTGAAGTGGTGGTGGAGGAAATGGATGAGGCCGTGGAGGAGAAAGCCAATGAGGCCATGGAGGAGGAAATGAGACGGAGAAGTGAAAGATTGGAACCGCCCTTACCAATATCTAGAATGGTGCACGACCGTTCGTAGTAGGGTGAAGGTGGCGAAAAACGGCAGTTTTACACGTCGATGCTAGCACTTCCTAAAATTTGTTCTGCGCCACTTGCATGCGGTGGAATCAATTCAAACGTAGGCACGTTTACGCGTGTCGACCTTCACTCACTGATAGGCGGGTCGCACATTTCCCTTTTACGATTTATTTTTTCACTTCCACTAGACGGTTCCGGTGCCCGCCCTCAATAATTACGCCCCCTTCTTTTCTTCCACGCAGACGAGAACCAGCGACGGCGGTGGTTCCTTGTAGATTCGCTCCCCACTCGAACAACTGCCCCCATCCCTGATTCCACCCCCTCTCGAATCCATCTGCCTCCTTATCACAACGCCGCCATTAATCTACCGGATTCCAGACTCCATTTGTCGCTATGCGTAGAGCTTGGAGTAGCAGCAGGCTAAAGCGAAAGGCATGCAACGATGACACGGATGACCAGGGCGATCGCTACCGCGAGGATTGGGGATGGCCGAACCTCAGCGCCGCGAACGTGCACAGGATCGCCTCGGAGTTGGACATCATCTCAGCCGACCGCCTCGCTCGCTGCATCCCTGGCTATCGTGTGACGATGCGGAACATGGACGAACAACTGTTTGGCACGTCAGGCCTTCTTTACCCCGATAATAGCAAATGGCTAGACGACCGCAATGGCCACGTAAGTTCCAGTATCTAGCTTATTCGTTCGGTCATATCGTTGATTCATATGTGCTGAACTCTCATCGGAATCCTATGTTCCTTTCGTCGAACGTGTTGTGTGCACGCGTGGTTTGAACAAATCAAACTATTTAAGACTATTCTGTACAGCGGAAGCTCTACTCGTACCTGATATTCTGGTATTTTTGTAGTGACACAGTCTTACTTTAGGTGATAGACGAGTTGTCAATTTCGATTTTGCTAGGTGATATTCTGTTTCCTAAAATAAAAACAAACAGATTAGACGATTTAAGGCTGTTATGCCCCGAGCTGTTTAATTATGATCATCGTCAGGAGTTTGTTCTGGGGGGCTCTGCTCCTACTCCATATATTGAGTATCTTCGTAGTGACACAGGCACAATTTAGGCGATATCTGAGGAGAAACTCATATTTAGGCAATATTTTGTGTACTTTAATCTAAAGGTCCAGTTGTCAAATTGTATTTGCAATGGAATCCATGCTAGGTGATTGTACCAACTGACAACAAACTCTGCAGAATATTCATGCAAATGATGTTGCTGGATAACTGGTCGGAATCAGTAGTGGTGAATATCAAGGAAGAAGAAGAGACGGAAATGGGAGATGACCAGAACTGGGTGGGTGGCAACGGCGAGTGGCTGGTCCTTTTATCCCAGGATGGGAGTACTTGGACTCTAAAAAATTGCTATAGATCGAAGAGACTTGCAGTGCCATCTTTGAAGGGTGTCGGCATTACTGCATTCAACAGCGGGTGGCTGCCGCACATTTCCGACTTCGCTTACAGGCTCAACATGGTAGAACTTGAGTTCGTGAAGGTACAGCTCCCACATAGACCGCGGGAGGGGCGTGGAAGAACTGGGAGTATGACCTCTTAGTGGTGTTCGACAAGGTAATCACATTCATTAGATGCCCAGAAGACAAGGAATGGATAGTCTTGCGCGACGACTTCCTGCGGCCAGAGAAGTATGTCGACGCCGCATTCACCTACGGCTACTCTTCGTACAGACCGCAACGCATTTATGCGGTCACTGAACCTAGCGGCGACGTGCGTGTTTGGGAGCCGTCCATTTAGTGTGAGTCATGGTGTCATATAGCATGTAAAATCCCATTCAAAATTCTGCTTACTGACTGTTAGTAACACGCAGGTACCCACGCAGCCCCGCGCATCATTCCAGCTCCGGTCATCGAAGATACAGTAGCAGATGCTGAACTTGGGACACAACACTGGTTCCTGGCACCTCTCGGAGACAACACGGAACAAGATGATGAACTCTTGTGGATTCATATCAGGGGAGCACTAAACAGCGTTGGTGATACAATAGAACATATGGGGACACAGCTTTCTTCATACCCATCGCTGCGGTGTCACGTTTTCTCGAGGTCCGCATGCCCATCCGAAGACCCAGTAGGGCAAGTCTGGAGCAGAGTCAACAATCTGAAGGGACAATCTGTGTTTCTTGGGATCAACTACCCTTTCTTTGTCGGAGCCCCTGGAGCTGTTGAACCTGTAATTGCTCAGGCAACCCTGGCCCCTAATGCTGCTGCTGCTGGTGGTGGTGTTGGTGGTGGTGGAGCTGACGAAGAACTAGCTGCTGCTGCTCCTGGTGAAGATGACGAAATACTTGGTGATGCTGTTGCTGGTGAAGCTGACAAAATACTTGCTAATGCTGCTGCTGGTGAAGTGACAAAATACCCTCTGAGGCTGCTGCGAGTCCGGAAGAACATCTGGTGTTGTTGCAGAGGTGCAGCACTTCCGGTGTTGATAGCGGTGTGTGTTTGCTACACACTCACGCGCCTATCATGTTGACACTCCAGATCCGACCTGGAGCCGAATCCACGTCGGGGGGAGGGGGCCTACAATTGGCTCATCAGTGGGGTCATACTATTTGAAGGAGAATGAAAGACGGCCAAACGCAGCATTCTGGTTCATTCTGATGATACCACCAGCTCCAAGGACCTAGTGCTCATACTGGCAGATCCGATGAACCATTTGTCTTTATCTTTATCATTAGTTACGCTTATGTGTGTAAAGACTAAGCTGTGCTTATTTGTGTAAGACTAAGTTAGGCCTAACTGCATAATATTCAGTGAAGCCCAGCTTTTCTTTCCACGCCCATAACAACAGAATTGCAGCATAGAACATACAAATGTAATGTGCATACCAGGCATTTTTGGTCAGGATAACAACCACTTCAAGCAAATGATACATCATGTACGCATTTGAACGCATAGCTAGAATGTGCCACCTATTGATGATTGATGACATGGATCTAGCTTTTCTGCGCTTATTTGCATTGAATCGCTCATTGATTTGTTCACATATTTTTTGGCAATGGATGATGAACTCCACTCTCTTGGTAACTTGCTTCGTCAGCCAGCACTTGTTGATGCAATGCAAAGTACAGAACATGGTCGTCATCTTCATTCCATTTAGGTTCTCTATGTTTCGTCATCACGGAGCTACTAATTTCAAATGAAAATCTAGTAAACAATATATGTGTACATTGTTAGAGTATGCTACGGCCATGGTACATACATGTTTTTTATAATCACAAGAAGAAAACTTGATGCATTTTCACCTTGTTGGCATTGTGCCGAACTGGGTGGATGTGGCTTTGGGGTTCGAAGAGAAAGGCGTCGTGGCTGGTGCATGTGCGACCACGGCGACGGCAAGCTCGGATTCCGAAGGAGACCAACAGGACCGAGCATGGTCGGCATGGGTATAGATCTCACCCGGGAATGAATTCCCATCCCCGCGTCGTGCCAATGGTGCGGTCATGGTGAGGGCGAGCTCTGATTCAGGATGGGGAGGAAAATGGGCCGAGCAGGTTTGTCTAAGTCCTAGCTCCGCGCCATGGCCACGACCACAGATTGCCGCCCCGGAGGAAGAAGCAGATGCGTAAAGGATGCATGCGCCAACGCTGCAAGCCTACATGGCAGCGACGACGGCAGCGACATAACGGCGAAAGCTGACAGGAGGACCCAACTTGACGGCCGTTAGCCTGATTTTTTGTATTGAAACGTAAAGTTGAATTCGGGACGAAAATGACCCTCTGAGTATTTGGCACGCCAACTATAGTCATCGCGGATGATATTAGGTAACTCGGGTACCGTGTTGTCTGGACACCCCAACTTTCGAGTCGCAAAATGATATTCTCCACTGATCTTGTGCTACTACTACTGCTGCTGTAAAGCAACTTATTTTGTCTTGTCTATGTTGAACTTGTCCGCTGCTACCGAGCAGCCTAATTGTCGAACCTCGTTAAGTAATGTACTATATATCCTATATTAACTGCTTTATCTACATCTGCTCTGTTTACTAAATTTATTTATGGTGCTGGTTAGATTTGCTACCAAATTGGGAGAAACATGGGCTAAAAGGAACAATGAATAAAGAGAGAAGTTACTCTAGATTCACTACCTTTTTGGGCAAAAAAAACACAATTGTTAGCGAGAGAGAGAGAGGAAAAGACGCTCTTAAAAAGGCCAATTATAAAAATAAAAAAAATAAAAACTTCCAATTTAGGCGAAAGGGCACACGTAACCACCAAACACGCTCCACATGGTCCCACACCATGTCCTCCATAACGCGTTCCCAATAAACTAGCCCCACGCAGTCCCACATGGCACGTCCCCACACGTCAGCATAACACGTTCCTAATCAAACGGCCCCACGTGATTCCAGACCGCGCGGCCCCACATGTCAGGCAATGGTCAACCTGACGGCAGCTGCCGTTCGAGTTTTTAGACGAGTTTCCGTGAAGGAGAGGGGCAAAAGTGAGAAAAAGTTAAGCGGTTGAGGAAAACAGAGTATAACTAACGAACTAGGGTACGAAAATAGAAATCCCTAATTTTTTCTTCTTCTACATGATTTTAGGCTTGAAATACGTGTTAATACGGTTTCAAACGTTTTTCTTGTTTTAGCCACTTGCAACTTTTAATTATCCATAGCTTTGCAGGCAAGACGAGGACTCTAATTCCTCCTAGAGTAAGTTACATAACCAGAGAGCTTGTAGCCAAGTATCGGAGAAGGTAAGGCCTAGCTAGATGTTGAACTTATATAAATCTTACCATGTCCTTACACATCTATTCTTCGGAATAGATCGATTAACCATTTGATTTGTTGTCGCTGATGATTTGTGGTTGTTCTTATGCTTGAATTTTGCTGCGACCAGAGTTTAGTCCACATCGGAGCTTATTGTTTCATGCGAAGGAGCCGCTGGTGTTTGAAGTTCATCTGCTCAAAGGTTTTATGGTCATCATCCGGGGTACAACATAGATATAAGATCTTGATCTACATAGTACCAAACATTTTCTATTCTATTTGTTTGGTTCTAATTCCTTCCTGAACATAATTATTTTGTTCTTTTTAAGATTTGTTCAAGGAGTTAAACGACCTATTCTATTTATTTGGTTCTAATTCCTTTCTGAACATGATTATTTTTGTTCTTTTGAAGATTTGTTCAACAAGTTAAACGAAAAGGAGCAGATAATGTAGATATTTATGTAATATTTGGTTAATAAAAATTGTTGTCAGTGTATTAAATATTTCTTTCTCCCTGCTTCACATTTTGTGTTCTTTGCATTTTTTGTAATAAATTTAGGATCAAAAAATTTGTATTTGTTATTATTGATGGCCTTACATAATGAAAGTGTTGTTGATTGTATTGTGCAAACATGGATACTAATTGTCGCTAGATTGTGCTCCATAGGAGACACATTACAAGAAATCTTCTCTATATAGGACATTATGGGGAATCTTCTCTATATATACCAGGGAATTCGAAAACTATAAGTCACCTTTCTTGTGATGCCCAACAAAATGAAAACACCTTTCTCTATGTTTTGTTTTTCCATGGAAATGTACGGGCGTTTTTACTAGTCTTTCTTAGACAACGCAGGACAGCCATACGGAAATAGTTTTTTTTAGAATCATTACCATGATATATTCATAGTAGCATATAGTACATGGTAAAGATACATAGGTTGTCTCCAGCGATTCAAAATAAATTCTAAAAAAACTAGTAAAACACTAAGATTTTTAAACTTTTTCTTCTTCTGAGACACCATCTTGAACTTTTCTGAAGACATCCAAAAACTGATATATACCAAACCACAATCTGTAAATACCAATGTGGGTTCTCCCATAATTTTAATTTGAGTCGCAGTGCTGATATATCCATTTTGCATCACTATTCTATATCATAATTTACTATTATTCATTCATATATTTCATATTAAAAGATGATACTTATGTTATTTCATCTATTTTTGCATGATTGATGACTTTGGAGGATGAACCACTGGAGTCAGGATTCTGATGGAAAAAGTACTCTCCAGATGCAATATTGGCGAAGATTAGAAAATCCCAGAAAATATATGGAAATTCCTATTTTTCCAGAAGACGAAGGAGGCTAGAAGGAGGAGTGGAGATGGGCCACAGGGGGCCCACACCACCCCCTAGCACGGGACACCCTGGCTACACCACCAGGTGGTGTGGCCACCCTAGCCCACTTCCAGCATCACCCTTTGGCGTATATAATCCCCTCAAAACCCTAAGACTCGGGGAGCGACCAGAGAAAGGTTCCGCCGCCTTTGCGTGGCGGAAACTACAGAGAGAGAAAGAGCTCTCTGGTAGGCAGAAATCTGCGGGGGAATTCCTTCCCGGAGAGGGGAGATCGTCGCCATCAACACCGTCATCAAGTTAGACTTCATCAGGATCATCATTATCGTCATCTCCACCATCATCTCCACCATCACCATCACCACCACTCCGTACCACTATAACAATTGGGTTGAATCTTGCATAGTTCTTTGGGGAAACTTTCCCGGTGTTGATTACTTGTTGTAGTTGACGCTATTGAGTGGAACCATCGAATTATTGTTCATGTTCAGATTGTTACTTATCATTATTTCATCTCTGATCTTGATCCATATGATGTCTCGTGAGTAGTTCGTTTAGTTCTTAAGGACATAGGAGAAGTCATGTTGTTAGTAGTGGAATTGTGTTGAGAAAGATTTAATGGTTTGATATTAAAGTTGTGGTGTTATTCTTCTAGTGGTGTCATGTGAACGTCGACTATATGATACTTCAGCTTTATGGGCCTAGGGGAATGCATTGTGTATTTGGATACTAATCGTGGGGTTGCCGGAGTGACAGAAACTTGAACCCCCGTTAGGAAACCATTGCACAAGGGAGTGTAGGATCTCAAAGTTTAAGGTTATGGTTAGGTTTTTATCTTAATTACTTTCTTGTAGTTCCGGATGCTTGCAAGGGGTATACTCACAAGTATGTATTAGTCCTATGAAGGTCAGTGCATTAGCATAGGTTCACCCACACAACACTTATCCAACCAAAGAAGATTAATCAACTATATGAAGCGAAAACACTTAACGATATTCCCATGTGTCCTTGAGAATGTTTGGTCATCTGAAGTAATACAACTGGCTTGTCCTTTGCTAAAGAACGGATTTGGCCACTTGCTGCAATTATTATTATTTTCTTTTATTTACTCGCACTTTATTTATCTGCCTTATCAAAAAACCCTAAAAATCCGTTTGCTAAGCATTTACAGAGAATTCTTGATCCAAAACACTTGTCAACACCTTCTGCTCCTTGTTGGGTTCGACACTCTTACTTATCGAAAATACTGTGATACACCCATATACTTGTGGGTCATCAAGACTATTTTCTGGTGCCGTTGCGAGGGAGTGAAGCGCTATTGAAGAGTGGAACTGGTAAAGGAAACTTCTACTGTGAGTATTGTTTATTTTTGTTTGTTAATTTATTCTCAATATGGATAGTTCACTTAGTTTCTTATTTCATAATGCTACTACCACTGCTAAGGTAGTAGATGAACCGCCACCTGGTGAAAAAGATACTTTTAAAATACCTACAAAAATTGTTGATCGTGTTATGGATAACTACTATTTTGGAGATGGAACTGTCCATCCCGGTGATCATTTGCTCTTTATACATGAATTATGAAGATTGTTCAAGTGTGCAGGTATTACAATAGATCAAGTTAAGAAGAAGTTATTCTCGTTATCATTGAAAGGAAGAGTTGAGGAATGGTATAAGCTGCTGAAGAATGGCCAATCTCTTGAATGGGAGGAAATTGTACCTCTATTTTATTCCAAATTTTATCCTCCTAGTAAGATTCATAAATATCGGAATCAAATATATAACTTTTGGCCTCGTGATGGAGAGACTACCGCCCAAGCTTGGGGGAGATTGAAGTTACTAATGCTCAAATGTCCTATTCATGAGCTCCCTAATAATATTATTATCAATAAATTTTATGCAAGGCTTTCTCTTCATGATAAAGATTTATTGGATGCTTCTGGTGCTGGATCATTTACACGTATATAAGAAGAAGATAAATGAGATCTTCTAGACCGTATTCAAGACAATGCTGAAGCATGGGAGAATGATAAAGGAAGAAAGTCAGGTATAAATTATGATTATGAATGCATTAAATCTTTTATGGGAACTAATGACTTTCATAATATTAGTAATGCTTATGGTCTTGATTCTCAAAGTATTGCAAATTGTTTTAAGGCCTTTGCCTCTTATATTGAAATTCCTAAAAAGAAATGGAACAAGTATCATGAGCCATATAAAGATATTGTTAATTGTGTTCCTGCTAGAAATACTGAAGTTTATACTGTTGATCATATTTTACCTGAACCTTACATCGAGAAAATACCCTTCCCTATTAAGGTAAAGGAGCATTCTATGATAACTAGTATGGTTAACGAAAGTACAAAGAAAGCTGTAGAACCTGATGAACAAATAGATGTTGAACCTGTAGTTGCAAATGTGAAAGACTTTGTCACTAAAAATGTGGAAGATGGTCACATTATCCTTTGCAAGGGTACTTCTAATATTGTTTCACATCCTAGTAGTGCTAGGAAAGCTAGTGTCCATGTGTTTTCTGTTAGAATAAGTGATCATTGCTACTATGGGTCATGTGATAGTTATATCGTTAAATTTATTCATGATGCTGAAAGTTATTATAAGAGAGGGAAAAATGTTTTTATGTATCTCAATAATATTAAGTTTCCTCGCTATATGCTGAAAGTCTTTATGTTGTAATTGTTTTGCCTTCCTATGCTAGTAGCCTCTGGTTTCAATAATTTATTTTCTTACAAAATTCCCTTGCATAGGAAGTGGGTGAGACTTAAATATGTGTATATTTGCTTCTTGATGCACTCTTTTACTTCAATTCATATTCTTATGTGAGCATCATTGAAATTATCATGCTTATCTTAATGGCTATAAAGAAAGAGCTTTTTGGGAGACAACCCATTATATTTTTGCTTTCAGTTTATTTTTATTTGAGTCTTGGAAGTTATTGCTTCTACAATAACCTCTCCTTATCCCTTTTGTTTGGTTTTTGTATCAAGATCAGCCTCTAATAAGAGAGAAGTAATATTTGGGGAAGTTGTTGTCCCGAAACAGATTTTTGTGCTTCACTGTAAAAAAATCGTAAAAAATACCAGAATGTCGTACTGATCTATAATTTTTTGTGTACATGCCCCATGTTATTATTTAACTTTCGTTAGTTTTGCACTTTTTAATTTGAGCAACAGAAGATTTTCGACAAAAATAATCTTTACCTGTTGGTCTGTTTTGACAGATTTCTGCCATTTTTGCATTTGCCTCTTAAATCGATTTCCTTTTTGAATTCTTTTGGGATTTCGAAAGGATTTGCTACAGTAGCTTATGTTTTGATGGACTTCAGTTGAAATTGAACCCAAAGGTTTATTATTTTATATGCACTAATGTTGTTAATGAAGATTGTGTGAAGTTTTGTATGAAAGAAATTTTCAAGGTTAGGAGTGAATGGTGTAATGAGATGAAGAATGGTTAAAAGACTCAAGCACTATATTTTTGGAGATTCCTACAATAAAGATATTTATACTATTCAAGTGGTGACTCCAGAATAATTTATTAAAGACCAAGTTCAGAAACCTGTAGAGTCCGTTTTCGAATAGGTAATAGTTCTGGTGAGAAAAGGTCCGCAAAAAACTTTTCAATTTATATTTTTGCAGTTTTTTATCTAACGTGGAAAATAATGAGTCGAAAAAATGGACGAAAATGGAGCCAGGGTGGCTCACACCACCCCGTGGCACGGGCCCACCTAGCCGCGCCACTAGGGGTTGTGGCCACCCTGGATCCCGTCTCCGACCCGTTTTCTCCCAGTACCTTCCTTTTGTTGTTAAACTTTGTAATATATAATCCCCAGATCCCTCGAGGTCTGTATATCGTGTTCTCGCTGTATTTTTGTTTTCGATCTATTTCTGTCAGGAGCTAATCCCAAGTTTAGAAGCACGATGGTCTCCACCAACGATAAGGGCAAGAAGCCTATGGAAGATGATCTCCAAGACCCCAAGCAGGAGGAGGAGATCAAGGGTGAAGTTGAAGAGGAAGTGAAGGAAGACCAGCATCCACGCACCAGCACCACCATTGCAAGCATTGGAGTGAGGGCATGTCATGTCAAGCTCAAAAGGACCACAGGATGTCCACTTGAGGGATTGTTCCGCGCCTTTGCTTGGCTCCACGGTTGTTTCCTCCACGCGACAAGAATCCCTTCCATACCCTTATACATGAGCAGTAGTTCCAAAAGATGCCTAAGGAAAAATTACCTTCCAATTGGAATATGCCTCGTTCTAACCATACAGGAAAAGAATACTTTAAGGAGGAAGAGTGGGGAAAGAATCACAAGAGCTGGGATTCGCAGCCCAACATGATCATGAACCGCATTGAGCACAATTCAGATTTGATTCGTACTCTCACCTTCGAGATTGAGGATTTGAAGAATTTGATTGAAAAGCTTATCGAGAGAACACCACCACCACCGAAGGAGTAATTCGTCATTAGGTTTTGGCATCCCCTTGGTTGTTCCAAGCTTGGGGGAGTGTCGCGGTATCATATCATTATCTTTCATCTTTTTACCTTTTTAGTAGAGTCATATCATGAATAGAGAAGTTATCATATAGGATGGTTTGCATTGTGGAAGTATCTCCCCTCTAGTTAGTTACTATGTATCCCTTGGTGTGAGTTGCTGATATGGAATATTAATGAGAAGTTCTATCATTTACTTTTTTCACATCTTATTTTAGTTTGCAATTTATGTTATATGATTGATCTTGTTGTTGGTATTGGTATCACTTTGGGATCATTAAGTAAATTTAGTTGGTTTTGGCAAACCTGGCTCTGGTCAGTAGCAACACTATTTCAGAATTGAATGGAAAAGAGAAAAGTACTTTTAGATATATAATTTCATTATATTTCTTTCTTGTTTGGCTCGTATGCTTAGTATTCTCTAGTTAAAATCTTTTGTGTTTCCAAGGAAGATTGCATGATTGTTTCTATCACTTGTATGTTTATTTGTTTCTTTCAACTCTCATGCTTGGTACCCAGCCTTGCTAGCCAAAAACCTGTACTGAGAGGGAATGCTTCTCGTGCATCCAATCCTTGAACTAAAACCTATGCCATTTGTGTCCACAATACCTACCTATTAGCATTATTGCTATTCCAAGTATATTCATGCTTTTATCTACCTTCCAAATTAAACTTGTTATGTGAAAATTAGTGATTAAAGCCCTCACAAACTTAATGGCACACTTTATTTTTCTTGCACTTAATAAACTTGAACCATTGTGTCCATCTATGTTGCTTATATGCTTGCACTTTATAAGTTGTGAATTAGTAGAACCATGTACCATGGGGAACGCTTTCAACATTGCACTTATTATTCAGTTGATATCATGTTCTTTTGTTTATGGATCCTGGCGGTGTGAAATAAAAGGGGAGCTTGTAAGCTCATGGAGTTTGTATATGTGTTAGAGAAACGCTTGGGAGGCTAGCCCTAAGCCATGCCTAATCATGGTGGAAACTTGCAGCATAACCATAGTGAGCATTCTGTGAAGCATCCTCAATAAAAACCTATGGAAATAGCAAACAAAAAGATCGTTGAGATGCTCATTGTCTGTTGCCTTGTCATTTTGATATGGGATAGCTCTAGTGTCATGGGGCAAGGGGAACCCCTTCCAGCATGCCTTCAGGCAGACAAAACATATCTGAAGCATTTCTTATCTGCCTTCTTATACTTGACCCCCCTTGAGACCTTTTCTCTTCCTTTCACAACCTCATAATCAATGTCAACAACACTACCAGGTGATGTTTTCTCTACCTTAGCTTTGAAACTATACAATATGTGAAAACTGTCATTCCACTTGCCTTGTATAAAGTCTATAGCCATCTCCTTCCCATCAAAGACTCTTTGGTAAGGAATCATAACGTTAATTTTTTTTCTAATATTTGTTCTGAGTTCAGCAGGTCCAATGTTATGATTTTGCCTCACCTAGTCAAGTATAGTAGCAGCAATCCACTCAGTTGTCACCGGTCTAATTTTATCACTTAAAGAAGTATTAGGACATTTGTGTTTCTTTGTGTTTACCTTGATCCGCATTCGATAGAATCTAAATGAATCAAACGACATATCAGCAGAATAAATATGAGAAAGACTAAAACTGAATGTAGTTGTTGCAACCTGAAGTGGGTGTCCACCCCGCATTGGAGATGCATGCAATCTCCATTTACACACCTTACTTTCCCTACAATGGCCCTAAATCTCTTTTGGTCCCTCTTTTCAATGATAATTTCGAACCCAACTCTTATTGCATATGTGGCAACTCCATATCTGTAGTCCTCCATAGTCTCAAAGATAGTCCCCTCATCAATTGTAGGATTGTACCTATCAAAGTGTATCACTGGCATGTCCTCGTATTCATCATCGTATTTGTATCCCATTTCCGCATCTTCACATTCCTCTTCCTCATCAGTCTCATAGTCAGGCTCAAAGTTCAAATCAACCAAATATTTCGTACTCTTCATCCTATTAGAATTAGCAACCACGTATGGATATGCTTTCTCATCATCATCATCATCTTCGAGTACAAAATCATCCCCACCGTCACCCATTTCAATGTCTTCATGCTCATTTGACAAAGCATCATGCTCAAGGATAATCTGGGCAGACGTCATATGGTTACCAACACATATCCTCACCATCTCCACGAGATTAGAAACGCTAGTTGGGGAACGTAGAGAAGGAATTACAGTTCTTATCCTTCAGGGAGGACGTACGCATGTTCACCGAGCTCCAGACCTCCAAAACTTTGCACCCTGCTTCCTCTTCCCCTGTTTCGTTCTTCTCTGTGCTCTCCAGACTTGAAGGAGATTTCGTGCTCTCCAGCCACTCAGGACCCATCTCCGTGTTCTCCAGCCACATAGGATCCATCTCCGAGAGGGATTTGGATCACAACCACCGTCGCTGGGCACCTCACCCAATGCCCGACTCTCTGTTTTTGTTTCCAGACATGCCTGGGCGATGGATGGATGGCAAGGATACATGGCAAGGCGATAGGGCAGGGAGGAGAGGGCGGGAGGACGATGGCCCAAGGGGAGGACGAGAGTGGTGCATGATGGAACGGAGTGACAGAGGGAGGACTAGGGGAATGGAGTAGAGCGGATCTAGGAGCGACAAAATATGGAAAATTGCACAATAATGGGAGGGGCACTAGTCCTCGAACATGGGATGTGCGCCGTTAACAGTGGAGGTGGCGGGCCCGCCAGTAAAAAAACATGCCACATTGTCTTCCACTGTTTCTAATGGTGTTGCTACAATTCGATGACGCAGTGGCATAGGAATAACATCGTAGAAACCTAAGGCCACAGTCATAAATGTCTTTAAAATATAACTCGGTTTCTTTAGTCTCCCACCTATTCTGGTACATTTCCTGATCTTGTGGGTAGCCATGACTGGTCTTTTTAATATATTCACACTCTTATGCTGAGAAGGGAAATAAAGATTGAGCGGTTCGTGCAATGAGTGTCGAATTATTACCCTCTTAGGAAATAGGAGAGGATTATTTTCAAGCGTGTCTAGACTCCATACCTACTATCACTCCCCTTGTCCGACTAACCCCACTTCCCCTTCCGCAGCTCCTCCCCGATGCACCACCTAGGGTAATATGGCCCCGCCTAGGCAGCCGCTGCCACCATCAAAACTTATGTATTTTGCCCCTCTAAGGCAGGCCATGAAGCTCTACTTCAAGACCAGTATCCCATTTCCATTCCATATAGATGATTTTGCATAATGTGTTGCATCGGTGGTTGCAGCGGTGAGCAGGGCCAAGCGAGCGATGTGGAGAAAGCACGCGACAGCATTATCGTGTGTTGTACGCAGGGGAACAAGGTATGTCTCAATGCATTCGTGAGAGCCTGTCACCAAGGGTACAAACACTCGAATATGCAGCGCCAAGGTCTAGGAACTCTCGCGTCCATGCTTTTGCACGGGTGACCTTACCGCAATGCGGGAAGCTCGGAACACGCTGTCTGCGACAAAGACAATCCATCCAACGCACCGTTGAAGGCCAGACCGCGCCGGCGAGCATCCATCTACACTTAGCCTGTTGGATTGTTTGATAGCTAGAGCCAATGGCGTGCAACAGCACAACGCCGGAATTCAGTTTCCGATTCACACAGAACTACGATCCCTGCCATGAGATGCTAGAGTTCATGTTCAAAGAAATCGTTGCGGCAACCCTGATGTTCGTACTGAACCAGGCCTGGTTCAAGTGCAGCGACGTGCATGAACAATGTAGATCTCTTGAAGTTTGGCGGGAAGGAAAAATATCAGTTGAGGTTGAATGATCATTGAACTTACGTCCTCTCAAGGCAATTGGCCAGCCAACTTTTCTGGTAGAGATATGTTTCTGGTAGAGATATGCAGTTTCTTCAGTGAAGAATAGTTAAGTTCAGACTGAAGAATGACTTTTGTAGATGCAATGCTGACACATTATTTAGAAACTTCTAGGAAGTTCATCCCACTTTTGTGCAGCTATCACACTCTTTTGTATCAAATTAGTACTGATGTAAACAAATACTATCAAGTATCTATTTATTCAATTACTACTCGTGGTTAAATTCAGTTAACTACCATATTTATCCTAGACAGACAACATTTATGTACTGATTTTGCATGGTTTATTCATGCATGTTCCATACAAAATCATGGACCATTTCGAACAAATCTCGGTAAATATTATAGTCAAGCAATTCAGACATAACTATTTGCATTTTCACTAGAACTAGATCAATCTGAAGACACTGTCTCGTAGGCATGGTCGGGTTGAACATGACCCTCCCAACAAACTGAGTCCTAGTGGCACAGTCCCATTTAATGGGTATGAACTAAGGATACAGTCCTATAAAACTCCATTCTTCTTTTGTCTTGTGTTGTCTGCAAAATGATCTAGAAGTTTACCATGTCATAAAGCCAGTAGACAATGTTATAAGGATCATCAGGAAATCTTCGTTTCAAACAAGAATCATTTATTGTCTTCTGGATCATCATCACTTGGCAAAATAATCTAGCTACCTTGTACTCAAAGAGGAGATGACCTATATTTTACTGATAACCACAGAAGTGACATTGATCATTGCCAGTCCACCCTCTTTTCAGAAGGTTATTCTTGGTTATTCACAGAAATTATAAAGCACGGTGTTCACTATAGATGCATTAGCCACACATAATTTAAATTCATTAGCCACACATACTACAGTAATTCAAACTATTACATATGTTTAGTCTAGGCTAACTACCTGCTCGGCTCTCCACACTACAAATTCATTAGCTACACATACTACAACAATTCACTAGAGCATTGTCTTTACTCCAGGGAAATCAGAACCACCAGCTTGTCCATGCCTAGTTTCCCCAACGAAACTATGTGCGCCGCTGCGAAATGGTGATGGTCCTGTGCCATGGATCCTTTCAGGCCAACACTGCAGGCGACAAGGACGCTTTCCGGCTGCCTCGTCGGGGTCCTGAATGCCATGTATCGATTCCAGAACCTCCTCCAGGTGGATGATGATCGGGTTCTTCTATCTAAGTTGTCGTCTTATCCTGTTTGGAATCTCCACCTCATACATCTTAGGAACAGTGTCTAGATCTTTTAGCCATGCCTTTACCTCGATGATCCATCTATCGCTCGGTGGCACAATCTCCACCATCTCGCTGCCAAGGCTACTGATGACCTTCTTGAGGGCCTCCGTCTCCCAATCATCCAATGGGAGGACGTCAAAGCCAAGTTTGGAGAAGAAACGAAGCTGCCGCAAGCGATCGTCCCACCCACAAGCGCGATGCCAACGCATGAAGCACATTTTTTCCCTGCAACACTCAAAAGAACAGGAAGAATGCAGAACATGCTCAGTGTCTGATCTATGCTCGAACCGAACAAAAAAATCAAATGGCAGTGTGCATACCTCAACCTTGACCACATTTTGTCTGATCCAAAAACGAGAAAGCCGACAACAAGTCTCCCTGTGACATGGCTGGATGGATGCCCAACCATGCCTGGGGTGCGCAACAGCTCGCAACCGCCTAAGGCCGGTCGCCGGCCAGGATCACCCGATGGGACATGCTCTGTCATGCGAGAAGGACTAGCCAGAGGCGAGAGACTAGGACGAGGACGCGAAGCTCCGATACAGTGGATGATGCGCCAGCGACGACAGCGAGCTTCGATTAGGGGCGTGAGAGGTTGACTGGATATGGAAGTAATGCAAGGAGAGCAAGTGCGAGCTCCGATCTGAGACGAGCAGCCGGAGCTGAGAAAATGTTATGGGAAGGGGAACATGGGAGAAGAGCAGGCAGAGAAGTAGATATGGTCCACACAGGGGTAACTACTCTACGACCGCAAAAGATAACGGAGAATACTGACAGGGCGGGCCAAGAAGAGTTGACCTAACAGCGGTATTTGAGTTCAATCTTTTTCGCCTAGTTCAAACAACCGTTTGCCTGTCAGATTTGTATTCACCCTCATTTGGCCCCTCTGGGCAATTGGCAAAACTAGTACGACCCCTATGCGAGATTACAAGCAACTTGGACCCTGCTATGCCTTCCCATAGCAACTTTCGGGCCCCAAAGTAACAAGCCATTTGCAAGGTAATAAACCACATATACCAATTATGTGGAAAATGTTCTCTAGAATATCTGACCATTATCTACGCGGCTAATGTTGCTTTTGTTGCTCAAATGCAAACCTATAACATAAAGGGAAAATTTACTAATCATATTGCCACTAAATTATTTTATCTTCGTGAACTCCAAAAGAGTACGCAAATGTTGCAAGTCATTTTTTGTGATAACCTCGTTGATCTATTCAAAGTCCTTACCAACTTCAACATTTAAACGAGATGGATGAGTTTAAAATCACCTCTTATATTCATCACATCTTGCACTACTCCTAACTTTTTCTAGTAGTACTAGGAGGAGTTTGAACACTACTAGTGGACATGCACGCTTCGCCGCGCCACCTACAGTCTATTTGGTAGAGTGTGGTAGGTATGTTGTATTCGCTGCTGGTAGCACATTTTGTTTTGTTTGTGTTATCATAAATTAAATATATGAGCATGTGAGGGGTTGAGTGTTTTAGTTGGTAGACAAATGTGTCATTTACATGTTAGATGTGTCTAAAACTGAGATATCTGATCTTAGACACAAGAAGTGGGCCCTTATTTCATATTGAAGCTCATAAGCAACATAGGGTACACGTATTTATTCAAGGAAATAAAAAGGTACATCGAGCAAACTTCAAACAAAAATAGATCGAGCAATAGACCGAGTTCACCTAAACAAGCTAACTTATAAAGATCACACGGTAAACTTGTTCGACTGCCTCAAAATCGATGCTTGCAACTATTTGGATTGTGGAGCTCCAACGGAAGACACAACTTTGTAATCAACACTTATAAGTGGCTGGATTATTAAATGATTAGTTTAGTCAATATAGACTACCAGATTACATATATACTAATTCAATGCAGGAGTTATACATGATATATTCCAAATTATTCACTGGTTCAATAAAATTTAAAAGAGAAGGTATGGCTAGAAGTTGCCACAAATCTTTACATAAAATCAAGATCTAATATATAATCAAGTTTGATAATATCTGTACATCAAAATAAAAAACAGAAGTTATGACATTTCTTTTAGACCCACTTAGTCGTTAAAATCCGCTTGTTCATTAATCATAGAGCATGCTCCAAGTCAATGACACTAATTTTTTTGTTAACTCATGTAGAAATTGTAGAATAACATAGAACATGTATCAATTTACACAACCATCTCATGTATTCTCGAGATATGCTAATATAATCAAAAGAAAATAAAGTTGCAGATCCTAAGAGGGGCCAAAATCAGCTCATTTTGCTTTGTTTCGGGAATACATACATGTTAATTGTTGAAGTGACATGAAATGCAATTGTTGCAAGGCACAACCATTTCTCGCCCTGTTAACGCTCCACGCTTTCCGTTCAGCGATTCTTTCATTCGGTTACTATAGATTCTAGGTTCTGGACAATCACTCTGCGCCGCGTCATCACATGTCTTGCTGGCCTTCTCCTTTTTAATTCCCTCTTTTCCGCCATCCGTCCCTTATTTTTTCAGTCAAAGCGATGAGGATGATGCGACATCTCCGCGTAGTTCCGCATAGAAGCATCTCTACCCGCGTCGCTCCCTCTCTCTAATCCCCATCGTCCCACGCGCTCACCTCCTCCTTATATTCCTCACCACCAGCAAAGCGTGGCGACGGACGGGTACATGAGGTCGGGGGCTATGTTGAATCGGTACTGGGCAGGTTCGAGGCGAGGAAGCAAAGGCAACCACCGCTAGATGCGGGAGCTGGATGGGAGGCGGTGGCCTCGTGAGTGGAGGGAGCAGAGGGAGCATATGTGAGAGGGAGAGCTCGGCAACGGAGGGGCCTTCTCCTTTTCAATTCTTTTTTTCCGCCATCCGTCCCTAATTTTTCCAGTCAAAGCGGTGAGGATGATGCGGCATCTTCGCATAGTATCGCATAGGAGCGTCTCTACCCGCGCCGCCCCCTCTTTCTCTCACCTCCACCATCCCACGTGCTCACGTCCTCCTTATCTTCCTCACCACCGAGAAAGCGTGGCGGCGAACGGGTGCGCGAGGTCGGGAGCGATGTTGAATCGGTACTGGGTAGGTTCGAGGCGGGGAAGCGATCAGGACTCGGGAGATCGGGTGGAGGGGGATGGGATTGAGATGGAGGTGAGGGTAGGTGCGGGGACGGGAGGGACCAGCTCAGGAGACTTCGGTCAATACCTAAAACTGCACGGTTAAGATGACTCGGAGTAAAGATCAGACGGCTAGAAACGCGCGCGCAAGCAGATGGCTCGCTTTTGCTCAGACTTAAGCTATAGTATAATACTAAGTATCAAATAATATATTCTTACCATAGAGTTTTTGAAAGAGTTCAACAAGATACTATACGCTTGAGAACAAGGAAAATTCTCAAAACTATACTCAAGAAAACAACTTTGTATAGGGTGGGTGGGTGGGTGGGTGGGTGTGTGTGTGTGGGGGGGGGGGGGGGGGGTGTGTGTCATGAATCAACCGACATTGCCGAACAGTCGTTAGATAACCGTCGTTACCGGTTGTTATCCTAATAGGTGCGCCTCTGAGAGGCTCGTACAAGTAGGCAGTATAAAAATCCCAGCATCAATGAAGACACGAGAGTTTCTCTCAAGTTCGTTCGATCTTTCCCAGTACCGGTACCGGCCCAGGAACCCTAGATCGGTATCTGTCACGCCGCTCCGCGCGTCCAATCGAAGCCGTGGCAATGAAAGTAGTGCAGCCCCCCGACTTCCCTAGCTGGGTGGTGTTGGACCAAAGGTTCCGCTTGGAGGACCCCCGGTCCTTCCGTGCCGGCGACGAGACCTCCGCGGAGGTATTTACCACCACCGGCGATCTCGTCCGCGTGGCCTTCACCCTCCACCCGCTGCCGGGGTCGTCCGGCCTCCGCCTCTACTGCCCGGAAGAGCGGGAGGAGTCTTTCTTTGACAGCATCGTGGCGGCCCACGGCGACGCCGTCCTCTTGCGATACGTGGTGGACGTCCATGGCATGTCTAGCACCCAAAAGTATGCAATGGATTATTTCCTCTACAGGGCCGGTTCGTCCGGTCCTAAGCTCTCTCTACTACCACGCTGCTATTCCACCGAGGATGAGATCATGGTCGCCGCAGCGTCGGACTGGAGAACCAAGCGGCGCATGTGGAACAAAAGATCCATCGGCCTTCTGACTGCCAGTGAGGATTTTGTGGTTGCGGCGCTTGAGTTCGACACGTGGGTCGACTCTGACGCTCCTCTGGAACTCGACCTCTTCAGGCTCTGCTCGCAGGGGGAAGCAGCTGGTGGCCAGTGGGAGCTTCGGCGTGCAAAGAGCCGTGGCTGCAAGAGCAAGGCCAGCTTCCGGGACGTTCATTCGTGGGAAACGCATAGAGTTGTCCCTTTCTGTAACTTCCTTTGCTGGGTTGATTACTACAGAGGTGTATTGTTCTGCGATGTCTTCCATGATAGCCCTGACCTCCAGTACCAAGCGTTACCTGTCAAAGACGTACCCCCCAGTGGTCCTAATCTCGACGGCGATCGATGTCCGCAGATATTCCGGACTGTGTGTGTCACCAAAGGAGAGATCATGATGTTCGTCACCGTCGACAGCAGCAATGAGAGGCGCACTTGTACTAAGCACGGTTCTGATTTCACCATCGTCGTCTGGAGATTGAAGCAAAGAGGCCACAGTGATTATGTCTGGGTGGAGCATTTCAGGATTGAAGCTGACGAACTCTGGGCTATGCCTATGGACGGTTATGATCACAGTCAGTTCCCCCGTCTTGTGCCACAGTTCCCTCTTGTCAGCATGGATGACCCCTCCATCCTCTACTTCGTGTTGAGACATTGGCCCGCTTCTATCCATGGCCATGAGGATGTGAAGACATGGATACTCACTCTGGACATGGAGAGCAGGACGATTCTGGGATGTGATAGAATCGGAGCATACCCATCCGACGGTGGTGACACCGGCATGGCCTCTTACAACATTTTCGGCAACAGTGGCTTCTTTCCAAGCGAGTTCTCTAAGCACCTGAAGAAGCTATCCACAAGTTAATCGATTCATTTGAACTGCTTATACCCCTCTGATCCGTTTTATGACAATGCGAGTTTGAAAGTTTAGGTTTGTTAGCAAGAAACGTGCAACTTAAATATTACCTCTATTTTTAAAATATAAGATGTTTTGGCACACTAGTTTAGCCTACCAAAACATCTTATATTATGAATGGAGGTAGTGCCTCTGAACCTTTGATGGCCTTTCTGACTAAACTTGGAGACACTTGGCATTATGTCCAATGTGTTTGTATGTGGTAACTAAGGAAATTGTTGATCCCTAATATTTTGTTATGTATTGATATGATTCTCGAGGAGGTATATATAGAAGTACAACGAGGAGAGAGACTTGGACTACAAGAAGATCATTACATTTAGGGTTTTTATCATTTCTGCCACTATGACCAACCAATTCTCAGTTTTGCCATTTGACCGATCAAAACTCCAATTTGGCCACTACTCTGTTACAACACTTCTCAATTTTACCATTCCGTCATCTTTCCACCATTACTCTATAATCGGTTTTGCCATTTCAGGTTTTCCACCCCTTTCTCTTTAGAGTTAATGCCATTCCCCTAATTTTACATTTCTAACAATATTTACCCTATATAACAGAAAGTACTTTCATTTACCCATTTAGTGAAACTTGTGACAGGTTTTTTACCTATTCTATGAGGCGTGACCTCGGCATATCCGCATCAATGTCATTCAGGAATTGTATTTGTGGTTCCGTCACTGTTATATGCCAAAGCTAATAAGTTCAATCAGCGGTAGAATAAGTAGCGCCTTGGACTTGTTCGATCCAGCACCATGCATGGTCTTCGCCATCGTCGTCTTTGACAATGTCAAACACAAGGTCATCGATGGTGTTGGGAAACTGCCGCCCAAGGACGCCTACATGGGTCGCATCAGGATGTTTGTCATCTATATATCCATGTCGAACACTAACAAAGTAATGAGGTATACGCCATCAACTACGCACTCACAACTATCCCGCTCCACGTCTATGTGCACAAGATTAGATCTGGCCATTCGTTACATCTTGTAACATCCCAGCATTAGAGCTTAGAAATAAGCTAAGATGAGGTGTGTGCATTGCATTCATGCATAAGAAAATCCGAGAAATTTTCGCGCAAAACTAAAAGGCTATAGAGTGATCGAGATCTCTCTTGTTCTGATGGAAACATCGACGCAAGTGCTATGGATTTTGACATGACCTCTACTGTATTTTTGGGTTTGAGGGGAAGACAATTCAGATTTGAATATTGAGTTAATATATTTGAATTATAAAAGAATGTGTAAATGGAATGATAAATAGTAATTAAATTGCAATAAGGAAATAAGAATTGAATTTGAATAAGATACAATATTTACAAGTCTCAAATTAAAAAGGAATTAAACATTACATTGTCCTTTATAATAAAGGAATAAAAGTAATGTACAAATTGCAATTGAAGGGAAACATTAATTTTATTATTTAAAACAAACAATACAACATTTCTTTACAAAAAAGGAATGAATAAATAAAAAGAATTCCTTTATTACAATCATACCAATATTACAATGTTCTACACTTCACAAATGAAAAAGGTAAGTACAAGAATCATAAAAAGGGAAATCCTAATCTAATCTTCATTCCTTCTTATCTTTATTCTTCTTCTGGACCTGCAAACAAGACAAATAGGAACAAAATAATAAAATAAGAAGGGGAAAATTGGGTTAGTATTGCTCTCAGGTTCAACAATGTAATGCATTGCTTTTTCTCTTCATTGAGTAGTAAAAAGGAAATTGGGACAAAGTGAGTATCTGTCCTTATCACAAGTATGGCCTCAGACTAGTGCATCACAGGCATGGAGCAAGTTTCATCAGAATAGTAAAGGGCAAAAGGTAAAAACCCCAAGAAATATCAGGGTGTACTTGATCTTATCCATATCGAGCAACATGCAAGCAAGCAGCACAGTCACCACATGCAAGAGATGTGATGTCAACACAACAACAAATCCAGGACGCAGACAAGAAGGGAGAGCAGCTCAACTAGAAGTTGATCAATATCTCTACATAGGCCATCAGTATACACCACCATTATCTCCTTCTCATGTCCCCACAAGTTTTTTCCATCACACAGCCAAGAACTCACCTTTATATCATTTCCACATCAACAAGAACATAGATCATGCCGCCAAACCCTCATTCCATCTATGGTTGCTTCAAGAAGCCATCCAATATCTAGGATAAGGAGGACATCCATATCAAGTAAGCAACAAGTGAAAAGTTCAACACTAGCAATAGTTTCAGGAGGAGAAGGCCAGGTTATAGTTGTTGTACTAAATCAAGTAGCAGAAGGAGTGGCCACCAATAGCAAGGAAGAGCAGGCCATAGCTCAAGAAGGAGAAGAACAACAAAACAAGAAGGATCACTGGTAGCCCATCAACAAGACCATGTGCACAGCCACATATCAGCAAATCTACAAGCATCATGTTGGTAAACCTCAACTCAACCAGCACATGATTTTATCCATATTAAAAAGAGAAGTTTTTGGGAGTTCTGGAGAGCTCTTGGACTAGCATAGAAGTGTTATGCTAGTATCATCATTGAGCTAGATAGACAAACTGTAGTATATGTTCTTAATACCTGTTGGTGCCTCAGCCTTTTGCATCATAGGCTTTGGACAAACATAATCAGCTTTAGAATCCAAGTTCATATCTTAACAGTAAATATGTGTCTTAGACTTATGCATCATAGACAGGGGCTATTGCAAAATAGTTACCCATCAGATCATCTAAAAAGATGATTACATTCAACACATCCAGCCTAAATGATAGCAGATCATGCTAAATAGGAGCAGACTATTGTGTACACTCCAAGGAGGTCTCACAATAGCAGGACCTTATTAGCAGAAGCCACTATTTGGTCTAGCTACATCATCTTCCACTTAATATAATATTTCCACATAATATGAAAGCCACCATAAATGTTTGTCAAATCATTTTCCTAGAATCTTTCTTCTAGGAATCATGTTAGTTCTAGCAGACTAAGTGCCAGTACATGTTTAGAATCATCATTGAAGTCTGGTTTCAGACTGTTGTACTGAATAAAATTTAGTCGAGCCACACTACCATCAAATTGATAGGTTCCTGCATCCAAGTCAAGTCAAAGGTTTGAATCCAAATAATTTGTTTAGGGAGAGAATCACAACAAGCCACTCTATTACACATATAGTAAGCCAAGCTATGGAGTACTATCAATTCTAGTCAAGCATATTCCTTATAATCCACTAAATCTAATCAAAGCAGCCACTAAGCTTGATCAAAGGCTCATCAGCACATAAGTACCAATTAATCATCTAGGTTAACTAGATCAGCAATCAAGCATTATACAATCAGGGTCAACTAAAATCGGATCAGTTACTTGATCATCGAAACCAACCAGAACATGTCCAGGAGCTCTCTAGTATCGCACTTAGCCATAAATAAACACCACAACTCAATCTTTGAAACACCACAGTATAATCTAAAACCTACCTAGAGTAGTTCATCAGCTAATGGCTAGTCACATGGCCATTACCTGGACTAGACACATGGTTGATGTAATAGGCAAAGAAGACGATGCTAGGGTTGCGTCGTGGCACCTACCCTCCGTTGTTTGAGATGGGATTAAGCCGCAGCAGCAACTGCAGTACCACTTCGCCGTAGAGAGGGCGACAATAGAGATTGAGGTCGTCATCCAGACCAAGTCGGCAGCGCGGGACACAGGCATCAAGGGGAAGCAGCCGCAACCGCGACGGCTCGGAATCGTGCCGGCGACCTTGCTAACCCTCACAGCTAGGGTTTGCCACGTAGGTGAGCATCAGGGGTGGCGCTGGTCTGGCGGTGGTGTAGAGATAACCGAAAGGACTAGAGCGGTGCCTTGCCGGTGTGCGGTGGCGCCGGAGAGTCGAAAATGGTAACGCAGAACCGCAAGCGGCAGTGCTAGGGTTCTCGGTGTGGGGGCGTTCACGAGAGACCGTGAGGGTCAAATCGAACAGGTAGGCAGTAGATCCTAGCGAGGCAGACCAAAGCCCCATATCGCTGGCAATGGAGATGGTCGGGAGCTACATGCAGCGAGAGGCAGCACGACGGTGTCAACACCCAGATTTTTAATCCCAGATGCCCGTTATGCCATACCTCGCAATCCCAGGATTACCATTTTTGCGAGACATAACGGATTGGATATCACAGTACATCATCCATTACAAACCATACATAAGGTCTTACACAAATAAGGATCTCATGATCCAGTCTTAATACAACAAGCAGCAGAAATAAAGATAAGCATAGCGGTGGGGTCCATCTTTAGGGGCATAGGCAATGCCGACGAAGGCAGATAGTCCTAGTTATCATAGCCGTCCTGCTGGCCATCATCTTGATAGTCTCCTTCATAGTCTGGCCATGAGAATAGCCAGGGACAAAAGCCATGAGTACTCTTTAAGTACTCGCAAACTACTATTAACAGGTACTATAGTTCTAAGTTAAGGTGCTAAATCTAAGTTTAACTATAAAGTTAAGTTTGAAACCTAAGCTGAGTTCTGAAGCAAAGAAAGATAAACTAAAGTTCTAGAATCACTTAAGTGGGGAAGCTATTGTCATAAACACAACCCTATTGTGGTCAAGTCAAGGTTCATCATTCACTTCAAGTTATTTGGAAAACATCTGACAATGAAACAGTATGGCCATTCCAACTGTCCATAACCGTGGACGCGGCTATTCGAATAGTTTGACACTCTGCAGAGGTGGTACACTTTCACCACAAGATTCGATACATCTGTCAGGGATAACCCTGAATCATCATACTTAGTATGCAGATAATCGAACATAACCTTCCCTTTACACACCCTAGTATAAGCACCTCTCCTATGAGCATGGCCTCCCAACCATGACCATCTGTCATCTTGGGCACTGCATAGGTGGACAACATTGAGAGGTAGCCTCAGCTCAAACCTCTCCCGCGAGGGAACTAATACTAATTCTTATAAATTTCTAGCTAAGCCTTACCCAATTCAGGTAGTGTGGTTGTACGGTAAATTTGGAATGGTATCGCATCAGAATCCAACCATTAGTTTTATAAAAGGGTTAAGGCTCATGCCTCAACATTTTCATCATCATCAACCATTTGTGTTTCTCAACACATGTCAAAACATCTCAATAGAATGACTCATCATTCCAAGGTTTTCATAATTCATTTTCACCAAGTGCTCCCATCTAAAGTGACTCAAGTTTTTGATATACTCTAACTACTAAGTTAAGAGTGTTCACTAAGGTGGAAGTGATGGGTTCAATCTCATGCCATAGAATGACATCTAAAGGTTTCTAAAATAGGTCAAGTTTTATACTCTTTATGCTACCTTCAAAACTAGTAAAGAACTTGGTGTAACTAAGGGAGGTAAAACTTGTAAATAAGACTTGGGGTACTAATAGTCAAAAGGGTGTGATCAAAGCATGCTTAAGGCATCCTTGCTAAACCATCTAGTTTGATCCTAGCTTGCTAAGCACTAAACTTGCAAGAGTTAACTTGACACTAATAGCTTGCCTTGGTTGGTGCAGTGGTTGAAGTTTTCTTCATCTTCTTCTTGGTAGAACTCCTCCTCCTCATAGACTTGGTCGGTACTATCGTCTATAAATACATACGGAGTACACAATCACCAAACAATACTTAACTAGTCTAATTAGCATTCTAAGACACACATTTGATGATCTATTATCATCACAAGCATCACAAGTTTAATTCAATAGTTTCATCCTTTTTGTTTTAGAAAAGTAATTTCTACTCATTGAAAAATTAACTAAGATTTAATATTCACCACTTAAAATATGGGATCATGTTGACACATGTCATCACCACATATTCTAACATGTGGGAATGAGATTTAAAGGTTGGATCATAATTACTTTGGTTTAAGTTCATTATTTAATGATTTAAAGTGACTAGAAATGCCTATATAGCATTATTTTGGTACTAGTCCAAAGTCACTGCATGTAAACCTTAATATTATTACATATTTAGATAGATATGGTGAAGTGTGATTTTTGAGAGTTTGAATCAACTCAAAAGCTAACTTGGTTGATTTTATAAAAATGGTGCAAGGTGCAAATGCTTCTGTTTTGTTATTTTTATTAGGAGAGATCTATAACTCTAATTGAATTAAATCCAATGGGCTTGGATATATCATTTCAATACCTTTCAAACAAAATTGGTTTCATGCAATTTGGATTTGTAAAACTCCCAGAATTGAATTTTAAACTAGTGGACAGAAACTAGATTCAACTTAAAAAGAAAAATCCAATTTTGAATGGTTGGGCTAGCGCGGGAAAGAACATGGGCCGCCCCAGTGGCGCTCCGCGGCGCGGGGCTCAGCTGACAGGGGGGTCTCGCTTGTCAGTGGCTCTTAACACGCGAAACGGTACACGTGTTGTGGGCCATAGGATTAAAGGGGGATCTACAGCTGAGGGTCGTCGTCGACGACGAACAGGTCGCCGGCGAGAGTTTTCCCTAGCGGCTCGGTGGGGGTCGACCGGGGACGTACCAGCGCTCCAGCGGGGTAGGCGAGGCAGGCAAACGAGCTGGAAGACGATGGCAAGGCGAGGCGCGGTTGTGGTAGAGCTTGGGGTGCCCTAAATCGCAAGCGCCCTTCTCCTCCTGCTTGGCTGCTCCGGCTCCAATTCCGGCGAGGCAGAGCTCGATTGGCTCCGGCGAGAGAGGTGAAAGGATCAGTGAGAGGTGGTGAGTGAGTGGGTGTGGAGAAAAGAGGCTGGGAAGGCCGGCTTATATAGGCCCGACGGTGAGACCGAAGGGTGTGGGCAGTCGACTCCGGCGAGGGCGGCACAGGGGACTAGCGGCGTGGCTCGAAGTAGGGGCGGTGGCCTGTTCCTAGCGGTGCGCTGACGCTTAAAGGCGCGGCAAGGTGAGCTCTGTGCTGGTTAGGCGCGTCACGCGCTCTGGGCGGCAGAGGCTACGGGTTCAACGGCGAGCGGTGGCTAGGGAGCGTTGGGCGGCTAGCGGGGGTGTCTGGGTGTTCCCTAGGTCATGGCGGAGCGGTAGGCACGGGCTACGACCGAGGGTCGGTCTGTGCACGCGGGGAAAGTGCGCGCTCTGCGGGCGGCGTCGGCATGGTCAACCAGCTCCGGGCGCGGCGGTTCTTGGCCGTTCCTGTCTCTGGCTCTGGGCTGGGGCTGGTTGGACGGTGGCAGTGGACCACTGGCTAGCTTGTAGACATGGCGAGAGAGGGGAGAGCGGTTTGCTGCTGCGAGGGCCAAGTTGGCCGGCAAGGTGCTCTCGGCATGGCATGGCAGTGCAGCTAGGAGGTAGGGGAGGTGTTGGGGTTGGTCTGGTTAGGCTTGAGGGAGACAAAGGTGATCAAAGCACTTCAATTTGCTAGACAAGATCAAGCCCAAAACATTAATAGTTAGGCCACTTTGATCTTGTCCACAAGATGTTTGATAGAATGGCCGAAAGAGAAAAACTTTTGGATTTTGGTTTCAAAATTTTTGGGTGTTCTCCACTAGTGCTAGGTAGTCTCTGGTTGCAAGGGTTTTGAAAGTGGAGCTTGTTTGAATGGTTTTTGAAAAAGTGGGATCTTCCCATATGAAATAGATTCAATTTTGAACTGCCCTTTAAAATTAGCATTTGAAAGATTTTTGCAGATCACAAGGTGGGCCTTGGTACCTCATTATGTGTACTATCGAGGGGTGCAAAGATCATGAATTTCTTCTGTTAAGAAATGAGAGCTAGGAACACCCAAAGTAGTGTAGTTGATTAAAATGGTCAAAATGACCATTCCTCCTTTTTAATTGTTTTTTATTTGATTTCCTTTAGGAAAAGTTTGGGAATGATGTAAATGATGTTTAAATCACCTAAGAAACATTTTACAACCAAAGAATCACAGAACCATGGCAATTCAAATCAATTCCTATTTTAAATGCTCATACACATGAATGCCTTCATTTTAAATTTGGAAAAGTTTTTGTTAACCCCAAATTTGATGATTTAGATCTTGATAAGCTTGGATTGAAGTTTTGGGATGTTACAGGCGGTGTCACGGAGTCGCTTGAGGGGGAGGAGGAGCGAGGGTCGTGTACGAGAGAAAGAGAGTGGTGTGGGCTGGGGTGGCCGGGCCAGAGATCACCCGGTTGGGTTAAGCCCAGCCGGTGGGCTTCTGTGCGGGGTGGGCTGGTCGGTGGGCCAGGCCCAGTTAAAAAGAAAGAAAGAAACTAAAAATTATTAAAAACAAAATAATATTAAGTAAATTATCAAATGAACCAATAAACACTTTAAACTCTAGAAAACTGTACATAAATCCTTAAAATACATGTGATATATCAAAATGATCACAAAAATAAAATCTACCTAAGAAAAATATAACTTTAGTTCTTTAAGTTAGATAAAATGCAACTAAATATTAACACCATTAAATTCCTTAATAAAATATAATAAAATAAGTAAAGTACAAAAAAAAGGAATAAAAATCATTTTTGCATATAAAAAAGTCTACTATTTTATAAAAATACTAACTTATTTTTTGTACAAATAAAACTTAAAACAAATATAAGATATTGAATCCTTTGTGGAATTTTAATAAAATACAAATAATACTTAAAAATAAATTAAAATCATTTTTGAAATTATGAATAAATTTAATTTACTATAAAAAATGCTAAATATATTATTCCAAAGGTTTTTAAGATTTTAAAGTAATTATCCTTATCTATTCTATAAAATACCTATTTTGTAAATTCTTTAAAAACATCTCTTAAATAAGAAATAATCACCATTCTATATATAAAACCTTAAATCCCTAATAACTAAATACTAAGTCCAAGGCCATAACTTGGATCTATAATAAAACTTAAGTGTAACTTATTAAATTTATAAAACTCTTTCAAAATCATCAATCCAAACTAAACCAACAATTTTAAGTAAATTTTAAACATCATTCACTTATAATAAAAGTGAATGCTATTTATCACTTAATCATTCTTAAACATGATCTCACACCCTAACACTTTAATAAAATCATCAAAATTTTCTTTCTATAATAAGTCACATCAATGGAAAATTGCATTTAAGCTCATATTCACTTAAATTGAAAGTGAATGATCCCACACTCTTAAATAAACTTGTTACAAAATTTAAAACTTATTAATACTTTCAAACACATCACACCCTAAATCTACTAATGTTTAAAGTTAACTTTGGTACACCAAGTCATGCATAATATGCCTAAAGAATCTTTAAGTTTTTATAGTTAACTTTTGTCTGTTCCAAATTAAGTCATAAGGCATCTCAAATCCACGATTATCGGATAAGTGCAAACGATATCGATCACATTCGATTCACCACAAAGATTGTTTGAACTTTAACAAAGAAATCTTTTCTTCAAAAGTTATTCGCATTGCCACTTCAAACAACAATCTTATAATAAGTCCCTTAACTCTTAACAACTTAACCTAATAATTCCCATCATAATTACCAGATAGCAATTCACCCCAATCTTAGAATATAATTATACTTCATTTTTATACTTTGCATGTTAAACACTTGAATAATTTTACCTTGTAAAGTAATCTTTTCCTAAAAGGTTATTCTTTTAAGAAACATTAAAAGTAATCCTTCAGCATTTCTATAAAGGCTCTAATTGACTAATAATCTTGCTTAAGAAATCTTTTAGATACCATGCCACATTTGAGTGCTTTAGTATTGTATGCTACTTGTTATATTTACATATTGTTTCACACACTCTCACAAGCCTTAACAAGAAGCACAAGTGTGAAGCTAGCATAAAAGTGCAACATATCTAAAGATATCACCATAAGCTCGCAAACCCTAGATCATGGATTCTTATCCCAGGGATTCACGATTATCAAACTACATTACATTACTTATGCATAATTGCACCTTGCTTCTTTAAACATTCGTCCTTACCGGACCAATGATGCAGTTTACAGAATTTAGATCTTCTATTGTCCTGAAGACCATGAGTGCATAATCTTGCAATCACAAAAGGCAAGTTCACACTTGCTCATGTCCTTTGATTATTTTCTATCAAATGCTTGTAACTCGAATGTTGTCATCACCTGCATTTCAAAAGGCCAGAAAACACTATTTTCATAATAATATGATTATGGATTATTTACCAAATGGTAATAATCTATTGATACAGTTCCAGTGGTAAAGGAACATAATATCTAGGACTTAACAACCAATATTGCTAGTGATTCTAGCACCGTATATTACACATTAACCATGAGATTTGGAATGGGATGGAGAAGTCAGCTGTATCTTCTTCCTCTCGCATGTATCCGGATGCGCAGGTCATGGCTGTTATCCTCGTAGCATGCATTAATTGGTAATTCGTAGAGGATATGCAGCATATGGGTGGGAACCCTCAACGTCCCACGATAGTTTTGGCATCTGAACGGTCTGTACCAACAATTGCCGTAATTCAAGATGTGGGCATGGCGTACACCAAGGACACATGTGGGGTCGCGAAGAGGGCAGTGATTGGCTTGGATCTTAGACTGGGCCTCATACCAAGGAAGTGTGAACGAGCCTATAACTCGGATGTGCAATAAAGCTAAGGTCTCTCATGGGAAAAGTAACGCACCTCTGTAGAGTGTAAGAACTGTGACATGTTACTCACAGTTCCGGGAAGGAGCTATGAATGCGGCAGGAAAGGAACCCCACGAAGGTTCTGGTCAACCTGTGAAGGCTGTCGGACATAGTTTTCAGAATAAAAGCAACCTTTGAAGAAATGTTTACGAAAACCTGCATTGCCTACGACCTTTGGTCTATGTCTGTAGAGATAGTGCATCATACACTCCTTTTTAGTGAACTTGGTGAGTACGCTCGTACTCAACCGTACCTTCTTAACCCTTGCTAGGTTCTAAGCCGTTGAAGACGACGTCAACATCAATTTCTCCTCAAGAAACCATCATCGACAACTCAAGTTCATCAGTAAAATCAATGAAGTCAACATATACACCAACCGAAGTGAAGACGAAGTTCCTAATTAGATAGGAGTAGGTACTCTAGCCATAAAACCTACTTGTGTAGAGCATTGCATTAGTAGCAATTGCAAGCCAATTTGTTTAGATACTAGTCTTAGTCACCAGATAGTTCTGAGATGTTATTTCTGGTTCTTCTTTGTAAGAAGTTGTTTTCTTCCTCTTTAACCTAGAGTGTTCTCTAGATCTTCTGTAAAGAGTCGAGTTGTAATCTATAGTCATGTCTTAGACCTGTTGTGTTTTTGTTGTACCACTCTGAGGGATGTAATACTAGTGAACGGTGTTTCATTGGTATTATGTCAACGACTATAGTGTATTACATCATGCAGTGGTATGCTGGGTCACCGCACATCTGCATCTCGTTGGTAGTCTACTGCTTTTGAGCATGCCCTACCTCAAATGTCTAGGTGCGACGCGTGCACTAGGACATGTTGCACCATACGAGCGGTGTGTATCGCATCGAGTCGAATGGTGTAGTCAGAGACGTCACTCGAGATAGATTTGGTGCAGTACATGATCATCTTCTCCACACGGACCAACAATGCTAAGGGAGATAACATAATGAAAAAATTAATCAGTTAGATACAAAATAAATAGAAAAGGGGTGGAGAAACTAGAATGGGAAAATGATTATAGACTAATGGTGGAAATATGACGGAATGGCAAAACTGAGGAGTGTTATAACAGAGTAGTGGCAAAATTAGAGTTTTGATCGGTCAAATGGCAAAACTGAGTATTTGGTCGGTCATGGCGGCATAAATGATAAAAACCCTTACATTTAAACTAATCATATATCTATCTCTTATCCCAATCGTACATGTTGTCTAACATTCCCCTTAGTCGTAGCGGGGGAGAAGCGGACGCTTGCGACTAGAGAAGTCTTGCTCATTTGTCGTCTTCTCCACCTTGTCATCATCATCGTCCTCTTTTGGTTCCTTCTCTTCCCTCCCGCGGTCACAGCGGGAGTGTTGTGGACACAAGTGACAACGCAGATGCTGTTGACTGAAGTTTTTGAGTTGTTGTAGATGTATTTTTTATGTCGATGTCGAGGTAGCCAAGCGTGATGATGCAACTGTGGTCGAGGTTTTCATGGTCGGTGTAGCCACTAGAGCTGGAGGCGCAAAAAAAATGCGTGACTTCGTAGGATTTTAGGTTTTGTGCGGCCGTGGCGGGTTTTTGTGCGGCGGCAGCGGTAGGTTTTTGGGCGGCATCAGGGGGTTTTGGGGCGGCGGTGGCAGGGATCTTAGGGGGTGGTGGATTTTTGTGCGGGGATTTGATTCATATTGTGGCGGTAGGTATCTGCAGTGGCGACGGGGTTTTAACCAGACAGGCGAGGCGATTGTGTGATCACCTAGCGGAGCGTCGGGCTGCGGCGGCAGCTGTTTTGGACCACGTGATGTAGATCTTGGCGATAATTTTTGTTAGTGATATAAAACACAACGAAGCTCTTGATGTAGTCGTACATCTTAACATAGATATTTGGGTCGATGTAGTTTGGCTTGATGCAGTGGTACGGCTCGATGTAGATAACGTTTTCGGAAGCGGTGTAGTCGATTTACAGCTTGGTGTAGATGGCATCCGAGCGTGTATGCCGGAGTCCCACGGGCCCTATCCGTATCTTAGGATACGAGCCGGTGGACGTGACGTGGTCGTAGGCTCGCGATGTTGAACTGGTTCCAGGCATGACCGTTCGCGTATAGATCACCGCACATCGCTGGAGTAGGACCTAGGACGTGCACAGTACTTGAATTTTTCTTTTTTGGTATCCGTACCTGGGCATGTGCATGCGCACGTGTTGCAGCCGATGGAGATCGCTCCGTTTTAAAAAATATAAGATGTTTTAACTTTGAGATATATCTAGACTTTTTTTATTATATATGTTTGGAGGTTTAGAGTGAACTTACACATTAGATGGAGCCTAGATTCATTAGCTTCATAAAGTTAAAACATCTTATATTTTAAAACGGAGGGAGTAGTATTTATGGACATGTTTGGTTAAGAAGACTCATATTTTCTTGTTTTTCCTACTTGGTTCGGTGGGTGCTGCATGAGGGAAGATTTGGTTTAGATCAAGTTTGACACTTTGTTTGGTAGCCAATATTTAGTTTTTCTGCAATTTTATCAAATTGTTTGGTTGGCAAATTGAACTAGCAGATGGGGCCCGGATCAGGCCCGCCAACTGCACAGATCAGCCGGAGCCCACAAAGTCTAGATCGGGCCTAGATCTAGCAAGCTCCGTGCTGCCATGGGCTGTCGTCGTCCTTGTCATTGCAGCTCCCGTCTATCGCACCGTCGGTGGCACCATCTCCTTCACGCAGCCTCCTTCTCGAGACGTCAAAGATCACAAGACTTCGACAGCACTCATTCCCATCCAGCCACGCTAGCAGCCATCCTCCCCTCACACGCGGCAGGCAGGACCACCACTCCCCGGAGAGGTCAAGCCTCGGATCGATGTGCATCTGTCGTGGCCCGCCCAACCCACATCTGGCCCAGGCCGCGCCGCCGCTGCCACCACCTGCGACCGCGCTGCCGGGCCGACACCATCCTCTCCATGCCGCATGGCAACCCACCACCGCGGGATGCTGCGCTGAACAGCCTACACCACTCCAGAAGCTGCGTGCGTCGCTGGCTACCGAGGTGAGAGCCAGGAGCCACCAAAACAAGGGAAAAAACAGCGCCTCGCCGCCACCTCCCCGTATGGGCTTTGCCCTACGGCGACCCCCGGTGGTGGTGAGGGGAGAGTGCGGCCGGGAAGGATGGTGGTGGCCGATGGTTTGGGTAGCCGCCCAGGTCAGAACGATGCGGGGGCGTTTTTCCTCTCGCACCAAAACCTCGTCACCAGTTCCCCACTTGACACCCTACAGAGAATGGACTCGAGGAAACCGTTGCATAAAGGACAAATTGGCGTGTTGGGTCAGCCTCTCTTCTGTAAGGACATCTTCACCGGGCCGACCCAACCCGTACGAGTGCGTCTGAACGCATCCACGTGGACGTGCGGGACATGTGCTACCTCCCAGTAGCATGACCCAGCTAGACAGACGCGTTCGGCTCGACCCATCCGTGCATCAAATTTGGACAACGGTTGCATCGGCCCGGATAGCGCGCTTGTCCTGGCACGTCCTCCCTTCACCTTTGGCGGTCCCTCCCGCCAGTGGCACACAAACCACTCCACTTCTCCCTCCTAAAACCCTATCCCAAATTTCCACTGGCGGGATTAGGAGGGAAGGCGATGGATCCCACCGCCATGGCCGATGCTACGCCCTCCGGCGTTCCCGCAGCCAAGAAGCGCGGTTGGTCGAAGAAGCTTGGTAAGGACCTGACGACGGAGGAGCGGAAAGCTGAGTCGGACAGGCACGCTGGCCAGCGGCGAGAGCTCGACTCGTTGTAGCCAAACTCGAGAAGGAGCGCTGGGAGGAAAATGAGCGCTTCCTCGCTGCATAGAACAGGGTCAACACCGACGAGCTGGAAGTGAATGCCGCCAAGCACACTGTCAACATGATGAAGCAGGAGGCGTTGACCGTCGATTTTGGTGGCACAGTGGCTTCCGATGGCAGCGTCGTCGCTCTTCCCGGCCTGTCCATGGCCGGCGCGTCCTCTACCAGCTCCGTCACTTCCATGCCTTGCGCCCGGACACCAGGTCAGCCCAGGACTCCAGGCCCGCACACACCTTCGCTTGGAGGCCACACTAGGATCGTGGCCTCGCTCTCCCAGTTCGTCAATTCCCACATGGCATCATCGGAGGCGGGAGATCCTGCCATCGACCTCAACCTCACTCCAACTCCCACGGACACAACCCCGAAGGCGTCAAAGAAGCGGCGGTGCATCTTCACCGTGGACATGTCGACGTCACTCAACCTGTTCGGCCAAATGTCTGACGAGCCGTCGACCGTCCATGGCACGGTATGGTCACGACATTTCTTTGCTTTTGCTAGTATACTGCTCCCGCCTCTTTATCATGGCCAAATTGGGTGTAGGATTCGTGTCCAATGATGTCGAGGATGTTATGCATGACATGATCAATGAGGGTGGTGACGGCTATGGCGACGACGGAGAGACCCATCAAGATACCCAGCAAGACACTCAACAAGATGCCTACAACATTGTGAACGAGTCATTGTTTGGAAACGATGGCACTTCCTTGGGCGAGGGGTCACGGTCGCATCGTTGGCCGCTTCACTTGCAGCGTCACTTGTCGACAGTAAGAAGTTGAGCCAACGAACCTCGAGCTACACCACCGACGAGGACAAGATCCTATGCAAGGCATGGATGGAGATTTCACAAGATCCATTATGTGGTGCCAAGAAAAGGGTGTCTATTGGAAAAAGGTAGGCAAGTTCTTCCATGAGCATAGAAAATTCGGGAAGGACGCCTTCTATAGAGATCAAAATGATCTCTCCCTCTCCAAGCGATGGGGCACCCTCCATGTTGAGTGTAGCAAGTTCCAAGACTTCTACGAGATGGTGATGAAAAAGAAAATAAGTGGCATGATGTCGGTTGACATGGTAAAACCTCTTCCTCTCTTTGTCGATGTCTTGCATATGCATTGAGCCATTGTTGGCATCCATATGTATAGGTTATGAAAGCAATGGAGCACTTCAAGAAGGTGAATGATAACAAGGCCTTCACGTTATCCCATTGTTGAACATTGATCAAGTACTGCAAAAAATGGGAGACTAGTTATGCCCTTTGGAAAGAACTTGACAACAAGAAGAAGGGCAAGAGCAATGCTTCTACGAGCGGTGTCATCGACTTAGATGACGGTAATGGCAAAGGCTTCGTCAACCCTGTAGGCGATGGGACTGCCGCCCGTGCCCGCTGGCTTGGAGGCCACAAAGCTACGAAGGCCGACATCGCCCACCAGGATGGTTCCTTGGCATTCCAGGAGACCTTGAGGAAGATCCTGGAGAAGAAGGAAGAGTGAAAGGACATTTATTGTCCTAACTATTTTGGTGTTCGTTAACAACATAAGGATCATTTTACTGTGTGTTAATGTCTACATGTCAGACTAATGAAAAGAGAAAAGGCCATAACATAATGGGAAATTCCCTAGAGAAAACTGAGGTTTCCTGAAGAATCCAGGACGGAGTCTCTAGTGTGCAGACACCGGAGTCTCCGGTGTGGTCTGGAGTTTCCCCAAAAGTCCCCGGACTAGACTCAAGATGCTTCCCAGGGTCATTCTGTGAGGGGGTCCGGAGGCAGACCGGATGTTGGCCAGAATCTCCGGTGTAGTCTCTCAGACCGAAGTTTCTAGTGTGGAAACATCGTAGTCTCCGGTGTCCCTGGTCCGGAGTTCCTGCCAAATGTTAGAAATAAGTAGAATCTGCACAAAATACACGAATAGGAGTGGAGAACTGGGTACGAACCATGGCAGCAAATTTCTTATAGATAGACAAAACCTCACTATGAGAAGACATAAAATATATCCAAGTGTGGTGAGAAAAATCATCTATAAAGACAACATAGTAGCGATGTCCTCCTTTCGACGTGAAGGGAGCCGGACCCCAAACATCAGAGTGAACAAGGTCGAAAGGACGCTCAGACACAGACTCACTATGTGTATAGGGTAGCTGCATCTGCTTACCTAGCCGACAACCCAGAAAATCCAAAGAGGCGTTTCCAGAGACAGACCCCAGAACACCACGATGAACTAAAGATGAGAGGCAAGAACCACATAAGTGTCCAAGACGATGATGCCACTACTGAAAAGAGCTAGTAGAGGCGGCAACAGGGTCTGAGAGACTGGCGGCAGTCGCAGCGGGGGGAAGACGAAGCCAGTCAAGCTCACATAGGCCATCATGGCGTCGGGGGCCAGCACCAAGCAAAGTACCGGTGCGACGATCCTGAATAGAACAGGAATCAAAGTCGAGAGTGATGCTACAACGAGAGTCAACAATCTGACTACCAGAAAAGAGTTGCATGTTAAGTTGAGGAACATGCACAATAGAAGGAACATGAAACGAGGAGGTACTAAGAGTGCCTCGATTAACGACTTGGAGAGGAGTACCATCGGCAGTAAGAACACGAATAGGAGACTCGACAGATCGAACAGAAGTCAAAGAGGAAGAATCATAGGTCATATGAAAAGAAGCACCAGTATCAAGAATCCATGAGGGTGTACCTGGATGAGGAGAAGATGGTCTCTCGATGCTAGAAAAGTCTGTCGCGAAACCAGCAGAACCTGTCGATGAAGAATCCCAAGCAACATGCAGGCATCAAAGTCGCGCTATCTCATGCGCAGACAGGGACACAGCTGAAGAGGTCGAGGTAGAATCACGAGCCGACGAAGAGCGGTCATCAACACACATAGAGGCCGCCAAAAGTGGCGATGTAGAGCAATGCGCCGATAAAGACGGAGTCGGCGAAAGACGGCCACAACCTCCTGAAGAAGCCACGAGAGTTGATGTAGAGCGGAAAGCCGACATAGATGGAGTCGGCGAAGGACAACCATAACCGCGTGAAGGGGCCGCAAAGGTCAACGAAGAGCAGCGAGCCGACATAGACGGAGTCAGCGAAGGGCGGCCATAACAGCACAAAGAGGCTGCGAAAGTCGACGAAGAGCGACGAGCCGACATAGACGAAGTCGGCGAAAGGCGTCTATAACCACGGGAAGAAGCCACGAAAGTTGACGACGAGCAGCGAACCGATGTAGACGGGGTCGACGAAGGGCGACCATACCCACGTGAAGAGGCCACGAAGTTCGACGAAGAGCGGTGAGCCGACATAGGAAGAGTCGGCAAAGAGTAATAAGACGACGGAGACGAAGGCGGTGAACATGCACCAAGTAACGAGGGATGTCCCAGGTACAAGGCGGGAGCAACGGAAAAATCATCATCGAGAAAAGACGGAGCATACATATATATTTTTTACTCTCCACTTTTTTTGAATCAATCAATGGATGTCAGAATCCAGAACACGCGCGGAATCTCAGAATCAAGAGCACAGAACACGCACACGCGCCAGCTAACACAAGAGGCAGGCGGAGTTTCTTCAGCGAGGAGTTGGCGGAGAGGAAGATGGCACACAGCTGCGGCCGGACAGAGATGAGGACAGTGACGGGAGGCGGCCGGATAGATAACGGCGGCCGGACGGACGGGAGATAGGCGGCAGCCAGACGGGCGGCGGCCGGACGGGAGGCTGCAGCCGGACGGACGGGAGACAGCGGTCGGGCGGCTTTGGAGAAAATCGTGTGCGGCGGTTAAAATCGTGGCAGACAAGTCGCGTGTCCAGAAAAAGGCTAAAAAAATCCTAACCCAGGCTCTGATACCATGTTAGGAATAAGGAACTTGTATTCCAAGGGGGCCAAAGGCCACAATATATAGTACATGTACAGGTGTGAAATAAGCAGGAAAACCCCCTAACTATTAGGGAAAATACAATATACAAATATATCTCTAACACCAAAGTCCCCGGAGTGAGCGACAAGACAAAGCCCGGGTCACTTAGTATGGTGGTCCGGAGATGGGCCGGAGTTTTTGGTATAGGCCTAGAAGATCTCCAACGGGCAGAAAACGGTCAGCAGCTGTGGAGGCTATAAATAGAGGACCTCATCTTCTACCTCCATCTGCTCGTTCTAGAAAAGAAAAGAACAGCATCACCATTAGAGCCACCAAAACTACAAGATCTCTTCATCCAACCACCCAAAGTTGCTGATCTTTGGGGAATCAAAGGAGGAGGCCTTGATCTACAGCTTCACCAAGAGAGATCTTCATTTCCCCCTCATTCACTTGAGGGCCCCTTGCTCTAGGGTTTCATTGGAAACCCTAAGCCTTGTTTTGGTTCTTACAAGCTTGTCTTTGATTGTTGTGATAGCTTTCTTGGATCCGAGAGCCTCCAATTAAGTTGTGGATGTGTGCCTCAAAATTGTTATAAGGGTGTCGGCTACCACCTTGAAGGTTGACGATATAGTGGAAGCGTGAATCGATCCCTTTGGGGTGAGGTTCACCGGAGAGCAAGGGAGGCCTCTTGTGGCGTTGTTGGTTTGAAACCACCCCCTCTCCAAACACAGACATACTTCCACTTAAAAGGAAGGAACTACGGGAGATAATCCTTGTGTCCCCGTGTGATTCACTTCGGTTACTTCTATCCTTTACCACACCTTACTTTATCTAGTTATTTCTTAGTTAAGTTGTGCTAGTGTGACATATAGGTAAATTCACCGTAGTTGCGTATCTAGAGAATTTACCCTTGTGTCAAACCCTAATTTTCAAAAGGAGTAAAATTTGAAGTAACACCTATTCACCCCCCCCCTCTAGGTGCCCATATGATCCTTTCAATGGTATCAGAGCCTCGGCTCTTTATTTGGGCTTAACTGCCTAAGAGAATATGGGCAACACAGAGGAAGGGGAGAGGGTGAGGCTAGCACTTCGGTGACCATGGTAGATCTTAAGAAGTTGGAAACAACCTTGAGCTCTACCTTGGGCAGCAAAATCCAACAGTTGCGTCAACTTGTTGAGATACTTGTTAAGGAAAAGTCAGCCTCACCACCTCCCCCTCAAGAGGAAACACCTCCTAACCCTAAGGCAAATGCTCCGGCTAAGCCAATGGGTGAAGAAGTGGAGGGATGAACATAATTCCACTAACTCCACCACCAAAAAGAGTGATGGGAAGGAAGAGCACCATGCGGATCCCGGATGGTACTCTCCCGACCCTCTGATCCCGGATCCTCATATAAATAATAGAGGTGACCCACCTAAGTTAGTTGCACATACTTTTGCTTAATGACAAGTTTTGATGAAATCTCATGTGCGCAGCTCTTGCATTGACTTGTGGAACATCATTGAAGAAGGACTCAGAGTTGAGGGTCCAACCAACTTGAAAAGAAGAGAAGTGGTCAATAGTCAACTCAATGCCACCGCCCTGCACATGATTCAACTTGGGGTGGGACCAAAGGACTTTCCCCACATTGAGCACTTCCATACCGCCAAGGAAGCTTGGGATGATCTCATTGACTTGTTTGTTGGAAATGAGAGCATGAGAAGCCTTGAGAAATGAAGCTAAAGGTTTCTTTATGAAGGATGGTGAGGATCATGAAGACATGTATCGAAGACTCAAATCCACTACCACCGCCTTCAGAAATGCTGGTGCCTCTCATATTGATGATGCTTGGATCAAGAGAAAGTATGTGAGTGCGCTCATGCCCTTCGATCCCACTGACTTGAAGAGTCTCCAAGGAAGACACAATTACCATCTCATGACCTCCAATGAAGTTATGCAAGAGATGGCCGCCTTCAAGGTTGCTGCCAAGAATGCCAAAGATGCTCGAGATCGTGCCACTGGAATGAGTAGTGGTGTCAATCTTGCCTTGAAGGCCAAGGTTGTGGAATATGAAGAAGAAGGAAGTGATGATGCACTGTCTATGAGCCACCCTGAAGATGTCAAGGTTGCTCATGGTTAATACATGGCTTTCTATGCGAGAAACTTTTGGAAAGATCCCGCCAAGGCCAAGATGGAGATGCAACGAAGAAGCAACCCAAGTGGTAGAAAAGAAAATGCTTCAAGACTGAGAAATTGCTTCAACTATGGTGACCGCTATCATTTTGTTGCCGGATGTCCATATGAGAAGAGATAAGATAACGGTGGTGCACTCATATTGAAGAAAAATACAAAGGCCCCTTTCAAGAAGCCTTTTAATAAGAGGAATGCCACCAACAAGAAGTACGGTGACATTGCATTGATAGCACATGAGGAGTTCTCTTCAGATGATGAAGAGGAGGAGGAAGAAGAAGAAACAATGAATGGTGTGGCTGCCATTGCCACTACCTCTACATCCACCTTCTCCCTCTTTGATTCCCAAATAATAACACCTCCAACAAGAATGTCACTTTTCTTATGGCAAGAGCATCGGAGGTATCATCATCTCCTCTCTCCACCTCTATTATCAATGATGATTTGAATGATGATATAACTCTTGAGGTGAAGGAGGAATTAGTTGCTTTCGATACTTATATAAATAATTTGCAAGGGGAGCACAAGAAGAATTTTGTAAATCTCTTGAACCAACTTGCTCACACATAAGAGATCCTTGATGAGAGATGTAAGCTTGGGAGAGAGCATCTACTTGAGATGGATGCTCTAACTAATGCTCTAGAAGAAGAACAAGAGACTAGGGTGTCTCTTGAAGAAAAACTTGAAGGCCTTGATGAGCTAAATGATCGAATAGTAGATAAATGATGTCCCACAAGTATAGGGGGTGTATCGCAGTATTTTCGAGGGAAGTGAAACCCAATTTATTGATTCGACACAAGGGGAGCCAAAGAATATTTATAAGACTTAACAACTGAGTTGTCAATTCAGCTGCACCTGGAAACAATCTTGCTCACAGCTGTTTATCAGTAGCAACAGTTTTGTAGTAGCAATAGTAAAGTAATAGCAGTAGTAAAGTAAAGACAGTAGTAACAATAGCGAAACAGAGGATTCGAAAACGGTAGGCATAGGGATGGATGGACGGGCGTTGCATGGACAAGACAATTCACATAGCAATCAGAACATAGGGAAATTGCAGATAAATAAGATAAAGCATCCAAGTACTAGATAATCCTAGGCATGTGTCCCATATATAGTCATACGTGCTTGCAATGAGAACTTGCACAACATCTTTTGTCACCCGCCCGTTTGCAATGGGGCCTCAAGGAACTCGGCAATTAAGGTGCTCCTTTTAATAGAGCACCGGAGCAAAGCATTAACACTCCATGAACACATGTGATCCTCACATCAAAGCCATTCCCTCCGGTTATCCCGATTTCTGTCACTTCAGGGCCATTGGTTCCGGACAACAACGTGTGCATACAACTTGCAGGTAAGACCAAAAACAATACTATCATAATGAATCAATAACATGTTCAGATCTGAAATCATGGCACTCGGGCCCTAGTGACAAGCATTAAGCATAACAAGTTGCAACAAAGTCAAATAGTAGATACTAGGCACCATGCCCTAACAATCTGATGCCATTACATGAACGATCTCATCCAATCCCTACCATCACCATAACCTACAGCAGGGGATTACACACTCATAGATGGGGGAAACATGGATGGTCGATGGAGAAGCGATGGTGATGATAATGGTGATGATCTCCTCCAATTCCCCATCCTGGCAGGGAGCCAGAACGAAGTTTCTGGTGCAATTTCGTGGAATCTGGTGGTGGCGGCGGAGCGGAACTCCTTCTGGAAAAACGTCGAACCCCCCCTGAGTTTTTAGGTCAGAAGGCATCTTATAGGCGAAGAGGGAGACCGAGGGGTGTGCAGGCGGCTGCAGACCACCTGGCGTGGTCAGCCTAGCCAGCGTGGCTGTGGTGTGTTTAGCCAGCCCCCCCTCCGTCGTGTACGGCTCCGGGAGTCTTCTGGTGAAATAGGATTTTTGGCATATTTTCCGGGATTTTTCCTGATAGTTGATTTTCTGCACAAAAACTAAACACCAAGGCAATTCTGCTAAAAACAGTGTTAGTCCGTGTTAGTTGCATCCAAATCACACAAGTTTAGAGGAGAAACAATAGCAAAAGTGTTCGGGAAAGTAGATACGTTTTGGACGTATCAACTCCCCCCAAGCTTAGCTTATTGCTTGTCCTCAAGCAATTCATTTGAAAACTGAGTGCGATAAAAGAAACTTTCATGAACACATTTGCTTCATATGATGTATATATTCTCAGCATGTGATCAACTACTTAGACAATTCATAATAAAGAGTATGCAACTAAGTTTACTTAATAGGCATTGCAAGCTATGAGGAGATTCCAACTCAAAAATAATAAGTAGCAAGAAACATAAACATAAGCAACATTACAATGCTCATAACAAGGTATGATAGAGTGGTATCTCTCTTGCCTTTTTATTGTGAATGCTAAAGCACCTCTGAAGTTCAGGTGAAGACTAGAAGTAAAGATATCAAAGTCATAACACAAATAATCAAGTTTTGAGACAAGCACATTACACTAAGAATGACAACTATGCTCTCAAGAAGGTGCTCATAGAATATGTGGAGACTCAATAAGGAAATGAAAAGGTTTTGAATAGTTTGAAAGGCTTCCAAATGCTGAAAGTTTGGTACTCATTAGCTTTGAGCTCTCATTGCCCTTATCATAAGCATCTTTAATATGGTTAAGGTTAAAGTGAGGTCCAATCTGAGTTATATGCTTGACAGAGTATAAACTGGAAATCCCATGTCCCTTCAGTATGAGGGCCGCTCCTCGTGCTACTCAACTTTAGTTACTGGTAAGTTCTTGTCATTTTAAATATGTGCGTATCATAGAGAACCGCCAACGGCGTACCCCTTGCCCGATGATACGGAAGAATCCCCATATCAAAATGACAAGGCAAGCAGACATTGAGTATCTCAGCAATCTTCTTATTTATCATGGGAAAATGGTGCTTTTTTCTCTCTTTCCTCTTTTCTCAAATCTCTTTTTTTCTCAATATCTATCTCTCTCTCCTTTTTATAAGAAGAATGCTTCATAGATACTTATTATAGTTACGCTGCAGGTTTCCACCATGACAGCGTGGATTAGACCGGTGGCCCAGGCGTTTCTCTAACACACATACATAAATCCATGGACTTACAAGCTCCCATTTTATTTCACACCGACGACATCCAAAAACAAAAGAGCATGGTATCAACTAGGTATATATTTACAGGTGTTGAAAGCGTTCCCCGTGTCAGCATGGTTCTGCTAATCCCTAGCGTATAATTTGCAACCATATAACTTTCATGGACAGTCACAATGGTTTAGGTTTATTAAGTGCAGGAAATAAAGGGTGCCATCAAGTTCGTGAGAGCTTTACTAACTAACTTTCTCATAACAAGCAAACATTTATTCGGAAGAAAACAAGGCATATTGAATATACACGGAAATAGCAAATGATGCTAATAGGTAGGTATGGTGGACACTTTTGGCAATATTTGGTTTTAGGGAGTTGGAAACATGAGTAAAACATACTCAGTGCAAGTGAAGGCTAGCAATAGTAAGGGAGCGACAAACGAGAGAGCAATAGCTGTCATAATCATGCTTGCAACAAAACAGGACTAATCATGGCATGAAAGTGATTCAAGACCCTCAAGGCAAAATAATTCATCGAGGCTTAACTGATTATTTCAGCCATATGCATGCATGAGCATGTGCCAAGTCAATTCAAATGAAACATTCAGAGGAGGATACCACAGTGTCATACCAAGTTATGAATAGAGTAATGCAAGCAAACATTCATATGACATGCTACAAACTATTAGCAAGCTGGAACTAATCATATGAAAGCAAGAACTACTAAGCATCCATAAATAACATACACCCTACATGAACAGGCTAAGCATGCCAACAATGACGAGTATATGTACAAAAATGAAAACAAATAGAGTTTGTTACTAGCCTCTTACCACACCTCAAGTTGTCATTAATCCTCATTATTTCCCTTCACTTGTGTGGCTTGAATAATAATAATATGAAACCAAATTCCACTGAGAACTGCTGAATCCTGCAACAAACTCACAAAACCAAAGAAGAACAACAAATATTTTTGGTGTTTTCGATTTTTAAAACAAGAACCAAAAAGGAAGAACAAGCAAAGCAAAAAGGAAAAAAGCAAACCAAGGCAAAAATAAGAAGCAAACAAAGAGAAACAACAGAAATATTTTTGGTCTTTTTGTGTTTTAGAAAGCAAAAGCAAAGAAAGAACGAAAGCTAAAAAGAGAACGAAATATGAATATACAAAGTACCGACGAAACATGATAAGGAGATGAGTGTGGTGTCGGTGTACCTCCCCCCAAGCTTAGGCTTTTGGCCTAAGTGGGTATCAATCCCAAGCTGGCCAAGATGAAGTGTCTCCGTGGTACGATGAGGAGGTACCCTCGTCTTGGTGCGAGCTCGAGTATGTCCCTCCGTAGTGCGCAGAGTAATCGTAGGAGGGTACATCTTCTTGGTGCTGCCCGTGGAACCCCAGCAAGTGGAGCTGCTCGTCCACCTCCTCCTTGGAGCATGACCACAGTCTCCTGTGAACACTAAACAAAGTAGATTGCAGCAAAGGGATCTCCCTCTCATCCCCGTCAGTAAACAACATCCTATATACTAGACTGTCCAAATCAGAATCAGCAGTGACAAAGTGATGTGTTTTCATAGCAGCAAGGTCAAGCCTTTGTGGTGCCAATATAGTATCATTGGGGTCCAAGAAATCTCTAATGCATTGACCATACGTGAAGCAATGATGCCCCCATAGATAGGCCCCCTAGCAGCTAGACGGCGAGCAATAAGCGAGCCAAGGTTGTTCCGAGTATCATTGTTGAGCACATCAGCAAGGAAGGCTAAATGATAGTTGGAGATATTACTCGTATTCTCTCTACCTAGAACGCTAGTAGCAAGATAATATGCAAAGTATCTAAGAGCAGGGAGTTGGATGTTTCTTGTCTTTCCGCGCTGAGCTACGCGGTCATCATCATTGGTCACCCCTCGGTAAAGCTCCAGCAAATCAGTGGGTCGCCCTTGAATCTTCTTCATGGTCCCTGTCATGCTTACACCTACAATATTGCAAAATCTTTCCAATGACATGGTAAAGGGCAGATTATAAATTCTGAAAGAGACAGTTGACTGATAGGGCGTGTTAGTAAACACGAAGCTCTCAACAAAAGTCTTGGTGAGCATAGCGTATTGCTCACTCTCATCTTGCATGTATGAGGTCAAACCAACCCTCTGAATCAGTAGTAGGAAATCATCAAGAATCCCTGCAGCTTGTAAGAAAGTAAAACAAGGAAAAGTAGATGGGTGAGCATCCCCATCATCTCCTTCATTACCAATATGAGGTGCAATGAGATCCTTGTTGTATGATGGCCTGAACTGAGAGGCTAATCTTGAGGGCCTTGACCTCCTAGGTGCATCCCTCTAAAATATTTATCCAAAGGTACGGTTGTTCATGTTTGATATTCTAAAATTTAAACATCTATTAAACAAGTGATTGCAAAGTGAATATAATGAAGGCCACTACTCATAGGGACTTGTAAGAGGCCTAAACATGCATCAAAACTATATCTCTAAGCATCAAACAAGCTTACAAGCTCTCATAACCTGTCACCTACAGCAGCAAAATACTCAAGATATAAACCACTAAACACAAATCTACTTAGACAAGCGGAGGAGTCACATACCGGAGAACAAATGCTCCAAATTTCAGCAGCAAAGATGGGCCGAGCAAGGAGATCGAAAAATCGAGGGCAAGCACAGCAAGAACGCGATTTCAAGCAATGAACTGGTGTCTACTCGGGAGAGAGAAGGAAGTGGCAAGTGAGAGAGTGAGTGGAGGGCCAGGGGTGGCCCACACCATAGGCAGGCATGCCCCAGGGCTGGCCACGCCACCAGGTGGTGTGCCTGCCTAGTGGGCCCCCTGGTACCTTCCAGGCACTCTTCTGCCCCTTTTTTCACATAAAAATTTAATATGAATTTTCTGAAAAATTTCGAGACACTTTATTTTTGGGCATTTTTCAGGTATAGATGAATGATTTTCTGACAGAAAAAGATTTTCTGGAATGATGTATTGACAAAACAAGGCTAGAACTACAGAAGTTCTAAGACACTCTAACATGCAAGCAACTAATAACAGAAAAGAAAACTAAACAAAAGCAAAAACTAAAATGGATAGAATAGAAGTAAGCGGAGATAATCATGGTGAAAACATTGTTTTGTTCAATGAAATCCTTTTGTTAACAAGGTTGATCAGGTCTTGTTACCAAAACAATTTCATATGAGACAAAACTTTGTATTCCACTAATGATTATGTTACCTCAACTTTGATAGCAATGGTCCCTATCATAATAGTTTCAAATTTCTCTCTTGGTATGGGACAATATATCTCTCCAACTTGAATGCCCTCAACATGTTCAATTGAATTCAAACCATAATTCCTATCAATCTTCTTGGGGAAATAGATAGTATGTTCCTTATCATTAACATTGAAGGTCACCTTTCCTTGATTACAATTAATAACAGCTCCTGTAGTATTAAGAAAAGGTCTCCCAAGAATAATAGACATATTATCATCTTTAGGCATTTCAAGCACAACAAAATCAGTTAATATCAAGCAATTATGAGACACTTGACTAGGTACATACTCACATATACCAACAGGAATAGTGGTAGATTTATCAGCCATTTGCAAAGATATATCAATTGGTATTAATTTTTCCAGTTGAAGTCTCTTATAGAGACAGAAAGGCATAACACTAAATCCAGCTCCCAAATCACACAAAGCAGTCCTAACATAACTATTCTTAATAGAGCAAGGGATAGTTGGAATCCCTTGGTCTCCAAGTTTCTTAGGAACCTTACCATTAAAGGAATAATTAGCAAGCAAAGTAGAAATTTCTTCATTAGGGATCTTCCTATTATTCGAGACAATATCCTTCATATACTTTGAGTAAGGAGGCAATTTAATAGCATCAGTCAAAGGAATATGCAAGAATAAAGGTTTCATCCACTCACAAAACTTATTATAGTGTTCATCTTCTTTGACTTGTGTTTCTTATCAGGGAAAGGCATAGGTTTTTGGACCCAAGGCTCTCTTTCACTACCATGTTTCTTAGCAATAAAATCTTCTTTAGTGTATTTAGTATTCTTAGTGTGCTTTTCAGGTTCTTCTTCAACTTTTTCTTTATCAGGAACATCATTTTCTTCATTACCACTTTCAGTTTCAGCATCAGAGATAGATATACTATTAGGATGTTTAGCAGGTTCAGAGGGTTCTACAATAGTTTTATGTTTCTTTTTTCTTTTCTTACGAGTAGAACCACTATTTTCAGCTTGTTGAGAATCCTGCTCAATTCTTTTGGGATGCCCACCATAAGCATGTTTTTCTAGTTCTAATTTCATAAGCATGTTTTTCTTTAGCAGCATTAACTAGCAAGCCTTTTTGCACTTTAATAAGTTGATCTATTTGAGTTTGAACCATTTGAAAATGTTTGACAATCATTTTAACATCATTATAGGTCTTTCCACAATATCTTTTAACTCAACAATAGCTCTAGTGTTTTCCATTAGATGATTTTGCACCCTTTTATTAAAATTATCTTGCTTAACAATGAAAATATCGAATTCTTCTAAGCATTGATCAGGAGGTTTAGAGTAAGGGATATCACCTTCATCAAAGTGTTGGACAGACTGTACCTCAATAGTGGATGAATGGGGGATAGGCTTACATAATTCTTCTATAGGAGGTAAATTCTTGACATCTGCAGCTTTAATTCCCTTCTCCTTAAGACATTTTTTAGCTTCCTTCATCACTTCATCATTCAATTCAATAACTCCCCTCTTCTTAGATAATGGTATAGGCGCCGGTATAGCTGGTTCAGGAGGAGTCCAATCTTCATAATTCTTGCTTATTTTAGCCATTAATTCCTCAGCTTCCTTGGGAGTCCTATTCCTGAAAACACAATCAGCATAACTATCTAGGTATGTCCTAGATTCTTCAGTTAGTCCATTATAAAATATATCAAGAAGCTCATTCTTAGGTAATGGACTTCCAGCCTGCGCATGAATCAAAGCACAAAACCTTGCCCAAGATTCAGGCAATATCTCTTTTTCTCCCTGTTTAAAATCAAAATTTTCCTGCAAAATAGCATGTCTAGCACTAGGAGGAAAATATTTCTGCAGGAAAGTACTAATCAAGCAATCAGGGCTATCAATAGATCCAGGAGGTAAGCTACTAAACCAAGTTTTAGCTTCCCCTTTCAGTGAAAAGGGGAAAATCTTAGCAACAAAGTAAGTACGCATCTTAATATCATCAGAAAACAAGCCACTCATGGTAGAAAGCTCAGTCATATGCGCTATCGCACTTTCATTCTTAGTCCCACAAAAAGGTTCTTTCTCAACAATAGATATGTAAGATAGATCAAGAGAGAAATCATAATCTTTATCTTTAATGTTTATGGGAGAAGCAGCAAACTTAGCAATAGGAGACAATTTGGGTATAATAGTATGCCTCTCAAGGAGACTCTTAGCAGCACTCATATCATGGGTGTTTTGTCATTCTTTAATAAATTCATCGGTCATCTCAATGTAACCGTCTTCAATATCATAGCTCTCTCTAGACTCAGGTGAACTAACAGGTGTAGTAGTGTCTTCATTAGGAGTTTCAGTATTTCCAGCTATAGTTCTAGCAATCGTAGCATATAGGAAAGGACCTAATGAACCACTCTTATCAAGCACAGTAGAAGCAGCATCATAAGTATCAGAAGTTTCAGATTTAGCAGTAGTAGCAGCGTGTGTAGCATGTGTATGTGGTAGTGTAAGGAACTTACTCATAACAGATGGTGAATCAAGAGCAACAGAGGTGTTTAGAACCGTACCTCTTTTTGTAGTGGATGGTAAAATAGGAACTTTGCCATCACGAGACTTACCCATGATGGATGGATGGCAGCGAACAATAATGAATCCAAGTGAACTTGATAAATAAAGCTATGCTCCCCGGCAACGGCACCAGAAAATAGTCTTGATGACCCACAAGTATAGGGGGTGTATCGCAGTATTTTCGAGGGAAGTGAAACCAATTTATTGATTCGACACAAGGGGAGCCAAAGAATATTTATAAGCCTTAACAACTGAGTTGTCAATTCAGCTGCACCTGGAAACAATCTTGCTCATAGCAGTTTATCAGTAGCAACATTTTTGTAGTAGCAATAGTAAAGTAACAGTAGTAGTAAAGTAAAGACAGTAGTAACAATAGCAGTAAACAGTAGGATTCGAGTGCAGTAGGCATAGGGATGGATGCACGGGCGTTGCATGGACAAGACAATTCACATAGCAATCAGAACATAGGGCAATTGCAGATAAATAAGATAAAGCATCCAAGTACTAGATAATCCTAGGCATGTGTCCCATATATAGTCATACGTGCTCGCAATGAGAACTTGCACAACATCTTTTGTCCTGCCAGCCCGTTTGCAGCGGGGCCTCAAGGGAACTACTAGCAATTAAGGTGCTCCTTTTAATAGAGCACCGGAGCAAAGCATTAACACTCCGTGAACACATGTTATCCTCACATCAAAGCCATTCCCTCCGGTTATCCCGATTTCTGTCACTTCGGGGCCATTGGTTCCGGATAACAATGTGTGCATACAACTTGCAGGTAAGACCAAAAACAATACTACCATAATGAATCAATAACATGTTTAGATCTGAAATCATGGCACTCAGGCCCTAGTGACAAGCATTAAGCATAACTAGTTGCAACAAAGTCAAATAGTAGATGCTAGGCACCATGCCCTAACAATCCGATGTCATTACATGAACGATCTCATCCAATCCCTACCATCCCCATAACCTACAGCGGGGGATTACTCACTCATAGACGGGGGAAACATGGATGGTCAATGGAGAAGCGATGGTGATGATGATGGCGATGATCTCCTCCAATTCCCCGTCCCGGCAGGGTGCCAGAACGAAGTTTCTGGTGCTGTTTTGTGGAATCTGGTGGTGGCGGTAGAGCGGAACTCCTTCTAGAAAAATGTCGAACCCTCCTGAGTTTTTAGGTCAGAAGGCATCTTATAGGCGAAGAGGGAGACCGAGGGGGTGTCTGGGCGCCCACCACCTGGCGTGTGAGCCTAGCCCACGCGCCGTGTGGTGTGGCTGGGCCCATCCTCCGCCTCGTGATTCAGCTCCGGAGTCTTTTGGTGAAATAGGATTTTTGGCATATTTTCCGGGATTTTTCCTGATAGTTGATTGTCTGCATAAAAAATAAACACAAGGCAATTCTGCTGAAAATAGCATCAGTCTGTGTTAGTTGCATCCAAATCACACAAGTTTAGAGGAGAAACAATAGCAAAAGTGTTTAGGAAAGTAGATATGTTTTGGACGTATCACTAAACTCATTAAAGAACGTGATCATGCCATTGTTAAGTATAAAAAGGCTAAAAAGGACAAGATCGAGTTTGGTGTTGTTCATGACAAACTTGTCGAGGATTTTGAGAGGCTTAAAAAGACTCACAAGGTCTTGGAAAGTGAACTCTTGACACTCATAAAGTCTCATGAACAACTTCAAACTCAATTGGCTAATGTTGCTTCACCTAGTATTTTCATTCCCTCTAGTAGTACAAACATCCTTGAAGAAAATGCTAGGTTGAAGGGGGAGCTTGCAAAGGACACCTTCCCCAATGGTAATAAGTCTCTCAATGACCTTTTGACCAAGAAAAGGCCAAATAATGAGAAAATAGGTCTTGGCTACGTGTCCAAAGCCAAGAAGAAGAACAAAAATAAGAAGAAGATCAAGCCCGCACAAGCAAAAGACAAGACCATTATGGGTAGTAATACCCCAAGTGGCAAAACCATGTCACAAGATGACTTTGCGGGAAGTGCTAACCCTCACTATGTCTTAAAGCGTAATTCTTATGGTGATGTTTATGCACAATATTTTGGTCCATTTGATGGTTATATTGCTTGGTATATTTGGGTTCCAAAGACCCTTATCACTAACAAAAGAGGACCCATTGAAAATGGGTACCTAAATACTAGCTTGATCTTTTGTAGATCTATGCTTCCGGAGGGTCAAAGTGGGTGCTTGATAGTGGTTGCACAAGTAATATGACTGGAAGCAAAGCAATAATTACGGAGATAAGGGCAAATCAAGATCATATAAATGTCACATATGCCGATAAGTCAAAATCTCACGTAATGATTCTTCGAAAAGTTGTGGTTGCACACGATGTTACTCTCGTGGACGTCATGCTTGTTGAGACTCTTGGTCATAATTTACTTTCAGTCCATTCCCTAGGCAAGATGGGTGCGCTGTTTTATTGATAATGATGTTGTGGTCCTCTTGTGGAGCAAGACTCTAAAGGTCGCTTTCATTGGGTACGTCGAAAATGACTTGTATGTGGTGGAATTTTCGGGGAAAACCACTACAAGTGTGATGTGCTTATTCGGAAAGGCCAATGTGGGGTGGTTATGGCATCGCCGACTAGCCCATGTCAATATGAGAACTTTGTAAAGCCTCCACAAGGGTGACCATATTGTGGGACTAAAGGAAAATGTTTGTTTTGCCAAAGATCGTGTTTGTAGGGCTTGTGTTGAAGGAAAGATGCATGATTCTCCCCACAAGCCAAATAACATAATAAAGTCAAAGAGGATTTTGGAGCTCCTTCATGTGGATCTCTTTGGTCCTCCATCTCATGCTAGCCTTGGTGGGAAGAAATATTGCTTGGTGATTATTGATGACTACTCAAGATATTCATGGGTTTACTTCTTCAAGTTGAAGAGTGAGATCCAACAATACTTCATTGAGTTCGTCAATATGATTCAACATCTATACAATGTGCCCGTGCTAACAATAAGAAGTGACAACGGCACCGAGTTCAAGAACTACACATTAAATGGATTTCTTAGTGATGAGGGGATAAAACATCAATATTCCGCTACATATATACCTCAACAAAATGGTGTAGCTGAGAGGAATAACCGGACATTAACGGATATGGAAAGGTCCATGTTGGTGGAGTTTAAGTCTCCATACGATTTTTGGGCAGAGGCAATCTCCACTGCATGTCATGCATCAAACCGGCTCTACCTCCGCAAAGAGTTGAACAACATGTTATATGAAATACTTACCGGTAACAAGCCCAACATTTAATACTTCCGGGTGTTTGGTTGTAAGTGTTTCTATCTCATAAAAGGTGTTTGTCTATCCAAATTTGATTCCAAAGCTTTAGAGGGTATTTTTGTTGGCTATGGTCTCGATTCCCACACTTGTAGAATCTATAATAAACTCTCTAGAATTGTCATAGAATCTTGTAGTGTGGTTTTCGAAGAATATGATGGCCCCCAAGCGAGGCATGTTGATGTTTGTGATGTAGATGATAAAATACCTCAAGATGCCATAAGAAGAATGGGTACGTGTTACATCCGCCCTGTTGAGGAACCCCTTATGGCGGATCGGGAAGAACTATGCTCTACTCAAGTGGAGCCCTCATCTTCACAACTTCAACAAGCTCCTGATATTGAGGGAAATGATGACCCAAGCCAAAGACAAGATGAAAACCCTCACCATGTTGATCAGGCAGGAAGCTCCAGGATGGATAGTCCAGCCTCTCCACTGACTGGATTGTCCAGCCCCAAGCAGTCAGTTGCTCAAGGCAGATTTATTCAGTCAGCTACAAGATCCTCTCAAAGCTTTTCAAGTATCTTGCCTGATCAAGGCCAAGATCAACATGTACCTCATGTTGATGAAGCTAAACCCATTGTTGATCAAGGTCAAATTGATGGTCAAGACAAGAACCAGAATGATGAAGTGGTCCCAACAAGAAACAACAAGGAGATTGAAACTCGTCTCAAAGCTAGAGTGGATAGAATGTTAGAAAGAAGAGAGCACGCTCTTGAGAATGTTCTTGGTGATCTAAGGAGTGGTATGTCTACTCGAGCTCAATTGAAGCATTTTGGTGAGCATCAAGCTCATATATCCATGGTGGAGCCAAAGAAAGTGTGGGAAGATCTTAAAGATTTAGATTGGCTAGAAGCAATGCACAAAGAGCTCAATAAATTTGAGAGAAACAAAGTATGGAAGTTGGTAGAAAAGCCCAAGGAGTGTCACAATGTTATTGGCACTAAATGGATATTCAAGAACAAGCAAGATGAACATGGTATCATTGTGAGGAACAAGGCAAGATTGGTAGCACAAGGGTTCTCTCAAGTTGAAGGCATTGATTATGGAGAGACTTATGCTCCCGTGGCTCGCCTTGAGTCCATCTATATCATTCTTGCATATGCTACACATCATAATTTTAAATTACAACAAATGGATGTGTAAAGTGCTTTTCTAAACGGTCCATTGCATGAGTTGGTTTATGTTAAGCAACCCTCGGGTTTTGAGTATCCCAGCTTCCCAAAACATGTCTACAAACTTGATAAGGCGCTCTATGGACTTAAACAAGCTCCACGTACTTGGTATGAGCATCTTAGAGAGTTGTTGCTAGACCGTGGTTTTGAGGTTGGGAAAATTGATCCCACTCTTTTTACTAAGAATGTTAAGGGGGAGCTTCTTGTTTTCCAAATATATGTTGATGATATTATCTTTGGCTCATCTACAAAGCTTTTAATGATGAATTCTCAAACCTTATGACTGATAGGTTTAGGATGTCTATGATGGGAGAGTTAAGGGTATTTCTTAGTTTTTAGATGAAGCAAAAAAGGGGAGAAACCTTCTTCAATCAAGCCAAGTACACTCAAGACATCCTCAAGAGATTCAATATGAAGGAATTAAATGGAGCTCCTAGTCCCATGGTAACCAAGACTCATCTTGAGCTTAACCCAAATGGTAAAGATGTTGATCAAAAGGTATACCGATCCATGATTGGTTCTTTGCTTTACCTATGTACATCTAGACCCGATATTGTGTTAAGTGTAGGAGTATGTGCAAGATATCAAGCATCTCCTAAAGAAAGCCACTTGATGGCGGTCAAAAGAATCTTTCGATATTTGGTTCATACCCCAAACTATGGTGTGTGGTATCCTAGGGGCTCAACATTCTCTTGTTGTGGATACACTGATTCGGATTGGGCTGGTGATAAAGATGATAGAAAATCAACCTCTGGGGCTTGCCAATTCCTTGGTAGGTCCTTGGTGTGTTGGTCTTCTAAGAAGCAAAATTGTATATCTCTCTCCACCGCCAAGGCTAAGTATGTGGCTACTACTAGTGCATGCACCCAATTGTTATGGATGAGGCAAACTCTAAAGGAATATGGTGTTCATTGTGACAAAGTGCCTCTTTTATGTGATAATGAAAGTGCTATCAAGATTGCCTACAATCTGGTGGATCATACAAGGACAAAGCATATTGAGATCCGTCATCATTTCATTAGAGATCATGTTGCCCGAGGAGATATTGAGCTATCTTATGTGTCAACCAAAGACCAACTTGCAGATATATTTACGAAGCCACTTGATGAATCAAGGTTTTGCTATTTGAGAAATGAGCTAAATATCATAGATTTAAGAAGTTTTACTTGATCATCTTGTATATACACATATTACTTGATCATTGTTTGGTTTTGGTGCAGGCATGGATATAGGGGAGTGCGGTTCTAATCCATTGGGCTATCCCTCTCCCCATAATGCCAAAATTAAGAAAATAAATTCTCTTAATATCATTAGTGATATGTGAGCTTCATTGATGAGTAGAGGTTATGAACCCAAGGATAATTTTTCGCGGTTTCATGCCTCACACTCTTACATGGTGGCCTCGGCCACCGCCCCTTCATTATGAAGGGTTGGTTCTTGGTTCTATTTTGATTTATAGTTTCACTTGCCATTTAATTGGATTTCATTGCCTATTTGGTTCTTCACAGTTTGGAATCTAAACCCATGCCTTATCTATACCTAATAATAAAGAACGTAACGTTTCTGTCCGTCTCCGTTTTTTGGACCGTTTTACCCCTCCATGATCGTAGGAATTACCTCTACTGCCACTGGTTAGTGAAAATGGTTGGTTGGCCCCAGCTTCTCCATCACAGGCTTTTCCTGTCTCTCCACCGCTCGTAGTCGTGGGGGAAAGCAGAGTTCTGACCGCGAGGACCTCCCTCCTTGACCGCCTCCTTTCTCTCCCACACCCTTCATCCTCGACCGCGTCGCCTAGCCCTCTCCATCATGCCCCTTCCCATCCTCCCATTGTTGCAACCATGGAAGGCGTTGGCCGGATTTTGTCATGACCGCAGCGGCAGCAGGGAGAAGCGGGGGGAAAGATTGACCTGGTCGACGAATTACTGCGCACATCGAGAAAGAAGAAGAACATGGGGTGGCTCGGGGCGGTGCCATACATAGGTATGAAGGGGACGGTCGAAGCACAGGGTTCACCGTTCAGAGTGGTCGTCCCCCGCCGGCCCTTGGGATATAGCAGTCGTCCTTTGCCGACTAGGATGCAGGGATGGGTGAGGACGACGAGAAGGACGGGGCACGCAGGATGGCGTCGGCAGACAGCTAGGCGACAAGAAGGAAGAATCCATCGAGGACATGGTGGACCCGCGCTCGTGCTGGCCAGAGCAAGGCAAGGAGGACGACGTCGAGCTCCCTACGAAGCTGCGCGTGGAGGCAGGATCGAGATGTTAGGCGGACGGAGACAGGGCTTCTGGTGGCGCTGGCGACAGACCCATCAAGCAGAGCGGCCAGTGGTGCTCATGCGTGTGCTGTCGCTCCTTGAGTTGGAGCAGATCGAGCAGGGGCGCACGCGTCAGCGGGACAAGGCGTCGGCTGAGCGAGGCATTGAGAGAGGCGCACCAGCAGGATCCGAGCAAGGTGGAGAGGATGGTCACGGCGGCTCGACACCAAAGGAGGAATCCTTGATCTGGATTTATGGGCAGAGCCGGCTGTGAGTTCCAGATCGTCATATGGTTCTAAGTCGCGAGCGAGCGACCAATCCTCCTCCTCCTCCGCATGTGCTCTACTCCGCCAACAACATTGACTAATTAGGCTAAATCTAGCTTCAAAAGTAGATTCGCGTGCGATGCTGCTCATGCTCCATTGATTCGATTTCAGCCAAGCTGGCTTCCCGTGTGCTGGATTGAGAGGCTCGGGTGGAAGAAACAAGAAAAGAGAGTAGAGTTTTAGGCCATTTTAAAAGTATTTATTGAAAATCATTTTTATTTTATCGAATATTTAATACTCACTCCAATCTATATTAGTTGTTAAATTTGTCTAGATACGGGTGTATCTAGCACTAAAATTTGACTAGATACATTCGTATCTAGACGAATCTAATTCAACTAATATGGATTGGAGGGAGTAAAAAAATCAGTATTTAAATTGATTTTCAAAATTACATGTGTAAAATTGATTTTCTTTAATTGCACTATCATGATTCAAATAACTTGTTTATTTAGTGTGGTGCCGTAGCAACGCATGGGTTTTATGCTAGTACTCCCTCTAAAAACATTCCATCTCATATATGTCTCCAAATTTGAATCTAGTTGGTTTTGGTCAAAGAGGGCCAGAGATTCCGGTGTGCAAACACTGGAGTCTCCGGTCAGTCCGGAGTCTCTGGTCTATCGGACCGGAGTCTCCAGTCTGGGATGGTTTCAGGCAGTGACTAAAGGGGGTCGGGGTGAAAGAGTCACTCAGGACTCTATCTTCCACGCCCGACTCCCACCTTCACACCCGCCGCCTCCTCCTCCAAAACCATCGCCCGAAGGCCGTTTTGCCACCAGGATCCGCCGTGTCGCCGGCCAACTCCACCCTCTCCACCCCTGGGACATTCCCCACCGGTGGAATCATTCCAATGGACAGATCTGGTACACTTCTTCTCACCATGAACCTAGGGTTCATCCCCTTTGTTTACCTTGAGTGTTGTACTGATTTGGCCCACTAGAATCTCTTGTTTGCATGCACTCTATCACATTAGTCTCTTTTCCTTGCCCGATCTGCTAGAATTAATCCCACCTGCAGTCTCCTTGTGCAACCCAAAATCTCTAGACCGGAGATTCTGGTTGGTCAGTCCGGAGACTCCAGCCCAGGCCGAAGACTCCGGTCCGTATGACTGGAAACTCCGGTCCAGGCCGGAGATTCTGGTGTTGATTGCATCTAGCACATCTGGCAAAGTTTTGAGGGTCTTGTTTTATCTCCAGGACATATGTGCTTACCTCCATGATATCCCCCTCACTATATATTCACAGGTGGCTCTGGGTCTCGTCGTGGTCACACCAAGGCCAAGGCCAAGAGAGTGGATCCTTGGTTTGATGATGTCACATCCCAAGTTTTTAAAAATTGGGACTAGAAAAAAAATCTGCATTTGCATTGCATTGGCATGACATCAATTGCATTCATAAAATATTTGGATTAAAACACTAGTTTTAAACCCTAAATTGGATTACTAAAATGCATCTACAAAAGGAATATCCATGGATTGTGAAATCACTATTTTAAAGTAGGCATATTAGTGCCAAAAATGATCCTATGTTAATCTACAAAATTTTAGAAAAATTCAGAAACAAAAATCAATTCATTTAGAGCTGTTTTGCAAAAGATATTAAAGAAATAAGAAATGAAAAAGAATAAAAACAAAAGGAAAAAAACCTAAGCCTATCCGGCTGAACCAGCCCCAGCCAGCCCATCCTCTACCTGCCACCTACCGCGCGCGCAGCAGCGCCAGCGAGCAGCGCGCAAGCAGCAACGCAGCCCAGGAGAGGCCCAGCACTACTGCAGCCCAACCAGCAGCGCGCCCCAGCCCGCTCTCTCCCCCTGTGTCGCCGGCAGGTGGAGCCCGCCTGTCAGGACCCACCTCGCCCGGAGGCCGCTGTCAGCACGGGTTCATCACCATCCGAAACGAAACCGAACAAACCCCCTCCGATTTCCACGCGATTTCGAGCCTCCTCCGCACGAATTCTTGGCAAATAAATATCCCTTGAGATCCTCTTCCAAATCCCTTTGGAATCCTAGCTAATTGCGCCTCCAGGCCACCGGAATCCCTCGCCGGAGTTCATCACCGCTGCCGCGCCGTAGAGCTTCGGGAGATCGAGGTTCCCATCGCCTCCGTCGCCCCTACCCCTCTTTTCCCCTCTGATACTCTTCCCCCGTCCTCTCTAGATCTCGCTGACCGTCTCCCCTTCTTCCTCTCGCAGTAGAGCCACCGCGCGAGCTCGCCGGAGTTAGCCGCGTCGCCGCCACCTCCATCCACCCACCAACGCCGACTCGGGAGGTGGAACACGACGCTGAGCCCACCACTCGACTCGCCGTCCATGCCCGGTCATCGTCCGCAGCCCCGCCGCCGCCGGTGACCACCAGAGCGCCACCACTATCGCCATCTGAGCCGCGTAGCCACCGTCCGCCGCCACCAGCCGACGCCGACCAAGGTGAGCTCCGGGCGCTCGCGACCACCACCATCGGATCCGGAGCCAACGGCCTAGATCACGCGCTGACCCCGCAGAGGAGACCTGACCGGTCAAGGGCCCAGTCAGCTCCACGTCACCCTTGACCCAGTCAGCGGGCATATTCTCAGGGAATATTCCCCGTATTTTCCAGAAATTGAATAAATTTGCAGAAAATGTATTAAGCTTCAACAATTCATAGGAAAATATCTACAAATCCAAAAATTACAAATAATATACAGTTGGACTCACAATTTTGTGTAGAATATTAATATATAATTATATCAGACATTTACTGTAAGTATTTGTCATTATTATTTAAATAGATTAATGCCCTTTTTAGAGTAATAAATTCATAAGAAAATAACTATTATTCCGAAAATTGCAAATAATATATTTTTGGAATCACAAGAAACTATAGAACCTGTTTCTGAATTAAAATAGCAGGTTTACTGCACGAGAAATTTTAGGAGAAGTAAAATGAATTCTGTAGTATTTTAATTATCTAAAATGATCTATAAATCCTTTTTACGTGATTCCAGTTGCCCCTGGCTCTAAATCACGTTACCTACACAGTAGTATTTTTGCCAGATTTTTACAACACTGTTTACTGTAGAGGCTTAGTATTTTGCCTAAAGGCCTATTAATTGGAATAACAAATTGCATAATTTGTTTTCATTGCATTAAAGGTTTTTCCATGCATGACTAAACAGTAATAAACATCAGAGAACATAGAAGGGTTACTGAAACCTTTATTAAGCTATCATGCATGCATTTGTGCACTTGTCTATGATCGTGTATGTTGTTTATGTGTTGAATTTGTATCGTGTAGAATGTGACGAGTGCAACACTTGTTTCTGCGAGGATTGTACTCTCGACTCCTACCGCCAAGGCAAGTAGATGTTATTTTGTTCATACCTTGTCCTACTATTTTCTCTTATGCATGTGTAGTGTATTTCTGTAGATATTGTGTAGGAATTACTATGCTATACGATATCCTATATATTTGTGATAGGAATTCCTTATAGTTGAGCTCCGTTCAGTAGATGTGCTTAGACCTGCTGTGAAGACGGGGGAAAGGGATCACGTTATGGTGCAGTATGTGTTTGTTCAAACTAAAAAGACAACATAATGTTAATGAACTACCCGGGCGGAGTGGTTGGATTGTCAACGGAGTGTGGATAATGGTGGGGAATACCGCCCAGGGTACTGAGAAGGATTGGTTCTCTTTGTTAAAGTAGCTTACGTGTGCAACCATGTGCCAGTAAGAAATGTGTGGCTGGTTGGACTTAGTAGGTCGTGGTGATCTGAACCCAGCGTAGCCAGAGATATAGTGAATGGTAGATTGGGACCGGTGCACAGTGGGGTTTGGAGATCTACTTCCCGAAAGGTTTTATCTTGGACTTCTCCCTATCATCACACAATATGAGTGTGGTGGTACGAGCTGGATTGGTCAAGTCATATGGGTAAAGTGTACAAACCCCTGCAGGGTATAAAAAACTAAGTACTTAGCCGTGTCTCCGGTTACGGAAGATTGAGTTGCTTGATTTTGAGACTATGACATATTCTCACTCATCCTTATTTTCTAATTACTAAAACTTGATGGATGAACCTAATGGGTTGTTATGAATCAAACGGTTTACGAAAGTAGGATAAATGTGTTTGAAAAGTACAAGCTAGCCAAAGCTCCACTAGCCAAATAAGCATGTAGATGCTAGGTGCATTGTCTCTTTTACTTAGCGCTACTTGCCATACATTCCATGTATTGACCCTTCGGGGCTGTTACGTTTTATGTTGCAGGTTATACCGATTCTAAGTGATGAAAATAGGTCATGATACTCCACTCGACATTTGTTCACTTGTGGGCAATTTGAAGATGGGGCCTATTATATGTTTATGATTCCGTATGCTACTTTGTTATTTGAGCTAGCCTTTGAGCTATGCATTATGATATAAATGTAAATTCTGGATCATTCGATATAATAATGATGCACTGTTATATTCTTTGGTATTCATTTGTACTGTGTGTGCCAATGAACCGATCCAGGGATTGGCACTATACACAGGAACTCAGCCTTATCAGGCGAGGGTGTTACAGGATGGTATCAGAGCCGTGTGTTGACTGTAGGATCGTGACCTAGGATTGGAATAGAAAAACCATAGAAATATAATCCCTATTTCATTCTATCTATTCTCATCTTACACTTCTTTTCTAGTATCTTCTTATCACTTCAATTCTCACACTCTTCTCTTTTAAAACATAGAAAGAAGACTCTCCATATGAATGAAATTATAATTTTGTACTTATTAGATTCTTGTAATTATTGATCTCTCTTTGCTAATTTCATCTTGTTCAAAACTTGTAGTTGAACACTTGTGCGAGGAAGCGCAAGATGAACAATAGCTAGATGATGTCCACCATATAGTTTTGATAGGAATTCGTTTAGATCTAGCAATTGATCATTGCAAGAATTGTGTGATAGTTGGTTTATTGTGTTTAGGTTGTGCTATTTGATAACCCAAAGTTCCAGAATATTTTTGATGGATTTCATAATGCATTAATGAAGATTTTGATTAAAAATTCGTGATAATTTCGCTGCAGTTTTCTGCCTGGCCTGTTATACCGTGCGATTTTTCATTTCTTACTGGTAGCTCGGATTGCGCTCATATTTAAGGATCTGGTTCTTAATTTACTTTAGTATAAGTAAAAAAATTGGCTAAAATTCCTGATGATAAGGTGCCTAGAAAAATTCGTGAACACTGCTATAGTTTCTGGACAGATTTTGTCCATTACTTTTAAGATTATAGGTTCACCTCCAAACGAATTTTAATCAAACTTAAACTATTTTGTGGATGGTATGCCACTAAAACAGAACTTATGGAACATAAAACAAAATTATTTTGGCTTGAGTGTTGCTTGTTATGATTGTTTGCTTGTGTGTCAATTGATTGTTTCATATAGTTATGGGTAGTAATACTTCTCTAGTCTTTCTATCTATAACTCATCTATGTTGTCCCAACAGATGCCTCCCCATCGCCAGCCTGATGAGATCGCTCAGCTTATTGCAGCATAGGCACAGTTGACCCAGGTGATGACACAATTCATGGCAAGTCAGAACAATAACAACAACACTGGGAACAATCAGCCCCATGGAGATGCTCTCACCAGGTTCCTGAGGTTGAGGCCAGCTAAGTTCTCCTCTGCACCTGAGCCCATGGTTGCTCTCAACTGGCTCCGTTCTGTGAACAAAGACTTGGTGACTGTTGGTTGCACTGATGCTGAAAAAGTGAGGTTTGTTGCTCACTTGTTGGAAGGATCAGCTGCTTCTTGGTGGGATGCTTTCCAGATTACCCACCCGCTGGACACAGTTACTTGGGCCATGTTTGAGGAAGGATTCAGGACCAACCACGGCTCTGCAGGAACCATGAGCTTGAAGAGGAAGGAGTTCCGCAACCTGCGCCAAACCAACCGCACTGTGGCGGACTACATAGAAGAGTTCAATAATTTGTCCCGCTATGCCCCTAAAGATGTGGAAACTGATACCAAAAGGAGAGAGAGGTTTCTGGATGGTCTCAGCGATGAGCTTTCACTTTAGCTGTCTGTGGTTTATTGCCCGACATTTCAGGAACTGATGGACAAGGCTAGGATTCTGGAAGGGAAACAGCAGTAGGTGGAGAGACGCAAGAGGAAGAATAGCAATCACCACTCAGGATAACACCATCGTGCTCGCACTGCTTATGATGGAGACTCTGGACACCACAATGGTGGCAATGGACATCAACACCATGGAGGAGGAAATGGCCATGATTCTAGAGGCAACAATGGTCAAAACCAAAACTATCAGAAGAAGGATATCAGCCAAGTTACGTGTTTCAAGTGCAACCAGAAGGGACACTATGCTGATAACTGCTCGGAGAATAGGATTGAAGCTGGAGACAAGCCAGATTCAACCCCGGAGACAACTGTGAACCATATGCATGCCAGGAAAGCACTCAACAAGCCAGGCTTCATGACTAGTAAGTTCCTAGTTAATTCATGCATCACACTCGTAATTTTCAATATTGGTCCACCATGTTCATCCATATTAAGCCATTCATGGATAAGAATAATCACATATGGAGTTACTTAGAGGATCTGTTAAAGTGAATTCATTGGAGAAGAATTGCTAGCTAGTACAAGATGCCACAATTAAATCTTGGAGATTGGTAACACACAAATTTTCCACTAGCATGCTTATATTGGATTCACATGGCTTAGATTTAATTCTAGCATGGATTAGATGGTTATGAATCAAGGTCTGATAGATGGATAGCATGTTTATAATCTCAGAAAGAAGAAGAATCAGATATAGATCAACAAATAGCCTTGGAGATGCAAGTTCAATTCTCTTAAGGGGGTTAGCCTCGAGTATATCACCCACACCCTTGCTAGCCACTTCGATTCTCGGGACGAGATTCATCTTAAGGGGGTTAGTCTGTCACATCCCAAGTTTTTAGAAATTAGGACTAGAAAAAAAATCTGCATTTGCATTGCATTGGCATGACATCAATTGTATTCATGAAATATTTGGATTGAAACGCTAGTTTTAAACCCTAAATTGGATTACTAAAATGCATCTACAAAAGGAATACCCATGGATTGTGAAATCAGTATTTTAAAGTAGGCATATTAGTGCCAAAAATGATCCTATGTTAATCTACAGAATTTTAGAAAAAATCAGAAATAAAAATCAATCCATTTGGAGATGTTTTGCAAAAGATATTAAAGAAATAAGAAATGAAAAGAATAAAAACAAAAGGAAAAAAACCTAAGCCTATCCAATTTGAACCAGCCCAGACCCATCCTCTACACCACCTACAGCAAGCAGAAGGCCAATGACGGCAGCATAACAACGCAGCCCAGGAGAGGCCCAGCACTACTGCAGCCCAACCAGCGGCCAGCCCCTTCTCTCTCCCCACATGTAAGGCAATTGGATCCCTTTGTCAGCACCCACCTTGCCCAGAGGCCGCTGTCAGCACGGGTTCATCACCATCCGAAACAAAACCGAACGAACCCCCTCCGATTTCCACGCGATTTCGAGCCCCCTCCACACAAATTCTTGGCAAATAAATAGCCCTTGAGATCCTCTTCCAAATCCCTTTGGAATCCTAGCTAATTGCGCCTCCAGGCCACCGGAATCCCTCGCCGGAGTTCATCACCGCTGCCGCGCCGTAGAGCTTCGGGAGATCGAGGTTCCCATCGCCTCCGTCGCCCCTACCCCTCTTTTCCCCTCTGATACTCTTCCCCCGTCCTCTCTAGATCTTGCTGACCGTCTCCCCTTCTTCCTCTCGCAGCAGAGCCACCGCGCGAGCTCGCCGGAGTTAGCAGCGTCGCTGCCACCTCCATCCACCTGCCAAAGCAGACTCAGGAGACGGAACACGACGCTGAGCCCACCACTCGACTCGCTGTCCACGCTCGGTCATCGTCCGCAGCCCCGCCACCGTCGGTGACCACCAGAGCGCCACCACCGTCGCCATCTGAGCCACGCAGCCACCGTCCGTCACCACCAGCCGACGCCGACCAAGGTGAGCTCCGGGCGCTCGCGACCACCACCGTCGGATCCAGAGCCAACGGCCTAGATCACGCGCTGACCCCGCAGAGGAGCGCTGACCGGTCAAGGGCCCAGTCAGCGCCACGTCACCCTTGACCCAGTCAGCGGGCATATTCTCAGGGAATATTCCCCGTATTTTTCAGAAATTGAATAAATTTGTAGAAAATGTATTAAGCTTCAACAATTCATAGGAAAATATCTACATAGCCTAAAATTACAAATAATATAAAGTTGGACTCACAATTTTGTGTAGAATATTAATATGTAATTATATCAGACATTTACTGTAAGTATTTGTCGTGATTATTTAAATGGATTAATGCCCTCTTTAGAGTAATAAATTCGTAAGGAAATAATTACTATTCAGAAAATTGCAAATAATATGTTTTTGGAATCACAAGAAAGTGTAGAACCTGTTTCTGAATTAAAATAGCAGGTTTACTGTACGAGAAATTTTAGGAGAATTAAAATGAATTTTGTAGTATTTTAATTATCTAAAATGATCTATAAATCCTTTTTACGTGATTCCAGTTGCCCCTGGCTCTAAATCACGTTACCTACACAGTAGTATTTTTGCCAGATTTTTACAACACTGTTTACTGCAGAGACTTAGTATTTTGCCTAAAGGCTTATTAATTGGAATAACAAATTGCATAATTTGTTTTCATTGCATTAAAGGTTTTTCCATGCATCATTCAACAGTAATAAAAATCAGAGAACATAGAAGGGTTACTGAAACCTTTATTAAGCTATCATGCATGCATTTGTTCACTTGTCTATGATCGTGTATGTTGTTTATGTGTTGAATTTGTATCGTGTAGATTGTGACGAGTGCAACGCTTGTTTCTACGAGGATTATATTCTCGACTCCTACCGCCAAGGCAAGTAGATGCTATTTTGTTGATACCTTGTTCTACTATTTTCTCTTATGTATGTGTAGTGTATTTTTGTAGATATTGTGTAGGAATTACTATGCTATGCGATATCCTATATATTTGTGGTAGGAATTCCTTATAGTTGAGCCCCGTTCAGTAGATGTGCTTAGACCTGCTATGAAGACGGGGGAAAGGGATCACATTATGGTAAAGTATGTGTTTGTTCAAACTAAAAAAACAACATAATATTAATGAACTACCTGGGCGGAGTGGTTGGATTGTCAACAGAGTGTGGATAATGGTGGGGAATGTCGCCCAGGGTACTAAGAAGGATTGGTTCTCTTTGTTAAAGTAGCTTACGTGTGCAACCATGTGCCAGTAAGAAATGGGTGGCTGGTTGGACTTAGTAGGTCGTGGTGATCCAAACCCAGCGTAGCCAGAGATGTAGTGAATGGTAGGTCGGGACCGGTGCGTAGTGGGGTTTGGAGATCTACTTCCCGAAAGGTCTCATCTTGGACTTATCCCTATCATCACACAATATGAGTGTGGTGGTACGAGCTGGGTTGGCCGGGTCATATGGTTAAAGTGTACAAACCCCTGTAGGGTGTAAAAAACTAAGTACTTAGCCGTGTCCCCGGTTACGGACGATTGAGTTGCTTGATTTTGAGACTATGACATATTCTCAGTCATCCTTATTTACTAATTACTAAAACTTGATGGGTGAACCTAATGGGTTGCTGTGAATCAAATGGTTTAAGAAAGTAGGATAAATGTGTTTGAAAAGTGCAAGCTAGCCAAAGCTCCACTAGCCAAATAAGCATGTAGATGCTAGGTGCATTGTCTCTTTTACTTAGCGCTACTTGCTATACATTCCATGTATTGACCCTTCGGGGCTGCTACGTTTTATGTTGCAGGTTATACCGATTCTGAGTGATGAAAATAGGTCGCGGTACTCCACTCGACATTTGTTCACTTGTGGGAAATTTGAAGATGGAGCCTATTATATGTTTATGCTTCCGTATGCTACTTTGTTATTTGAGCTAGCCTTTGAGCTAGCCTTTGAGATATGCATTATGTAGTAAATGTAAATTCTGGATCATTCGATATAATAATGATGCACTGTTATATTCTTTGGTATTCATCTGTACTGTGTGTGCCAGTGAACCGATCCAGGGATAGGCACTATACACAGGAACTCGGCCTTATCAGGCGAGGGTGTTATAGATGAGGACACTGGTTAGTATGTGATCCCACCATCCAACTGCAGGCAACAACTTAGAGATGCTGAATTCATGATGAAGAACCAAGAGCGCATAGAGGAGGAAAATCGCACCAAAAGGACCAAGTATGACAATTTTCAATCCCTTGCCCACATGACCAAGAAAGAGTTCTGTGACCTGCGCAAGACAAACTTCTATGAGCTGCCCAGGACCACTGATGACCCATGTTATTGGAGGAAGGAGCATAAAGTGTTCATGACTGATATCTATAGCAAGATCACCAAGTCCCTTGTTTTCCCTCAAAGGTATATGGAACTCGAGTACATGTGTAATAACAACTACTTTGAAGATGCTCTATGGATTACTGAGAAGCTTGGGCTGCATAGGCTCATAGAGCTCCAAGAAAATTATAGCTTACTCTTATCTAGTAATTCTATGCAACTGTTGTGTTTGGGACTGATAAGGCAAGGACCATGACATGGATGACTGGCAATGTCCGCTGCACTGCTAAGTTCTATGACTTTGCCAGGGCCATCAATGAGACTTTCTAGGGTGTGTTTGTTCATGTTGGGCACCAGATGCATGATGCTTCTCTTGGCGAGAGAAAGACCAAGTTGGCACCTCTCTATGGCAGCAAGGGTGTTATGGGTGAGGCCAAGGGCCTCAAGCCTCTCTACAACTTACTATTGAGGATTTTTCGTCACAACATTTCCCCTAGTGATGGCAATGATGATGCCATTAGGGGTGACCTTGTCAACTTGCTCCACCATTCTCACAAGGTATTCTGTGCTGGCCCTGATGCTGAAAGATATGCTATTGACATTATGGATTTCATTTTTGAGGATATGCACCATGCTATTCTCTTCAAGAAGTCTTCCCCATATGTTGCTCTTGTGATGCAGCTTATCAATACTCAAGCACATGGTTCACCACTTGCCCTTCCTCCCAACCTTATGGAGCATGCCCTGGTGTGTCTCCAAAAGAAAGGGAAAATGGTTCCTACTCATAGGCAGCCGTTTGAGAGTGAGGATGATGAGATCTCTGAGGCTGAGCGTGCTCCTACTCCTCTGAGGGGCTCTAGAAGGAAGAATGCCTCCAATACTCCTATGGATCCTATCACACGTGAGTTTGTTCAGGAGAAGGTCAAGAAGGCATCTTTCTGGGAAAAGACACTTTGCTGCATGAATGTGGACATCCGCAAGGGACAGCATAGCTCCTACAAGAGCAACCACAGGATTGAGAAGCTCCTCAAGGAAATCAAGGCTCAAGGAGAAGAAGAAGAGGAAGGGGAGTCTGAATACAACAATGAGCATGAGGCTGAACCATCTGCAGAGTCTGACCGTACACTCTCCTTTGGTGCTTGGAATGCTATGAATGCCAACTTGGTTGATTGGCAGACATTCTCAGAGGTCACTTATGGTTTTTCACCACATGGAACTTCCTCCTCTCGCCCTCATGGCAAAGGGCCACACACTACTGCTGCTGATGATGACTATGATGAGGATGAGGATGAGGATGAGGATGATGACTCCGAGTGATCTCCTATGGGGTGATAGCTTGGACATTTCCCTTTTCGGCATTTCTATGCCAAAGGGGGAGAAGTTGTCCAGTAGGAGCATCGGGATTTGCATGGGCTATGGTTTATATTTGAACATTTGCTTTCATTTGGTTCGTGTGAGACTTATTTGGTTCATGTGAAACTATCTATGTGTGTGGACATGTATATGCCCGTTCCCTTATTGCAATGGTTAAACCTTCCCATGTTTAGTATCTATTACGTGACTTGCATGTATTACATGATTATCTTGTTGCACATCATCAGGGGGAGCTTAGTTATGTCTCTTATTAAAATATCCATGCAAAACCTCGTTGTCATCGAACACCAAAAAGGGGAGATTGAAAGGACATTTATTGTCCTAATTTGTTTTGGTGTTTGTTAACAATATAAGGATCATTTTACTATGTGATAATGTCTATAGGTCAAATTAATTAAAAGAGAAAAGGCCATAACATAGTGGGAAATTCCCTTGAGAAAACTAAGGTTTCCTGAAGAATCCAGACCAGAGTCTCTGGTGTGAAAACACCAGAGTCTCCGGTGTGGTCCGGAGTTTCCCCGAAAGTCCCCGGACTGGACTCAAAATGCTTCCCAGGGTCATTCTGTGAGGTGGTCCAGAGGCTGACCGGATGTTGGCTAGAATCTCCGGTGTAGTCTCTCGGACCGGAGTTTCTGGTGTGGAAACACCGGAGTCTCCGGTGTCCCTAGTCCAGAGTTCCTGCCAAAGTCCCAGGAGTGAGCGACAACACAAAGCCCAGGTCACTCAGTATGGTGGTCCGGAGCTGGGCCGGAGTTTTTGGTGTAGGCCGGAGTCTCCGGTCTGCAATAATAGAGTCTCTGGTGTGGAAGGTCTCCAACAGGCAGAAAACGGTCAGCAGCAGTGGAGGCTATAAATAGAGGACCTCATCTTCTACCTCCAGCTGCTCATTCTAGAAAATAAAAGCATCACCATTAGAGCCACCAAAACTCCAAGATCTCTTCATCCAACCACCCAAAGTCGTTGATCTTTGGTGAATCGAAGGAGGAGGCCTTGATCTACAGCTTCACCAAGAGATATCTTCATTTTCCCCCTCATTCACTTGAGGGCCCCTTTCTCTAGGGTTTCATTGGAAACCCTAAGCCTTGTTTTGGTTCTTACAAGCTTGTCTTTGATTGTTTTGATAGCTTGCTTGGATCCGGGAGCCTCCAATTAAGTTGTGGATGTGTGCCTCAAACTTGTTGTAAGGGTGCCAGCTACCACCTTGAAGGTTGTCGATATAGTGGAAGCGTGAACCGATCCATTTTGGGTGAGGTTCACCGGAGAAGAAGGGAGGCCTCTTGTGGCATTGTTGATTTGAAACCACCCCATCTCCAAACGTAGACGTACTTCCCCTTAAAAGGAAGGAACTGCAGGAAATAATCCTTGTGTGCGGTGACCCAGCTTACCACTGCATGATGTAGTACACTATAGTCGTTGACATAACACCAATGAAACACCGTTCACTAGTATTACATCCCTTAGAGTGGTACAATAGAAACACAGCAGGTCCAAGACATGACTATAGATTACAACTCGACTCTTTACAAAAGATCCAAAGAAAACTCCAGGTTAAAGAGGAATAAATCAACTTCTTACAAAGAAGAACCAGAAATAATAACTCAGAACTATCTGGCTAATAAGACTAGCATCTAAACTATCTGCCTTGCAATTGCTACTAATGCAATGTCCTAAAGAAATAGGTTTTATGGCTAGAGTATTGATACGTTGTAAATGTATCTATAATTTTTGATGTTCCATGCTTGTTTTATATCTACTTTCTTATGTTTTGTCCACACTTTGGAGTATTTTTACACATTTTCTGGAACTAACCTATTAACAAGATGCCATAGTGCCAGTTGCTTGTTTTCTGCTGTTTTGGTTTCAGAAAAGCTAGTAAGGAAATATTCTCGGAATTGGACCGGACAAAAGCCAAAGTCAATATTTCACCCGAAGCAACACGGAGTCCGGAGCAGAGCCGAAGAGGGGCACCAGGGCAGCCACACCCTACGGTGGCGCGACCAGCCCTAGGCGTGCCACCACCTGGTGTGGGCCCCCTGGTACTCCATCGACCTTGCCCCTTCGCCTATAAAAGCCTCCCGGGACAAAAACCCTAAGTACCCAATCAAAATTCCACGAAAGAGTCTGTAGCCGCCGTCATCTCCATCCCTAGATCGGGAGGGATCTGAAGCTCTTCCCGGCACCCTGCTGGAGGGGAGAGATCACCCTGGAGGCCTTCTTCATCACCATGCCTACCTCCGGTGTGATGCATGAGTAGTTCATCCCTAGACTATGGGTCCATGTAGTAGCTATATGGTTGGTTCTTCTCCTTTGTGCTACCATGTTTAGATCTTGTGAGCTCAGTTCATGATCAAGATCATCTATTTGTAATCTTACATGTTGTGTTTGCGGGGATCCGATGGATATTGAGATGCTATTTCAGATTGATTATTGATTCTATCATGTCTATGTTATTTGTGATCTTGCATGCTTTCCATTGTTAGTATCTATCTTGGCCAAGTAGATGCTAGCAACTCCAAGAGGGAATATTTATGCTCGATAGTGGGTTCATGCCTCTAGTAATCTGGGGAAGTGACAGAAATCTCTAAGGTACTAGATGTGTTGTTGCTACTAGGGAGAAAACAGCAATCCTTTGTTCATGGAGCAATCGTATTGTTTACTTTACACACTTTGCTTAATGCAATTATTTGTTGCTTGCAACTTAATACTAGAGGGGGTTCGGATGATAACCTGAAGGTGGATTATTAGTCATAGATGTAGTTGGATTACGGTCTATGTATAATGTTGTAATGCCCAATCAAATCTCATAGGAGTCAATATGATTAGTATATGCATGTATGCTTTCTCGGTGTCTGTCAATTGCCCCGCTATAATTTGTTCACCCAACATGTCAACTATCTTAAGGAGAATCACCTCTAGTGAACTATGGACCCCGGTCCATTCTTTTACCATCAATCTACAATCTATTTACTGTTTTCTATTTACTTTCTGCAAGCAATTACTATCTTCCACATAATACGTTTAATCCTTTGTTTTCAGCAAAACCGGTGAGATTGACAACCTCACTGTAAGTTGGGGCAAAGTTCTGTGGTTGTGTTGTGCAGGATTCCAAGTTGGAAACAACACCTTGGAGGTGTTTCCTTGCTCCTACTGGTTCGATGACCTTGGTTTCATAACTGAGGGAAAACTGCTGCTGTGCTCATCATACCTTCCTCTTGGGGTTCCCCAACGAGCTCGATATATTTTGAGCCATCAAGCCTTTTTTCTGGCGCCGTTGCCGGGGGGTCAAGGACATCTTCACAAGGGGAGTACCTCATAACCAATCTCTTTACTTTGTTTTTTTGTTTTGCTTAGTTTATTTCTGCTTTGTTTGCTTGTTTCTTTTATCAAAAAACACAAAAAAAATAGTTGTACTAGTTTGCTTCCTTTTATTAAAAACACAAAAAAATAGTCTCTATTTAAAGTTGCTATTATGTCTAGCATTGCTCCAATCACTGTGTCGCCTAAGGAAATGATTTTTACTTTCAAACAAGGAATTGAAGAAAGTTTCAAAGAAGCTTGGTCTAGAATCTCTGATTTACATGCAAAAACTGAACCTAAAATGACTCTAAGTTTGTTTCTTAGCAGTTTTTACTTTGGAACCGCCCTTTGCTATAGATATGCTTTGGATGCTATAGTAGTAGGAGATTTCCTCCAATGCAATGAGGGTGAAGCTTTTAATGCCATAAAAAAGTTGGTTGCAACATATGACTTGCCTACCAAATATGATTCCTCCATTATAAACATTATGGCTAGAATGAACACTCTTGAGACCAACACAGCTAGTTTAAAAGAATGTTATAACATGCTTAGAGAGCATCATGAATATGTTCTAATAAATTATGAATCTTCAAAATGGCTTCCTACATTAAAAGTTGTTATAAATAATGAAACTTTTTACGCTCGTTGTGATATGATGTCTGAACTATGTCTCATGCCTAAAGATATCTATGAATCTTTGAATCTCCGGGGACTTTCTGAAGGGGGAAAAGAAATATCACTTACTAATAATGCCACAATATTACCCATTGGAATAGCTGAAGGAGTGTTTACAACTATTCTAGGGAAAGTGGTGTCTACTGATTATCTTGCTATTGAATGTGTAGGAAAAGGACAAATTACACTTGGAAGATCCCTACTAAAACTCCTTGGAGCAATAATAGATGTGGAAAAGGGCATCATGCATTTTGATTCTCCACCAAACAATCATACGTTCCCCAAGGATAAGAATAAAGGTAAGAGAGTTAGGGCAAGAAAATTGGTTTTAATGCTTCTTCATTTGAGAATACTTGATTCTTGCTTCTTATGCCTAGCTCAAAGGCGTTAGAGAAAAGCACTTATTGGGAGATAACCCAAATTTCGTTAGGAATCTTTTGTTGAGTCTTGGAAGTTATTGCTTCAGTAATAACCTCTCCTTATCCTTTTTGTGTGATTTTTGTGCCAAGAGTAACCTCTAATGAGAGAGAAGTAAGATTTGGGAAAGTTACTGTCCCGAAACAGATTTTTGTGCTTCGCTGTAAAAATTCATGAAAAATCTCTGTATGTCGGATTGAGCCCCAGGTTATTATCTAACTTTCGTTAGTTCAACACGTTTTGATTTGAGCAACATAAGGTCTTCAAAAAAATCGGTTTTTACCTACTGGTGACAGATTTCTGCCATTATTTGCATTTGCCTCTTAATCTCTTTCTCTTTGAGTTCTCTTTGATCACTTGAACTTTTTAAATAAAGTGCTATAGTAGCTTGTGTTTTAATGGAAGTTTTACTTCTGTTGAAACTGAACCAAAAGACTTATTATCTTGAGTACACTAATGTTGCTAATGAAGATTGTGTGAAGTTTTGTATGAAGGAAATTTTAAAGTGTAGGGAAGAATAATGTGATAAGATGAAGTATGGACAAAAGCTCAAGCTTGGGGATGCCACCCGTGTCACCCCAAGAAATATTCAAGAAGTACAAGCATCAAAGCTTGGGGATGCCCAGGCATCCCCTTCTTCATCAATAAAAATCTCAGGTTTTCTTCCAAACACTTCATTTTTATTGTTTCATGCATAATTGTGTTGTTCTTAGAGCGTCTTTGTTTTTGTTTTTAGTTTTTGTTTGCTTAGTTTGCTTGAATAAATTGGTTGGACCCCCGCATTCATACATAGTTTCAAATAGGTTGGTTTGGATTGGAAAAGAGTAGGAAAGTTCATGCTTATACGTGGTATAAAAGGAGCTTGTTTTTGACTGTGGCCTAGGCTTTGTCATGTCATGCTTGATATTGTTTTGACTTTATGCTTAGTAATTATTGTTGTAGCATGACTTGTTACAAACAATTGAGATTGCTTAATTTGCCTTGAAAGAATCATGCATTGTTTTAGCATATAAAAGCATAATATTGTGGTATTCTCCTTTGATGCTTTATTTGGGTTGACTTGGCGAATGCTCACACCATGTTAAGACTATACTAAGTCACCGTAGCCTCTATGATTATTTAGTTTTCAACTTGTAATATCACGTTATGCTTTAATTAATAATGTTTTGTCGCTTTGCATGATTATGGCCATTATTGCTCTCTTAGTTGGTCGCTCCCAGTCTTTTGCTAGCCTCCATACAAAGTATGAGTTCCACTCATGCATCCAACTCCAAATAAAACCAAGTTATTCCAAAGAGTCCACCATACCTACCTATTATCATTTGCTATTCCAAGTATATTCATGTTTTTATCTACCTTCCAAATTAAACTTGTTATGTGAAAATTAGTGATTAAAGCTCTCACGAACTTGATGGCACACTTTACTTTTATTGCACTTAATAAACTTGAACCATTGTGCCCATCTATGTTGCGTATATGCTTGCATTTTGTAAGTTGTGAATTAGCAAAACCATGTTGTCATGGGGAACGCTTTCAACATTGCACTTCATTTAGTTGATATCATGTTCTTTTGCTTATGGATCCCGACGGTGTGAAATGAAAGGGAAGCTTGTAAGGCTCATGGAGTTCGTATATGTGTTAGAAAGCACTTTGGTCTAAGCCATGCCTAATCATGGTGGAAACCTGCAGCGTAACCATAGTGAGAAATCTATGAAGCATCCTCTATATATAAAAAACCTATGCAAATAGGAAAGAAAAAAGGAAAAAGGGAGAAAAAAGGCCTATGCAAATAGGAAATAAAAGGATTGTTGAGATGCTCATTGTCTGCTTGCCTTGTCATTTTGATATGGGGAATCTTCCGTATCATCGGGCAAGGGGCACCCTGTTGGCGGTTCTCTATGATACACATGTACTTACAATAACAAGAACTTACCTATGACTGAACTTGAGTAGCATGAGGAACGGTACTCGTAAGTAAGGGGCATGAGATTTTCAGCTTATAACTTGTCAAGCATATCCTCATATTTGTTCACTTTAACCTTAATCACCTAAATATGCTTATGATAGGGGCAATGAGAGCTGAAAGCTAATAAGTACCATAATTTTTGGAAGCTCTTTATGAGACTTGAATCCCTGCTTCCTGATGACCCACAAGTATAGGGGGTGTATCGCAGTATTTTCGAGGGAAGTGAAACCTAATTTATTGATTCGACACAAGGGGAGCCAAAGAATATTTATAAGCCTTAACAACTGAGTTGTCAATTCAGCTACACCTGGAAACAATCTTGCTCACAGCATTTTATCAGTAGCAACAGTTTTGTAGTAGCAATAGTAAAGTAATAGCAGTAGTAAAAGTAAAGACAGTAGTAACAATTGCAGTAAACAGTAGGATTAAAGCGCAGTAGCATAGGGATGGATGGACGGGCGTTGCATGGACAAGACAATTCATATGGAAATCAAGATATAGGGCATTTGCAGAGAAATAAGATAAAGCATCCAAGTACTAAATAATCATAGGCATGTGTTCCATATATATAGTCATACATGCTCGCAATGAGAACTTGCACAACATCTTTTGTCCTGCCAGCCCGTTTGCAGTGGGGCCTCAAGGGAACTACTGGCAATTAAGGTGCTCCTTTTAATAGAGCACCGGAGCAAAGCATTAACACTCCGTGAACACATGTGATCCTCACATCAAAGCCATCCCCTCCGGTTATCCCGATTATTGTCACTTCGGGGCCTTTGGTTCCGGACAACAATATGTGTATACAACTTGCAGGTAAGACCATAAACAATACTATCATAATGAATCAATAACATGTTCAGATCTGAAATCATGGCACTCGGGCCCTAGTGACAAGCATTAAGCATAACAAGTTGCAACAAAGTCAAAAAGCACAAATAATAGATACTAGGCACCATGCCCTAACAATCTGATGCCATTACATGAACGATCTCATCCAATCCCTACCATCCCCATAGCCTACAGTGGGGGATTACTCACTCATGGATGGGGAATCATGGATGGTTGATGGAGAAGCGATGGTGATGATGATGGCGATGATCTCCTCCAATTCCCCATCCCGGCAGGGTGCCAGAACGGAGTTTCTGGTTCTGATTCGTGAAATCTGGTGGTGGCGACGCAGCGGAACTATTTCTAGAAAAACGTCGAACCCCCCTTGGTTTTTAGGTTAAGAGGCAACTTATAGGCAAAGAGGGAGGCTGAGGGGGTGACCGAGGCATCCACACCACCCCCAGGCATGGCCTGGCCTAGCCCACGCGGTTAGGTGGTGTGGGCCCCTCGTGGCCCTCCTCCGTCTCGTCTTCTGGCTCCGTGAGTCTTCTGGTGAAATAGGATTTTTGGCATATTTTCCGGGATTTTTCCTGATAGTTGATTTTTTGCACAAAAACTAGACACCAAGGTAATTTTGCTGAAAACAGCGTCAGTCCGTGTAAGTTGTATCCAAATCACACAAGTTTAGAGGAAAAACAATAGCAAAAGTGTTCGGGAAAGTAGATATGTTTTGGACGTATCAACTCCCCCCAAGCTTAGCTTATTACTTGTCCTCAAGCAATTCAGTTGAAAACTGAGTGCGATAAAAGAAACTTTCACGAGCACATTTGCTTCATAAGATGTATATATTCTCAGCATATGATCAACTACTTAGGCAATTCATAATAAAGAGTATGCAACTAAGTTTACTTAATAGTCATTTACAAGCTATGAAGAGATTCCAACTCAAAAATAATAAATAGCATGAAACATAAACATAAGCAACATTGCAATGCTCATAACAAGGTATGATAGAGTGGTATCTCGCTTGCCTTTGATTGTAGAGCAAACATAAATGCCAAGGCACCTCTGAAGTTCAAGATACAAGCATCAAAGTCATGACACAATTAATCAAGTTTTGAGACAAGCATATTACACTAAGAATGACAACTATGCTCTCAAGAAAGTGCTCATAGAATAGGTGGTGACTCAACAAGGAAATGAAAAAGGTTTTAAAAAGTTTAAAAGGCTTCCAAATGCTGAAAGTATGGTACTCATTAGCTTTGAGCTCTCATTGCCCCTATCATAAGCATCTTTAAATGGTTAGGGTGAAAGTGAGGTCCAATACGAGTTATATGCTTGACAGACTATAAACTGGAAATCTCATCTCCCTTGAGTACGAGGGCCGCTCCTCATGCTACTCAACTTTCGTTACCGGTAAGTTCTTGTCATAGTAAATACATGTGTATCATAGAGAACCGCCAACGGGGTACCCCTTGCCCAATGATACGGAAGAATCCCCATATCAAAATGATAAGGCAAGCAGACAACGAGCACCTCAGCAATCTTCTTATTTACCAAGGGAAAATGGTGCTTTTTTCTCTCTTTCCTCTTTTCTCATCATCCCTTTTTTCTTTTTCTTTTTATCAATAACTATCTCTCTCTTTTTTTATAAGAAGAATGCTTCATAGATTGCTCATTATGGTTACGCTGTAGGTTTCCACCATGATTAGGCATGGATTAGACCGCCGACCCAAGCGTTTCTCTAACACACATACATAACTCCATGGACTTACAGGCTCCCCTTTTATTTCACACCGACGACATCCGCAAACAAAAGATCATGATATCAACTGGGTATATATTTACAGGTGTTGAAAGCGTTCCCGTGTAAAGACGGTTCGCTTACGCTAATCGACCTATAATTTGTAAGCATATAACTTTCATGGGCAGTCAAATGGTTCAGGTTTATTAAGTGCAAGAAATAAAGTGTGCCATCAACTTCGTGAGAGCTTTACTAACTAACTTTCTCATATCAAGCAAACATTTTATTTGGAAGAAAACTAGGCATATTGAATATACACGGAATAGCAAATGATGCTAATAGGTAGGTATGGTGGACACTTTTGGCAATATTGGTTTTGGAGAGTTGGAAACACGAGTAGAGCTCATACTCAGTGCAAATGAAGGCTAGAAATAGTAAGGGAGCGACAAACTAGAGAGCAATAACTGTCATAATCATGCTTGCAACAAAACATGACTAATCATGGCATGAAAGTGATTCAAGACCCCTGAGGCAAAATAATTCATCGAGGCTTAACTGATTTATTGTTTCAGTCATATGCATGCGTGAGCATGTGCCAAGTCAATTCAAGTGAAACATTCAGAGGAAGATACCACGGTGTCATACCAAGTTATGAATAGATCAATGCAAGCAAACATTCATATGACATGCTACAAACCATTAGAAAGCTGGAGCTAATCATAAGAAAGCAACAACTACGAAGCATCCATAAATAACATACACCCTACATGCCCACAATGATGAGTATATGTACAAAAATGAAAACAAATAGAGTTTGTTACCAGCCTCTTACCACACCTCAAGTTGTCATTAATCCTCATTATTGCCCTTCACTTGTGTGGCTTGAATAATAACATGAACCAAATTCCACTAAGGACTGCTGAACCCTGCAACAAACTTCACAAAACCAAATAAGAACAACAAATAATTTTGGGTTTTCGATTTTTAAAGGCAAGAACCAAAAGGAAGAACAAGCAAAGCAAAATATTTTTGGGTTTTTCAAATAATTAAGACAAAGCAAAAAGGAAGAAGCAAACCAAGGCAAAAAGGAAAAGAAGCAAACAAAGAGAAACAAAGAAAATATTTTTGGTCTTTTTGTGTTTTAGAAAGCAAAAGTAAAGAAAGAACAAAAACTAAAAAGAGAACGAAGCATGGATATACAAAGTGCCGACTAAACATGATATGTAGATGAGTGTGATGTCGGTGTACCTCCCCCCCAAGCTTAGGCTTTTGGCCTAAGTGGGTATCAATCCCAAGCTGGCCAAGATAGAGCACCTCCGTAGTACGGCGAGGAGGTGCCCTCGTCCTGATACGAGCTCGAGGACTCCCCACCGTAGTGCGCAGAATAGTCATAAGAAGGCACATCCTCCTGGTGCTACCTGTGGAAACCAAGCAAGCAGAGCTGCTCGTCCACCTCCTCCTTAGAACACGGCCATGGCCTCCTGTAAATACTGTACAGTGGATTGTGGCATAGGAATTTCCCTCTCGTCTTCGTGAGTAAACAACATTTTGTATACTAAACTATCCGTAGTAGAGTCAGCAGTGTCAAAGTGATGTATTTTCATAGTAGCAAGATCAAGTCTTTGTGGTGCCAACACAGTGTCATTAGGATCCACAGAGAGTTCTAAAGCAGCAACCATGCGTGAGGCAATAATGCCCCCATAAATAGGTCCCCTAGAAGCTAGGTGGCGAGCAATGAGAGAGCCAAGATTGTACTTAGTATTATTATTAAGTGCAGCAGCGAGGAAGGCTAAATGATAATTAGAAATATTACTAGTGTTCTCCCTACCAAGAATTCTAGTGGCAAGATAATAAGAAAAATATCTAAGAGCTGGGAGTTGGATGTTCCTTATCTTCCCGCGCTGAGCTACGCGGTCATCGTCATTTGTCACACTTCGATAGAGCTCCAGCAAATCAGCGGGTCGACCTTGGATCTTCTTCACTGTCCCCGTCATGCCTATACCTATAATGCTACAAAATATTTCCAATGACAAGGTAATAGGCTGATTATAAATTCTGAAACAAACAGTTGACTGATAAGGGGTGTTAGTGAAAATGAAACTCTCAACGAAAGTTTTGGTGAGCACGGCATATTTCTCACTCTCATCTTCCATGTACGTGGTCAGGCCAACCCTCTGAACCAGTAGTAAGAAATCATTGAGGATCCCTACATCTTGCAAAAAGGTAAAACAAGGGAAAGTAGATGGGTGAGCATCTCCCTCATCTCCTTCATTGCCAAAGCGTGGTGCAATAAGATCTTCATTGTATGATGGCCTAAACTGAGAGGCTGATCTTGAAGGCCTTGCCCTCCTGGGTGTGTCCCTCTCAAATATTTCTCCAAAGGTGTGATTGTTCATCTTTGATATTCTGAAATTTAAAATTCCATTATACAAGTGATTGCAAACTGAATACATAATGAAGGGAACTACTCATAGGACTTGTAAGAGGCCTAAACATGCATCAAAACAATATCTCTAAGCATTGAACAAGCTTACAAGCTGACATAACATGTCACCTATAGCAGCAAAATACTCAAGATATAAACCACTAAACACAAATCTACTTGGACAAGCGGAGGAGTCACATAACGGAGAACAAATGCTCCAAATTTCAGCAGCAAAGATGGGGTGAGCAAGGAGATCGAAAAATCGTGGACAAGAACAGCAAGAACGCGATTTCGAGCAATGAGCTAGTGTTTTCTCGGGAGAGAGAAGGCAATGGGAAGTGAGAGAGTAAGTGGAGGGCCAGGGGTGGCCCACACCATGGCCAGGCGCGCCCCTGGGGTGGCCGCGCCACCAGGTGGTGTGCCTGCCTGCTGGGCCCCCCTGGGTCAATCCAGGCACTCCTCTGCCCCTTTTTTCACGTAAAAATTTAATATGAATTTTCTGGAATTTTTTGAGACACTTTATTTTTTTAGCAATTTTCAGGTATAGATGAATGATTTTCTGACAGAAAGATGTTTTTGGAATGATGCAATGACAAAACAAAACTAAAACTTCAGAAGTTCTAAGACACTCTAATATGCAAGCAACTAACAACAGAAAAGTAAACTAAACGAAAGCAGAAACTAAAATGGGTAAAATAAAGTAAGCAAAAATAATCATGGTGAAAACATTGTTTGGTTCATTAAAATCCCTTTGTTAACAAGGTTGATCAGGTCTTGTTACCAAAACAATTTATATGAAACAAAACTTTGTATTCCACTAATGATTATGTTACCTCAACCTTGATAGCAATGGTCCCAATCATAATAGTTTCATATTTTTCTCGTGGTATGGGACAATATATTTCTCCAACTTGAATGCCCTCAACATGTTCAATTGAGTTTAAACCATAAGTCCTACAATCTTCTTTGGGAAATAGACAGTATGCTCCTTGTCATTAACATTAAAAGTCACCTTTACCTTATTACAATTAATAACAGCTCCTGCAGTATTAAGAAAAGGTCTCCCAAGAATAATAGACATATTTTCATCCTCAGGCATTTCAAGCACAACAAAATTAGTTAATATCAAGCAATTATGAGCCACTTGAACAGGTACATCCTCACATATACAAACAGGAATAGTAGTAGATTTGTCAGCCATTTGCAAAGATATATCAGTTGGTATTAGTTTTTCTAGTTGAAGTCTCTTATAGAGAGAAAAGGGCATAACACTAACTCCTGCTCCCAAATCACACAAAGCAGTTCTAACATAACTATTTTTAATAGAGCAAGGAATAGTTGGAATCCCTGGGTCTCCAAGTTTCTTTGGGACCTTACCATTAAAGGAATAATTAGCAAGCAAAGTAGAAATTTCTTCATTAGGGATCTTCCTTTTATTTGAGACAATATCCTTCATATACTTTGAATAAGGAGGCAATTTAATAGCATCAGTCAAAGGAATTTGCAAGAATAAAGGTTTCATCCACTCACAAAACTTGTTATAGTGTTCATCTTCCTTTGACTTGTGTTTCTTATCCGGGAAAGGCATAGGTTTTTGGACCCAAGGCTCTCTTTCACTACCATGTTTCTTAGCAACAAAATCTTCTTTAGTGTATTTAGTATTCTTAGTGTGCCTTTCAGGTTCTTCTTCAACTTTTTCTTTACCAGGAACATCATTTTCCTCATTACCACTTTTAGTTTCAGCATCAGAGACAGGTATACTATTAGGATCTTTAGCAGGTTCAGAGGATTCTACAATAGTTTTATGTTTCTTTTTTCTTTTCTTAGGAGTAGTACCACTATTTTCAGCTTGTTGAGAATCCTACTCAATTCTTTTAGGATGCCCCTCGGGATATAGAGGATCTTGGGTAGCAGCACCACTTCTAGTTCTAATTTCATAAGCATGTTTTTCTTTAGCAGCATTAACTAGCAAGTCTTTTTGTACCTTAATAAGCTGATCAATTTGAGTTTGAACCATTTGAAAATGTTTAACAAGCATTTTCACATCATTAGAGGTTCTTTACACAATATCTTTTAACTCAATAATACCTCTAGAGTTTTCCATTAAATGATTTTGCACCCTTTTATTAAAATTATCTTGCTTAACAATAAAAACATCAAATTGTTCTAAGCATTGATCAGGAGGTTTAGAGTAAGGAATATCACCTTCATCAAAATGTTGGAGAGAGTGTACCTCAATAGTGGATGAGTGGGAGATTGGCTTACATAATTCTTGTATAGGAGGTAAATTCTTCACATCTTCACCATTAATACCCTTCTCCTTAAGACATTTCTTGGCTTCCTTCATCACTTCATCATTTAGTTCAATAACTCCCCTCTTCTTTGATGTTGGTATAGGCGCAGGCACAGTTAACTCAGGTGTAGTTGCCTCAGGTATAGTCGGTTCAGATGAAGTCCAGTCTTCATAATTCTTGCTTATTTTAACCATTAATTCCTCAGCTTCTTTGGGAGTTGTATTCCTGAAAACACAATCAGCACAACTATCCAGGTATGTCCTAGATTCTTCAGTTAGTCCATTATAATATATATCAAGAAGCTCATTATTAGGTAATGCACATCCAGCCTGTGCATGAATCAAAGCACAAAACCTTGCCCATGATTCAGGCAATATCTCTTTTTCTCCATGTTTAAAATCAAAAAGTTCCTACAGAATAGCATGTCTAGCACTAGGAGGGAAATATTTCTGAAGGAAGGTACTAATCAAGCAACCAGGGCTATCAATAGATCTAGGAGGTAAATTATTAAACCAAGTTTTAGCTTCTCCTTTCAGTGAAAAAGGGAAAAATTTAGCAACAAAGTAGGTGTGCATCTCAATATCATCAGAAAATAAGCCACTCATGGTAGAAAGCTCAGTCATATGTGCTACAGCACTTTCATTCTTAGTCCCACAAAAAGGTTCTTTCTCAACAATAGTTATGTAAGAGAAATCATAATCCTTATCTTTAATGTTTTTGGGAGATGCAGCAAACTTAGCATTAGGAGACAATTTGGGTTTTATAGTACCCCTCTCAAGGAGACTCTTAATAGCACTCCTATCATGGGTGTTTTGACATTCTTTAATAAATTCATCGGTCATCTCTATATAACCGTATTCAATATCATAGCTCTCTCTAGACTCAGGTGAACTGACAGGTGTAGTAGTGTCTTCATTAGGAGTTTCAGTATTTCCAGCTATAGTTTTAGCAATCGTAGCATCTAGGAAAGGACCTAATGAACCGCTTTTATCAAGCATAGTATAAGCAGCATCATAAGTATCAGAAGTTTCAGATTCAGCATTAGTAGCAGTGTGTGTAGCATGTGTATGTGGTGGTGTAAGGAACTTACTCATAACAGATGGTGAATCAAGAGCAACAGAGGTGTTCAGAACCGTACCTCTCCTTGTAGTGGATGGTAAAATAGGGATCTTGCCATCACGAGACTTACCCATGATGGATGGATGGTAGCGAACAATAGTGATTCCAGGTGAACTTGATAAATAAAGCTATGCTCCCAGCAACGGTGCTAGAAAATAGTCTTGATAACCCACAAGTATAGGGGGTGTATCGCAGTATTTTCGAGGGAAGTGAAACCCAATTTATTGATTCGACACAAGGGAGTCAAAGAATATTTATAAGCCTTAACAACTGAGTTTTCAATTCAGCTACACCTGGAAACAATCTTGCTCACAGCTGTTTATCAGTAGCAACAGTTTTGTAGTAGCAATAGTAAAGTAATAGTAGTAGTAAAAGTAAAGACAGTAGTAACAATTGCAGTAAATAGTAGGATTAAAGCGCGGTAGGCATAGGGATGGATGGACGGGTGTTGCATGGACAAGACAATTCATATGGCAATCAAGATATAGGGCATTTGCAGATAAATAAGATAAAGCATCCAAGTACTAAATAATCATAGGCATGTGTTCCATATATAGTCATACGTGCTCGCAATGAGAACTTGCACAACATCTTTTGTCCTGCCAGCCCGTTTGCAGCGGGGCCTCAAGGGAACTACTGGCAATTAAGGTGCTCCTTTTAATAGAGCACCAGAGCAAAGTATTAACACTCCATGAACACATGTGATCCTCACATCAAAGCCATCCCCTCCGGTTATCCCGGTTATTGTCACTTCGGGGCCTTTGGTTCCGGACGACAATATGTGTATACAACTTGCAGGTAAGACCATAAACAATACTATCATAATGAGTCAATAACATGTTCAGATCTGAAATCATGGCACTCGGGCCCTAGTGACAAGCATTAAGCATAACAAGTTGCAACAAAGTCAAAAAGCACAAATAATAGATACTAGGCACCATGCCCTAACAATCTGATGCCATTACATGAACAATCTCATCCAATCCCTACCATCCCCACAGCCTACAGCGGGGGATTACTCACTCATGGATGGGGGAATCATGGATGGTTGATGGATAAGCGATGGTGATTATGATGGCGATGATCTCCTCCAATTCCTCGTCCGTGGTGCGAACGGAGTTTACGGTTCGATTCATGAATATGGTGGTGGCGGCGCAGTGGAACTCTTTCTGGAAAAACGTCGAACCCCCTTGGTTTTTAGGTCAAGAGGCAACTTATAGGCAAAGAGGGAGGCCGAGGTGGTGACCGAGGCGGCCACACCACCCCCAGGCGCGGCCTGACCTAGCCCGCGCGGCCAGGTGGTGTGGGCCCCTTGTGGCCCTCCTTCGTCTCGTCTTACTGGCTCCGTGAGTCTTCTGGTGAAATAGGATTTTTGGCATATTTTTGGAGATTTTTCCTGATAGTTGATTTTCTGCACAAAAACTAGACACCAAGGTAATTCTGCTAAAAACAGCGTCAGTGCGTGTTAGTTGTATCCAAATCACACAAGTTTAGAGGAAAAACAATAGCAAAAGTGTTCGGGAAAGTAGATACGTTTTGGACGTATAACTTCCTTCTATGAAGGGCCTTTCTTTTACTTTTTATGTTGAGTCTCCATGTTCTATCTTTATGTACCTATTGAGAGAGCATAGTGGCCATTCTTAGTTTAATGTGCATTGTCCCAAGACTTGTTGATTGATTCATAACTTTGATATTGCTTGTTCTTAAACTATTTGTATCTAGTCACCCTTATGAACTTTAAAGGTGTCCTATGCATTTATGTTTTGCTACACTATAAGGGACAAGATGAATACCATTCGCATTATGTTTTCTATATGTGAAACAAACAAAAGTCTTTCAAAGCATTGTTATTCATGAATCTTTTGTTTGTACCTTTTCATGTTACAACATAGTTGCTATGTCTTATTGTTAGAACTATATCTTTCATGTTATGTTAAAGTACTATGATCCCAGTGCTGACTCGTGTATTAACGAGCTCGTTGGGGAACCCCAAGAGGAAGGTATGGTGAGCACAGCAGTAAGTTTTTCGTTAGTTATGAAACCAAGGTTATCAATCCAGTAGGAGCAAGGAAACACCTCCAAGGTGTTGCTAGCTGGACTTTGGCAGGGCGCACTCATCGGCCAAAGCAACGTGGAAACCTGCACAACACAACCACAGAACTTTTCCCCCAACTTACAGTGAGGTTGTCAATCTCACCGGTTTTGCTGAAAACAAAGTATTAAACGTATTGTGTGGAAGAAAGTAATAGCTTGCATAAAGTAAACAGAAAACAGTAAACAATTGTAGATTGATGGTAAAAGAAAGGACCGGGGTCCATAGTTCACTAGTGGTGGCTCTCCTTAAGATAGATGACATGTTGGGTGAACAAATTACAGTGGGGCAATTGACAAACATCGAGAAAGCAATACATGCATATACTAATCATCTTGACTCCTTTGAGATTCGATTGGGCATTACAACATTATACATAGACCGTAATCTAACTACATCTATGACTAATAATCCACCTTCAGGTTATCATCCGAACCCCCTCCGGTATTAAGTTGCAAGCAACAGATAATTGCATTACGCATTGCGTGTAAAGTAAACAATACGATTGTTCTATGAACAAAGGATTGCTGGTTTCTCCCTAGTAGCAACAGCACATCTAGTACCTTAGAGATTTATGTCACTTCTCTAGATTACTAGAGGCATGAACCCACTATCGAGCATAAATACTAACTCTTGGAGTTAGTAGCATCTACTTGGCCAAGATAGCTACTAACAACGGAAAGCATGCAAGATCACAAATAACAAAGACATGATAGAATCAATAATCAATCTAAAATAGCATCTCAATATCCATCAGATCCCCGCAAACACAACATGTATGATTACAAATAGATGATCTTGATCATGAACAGAGCTCACAAGATCTAAACATGATAGCACAAAGGAGAAGAACCAGCCATCTAGCTACTACATGGACCCGTAGTCCAGAGATGAACTACTCACGCATCACACCGGAGGCTTGCATGGTGATGAAGAAGGCCTCCAGGGTGAATTCTCCCCTCCGGCAGGGCGCCGGGAAGATCTTTAGATCCCTCCCGATCTAGGGATAGAGATGACGGCGGCTACAGACTCTTTCATGGAATTTTGGTCGGGTACTTAGGGTTTCTATATCGGAGGCATCTTATAGGTGAAAGGGGAGGCCGAGGGGGTGCCCGAGGCAGCCAGACCACCCCCTGGCATGGGTCAGGCTTGGCCGCGCGGCCAGGTGGTGTGGCGGCCCCCTGGCCCCTCTCCGTCTCGTATTCTGGCTCCGTGTCCCCCTCGGTGAAAAACTGACTTTGGCTTTTGTCCCATCCAATTCCGAGAATATTCATTTTCTAACTTTCCTGGAACCAAAAACAGCAGAAAACAGGCAGCTAGCACGGTGGCACTTGTTAATAGGTTAGTCCAAGGAAGTGTATAGAAAGTACTCCAAAGTGTGGACAAAACATAAGAAAGTAGATAAAACCAAGCATGGAACATCAAAAAATATGGATACGTTTGCAACGTATCAACATCCCCAAGCTTAACTCCTACTCGTCCTCGAGTAGGTAAGTGATAAAAAAGAAAGAATAATTTTTGAGGTGACATGCACCATCACTTGATCAAAGTATTTGTAAAACATTGATAGCTGGGATCATAGTACTTCAACATAGCATGAAACATAAAGTTCTAACAATAAGAAAAAGCAACTATGTTGCAACATGAAAAGGCACAAACAAAAGATTCATGAATAACAATGCTTTGCAAGACGTTTATTTGTTTCACATAAAGAAAACATAGCATAGTGGCATTCAGCTTGTCCCTCGTAGAATAGCAATCATAAATGCATAGGACACCTTCAAAGTTCATAAGAGTGACTAGATACAAATAGTTTAAGAACAAGCAATATCAAAGTTATGCATCAATCAACAAGTCTTGGGACAATGCACATAGAACTAAGAATGGCCACTATGCTCTCAAAGTAGGTGCATAAAGATAGAAGGTGGAGACTCAACATAAAAGTGAAAGAAAGGCCTTCATAGAAGGAAGCAGGGATTCAAGTTTCATAAAGAGCTTTCAAAATTATGGTACTTTTTATATTTCAGCTCTCATTGCCCCTATCATAAGCATCTTGAAGTGATTAAGGTTAAAGTGAACAAACTATGGAGTATATGCTTGACAAAGTATAAGTTGGAAATCTCATGTCCCTTGAATACGAGGGTAGCTCCTCATGCTACTCAAGTTTAGTTACCGGTAAGTTCTTGTCATAGTAAGTACATGTGTATCATAGAGAACCTCCAATGGGGTACCCCTTGCCCGATGATACGGAAGAATCCCCATATCAAAATGACAAGGCAAGCAGACAACGAGCATCTCAGCAATCTTCTTATTTACCAAGGGAAAAGGGTGCTTTTTTCTCTCTTTCCGCTTTTCTCATATCTCTTTTTTTGTCTTTTTTCTCAATATCTGACTCTTTTTTTATAAGAAGAATGCTTCATAGACAGCTCATTATGGTTACGCTGCAGGTTTCCACCATGACGGCATGGATTAAACCAGCGGCCCAGGCGTTTCTCTAACACACATACATAACTCCATGGACTTACAAGCTCTCCTTTCATTTCACACCGATGACATCCATAGACAAAAGAGCATGATATCAACTAGGTACAAAGTACAAGTGCAATGTTGAAAGCGTTCCCCGTGACAGCATGGTTATGCTAATCCCCAACATATAAGTGCAAGCATATACAACATAGATGACACAATGGTTCAAGTTTATTAAGGGCAAGAAAAGTAAAGTGTGCCATCAAGTTCGTGAGAGCTTTAATCACTAGTTTTCTCATAATAAGTTTAATTTGGAAGGTAGATAAAAACATGTAGAATAGCAAATGCTAATAGGTAGGTATGGTGGACTCTTTAGAATAACTTGGTTTTAGGAGTTGGATGCATGAGTGGAACTCATACTTGGTTATGGAGGCTAGCAAAAGACTGGGAGCGACCAACTAAGAGAGCAATAATGGCCATAATCATGCAGAGCGATAAAACATCATTAATCAAAGCATAAAGTGATATTACAAGTCGAAAACTAAAGGATCATAAAGGCTATGGTGACTTGGGATAGTCATAACATGGTGTGAGCATGCGCCAAGTCAACCCAAATAAAGCATCAAAGGAGAATACCACAATACTATGCTTTAATATGCTAAAACAACGCATGATTCTTCCAAGGCACATTAAGCAATCTCAATTGTTTATAACATGTCATGCTACAGCAAAGATCACTAAGCATAAAGCCAAAACAATATCAAGCATGGCATGACAAAGCATAGGCCACAGTCAAAAACAAGCTCCTTTTACCACTTAAGCATGAACTTTTCCTACTCTTTTCCAATCCAAACCAAACTATTTGAAAACCAATGCATGAAAGAGGGGCTCCAACCAATTTATTCAGCAAACTAAGAAAACCAAGCAAACTAAAACCAAAAACAAAACAAAAAATAAGATGCTCCAAGAACAACACAATTGTGCATGAAACAATAAAAATGAAGTGCTTGGAAGAAACCTGGGATTTTTATTGATGAAGAAGGGGATGCCTTGGGCATCCCCAAGCTTTGACGCTTGTACCTCTTGAATATTTCTTGGGGTGGCATGGGGTGGCATCCCCAAGCTTGAGCTTTAGTCCATTCTTCATCTCATTACATCATTCTCTCCATACACCTGAAAATTTTCCTTCATACAAAATTTGACACAATCTTTATTAGCAACATTAGTGCACTCAAGATAATAATTCTTTAGGTTCAGTTTCAACACCAATAAAACTTCCATTAAAACACAAGGTACTGTAGCACTTCCCTCAAAAATCTCAATTCCCCAAAAGAACTCAAAAAGGAACCAACAAGAAGCAAATGCAAATAATGGCAGAAATCTGTCAAAACAGACCAGCAAGTAAAAACCAATTTTTTAGAAGACCTTCTGTTGCTCAAATCAATCAAAAAGTGTTGAACTAACGAAAGTTAGACAACAACCTGGGGCAGAATCAAAAAAATTCACTCCTCAAAACGACATACAAATATTTTACACGAATTTTTATGGTGAAGCACAGAAATCTGTTTCGAGACAGCAACTTTCCCAATCATTACTTCTCTCTCATTAGAGGTTACTCTTGGCACAAAAAGCAAATAAAAATGATAAGGAGCGGTTATTACTAAAGTAATAACTTCTAAGACTCATCTAAAACTTTTGGGTTATCTCCCAATAAGCACTTTTCTTTAACGCCTTTAAGTTAGGCATAAGAAGCAAGAAAAAGAATCAAGTGTTCTCAAATGAAGAAGCATTAAGAGCAAATTTTGTTTTCATAGGAGAGGCAAAAGAAATCTTTTCTCTCTTCTTAGGGAAGTGTTCTATACCTTTCTTGAGTGGGATTTGATATTTAATTGTGCCTTCTTTCATATCAGTAATGGCACCAACAGTTCTAAGAAAAGGTCTTCCCAAAGTAATAGGACAAGAAGCATTGCATTCAACATCCAAAACATAGAAATCAACAGGGACATAGGCATTGTTAACCATAATAAGAACATCATTAATACTCCCCATGAGTTTCTTTTTAGCATTATCATCAAGTGGGATATTCAAATAACAATCTTCCAATGGTGGCAAATCAAGCATATCATAAATCCTTCTAGGCATAATAGAAACACTACTATCAAGATCACATAAAGCTTTAAAATCAAAATCATTCACTTTCATATTAATGATGGGTTCCCAACCATCTTCTTGTTTTATAGGAATAGAAGCTTTATGTTTCATCTTTTCTTCTTTAATCTTTATGAGAGCATCAGTAATGTGTTTTGTAAAGGCCATATTCATAGCACTGGCATTAGGACTTTTAGCAAGCTTTTGTAGGAACTTAATAACTTCAGAGATATTGCAACCATCAAGATCAAAATCATAATTATCATCCAAAGTAGTAGAGCTATTACTAGCTTCAACACTAGTGTTAGTGATAGTAGAAACACTAATGTTTCTAGCAATTTCATCTTCTCTTTCCCACTTAGCATGCAATTCAGCTAATAGTCTAACATTTTCATCAATTCTAACTTGTATGGCATTAGTTTCAGGTTTAGCAGCCATTTTATTCATCAAAGAGGATTGTGCTTCAGACAAAAATGATATATTTCTTTCAGCATTAGAGAGTTTCTCCTCAATAGTTTTATTGAAAGCAGTTTGTTTACTAATAAAGTCTTTAAGCATAACTTCAAGTTCAGAGGGAGCACTTTCCATAAGCATTACCATTGTTGGGAGGATATGGCCTATAGTGTCGTGGTGGTGTCACGGCAGATGCCATGGATAGGCTGAAGGTAGGGACTAATATGCGCTAGGGGAATCCAGGGAGGGATAGTAGAGTGATTCTCTACACAGAAGCTTCGTATTGATGTTCTATCTCCCAGATTACAAGTGCTCCTTGAGCTGTATTGACAAGAGGAGGAAGAAGAAACTCTCTTACTCTTGCCTACCAACTAGCCCCAAGAACCCTAGATCCACTAGTGCTCAACCAACTAGAATTCTCCCAACCCCCCTTAGAAAAGACCCAACCTCCCCCCTTATATAGAGGTGGTTCGGTCCTGGCCTAGGGCATACGTGGAGGCATATTCCCAGAATATGCCTCCTCCCAAAGTAGTAACCCGACAGGGATGCTTTTCCCCCGCGTCACTCTTGCTTTAACGATGTTGCCTCTATGGCGCCTGCGTCAGCCGATGTGAGCATCGTCACCCTTGTCGGACATGATCCGGTGGTTCTGCCCTTGCTTTATTCGCTCATCCAGTACGCACCGGGCCTTCTTTTTGACCGGAGAGATTCCTTCCTTCTCCTAGAAGCTAGACGAGGATCCGGATTACAGTAGATCTGGCCACACCTGTTCCTGCATATGAGCTAGACAAGTGCCTCTGACTCACTCCTTGAGTCGGATGAGACAATGTTAGACGACCCCCTGGTCCGGGTTACTCCGTGATCCGGCCTGCCTTGAGGTGACTCGGCCAGCATCCGCTTTGACCTTACCGACCCTCGGCTAACTCGGCCCTTATACTCTGGAGTGACCCTACCCGGGGTTATCCCCCCAACATTAGTCCCCGAAGCTGGTGCGGCCTCAGCGGCCTTGGTCGCTAAGGCCACATCAGGTTCATTCGTATCTACCCTTCGGATGTTTATTTCCGGGTTATATGGATTTACGTTCCCTTCGCACGCTCCAAGTTTTCACTTGCCGGCCGGGTCACCACTTTGGCTCGGGTCCTATGGTTTTACTTTTCCTCTACACAGTTCAAGTTTTCACTCGCTGGCCGGGTTACCCTCGCGTCTCGGATCCAGGCCTTGCTTCCTTCTTTCGTACGCCAACCCACGTAACGATTAATCATTACGTTGCCTTATTTTAAGGGCTGGCGGTAACCGCGCGATAGATGTCGGTGATCACCGCACGGGGTTACGTCATGTCTGTCTCCTTGTTTACCGCAACTGCACGTCGTGTCATGGGATCACATTTACTCTGCGGCCCCTAGTGTGGCTTCTCTCTGATTGGTCAACGCTAGCGATACATGGCCACACTGTGTAGTTTTCCAGCACAGCACGATCCCATTCGTTGATGACTGAGGGCGGTTAAATAGGGAAGGGGCACTCTCCTTAGAACTTTTCCATCTCCGCGCCTCCTCGCCTGTTCCTCTTCTTCTTCCTCGCAACCGCGTCGTCGCCAGTGCCCGTTGCAGCAGCGCTGCCGCCGCATTTTCTTCGTTTCTCCGCGCCGCAATCACTGCTGCGCCTCTGTTTAGCCATGGGTCCTCGTCAGTCTAGACCGCAAAGCCCCGCCGCCGCCAGCTCCAGCGAAGACACCGGAATTGAGATGACGGAGGAAGAGCTCATCGTTGTTGAACAGGATATGGAGGAGGACGCCGGTGCGGCGGACCGCGGCGCGTGGGCCGGCTCCTGGGTCTGCGAGGACGACATCACCTGGCTCTACCAGACCCGGCGCATTCCCGCCGGCGTCGCTGCTCGTCTCTCCTCCTCGGAGCTAGCCCCCTCACCCAATCCGGGCGAATTTGTTGTTTTCTTATCCCATTTCCAACGAGGATTTGGGCTTCCAGTGAGTGATTTCTTCCGGGACTGGATCCGGACCTATCACTTGCAACCACATCATCTCCCGGCGAACGCCATCACCTCTCTGTCCACTTTCATTTCTTCGATCGAGGGCTACACCGGGCTATGGCCTACGAAGGAGCTGTGGATCCGGTTCTTTGGCCTCCGTCGCAACGTGGTCCCCAACATCCACGTTGAGTCGGAGGACAAACAGCTAACTCAGTTCGGAGCTGCCTCGATCTCGCCCCGGAGGTATTCAATCTTTCCCCGGGTCACCGGGCTTGACTCACAAAGGGTGGGCCGGACCTTCTTCGTCCGGAATGAAGGCACGGAAGATTTGATCCGATTCTTGCCCTACGCTCCGGGTCCCCCGACACGGATTTACGGGAGGAGGTTGCCGAAGCCTACAGCCCTGGCCAACCAAGTGAACAAAAGGTTTGCGAGCTGAAGAAGCTCGGATTGCATAACGAGGATGCCATGATCACATTCGCACAACGAATCTCTCCCTTCAGCGCGCACTCACAAGTTGTGCCATATGAGCTTTAGTCGCGACCCCAACCGAACCTCCTCATTCGAGTTGAGCAATACGGAGATCTTCCGCCGGGTCAAGGCTCTTTTCACCACCCATAAGGACTTCTCCGCCGAATGGACGTGGGGAATCGAGCATTACTGCCATGACAGGCTCCCTCCCGCGGTAAGCTTCGCGGGGTAAACTTATCTCGGATCAATTTCATGTCGGCTCTTATCACATTCTTGACTTTGCTCCTTGTGCTTTTTCTCAGCTGTTTCTCCAGCAAACCCTCGAGGATGGCCCGGATCCGACCCTTAAGTGGGCCTCGGACCGAGAAATTCCGGACGAGGAGGAGCCGGACCAGGAGATGTTCCTCCCCACACCCGATGCCACCAGACGACCCAGCGGTAAATTCTCTTCTCTTAGAGATTGGCCCGACGATGAGGATGACTCGGATATCAATGTGATTGAACCCGTTGAGGCTGTCCCTCTTTCTTTTGCTTATACGGCATCAGCTAACCCCGGTGGGCACATCCACGAGGATCCTCCCCTTGCCACGGGCGAGCCTGTTCCAGTGGCGTCAAAGAAGAAGCGCGGAACCGCGTCGAGTTCTTCTTCCGAACCTTCTCAGCCTTCCAAAAGGCAAAAGAAGGTCGGAGACAAGACTGCCTCCAAACGGGTAGGCAAAGCCCCGACAAGGAGGGCCCGGAAACCTAAGGAGGCAGAGACCTCCGATGCATAAGTTCTTTTTTCACTGCGCAACACACTTCTCCCTGCTTCGGGGTAATTTCACTCCTGACATTATTTTCTCTTGCAGGGCTCCTGTGGAGGTCCCTTAGAGCGGATCGAGCATCTCCTCTCCTCTTCGCTCCAGCCCTTCCCCTCCCCGTGACGACGAGTCACGCCCGCTGAGCCCTATTCCAGAAGGCTCTGCGGCCGCTCCGGGTTCCGCAGTACCTCCTTCAAAGGGACGCGACCTCGGATCGGGAGGGGTCGGATCGGCCGAGGCGATGGCGTCCGGCACTTCGGCATTGCCGCAACTAGCAACAATTAAGTCTACCGCAACTCCAGCCCCAGCAGCAGCTCCAGCACCAGCCACCGAACCAGCGCCTGTCCCGGTTCCGAAGAAACCAACAGCAGCTCCAACGCCAGCCACCAAAGCTCCTGCACCAAGCTCATCTGCCTCGTCCGAGTCATCTCAAGCTCGGCGAGGACCCACTCCAGTGGTTTCCAAGGGCAAATCCTCTACGGTCACTTCCTCCTAGCAGGCCAAAGGCAAATTCACCTCCGCCGAGGCTGGGCAGCGAACCTTGTCGTCGATGCTTCCAAAGAAATCCCCAGCAGCGATGGATCCTCCTGCCGAGCCAGCTGATTCGCAGCAGATGGTTCTTCACACTAGCCCAGCTCTTGCCCTGATTGAAAGGAAAGAAGCTCACGCCAAGGGTTTGGTGGCGCCTCACATGCCCACTGGCGAACGTTACCCTCCGAGCCTCATCGAGTTCGTCATGAACTGGAATAAGGCGGAGTTCGTCTACAACGACGATCTCCCGGAAAAGTTCGGCACAGCTGAATTTTCCGCTCAGATGAATACTGCCGCCAAGGCCATTAACCTCGCTGGGCGTATGATGGAGGTATGTTGTTTCTTCTTTATGTGCTGTAGATAATAACCATTAGTCCCCGAGCCTCCGGCGGAGTAACTTGTTACTCGGTCGGATGCTCCTTAGAAGATCAACGTAGCTGCATGTAAACTTTAAATATGCACACACCTAGAGCCGGGTTAAGTTCCGCTTGGCCCGGATCTTGTACACTTCGAGTATGCACACACCTAGAGCCGGGTTAAGTTCCGCCTGGCCCGGATCTTGTACACTTCGAATATGCACACACCTAGAGCCGGGTTAAGTTCCGCTTGGCCCGGATCTTGTACACTTCGAATATGCACACACCTAGAGTCGGGTTAAGTTCCGCTTGGCCTGGATCTTGTACACTTGAATATGCACACACCTAGAGCCGGGTTAAGTTCCGGCACGGATCTTGTACACTTCGAATATGCACCGAACTAACTGTACACGCCTGTGCCTTTGTCAGGTAACTACCAACCGTCGGAGCGCCGAGTTTTAGCGCCTGCTTGATACCCATAAGACCTTGCGCGCAAAACACGTTGCACTTGGCACGGAGCATGAAAAGAGGGGTAATTTCCTCTCTTAACACCTCATCGCTTCGTTTGTTTTTGCCGGATTAACCTCCTTATTCGGTTTTTTGTAGCTGGGGTGGAGGCTGAAAACAAGATTATGCGAAAAAACTTGGAGGAAATCTGAGGTATGTCCCCTTTCGGCCAACATCGTTGTGCTCTCCATTCTTTCTTTTTATTGGCTCGGCAAACATTCACTCCTCGGCTTTGCCGGGTCAACACATCATTTCAGCATCGCTTGAGGATAGTGTGCCCGTGACTGATATGATGCTGCATTTTCTCGAACAAGCAGGACAGCATCAAGCCGAGCTGAATAAGAAGGACGATGAGCTTGCCCTCCTCCGGACCAAGGACGACGAAATAGCCAAACTCAAGGCCGAGATGGAGAAGATGAAGGCCCAACACAAAATCGAGCTCCACAAAGTTGGCCAGAACTTCACCGAAGAGCGTGAGCGGTTCACCTCCAGATCTCCAAGGACCAGGAGCTGCTCAAGGCATCCGAAGTCTGGCTTGGGTCGGCGCTTGACGAGCTTGGACAACTTCGCCAGCGACGCGATAGTTGTATCCAGGAGTTGACCCGGATCCATCACCATATCTCACGTAAGTTTCTTTTCCTTGCCCGACGCAGTTTTCCGGGTTAACTCATATGCCTTTGCTTCAGCATCCTCCCTTTCCCTATTTTCAGATAACTTTCCGGAGGGTACTGCTATTGCCAGTGCTGCCGTTGCCAAATTTCGCCAAGTGAGGGGTACTCCCATCGCTCCTGATGGTGAGAGCATCCCCTTAGACCTGGAGGACCTATTGGTTAGCGTGTCAGCCCGGGTGGAAACTATCAAGAACTATGGAAAGGATCTCCTCGACGTTGCGGTTCGGATCTTCAACGCATTCTGGCCAAGCGAGGACACTCCGGAAAGGATCACACTTCTTGCGGAAAAGCTAATGGAGATTAAGACTCAACTTGACCTCTGGAGGGAATCCACCGGGCGGGCCGCGGCAGATACCCTTCTCCATCATATCCTTTCATGGTACGAGAAAATTGATCTGAGCCTCCTCACCCGTCGGCGTACCGGATCCAAATGGACTGATGATCTGGAGTGGGTAGCTCGGCGCCAGGCTTGCGCCTACAGCCTCATCGAATATTCTCCAGTCCATGACTGGGTTGAGGGGCCGAGCTTTCTGGAATCCGGCAAGGAGGAACAGATGGAGAACGTGGAGGATGGGTCGGGCAATGACGGAGAAGATGCTGCTTCAGATATCGAAGACAGTGATGATGACGCCGAACTTCCTCCTCCCGCTACTCCTTAGGTGAAAAAACTCGAAAATTTATCAGATCCCCGGTATGCCGGGTGCAATTGTATACTGAATACATAATATTTTGCTACTATGCTTGTATGCCGGATTAACTTGGGCGTAGTCCCCGAGTTTCATTTTCTTGTTCATCCAATTCTCTGGCTCGATCCGTGTCTACCTTGATTCGGTTTTACGACTTACGAACTCGAGCCTCAAGAATCGTTTTAACAATACTGAGAAACTTTGAGGCTTGGCTCGCGATAATTCAACATAATAGCGTGAAAATAAACACGGAGTTAGTTCGAAAAAAAACGTTAGCTGGAATAGGATCGTTTCCTTAGTAGTTTTTCATGTGCTAAGCAATTCAAAATTTGTTCCCTTGCTCGCCATGAAGCCAATTCTTGTTGGACAGCAGCAAGTCGAAGGGTTGGGTTTTTGGTGCTCCCACATTACTAATCCGGGTTAAGCGAAACGAGTCATTCCAGCTAACGCATAAAAAGTAACAAGAATCATTTATTAAGGCAGTCCCCGAGTTACTGCTCGAGGCCCTGCTATTTCATTGATAAACCCATTGCCGACATACATACCGACATAAGAGGATGACTCGGGTACATACACTCTTTAGCTAAGTGTAGAAGGGACAAAGTAGTGCTACATTCCATGGTCGCTTGGATTCCTCTCCGGACATGTCCGCCTTGTTCTTTTCCTGTGGCTTTGCATCTATGAGATAGTAAGAGTCATTGTGCAATGCTTTGCTCACGATAAATGGTCCTTCCCATGGGGGGATAGTTTATGCATGCCAGTGGTACGATGTGCCAACCGGAGCACCAGATCGCCTTCCCGGAAGACTCGGGGGCACACTTTCCGGCTATGATAGCGTCAGAGATTTTGCTGATATATGGCGGATCCGGGCGGTGCGATTCTCTCGCTTCTTCCAGCAGATCAACATCATTTTGCGGGCTTCTTGCACTTGCTTCGTGTATTGGGTGACCCTAGGCGAATCATGCTCTATGTCGGCTGGTAATACAGCTTCTGCCCCATATACCAGAAAGAACGGCGTGTAGCATGTTGATCGATTCGGAGTTGTTCTTAAACTCCACAATACCGATGATAGCTCTTCTATCCAGCACCCCGCTGATCTTTGCAGCGGCTCGATGAGCCAGGGTTTTATCTCGGATAGCACTAATCCGTTGGATCTTTCCACTTGTCCGTTCGATGCGGGGTGGGCTACCGAGGCTATGACGAGTCAGATTTTCTTATCTCGGCAGAATCATGCAAATGCTCCTTCAGCAAAATTGGTGCCGTTATCGGTTATGATGCTATGAGGATAACCGTATCTCAAGATGATGTCTTTGAGAAATGTCACAGCCGTTGCCCCATCACATTTTCTTATAGGCTTCACTTCGATCCATTTTGTAAACTTGTCCACCATGACCAGAATGTGCGTCATGTTCCCTTTTGCTGGTTTGAACGGGCCAACCATATCCAAGCACCACACAGCAAATGGCCACGTAATTGGTATGGTTTTGAGTTCCGACATAGGCATATGTGTCTTGGTGGCGTATCTTTGGCAACCATTGCATTTTCTCACCAGATCTTCGGCCTGCTCCAAGGCGCTTGGCCAGTAAAATCCATGTCGGAATGCCTTTGCCACTAAGGCCCGGGATGAGGCGTGATGCCCGCATTCTCCTTGGTGTATATCTCGGAGGATGTCAAGTCCTTCTTCCGGACCAACACACCGCTGGAGGACACTGGTTACACTCCGCTTGTACAGCTCGGAATTGATGATTGTGTAAGCTTTGGCCCTTCTCTGAGTTTGCCTGGCTAGCACTTCCTCAGTGGGTAACGTTCCATCTTTCAAGAACTTGTATATAGGCAGTGCCCAAGATGGTCTTGCTTTCAGGAACATCTCCTCATCAATTTCCATCCGATCCACCGCATAACTTCAACCGGGTCTTGTTGAATAGTCCCGGGTCTAGCGAGGTAGTCCCGAGTTTGCGAGGTAGTCCCGGCTTGCGAGGTAGTCCTCGGGTTCGGCGCACTACCTTCCATGTCAATGTCCATGGGTTCAGCTCCGGATTCCGCGTTTTCCGGAACATAAATTGAGTCGGTTCCTGGGGACGGCCTGATAGATGGCTTTCTGAGGTGCTCCAATGCAACGCCCGGTGGAATTGCCTGTCGGGTCGAACCGAGCTTCGACAGCATGTCGGCAGCCGAGATTTTCCACGCGAGGTACATGATGAAATTCACATCCCTCAAAGTAACCCGAGATTTTACGCACATGAAATCTGTATAGTGCCATGTTTGGATCGAGGCGTCCCACTCCGGACACTTGCTGTATTACTAGATCCGAGTCGCCAAAGCAGATTATTCGTCTTATGCCAATTTCCTTTGCCACTTTGAGACCATGCACAAGAGCCTCGTATTCAGCGACATTGTTCGATGCCGCGAAATGGATCTGCACACGTTTGAGCTGATCCTTTTTGGCGAGTAAGCACAACCCGACGCCTAATCCGGTTTTGGTCTTGATCCGTCAAAATGCATCCTCAATAGTTTGGATCCGGTGGCGGTGGTTCGTATTGTACCTCGGCCCAATCCACGAAAAAAGTCGCTATAGCACGGGACTTGATCGCTTCTCTTACATCGTCTTGAAGGCGTATGGTGCTAGCTCAATTGCCCATTTTGCAATTCTGCCATTCGCATCTTTGTTACCCATTATCTCGGATATGGGGGCTTCGCATATCACTTTGATGGGATGCTCCTCAAAGTAGTGCTTTAACTTCTTTGCCGCCATATAAACTCCGTATGCCACCTTTTGAAAATGCGGGTAGTTCTGTTTTGAGACAATACCTCGCTCAAGTAATACCTTCGGTCTCTGCACCGACTTACCCTCTTCATCTCGTTCCACTACAATCACTGCACTTACAACTCGGTTGGTTGCGGCTATGTAGAGCAACATTGGCTCCTTCGACAGTGGAGAAGCTAACACTGGTGCAGTGGCCAACATCTTTTTTAAGTGGGCAAAAGCTTCATCGGCCTGCGGCGTCCAAACGAATTTATCTAATTTTTTCATGAGTTGGTAGAGAGGCAATGCCTTTTCCCCTAGCCGACATACAAATCGACTCAACGACGCCAGGCATCCAGTGAACTTCTGGACATCATTGAGACACTTCGGCAGCTCCATTCGTTCGATGGCTCGGATCTTAGTTGGATTAACCTCGATACCTCGGAGGCGAAATCCTAGTAATTTCCCAACCGGGACACCGAAGGTACATTTCTCCGGGTTAAGCTTCATTCGGAATCTCCTCAAGTTCGCGAATGTTTTCCTTATGTCGTCAAGGAGCGTTGCGCTTTCCTTGGTCTTGATAACCACATCGTCCATGTAAACTTGCACATTTTGACCTATTTGATCGTGCAAACATTTTTGCATACACCTTTGGTACGTTGCTCCTGCGTTTCGTAAACCAAACGGCATAGTGCGATAGCAATAAGCCCCGTACGGGGTAATAAAGGCAGTTTTTATTTGATCATCCGGGATCAGGGGTATCTGGTGGAAACCAGAATAGGCGTCAATATATGACAACAGTTCACATCCCGCGGTAGAGTCGATGACCTGATCTATCCTCGGCAGCGGAAATGGATCTTTTGGACATGCCTTGTTCAGGTTCGTGTAATCGATACATCGCCAAACCAACGCCACGTTCGGATCATCCTTCTTCTTTTCTACGATCGGATTAGAGAGCCAATCCGGATATAGCACTTCCATGATAAATCCTGCTGCTAACCGCAGAGCTATTTCGTCACCAAGGACCTTTCTCCTATCCTCGGCAAGCGTCGGAGGGCTGCTTCACCGGCCTTGCTCGGGTCTTACATTCAAAGAGTGCTTGGCCAACTCCTCGGAACACCTTGCAAGTCTGTGTGGACCAAGCAAAATATCCCGATTCTCACGGAGGAAGTTGACGAGCTTGCTTTCCTATTTGTCGATTAACCCGGCCCCAAATCGTCACGATGCGCTCCGAAACATGTTATCCACGGGATCTTCTTGGTGTCCTTGCGGCTTGAAATGAAATGCTTCCATGCGGGTTGCTTAACGCGGCATATCTTGCTCTTGTGGACTGAGCTAATGCCGCCACCTCTTGGATTTTTCTTTTCTCTTGGGAAATTACGAGTGACTCGGCTAGGTTAGACCGGCTGGCGCACTCAATGGAACGTCGGAAATCGGCGATAGTAATTGCCCCACTTGGCCCGACTTCATCTTCAGATAACCAACATGGCAACTTGCCATGAATTTGCCAGCTGGTCTCCCGAGTAATGCATGATCGCGCTCTCCGTGTTTACCACTTGAACTCCAGATTTTCGGTTGGCGGTTATCCCTCGTGCGAATAGACGTCGACCCGGACTTTGCCTATGGGTTCACAGGATATGCCAGGCACGATACCGTGAAAAGTTGTTCTCGTAGCCTGGAGCATGTTCTCCGAGATGCCCAACTTGCACATCGTATCCGCATACATGATGTTAATGCTGCTGCCATTGTCGATCAGTACCTTGGAGAATCTCACATTAATATTTGGTCCAATGAACGTCGGATCTAACACCAGTGCATACGAGCCCGGACTTAGCATAAGCTTGGGATGATCTTTAACGCTCCAGGTAATTTCCTGGTCCGACCAAGACATATACCTCGTTCGCAGTATAACCGCGTTAACCTCCATATGTCGGGCGCAAGCTTTTCCTATCCGTTTCCTCTGTTGTGAACACGCAATAGCTCTGGTGATGTTCCCTATACTCATTCCTTCCCTCATTTCCGGAATACCTCTGATCCGGTTGTTGTTGGTTTTCTACCTGATGCACTGCATCCCTTCTCTCACTGTTGTCATACCTCGGCGGAGGAGGAGGCAACATTAGTTGTTGTGTGTTTGCACCGGAGAGCAATTGCTGGCGGGGTAACTCCTGCCGAGGTTGATCATTCCGGGGTGCTTGAGCATTCCCCGGACCACCTTGCTCTATCTTGCGCATCCACTCACATTGTCTCGTCGTGTGACCCGCGGGGCTGTTCGGATTTGGCGTGTGAAACTTGCACGGCTGGTCCAACATTGACTCATAGGTATACCTCGGACGATCTTTCTTCTCTTGCCGTTGCTTCCTCTGCTCCGGAGTCCACATTTTCTTGCCATCATTTCGAGGAGTCCATTGCCCTCCCGTTCTCTGGCGTTGATTGCTCCCTGCCCCGGGCTGATCTTGATTCATGGCCGCAACTTGTTGCGAACCATACTTATGGTCCGGTCTATCATCTCTCCTTTTTCCCCTGTAATTGTTCCTCCGGGATGACCCGGATCCGTCCCTCGGATAGTACTCCTCATTTGACTCGTTCGACGCGATCCTGGGTTGAGTCGGATCTCCCAAAGCATAGGAATCCGCGATCCGGATCATCTCTGCCAAGGTGACTGGCATTTTCCTTTGCAATTTCATCCATAACTCGCTGCCATATCTACATCCTTGTGCGAACCACGCTATAGCCTGTGACTCTATGACTCCCTCACATGAGTTTCTCACGGTACACCACCGGGTCAAGAATTCACGGTCCGTTTCGTTAGATCTCTGCTTGCACATTGCAGTGGTCGTGGTCTATTCGGTCTCGGTATGTACTTGAGAAGTTGCTGATAAACATTTCTTCAAAATATATCCAGCAATTGATGCTTCCGGGTGGCAAATTGTTCAGCCACACCTAGCGGACCTTCCAACATTTGGGGTACGTGTCGTACAGCCCATCTCAAGTTGCGGTCGCAATTTTCACGGTGTTGCGTGGTTTATCAGCCAATCCTCCGCCTCTTTGCCGTCATCGTCTTCGTGCCCCTGGTAACTGGAAATTGGGTACTGGCAGTTCCTTCATGATCTGGGGCCCAAAGCATGCTGGACCCGGAGGACCTTGACATTCAATTTGTTCCGACCTATACAGGCGATCCAGTTTCAATCTTGCGTCATCCGGCATCAAATCTCTGTTTCCCAATCTCGACCCTATCACATGATAGTCCGGTCTAGCATATCCTGCATTCATCATCTCCGAGTCTCCATCATTGTATCGGTCTTGCTCTCGTTGTGCTCCTCTCTGTTGCATACCACGGCCGGCACTTTGCTCTTGCCTTGGTGCATTCCGCTGCTGTGGTTGACCCGCTCCCGCCGGGTTTCGCTGTCCAGCATTGCCGTTGACAGCATTCCCTTGACCAGCATTGCCTTGGTCGTTGTTACCTCGGCTCATGCTCTGCCGATCGTCATTTTTCCGCATCTCCTTTTCCTTTCCCGCACGTGTTGGGTCGTACGGAACGATCTGCTTGTTCCGTCTGGCCGAGGTTACTACCTCTTCCCTTCTAGGACCACCATGAGGCGATGATGCGGCTCCAGCGGATTTCGCCGGGTTACCTATTACCTAATGGACGATCTTAGAAGCTCCAACTCTCTCCAGGTTACCTCTCAATAGCTCCTCATTCTGCCTGTTCGCGATCCGAACCAGCTCGTTAACCCAGTCTTGCTGTCTTTGGCGGGCTTCACCCGTCAGACCCTCTAGCTCAGACGCCGCGGCGTCTGCTGCTCTGAGGTTCTTCTCCGGGGTACTATACTTCGGCAACCCCACAGATAGATAGTTTTCCGACCCTTCTGGTCCCTCACCACCTTCTCTGTTCATTTCGCTTATGAGATTTTTCCCTTTTACCCTCACTGCATCAACCTTGTTTGCTTTCGCATATTCGCGCAGCATCATGTTCAACATCGCTGAGCTGCTATTTTCTTTTGCGCCCTCCAAGATCTTTTGCGGGTCTCCTCTAGCTCGGCCTGTGCCTGAGTCGGATCTACCAGCTTGTCACGGGTTAGCCAAGCTATCCATAGCTTCCCTCAAGACGTTCTCGGCCTCTCCAGCGGCAGTACCCTAGCTTTCCTCGGTGCCTTGGGTGTTACCTCCGGGTTTGGCGTTGGATCCTTGCTCACGCCCGCGCTTGGCGCGGTCATCATCACCTCTGCATGGCCCGGGGAGCGGGTGACACGCGCCCCGCGAGCCACGATGAGGGGTGGTTCCCCCGCATCTACGACGCGACGCGGATGAACGCAAGACACGTCCACGGCAACATAGACCATGTGCGTGCCGAGCATGACGAAGACATCGTTGCGCGGGAGGGGGCACATGCGCAATAACGTTGTCGGCCGACGTAGTCAGCGCGCGGCGCTGAACAAGCCCGGAGACAATGCGTTCGCCGGTCCCGATGTAATTTCCCGTCCGGATCTTCACCCCTGCTAGCGCCGCTAGCCCCACGGTGGGCGCTAACTGTCGTGGTGGTGTCACGGAAGATGCCATGGATAGGCTGAAGGTGGGGACTAATATGCGCTAGGGGAATCCAGGGAGGGATAGTAGAGTGATTCTCTACACAAAAGCTTCATATTGATGTTCTATCTCCCAGATTACAAGTGCTCCTTGAGTTGTATTGACAAGAGGAGGAAGAAGAAACTCTCTTACTCTTGCCTACCAACTGGCCCCAAGAACCCTAGATCCACTAGTGCTCAACCAACTAGAATTCTCCCAACCCCCCTCAGAAAAGACCCAACCTCCCCCCTTACATAGAGGTGGTTCGGTCCTGGCCTAGGGCATACGTGGAGGCATATTCCCAGAATATGCCTCCTCCCAAAGTAGTAACCCGACAGGGATGCTTTTCCCTTGCGTCACTCTTGCTTTAACGACGTTGCCTCTGTGGCGCCTGCGTCAGCCGACGTGAGCATCGTCACCCTTGTCGGCCATGATCCGGTGGTTCTGCCCTTGCTTTATTCGCTCATCCAGTACGCACCGGGCCTTGTTTTTGACCGGAGAGATTCCTTCCTTCTCCTAGAAGCCAGACGAGGATCCGGATTACAGTAGATCCGGCCACACCTGTTCCTGCATATGAGCTAGACAAGTGCCTCCGACTCACTCCTTGAGTCGGATGAGACAATGTTAGAGGACCCCCTGGTCCGGGTTACTCCGTGATCCGGCCTGCCTTGAGGTGACTCGGCCAGCATCCACTTTGACCTTACCGACCCTCGGCTAACTCGGCCCTTATACCCTGGAGTGACCCTACCCGGGGTTATCCCCCCAACATATAGTTATTATTACCAAAATTATTCCTATAGGCATTATTGCTAAAATTGTTATTTCTTATAAAGTTCACATCAACTTGCTCTTCTTGAGCAACCAAAGAGGCTAAGGGAACATGATTTGGATCAATATGAGCCTTCCCATTAACAAGCATAGACATAATAACATCAATTTTATCACTCAAGGAGGAGGTTTCCTCAACAGAATTTACCTTCTTACCTTGTGGAGCTCTTTCGGTGTGCCATTCAGAATAGTTAACCATCATATTATCCAGAAGCTTTGTTGCAGCACCCAAAGTAATGGTCATAAAGGTACCTCCAGCAGCAGAATCCAATAGATTTCTTGAAGAATAGCTCAATCCTGCATAAAAGGTTTGGATAATCATCCAAGCAGTCAGTCCATGAGTGGGACAATTCTTTACCAAAGATTTCATTCTTTCCCAAGCTTGAGCAACATGTTCATTATCAGATTGTTTAAACTTCATTATTTCACTTCTCATAGATATAATCTTAGTAGGAGGATAGTATTTTCCAATGAAAGAATCTTTGCATTTAGTCCAAGAATCAATACTATTCCTAGTTAAGGAATTCAACCATTCTTTAGCTTTTCCTCTCAAAGAGAAAGGAAAAAATTTAAGCTTAATAATATCCCCATCTATATCCCTATGCTTTTGCATCTCACAAAGTTCAACAAAGTTATTAAGATGAGCAGCGGCATCTTTATTACCAATACCAGAAAATTGTTCTCTCATAACAAGATTGAGTAAGGCAGGTTTAATTTCAAAGAAAGTAGCTTCAGGAACAGGTGGAGCGATAGGTGTGCACATGAAATCATTATTGTTGGTGCTAGTGAAGTCACACAACTTAGTGTTTTCAAGAGTAGTCATTTTTTGTGTTTTTAATAAAGAAAGACTAGTAAAACTAATTTTTTTGTGTTTTTGATAAAGAAACAAGCAAACAAAGCAGAAATAAACTAAGCAAAACAAAAACAACAAAGTAAAGAGATTGGTTATGAGGGACTCCCCTTGTGAAGATGTCCTTGACTCCTCGGCGCGGAAAGAAAATATACTTGTTGACTCGTGTATTAACGAGCTGCTAGGGAACCCCAAGAGGAAGGTATGATGAGCACAGTGATAAGTTTTCCCTTAGTTATGAAACCAAGGTTATCAATCCGGTAGAAGCAAGGAAACACCTCCAAGGTGTTACTAGGATGGACTTTGGCGCCACAGGCGCCAGAGTAATGTGAAACACACTGCAACACAATCACAGAACTTTGCCCCAACTTACGGTGAGGTTGTCATCTCACGGTTTTGCTGAAAACAAAGGATTAAGCGTATTGTGTGGAAAAGTAATAGCTTGCAGAAAGTAAGCGAGCGACATGGTTGTAGCTTGATAGTAAAAGAAAGTACCGGTGTCCATAGTTCACTAGTGGTGGCTCTCCTTAAGATAGATGACATGTTGGGTGAACAAATTACACCGGGGAAATTAACAAACATCAAGAAAGCAATACATGCATATACTAATCATCATGACTCCTTTGAGATTCGATTGGGCATTACAACATTATACGTAGACCATAATCCAACTGCATCTATGACTAATAATCCACCTTTAGGTTATCATCCGAACCCCTCGATTAAGTTCCAAGCAACAGATAATTGCATTACGCATTGCGTGTAAATAAATACGATTGTTCTATGAACAAAGGATTGTTGGTTTCTCCCTAGTAGCAACAACACATCTAGTACCTTAGAGATTTATGTCACTTTCCAGTATTACTAGAGGCATGAATCCACTATTGAGCATAAATACTAACTCTTGGAGTTGCTAGCATCTACTTGGCCAAGATAGCTAATAACAACGGAAAGCATGCAAGATCACAAATAACAAAGACATGATAGAATCAATAATCAATCTAAAATAGCATCTCAATATCCACCGGATCCCCCAAACACAACATGTATGATTACAAATAGATGATCTTGATCATGAACGGAGCTCACAAGATCTAAACATGATAGCACAAAGGAGAAGAACCAGCCATCTAGCTACTACATGGACCCGTAGTCCAGAGATGAACTACTCACGCATCACACCGGAGGCTTGCATGGTGATGAAGAAGGCCTCCAGGGTGAATTCTCCTCCCAGGGTCTTTGGGAAGAGCTTCAGATCCCTCCCGATCTAGGGATAGAGATGACGGCTACTACAGACTCTTTCATGGAATTTTGATCGGGTACTTAGGGTTTCTGTATCGGAGGCATGTTATAGGCTAAAGGGGAGGCCGAGGGGGTGCCCGAGGCGGCCAGACCACCCCCTAGCGCGGGCATGGCTTGGCAGGGCAGTGTGTTGTAGCCTGGCCCCTCTCTCATCTCAGATTCGCTCCATGTCCCCCTCGGTGAAAAACTGACTTTGGCTTTTGTCCCGTCCAATTCCGAGAATATTCATTTTCTGACTTTCCTGGAACCAAAAATAGCACAAAACTAGCAGCTCGCACAGTGGCACTTGTTAATAGGTTAGTCCAAGAAAGTGTATAGAAAGTACTCCAAAGTATGGACAAAACATAAGAAAGTAGATAAAACCAAGCATGGAACATCAAAAATTATGGATACGTTTGCAACGTATCACCCAGCTGTCAATGTTTTACAAATACCTTGATCAATATTATGATGGTGCATGTCACCTCCAAAATTATTCTTTTTTATCACTTACCTACTCGAGGACGAGCAGGAGTTAAGCTTGAGGATGTTGATACGTTGTAAACGTATCTATAATTTTTTTATGTTCCATGCTTGTTTTATATCTACTTTCTTGTGTTTTGTCCACACTTTGGAGTATTTTTACACATTTTCTGAAACTAACCTATTAACAAGATGCCATAGTGTCAGTTGCCTGTTTTCTGGTGTTTTTGGTTTCAAAAAAGCTAGTAAGGAAATATTCTCGGAATTGGACCGGACAAAAGCCAAAGTCAATATTTTACCCGAAGCAACACGGAGTCCAGAGGGGAGCCAAAGAGGGGCACCAGGGCGGCCAAACCCTAGGCGCGCCACCACCTGGTGTGGGCCCCCTGGTACTCCACCGACCTTGCCCCTTCGCCTATAAAAGCCTCCCGGGACGAAAACCCTAAGTACCCGATCAAAATTCCATGAAAGAGTATAACTGCCATCTCCATCCTAGATCGAGGGATATGGCTCTCCGACCGCCGAGGGGAGATCACCGATGCATGAGTAGTTCATCCAGATCTTGTGTTCATGATCAAGATATTTGTTCATGGAGCAATCATATTGTTTACTTTACACACTTTGTTTAATGCAATTATCTGCTTGCTACTCATAGATGCAGTTGAATTACGGTCTATGTATAATGTTGTAATGCCCAATCAAATCTCATAGGATTCAAGATGATTAGTATATGCATGTTTGCTTTCTTGGTGTCTGTCAACTGCCCTGCTGTAATTTGTTCATCCAACATGTCAACTATCTTAAGGAGAATCACTTGTAGTGAACTATGGACCCTGGTCCATTCTTTTACCATCAATCTACAATCTATTTACTATTTTCTGTTTACTTTATGCAAGCAATTACTATCTTCCACACAATACGTTTAATCCTTTGTTTTCAGCAAAACCGGTGAGATTGACAACCTCACTGTAAGTTGGGGGCAAAGTTCTGTGGTTATGTTGTGCAGGATTCCAAGTTGGAAACAACACATTGGAGGTGTTTCCTTGCTCCTACTGGTTCGATAACCTTGGTTTCATAACTGAGCGAAAACTTGATGATGTGCTCATCATACCTTCCTCTTGGGATTCCCGAACGAGCTTGATATATTTTGAGCCATCAAGTATCTACTCCTATCTAATCAGGAACTTCGTCTTCACTTTGGTTGATGTATATGTTGACTTCATTGACTTTATTGAAGAACTTTAGCTGCTGATGGTTTCTTGAGCATAAGTTGGTGTCGATGTTGTCTTGAACGGCTTCAGAATCTAGCAAGGGTTAAGAAGGTACGCTGAGTACGAGCGTACTCAGCAAGTTCACTAAAAAGGAGTGTTTGATGCACTAACTACAGTCACTGACCATAGGTCGTAGGCAATGCAGGTTTTCGAAATCATTTCTTCAAAGGTTGCTTTTATTCTGAAAACTATGTTTGACAGCCTCCACAGGTTGACCAGAAATTTCGGGGAGTTCCTTTCCTGCCGCGTCCGTAGCTCCTTCTCGAAACAGGGAGTAACAAGTTATAGTTCTTACACTCTGCAGAGGCGTGTTGCTTTACCTAGGAGATACCTTAGCCTTGTTGCACATCTGAGTTGCACGCTCGTACACACTTCCTTGGTATGGGGCCCGGTCTAAGATCCAAGCCAATCACTGCCCCCTTCACGACCCCGCATGTCTCCTTGGTGTACGCCATGCCCACATATTGAATTACGGTGATGGTTAGTACAGACCATTCAGATGCCAGAACTATCGTGGGATGTTGAGGGTTCCCACCCATATGCTGCATATCCTCTACGAATTACCAATTAATGCACGCCGAAAGGATAACAGCCACGACACGCGCATCCGGCTACATGTGAGAGGAAGAAGATACAGCTGACTTCTCCGTCCCATTCCAAATCTCATGGTTAACGCGTACTATACGATGCTAGAATCACTGGCGACATTGGTTGATTAAGTCCTAGATATTATGTTCCTTTACCACTGGAACTATATCAGTAGATTATTACCGTCTGGTAAATAATCCATAATCATATTGTTATGAAAATAGTGTTTTCTGGCCTTTTTGAAATGCAGGTGATGATAACATTTGAGTTACAAGCATTTGATAGAAAATAATCAAAGGACATGAGCAAGTGTGAACATGCCTTTTGTGATTGCAAGAGCTAAATTCTGTAAATAGCATCATTGGTCCGGTAAGGACTAATGTTTAAAGAAGAAATATGCTGATGCATAAGTAATGTAATGCATTTTGTAAAATCCCGAGATAAATCCCCAATAATGAGAATGGGTTCAATATAAGTGATGTATTTTAAGATTTAGTTATTTCTAATGTTTACTCCATAAGTAAATCTATCTACAAAGTATTTATGTGTTTAATTTGCAAAGTATAAAAGTGAAGTATAATAATATTCTAAGATTGAGGTGAATTGCTATCTGGTAATTATGATAGGATTTATTATGTTAAGTTGTTAAGAGTTAAGGGACTTATTATAAGATTGTTGTTTGAAGTGGCAAAACGAATAACTTTTGAAGAAAATATTTCATTGTTAAAGTTTAAACAATCTTTGTGGTTAATCGAATGTGATTGATGTCGTTTGCGCTTATCCGATAAGCTTGGATTTGAAGTGCCTTCTGACTTAATTTGGAACAAACAAAAGTTAACTATAAAAATATAAATATTCTTTCGGCATTATGCATGACTTGGTGTATCAAAGTTAACCTTAAACATAAGTAGATCTAGGGTGTGATGTGTTTAAAAGTATTAATAAGTTTCAAACGTTGCAACAAGCATGTTTAAAGGTACAAGATCATTCACTTTTATCTTAAGTGAATGATGAGTTTAAATGTGATTTGTTATTATGAATATAGTTTATCTTATTAAGGAAAGTAAATTTAGATGATTTTAATAATCTATAGAGCTTGAAATCATGTTTAAGGATAGTTAAGAGATAAATAGCATTCATTTTTATTATAAGTGTAAAATTGTTGGTTTAGTTTGTATTTATGCTTTTAAAAGAGTTTTATAAGGTTAATAAGTTACACTTAAGTTTTATTATAGATCCAAGTTATGGCTTTGTACTTAGTATTTAGTTATTAGGGATTTAAGGTTTTATATATAGAATTGTGATTATTTCTTATTTAAGAGATGTTTTTAAAGAATTTACAAACTAGGTCTTTTATAAAATAGGTAAGGATTTATTTCCTTAAAATCTTAAAAAAAATAGGAAAATACCTTTAGTATTTTTGTAGTAAAATATATTTATCCAAGATCTTAGAAATTATTTTTTATTTATTTTTAGGTTTTATTCTAATTTTTATAAAATTCTACAAGGATTAAATGTCTTTAAGTATTTGCTTCAAGATTTATTTAAAAAAATTAAGTTAATATTTTATAGAATGGTAGATTGATTTTAATACACAAAAATAATTTTTAATGATTTTTAGGATTTTTACTTATTTTATGAAATTTCATTTAGGATTTAATAGTGTTAATATTTATTTACATTTTATCTAACTTAAGTAAGTAGATTTGTATTTTTATGAAGTAGAGATTATTTTTGTGATCATTTAGATATATTACATGTATTTTTAGGATTTTTCTTTATTTTTTCTAAAACCTTTTAATTCTAAGGGTACATTGGTAATTAAACTTTTTTTACTAGGGTTTTCTTTTTAAGGCGCGGGCTTGGCCTGGCCCGATCCGGCCCACTGGGTTGGGTCAAACCAACCTAGGGTCACTAGACCGCCCCTCCCACCGGCCTAGTCGCTTCTCTCCCTAACTCTCTCGATCTTATCCTCTCCCCCGAGGCTCGTCTCGCTGACGCCGTCACCAGCCGATTCTGGCCACCACGGATCTCCTCGGCTGTCGCTGCTGCGTAGGTTGATGCTGCCATCAGCGCTGCAACGCTCAACACTCTTTGATTTGTGTCTCATGCTCGCTACTGGTGGTGCTACTGCCCCCTAACGACTAGGGTTAGGAGCTTGCCGGCGATTCAGCGCTCTGATGCCCTGTCGATGTCGCTAGGGTGCCTTGGTGATGGTGTGGTGTCGCCCTACCTTCTCTGGCGTTGATTGCTCCCTGCCCCGGGCTGATGTTGATTCACGGCCGCAACTTGTTGCGAACCATACTTATGGTCTGGTCTATCATCTCTCCTTTTTCCCCTGTAATTGTTCCTCCGGGATGACCCGGATCCGTCCCTCGGATAGTACTCCTCATTTGACTCGTTTGACGCGATCCTGGGTTGAGTCGGATCTCCTAAAGCATAGGAATCCGCGATCCGGATCATCTCTGCCAAGGTGACTGGCATTTTCCTTTGCAATTTCATCCATAACTCGCTGCCATATCTACATCCTTGTGCGAACCACGCTATAGCCTGTGACTCTATGACTCCCTCACATGAGTTTCTCACGGTACACCACCGGGTCAAGAATTCACGGTCCGTTTTGTTAGATCTCTGCTTGCACATTGCCAGGGTCTGCGGTCTATTCGGTCTCTGGTATGTACTTGAGAAGTTGCTGATAAACATTTCTTCAAAATCTATCCAGCAATTGATGCTTCCGGGTGGCAAATTGTTCAGCCACACCCTAGCCGGACCTTCCAACATTTGGGGTACGTATCGTTACCCATCTCAAGTTGCGTCGCAATTTTCACGGTATTGCGTGGTTTATCACCAATCCTCCGACCGTCTTGCCGTCATCGTCTTCATGCCCACAGTTAGCTGGAAATTAGATGCTGGCGGTTCCTTCATGATCCGGGGCCCAAAGCATGCTGGACAGGAGGACCTTGACATTCAATTTGTTCCGACCTATCTGGCGATCGGTTTCAATCTTGCGTCATCGGCATCAAATCTCTGTTTCCCAATCTCGACCCTATCACATGATAGTCCGGTCTAGCATAGCCCGCATTCATCATCTCCGAGTCTCCATCATTGTATCGGTCTTGCTCCCGTTGTGCTCCTCTCTGTTGCATACCCCGGCCGGCACTTTGCTCTTGCCTTGGTGCATTCCGCTGCTGTGGTTGACCCGCTCCTGCCGAGTTTCGCTGTCCGGCATTGCCGTTGACAGCATCCCTTGACCGGCATTGCCTTGGTCATTGTTACCTCGGCTCATGCTCTGCCGATCGTCGTTTTTCCGTATCTCTTTTTCCTTTCCCGCACGCGTTGGGTAAATGCAGACGATACGCTTGTTCCGTCTGGCGAGGTTACTACCTCTTCCTTCTAGGACCACCATGAGGCGATGATGCGGCTCAGCGGATTTCACGGGTTACCTATTGCCGAATGGGCGATCTTAGAAGCTCCAACTCTCTAGGTTACCTCTCAATAGCTCCTCATTACATTAGCGATCCGAACCAGCTCGTTAACCAGTCTTCTTTGTCTTTGGCGGGCTTCACCCGTCAGACCCTCTAGCTTTCGGGCCTTGGCGTCTGCTGCTCTGAGGTTCTTCGCCGGGGTACTATACTTCGGCAACCCCACAGATAGATAGTTTTCCGACCCTTCTGGTCCCTCACCACCTTCTCTGTTCATTTCGCTTATGAGATTTTTCCCTTTTACCCTCACTTCATCAACCTTGTTTGCTTTCGCATATTCGCGTAGCATCATGTTCAACGACTGCTGAGCCGCTGCTATTTTCTTTGCGCCCTCCAGTATCTTTTGCCGGGTCTCCTCTAGCTCGGCTACTGTGCTCGGATCTACCGGCTGTCACCGGGTTAGCCAAGCTATCCATAGCTTCCCTCGGCCGTTCTCAGCCTCTCAAAGTACCCCTAGCTTTCCTCGGTGCCTTGGGTGTTACCTCCGGGTTTGGCGTTGGATCCTTGCTCAGGCCCGCGCTTGGCGCGGTCATCATCACCTCTACATGGCCCGGGGAGCGGGCGACACGCGCCCCGCGAGCCACGATGAGGGGTGGTTCCCCCGCATCTACGATGCGACGCGGATGAACGCAAGACACGTCCACGGCAACATAGACCATGTGCGCTGCGAGCATAGCGAAAGCGTCGTTGCGGCGGGGAGGGCACATGCGAAGCAATAGCGTTGTCGGTTGGCGTAGTCAGCGCAGCTGAACAAGCCCGGAGACAATCGTTAGCGGTCGATGTAATTTCCGTCGGATCTTCACCTGCTAGCGCTTAGCCCCACGGTGGGCGCTAACTGTCGTGGTGGTGTCACGGCAGATGCCATGGATAGGCTGAAGGTGGGGACTAATATGCGCTAGGGGAATCCAGGGAGGGATAGTAGAGTGATTCTCTACACAAAAGCTTCGTATTGATGTTCTATCTCCCAGATTACAAGTGCTCCTTGAGCTGTATTGACAAGAGGAGGAAGAAGAAACTCTCTTACTCTTGCCTACCAACTAGCCCCAAGAACCCTAGATCCACTAGTGCTCAACCAACTAGAATTCTCCCAACCCCCCTCAGAAAAGACCCAACCTCCCCCCTTATATAGAGGTGGTTCGGTCCTGGCCTAGGGCATACGTGGAGGCATATTCCCAGAATATGCCTCCTCCCAAAGTAGTAACCCGACAGGGATGCTTTTCCCCTGCGTCACTCTTGCTTTAATGATGTTGCCTCTGTGGCGCCTGCGTCAGCCGACGTGAGCATCGTCACCCTTGTCGGCCATGATCCGGTGGTTCTGCCCTTGCTTTATTCGCTCATCCAGTACGCACCGGGCCTTCTTTTTGACCAGAGAGATTCCTTCCTTCTCCTAGAAGCCAGACGAGGATCCGGATTACAGTAGATCCGGCCACACCTGTTCCTGCATATGAGCTAGACAAGTGCCTCCGACTCACTCCTTGAGTCGGATGAGACAATGTTAGACGACCCCCTGGTCCGGGTTACTCCGTGATCCGGCCTGCCTTGAGGTGACTCGGCCAGCATCCGCTTTGACCTTACCGACCCTCGGCTAACTCGGCCCTTATACCCTGGAGTGACCCTACCCGGGGTTATCCCCCCAACATATAGTTATTATTACCAAAATTATTCCTATAGGCATTATTGCTAAAATTGTTATTTCTTATAAAGTTCACATCAACTTGCTCTTCTTGAGCAACCAAAGAGGCTAAGGGAACATGATTTGGATCAATATGAGCCTTCCCATTAACAAGCATAGACATAATAACATCAATTTTATCACTCAAGGAGGAGGTTTCCTCAACAGAATTTACCTTCTTACCTTGTGGAGCTCTTTCAGTGTGCCATTCAGAATAGTTAACCATCATATTATCCAGAAGCTTTGTTGCAGCACCCAAAGTAATGGTCATAAAGGTACCTCCAGCAGCAGAATCCAATAGATTTCTTGAAGAATAGCTCAATCCTGCATAAAAGGTTTGGATAATCATCCAAGCAGTCAGTCCATGAGTGGGACAATTCTTTACCAAAGATTTCATTCTTTCCCAAGCTTGAGCAACATGTTCATTATCAGATTGTTTAAACTTCATTATTTCACTTCTCATAGATATAATCTTAGTAGGAGGATAGTATTTTCCAATGAAAGAATCTTTGCATTTAGTCCAAGAATCAATACTATTCCTAGTTAAGGAATTCAACCATTCTTTAGCTTTTCCTCTCAAAGAGAAAGGAAAAAATTTAAGCTTAATAATATCCCCATCTATATCCCTATGCTTTTGCATCTCACAAAGTTCAACAAAGTTATTTAGATGAGCAGCGGCATCTTCATTACCAATACCAGAAAATTGTTCTCTCATAACAAGATTGAGTAAGGCAGGTTTAATTTCAAAGAAAGTAGCTTCAGGAACAGGTGGAGCGATAGGTGTGCACATGAAATCATTATTGTTGGTGCTAGTGAAGTCACACAACTTAGTGTTTTCAAGAGTAGTCATTTTTTGTGTTTTTAATAAAGAAAGACTAGTAAAACTAATTTTTTTGTGTTTTTGATAAAGAAACAAGCAAACAAAGCAGAAATAAACTAAGCAAAACAAAACCAACAAAGTAAAGAGATTGGTTATGAGGGACTCCCCTTGTGAAGATGTCCTTGACTCCCCGGCAACGGCGCCAGAAAATATACTTGTTGACTCGTGTATTAACGAGCTCGTTGGGGAACCCCAAGAGGAAGGTATGATGAGCACAGCAGTAAGTTTTCCCTTAGTTATGAAACCAAGGTTATCAATCCAGTAGGAGCAAGGAAACACCTCCAAGGTGTTACTAGCTGGACTTTGGCAGGGCGCACTACGGGCGCCGTGGCATCTGAAAACCTTTGCACAACTCACGAACTTTGCCCCAACTTACGGTGGGGTTGTCAATCTCACGGTTTGCTTGAAAACAAAAGGTTAAGCGTATTGTGTGGAAGAAAGTAATAGCTTGCGAGTAAGCGAAAGCGATAACAGCGGTTGTAGCTTGATAGTAAAAGAAAGTACCGGTGTCCATAGTTCACTAGTGGTGGCTCTCCTTAAGATAGATGACATGTTGGGTGAACAAATTACACCGGGGAAATTAACAAACATCAAGAAAGCAATACATGCATATACTAATCATCATGACTCCTTTGAGATTCGATTGGGCATTACAACATTATACGTAGACCATAATCCAACTGCATCTATGACTAATAATCCACCTTTAGGTTATCATCCGAACCCCCTCCAGTATTAAGTTCCAAGCAACAGATAATTGCATTACGCATTGCGTGTAAAGTAAACAATACGATTGTTCTATGAACAAAGGATTGTTGGTTTCTCCCTAGTAGCAACAACACATCTAGTACCTTAGAGATTTATGTCACTTTCCCAGATTACTAGAGGCATGAATCCACTATTGAGCATAAATACTAACTCTTGGAGTTGCTAGCATCTACTTGGCCAAGATAGCTAATAACAACGGAAAGCATGCAAGATCACAAATAACAAAGACATGATAGAATCAATAATCAATCTAAAATAGCATCTCAATATCCACCGGATCCCCCAAACACAACATGTATGATTACAAATAGATGATCTTGATCATGAACGGAGCTCACAAGATCTAAACATGATAGCACAAAGGAGAAGAACCAGCCATCTAGCTACTACATGGACCCGTAGTCCAGAGATGAACTACTCACGCATCACACCGGAGGCTTGCATGGTGATGAAGAAGGCCTCGGTGAATTCTCCCCTCTGGCGAGTCTTTGGGAAGAGCTTGATCCCTCGATCTAGGGATAGAGATGGCCAGCTACTGAGACTCTTTCATGGAATTTTGATGGTGCCAGGGTTTACATGTCGGAGGCATGTTATAGGCTAAAGGGAGGCCGAGGGGTGCAGGGCAGACCACCCCTAAGCGGGCATGGCTTGGCCAGTGTGTGTGGCCCCTGGCCCCTCACATCTCTAATACGGCTCCATGTCCCCTCGGTGAAAAGCGGACTTTGGCTTTTGTCCGTCAATTCGAGAATATTCATTTCGACTTTCTGGAACCAAAAATAGCACAAAACTAGCAGCTCGCACAGTGGCACTTGTTAATAGGTTAGTCCAAGAAAGTGTATAGAAAGTACTCCAAAGTATGGACAAAACATAAGAAAGTAGATAAAACCAAGCATGGAACATCAAAAATTATGGATCGTTTGCAGCGTATCACCCGGTATCAATGTTTACAAATACCTTGATCAATATTATGATGGTGCATGTCACCTCCAAAATTATTCTTTTTATCCTTACCTACTCGAGGGAGCGGGAGTTAAGCTTGAGGATGTTGATACGTTGTAGCGTATCTATAATTTTATGTTCCATGCTTGTTTTATATCTACTTTCTTGTGTTTTGTCCACACTTTGGGTATTTTACATTTTACGAAACTAACCTATTAACAAGATGCCATAGTGTCGATTACTGTTTTACAGTGTTTTGGTTTCAAAAACTAGTAAGGAAATATTCTCGGAATTGGATGTGATTCAAAAACAAAATCAACCTTTGTTCATGGAGCAATCATATTGTTTACTTCAAACTTTTAATGCAATTATCCGTTGTTTGCTACTTAATACCTAGGGGGTTCATGATAACCAAGGTGGATTATTAGTCATAGATGCGATGAATTACACCTCATGTATAATGTTGTAATGCCAATCAAATCTCATAGGATTCAAGATGATTAGTATATGCATGTTTGCTTTCTTGGTGTCTATACTGCTGTAATTTGTTCATCCAACATGTCAACTATCTTAAGGAGAATCACTTGTAGTGAACTATGGACCACGGTCCATTCTTTTACCATCAATCTACAATCTATTTACTATTTTACATTTACTTTATGCAAGCAATTACTATCTTCCACACAATCGTTTAATCCTTTGTTTTGACAACCTTTGTAAGTTGGGGGCAAAAGTTACTGTTATGTTGTCAGGATTCAAGTTGGATTGAAACAACACATTGGAGGTGTTTCCTTGCTCCCTCTTGGTTCGATAACCTTGGTTTCATAACTGAGCGAAAACTTGATGATGTGCTCATCATACCTTCCTCTTGGGATTCCCGAACGAGCTCGATATATTTTGAGCCATCAAGTATCTACTCCTATCTAATCAGGAACTTCGTCTTCACTTTGGTTGATGTATATGTTGACTTCATTGACTTTATTGAAGAACTTTAGCTGCTGATGGTTTCTTGAGCATAAGTTGGTGTCGATGTTGTCTTGAACGGCTTCAGAATCTAGCAAGGGTTAAGAAGGTACGCTGAGTACGAGCGTACTCAGCAAGTTCACTAAAAAGGAGTGTTTGATGCACTAACTACAGTCACTGACCATAGGTCGTAGGCAATGCAGGTTTTCGAAATCATTTCTTCAAAGGTTGCTTTTATTCTGAAAACTATGTTTGACAGCCTCCACAGGTTGACCAGAAATTTCGGGGAGTTCCTTTCTGCGCGTCCAGTAGCTCCTTCTCGAAGCGAGGAGTAACAAGTTATAGTTCTTACACTCTCTGAGGCGTGTTGCTTTACCTAGGAGATACCTTAGCCTTGTTGCACATCTGAGTTGCGCGTACACACTTCCTTGGTATGGGGCTCGGTCTAAGATCCAAGCCAATCACTGCCCCCTTCACGACCCCGCATGTCTCCTTGGTGTACGCCATGCCCACATATTGAATTACGGTGATGGTTAGTACAGACCATTCAGATGCCAGAACTATCGTGGGATGTTGAGGTTCCCACCCATATCTTGCATATCCTCTCTGAATTACCAATTAATGCCTTGAAAGGATAACTTGCCACGACGACATCCATCGGCTACATGTGAGAGGAAGAAGATACAGCTGACTTCTCCGTCCCATTCCAAATCTCATGGTTAACGCGTACTATACGATGCTAGAATCACTGGCGACATTGGTTGATTAAGTCCTAGATATTATGTTCCTTTACCACTGGAACTATATCAGTAGATTATTACCGTCTGGTAAATAATCCATAATCATATTGTTATGAAAATAGTGTTTTCTGGCCTTTTTGAAATGCAGGTGATGATAACATTTGAGTTACAAGCATTTGATAGAAAATAATCAAAGGACATGAGCAAGTGTGAACATGCCTTTTGTGATTGCAAGAGCCAAATTCTGTAAATAGCATCATTGGTCCGGTAAGGACTAATGTTTAAAGAAGAAATATGCTGATGCATAAGTAATGTAATGCATTTTGTAAAATCCCGAGATAAATCCCCAATAATGAGAATGGGTTCAATATAAGTGATGTATTTTAAGATTTAGTTATTTCTGATGTTTACTCCATAAGTAAATCTATCTACAAAGTATTTATGTGTTTAATTTGCAAAGTATAAAAGTGAAGTATAATAATATTCTAAGATTGAGGTGAATTGCTATCTGGTAATTATGATAGGATTTATTATGTTAAGTTGTTAAGAGTTAAGGGACTTATTATAAGATTGTTGTTTGAAGTGGCAAAACGAATAACTTTTGAAGAAAATATTTCATTGTTAAAGTTTAAACAATCTTTGTGGTTAATCGAATGTGATTGATGTCGTTTGCGCTTATCCGATAAGCTTGGATTTGAAGTGCCTTCTGACTTAATTTGGAACAAACAAAAGTTAACTATAAAAATATAAATATTCTTTCGGCATTATGCATGACTTGGTGTATCAAAGTTAACCTTAAACATAAGTAGATCTAGGGTGTGATGTGTTTAAAAGTATTAATAAGTTTCAAACGTTGCAACAAGCATGTTTAAAGGTACAAGATCATTCACTTTTATCTTAAGTGAATGATGAGTTTAAATGTGATTTGTTATTATGAATATAGTTTATCTTATTAAGGAAAGTAAATTTAGATGATTTTAATAATCTATAGAGCTTGAAATCATGTTTAAGGATAGTTAAGAGATAAATAGCATTCATTTTTATTATAAGCGTAAAATTGTTGGTTTAGTTTGTATTTATGCTTTTAAAAGAGTTTTATAAGGTTAATAAGTTACACTTAAGTTTTATTATAGATCCAAGTTATGGCTTTGTACTTAGTATTTAGTTATTAGGGATTTAAGGTTTTATATATAGAATTGTGATTATTTCTTATTTAAGAGATGTTTTTAAAGAATTTACAAACTAGGTCTTTTATAAAATAGGTAAGGATTTATTTCCTTAAAATCTTAAAAAAAATAGGAAAATACCTTTAGTATTTTTGTAGTAAAATATATTTATCCAAGATCTTAGAAATTATTTTTTATTTATTTTTAGGTTTTATTCTAATTTTTATAAAATTCTACAAGGATTAAATGTCTTTAAGTATTTGCTTCAAGATTTATTTAAAAAAATTAAGTTAATATTTTATAGAATGGTAGATTGATTTTAATACACAAAAATAATTTTTAATGATTTTTAGGATTTTTACTTATTTTATGAAATTTCATTTAGGATTTAATAGTGTTAATATTTATTTACATTTTATCTAACTTAAGTAAGTAGATTTGTATTTTTATGAAGTAGAGATTATTTTTGTGATCATTTAGATATATTACATGTATTTTTAGGATTTTTCTTTATTTTTTCTAAAACCTTTTAATTCCAAGGGTACATTGGTAATTAAACTTTTTTTACTAGGGTTTTCTTTTTAAGGCGCGGGCTTGGCCTGGCCCAATCCGGCCCACTGGGTTGGGTCAAACCAACCTAGGGTCACTAGACCCCCCCCCCCACCGGCCTAGTCGCTTCTCTCCCTCACTCTCTCGATCTTATCCTCTCCCCCGAGGCTCGTCTCGCTGACGCCGTCACCAGCCGATTCTGGCCACCACGGATCTCCTCGGTTGCTGTTGCTGCGTGGGTTGATCTTTGCCATCAAGCCTTAGCTCAACACTCTTTGATTTGTGTCTCATGCTCGCTACTGGTGGTGCTACTGCCCCCTAACGACTAGGGTTAGTAGCTTGCCGGCGATTCAGCGCTCTGATGCCCTGTCGATGCCGCTAGGGTGCCTTGGTGATGGTGTGGTGTCGCCCTACCTTGTGGCCGCCGTGGTTGCGGCTCGGCGCAGTCACAGTGCCCTTCTAGGGTGCTCCCTGTGCTGTCGTGTGCTCCCTCGACTTCGGCCTCTACTTCCTCTTCCATTTTCTAGCAAGGACCACGGATAAGTGCCTCTCTTCCTTGGTGATCTATCTCTCCTTTAGTGCTTGTAGTGACGAACTAGGGTTCATCCCCCTGTGCTAGGGTTCAACCCATGTTGTTGTGATCATCAAAGTGGTTTATCTTGCCCATGCATGAACCTATGTGATTCCTTAAGTAGAATGGTCTACTAAATTGATTTAGAGTCGCTGATAGAATTCCTTGTTAGAGGAATTGTTGTCTGCACTCCACCACTGTCAGTGTTTATTGTTGTGCTACTATAGGCTAAGGAGTAAGATCCTAGTAATTGTTCATTGTCAGTACTAGCCATTCGCTTTATGTCTAGTTGGCTTGGATGTGGATGCAAAGACTATTATTTTTTATGGGTATCTTTTTGTTGAGCTTACTGGCTCCGTACAACCTGCGTATGAGAGTTCTGTTGGCTAATTACTTAACTCGGGACTTGATCCTAGAACTGTACAGGATCTTTGGTTAAAAATACCTACTCTATTTTCTATGTAAAAACCTTGTGATGATTTGAGTAGGCAAAAATGATTCCTAAAACATTTTAGGAAGATGATTTATCTGTTTCATGAATAGAGGTTCTTGATATGGAAAGGATCTGCTTTATACAGAGGTGTTATCCTCTAGAGGAATGTGCCCTGTATTTTTAGATACCCTGATGTATTGATATCTAGCTAGTTTAGCTAGGGAAATGATTCGAGGTAACATGATCTACCCAGCTTGATTATGGGAAGCTTGTTTAGAATGATTCCTAGCTAGATTATCTAGGAAGTTAACTTGGAAAGCTTGATAAAGCTGGCTGGAAGACAAAGTAGAAGTACTTTACTTCTCTATTCATGTTGGCAATAATTTAGGGTGGTTTCTGCTATTTTTGGAATTACTAGTGTGGTGCCTCCTTTTGGAGTGTGCACACCGGAATTCCAGGTAGCATGATTTGCTGATCTCATTTATTGGCTTTGATTGATAAGAGCACCTACCTGATGATTAAAGTGGATTAATCCATTGCCAGTGATGCAAAGGCTGAGGTATCAAACCTTGATAAGAATAAATTGTTGCTAGTGTAACCTTTAATGGCTTCTACTACATTGGATCTACTATTGTGGTGCCTCCTAGAGTGTGCACAGTAGTATATCCCATAGTGGTATGATCTGTTATTGATTATGCAAGTTGGACAAGAAATGCAATAACTATTGCCCCAAATACTCAATGATGAGTCTTGCATACCATTTGTATGCAAGGCTGAGAGTAAACCATGCATCCTTCCCAACTATTCCTTGATCTAGCTTGGTAAGAATAACTACTGCACTATGATGTTGGTAATTTACCTGATGCTTGTAGAGTGGTTGTTACTCCATGGTTTATGTGCATAAGCTGTTGTCTAGCTTTCCCCTTGTGTTCCTGGTTCTGAGCCTGACTTGGTTTTGTTGATGATCTGCTAGTGATCCTTCTTCCTCTGATTCATGGATGGCTTGTTTACTAAGTAACCAGATGATGGTGATAGTTTGGTGGCATGATCTATGTTCTTGGGTATATAGAAGTAAGAATGAGTTCTTGACTATGTGGTGGAACAAGCTGGTGGGTGTGTTTGTGTGATGCACAGGAGATGATATCGATGTACAGTTCAGTGGAGAAACTTATATTGAGCTTGTTGGCTTGGCTGGCTCCTCTCTCTATTTAGTGCCCCCGTGAGGTGTTGACAACACACTCCTTGAATGTGGTGACAGTGCTGCTGTCAAGTGGGCCTGATGTGGTGCTTGAAACTTGTGCATGTGGATTGGATCAACTATCCTGATATTTTCTTTCTTGAGTTTGGCAAGTATCTTTGTCCTAGCCTGTGGTGCAAAAGACTGAGGCAAGGTATCTGATAAGAACATTTACTAAGATTTGGTGAAACTTGCCCCTTCAAAAATTGATGAGACAAAAAGTGCATTACACTGTGGATCTGAGAGCACTAATTCTAATCCCCTTCCTTTGTTTATTTTGGACTTATCTTGCAGGTACCAAAAAGGAATACAAGAGTATCCAGACTAGATATAGGAACCTTAGCTTAGATTTTAGTTACTATAACTTTTCTTTTATTCTTTTGTAAGAACCATGTACTACTTATACATTTCATTAAAGCATGTCTTTTCCTTTACTTATAACTATTCCTCTGTGTAATGACTTCTGATATACTTGTATTCCATTAAATGTTTATTCATGCTTCTTTTGTAATTCATTTATTCTTTTATTTATCTATAAAGATAATGTATTATTATTTGTTTGAAATAATAAAGTTGAATTTCCCTTTTATAGTTCAACTTCATCTTTTTCTATTACTTATATTATTCTGATTGTAATTTTTTTTATTAATTGTAAAGAAACAATGGAATGTTACATTCCTTCTTTTATAAAGTTATATTTCCTCTCCTTTTGGAGTTTAAAGCTTGTTATTATTTGTACTTGTATTTTCTTGAATTGTCATTTATTAATGTAATCTTTCATTTGTCTTGAGATACATTTATTATAAAGGGTAACGTATTATATATTCATATAAGATTATTTGAATTCAAACATAAATTTTGAATGTTCAAATTTGAATGGCTACCCCCTCAAAAGCAAAGATACAGTAGAGGTCATATCGAAATCTATCGCACTTGACCGGATACTTCCATCAGAGCAAGAGAGATCTCGATCCCTCTCTAGCTTCTTTAGTTTTGCGCGAAAATTCCTCGGATTTTCTTATGCATGAATGCAATGCACATATCTCATCTCAGTTTATTTCTAAGCTCTAATACTGGGATGTTACATTGTGTCCCTGTGTGCTTCACTTCGGTTACTTCTATCCTTTACCGCACCTTACTTTATCTAGTTCTTGCTTAGTTAAGTTGTGCTAGTGTGACATATAAGTAAATTCACCGTAGTTGCATATCTAGAGGATTTACCCTTGTGTCACACGCTAATTTGAAAAGGGGGTAAAATTTGAAGTAGCACCTATTCACCCCCAAGGTGCCCATACGATCCTTTCAAAGAGGTCATCGCCGAGAAGAAAGAGAGGCGGCGCAAAGAGAAAGAGGCCACCGCCAAGACCTTTGTCGGGCTCTAGATGAGGTCTATCAAGGTAGAGGAGGCCAACACCAAGGCTAGGCTAATGGAGATCGAGACCAAGGCAAAGGCCAAGGAGGCCGAGGCCAGGTCTAGGGTTGTGGAGGCAGAGGCCAAGGCCATGGAGGCCGAAGCCAAGATCATGGCCGGGGAGAATGCCATCATGCTCACCGATCTGGACACCATCGTCGACCCCGTAGGGCTTGGGTCGTGAGGAGGGAGCAGATCAGCCGGGCTCGTGATGCTTGAACGACAATGGTGATGGCGAATGCAACTTTTTAGACAGAGAAGCTGGCAATTTTTGGATATTGTGTATGATATTGCCCCCTTTTGTATATTTCAGTTCCACTGGTCACTTGTTGACGATGCCCAAAAGACGATGGCACACGTATGCCATATTATTTGACAGTCAATTTATGTGCTATTTGCTTGTCAATTTGAGTGTTTGGACTGATTGGCAAAGCCTTGGCTAGCGATGGCGCCAAGAAACGCCAGGGCGGACAGATGGGTCGTGTCACTAGATGCGGCTGGCCGGACAGGCCGGACCATGACCCAAAAACGACCGTTGTCCGAACTAAACGGACAGAAACAGATCATTTCGGTCGGCTGTTTGAGTCGGCCCGGTGGAGATGCCGGTTCAGCATCAGGGTCCCAAATAATGGATAACTTCTATGAGTAATAACTTCATTAGTATGTGATGAACTCCTGGGGGTATATAATCTACAGAACTACAAAGCTGGCACATTGGCGTCCTGCATACTACCGTGTCCATACAAGTATACTACTTGCAAAACGATTGAGGCAACAGATTTTTCCAAAAACCAAATAAAATGATATGAGATGACAGAATCTGATGGCCCTGCTTTGGCCGGAGGTTGTGTATGCTTAAGGTTCCTATTATTCCTGGACTATTTACTCTTCCCTGTGCTATAATCCTCGTCGGGGTGGTTGTCAATTAATCATTATGGGTAGTGACTACATTTTGACTTTCGCAGGGACACTGCTATCTTGGAGAAAAATAAGATGTATACCTCCTGATCTGATGGCCTGCAAGAATATGCTATGCTTCGATTTTACTGGAGTGTCTCTGTATTTGTTGGCAGACTGCAAGCTTATGTTATCGCCGGTTTTATTATTCTCATGTAATGTCAACTTGTATGAACCATGCGTTGGTATTAGTAATATTTGGGAGCTGAACCGCTAAAACCATCTCCAGATTATCATCTGATTGCACTATGCATGTATGTATTGGTGGAGTAAAACGCCTCAAGCATCAGCAGAATGTTCGTCGGATCTCCAAACTCAAGAACCTATTATCTATAGCTACCTATGGTGGGGACCTCGACCTGAGTACCTTCTCTTGGTGAATCATTAGCTTCATTGATTAATCAACATCGGGATTAAATCAAAGTTTAGGCAGTTCACTAGGAAGAGGGACGTTATGTTAATCCTTAAACACCTCTGCTTTTTTTGGAGAATTCTCGTGAGCTTTATTAATCCACCAAAAAAAATTGTGCCTTGAGAACTACCCACAGCACTTTCCACAATTCATCGTCGCCTGTGGACGAAAAATTGTGCCTTCATAATTAGGTTCCTCATTCATAATTAAGGCCCTGTACCTTAGGGAACAATATACAGAACTGCTCCTTCGCCCAGGCGATCCAGCACCTGGGTACTTTTCCGTGATATACTCAAAGTTGTCACTCGTTATCCTACCAATAGCCGTTGGAAGGCCAAGGTACTTCTCACAGGAAGCTTCAATGTTGATACTGAGCTCTGTTTTTGGTAGGCCAAGGTACTTCTCACAGGAAGCTTCAATGTTGATACTGAGCTCCTGTTTCACTGCTTCTTGAAACGCCTAGGCCAAACAATATAGAACTCATTCTATTAACTAACTGGCCTGACCCGGCAATGTAAATATTAAGAATCGCGTTCAGCCTATCATCAGCAAAAACAAAAGATGGGTACTCCACATAAGAGAAATAGAGGTGGTGACATCTGACCACCTTGTCAAAGGACTCCCGAAGGCACAAGATGGACAATGGAAACCGGTGATAAACCTCATGCAGAAGGAGGGCTAAATTCAAAGTTTAGTGTCAGACCTCATCATCACCATGGACTTAACTCACATATAAAAAGTCATTGACAACTAACCTCAATCTCAGTTGAACCACAAACGCCAATGTAAGGTTTATTTTTTGCTAATTGGCAGATGTATCACCAGATAACAGTTTTCATAGTACGAAGTCATTGTATCACCAGAACGGTTTTCATAGTATACTACCTACCCATTCAATGATCTTCCCAGATAATACTGAAATCTTCCATTGCTAGCTGCTGCGAAACAAAGTTCAACAACCACAAAAGCAAAGAAAAGAACAATCAGCCATGCAGGTGATATTCACCTCCAAATACCAAATAAAACACTGCAACTCATTCATGATATCAAAACTCAATCAAGCTTCAGAGGACATGCAATTCACATAACCAATCACAGCTTAAGAAAACAACACAGAATGAGTAACAAGCTAACAATATCATCCAAGAAGGTTTGAAGTACTCATAGCACGGGTACGAAATTCAAAGTAACACAACATATCAAATCCTCCAAAACTTTGACCTAAAGGCATAACATAAGATAGTCTTTAGCATATGCGATTTCCAGAGGAAACAGGACTGGGACTTCTCAGTCGAACAAGCTGAAGCCCATGTCGTCATCACTCTCCTCCTTGGCCTCCTCCTTCTCTTCCTTCTTCTCTTCAGCAGCAGCGCCACCACCTGCAGCCGGTGCAGCAGCAGCAGCAACTGGAGCACCACCTCCACCTGCAAATAATGCATCAAGAGCAAGGATGACTATCGTAGCTTCTGCAGAAGGTAATAGTAACTTAATTATCACCACAACATTTCAGGCATGCTAAATTGTGATATGCCTACACTTGACGATGTACACATTCAAGACATTATTTAAAAGCGAAGATAAAACATGGATAGCTCATAGCAAACCCAACATACTACCGCATTACAGGACAAAATTAGAAAGCTCGTTGTGAACACTATATTAGCACATAAGAAACTTAATTTGATGGCTCGGGAGCCTGTAAAGCACAATTGTTCAATATGTACAGGTTCAGGTACCTCACATGACTGAACAGACTAAATCGTTGGTAGCTATCCAATTAGCCAAAATTAAAAATAGATTTAATTACGTAGAGGGGGCTTCCATTGGATGCATAGACTAATTAAATTGAAAGCAATGAAAATTACATAACAGGCAAAATCTAGACAATACTGGCAACAATAATAAACGGTTCTTTTAAAGGCAGAAACTGGCTACGTCAATCACAGCAATGAAACAAAACAATAGACCAACCGAACGGAGAGCGGGATAAGAAAGGTATACCAGATCCGACGGAGAGGATCAGGTCATCTACGCTGCGGCTCTGAAGGAGCTTGGCGAACAGCGCAGGCCAGTAGGCCTCGACCTTGATGCCGGCCGCCTTCACAACGGTCGCGATCTTCTCTGACTGCAATCCCCGAACAACAAGTCTTCAGATAAACGAAACACATCGCAAATCGCACGGAGAAGAGAAGATACCAAGAGGAAAAACTTACGGTGATGGGGATCCCGTCATCGTGGAGGATGAGGGCGGCAAGGGTGCAGGCGACCTCGCTGGAAGACATGGCGACGGATTCACAATGGAGCGGATCTGCGATCACTACGAGAAACGAGACGAAGATCGATATTAGGATTAGATGAAGCGACGAGGGGAGAATTCGGAGGCGGCGGCGGTGGCGGCGGCGCTTACCGTGGGGCGCTACGGAAGTGGAGGCGCGGGAGGCAAGGGGGATTCTAGGGTTTGTGGAGGCGGACTGCGTGGGACTTTATAGGTGAATTGTGGCGAGCACTAGGGTTTCGCGTTAGAAGTTTGGGCTGGACTTTGCCATCGTGTGGGCTTTCGTTCGGACGTGGTACAACGGGATACATTGGCCCATTTATGGTAATGTCTTCCGGCTGTAAGCGAAGACTAACACTATTATTTTTTTGAACAGTAAGCCCAGCTATCGGTGGTTGCTATTTGACGCTCGCAAGCAGCATAACCGTACGGCGTACCTAGTGCGCAAGGGCCACCCTGCCTGTCGCGACTGTTTCTGTCGTCTTCAGCTTCGTGCTATTCCATTGTTCATTTTTTTTAACGTGGATAGGTCCCGAATGACCTAGATACTGCGATTAATTAAAGCGGTGAGTACATCTTATATAAACGTCTAGAAAAGAAAAAAAATACAATGGAATCTCTTAACTTTGCACATAACACCCTGCAGGAAAGCGTCAGAACGCAGTCGAGTCCCTGCGTACTACTGAAGCTCGCCTCCAACCACGACCGTCGACGCCGGGGACGAACCACTTGGGCCGACGACGACGATGGATGCCGCGAGGAGGGAGAGAAACAGGCCGCCGATGGTGGTGTAAAAGCTCAGGCACAGAGGCCTCTCGAGCTCGCCGAGGCCATCTTCTTGGCCAAAGGTAGCGGTTGGCATGATGCTTCCGCTTGGAGATCGCCGGAGATGTCGCAGCATCGCCGCCTGGAAGCACCAAGTAGCCCCCTTCTTCGTCAGCGTCCGCAGGAGCAGGTCCTCCTCCCATCCTTCCCTCGCCACCACCGCCGGCCGAGATTTGGCAGGAGAACAAGTCGATGTAGACGCCACGGAGAAGCGCTCGAGCTTTATGGCCGAGCCGCCAAAGCAACTCCTCCCACTGATTACTGCAGCCACTGCAACGCCATGAAGGAGGAAGGTCGGCGACCTCCAGGCGCCACTCGACAGCGCCATAGAGTAGCTCGGAGACGCGTGTTGCCGCTGCTGCCCGCTAGAATCCGGCCTACTCCCCCCGCCACCACGGGCGGCCAGTGAAGGCCCTAGATCTGGCTGCTTCAACCAAGCACCAGCGTCCGGCGCAACTTTATTAAGGAGATCTACGGTCACCGCTGCCGCCTCCCACCCACCATGGACGAGGAGGAGCCCGACGAAGAACCCTACTAAGCAGGGGATCTGGCTGCTCAGATCCCTAGCCCTACCTCCGATTATAGGCATAAAGCCCAGGCCTGTCACGGAGCCAAAGCCACTACAACTACGACTGTACAATGGTCGGCATCTCCCACCCCAACCACTCTAGCCGGAGCCGTAGGAGAAGGGGAGGGGAGTCGATGGCCCTGTGACGACTCTCAAGGAAGGTGGAGAGGGGAGAGGAGAGCCGGAGGAGAAGGGGGGTCAGGATTTTTCCATTGTTCATTAGGGTGTGTTTGGTTGTTTAGGTGTTTGGTTGTTAGGTCGATCTTCTTTATCGTATTTATCGATATATCTATACCTAATAACTAGTAAGTGTGCATGGATGATGCACGTCTTATAGGTCAAATAATGCATTTAATAATTTGATCAAATTGGATTAGTCCATCAGACTTTACATCTAAATTAAATCGGAGCCATGTGAAAACTGAAAGAAAAATGACGATGCGAGCTCTCGCTGTCTCAGTTCTTGTGTTTTTGCTATCTAACTTAAGTCTATATTGAAAATTAAAATTGCAAGCTCAACATACTCCTGCCAAGCAACAAAAGTATACCCTGAAAATAAACTTTTGTTAAAGTTTAACCGATAATTCTCATTTTTATCATCGCTCTTTGTTTTTAGAAAAATGCACTGTTTTATTCTGTAAGAACGAAAAAACACTTCACTTGGGTTGACTTGTATCTGAGAAGTGTGAAAAAACAATTGTCAGATCAATCCATGCAATAAACATATCATCCCACCAAGTCTGATTGTGACATGTCATTTCCTTTAGGTGTTTGGTTGTTTAGGTCGATCTTCTTTCTCGTATTTATCGATATATCTATACCTAATAACTAGGTCAAATAATGCATTTAATAATTAGATTAAATTGGATTAGTCCATCACACTTTACATTGAAATCAAACTGGAGCCATGTGGAAACTGAAAGAAAAATGACGATGCGAGCTCTCTCTGTCTCAGTTCTTGTGTTTTTCTATCTAACCTAAGTCTATATTGAAAATTAAAATTGCAAGCTCAACCAACTCCTACCAAACAACAAAAGTAAACCCTGGAAATAAACTTTTGTTAAAGTTTAACCGATAATTTCCACTTTTATCACCGCTCTTTGTTTTTAGAAAAATGCACTGTTTCATTCTGTAAGGACGAGACAACATTTTATTTGGGTTGACTTGTATCCGAGAAGTGTGAAAAAACAATTGCCAGATCAATCCATGCAAGAAACATATCATCCCACCAAGTCTGATTGTGCAATGTCATTTCCTAATAAGTGAGAGTTAGTATGTAAACAATAACTCTTTCACAAATCCAAATATGCATAGAAGTGTTATCCTACTCTTTGTCTACTAACACGGGTGATAACATTAGCTTTCTGAGCATACTCTGCTATCCTACCTAAGATTGTTGCAAATCCTATGCACCAACGGATAAGAATATCACTTCTGGAATGATAAATCAAAGATCATGAACATGTAATGAGGAAAATTTGAACTAAATAGCAAGAATATTTAGAAAGTTTGAGCACACAACTGGCAGTATAGTTTAATTATCATCATAAACCAAAGAAGCCTATTGTCGGCCACCCGCCTATTTCATACTTGCTAAATGCTCGTGCTTTGCTACGGAATGACAAGTGAATGTATAAAATAAAAGTACTTCACACCACTTATATCATTTGACTCGTTACCTCATTAATCATTTATTTTACAAAAAACAAAAGTCTCATGTTTAAAGATAGACATATGCAAAAGTTTCCCTGAATAAAGAAAAAATGTTATTCACAACAACCACCGGTACTTGACATTTGCATCAGACATTTTATGCCCAAGTTTATGTAGACCAAGCTTAATCATACTATCTTCGTTGAGGTCTATCTTCTTGAAAATATACATTATGGCAGTCACTTCTTATACACAAAGATGCTCAACTATGACCTGTAGTAAATAAATATGTGAGGAAGTTCCTAGAAAGAGGTCTAATGTGAAACAGGATCCTGAGGTTGTCAGACCAAGGCATAACCTAAGTGCACACTTCTTGAAACTACTCATCATAGAGAATATTTGAAATAACTTTGCTAGTTGTAAATTACCTGATGCATCAACCATGACATGGTAATAAAGTACATCGAAGTGGAAACAATGCCAATTTAAAAAATAAGCACGCTTGTTCTAACTTCTCGTTCTAGACCATATTGGAAAACCAAAAGATTCGTCAGGCTTGACTCCCAACTCAGTCAGCTGCTGATACCTTCGATCCAGATTACGGATGTAGTATAGCTCTTTTTCCCTAGTAGACCTAGGTTATCGAATCCTCGGGAAGCAGATGTGTAGTGAAGTTACTTTAACGGACCTTCGGGAGTTTTAGAATTACTTTTTTGTTTTTAACGGACCAAGAGTTTGCGTCTTTTTGTTGTTGTCGATGATGGAGAGAAAGGTCCTAGGACGTTCGGTTTCACCTGTAGCTGTGCAAAACATTTGATGGGAATAAAAGATAAAGATAAAGTATGCATGTAATTGTTAGAGCAAGATAAATTATATGTGGGCAATGCATCCATAATTGCTATTGCCTCCGCAACCGCTTATAGCAATAACCTACTAGTCTCATCCATAGAAGAAAGAGAACTAGTGATATGCATATTGATGTCACCGTTAATCCCAAGTAAATCCCTCATATACAGCCGTACTACCCCTTTTGTCACTGGGGTTCCCAACCTGCAGATTAGTCATTACTCATACTCCCTATACCTGGCTCAATCATCGGGGTCTTGGGTACCTGACAAGTCCTTAGATTGAGGCAAGAGAGGATACAATAATCATCATGTCATACAAACTAATACATGATCTCATCTATGATAAATAACAAGCACAAACGCTACATGGCTAGGCCGAAGCCCTTAGTCCAAGGAGAATTACTCACACATAGAGATGAGATCAACAATCACAAACATTGTAATAGAAACCATGAGATTGATAGCAAATAGTCTTACAATGTCACGAATCGAAGAAGAGATCTACTATTACAAGTGGTGGAGTATGGCTATGGTGGTGGAGAAGGATTGAAGATTAGGTCTAAGTCTATTCCTCTGGTGGCTGATGATCTGGGGCAGGGACTCTCGAGACTCTTTTCTCGTCGCCTGAGGCTTCTTTATATAAGGGTTCCTTCACGAAAGTTGTTCTGTTTGACCTAGCGGCGTCATTGGCAACTATACGACCGAAACTATATAGCCGAAATTTTATTCCGGTCGTATAGTTGGTCGTTAAAGCGTCTGCCTCCGACCCACGACTCCTGGTTTCTTCTGGTTGTTGGAAATATCGTATCTTTGACTTTAATATAGTGATTCCCATCATAAAACGCTATTATCTGCGTAGAAAAAAAATAGAAAGAAAGGATTGCATACCCCTTTGATTATTAGGCATTAGTGGCAGGGTTTAGAGAGATATTTTATCAAAATATGAATAATATCCAGTTTAAATGTGGATGTGGATGGCTATATTTCAGAGCCATCAACCTCCCCAAGCTTAAACTTGATCATCCTCGAGCAAGAAAACCAAAATCAAAAAGGAACTCAGCATTTAAACCGAAATAACGAGATGATGATCTTACTCATGATTGGTTGTCTCATGTTTCCTCCACTTCATAAATCTGAAAAACTTCAGCATAGATAGAGTAATGGCAAGCATATCATACGGGTTTTATGCATCCTTATAGCGCAGCAAAATTATTGTTAACGTGGATGATTCAAATGAGTAAACTTTATTCCATGTCATGTAATCAACTCGTAGGCTTGCCTTCGAACAATAAAATATAATCATGTAAATTGAGAGCGCGAGAGTTGTCATGAAAAGCATATATAATAGAGTATCTCAATTCTCCCACATTAATAAATCAAGACTTTTCAAGCGCTACTTTTCTATTCATTGTCCTTCAAGAATTTTCAATTTTTGAGTAATGGAGAGCATGCCAAAAAAAAATAGTTTAGCGGGCTGTGATGGACACTCGTGGCATCACTAAGGTTTTTGTTCCTTGTGCATAATGATTACTCATAATAGCCAAAGGAGTGATTCCATCATGATTACAGCTACCTGGGAGTGCCAAGAATCTTACCCACTATAGCATTGATGCTACATGTGTTTAATCAACTCATAGCCGAAATCTAGGAGTTTCCTCCCTGAAGATCATTCGTAGGCCAGCGGAGTTGTTGGCATCCCATGAAGTTTGACACGCATAAAGCTATATCATTCTTATGATTAACAAGTCAAACTTTGGCATGCTCATAAAAACCGCTAAACATTAATTCAATCGAACAAATCCTTTTAAAGAGAGCTATCAAGTCAATCAACATTTTCAGTGGTGTTGAGTGTCTCTAGAAATAAACCTTCAAGACTAAACACTACAACACCCAAGTCTTCAATTGTGAGACTTTTTCTTATTACAATTGTTTAGCATTATTTAGGCAAGACTTGGTTAATTACAAGAGCTAGAACAAAACGTACCCAACTAAATACCCATGAAAATGAAAATATTACTACAATACAAAGACTCACTCCACCAATATAATATCTCAACATTTACTACTAACTAGCATAGGTTTCTCAAACTTCAAAAGTGGGGAGTCATAAGGCATACCTCTCATGTATGGTTCCACTTCTCTCTTCTTTTTTTTATTTGCTTCTTGGAAACTCGAAGTCGATCACTCTCCTGCAAACATATCAACCACGAGGCGGAAAGAAAAGAAAGAGGGAAAATAAGGAAAAATGGAGAAATCTTTTTGTTATTTTTAAGAGAGGGAATTGATGAATAGAAAATTGGTCGCAAAGCTTGGCTAGAAAATATTGAAAGCATATAAAAAACTAAAAATAAAGTGTTGGGGAAACCAACACGAGTTCTTATAAACTCAAATAAAAACACAACCTCGAAATAAATAAAAGCAATTGAACGCCAAATAAAGATACACGAGGAAACTTTCCTAAGCTTAGGCTTTTGTAAGCCCTTCAAATCATTGTGGTGGCGGGAAAAATTCGTTACTCCAGTTCACAAATTGAGTTGATAAATTACTAGTTGTTCCTCAGAGATTCAAAGAGAGGTTATGCATCCTCTCCACAGTCCCTCCAAGTTCTTGTAAGTCTTGGTATGTAGCGAACTGGATTTGTGGTTGCTCCTCTTGATAAGGAACTTCTTGCTCGTCTTCTTGGTCCTCATCCTCCTCCAGAATCTCCTCCTCGGGTTGGTGTTGCTCAACCTGCAAGTCATATGGCAAACGTCCTTCCCCGATAGAGAAAAGACCATTAGGCATAGGAGCGGGGTAGAGACACCCAGCTCTAGCAATATGTAGGTAATAAACACCACCTCTCCTAGTGAGCATTCCACAATCTTTAAAGTAGAGAAACCAACATGTCGCTCACCTAGGTCGATGCCTAGGGCAATGGCAAGCACGGTGATGACGCCTCCACCTGTGATTGGTCCTTGGCTTTGGGAGGATTGGTGCTCCAGGTAGCGCACAAGGATGGCGCCCAAGTTGAGTGACAAGTCGCAGTTGATGTAAGCAGCCTTTGCAAGGACTAAGATGTTCTCCTCGTTGAGTCTCATGAACTCATTACGTGTCTGCAAGGTGTTAGTAATAACATAGAACAAATAGCGAATTGCAGTATGTTGGATATTTTTCCCCTTGCTCACTCTAGTAGTGAAATCTATTCCATTATAATATTGTGTAGGGGAAGGGTCTAAGCCAGTAAAGGATGCGCGTAAGGCATTAACATCATTGTTTGGCAAATTCAAACACGCGCACCATTCATCTAGTGTTAAAGTGTAGTTGTTGTTCATAAGTCGGAAAGAAATCGTGTCCTCTCCTTGCTAGAGTTTAACGGTGCTTTGCAATGAACTTAGGAATTCAATAGTTAAGCGGCGATCAGTAGGCACTTCATTATACACAAAGTTTTGTAGGCCAGCTCTATCGCAAAGTAAATTGAAGTCATCAGAAATACCGAGTTGGTTTAATATAATGGGGCAAGCCCACTTGGTGGCCTTCACTTCGTGGTTCTTGATCATGTTGAAGCGATCACGTTGGAGCTCATTCCTGAACCGTATCCCCATGTGTTCTTGAGTGACAGCCTCAGAAGTGCTAGCTGTGGCACGAGCACGAGTTTCGCTCTTTGTGTTTATCATCTAAAATAATAAAGGAAGACAAAAATATAACTTTTTCAACCAACAATAGTAAGTATAACATATTCCTCATCATAACACACTAAAGAATCTCCTCAAAATAATAATCTACGCAAGAGAATCATGGCAATTAGTTCATAGTAGGTCTCACCCTAGATTCATAATGACAATAGATTAAAGATGAATTTACAAAAAGTAACTGGAGGATCGAAGGAGAAACATACCGTAGATCACTTGTGTGCGAGGAAATCGAATAAACTTGAGTAGAGATGAAGATCTCTTGAGGTTTTGCGAAGGTTTGTAGGTAGAAGAGAGAAAAAAGATTAAAGTTTTGGGGTTGGAGGTACCTTCCCGTGCGATTTTGTGATCAGATGCAACTATATGGGCGAAACTATATGGCCAGAACAATGTGTTCCCGCCATATAGTTGGCCTGTTGTCAAAATTTTAGGGTTTCCACCCGGCGGCGCGGCTATACGGCCGGAACTATACGGCCAGAACAATATGTTTCCACCGTATAGTTGGTCGTCAAACTGTCTGTTCCTGGAAAAAAAATGTACGAAAGCATCAATATCTATACAACCGGAGCTATACGGCCGGAATTTTTATTCACACCGTATAGTTGCTCTGAAAGAAAAATTGTTGATGGAAAAAATAACTATACGACCGGAACTATATAGCCAGAATTTTTATTCCGCCGTATAGTTGGTCGTTAAACCCTCTGTATGCATCAAAAAATAATTGTTTCTTCGAAAACTATTTCTTATCCTGAAACTTAGTGAAATCTCTTGTTTTTGACAGAAAATTGACAGTAAATATTATCGACCAACAACATCATGAATAAAGTAGGATTTTTAGCACTACCGAACTTCTACTCCTCAGTTGGAGTTTTCTAGCACTCTTTATTAAACATAAACTAAAAATTAACTCAAACCTTTATTTCACATGGGTTACCTCCCATGAAGTGCTCTTTTATGGTCAATAGCTTGACCTCAATGTTGCTCACTTAGGTCAGATGAGTGGAACACCCACTCGAAAATAGTTGGCCTTCAAAGTGATGGCCTCCTTTTCATCATGCTTGGCTTTGTTCTTCCTGGCGATATTAATAACAAAAGGATCTCATGAAGGCAATTGAAGCTTCACGTTTCCTTGATGTAGATTAATCAAAGCCTTAATAGTTCTTAAGAAAGGATGGCCTAATATAATAGGAGCGGTAGCATCTTCAGGCATGTCAACAATAACAAAATCAATAAGAGCAGGACAACCTTTAATGTATACTAGAGTGTTCTCCTTAATTCCTACAGCTTATTTGTAGGTAGAATCTGCTAGATGCAATTTTAACTCGGTGATCTCAAAAGAGCCAAGATTTAACTTTTGGAATTGTTGAGACGCTTGCACCTAGATCACAAATTGCAGCTATCTCATTGGTTCCAATTTTAATCTTAATAGTAGGCTCAAATATGTCATCAAGCTTCACACGTAATTTTTCGGAAATTTTCTTATATTCTTTCTCAAGCTCACGTACCTTTATTGCTACCTAATTAACAAAGTGTTGGTACATAGCTTCCTCATTACCTTCACTTACCGGAATCTTAACGTTGATCCTTTTTACGAGATCTTCAACGGTGTAGCTTGGTGAAGGAGCATTACTATAATCTAGTTCTCCAGGCTCCTCTCTTTAGATTCTCATCATCTTGAGGTCTTCAACAGGATTAGACTCAGCTTTACCTGCAAATTTATCTAGAATGAGAGTTTGACTCTCGATTATCTTGCCTAGCTGTGCCTCGATGATCCTCGTTCTTTCTTGGAGGACCTGCAAATCATTTCTCAAACTTACAGCTTGGTTAGACAATTTACCAAGCATAGCATCATGGTTCTCTGTTATTTTAACAAGAATATTGTTTTGTTCATTTTATGAGTCTATAAAAGCATTAAATGTTTCTTGGAGGCTACCATTACTAGTTTCCATATTATTATTAGAGTTACCTGCAGGATTAGATAGTGTTTCTGAAAATTAGGATTATAATTCTTCTTCCAAGTAGTGTTATAATCATTACGAGCTATGAAGTCTATTTCTCCAATATTTGATTCTGGGATAGCTCTTACCCGGGTTTCCTTACCTTTTACGGCTAATATGATCTCATACAACTTAGAATTGAGTTCTTCATTTTCTTGTGGTGAGACGGAGTTCACATTCTTCGTGTTTGATCTTTCCACATGCCATTGGGCATGGTTGTCTTGCATATTGTCTAGCAGCTGCTTTGCTTCGGTAATATGTTTACCCATAAACGTTCCTCCAGCTGCAGCATCAACCATAGACTTAGACATAGGGTTAATATTCTTATAAAATAAATAGAGGTTTAACCAATCTTCCATCCCATGGCTGGGATAGTTTCTTAAGCATTCTTTCATCCTCTCCCATGCAAGCGCTAGTGACTCACGCTCTTCCTGTCTAAAACCAGTAATATTAGATCTTAGTTGCATAGTCTTTGCAGGTGGGAAAAATTTAGTCATAAATAAAGAAGTACATCCCACCCATGATGTAATAGTATTTCTATGCAAAGCTAGCAACCATTGTTTTGCTCTTCCTCTAAGAGAGAAAGGAAATAAACGCAATTTGACTGCATCGAGGTCAACATATTTTATGCGCATCATATCACATATTTCAGTGAAAGTATTGAAGTGCATACCTGCATCCTCAACAGCAGAGCCTCCAAATTGATTTTGTTGAACCAAACTTAAATAATGGGGCTTAATGTCATAGTCATCAGCAGCAATTGATGGCTGGTTAATAAGAGTACACAAATAATCATTGTTGGGAGTAGCAAACTCCCCAAGCTTCTTTTCAACCATAGTTCCTATGTTTTGGGGTTTTCTTAAACAGAGACTTAAAATAATAAAAGCAGAAATTTAAAGACTAACTTTTTTTTGGATTTTCAAATAAAGACTGAAAGCAAACTAACAAAATTAAAAACAAGAATTAAAACTAGCAAGGTTCCTACTAACCTCACTAGGGTAGCTATTGCTTCCTCGGCAACGGCATCAGAAAAAGGGTTGATACCTTCGATCCGGATTATGGATGTAGTATAGCTCTTTTTCCCTAGTAAACCTAGGTTATCGAATCCTCGAGAAGCAAATGCGTAGTGAAGTTACTTTAATGGACCTTCAGGAGTTTTAGAATTCCTTTTGTGTTTTTACCGGACCAAGAGTTTGCATCTTTTTGTTGTTGTCGATGATGGAGAGAGAGGGCCTAGGGCGTTCGGTTTCTCCTGTAGCTATACAAAACATCTGATGGGAATAAAACATAAAGATAAAGTATGCATGTAATTGTTAGAGCAAGATAAATTATATGTGGGCAGTGCATCCATAATTGTTATTGCCTCCGCAACCGCTTATAGCAATAACCTACTAGTCTCATCCATAGAAAAAAGAGAACTAATGATATGCATAGTGATGTCACCGTTAATCCCAAGTAAATCCCTCGCATACAATCACATACAAAACATCTGTCACTGGGGTTCCCAACCTACAGATTAGTCATTACTCATACTCCATATACCTGGCTCAATCCTTGGGGTCTTGGATACCTGACAAGTCCTTAGATTGAGGCAAGAGAGGATATAATAATCATCATGTCATACAAACTAATACATGATCCCATCTATGATAAATAACACGCACAAATGCTACATGGCTAGGCCGAAGCCCTTAGCCTAAGGAGAATTACTCACACATAGAGATGAGATCAACAATCACAAACATTGTAATGGAAATCACGAGATTTGTTGGGTCCGCAGTAAAGAAAACAAAAAAAATTCCTACGGTGTGAACTACACGCCAAGATCTATCTATTAGGTACAAAGCAATAGATGGACATACATCCAACGAGAACTTACCCTCGTAGACAACGAGCTTTGTTAATGAGTAGGAACTCGTGGTTGATGTAGTCGTACACTTGCCGATCTCAAGATCGTGAGGAAGTCCGAGCGCCGCAACTCAGCAGCGCATCCGCACTCGCACACACGTTCAAGCCACCGGACAACCTCCACCTCCTCGCTCCAGCGATCCAGTGGAAGCAGTAACTCCTTACAGACAAAATGCCACCGGGAACATGTATCTCGCTAACCCGAGACCATGGGGGAATAATTCTAGAGAGGGAGAGAGATCCTTCACAAGGAGGTGTCAGGATGAAAGAGGGAATGGGTGTCCTTTTATAGGAGGAGGGGGGTGCCCCTTCTCTCCATGGCCAGCGCATGGGGGGTGGTGACCCCTCACCTCCCCCATTCATGTGGTGGTAAGCCCTCCACATTAAAACGCCTCTTCACATTCCCCTTTAAAGTCCCTACTTTAAATGCGTTAAAATTTTCCAAGTTTAATGCTCTCTCATTTAATAAAATTCTTTTATTAAATTTATTCAGAATTTTGTTAATTACTTTAATTAACAAACATTCACATATAGCCCCCCTGCAATATTTCAATATCACATGCAGAACCCTAGCACTATCCCTCCTTATATACTGCTAAAAGGGTAGGTTACAATGTGGGCTCTAGGGTTTACTGTTTTGGGCTTTGGGTTTACAAAGCGGGTCAGCTGGCCTGGTCCAGCCGGTGGTCCAGGGTCCAGTCAAGCTTTAGTAGAGGTGGGGATAGTGCCTCAGCGTCTCGGCGTCGCCGCTTTGGGTGTCATCTACCCGGTGCTTTATTCATCAGCCTAGGGCTTTATCCATCATCCGGAACTTTATCCGTTAGCCGGAGCTTTACTCGTCATCCTTCAGCCTTGGCGCTTTGGCATCCTCGTCTGGTAGCATCGTACGGGCGGTGCGCCAGCCTGTCCAATCAAGGGTGCGCTCAGCAGGGAGTGTCACCCTTCCCCGTACCGGTGGCCAACAGATCCAAGGAGGCCGGGTGGAGGTGGCAACCCAGCCAGCTCCTCCAGCCTCCGGCTAGACGGGCTAGCCAAAGAATCTTGAGGCGGGTCGGGTGGAGCCTTCCACCCGGTGGTGACTCTTTTTCTTGCGGCCATTGGGCCAGATCTTCCTGGAGCCGGCCAGCTTGAGCCTGGCTTGGCCTACCCGGGGGTCATCCCCCCGACACTAGTCCCCGAGCGCGTTGGGACTTCGTCCTGTGGAGAAGTTCCTACGTGCTCATTGGTTGTCCTTGAAATGATTGCTGGTGAAGACCATATCGTAGTTTGTCTTGTAGTGCTTGACTTGTAGTGCTTGTCGCTTTCTGGCTCGAGAGGCTCTTGGTTTCCGGCTAGAGTTTTTTTGGCTGTGGGTCCGGTGGCCCACCCACAGGGTGTGAGTGGTGATTCCGTCTCCCGGCCACTATGCCTGGCTGGGGAGGCGAATCGGCTAGTTGATGATGTCGATCTTGTCGCTTAGGCGTGATCGCCGCCTGTGGCGTGTCGCCGGTTGACTTTATTCGCCGCCGCAGTTTTGGTAACCGCGCCCACACCTTCATCATAGCGGTTTCTCAGGGATCATGCGCGTGCTTGGCCTTCGCAGTAACGCTCGCATGATCTTCTGTGGCATTTCCTTTGGTGCAAACGATCCGGCACCGAGGCGTTGTGGGGGTAGTGGGGCAGTAACGCCCGCGGGATCTTCTGTGGCATTTCCTTTGGCGCAAACGATCTGGCACCGAAGCGTCGTGGGAGTAGTGGGGCAGTTCCTGCGCCACGTGGCGTTGGGGAGTGCACGAGGTGTGGCTTGCCCTGCTTCGATAAATAGGGGCTCCAGGGAGGGCTTCTCCCTTATCTCGCCTTCTTCCTGCGCCCATTGCCTCTTGTGCTTCTGCCTCCTTTTTGCCGTCGTGCGCCCATTGCCCCTTGTGCTTCAACTTTCCTTTAGCGCCGACACCGCCGCTCCTCTGACACTACGACGGGGCCTTGCTTCTCCAACACGGCCACCACGCCTGCCGATATGCTCCCTGATCAGGCGGGGGCTGGTGTGGCTCTTATGTCACCGGTGACCTGGTGCAGAAGTACCGGCAGAGGAAATTCCTCCCGTCGGAGCGCTTGGTGAGGCACCGCCTTGCGCCGGAGGGGGAGCGGGTCCCCAATCCGTGGCCTAGGGAGGCCGTCGTGTTCCTCGCCCACTTTGCTCATGGGCTCAGCCTGCCTTTGAGCAGGTTCATCCTGGAGGTGATGCTCTCCTTCGACCTCCAGCTCCACCACCTCGGCACTAACGCCATCGCACAACTGTCGCATCATGCGGCCTATTGCGAGGCCTACCTAGGCGTTCGCCCTGACGCGGCGAACTTCTTTAAGTTATTTAACTTCAAGGTCTAGGTGGTGGGAAAGGGGGGCCCTCTGACGGAGACCGGCTGCTACACCGTGTACCCAAGGCCGTCGTCGCAGATGTCGCGGCTGGAGATGCCTGATACGGTCAAGTTGTGGCAGCGCTCATACTTCTATGTGCGCAACCACACCAACGTCAACTGGATCAAGGTGCCGGTGTTCTCCAATGTCCCCTCTAGCCAGAAGGCTTGGACCGTCCAGAACTTGGGCGCCCAGGCCGACTTGGAGCGGATGGCCGCCCAGGTGATGGTGCTGGTGGAGAAAGAGCGGCTCGTCACCTGGGACATCCTGCTGTCCTGGATGACGGACTGTGTGCGTCCGCTGCAACAGCGGTCGCACAAGATCTTCCACTTGTCCGGGCTGCTGGATCCCACCTGGGTTTCCCAGCTAGAGGTGTCGTTCGTGGCCCTTTGAGAGTGGCTTGCCACCATCTCAAAGGAGATGCTGACGGAGGACTAGGTCTTCTCCTGCCGCTCGTACCACCACAGTCGGCTGCCCCCGAAGGTCAGGCCCTTGTTCTTTTTCTCCGGGCAGATCTTCAAATAGTTTCCCCCCGTGCAATTGGTTCAAAGATATGGCATACAGAACACCCGGAAATCGCAGAAACCTCACTCCAGAAGGCATCTGGAGGGGGAACTCATCCACAAGGGATCCATCTTCACCCTGCGCAGATCCGGGAGGCTAAGGCATCGATCTTCATCATCCACCGCTGCATCACCACCATCTCCATCCATCCCATCTACATCTTGTCAAGATCTTGTTGTAATTCCTATACTCGTTGTGGATTTATACAAGTACATGTCTGAGTAGATCATTAGTTCTTGGGAAGATGGAGAAACCCTAGTATGAGATTGAAATAAGATAAAGTCTATTATGATATTCATCGATGTGACCATGTGCTAGATTCTCTACATCTTGATGTTGAGAGAAGTCCACTTCTCAATATTTTCCTCTCGTGGGGACTTGATGGAGGGAACTACTTGTTGGTAGACGGAGGTGTGCTAGCACTTACAGTGACTATAAAGCTATTGGCACTCCTTACGTATCAACTTGGGAAATCGAGGAAACTCACGGAACACTATCCATGCCATGGGATACGTCCTACCAGATTACGTCCCTTAATAGCGTAGTAATTCGATTGATGTCGATTGCTGACTGCTGTGGTTATGAGCATGATGTGAGCAGCGGTTGTTGCCTATTCGTCCATATACGGAGTTCCTCCCACACATACATAGTTGAGAAAGTTCATGATGATAATCTTTATCTTAGATCTTTACAATACTAGAGGTGTACCTGCTACTTCCTGAGAACACTTTTTCCCTACTTCAGTTCCAATCTCTCTTTACATACGCGATACTTACTTTCTGTATTAAGTTAATTTTTTTACTTTATTATTGCTCATATACCCCAAACCCCAAAATACTTTTTACACAATACTCGCATTTTATCTTGTTACTTAGAACTTTATCTAGTATTTCTATCGCAATAACTATTTCAAGAATTGTTAGACTTCAGACTCCTACTCCCTGTGGGATCGATATATTTATTTTGAAACTAGCTACGTCTGTACACTTGCAGTCATCAAGCTATTTTCTGGCACCGTTGCCAAGGAGCTAAGCGATGCAGGTCTTTTAGATTTTGCTTATTTGATTTTGTCTTGCTAAATTTTGTTTTGAGTTACAGGTTTCCACCAACATGATGGAGTTTGAGCATATGACTAGTGCTAACCCACTCAACCACTTTGGGAAGCCCTATGATATTTATAAAAGAGACAACTCCAATGAGAAGACAAGGAGGTTTGAAATAAATCCTCTACTACTTAGTATTCTAGATAAGAAGCCATTTACTGGAGATGAAGAAGATCCTGATCCATATGAGCATATTGCATGTTTTAAAGATATATGTGGCACTTTTCTATTGACGGGATATACTGCCGATGAGGTAAGGGTTAAACTTTTTAGTCAAACTTTGACAACTATAGCTCTCTCATGGTATAGATCTCTACCCCCTAAAGCGACTACTACTTGGGATAATTTAGCCTGTGAATTTCTATCAAAATATTATCCATTATCAAAATATTTTGGAATCAGGCGTCTTATAATGACTTGGAATAATCGTTCTAATGAAGGACTAGTAAGAGCTTATATTAGATTTAAAGATTTACTACGACTATGTCCTCATCATGATTTGCCTAAATGGTATTTGTTACATATCTTTTATGGCGGTTTAATTGAACCTAATAAAATTGAACTAGACTCTTTCATGGAAGGAGCCTTTATGAATCTTCCTATACCTAAAGCTTGGGCTTTACTTAATAGAATTCGTGATCATAGAGTTTCATGAAATTTTGGTCTAGGAAGTGAAGGAGGCGTAGAAATATAGCACGACTGTATTCATGACTAATAAAAAAGGCCATGTTAAAGAATTGTCTAAAGAACTTTATCTATATTCAAATCTTGTGTTGCAAGTTGTTAAAGCTTTTACAGAACATATTAAAGCTCCAAAGGAGGGTCCAGTCAAGTATGATCCACCACCTAAACCAGAAAAGAGAAGATAAAGCAACACTTGCCTCTGTATGACCAATATATGAAGTGCCTTTCCCTAACACTGCACAAAAGCATATTTTTGAATATGAATAGGTCAAAGCAGTACAGGAAAAGAGGGAAGATGAAAGCATGCTAGAAGTTGTGGAACATATGAAGGAAACCAAAGATGAAGAGGTAACCAAGGAAGCAATTATGGCTATGTACTCACACTGTAACATAGTTGAACTTGATGTAGAGACTTCCATATTGGTTGAAGGTAAAACAAAGGTAAAAGATGTGGGTAAGCCTATTCTTCCCTGCATATTTAAGGAAAGCTCTCATTACGGTTTATGTGATCTTGGCACTGAAGTTAATGTTATATCTTATGATTTCTACCTAGAAATAAAAGAAGAAATAGAACCGGCTACAACTGAAAATACTGATATAACAATTATGTTAGCCAATAAAAACTTTAGAATTCCAATGGGAGTAGTTGACAATGCAACTGTCACAATTGGCAACAAAGACTTTCCTATCGATTTTGTAGTTGTTGATATGCCAGCTGACACTTTTTGCCCTATTATATTTGGAAGAACCTTTTTGGGTGATATAGGTGCCTATGTTAATTTCAAGAAGGAGATTGTGACTCTTAAGCTTGGGGGAACAGAAAATAAATTCCATTTTTGCAAATTTAAAGACAGACCTCCACAAGTACAAGAAGAAGAGGAAGAGAGAACTATTGAGGAAATGGCAGCTCTTTTCTTTGGTAATGAAGAAGAAGAAATAAATGAAGATCCAAATTATGAAGAAATAGTTATGGAGGACAAGTCCCTAGAAGAACTAGAAGATGAATTCAATTCACTTCCTATTTTGGGACCTCCAACTGATGAGGCTTTTGAAGAGCCAGAAAAGAGAGGGGACGAGGAATTACCATCCCCAGAGTTGAAGACTCTACCAGATAATCTCAAATACAAGTTTTTAGATGATACCAATAAATTCCCTGTTATTATTAGTGCTAAACTTTCAGGAGAAGAAGAAGAAGAACTCATGAGGATACTTAAGGAGCATCGCCAAGCTGTTGGGTACTCAATGGATGACTTGAAGGGAATTAGTCCCATGATAGCCGTCCATCGAATATTCATGGAAGAAGGTGCAAAACCAGTTGCAGAATTTAATAGAGGATTGAAGCCTGAAATGAAAGAAGTGGTAAGAAAAGAAATTGTACGCCTACTGGACGCATGTATAATTTATCCTATCAAAGAGAGTGATTGGGCAAGTCTTGTTCATTGTGTCCCTAAGAAGGGCGGTTTTACTATTGTTCCTAATGAAAACAATGAACTAATACCTACTAGAACTATTGTTGGGCACATGATGTGCATAGATTTTAGGAAATTAAATAAAGAAACTAGGAAAGATCACTATCCATTGTCGTTCATAGATCAAAATTTAGAAAGGTTAGCAAACCATACTCATTTTTGTTACTTGGACGGATATTCTGGTTTCTCTCAAATAGTTGTTCATCCGGATGACCAACTTAAAACAACTTTCATAAGTCCTTATGGTTTACATGCTTACCTACGTATGCTATTTGGTCTATGTAATGCTCCAGCTACTTTTCAACGATGTATGACTACTATTTTTATTGATTTTATAGAACTTATAATGAAAGTATTTATGGATGACTTTTTTGTCTATGTAACTTCATTTACAAGTTGCTTAGATAATCTCAAGAGAGTTTTGCAGCGTTGGGAAGAAACTAATCTTGTTCTAAACTGGGAGAAGGGCCACTTTATGGTCAAAGAAGGTATAGTCCTCGGACACAAGGTGTCAGGTAAGGGAATTGAAGTTGATAGAGCTAAGGTCGAAGCAATAGAGAGAATGCCACCACCTAGGGACATTAAAGGTATAAAGAGTTTTCTTGGTCATGTGGGGTTTTACAGAAGGTTCATTAGAAATTTATCTGGGATATCTAAACCTTTGACTAACCTCTTGCAAAAGGGAATGAGATTTAATTTTGATGATAAGTGTCTTGAAGCCTTTGATAAACTAAAAAATGCTTTAACTCAAGCTCCCATCATTAAACCACCTATCTAGGATACAACCTTTGACTTAATATGTGAAGCTAGCGATGATGTTGTGGGAGTAACTCTTGGACAACATATTGGTCATAGATTTAATATTATACATCATGCTAGTAGAACTCTTAATGGTGCTCAAAAGAATTACCCTAAGGAAGAAAAGGAACTGTTTGCTGTATTTTTCTCTTGTGATAAATTTCGTTCTTACATAGTTGATGCAAAGGTGAGAGTTCATATGGATTGTGATGGCTTAAAAGAACTCCTTGAGAGGAAAGAACATAAGCCAAGACTGATCTGTTGGATTCTTTTACTACAAGAATTTGAGTTGCAGATTATGCAAAGGCAGGAAATAAAGATGTTAGATGCAGTGTCCATGTTTGCCCAGGAAGACACCAATCTTATTGAGAGAAACTTTAGTCCTGGTGATTTTTGTTTACGAGAATTATTTGATGAACTAAAGCCAATTCCTCCAAAAGAGAAGGAGTCCTTGTTGTGGGAGGAACTTTTCATCCCCGATTAAACTAGTGGTAAGTGCAAGGTAAGTGTTCTTACTTAAGTTATTTATTTTCATAATTTTTACTCTTTAAAATTCTGTTTTTGAATTCATTGTGTTTTTCGGAAGTTTTAGAGGGGTTTTACCAACTATACGGGCGGAGCTATATGACCGGAGAGGGGGCTCCCGCCGTATAGTTGGTCATTAAACTCTCTGTATCATTTTTATGAATTTGTGTTCGATATCTGAGCCTATACGGTCGCAACTATACGACCGGAGCAAAAATTCCGGCCGTATAGTTGGTCGTTGAACTCACAGATAGTTTTGGTTTTTGGTGTCTGTATCTATACGATCGAAACTATACAACTGGAGCAAAAATTCAGGCTGTATAGTTGGTCGTTAAACTCCCAGGCACTTTTGATTTTCGGTGTTTGAAACTATATGGTCGCAACTATACGACTGGAGCAAAAATTTCGTCCGTATAGTTGGTCATTAAACTCTCAGACACTTTTCGTTCAATCTTTATATTATAAAAAAACTATTATTGTCGGTTACGAGTCATGATTTAATCGACATGGACTCGAGATATTTGGAAATATCTGCCCGGAACCAACTATACGGCCGGACCTATACGGGTCGTGCTCGTATAGTTGGTCGTTACGCGGCAGGTTACTTCCAAATCCGTGATTTCTTTCTCTGTTCCGTTTGGATTCTTTTCTTGGACGACAATTTGGTGTTTCTCGCGAGTTTTACCGACCTCTGACCCCTCTTATATACAACCATTGTCTCTCTCTCTAATCGCAATCTACAGAAACCAATCTACCTCTTATTTCGCGAGAGGGCTCTCAACCAAGGGATAGAAGTCAAGAAGAAGGGCTCCCATGGAGATCATGAGCAACAACGACTAACGCAAGGAGATCAAGACCATCCCTATAGAGTTCCTCGACATCGACCATGGGTGTCGGAAGAGGGATTTGAAGGCCCTGGAGCCGAAGATTGAGGAATTGGACAAGGAGAAGCCAGGGACACCCAAACACCTTCGATTGCCGCGATTTTATCTTGATAAACTTGATGAAGGTATCAAGCGGACAAGTGAAGCGGGTTTTGCCATGAGTCTTAAGGCACTACAAACACTCCAAGGTAACAATGAATTCATTAAAGAACAAGTGAAAGTGCTAGAGAGGAACAATCTTTTCTACAAGCTGCGTGTTAAGGAATTAGAAGTTGTAAATCAATCCCTCCGCCTCAGGCTGGCCCGTGAGGAGACGATACCACGTGCCATGGCGCCTCGGTGATCTACAACAATCACGGTATCAAATAATCGCGAGGGCTTATTTGATCCCGTCTGGCTTGGTTCCAAGCTTGGGGAGATCTTTAAGACCTTGTAATCAATCTTATAAGTTTTTATTATTATTCTGCATTAGTTCAAACTAGAAATAAAGTTTGCATCATTAGAATTCCCTTCAGGAATAGTCGATCCCTTTTATGAAATTCTGAGTTTATTATTATATATGGAGCAATATTGAGTTTGTGTTTGCTTTATTGATATATGAATGGCTTGAGTATGATTTTACTTGCACTTGATGATAGCAATAGGAGTATTCCACACCATTGGTATTAATGGAACACATAAAGATAATCTGGTCAATATGTTGTAAGTCTGCGGTTTGATTCACAAAGAAAAATTATCTATGCAATTAAATTGAAAAAGAAAACCTTGAACAAAGGAAAATGAAAGTGCTATCTAAACAGAGTGAGAATAGGTCGTGGTAGAATCTCAAGTCATAAGAATGCTTCATATACAGTTGGAATTTGATAATTGAGATCGTTGAACTTTGAATTACTACATGAAGTGGAATATATGGCTAGCTCCTTTGCACAACACTTAAAACAAAAGTGTGAGCATATATGCAAGAGAAAAGAAAAAGAAAGAAGAAAAAGAGCGAATGTGCAAATAGCAAATAGGCATATACCACTGTCTTGTAGTATGACAAAGAGACACTTTTGAGTTTTTGAATCCCAAGTGAATACGTTGATCCAAAAACACTTGGGACTACCTCGTTAACTCATTCGGTTGAACCGGATTCTTTTACATTATGTTGAGATTCATCTTTTATGAACTATTGATAACTAAAGGTGTGGAAGCCTTCCAATACTATTCAGATGGTTCGAGTAAGGCACTATTCATGAACTTATTCCCATGTATCGTACATGATAAACACATGCTGCAATTGCCTCATTTATTTTATTGACTCGGCTTCATGAATATGAGGATCACATCCATTAAGCTAAAAACTTGCTCGGGACGAGCAAGAGTCTAAGCTTGGGGAAGTTGATGAGTGCATATTTGCATCATGTTTTACATTATTATTTTGCATTGCAGATGTAGGATCTTGGTATTTTACGGCGCTTGCATGCATATTTTATGTCTGTTTTCACCAGGATCAGGACAAATGATGGATCCAATGGATACAATTATTGAAGCAGTTGTACTATGGAGAAAAGGAGTCAAAAACAACGTAAATCACTTATTTGGGAAATATTAATAATACTAGAAGAAAACCAGAAGCGGACAAGGGAGGCAGAGAGCGCAACGACCAACTATACAGTGGAAGCAATTCTTCTGCCCGTATAGCTCCGGCCATATAGTTGGCTCCGCCTTCGCCTCGTCAAATAGTTTCACCCCATGCAATTGGTTCGAAGAGATGACATACAGAACACCCAGAAATCCTAGAACCTCACCTCTAGAAGGCATCTGGAGGGGGAACTTATCCACAAGGGATCCATCTTCGCCCTGTGCAGATCCGGGAGGCTAAGGCATCGATCTTCATCATCCACTGCTGCATCACCACCATCTCCATCCATCCCATCTACATCTTGTCTAGATCTTGTTGTAATTCCTATACTCGTTGTGGATTTATACAAGTACTATTCATCTATGATTGTTTCTATTATCATTGCCATGATGTTGATTGCCTCCATGTCTGAGTAGATCATTAGTTCTTGGGGAGATGGAGAAACCCTAGTATGAGATTGAAATAAGATAAAGTCTATTATGATATTCATCGCTGTGACCATGTGCTAGATTCTCTACATCTTGATGTTGAGAGAAGTCGACCTCTCAATATTTTCCTCTCGTGGGGACTTGATGGAGGGAACTACTTGTTGGTAGACGGAGGTGAGCACTTATAGTGACTATAAAGCTGTTGGCACTCCTTACGTATCAACTTGGGAAATCGAGGAAACTCACGGAACACTATCCATGCCATGAGATACATCCTATGAGATTATGTCCCTTAATAGCGCAGTAATTTGATTGATGTCGATTGCTGACTGTTGTGGTTATGAGGATGATGTGAGCAACGGTTGTTGCCTATTTATCCACATACGAAGTTCCTCCCCCACATACATAGTTGAGAATGTTCATGATGATAATCTTTATCTTAGATCTTTACAACACTAGAGGTATATTCGCTACTCCCTGAGAACGCTTTTTCCCTACTGCAATTCCAATCTCTCTTACATACGCGATACTTACTTTCTGTATTAAGTTAATTTGCTTTACTTTATTATTGCTCTTATACCCAAAACACAAAAATACCTTTTTACACAATACTCGCATTTTATCTTGTTACTTAGAATTTATCTAGCATTTCTATTGCAATAACTATTTCAAGAATTATTAGAATTCAGACTCCTGCTCCCTTTGGGATCGATATCTTTATTTTGAAACTAGCTACAAACGATTTATGCACTTGCAGTCATCAGCTGCCCATGTCGAGGATGTGGACCTCGCGGAGGCTGCCGCGTCGAGGGCTCGCGGGAAGCGGGGTGCCTCGACCAGCATCGCTCCAGCTGGGGAAGGGGGGAAGAGGAGCCGCCACCCAAGGGCCACATCCATCGTGTCGAGCGTCGCCGAGTATGTGCTCTTGCCGTCCTTGCCTAGCATGCTTGTTTCTTTTTGTTTTTACTTATGGTGCTTCGCTTGCCCTTCTCTTAGCGACGCGATGTCCCTCACCGACTCCGTGACCATCGCCACTGCCTGACCCTGCCCCGGCTAGAGCTGAGGGGCCGGTTGCTGCCTCTGCTGCGAAGGCGGCTGAGGCTGATGCCTCTGCTGCCAAGGCAGACGAGGCAACTACCTCTATTGCAAAGGCGGCCGAGGGTGTTGCCTCTGCTGCCAAGGGGGCTGAGGCTCCAGCCTCTACTGGCAACGCAGCCAAAGTCACGATGGGTACGGCGGAGACGGCTTCGCCGGCTGGCTCGCTAGTCCTGCACCGGTCCTCTACTGCGTCTTGTGCCGCCGATCTGTTCCTTGCTCAGGGCCGAGCTCAGGCGGGATCTGCCGTCTACCAGGTGGAGGATCCTGTGGAGGCGGAGGGCCTCCACCGCATGCGGCTGGAGACGGAGGTAGGGAGGTGGTTCCCGGCTCGGAGGCTTCGGGGGCGTCGCGTGTTGCCGCTGGTGATGGCGACAAGCTCCAAATCACCGGCAGCTGGTCGGCTCCGGCTGCGCCTCCATCGGACTCCGTCCTAGCACAACTCTCCGAGTCGGCGCCAATCGTGATTGGCCAGGTTCACCACCTGGTGGACATGATGAAGCAGGGGCTTGGCGAAGCTAGGGTGCTTGGGGCGTCTCTTGAGGTAAATGGCTCCCCTTTTGCTGTTTTGTTGCCCTTCTCGTTGTTCTCTTCTCAGCCCTTCTGCTGTCTTGTGCAGAAAGCCTTTGCGAAGCCGCCTAGACCTCACAAGACCTAGGGCGTAAGATCACTTTCTCTGCTTTGTCTTCCCGGCTGCGCGAGTTTTCGTGCTTCTTGTTGACCATTGGGCACCCCTGCAGCTCTATTGGCAGACAAGGACCGCGAGGTGGAGAGGCTAAAGACGGAGGTCACCCGGCTGGAGGGGTCCAACACGGCGCACCAGGACCAGATCAACCAGCTGCTGTCACACCAACAGTAGATGGAGATCAAGGCTGGCTACATGAAGAAGACCACCGAGATCCAGGCCGAGGCTCTGAAGAACCTTGAGGGGATCTAGGCTCGCCATCTGGAGGATCTGAAGACCGCCCGGGACCGGGAGAAGTCGGCTCTAGGGGAGCTGTGCCAGATCACCGAGATGGTTGTTAGTAAGTGTTCCATTTGGCGGGCCTTCTCCTTCCTTTGCTTTAGCCGGATGATTAATGTTTTATCCTTTTCTTTGTGCATCTCAGTATCCTGAGGCGACCGACCAAGCTCTGGCGCGCGTCCCTAAGGTGGATGTTGGCCATGACCTGCACCCATTGGAGCTGGTGACGGTCATCAGCGAGGAGGCCAACCAGCTATGCGGCGCTGCCCTTGAGGTCTTTGACTATGCCTGGCCTGAAGTCGACCGCCCGGGTATGATGGCCGCCTTGGCTAGGATGCTCGCCGACGCCCCGAAGCTTATGGACGTGGTGCGGGACTGGGCTACACATGGTGGTACTGAGATGGTCTTGGCACTGCTGAAGTCCTGGTACCCCGATGTGGATCTATGGAGTCTCTCTAGAGGGTTTCGCCAAGGGACCAACTACGACTAGCTCTGAGCGGAAGTTCTTGACATCCCTCCTGCGGCGTGAAGATTGGGAGCTTCGTACAGCTGGATCGAGACTTTGCCGATCCGTCTGGTGCGGATGGCTACCATTACAGCCCGATGTGCGACGATGCCCCGGCTGCGCCAAGCTCCACCCCCGCCGACCATGCATCCAACAGCCGTGCTCCAGTCGGTGACTCTCCCACTTCTGATGACTCTCAGGCTTGATCCCCAGAATGCAGGGTGTATTTGTGTAACTACCTCGGTGAATTACGCTCTTAGTTACAAGCCTGGATGAGCGGAAATGGTTAAAATAGTACTGTAGGGCCCAAATGCCACTCACAGGTAGACCTTTCGGCCGTCCTAACCATTTCCAAACATCGGGACAAGAACGAAGCGCGAATCGGCAGCGAAGGGATCAACTACATACACAAATGAGTATGTATGCAAGCCACCATACAACAGTCCTCGAGCCATTCCATCTAAAAGAAATAGAATATTGCAACGCATACAAGAAGATCCAAATATCCTAGATAGATATAATAGTTTAGGATATCTCCTCATACATCAAACATCAGAGCATCAGGCGGAAGCGGAAAACAAGATCCGAGTACGGATAAGAAGCAAATCGGCATAAGATGCCCCATAAATAAACACATCCCGCCCACAGATCTCACGGATCCCGCTCCCTAATCTCTACACCGAGTGATCGCTGCAATATCGTCTGCCTCCTCCACCCAAAGATCCATCTTGCGAGTTTACCTGCTCATCCGAATCAAACAATTTATCGTGTGAGACCCTAGGGGTACTCAGCAAGTCTTTATGCCTCTAAAGGGACACAACACGGGTGACGAATTGCAAGAAAAGATAAACCCTAACAATTCTATAGATATCGCTAACCATCCGCCTAACCAAAGATAGACGGATGTCCGTGAATTAATAACAACAGTTATAACAATAATATTAATGATCCATCCTCCTCCTCGCTACTAACGAGGAAGCGGACAACAACCCCCAACCGCTGGCGGTTTTATTATCCATTCCATGAGTGTTGCACTATTTACTAGTCGTACTTAGTCAAATTAAAAGCGGTACTTTAGTTATACTTGTCTATGATCGAGAAACTGTGCTCCAAGTCGCCCATAACCATGACACGGCTTTCAGAAGATTTACCGCAGGTGCACAAATAGCAACACACACTCGATCAACCTCGAAAACCAAATCAAAACCCAACGAGGCATTCACGACAAAGCAATCACAGGATTCAGAAATATTTCAGGGGCCACCCCATTAAGCTACCCGAGACGGACTCAAGGTTTGCGCTGGCTGTAAACGATCGGGAACCCGAAGTGTGACTGGCTTGTCGATACTGAAAACACTCCGCCTCCAAAAAAGACAGGTGCTCCTCGCACAATCTTAAATAAAGCAAGAAGCATGGCATAAGTACATGATAGTAATAAAGCCCCAAACTACTTTGTGGCCCCAAGAAATAAGAATGAATCAAGCTCTAGCTCAGGGGTTCATAAGCCTCCGGATGTGGATAGCGAATATTCAAGGAACAGGAATCAAGTACTGGGTCCCACGGACACAAGTGAGCATGAAAACCAAAAGCAGATATTGCTCACCGGTGCCACTTTCATTAGTTATCCCATTACTACTCAGGTTAAGTTGTTTAGGTACCTCGTTATCCATCAGACACTCACATACCCTACACATGCTGTTCTACGACTCGCATGGCTCAAACAACTCCTGTAGTAATGGCTCATGGGATGGAGGAACAAGCTTGTGGGGTTTAAAAGTAAAGGCTATGCAAGATTTGGGATTCAGTTTTAATGCAATCGCGACTCAATGATGCAGGAATAAGATAGAGGCAATAGGTACTATATGTATGCAAGCATGTGGTAGTGCTTGCCTGGCAGCTCTTGAAGCGAGAGAAGGATCCGGTAGTGCTCTGGGTATCTGATATATCCCCTTTCGCCGCCTATTCAAGAAGAACCAAACAAACAAGGGCCAACATAAATAAAGTGCACAAGCATATGAATAAAATGCGACAAGCAAACAATCATGCCATGATGAATGATGCACAATTTGCATGGCAATAAAGTAGCATGGCATGGGTGAGGTGTGAAATACAAGAATAAAGCATTTTATGGAGTTTTAGTCATCTTTTATCCTCAATTAAGTTGCTGTATACTTTATATTTATATGATGCATGCTGCAATTCAGAACATGTAATGCATAGATAGAACGGGCTCGTCGCACTGATCGATTTAGACATATTATTTGTCAAAATCAGAGTTATAAAACAAAAGTTATTAATTAATTAAGATAAAGGGCATTTTAATGTAATTTTAATCAACTCGAAATTTAAAGTGTTCAAAATATATTTTGAAGGGCATATTTGAATTCCTCACATTTTTCTGATTCCAAAACATATATTACATGTTTAATTTGGAATTATATTTCAAAAGTTATTTAAAAACAGATTGAATTTTGAATTTAAATTAATTTTGAAAAGGTTTAATTAAAACAGACAACAGGAAAAACTTTTGTTACTCAGGCAAAACTAGCCACGGTCACTGACGGGTGGGGCCGATACTGACTTGGCGAAACGGCGCGCAGAAAACCTTCTGTCACCGCGGGCTCGCCAATACCGAGGTCTGAGGTGGGCCATCTGGCGCAGGCCCACGTGACAGCGGCGAGAGAGACAGGAGCTGACAAGTGGGGCTGGGGCTGGAGCGCGGGTTGCGGCCAGGAAAAGCCGAGGGGTTTTCTGCAAGATGACCAGGGTGGCTGGCAAGTGGGACCTCTAGGAGCGCGGGTTACAGGAATAAAAAAGGTGGGGGGGATTTTTGTAAGATGACCACGGGCCCGTACTGTTCTTCGTTTTCCTTCGTCTGGCGAGAAAATCCGGCGCGCGGCGCGAGCGGGGATCGATCCCGGGACGCGGGCGTGCGCGCGGAGGGTGCTAACCGGTGCGGCTGGCTCGGGTAGTTGACAGGGAGGTGGGTGCGGGCTAGATAAGGGGATGACAAAGGGAGGCTGCGAAGACGGCGAGCTCGCGCTGGCGTGTGTTCGGCGAACGACGGGCGCTAGGGCGGTACGGCGAGGCGGAAGGTGTCAGGGGAGAAGGGAGGCTCACCGCGGGGTGGTTGATGGCGGCGGATCGGTGCGGGGAACGACGGATCGGCGAGGAAGCAGAGGCCGGGAAGGAGCTAGGGTTTCGGCGGGCGGTGGTGGTGCTGGCGGATCTGGTCCTCCTCCTCCGCCGGGCGTGTCTGTATGGCAGGGGATCCTCCTTGACCTCCTCGACCACCTCCATGTCGACCACGCCCGCTGGAACGAGGGGGCGGCGGCGCTACTGGCCATGACCGGCGAGAGAGGGTTGGCGTCGGTGATAAGAAGGAGGGGAGAGACAGGGGCTCTGGGGTGGATCTGGTGAAGCCAGGAGACGTGAGGAGAGGGACAAGGCGAGGAAAAAGGGAGGAGGATGCCGTGGGGTACGGGGTAGAGGAAAAGTAGCTTCGGCTCTTTTCACTCCTCCCATGCACGTGCTCGAGCTGGGGGATCGGGTCAAGGTGTAGAGGCATGGCGGGTGGGCTGTAAGGCGGTCAAGGCAGGGGTCGCGTGGGACCTACTCGGCAGAGAGAGAGAAAAGGAGAGGAGAGGAAAACTAGGGTGAGCTAGGGCATGCTCGGGTTAGGTTAGATGGGTTAGAGAGAGGGGTGGCTGGGGTGTGGGCCAGGGAGAGAGGGTGGCCAGGTGGGGCCAGGGAGAGAGGGTTTGGTTCTTGCATGCATCAAGCTAGATCATACAAGAATGGGTGGAAGGTTGACGAGAGAAGGGAGAGCTCCAAGAGATATACACCACTCAAAAATTCAAATAAAAACCAAAAGACTAGAATGTGGTGGTACTTGCATGGCCCATGCAAAATAATTAATGCCATGTTTATTCTTGTGAAAACAATAATATTAACATGGCATTATTCTTATGCATTCCCAAAATATGGAATAAAGCCAAGCTAAAAGAATTAAAAGGATGCCCCATGTGGAGTAGATGGAGATGACCATATTTGAATAAAAATGGGACTTGCTAGTGTGTATGTGCCACTAGGTATTTAGTAAGCCCAAAAATATCCCAACATGAGAATAACCCCAAAACAACCCATATGGGAGCTAGAAAGAGGTTCCCCTCACAAGGCATGCAAAGGTGGCTCCACATATCACTAATGTGAAAACAACATGATGCTAATATGAGAGCATGTGGAAATAGAATTGGATCCATCCCAACCCACATGAGCTAGAGGTAAAACCAGATAAGTTGCAAAGCTCATATATGGTGGAATGGTGCAATGATGGGGTGATGACAAGAAAGGTGGTGGAGTTGAATAAAAGATATGCCCCCAACTCAACTTGGGCATTTAAACAATATATCAATAACCAAATACAATATCAAGAGGCAAATACAATTTACAATGCATATGAGAGAAGAACCAAAACAAAAAGGGTTTTATATGATGCTCAAATGCAAGGTGGCATGATGACATGAGCATGATATAATTATGATGCAACAATTATATGTAGGAAGTAGCATATATATAGACTAGGCTAGTAGCATTGCAATTGTTAGACAATTGGGATGCTACAATTTGTATCTTGTCTGGAACTTTGTTCGCTTGTGGTACTCTGTGGTGAACACCTGACCTTTGTCGTTTGACAAGTTCTGTTTGGAGCTTCGCCTCCTTTTGCAATGTTATCTTTGTGTTTGCACTTGCTGTGTGCTTGCTTATTTGTGGGGGCGCGCGAGCGCACCCACAGGGTGTAGTCCCCGAGGTTCGGTCCGGTTCGAGAATCTAGGCGGGCCGAAGCTCCTTTGAATGTTTGTTTGTTGCAGGTTTCTGTGTGGGGGCATGCGAGCGCACCCATACCTGGCCACTGGGTCGTGCCTTCATGGGCCGGCACATGGGCACGCGTGCTTTGGCACGTCACGGGTCGGTCCGGCACGCCACTTAACGGGCCATGCCCGGCCCGCGGCCCGACTGGGGCCGTGCCTAGGCTCCTACCCCAAGCCCACGTGCCGGCACGGCACGACCCATTAAGAGTTTTTTTATTTTTATTTTATTTTTATACCATTATATGTATAGTTTTTATATTAATTGTGATAAAATATAGTATAAAAAGGTCTTAACGGGCTGGCCCGTTAGGCCTGTTTAGCTAACTTGCCGTGCCTGGGCCTCGAGGTGAAGCCCACGGGCCAGCACGACACGGCCCGTTAGCTTAACGTGCCCAGGTGGGCCGTGCCGTGCTAGGCATGCTAAGTTTTTAGCGGGTCGTGCCGTGCCGTGGGCCGGCCCGTTGGCCAGGTATGAGCGCACCTACAAGGTGTAGTCCCCGAGGTTCGGGCCGGCTAGGGAATCCAGGCAGGCCGAAGATCTTTCTTTGCCGCCTTGGAGTTAGCCTCCGTCTTCAGCACTTCGTCTCATGCGGAAAATGAAACATGATCAATAGACTGTATGTTAGTCATGTGTAGAACGAATACAGTCTTTTAACTTCTCTTTTGCTTACTTTTTTTTGTCTTTTCACGCAAAGCTGGTAGCTTGGTCCTTTTCTTAGCAAGCATTGACCTTTAAAGCTATGCCCTTGTCAGCTCTTGGCCGGATGCAAGGGTTTGCTTAGGTGGCATACTTTCGCAATACTTCGTTCTTTCACTACCGGCTTCGAGCGAGCGGGCGCAGCCGGGATGTCTAGGCATCTGGTTTTCCTTAAGACTTTTCTTGTACGAGCCTTCGAGTTTGTCCGCTCTTGCCATTTCTGTTAGCCGGCTTGCATTCTGCAGCCAAAATCGAAGAGGGGTCTCTTGGGACCGTGTAGAGTACTTCGTCCCTTCGGAGTTTGCGGTCGTCTGAGCTATCCGGCGAGCTTCCGAGGGAAACTGCCGGGTCCGGGGTTGAAAAACAATGTAGCTGGAAACTTTGCGAATGTAGCAAAAAATGCCAAATTATTACGGAGTCCCCAAGACTATGTCGAGGCCCCTCACCTTGTTCATTACATAAAAGTAAGATACATTTGCCCTTTACTCAGGTGTAGAATGGACGAAGTAGGTTCGCATTCCACGGGTGCTCAGTTTCTTTGCCGGAGCGGTCCATCTTGTTCTTGGCCGGCTGGAGGGCATCGATTAGGTAGTATGAGTTGTTATGCAGCGCCCGACTGATGATGAATGGCCCTTCCCAAGGCGTAGCTAGCTTGTGCATCCCCTTGGTGTCTTGTACCAGCCGCAAGACAAGGTCGTCTTCGTGGAACAAGACGTTGCGGATCTGGCTGGTGTGGTAGCGTCGTAGGCTCTGCTAGTAGATGGTGGACCTGGACAAGGCCAGCTCTCGAGCCTCCTCAAGGAGATCGACACTATCTTCTAGTGCTTCTTGTGCTTGTTGTTCTGTATACAACAGCTTTCGTGGTGCGTCGAATTTGATGTCGGTTGGCAGGACTGCCTCTGCCCCATTAACGAGGAAGAATGGTGTGAAGCCGGTGGAATGGTTGGGAGTTGTTCGTAGGCTCCATAGTACAGTCGGCAGTTCCTCTATCCAGCAGCCGGGTGTCCTCATCAGCGGCTCGATCAGTCTTGGCTTAATTCCGGCTAGGACCAGGCCGTTTGCTCGTTCACACTATCCACTGGACTGGGGATGTGCAATGGAGGCTAGGTCCAGGTGGATGCCCTTGTCACCACAGAAATGCACGAAGGCCCCTTTGGCGAAGTTGGTGTCATTGTCTGTGATGCTGCTGCTGGGGTAGCCGAACCTTGTGATGATGTCGGTGAAGAACTTGACTACAGTTGGTCCGTCCAGCTTCTTGATTGGCTTTGCCTCGATCCACTTGGTGAACTTGTCCACGACCACCAGCAAGTGTGTCATGCCGGATCACGTTGTCTTGAACGGGCCCACCATGTCCAGGCCCCAGACGGCAAATGTCCAGGTGATGGGGATCGTCTTGAGTGCTGATGACAGAGTGTGCTTCTGCTGAGAGAATCGCTGGCATCCGTTGCATGCCTTCACCAGCTTCTCAGCATCCTCCAGTGTTGTGGGCCAGTAGAATCCATAACGAAATGCCTTTGCCACTATTTCCCTTGACGATGCGTGATGGACGCATTCGCCTTGGTGAATGTCCACCAGCAGCCGGATTCCTTCTTCTTGGCTCACACAATGCTGATATATTCCTCCCACGCTATGCTTGTAAAGCTCGTTGTTGATGATGGTGTATGTGCTTGCTCGGCGCTTCACCTGTCTTGCTGCCACCTCTTCATCTGGCAGCTCCCCTTTGGCCAGAAAGTTCATTAATGGTTTGCCCCATGACGGTATCTCCGGATGGAAAGGACCATTTGCATGATCAGCTTGACTTCCTCACTCTCGGCCGGCTCAGGCTCATCAGGCGGCCTACCGGGTGGGAGTCCAGAGCCGACAGTCCCCAGGAAGTAGGCGGCAGTCCTCGGGTGCGGCGTGGCAGTCCTCAGGATGGAGGCGGCAGTCCCCGGGTGTGGCATGGCAGTCCCCGGGATGGAGGCGGCAGTCCCCGGGTGCGGCATGGCAGTCCCCGGGATGGAGGCGGCAGTCCCCGGGTGCGGCGTGGTAGTCCCCGGGATGGAGGCGACAGTCCCCGGGTGCGGCGTGGCAGTCCCCGGGATGGAGCGAGCAGTCCCCGGGTCCGCGTCCAGCGATGGAGTCGGATTCCGGCGATGGCGTGATGGAGGTCTTGCGCAGATGTTCGAGGGCTACTCCAGGCGGTATTGCTGCTCTTGTTGAGCCTATATGGGCGAGTGCGTCCGCGACTTTGTTGTTTGCTCGAGGCACGTGGTGGAACTCGCATCCTTTGAAACAGGTGCATAGCTGCTATACGAAGAACCGGTATAGTGCCATGTTTGCATCCTTGGCGTCATAGTCGCCCGGTACTTGCTGCACCACCAAGTCGGAGTCGCCGAAACAGAGGATGCGTCTGATGCCGATATCTTTTGCCATCTTGAGGCCATGCACGAGTGCTTCGTACTCGACGACGTTGTTGGACACGCGGAAGTGGATCTACAACACGTACTCTAGCCGGTATCCTTTTGGAGAGGTGATGACGACTCCGGCTCTGAGCCCACCATACATCTTGGAGCCATCAAAGTGCAGCTTCTAGTGTGTGGAGTCGAGACACGGAGGCAGGTACTGTGTTTCCGCCCAATCGACGAGGAAATCCGCCAGGGCCTAAGACTTGATCGTCGTTCTTGGCTTGTACCGGATGCAGTGTGCGGCGAGCTCTATCGCCTATTTTGCCACTCGTCCCGTGACGTCCTTGTTGCCAATGATCTCCCCCAAGGGGGCCAGCGCCACTACCTGGATGGAGTGCTCTTGGAAGTAGTGCTTTATCTTCTTGGTGGCCATGTGCACGCCGTACACCAGCTTCTGGTAGTGAGGGTAGTTCTACTTTGGTAGTGAGAGTACCTCACTCAAGTAGTACACCGGGCGTTAAACCGGATGAGTTTTTCCTTCTTCTGGCCTCTCCACCACCAGTACAACGCTATTGACCCGGTTGGTAGCTGCAATGTACATCAACATTGGCTCCTTCACGGCTGGGGCCGCCAGTATCGGTGGAGAGGACAACATTCACTTGAGGTTGCAGAAGGCCTCGTGTGCCTGCGCCGTCCAGACGAACTTGTCTGTTTTCTTCATGAGCTGGTACAGGGGTAATGCTTTCTCGCCCAGCTGGCTAACAAACTGGCTAAGGGAGGCCAGGCACCCGGTGAACTACTGTATGTTGTGCAGGTTCTGTGGCGGTTGCATGCACTCGATTGCATCGATTTTCTCCAGGTTGGCCTCGATCCCATGCTTTGAGACGAGGAAACCGAGGAGCTGGCCGGCTAGGATGCCGAACACGCACTTCTCCGGGTTCAGCTTCATTTAGAATCCTCGAAGGTTGGCGAAGGTCTCCTTAAGGTCTTCGAGGAGTGTCTTTTCTCCTTTGTTTTGACCACCACGTTATCAACATAGGCATGCATGTTTCTGCCAATTTGCAATTGTAGGCACTTTTGCATGCATCGCTGATATGTGGTGCCTGTATTTTTGAGTCCGAATGGCATGGTGGTGTAGCAGTAGGCCCCGTATGGGGTGATGAATGCTGTCTTTATTTGATCAGCGGGGTTTAGCCGGATCTGATGGTAGCCGGAGTACACATCCAGAAACGACAGCAGTTCGCAGCCGGCTATGGAGTCGATCACTTGGTCTATCCGTGGCAGGGCAAACGGATCCTTGGGGCATGCCTTGTTGAGGCTGGTGTAGTCAAGACACATGCGCTAAGTATTATTCTTTTTCAGCACTAGTACTGGGTTCGCCAGCCATTCCGGGTGGAACACTTCCATGATGAATCCGGCTGCGAGCAGCCGGGTGATCTCCTCACCGATGGTTCTTCTTTTTTCTTCCGCGAAGCGGTGTAGTGACTGTTTGACCGGCTTTGCATCCGACCTGACATGTAAAGAGTGCTCGGCAAGCTCCCTCGGAACACTAGGCATGTCCTTGGGAGGAGACCATGCGAAGATATCCCGATTCTCATGGAGGAAGTCAACGAGCGCGCTTTCCTATTTGCTATCAAGACCGTCTCCGACCAGGACGAACTTGTATGGCTTGGCCTCATCCAGCAGGATTTTCTTGGTGCCTTTTGACGGCTTGAATTGTGCCTCTCTAGCTCGCCAGCCGGCATGTCCGCCTGGAGGGTTGCCATGTTCTGCATGATTATGTGTTTCTCCTCCGCAATGATCATGGCCTCGGCGATCTTGGAGCCATTTGTGGCACATTCCACCGACCGCCTGTAGTCACCCATGATGGTGATTACTCCCTTTGGCCCAGGGAGCTTCATCTTGATGTACGCATAGTGTGGCACCGCCATGAACTTGGTGAGCGCGGGGCGTCCCAGGATGGCGTGGTAAGCGGTGCAGAGGTTGACCACCTCGAACCAGATAGTCTCGTGGCGGAAGTTGTCCTCCATGCTGAAGATGACATCCAGCCAGATCTTGCCGATGGGCGAATGTGATGGACCCAAAACAACTCCGTGGAAGGAGGTGGTGGATGGATCTAGCTCAGACTCGCTGATGCCGAGCCGATCGAGGGAGCTGTGGTATAGGAGGTTGATGCTGCTGATGCACTCGACTTTCAACGTAGAGCTCGTTCGGAACACCAAGAGGAAGGTATGATGAGCACAGCAGTAAGTTTTCCCTCAGTTATGAAACCAAGGTTTAATCGAACCAGTAGGAGCAAGGAGCTTTGGCAGGGCGCACTACCGGTGCTAGTAGCAACATGGAGACCTGCACAACACAACCACAGAACTTTGTCCCCAACTTGCGATGAGGTTGTCAATCTCACCGTGTTTTGTGGTAAACAAAGGATTAAACGTATCGAACGGAAAGAAGTAAAAGTTTGTAGAAAGTAAACACAAAGCAGTAAAAGATTGTAGATTGTATGTAAAGACAAAGGACCGTGATCCATAGTTCACTAGAGGTGGCTCTCCTTAGATAGATAACATGCTGGGTGAATAAATTACAGTGGGGCAATTGACAAACACCAAGAAAGCAATACATGCATATACTAATCATCTTGACTCCTTTGAGACTTGATTGGGCAATACAACATAATACATAGACCGCCATCCAACTGCATCTATGACTAATAATCCGCCTTCAGGTTATCATCCGACCCCCTCCAGTATTAAGTTGCAAGCAACAGATTATTGCTTTACGAACTGCGTGTAAGGTAAACAATACGATTGTTCTATGAACAAAGGATTGTTGTTTTCTCCCTAGTAGCAACAGCACATCTAGTACCTTAGAGATTTCTGTCACTTCCCCAGATTACCAGAGGCATGAACCCACTATCGAGCATAAATACTAACTCTGGGAGTTGCTATGTAACATCCCAAAATTTCATCTAAAATCATCATCATTGCACTCACATCATCATAGCATGTAATTGCATTGCATTTAGAATGTCCTCCAAAATTTTGGTGCAATTTTGAGCCATGAATAAAAGATATGAATTTTTGAAAATAGAATCAAAGAAAATGCTATATTACCTATTAAATCCAATGTAAATACTTTGGATTAAAATAGAAGATAAATATGTTTCATAATACCCTAAAAACCTAATTTGAGTTTTTACAAATGTTCACAAATTGATTTGAATCAATTTGAATCCTTAAATCCAAAGTTGTGGAGAAAACAGAAATAGAAAAAGAAAAGGAATAAGGGAGAAAAAAAAGAGCAGATGCCGGGCCTTTTGGCCCAATCCGCCCAAGAACCCACCCGACTCTCTCCCTTCTCTGTCTTTCCTCACCCCCTCATTTCTACCCCTCCCGCTGACAGGTCGACCCCACGCCCATGTCACCTCGTCGTCTTCACTGCCGATGATGGACCTCTCCCCTTCGGCCGTTTCAAATCGATTCGATTCCGGCAGTTTCTCGCGATTAATTGCCCCGGCGATTACCCCTACTAAACCCCCTCTCCCTCCTCATCATTTCCCCACAGACATCACCCCGGAGAGCCCCTAGGCTCCCCAAATTCCGAGCTCGAACCGCCGCTGTCCGACGGACTCCGGCGACGATTCCGGTGAACCCAGGCCGCCCGGCGCCCTCCTCTCTGTCCTGTATGGTTTGCCGTATCCTGGTGCACCTACTAACCAGGCCACGTGCCTCCTCTTGCTCCAGGCCGACGACACGGACCAAGTCCGGCGGACTCCCTCTGCCGCCACCGTCAGTCACCTTCTCCGGTAAAGATAGGGTTCCTGCCGCCCCCTTTTGGTCTTTACTAGGTCGTGCAGACACTTGCGCACCTTGCTGACCTCTTTGCCGGTTGGTTCGATCCCCAGGTCATGGTCTCCGACACCGAGCCGTGAACTCCACCGTCTGTGCAACTCCGGCGAAGGATCCAGGCCAAGCCCGAGCACCCCACCCTCCACCGTGACCTCCATCGAGATCGCCACGACCTCCTCAACCTCTGGTACGTGTCCACGGTCTCCCAGCCCTCGTATAATCGCCAGAACCTCATCGCCGACGCCCACCGCGAAGGCCACGTAGCACCGTCCCGGTGAGATGCTTAGTAGCCGTTCGATCAGATCCTAGCGGTTAAGATTAGATCACTTAAACGAAAGGGTACGGCTGATCTGATCCGTCCAACGTCACTTAAATCTGACGGCCCACAGCGATCGATCCGACCGAACCGGTACCAGCCAATAGGATAGCGCCACGTCGCCAGACTATTTCTGTTTAATTAGAAAATAGACAGATTTAGTATTAAACTTAGAAATTCAATAACTTTTGATCCACAAATCAGAAAAATACAAATTTGGTGTCTATGGATTCATAAAAATAAGACATTTATTATGGAGGCCTTGTTTCACACTTTTGCCTCAGTAAACTTGGAATTATAGGCAGAACCTTTTTAGGAGTATTTTGCTCATAAAAATTGTTCTATAAATTATTTTTGGGTATTTCTTATGCATTTAGATGAGGTATTATATCCTCTGTACTGTAGACTCTGTAAATTGTAGAATTATGATCATATCATTGCATTTTGCATGCATTCATGTTTTTGTAATGTTTTATTGATTGAATTGTTATTGTTGTATTAATCTTGTGTAGATTGTGTGGATTGTGAAGTTTGTTGCTGTGAGGATTGTACCTATTCCCCTAGCTACCAAGGCAAGTGATATTTCATCTCATGTGCTATTATTTTCACTATTGCACTAGTGATATTTTGGTAGATCTTAGCATGGTAGAATTATTCATATGTTACCATACTATGCTATGCTACCCTATAGTGTATATCTTGGTAGTACTCCCTAGATAAAGACTTTGTATGCTAGAATTCTTAGCTATGCTATTAGAATTCGTGGGTGGAATATACACATAAGATAGCATGGAAAGATATTATTTTGTTTAACTAAGAAAACAACTAATGTTAATGAAACACCTGGGTGGAATGGGCTTGCTTGGATTATGTTGAGTGATTACTCAGGGGCCATGTCTATGGTCAGCTGGTGTATCACACTTGTGGATGGCCACCCAGGAACAAAGAGATTGGAGACGTTCTTGTCGCAAAGCTTCCAGTGCAGCCATATGGCATATGGGCTCTGCCTTGACCGACTAAGTTGCGAGAACTCAGCCAGACGGACAGAGGGTGGTAGTGATGATAGGATGGAACGCGTCCGTGGTGGTATGAGGGATTGCTTCAGAAAAGTCTCGTCTCGATGCATGTCGAGTCTTGTGGGGAAAGTGCACCACCTCTCGAGAGGGTAAAACTAAGTACTTAGCCGTGTCCCCGGTTATGGACATTCCTGAGCCTCAAGACAGTGAAGCAGTTCAATAATCTCCTCATCCAAATTTCTCTAAGTTAAAACTTGTGGGTGAACATGGGTAGAGGTTCAGTGATGTCTATCATTGGTACCTTATAGCTGGAATGAAAAACTTCTTCAAAAACTATAAGTTAAACTAATTTTAGCAAAGCCAGCCATAAACCCCACTTAGCCATATATTCATGTAGTTGTTGGATTATACTGAGTATCTATGGTATCACTTGCCAATACAATTCCAAATGTATTGACCCTCGTGGCTGTAACTTATTATGTTGCAGGATACATAGATGATGAGTAGGGTTGCGGGTCTACACTCGACATGCTTGCCTGTGGCACATGAAGACTAAAGACTCTATTATTATTATGCTATGTAATGTGAACTTTAAGTGCCTTAGCCTTGGGCTAAGTGAGTTGTAAGAACCATTATATTCCTGGATATGTGATGTAATAATGACCTTTGTTTCTGTGTACTTCATCTTAAACTGTGGGTGCTAGCATTTTCGATCCAGGGACTAGCACTGCAATCACAGGGATCTTACCTTATTATGGTGAGATCTTACATGCTAGCATCTACTTGGCCAAGATAGATACTAACAACAGAAAGCATGCAAGATCTCAAATAACAAAGACATGATAGAATCAATAATCAATCTTAAATAGCATCTCAATATCCATCGGATCCCCGCAAACACAACATGTATGGATTACAAATAGATGATCTTGATCATGAACGGAGCTCACAAGATCTAAACATGAAAGCACAAAGGAGGATAAACCAGCCATCTAGCTACTACATGGATCCGTAGTCCAAGGATGAACTACTCACGCATCACACCGGAGGCTTGCATGGTGATGAAGAAGGCCTCCAAGGTGAATTCCCTTCTCTGGCAGGGTGCCGGGAAGAGCTTCAGATCCCTCCCAATCTAGGGATGGAGATGACAGTGCCATGACTCTTTCGTGGATTTTGATCGGGTACCTAGGGTTTTCGGCCCCGAGGGCAACTTATAGGCGGAAGGAGAGGCCGAGGGGTGGGTCGGGTGGCCAGACCACCTCGGCGCGGGCTGCCTGGCCGGCCAGCGGTGTGGCCGCCCCCGCCCCTCTCCGCCTCAGATTCTCGCACTTGATCCTTCCAAAAATAGGCACTTTGGCTTTTGTCCCGTCCAATTCCGAGAATATTCATTTTCGACTTTCCGAACCAAAAACCAAAACAGAGTAAATGGCAGGGCACTGTGGCTCTTGTTAATAGGTTAGTCCAAGAAATCATATGAAAAGTACTCCAAAGTTGGAACAAAACACAAGAAAGTGGATAAAACCAAGCATGGAACATCAAAAATTATAGATACATTTGCAATGTATCAACATCCCCAAGCTTAACTCCTGCTCGTCCTCGAGTAGGTAAGTGATAAAAATAAATAATTTTTGAGGTGACATGCACCATCAAAGTCTTGATCAAAGTATTTGCAAAACATCACAGCTGGGATCATAGTACTTCAATCATAGCATGAAAGACAAAGTTCTAGCAATAGGCAAAGAGACTATGATGCAACATGAAAAGGCACAAACAAAAGATTCATGAATAACAATGCTTTACAAGACGTTTGTTTGTTTTAGATAAAGAAAACATAGCATAAAAGTATTCAGCTTTCCCTCAATAGAGTAGCAAATATAAATGCATAGGACACCTTCAAAGTTCATAAGAGTGACTAGATACAATAGTTTAAAACAAGCAATATCAAGTTATGCATCAATCAACTAGTCTTGGGACAATGCACATAGAACTAAGAATGGCCACTATGCTCTCAAAGTAGTGCATAAAGATAGAAGGTGGAGACTCAATATAATGGTGGAAGAAAGGCCTTTTGTAAAAGGAAGTAGGGATTCAAGTCTTATAAAGAGCTTCCAAAGATTATGGTACTTATAGATTTCAACTCTCATTGCCCCTATCATAAGCATCTTGAAGGTGATTAAGGTTAAAGTGACACAACTAAGAGGATATGCTTGACAAGTTATAAACCGAAATCTCATGCCCCTTACTTACGAAGACCGATCCTCATGCTACTCAACTTCAGTCACGAGTAAGCTCTTGTCATTGTAAGTACATGTGTATCATTAAGAACCGCTAACAGGGTACCCTTGCACATGATACGGAGCTTTCCCATAATCAAAATGACAAGGCAAGGCATAATGAGCATCTCAACGATCTTTTATTTGCTATTTGCATAGGTTTTTATTGAGGATGCTTCATAGAGTGCTCATTATGGTGATGCTGCAAGTTTCCACCATGATTAGGCATGGCTTAGGCTAGCGCCCAGTGCTTTCTCTAACACACATACAAACTCCATGATCTTACAAGTTCCACTTTTATTTCACACCGCCGAGATCCGTAAGCAAAAGAACATGATATCAACGGGGTACAAAGTACAAGTGCAATGTTGAAAGCGTTCCCCATGAAACATGGTTATGCTAATTTCGACTTATAAAGCGCAAGCATATACACAGCAAAGAAGGACCCAATGGTTCAAGTTTATTAGAGGCAATAAAGTAAAGTGTGCCATCAAGTTCGTGAGAGCTTTAATCACTAGTTTTCTCATAACAAGTGAAAGGTAAACAAAAGCATGAATATACTTGGAATAGAATAAGCTAGTAGGTAGGTATGGTGGACTCTTTGGAATAACTTGGTTTAGGGAGTTGGATGCATGAGTGGAACTCATACTTTGTGGTGGAGGCTAGCAAAAGACTGGGAGCGACAAACTAAGAGAGCAATAATGGCCATAATATGCAGAGCGACAAAACATCATTGATCAAAGCATAAAGCGATACTACAAGTTGAAGACTAAAGGATCATAAAGGCTATGGTGACTTGTGACAGTCATAACATGGTGTCAGCATGTGCCAAGTCAACCCAAATAAAGCATCAAAGGAGAATACCACTATATTATGCTTTAATATGCTAAAACAACGCATGATTCATCCAAGGCACATTAAGCAATCTCAATTGTTTATAAAAAGCCATGATACAACAAAGAATACTAAGCATAAAGCCAAAACAATATCAAGCATGGCATGACAAAGCATAGCCACAGTCAAAAACGAGCTCTTTTTACCACAAAAGTATGAACTTTCCTACTATTTTCTAAACCAATGTATGAAAGAGGGGGTCCAACCAACTTATTCAGAAAACTAAGCAAACCAAGCAAACTAAAAACCAAAACAAAAACGAAAAAGAAGACGCTCCAAGAAAACACAATCAGGCATGAAACAATAAAAATGAAGCGTTTGGAAGAAACCTGGAATTTTTATTGATGAAGAAGGGGATGCCTTGGGCATCCCCAAGCTTTGACGCTTGCACTTCTTGGATATTTCTTGGGGTGACACGCGTGGCATCCCCAAGCTTGAGCTTTAGTCCATCCTTCATCTCATTACTCATTCCTCCCATACACCTGAAAATTTTCCTTCATACAAAACTTCACACAATCTCATTAGCAACATTAGTGCACTTAAGATAAATAAGTCTCAAGGTTCAGTTCTAACACCAAATAAACTTCCATTAGAACACTAGATACTGTAGCACTTCCCTCAAAAAGCTCAATTCCCCAAAGGAACTCAAGAAGGAACTAACAAGAAGCAAATGCAGAAAATGGCAGAAATCTGTCAAAACAGACCAGCAGGTAAAGACGAATTTTTTCGAAGACCTTCTGTTGCTCAAATCAAAAAGTGTTGAACTAAAAGAAAAAAAAAGCAAAAAACTCTTGGGTTACTCTCATTAGAGGTTACTCTTGGCACAAAAAGCAAAAAAAAGGATAAGGATCAGTTATTACAGAGGTAATAACTTCCAAGACTCATCTAAAACTCTTGGGTTATCTCCCAACAAGTACTTTTCTTTAACGCCTTTAAGTTAAGCATTAAAATTTGAGAAGATTCTCTCATAGGAAATATGAATTGAAGTAAAAGAGAGCATCAAGAAGCAAATTCAAAACACATTTAAGTCTAACCCACTTCCTATGCATAGGAATCTTGTATGCAAATAAATGCACAAAGAGCAAAGTGATAGGCATAGGAAGATAAAACAAAAGTAACTTCAAAACTTTCAGCACATAGAGAGGTGTTTCATTACCATAAACACTTCTACAACCATATTTTCCTATCTCATAATAATTTTCAGTAGCCTCATGAATAAACTCAACAATATAACTATCACATAAGGCATGCTTTTAATGATCTACAAGCACTACAGCTTTATTATAAACATTTTCAAAAGAATCCTCGGGAACATAACATTCACCCTCCTTTGATAAGCATGGGGGACAATCAAATAATGTAAGGGATAAAGAGTTACTCTCATTAGAAGGTAGGCATGGGTAGATCCATTCTTCCTCCTTTTGTCCATCACTCTCCTCATCTTTTTCATCTAATGAGCTTTCAGGTTCAGCAATTTCTTCTTCCATGGAGGTTCTAGCAGGCGGTGGTTCATCTATTACCTTAGCAGTCATAAAACTGTTCCCAAATAGGAAACTGAGTGAGCTATCTATAATGAAATAGTGATTGGAGCAGAGCTAGTCATAAAGGCAACTTAAGAAAGGAACTAATTTTTTTTGTGTTTTTCCAAATAAGAAATCAAACTAGTAAAACTAATTTTTTTGAAGAACAAAACAAGCAAACAAAGCAAAAAATAAACTAAGCAAAACAAAAACAACAAAGTAAAGAGATTGGTTATGAGGGACTCCCCTTGTGAAGATGTCCTTGACTCCCCGGCAAAGGCGCCAGAAAATCTTTGATGGCACGAGGTTGACGTGGGAGCTTCTTCTTCTTCAGTCCCCGGCAACAGCGCCAGAAAAGATCTTGATGCACTCAACTTTCAACGTAGAGCTCGTTGGGAACCCCAAGAGGAAGGTATGATGAGCACAGCAGTAAGTTTTCCCTCAGTTATGAAACCAAGGTTTAATCGAACCAGTAGGAGCAAGGAAACACCCCAAAGGTGTTGCTAGCTGAGCTTTGGTAGAGCGCACTACCGGTGCTAGTAGCAACGTGGAGACTTGCACAACACAACTGAAGGAAATATGCCCTGAGAGGCAATAATAAAGTTGTTATTATATATTCCTTATACATGATAGATGTTTATTTTACATGCTAGAATTGTATTGATTCGGAAACATCAATACATGTGTGTTTAATAAACAAAAAGGGTTCCTAGTCATGCCTCTCTTATAGACTAGCTTGTTGATTAACAAGATGATCAAGGTTTCCTGATCATGGACATTGGATGTTGTTAATAACAAGGTCACACCATTGGTGGAATGATGTGATGAACATTCATCCAAAGTATAGCATTACGATCAAGTCATTATGTTTATATTGCTATAACATCATACGAAGTAATCTTTATCCTTAGACCATGAGATCATGTTAATTGCTGACACCGGAAGAGTATCTTGATAACATCAAACGTCACACCGTAACAGGGTGACTATAAAGATGGGTTCAGTACTACGAAGGTGTTATGTTGAGGCTCATGGATCAAGAGTGGAATTTGTCAATCCAGATGACGGATAGATATACTCTGGGCCCTCTCGGTGATATCACATTAGGATAGCTTGCAAGCAAGTGATGTGATCACTAGAATGTTATATCACGGGAACGAGAAAAGATTGCATGTCGGTAACGAGATCAAACTAGGTATGGAGATACCGATGATCGAATCTCGGACATGTAATATATCGAGAGACAAAGGGATTTAGTTACAAGCGTTAAAGGTTCTCACGATCACAGAAGTCATCGTTGAATGTGTAGGAGTCAGTACGGATCTCCAGGTCCCGCTGCTGATTATTGATCGGAGAAGGGTCTTGATCATGTCTGCATTATTCGCGAACCGTAGGGTGGCACACTTAAGAGTTACCGGACACCATTTTGGAGCACATATGTTTCAGACAAAAGAATTGCAAAGCGCAGGAATTGTTTCAATAGAAACCGGAAATTGTTTCGGGTGAAATTGCAGAAGGTGGTTCTGCATGTGATATTGAAATATTGCAAGGGGTTATATGTGAATGTTTGTTAATTAAAGTAATTAACAAAATTCTGAATAAATTTAATAAAAAGAGTTTTATTAAATGAGAGAGGAGAAATTTAATGCATTTAAAGTGGAGACTTTAAAAGGGAATGTGAAGAGGCATTTTAATGTGGAGGGGTTACCACCACATGAATGGGGGAGGTGAGGGGTCACCCCCCATGCGCCGGGCATGGAGAGAGGGGGCACCCCCTCCTCCTATAAAAGGCCACCCATTCCCTCCTTCATCCTCACACCTCCTTGTGAAGGATCTCTCTCCCCCTCTAGAATTATTTCCCCATGGTCTCGGATTAGCGAGATACATGTTCCCAGTGGCATTTAATTCGAAGGAGTTCTCGCTCACTGGATCGCTGGAGCGACGAGGTGGAGGTTGTCCGGTGGCTTGAACGTAAAGTGAAAAGTGATGCGGAGTTGCTGAGTTCTTGGTCGGACTTCCTCACGATCTTGAGATCGGAAAGTGTACGACTACATCAACCACGAGTTCCTACTAGTTAACAAAGCTCGTTGTCTACGAGGGTAAGTTCTCGTTGGATGTATGTCCACCTGTTGCTTTGTACCTAGTAGATAGATCTTGGCGTGTAGTTCACACCGTAGGAAATTTTTTGTTTTCTATGCTGCGGACCCAACAACAACCACATAACTTTGTCCCCAACTTGCGATGAGGTTGTCAATCTCACTGTGTTTTGCGGTAAACAAAGGATTAAACGTATCGAATGGAAAGAAGTAAAAGTTTGTAGAAAGTAAACACAAAGCAGTAAAAGATTGTAGATTGTATGTAAAGACAAAGGACCGGGATCCATAGTTCACTAGTGGTGGCTCTCCTTTGTTAGCTATCATGGTGGTTGAACAAATTACAGCGGGGCAATTGACAAACATCGAGAAAGCAATACATGCATATACTAATCATCTTGACTCCTTTGAGACTTGATTGGGCAATACAACATAATACATAGAGCGCCATCCAACTGCATCTATGACTAATAATCCACCTTCAGTTATCATCGAACCCTCCAAGATTAAGTTGTAAGCAACAGATTATTGCTTTACGAACTGTGTGTAAGGTAAACAATACGATTGTTCTATGAACAAAGGATTGTTGTTTTCTCCCTAGTAGCAACAACACATCTAGTACCTTAGAGATTTCTGTCACTTCCCCAGATTACCAGAGGCATGAACCCACTATCGAGCATAAATACTAACTCTTGGAGTTGCTAGCATCTACTTGGCCAAGATAGCTACTAACAACGGAAAGCATGCAAGATCTCAAATAACAAAGACATGATAGAATAAATAATCAATCTGAAATAGCATCTCAATATCCATCGGATCCCCGCAAACACAACATGTATGGATTACAAATAGATGATCTTGATCATGAGCAGCTCACAAGATCTAAACATGAAAGCACAAAGGAGGAGAAACCAGCCATCTAGCTACTACATGGATCCGTAGTCCAAGGATGAACTACTCACGCATCACACCGGAGGCTTGCATGGTGATGAAGAAGGCCTCCAAGGTGAATTCCCCTCTCCGGCGGGGTGCCGGGAAGAGCTTCATATCCCTCCCGATCTAGGGATGGATATGATGACGCTGAGACTCTTTCGTGGATTTTGATCGGGTACCTAGGGTTTTTGTCCCGAGGGCAACTTATAGGAAGGAGAGGCCGAGGGTCCGGGGTGCGGACCACACCTGGCCAAGCCTGGCCAAGCTGGTGGTGGCCGGCCCCTTGCCCCTCTCCGTCTTGTATTCTGGCACTTGATCCCTTCCGGAAAATAGGCACTTTGGCTTTTGTCTCGTCCAATTCCGAGAATATTCATTTTCGACTTTCTGGAACCAAAAAGCAATGAAAAGCAGGCAGGCCTTGTGGCTCTTGTTAATAGGTTAGTCTAAGAAATCATATGAAAAGTACTCCAAAGTTGGAACAAAACACAAGAAAGTGGATAAAACCAAGCATGAAACATCAAAAATTATAGATACATTTGCAATGTATCAGCTGCTTCCTTCGTCCACCAAGACGCGGGAGAATCTGCACGAGTGTTTCTTGGAGATGATGATGGGGTCCAGGACCATGGAATATGTGCCTGGATGCGGTAGTACGTCTGGCTGGTCCTTCCGGCTCCACTTGACCTCCTGCTCCGACCAGTTCAGGAACTGGGGGACGGGGGGGATGATTGCGTTCACCTCCGCATCGTGGCACCTTTTGTTGTGCTTGGTTTCCGGCTCGGTGGTGAAGATGTGGTAGTTCAATACCCGGCGAGGGTAGTCTCCACCGTCTTCGTCCTAGCGGTTTTGCTGCTCGCGGTTGTCTTGCTGCCCACCGGCTGGCGGAGGAGGGGGTGGTGGTGGTAAGCCACAAGCTTCAGACATTTTCTTCAGCTAGGTGCATTGGCGGGTTGTGTGGGTTGCCGGCTTGTTGCCGCCACTATGGAACTTGCATGGCCCATCTAGCATTGACTTGAAGGTGTACTTGGGCCGAGGTGGCCGGTCGTCGGGCTTCTGTCTCCGGCTGCCTCCCGCAGCCGGATCCTCCTGGACTGCTGCCACCTGCCTAGAACCGTATTGGTTATCCGGCTGGTCATCCTTCCTCTTGCCGTGGCTGTTATCGTGCCGCCTGGAGTTGTGGTTGTTCCCCTCTGCCTGGCGTCGATCCGCAGTGACCTCCACGACAATCTGCCCCTGTTCGCCTAGCCGGATGGACCTTTTCATTGTCGCCTCCACAATGGCGTACTTGTCTGCGATCTCCATGGTCTTGGCCATGGTGGTAGGCTCTACTCGGCAAAGCTTGTGCTTGAGCATGGTTCCGTCCCTGCAGCCGTTGATTAAGAAATCGACTGCCTGGTGCTCGCGCACTCCCTCGCAGGAGTTGTTCATGCTTGTCCACCGAGTGATGTAGGAGCGGTCGGTTTCGTCCTTGCCCTGGACGTAGAGGGTGAGCTCGCCAGGGCGTTTGTAGGTGCCGGTGAAGTTGCGGATGAACGCCTGCTCGAAATCGATCCAAGCGTTGATGCTGTTGTCGGGGAGACTGTTGAGCCAGATTCTGGCCGAGTCTAGTAGCATGAGCGGTACATAGCGCACCGCCACCCGGCGATTGCCGTTCGTAATGCCCACCGCGGTGGTGTAATCCACCAACCAATTTTCCGGCTTGATGGTGCCATTGTAATTCGACGTGTCCCTTGGGAGCAAAAATCCTTTTGGAAACGGTTCGTTCCGGATGCGTGGTCCAAAACACCTTGGGCCAGCCGGGCTTTCTTCCTCCAGCGCGCGCGATTGGACCAGCAGGTCAATGCGTTCGCGCACGTCTCGCGGTTCCTCCAACTCGTCCGGGCCAAGCCAACCTGAAAGGCGGGACTTGGGTGGCGTGTTTGCCCTTCCGGCTTTGTTGGCTAGGTCGCGGTTTTTGCTGGTGGCTTCGCGTGGGTTTTGTCCACGTCCATCCGATCCGCCGCGCGGACGGTTGTCCTGCCTTCTGATGTTTGGAGAGGAGGCCTTGCTCCCGCCTGCAGCCGGCTCGCCCACCAGGCGAAGTGGCTGGTTCTTGCTGTTGCCGCCTAGGCTTGCACTCACCTTGGCTTGTTGCTAGTTAGCTATCGCCACAAGGAGCTTGACACGTGCCTGCTGGTGGCGCAGCTCGTCGCCCTCCATGTGGCTAAGTTATGCCGCAGCAACTTCCGCCGCCCTCATGTTTTTAGCCGGAGTACTATAGACCGGGCGAGGTGCCGCCACGCACGAGTCCACAACGCGGTCTAGCTCCGAGCCTAGGTTACGGCCTTGCGGCGGCACCTGCCGGTTCAAGCCGGGTAGGCGGGAAAAGCCATGCGCAGTGTTGTACTCGTGCACGATGGTGTCCAGGCGTCGCTGGCGTGCGACAACTCTGTTGGCTTCCTCCAGGAGGCTCTGGCGTGTGGTCTCCAGTGCGGCCGCCGCAACAACTAGATCCAGCTCGTTGGCGACGGGGATGCAAAGGTTTTGGATGGAATCCACCAGAGGGTCTGCACCTTTCCCTTGTGGAGCAGGGTCTTTGGCGCCTGTGTCACGCTCTAGAGGTGGGCGGCGTCCTTCGCCTGCACCGGCCATCATGACCTCGACACTACCGCTCGCGTGGAGCGGGGCGGAGAAACCTGGAGGCGCACCGGAGACGGCGACGACCTTGCGAGGGAACTCCTTGGCGATGGTGGCGACGTAGACGCAGTGCTCGCCGAAGTGCATGACGGAGCCGTCACTTGGGAAAGTTTCCCCATTGAAGCAGGATGCATTGTCGAGGATGCAGTCGAACGAGCCGAAGGTGAGGACGAGGCCAGAGGCGACTCGCTCACCGGTGGTGAGCGGAAGTCCCGTGCGAAAGATGACCCCAGCCGAAGCGCTGCCCCACGGTGGGCGCCAACTGTCATGGTGTGGAACACGGCAGTGCCATCGGGGATGGCATGAATAGGAACAATTAGGATGCTATCGGTGGCTACTCGCAACGGAACAGATACTGCAAACACAGTGATATACCCAGGTTCGGAGCCCTCTTGTCGAGGTAATGCTCCTATTCCTACAAGGATCCTCTATATGGGGAGCGAATGCTCAGTACAAGTTCTCCTTAAGCTGTTTCCCTAGCTACTCTTGGGAGCTAGAGGAAGATGGATTACACGACTTGAAGATCCTTGAACTGTTTCCCTAGCTACTCAATAAGGGGTTGAACCAGGGATGTTTTCACTCTAAATTGATGAAGCCAGAGGTCGCTTTGGAAACCCACTCTCCAACGGTTCAAAGAGGTAGGGGTACCCTGAAATATACACTCGTTTCTTACTTTCCAAATATTCCAAGCTGTAGACAAAAATTTCAGTAAAACAGGGACCTTGAAAAGCATCCCGAGCCAAAACAAATCTCTCGATAAGAGGGAGATCAACCTCCCACTGAATATTGATCAAACTCCAACAGTCCGAAGCAAACTCACAGCTGAAAAAGAGATGATCTCTAGACTCGGTGTGCATTAGACTGCATAGCGAGCAATCAGGGCCAGAGTCCACATGCCACTGTTTTCTCAACATTATATCTCTATTATTCAACCGGTCAATCATGAGTAGCCAAAGGAACACCTTTAGCTTAGGTAAAGCTTTAGAAGATCAGATGGCCTTGAGAGCACTATTTTGGGGAACCCGCTCAAAAAGGAACCTGTAGAAATTAGAAGGAGAGTATTTTCCCCCCAAACAAAAACCCTCTGATCATGGGTAGTAGCAGCAATTTGAGTTCTCTCCATGATCAAAGAGACCTGTTGAAATTCTTGATAGGCCTCAACTGAAAGGGGCAGCGCAAAACAATTACTCAAATTATTCAGAGTGTCGGCCAAAGCCAGACCAACCACCGAGATATCCTCATCCAGAGCATACAAAAATAAATGTGGAAATTTATCACATAGAGTTTCTCCCTCATGCCAAAAATCTTTCCAGAAAAGGACCGAAGAGCCATTCCCATTCTTGCACTGGGTAATACTTCTGTACTCGTTAACCAGGCTAAAAATATCTCACCACCAAAACGAACCACGTTTGGATTTAGCATGTGGCACGCTATCCCCATAGAGAGACCAAACGAGTCTGACCCATGGCACATCCGCTTTTGAGTAAAACTTGTGTAATTGTTTCATCAGTAATGCTTTATTTTGTAGTTCCAGATTGAGAACACCTAGACCCCCATGTTTCTTCGGTTTGCAAACAAGTGACCAAGCAGCAAGTGCATTAACTCAAGAGGAATCCTCTTCCTTCGCCCAAAGTCAGTGACGTTGTGCTCTGTCGCAGATGTTGAAGATTGTTTTCTGAATTCTCAGCAAACACATGTAAAATGATGGCAAAGAGGATACAACTGATCTTACAAATTCCAGTCTTCCACCGTAACCAAGGAATCGTGCACTTGCATTGACCCTGCGTTCAATTGATCCCACTAGAGGAGATAGATCTTGAATGGTTGGTTTTGTAGTTCCTAACGGTAACCCCACATAGGTGAATGGAAGTTGCCCAACAGAACAACCAAAGGAGGCAGCCAAAAAGTGCAAACGTTCCTCTGAAACACTGATAGGAATAATACATGACTTAGAGTAGTTTTGCACTTTTCGGTGGCATAGTATTATAATTAGTTAAGTCAAGTATCAAGACAACTCCCTATACCATTGGATGTATATCAGACAGTCCTGATTCTTCCAATGTTTGATGTCAAAGTGTCAAAGTATAACGTACCAACCCCAACTTCTTTTTAATAGTAAAGAATCTATTCATTTTTAACTTTTTATTTCAATAATACTAAGGTTTACAGATAAATATAGAATGGAATAGCTTGTTCGGCGATTTCATAATGTTTTATGAAACCACATGACACAAAGAATGCATGACACTAAAAGAGCAACACTCTACAACTACTAAGAATAAATTAAAATCAAATCTTCTCACCGACGAAACTTCTAGCCTACCAACAAACATTCGTCAACCATGCCATGAGCTGTTCAACATCTCCTTCGGACGGTCCATGCCAGCAATGGGCAGGAACACAACCTGCTCCCTGGCACGGGCGGTGTTGGGGTTGCGTCTTTCATGGCTCCTACTGCTGCCCCAGGGCACATGTGTGCATCAACCATGCACTCTTGCCTACTACACCACCACCTCCCCGACCGAAACACCAGATTAATCAGATCGGGCAAAGGAGAACACCAAATTATCATGCCCACTTCATGAAAAACATAATAAGTAGATAATGCTATCGAGAAAAATGGTAAACCACGATAGAATATATTAAAATAAAACGCAACTACATTGGTAAATTATGAAGGTTAAGTCTTGACCCTCTCTCACTTCTACCTCTTAACCAGCAATAAATCATAAAATACCATATGCCTACAAAATTTCAAAGATGTCATAAAAGATAGACTGACATCCAATATATTAATATTTAGATAAATCAGTATGGAGGTTTCACTAGGTAGTCCGATGAACTTAAGCGAATTATCTGCAAGGAATAGAAAATATTAGTGTAAGATAGGGGAAACCACACGTAATGGTGCCTTGTATTGCTGATTATATAGGGGAATTATAAGGGGAGTCCTAGTCTCATACAACACGGACACATACAAAAAAAATACACAATATGACCGTATACCTATACAAACACGATACAATCACATATTCTAACACCCTCCCTCAGTCGAAAATGGGCGTCTGATGAATATTAAGATTGTCCCAAAAATCTAAGAAGAGAGGCGACAGTAATCCTTTGGTGAAGATGTCCACGAACTAAGATGAATTAGGAACGTGTAGAACCATGACCTCGCCAGTTGTCACGCGATCTCTGACGAAGTGTAGATCAATCTCCACATGTTTGGTGCGCTGATGATGCACTGAATTCTATGTCATGTAAAATGAACTCACATTGTCACAGAAGACGACGGAAGCATCAGGCACCGGTCGATGAAGCTCCTGAAGTAGTTGTCGTAGCCAACACAGTTTGGCCACCACATTTGCTACTGCCCGATACTCAGCCTCCGCACTCGAGCGTGAAACAGTGTGTTGTCGCTTGGCCGACCAAGACACCAGATTTGCGCCGAGGAACACACAATAGCGAGAACTAGACCGTCGAGTGTCCGGACAACCTGCCCAGTCAACGTTAGAGTAGGCCATCAGTTTGTTCAAGGTGCGTCGATACAAAGTGAGACCATAGTCAGTGGTGCCGTGGATGTAGCATAGAACACGCTTCACAAGGAGCAACTGATTAGCCCGTGGATCATGCATATGAAGACATATCTGTTGTACTGCATAGGAGATATCAGGCCGAGTAAAAGTGAGGTACTGGAGACCTCTTGCAATATTTCGATACTCTATAGGATCAGCCACAGGATCACTAGAGTGAGCTTTAAACTTAGAAGCTGTATCAACTGGTGTGGAGATAGACTTGCACTATAACATACCGATGCGGTCAAGAAGCTCCATAGCATACTTCTCCTGCGAGAGAAAGATACAGTCCTTGCTGCGCTTGACGGAGATGCCTAGAAAGTAATGTAAATCACCCATGTCCATCATGGTGAACTCAGAACGGAGTGAAGCAATCAAACTATGTAGCAATGTCGAGGAAGATGCAGTCAAAATTATTTCATCCATATAGAGCAGGAGATAAGCCATATCAGAGACACGGTGATAGACGAACAATGAGCTATCAGTCTTGACACTTAGAAACCCAAGAGATGCAATATAGGAGGCAAACCGTTGAAACCATGCCCGTGGAGCCTGCTTCAACCCATACAAGGATTTGTTCAGGCGGCACACCTTCTCAGGAGAATTGGGATCAATGAAACCTAAGGGTTGTCGAGCATAAACCGTCTCATCAAGTTTACCATTGAGGAAAGCATTCTTGACATCCAACTGATGAATAGGCCAATCACTGGAAAGAGAAAGTGACAGAACTGTCCGTATCGTGGCGGGTTTAACAACCAGACTGGAAGTTTCATCAAAATCAATACCTTCACGTTGCGTGAATCCTCGCAAGACCCACCATGCCTTGTACCGATCAAGAGAACCATCACACTCTAAGTTGTGACAAAGATCCACTTGCATGTGATAATATTTGCATTGCGAGGTGGATCAACTAGGTCCCAAGTGTTGTCGGAGAGAAGAGCATTGTACTCATCAACCATCGCTGCATGCCAATTAGGGTCCTTGAGCACTCCATGATATGTCTTCGGGAGAGGAGATAACCCCTCAATATGAAGATCAAAGATGGTCTTCGGTTGCACCACGCCTGTCTTTGCACGCATAAGCATGCGGTGTGATGGTGGTAGAGGCGGAGGGCGCGGTTGACGGACCAGAGGCGGTGGCGGTGTCGGTGTCAGTGCAGCTGCCGCACATGGCGAGGAATCGTCCTCAGCAGACGTGGCGGGTGACGAGGCGGGCGACGGGGCAGTCGCAGGCGACGAGGGGGCCGCGGCGGGAGAGACAGCCGAACTCGTGGTAGAGCGGACATGCGTGGCAGGGGAGGCAGGCTTCCAAGCGCTTGCGACAGAGTCCCCGACATAGCTTCCCGTGGCTGGCATGGTGAATGGCATCGACGACATCGGCTGCTCAACCTGCAGAAAATCATAAGTGTGCAGGGAAGGAGTAGGAGACGTGGAGGACTCGGTGGTGGCAAAGGAAAAGATAGACTCGTCGAAAAAAACATGGCGAGAGATGATGATCTTTTGGATGGAACGATCAAGAAAACGATAGTCGTGATGTTGGGATGGATACCCTGAAAACACACAGAGCGAGGCGCAAGCTTGTGCGGTGCAACGATAGTTACTTTGGGGTAGCAAAGACATCCGAAGACCCTAAGACTAGCATACGCAGGGTCGACGCCATGAAGAGCTCAGAAAGGCACACGATCCGAGATTGCCTTGGAAGGCAGCCGATTATGCAATAATACGGCTGTATGAAGAGCCTCGGCCCAAAAGCGTGGCGACATACTTGCGTGAATTAGAAGCGTGCGAGTAATGTCATTGAGGGTGTGAATAATCCTCTCGACTTTACCGTTCTGTTGCGAGGTATATGGACATGAAAAGCGGAGTGCTATTCCATGGCGTTGGGCAAAAAAGCGGAGGAAGGAATTATTGAACTCACGACCATTATCACACTGAATAGCTTGCAAGTTTGCACAGAACTGAGTACATGCTAAGGCGTGAAGGGACGATAAGTGCAAGAAAACTTCTAACTTAGCACGCAGTGGATAAACCCAGGCATACTGAGTGAAATCGTCGAGGCAAACAAGATAATACTTAAAACCAGAAATACTCTCAACCGGTGATGTCCACAAATCACAGTGAATAATTTGAAACGGAGAATGTATTACACGATTGGTAGAAGAAAAAGGAAGACGAACATGATGACCTAATTGATAAGCATGACACAAACTAGATTTATTCTTATCCCTAGGAATAACCGAAGAGCGAGCTAAAGACTCCATGACGGGTCGTCTAGGGTGTCCAAGCCGCCGGTGCCATAGAGCGGGATCGACAATGAGGAAGGCATGTGGGTGACTGGTGGAGGAGATGCGGACAAGATAGAGAGCTCCGAGGCTATTGCATTTGAGAATCTCGTTCCTGGTTTGAAGATCCTTCATAGAAAAACCAAGAGGGTCAAATTCGACGGAAACACGATTATCAATGGTGAACTGACGAATCGACAAAATATTTTTAACTATGTTAGGAGCAACTAAAATATTACGAAGATGAAGGGGACACTCGAAGATGGAAATAGGAAAATGTGCATGTCTGGTAGCGGTGATCGGAAGAGTGGGGCCGTTACCGACAACAACAACACGAGGAGAAGAGGTAGGGGAGACAGGGAGGTGAGCATACCGGGGTTGGCCACGAAGTGGGAGAAGGCGCCAGTGTCCATTACCCATTCAGTGGGTGCTTGTAAGCCCATCGTCTGGAACTGGTGCATGAGCGTGGACTGATCCCACGAGGCGGTTGGCGGAGCCGGTGATGACGGTGCCGGTGACGAAGGAGCGGCGCTGTAGCCATAATGTAGCATCCCAATTGTCTAACAATTGTAATGCTACTTGGTCTAGTAATATAATGGCTACTTCCTATATATAATTGTTGCATCATAACTATATCACGCTCATGTCATCATGCCACCTTGCATTTGAGCATCATATAAAACCCTTTTGTTTTGATTCTTATCTCATATGCATTATTAATTGTATTTGCCTCTTGATATATTGTATTTGGTTATTGATATATTGTTTAATGCCCAAGTTGAGTTGGGGGCATATCTTTTATTAACTCCACCACCTTTCTTGTCATCACCCCATCATTCCACCATTCCACCATATATGAACATTGCAACTTATTTGGTTTTACCTCTAGCTCATGTGGGTTGGGATGGATCCAATTCTATCTCCACATGCTCTCATATATGCACCATATTGTTTCCACATTACTGGTTTATGAGAGCCACATGGCCACCTTTGCATGCCTTGTGAGTGGAACCCTTTTCTAGCTTCCATATGGGTTGTTTTGGGGATTATCATCAGGTTGGGATATTTTTGGGCTTACTAAATACCTAGTGGCACATACACACTGGCATGTCCCATTTTTATTCAAATATGGTCATCCCCTTCTACTCCACATGGAGCATTCCTTTAATTCTTTTAGCTTGGCTTTATTCCATATTCTGGAATGCATATGTATAAATGCCATGGATATTTATTTTGTTTTCACAAGATAAAACCTAGCATTAATGTTTATGCATGGGCCATGCAAACATAACCCTTGGCCTTTTTCTCTTTGTTTTGTTTTATCTTGGTTTGAGCTTTGTTTTTAAATTCAAACTAGATGTTTCTTTGTTTTTGAATCTCTTAAACCATAATATAAACCTACCCTTTGGTTTGGCTAAACCAAACCATCCCTAACCCTAAAACCCCCTCTCTCTTTTCTATCTCTAAACCCTCACCACCTTTTATCTCATCCTCTCTTTTGACTAAATCTTGTTTGATCTTGGCTTGTTCTTGCTTGATTTTGTCAAAAGAAAACACTCCACCTAACCCCTCTCTCCCAACCCTAACCCGAGCCACCCTCCTCTCCTTTCTCTCTCGGCCATGCGACCCCACCAGCCCGAGACCGTCTGCCGTGCCTCCCCTGGCCCACCTGCCAGCTGCCCTACCTGCCCTAGACGAGCTCCAGCCCGAGCACGTGAGGAGGAGAAGGGAAAAAGGTGGCCGAAGCCACCTTTATCTCCAACGTGATCCCCACGGCGCCTCCTCCTCTCCTACTTACCTCTTTCCCCACGTCTCCCTACCTCCCAGGATCTCCCAGTAGCCCCTTCCTCTCCGTCTTCCCTACCACCATCTACCCCATCGCCGGCCTCCACCTCCCCTTCTCTTACCAGCCGGTGGCGTGGCGATCACGGGTGTCGAGGAAGACCACGCGGCACCCCTGCATCACCCTGTACACGCCGTCGCGGAGGAGAAGCACCAGAGCCGAAGATCATCGCCGCCACCGACGCCAAACCCTAGAGCTCCGTCCGTCTGCATCGTCGCCGATCCCCTGCGTCCCAGGCCGTTCCGCCACCACCGACACACTCTCGGTGAGCACCCGACCTTCCCAGACACCTCCGCTAGTCGATCTGTTGCTTGCTCGCGTTGTGCGTTTCGTCGAACGCTCTCGGCGCGGCGAGCTCCCGTCGTCGAGGACCGTCCCTGCGTCACCTCACACCTTATCTAGCCCGCGCCCTCCTCCCCTTCAGCTCCCCTAGCCCTACCGCACCGGCTCGCACCCCCAGCGCGCACCCGCACGTCCCCGGATCGAATCCCCACCCCGCGCGGTCGATCACCGACCTGTCCGCGCGTTTGCAGAGAAGATCTACAGGGCCGTTGCCACTTTACAGTTAGCCCCCCCTTTTTATCTCCCGCTCAACCCGCGCTCCTCGAGACCCCACCTGTCCAGGCTGCATGGCGTTTTTGCAAAAACGCATTACTCAGCGAACCCTTAACCCGCTCCAGCATGCTATCCACTGTCGACCTGCCGGTTCACCACTGCACTTTGGGCCCTAGCCAGCGGGTCCCACTTGTCATTCGCAGAGGCTAGGAAAGACCGCGGTGAGGAAACCCTTTCCTGTGCGCGTGTTTGGCCCAGTCAGCCTGGCCCCACTTGTCTGTGGCTGTGGCTAGATCTGGGTGAGTAGCAAAAGTTTTTCTGTCTTTCTGTTTTAATTCAAACTTTTCAAAATTTGTTTTAAATTCAAATTTAAATCTGTTTTCAAATAACTTTTCAATTATTATTCCAAATAATACAAATAATATATGTTTGGAGATCAGAAAATTGAGAGGATTTCAAATATGGCCTTCAAAATATATTTTGGACACTTTAATTTTTCAAGTTGATTAAAATTACAATAAAATGCCCTCTTTCTTAATTAATTAATAACTTTTGTTTTATAACTCCAAATTTGACAAATAATATGTCTAAAATGATCAGCTCGACGAGACCTTTCTGTTTATGTATTCCATAATCTGAATTGCAGCATGCATCATATAAATATAAAGTTTACAGCAACTTATTTGAGTATAAAATATGATTAAAACTCCATAAAATGCTTATTTCTTGTATTCCACATCTCACCCATGCCATGCTACTTTGTTGCCATGCAAATTGTGCATCATTCATCATGGCATGATTGTTTGCTTGTCGCATTTTATTCATATGCTTGTGCACTTTATTTATGTTGGCCCTTGTTTGTTTGGTTCTTCTTCGAATAGACGCTGAGCAGGGGATATATCAAGAAACCCAGGAGCACTACCCAGATCCTTCTCTCGCTTCAATCGAGCCAGGCAAGCACTACCACATGCTTGCATACATACAGTACCTATTGCCTCTATCTTAATCTTGCATCATTGAGTCGCGATTGCATTAAACTGAATCCCAAGTACTGCATAGCCTTTACTTTTAAACCCCACCAAAGCTTGTTCCTCCATCCCATGAGCCATTACTACAGGAGTTGTTTGAGCCATGCGAGTCGTAGAACAACATGTGTAGGGTATGTGAGTGTCTGGTGTACAACGAGGTACCTAAACAACTTAACCTGAGTAGTAATGGGATAACTAATGAAAGTGGCACCGGTGAGCAATATCTGCTATTTGGTTTTTTTATGCTCACTTGTGTCCTAGGACCCAGTACTTGATTCTGTTCCTTGAATATTCACGCTATCCACATCCGGAGGCTTATGAACCCCTGAGCCGAGCTTGATTCATTCTTATTTCTTGGGGCCACAAAGTAGTTTGGAGCTTTATTACTATCCTGCATTTATGCCATGCTTTATCGCTTTATTTAAGATTGTGCGAGGAGCACCTGCTTTATTTTGGATGCGGAGTGTTTTGTGTCGACAAGCCCAGTCACATTTTCGGGTTCCAGTCGTTTACCATCGACGCAAACCTTGAGTCCGTCTGAAGCCGCTAACTTCTATGGGTAGCTTAATGGGGTGGCCCCCTGAAATATTTCTGAATCTTGTGATCGCTTTGTCGTGAATGCCTCGTCGGGTTTTGATTTGGTTTTTCCGAGGTTGATCGAGTGTGTGTTGCTATTTGTGCACCCTTGCAGGGTAAAACTTTTTGAAAGCCGTGTCCGCGGTTATGGACGACTTGGAGCACAGTTTCTCGATCATAGACAAGAATAACTAAAGTACCGCTTTAATTTGACTAAGTGCCTGACTAGTAATTAGTGCAACACTCATGTAATGGATAATAAAACGGCCAACGGATGGGGGTTGTTCGTCCGCTTCCTCGTTGGTAAGCGAGGAGGAGGATGGATCTGTTAACATTACTGTTATAACTGTTGTTATTAATTCACGGACATCCGTCTATCTTTGGTTAGGCGGATGGTTAGCGAGTATCTATAGAATTGTTAGGGATTATCTTTCGCTGCAATTGCGTCACCCCATGTTGTGTCCCCTTTAGAGGCATAAAGACTTGCTGAAAATTCTAGGGTCTCACACGATAAATTGTTTGATTCAGATGAACAGGTACACTCACAAGATGGATACTGGGTGGAGGAGACGGACGATGTTGACAACGATCACTTGGTGTAGAGATTCCGAGAACAGGGATCCGTGAGATCTGTGGGCGGGATGTGTTTATTTAAGGGCATCTTATGCCGATTTGCTTCTTATCCGTACTCGGATCTTGTTTGCCGCTTCCGCCTGATACTCTGATGTTTGATGTATGAGGAGATATCCTAAACTATTATATCTATCTAGGATATTTGGATCTTGCCGTATGGCGTTGCAATATTTCTATTTCTTTTAGATGGAATGGCTCTGAGTACTATTGTATGGTGGCTTGCATACATACTCATTTGTGTATGTAGTTGATCCCTTCGCCTGCCGATTACGCCGCTCGTTCTTGTCCCGATGTTTGGAAATGGTTAGGACGGCCGAAAGGTCTACCTGTGAGTGGCATTTGGCCCCACCGTACTATTTTAACCATTTCGCTCATCCAGGCTTGTAACTAAGAGCGTAATTCACCGAGGTAGTTACACATAAGCAGGGGGCAGGGGCGCGTATCCGTATCCATAGGAGGAGTGCGGCACGCTATAAGGCCCCCTGCGTGTGGAAGGCGTGTGGCGAGGGAGCAGGACGTGGCATTTAGCTGTGTGCCCGACCGTAGGGCCACATCTGGATCGCGCCATTCTATGGGAGTTGCAGCGTGGGCCAGGTTGGTGAAGCGACAGCCGGTGGTGCAACAGGGGCCTGGTGCTGGACGATAGCACCCTCCTTGGCAGCCGCAACCTTCTTCTTCTTGTGGCGGTTGCCATTGCCTTTGCCAGGGTTGGCGCCGTCAACGACGAGATCCGTGTCGGAGTTGTGGGCTCAACAATTTTTGCGCTTCATATCTTGGAGCACGAGGAGAGAACGACACTTCTCGAAGGTGATCTTGGGCATGAGGGAGATAAAGTCGGTGGCGTGCTTGTACTGCTTGGAGAGGTCGTTGAGGCAGTGGATCACCAACTTGGCATCTTCTTCCGGTGCTCCAAGATCTGCAAGACCATTGGCGAGGGCCTTGATCTTCTTCAGGTACTCGGTCATGGAAAGTTCGCCCATCTTGATCTCGCCGAGCTCGGTGGAGAGGTGGAGCTGGCGATTGATCTTGTGGTCGTTGAAGAGGCCGTTGATGCTTGTCCATAGATCGACGACAAGAGGACTTCACCCGACGTCATGACGGTGTCGAGGAGGCCGAGGGAGACGGATCCGTAGAGCCACGAGACCACCGTGGCATCCAACAAGGACCACTCTGGAGTTGGATCGATCGGAGCAGGCGCGTCGACGTGGTCGAGCAGCGCATACTTGCGGAGGGTAGTGCGAAAGAAGGTGCGTCATTGGCGATGAACGTCGGTGTCGAGGGCCAGCTCGACTAGTACGTGCCCCTTGATGGAGTGGAGGCCGACGGCTTGGGCATGCAGGGAGGTGAGCGAGAAGGCCCCCGCGCTGGAGGAGGGGGCGGTGGCGAGGGATAGGTTGGCCTTGGCGTCAGCGGCCTCGCGAGCCTCACGGTCTACCTTCTCCTTAGCGGTCCGTGCAACGTCGTCACCCATGGCTCCAAGAGAGGCGGCGCGACGAGAAGGGGGGAGGTGGGTGGTTTGTAGATCGGGCGGCGCCAAGATCGGCGGCAGCGGAAGCAGGGGCGACGCGGTCCGGCTAGGGTTTTGCGTCTGATACCATGTAAGATAGGGAAAGCCACACATAGTGGTGCCTTGTATTGGTCATTATATAAGAGGATTACAAGGGGAGTCCTAGTCTCATACGGACACATACACAAGAAATACACAATATGATCGTATACCTATACAAACGCGATACAGTCACATATTCTAACAATTAGTAAACAATACACTGACCAAAAGAGCAAACAATCATAAAATAAAGCATTATTAAATATCATGACATCAAAATTGTAGATATGTCACTTCTTTCCTTATATCCAGCAACAAGTCAGAATACACATAGTTCAAAAAGACAGAAACCTCTTGAAAGGTGACCTGAACTTCTACACCCCGGTGCCTCTACTTAGCTTAACAGGTGCAGCGTCATTCAAATAACCAACAAATAAAAGCAATCAAATGCAAGTCTTTTTTCCACTATGCCTATTATGCAATAATTTGGTGAACTGGTGAATTCAATATACTATAAGCTTAAGCGTGGTGCTCTATCTGTTCTCTCAGCCCATCTGTCACGGAGTGTTTTCTGGTCCATTTTGTGCCTAACTGTTCAAGAATATTACATGGATGCCACCGCTAAGTAGAGTACTTGTTCGATGAAATAAAAATAAAAATCCCCAACCACTGACTAACGGAGAAAACAAGTCGTTCCTCGCCTCTCGCTCGCCGCTCGCTCCCTACTGCTTGCCCACCCCGATGCCACCCACCCAGCTTCCCGCTCGCCGCATGTCCTACTCGACTTCGACTCCAACCCCGATCTATCCGGACGGCGCGCTGCTCTGCCTCCCTCCCGAGCGCCTCACCTATATCCAGCTGGTGCCTCCCCAAGCGCTGCACTACCGCCGCCCATCTTCCCCTGTGTAGCGCTCCTCCTGCCGCATCTGTGTGCACCGCCCCCTGCAGCATCGCCGCCACACACGGAGCTCCCTGCCCCAATGCCATGGATGTCGTCCTCCGTCACCTCTCTTCCTAGATCTAACTTGGTTCGGGGAACCTGACTGCGCGCCATGGCGGAGCGCATGCTATGGTGCGAGCTCTGCGTCTCACGGGATCCACGGATGGTGTCCGCCCTCACGACGGGGCCTTCCTCGGCGTTGGGGTTGGGCCGCGTCAACAGCGGGTGGCCTACGCTGGCGAAGCTGCTCCTCTTCTTCTTTAGGGCCATGGGCGCTGCCGGGCCACTTCGCCCCCGTGTCCCGCTTCTCCAAGACCTCCGGCCGGAGCTTCCTGTCGAGGCGCTGCGCGCTGCGGCAGGGACATGCTGACTGATGTACATGTCGGACCTGGGCGAGCACGCGGCGGCCGGTAGCGCCAACGGCGAGGACGTGGTCACGTACCGCAGCGTCTTCCGCGGATTCATGCGCTCCTGTACGCTGGACTGCCTGGTGGGCGATTTGACTCTGCCTTCCTAATGCAAATTTCCATGCCATAGCACTACAACATCGACACTGATGATTAAAATTCTGATTAACAATGATGGAGAGGCTGGATCCTCGTTTGGTCTGGCTCTAAGAAAACCCATTGATGCTCCTGGCCGTCCCTGAGGTAACTGATAGAACTGGTTGGCTTTCAATACACACTCTAGCATTATTATTCATATCATATCTCGGTTAGTTTTTCTTATTTTTCTGGTATTGTATGTCCTATTTCACCATTAGTTCGTAGTTATTAAATTGGAGTTAAAATGACATGAGCCGTCTGCTGCCGTCGACCAGACGCCTCATCTTCGGCCGCCCCGAGCACACGAGCACAAGCTACTTGGCCAACGCAACCTGGTAGCACCCGTTAGAGCATCTCTACTCGGGGTCCTCAAAGCCCCCCAAAGGCCTATGAGGACCGTTGGCGCCAAAAAACACGCCCAGCCGTGGCCCTTATTTCAGAATTTCCGTCGGCGCGGCCCAATTATTTAGTCGACGGTCCCAGGCGAAACCCAATGTACAGGGAGGCGAGCGGGGGCGCCGGCGCGTCGAGAAAATGGTGCGGGCCAGCCTTTTCGGTGACAAACGACCAGAAAACCTGTCCTATACCCTTTCGAACCCCCCGACCCCCTAGCGGCCACCGCGACCACCCCTACCCCGCCGTCGGGGACCCGCCTCCGGTAGCACTCCCCACCGCCAAAAAAAACCCACGCCGCCTCTTCCTCCGCCGTCCTTGCTCCAACGCCGGCCGACGAACCTCTGCTCCCACCCGACTTCCTCCCCGCACACAAGGTGTTCGATCATTTGCCAAGGCGATGGACTCAGACGACGAGGAGGTCATGGCCACTCTGATGGATGAGGAGGTCACTACGATGAAAGCAGCGGCGGTCGGGGACGACGAGCACCTGTCTATCCTCCTCGCTCTCATGTCCATGATCATCGAGGAGGACAAGCTGGTCCGTGGCGGCTCGGCGACTGGACGCCGCAAGAGCAAGCCGAGGCAGAGGATGGAAGGGTACTGCATGTTGTATGCAGACTACTTCGCCGATGATCCAGTGCACGGCGATGTCACATTCCGCCGCCGTTTCAGGATGAGCAGGAAACTCTTCCTCAAGATCGTCGAGAAGCTGAGGGAGTTCGATGACTTCTTCAAGCTAAAGAGGGACACCGTCGGTACGCTTGGCTTCTCCACTATCCAGAAATGCACAGTTGCCCTTCAGATGCTAGCATATGGAATGCCTAGAGACACACAGGATGACTACATGCGCATGGCCGAGTCCACGGCCATTGATTGCATCTATAGATTTTGCAGGGCAATTGTGGCGGTGTTTGGCGACACATATCTACGCACACCCAATGAAGGCGACATCGCCGTCTGGCCGCACGTAATGCGCACAGAGGGTTCCTTGGGATGCTTGGAAGCATCGACTGTATGCACTGGGCATGGAAGAACTATCCGTTTGCAAACCAGTGCATGTACACGGGCCACAAAGGAGCATGCAGTGTGGTTCTTGAGGCAGTGGCTGATAAGGATCTCTGGATTTGGAATGTTTTTTCGGGATGGCAGGATCTCACAATGACATCAACATGCTCCAGTGTTCGGATGTGTTTGCCAAGTTTGTTTCAGGCAATTCTCCTCCCGTGGCTTATGAGATCAATGGCCACCAATATGACAAGGGCTACTATCTGGCTGATGGCATCTATCCAAAGTGGTCAACATTTTTCAAGACCATTTCAAATGCAGTGCCTGGAGGGAAGAAAGCTTGGTTTGCTCAGTGTTGGGGATATACTTTTCGGGTATCCTCACAGTTCCTCACTGACCAGGGTGGCCCACTTCGGGTTAGAGCATTGCTTCACGAGCGGCCCAGTCAGGGAGAAAGACGGAGTCCAATCCGGCTACGGGAAGGCCCAGAAGACTTACCAACTTAGGCCCATAATGTTACTTGTAGTTCAAGATGTACTCAGAATCGACTCTCGATCAGAGCGGATAGATCATCCTGTAAACCCTAGGCGGATATCTATATAAGCCGTCCTAGGGAGAGCCTTTAGGGCACCCAATACTTTAGACCCTCAACTCGACAAAGCGAAACCCTTGTAACCCATATTCCGCTCGCCAGACATCGATTGCTAGCAGGAGTAGGATCCGTCCAAAGCTGGCGGATTCGAACCTGGGTAAACTTGTGTGCTCACCGTCCCGGAATACCGTACGTCTCACACCCCTCTTCCGCACGCCTCGAGGACCCCCTCATGGCGTACTTGTCATCAATCCGACGATAGTTGGCGCCCACCGTGGGGCAAGTGAGCTTCGGATCTACGTTCCGAGCGAAATCTGCAAAAATCAGAATCAGCGAGACTATCACCGTCGGTCGCATCCTCTACGCCAGCGACGTCCCTCTTATCATTCTTGACGAGACTTGGATTCCGGTTAGGGTGGCCGTGACTGCCTACACAATCATGTCTTTTGGCGAGATCGATGTTTACATCGGTTTCGCTGAACCTGCCCAACCCACCCCAGCGGTGATGATAGAGGCAAAAGAATCTTCTGGGTCCCCTTTGTCCGCGAAGGCGGCAGAGTTCTGGATCTCGTAAAACCCTAATCCCACCCAGCCCGCACCAGTTGTGGAGATAGTGGAGAAATCTGAGTCTGAAGAAGACCTAGCGGTCCAAGTCGAATCTGGAGTGGATCTCCCTAGAGAAGCCAGATCCCAGATCGATCCACCCGTGGAAGTTGAAATCCAGGAGGAGCACATCAGTGACACTGATTCCGGCTCTGATGATGCCGGGACAGACAGACCTTTCCTAAGGTACACACTAAAACATATGATACTGCAAGGTGAAAGCGCAAATGCAATCCTCAAGACCATCAAAAGTTTCGACATGGCTGATCGCGAAAGCCGCAGGTACCTCAGGAAGCACGCGTCGCACTTCGTCGGATACGTGGGATCCGGATCCGGCTCTGCCGATGCTGGAGAAAACACCGACTCTGTGCTGGAGACAATTGGAACAAACGCCGACGTACCCGCATCCTCGGATGAATCGATGACGTCAACAGATTTCCGAAAGTTCTCCGCGGAATATGAAGAGGAGTACAACTCCAAAGCTGCAGAAGAAGGAGAAGCCATGGATGAAGGATCCGGGGAACACTCTCCCAAAGCACAGGATGACATGGACGTCAGAGACAATCCCGAAGTCTAGATGTCCGAAAGTACCGATCAGAGCTTGACTCCGGGAAACAGACCCAAAGCCGTCTTTGCTACCGGCGCTGCCAAGAAGGCAAAGAAGAAGAACAAGAAAAACAAGACCCCGGCAAAAGACCCTCTGACAGAGGAGGTGATTGCCGAGGAATACGAAGAAGACTCGGATGGAGCACTTATCCCAGACGAGCCGAAAAAAGAAGCATCGGTGGATGGACACGTGATCACCAAAGGTGCGCGTAAGCTCATCGATGCCGCATTAACTACACCTATCCCTACAGCCGCAGAACTTACTACGGATGAGCTGGACGAAAGGGCGCATGCCCTAGAAGCGCGTCATCAACAACTCCTCGATGAAGCCAAAAACATTGAGGTGGAGAAGAAACGCATATCAAACAAGGAATACATGTCTCGTTTGCATCAGAAGACACGCAAGCGTCACATAGATGACAACCAATTCCCACGTGTCCGTGCCGTCCTTTTTGGAGATGAGATGGGGAAGCCACAGAAAGATAGCAACGGAGATTAGGTATACCCAACACCAGTACAAAATACCGTGGCAGCCCGAGAAATTCTATCGGCTAATCCAGGACCAGAGGAGATACGTTTGGGTATCAAACTACTCAACAAGGGACTGGAGAAGCAAAAGGTCGCCCTGTCCGGAAGTCAAAAACTGGTCTCAGATTCTGACCAATGTCATACGGATCCGGCATGGGATGGCGTAAGATCCCATTACGTCCGGGCGCAGTATCACCATCCCGAACACCGAGGAGACAACCATTCAAGAACCGGATCTTCAGGACAGCATCACAGAACTTCACGTAACTAGAGCAACGTCGCCCCAGCGGCCGAGAAAGATGCCATTGCCGTCCTGAATCCGACGAACCCTCCCCGACGAGAATCTAAGGATCGAAGGGGAGAAGATAAAGAAAAACGACGGGAGGAGGATCGTCAAAAAATGCCACCTCCTAAGTATACAAGCCGTCCAGCTGATCCTCACCAGGGTGGGAACGACGGACGAAGAAACGACGAAAACCATGCTGGTACAAGCCAGCAGGGGGCTCGTCATAGTCAAGACCCTCCCCGGAACCGGAATAATGACATTCCGGACGGAGGCCGGCGATCAGCCGGAAACTATCCAGCTATCCACCCTCTCCACCACACAGTCATCACAAAGGCTCCCATGGAGGGCAAGGAGGACGGCATGGCGGAGGAGGTGGTGGCAGAAGCCGAAGTCCGGCTCCACGGCACCACAGCCACAGCCGGAATTCGGGACGATCTCTATCCCCGAACGACGCAAGGTACAGGATCAATTCCAACATAGAGGCTCGGCGCTATGACAACGATGATTTCTACGTGGGCCCAAAGTGCTTCGGACCACGCATCAGAGCTACAAAATTCCCGGAAGGATTTGCTATCTCAAGACATATGCAAGCCTACGATGGCATTGCTCGGCCAGATACCTGGCTACAGGACTTCTTCCAAGCTTGTTGCATCGCCAAAGGCGGAAACAGCCTGGTCGCAACCCGATATCTCCCACATATGTTGCGAAAGACGGCGCGATCATGGCTCAATGAACTTCCGGAGAACACCATCCATAACTGGTATGACATGCAAAGTGCGTTCTTTCGTAATTTCGAAGGCACATATCGGAGGCCTGATACGTCGGAGACCTACATTGCACCCGTAAGCCGGAGAAACTTGCCGAGATTATCTCGGATGATGGATCGACACCAAGAACTCCTGTGAAGGAGTAAACGACCAAACCGCGATTGAAGCTTTCATCGCAGGGCTCCCAATTGGTCTACTACGTCACCGCTTGAAGTGCGACAAGGTCACTGATTTGAGAGAGATGATAGAAACAGCGAGCAAATATGCAGATGCTGACGACGATGCAGAGGGATTACTCAACGTCCTAGCTGTACCTCAGTCGGCAAACACAAAGCAACAGGCTCAGAAACGTAAGAACACCTCGGAGGAAAAACCCAACATGGAAACAACGGTGGTTACTACTGTTTCCGGGTCTGGAGGACGAGGAGGACGTGGCGGAGGCCGCGGGCGTGGCCGTGGGACTTCGAGGGTCCAAGGTAGAGGAGAAGAACTGTGCAAAACCTACTCTTGGGCCAACATTGCCAACAACCCATGTGTGCATCACCTAGACGCCAATGGGGCTCGTCCACACTAACGCTAAATGTCGTTTCAATGGCGACATCAAAGAGATGACACATGGCTACAAAGCTAAGCGGAAGAAGGAAAGAAAATCAAAAAGGACAAAGAGACCAAGGAAGATTCCGACATGGAGGAAGCCGATGCTTCAAATCCCAAGTCGGAAGGGAAGAAGACTTTTCCCACCAAAAGGACACTTATGTCACTTTCACGATCTCAACCAGAAAGGTCAAGAAAGCGTTCTACACGAGCTCAATGCAACAGCTGTCCCACGATTCGGACTGGTCAGAAGTGGCAATCACATTTGACCGCGATGATCATCCGACTAAGTTACACAGGCGAGGAAAATACGCCTTAATCGTCAACCCACTTATTGACGGTTATGGTTTCTCCAAGACCCTCATGGACGGTGGTAGCAGCATCAATATTCTCTATGTCGAAACGCTACGCCGGATGAAGATCTCGGAGACCCAGCTGAACCATAGCTCTGTGATTTTTCACGGAGTTGTCCCAGGAAGACAAGCTAATTCCCTGGGAGAGATCACTTTGGATGTCACCTTTGGAACTCCAAAGAATTATCGGACGGAGGCACTTTTCTTTGAAGTGGTCCCGTTCAAGAGCGCATACCATGCTATATTCGGACGTCCGGCTTACTGAGCTTTCATGGCTCGTCTGTGTTACATTTACAATATGATGAAAATTTCAGGTCCCAACGGCGTAATCACCATCAGGGGAGACCCGAAGAAAGCGCGAGAGTGTGAGGATGGAAATGCCGCCTTTGCCGAAGCCGTGCTGCACGCCCAGGAGTACCAGGAGATCAAGAAGAGCATAGATCCGTCCGAGATGCCCGCAACGAAGAAGGAGGTGACCAAGCCAAATCCGGAGTTCAAGGCATCAGAAGAGACGAAGAAAGCGCCATTGAAGGATGATGACCCCTCCAAGGTGACCCAGATAGGCGTAGGCCTAGATAGCGCATAGGAAAGCACGCTCGTCAAGTTCCTCCAAGCAAATCAAGATATCTTCGCATGGCAGCCATCTGACATGACCGGAGTACCTAGGGAACTTGCCGAGCACTCTCTAAATGTAAACCCGAACGCTAAACCCGTCAAACAGTCCTTACGATGATTTGGCGACGAAAAGCGTAAGGAAATACCTAAGGAACTAGCGCGACTCGAGTTAGCCGGATTCATAGAAGAGGTCATCCACACTGAGTGGTCGGCCAATCCTGTAATGGTCCCTAAAAAGAACACCATTGATTTAAGGATGTGTGTTGATTATACTGCCTTGAACAAGGCTTGTCCAAAAGATCCATTCGCTCTACCTAGAATTGATCAAGTTATTGATTCTACGGCAGGCTCGGAACTCCTCTATTTTCTTGACGCATATTCCGGTTATCACCAAATCCGGATGAAGGAATCTGACAAAGTCAAAACTTCATTCATAACCCCCTTCAGAACCTTCTATTTTGTTACGATACCCTTTGGGCTGAAGAACGCAGGAGCTACGTACCAGCGCACGATGTAGCGTTGCCTCCACGACCAACTCGGACGCAATGTACATGCATACGTGGATGATATCGCGGTGATGTCCAAAAAGAAGGAAACACCAATTTCCGACTTGGAGGAAATATTCGCCAATCTACGAAAATACAACATCATGCTTAACCCGAAGAAATGCTTTTTTGGAATACCAGCCGGAAAATTGTTAGGTTTTATCGTGTCTCAAAGAGGCATAGAGGTGAACCGAGACAAAATCAAGGCTATACTCAATATTTCCAGGCCAACTCGCCTGAAGGACGTACAAAGATTAACTGGTTGCATCGCTGCGGTCAGTCGATTTGTAAGCCGGCTTGGTGAAAGAGCCGCACCATTATATAAACTCCTGAAAAAGACCAAGGATTTTGTTTGGACTGACGAAGCTGAATCTGCATTACAAGACCTGAAGAAAGTACTCTCATCTGCTCCTATCCTTGCAGCGCCGGAACCTCAGGAACCGATGTTGCTTTATATTGCTGCGACAAATAAGGTCGTTAGTATCGTCATGGTGGTGGAGAGACCAGAGGAAAATCAGGAACACCTGGTGCATCGTCCGACTTACTTTGTCAGCGAGGTCCTGACAGAATCAAAACAGCGATATCCGCACTATCAAAAGTTGGCTTACGGTGTTTTTCTAGCATCTCGTAAGTTACGACACTATTTTCAGGAGCATCCAATTACCGTGGTGAGAAAAGATCCCATGAGAGATATAATCAACAACAGCGACGCCACAGGACGCGTCGCCAAATGGGGCATAGAGCTCTCAGCTTTCGATATTGAGTACAAACCTCGGACAACAATCAAATCCCAGATCCTTGCTGACTTTGTCACTGATTGGACAGAGACGAAGGAGAATATGATCCTCCATGAGTCGGAATATTGGACCCTCTTTTTCGATGGGTCTAAGGCTCGAGGGGGCTCGGGGGCTGGCGTGGTGCTCAAATCACCCCAAGGAGATAAACTTTTATACGTGTTGCAGATCCACTTCACAATGACAAACAATATTGCCGAGTATGAAGCACTGCTGCATGGAATCCGGATTGCTAAGGACATTGGTATCTGACGTTTGATGTGTTACGAAGATTCAAATCTTGTTGCTCAACAAGTGTCGGATATTTGTAATGCAAATAAACACATGGCAGCATATAAAGCTGTTGTGGATGATCTATCTAAATTGTTCGAAGGGTTTGAAGTTCAACACATCCCTCGAGCAGAAAATGAGGAAGCAGATGCACTATTTCGGATAGGTTCTGCACGGAAAGAGGTCCCGGATGGCGCTTTTTTAGAGCACCTCAAAGTTCCCTCAATAAAGGGAGTAGATGAGGAATATCCGACCAAATCCGACTCACCTTTAATAGCAGTTATGGCTGTAATTTCCAGCTGGACTCAACCCTACCTCGATTATTTGGTAGATGGAAAATTATCCGAAGACGAGGTGCTGAGCCGGTAGATTATCCGACGAGCTAAAGCCTATACTATTGTTAAAGGTGAGCTCTATAAACGGAGTGTTTCTAGGGGGTTTCAGCGCTGTGTATCTCCGGAAGAAGGAGTGGAAATCTTAAGGGAAATCCACGAAGGCGAGTGTGGTCACCACGCTGCAGCCAAATCTTTAGTGGCAAAAGCTTTTCGACACGGATTTTTCTGGCTTACAGCTTAGGCAGATGCCGAATGATTAGTCAAGACGTGCAAAGGCTGCCAAAAGTAGGCCAAGCAAGCTCATGTTCCGGCTGACCAGCTGCGAACAATACCTATAGCATGGCCCTTTGCGGTCCGGGGGCTTGATATGGTAGGACCTTTTAAACGAGCTCCAAGTGGATTTACTCACCTCTTAGTGATGGTGGATAAATTCACCAAATGGATTGAGGCTAAACCCGTCACAAGTTGTGACGGAGCAACAGCCAAAAGATTCGTCAAGAATGTTATAATCCGGTATGGTTATCCGCATAGCATTATCACGGACAATGGGAGTAACTTTTCTATGGGAGAACTGGCTGAATTCTGCGACAAGCAAAATATCCGGCTTGACATCGCGTCAGTCGCACATCCACAGGCTAACGGACAAGTCAAAAGGGCAAATGGTTTAATCTTACAAGGCCTAAAACCGAGACTCGAAGCACCACTACGACGTGCTGCGGGGGCTTGGGCAGAGGAATTACCCTCTGTATTTTGGAGTTTACGAACAACTCCAAATAGGTCAACAGGATACACACCTTTCTTCTTGGTCTATGGTGCAGAAGTAGTTCTTCCTAGTGATTTGATTCATACTTCTCCTAGAGTGGCCGCGTATATCAAAGAGGATGCCGAGATTTCTCGACAAAATGATCTCGACCTAGTCGAAGAAGTTCGCGTCATTGCTGAAATGAGATCTATAGCCTATCAGCAGAAGTTACGCAAGTATCATAGTCAGAGGGTCCGAAATAGATCCTTCAATAAAGGTGATTTGGTTCTCCGGCTTGTGCAACAAAGAAAGCACAAACTTTCCCCAGTATGGGAAGGGCCCCTTTTAGTTAGTCGAGTATTGCACAATGGATCATACTACTTAACTAACATGAGGCTAGTCAAAGAAAGACCTGCTACTAAGAAGAGAAAGAGAGCTGGAGGTAGTACAAATCCGGATGAGTTAGACAGACCGTGGAATATTGCTCAGCTACGTCCCTTTTATTCTTAGTTTATCCTTCTTTGTAATCATACATATGTACATGTTCTGTGAGAAATAAAAGTTTTGGTTACCTCAAGTTTTTTCTGAGAAGCTCTTAAACCATCTTATTTCCGAATGATCATATCATAGTCGAAACTCCCAGAATGTTTGAAAGTACTTTATGTTCATGTTTGTTCTGGTTTAGATTTCCGATTCTAAAATTGCTACCCTCGGGTATAACTCTAAAAATTTCTAGTCTTTACTTTGGTTATTTGTCTGATTGCTGGATGCGTGCATTTTTCGAGTAGTGAATTGTTGGTACTCGAAGCCGGCTTGGTTTCCGAGTTTAAATTGGTTTAGCAATTGAGCTCCGTTGCTCGGCAAAGTTCCCGACGGAAGGTTTAGCCGGCTCACGAAAGGGACGAGGCGGAAAGCCAGATAAACGATAAGTAGAGACGAAAAAAGTACAAGTGCTTATGTAAACATTTCAGGCACTCAAAAATTTTAAAGCCAAAAAGTGCTGAATAGATTAAAAGCTTAGCACTAGCAAAAGTTAAAGTACTACATATTTACAAACGCATCATGTTTTTTCCGGAATAATACATAAGTTTTTGGTCTATGATGCAGGAGGATATGATGGAGCTGTCGGCTCGCTGGTTACTTCGCCTTGATATCGTTCCGAGATGTCCGCATCCGAGTTGGTGCGTTCATCGTCGGAAACTTCTGTTGGTTCTTCCGGAGGAGGCGGAGTATCCACGCGGGTGAAGAAGGGGATCTCGTAGCTGGTTAGGTCAGCCACGTGACACCCATATCCGGCGCAGGAGTGCATGATGGCTTGAAGGTCCTGCTCTTGACCGTCTTCGTCTACCTTGCAGTATCCTCTGGTCACTTGCCATATCTCCATGTTTCCATGGTGGCTCATGACCATGGTGAGAGCGTTCTGCAGACGATCGCGTAGGACATGTTCCAGTCCCGAACAAGCTGCGGCATCTCCTTGGCCTTGTCCCGCACCTGAAAATCCGACATGCTTGGCATGTCCGAAATCTTGAGAGCTTCGCCGACGTCCTCAAGGGACTGGCGGAAGTCATGAAGCAGGTCACCGACTTGGGTAAATCGGTGCGTGCGGGGCTCGGAGGAGGAAGAGTCCATCAAATTTAGAGGACCTATACACAAGACAAGTTAAGAAATATCCGACATTGATAAAAGTCAAAGAAAGAGACAAGTCAGAAAGATGGAACGTACCAAAAATGACGTCGTCAATCTTGGTCTTCTCCTCTCGGAGACTCTGGAGTTCAGCCCGGAGCGCCTGGGACATATCCTTCTCTCTACCAAGCTCATTTTTGAGATCCGAGATTATTTTATCTTGAGCAGTGATCTTGCGATCACGCTCATCAATGGCCATGGAGGAGGATTCAAGGACTTGAGCTATGCTCCTTTCATGATCCGCCTTAAGCTTATCCAGCTCTTGGCGAAGTCCCTTGTTCTCCACCACCAGGGTCTTGAGGTTCTCGGCCTCTTCAATCATGGCGACGGATTGTTTTACCAGCGCTGTAAGTCAAAAAAGAACAAAAGTTCAGAAAAATTCGACATTGAAAATAACAAAGACAAGGTTTGAGTCTCGAAATGTTTACCTTCGGCTTCATCCTTGGCGACTTTAAGCTCAGCATTTTTAAGCCGGAGAGCTTTGATCTCTCTCCGCTTATCAGACAAATAACCAAAGTAAAGACTAGAAACTTTTAGAGTTATACCCGAGGGTAGCAATTTTAGAATCGTAAATCTAAACCAGAACAAACATGAGCATAAAGTACTTTCAAGCATTCTGGGATTTCGACTATGACATGATCATTCGGAAATAAGATGGTTTAAGAGCTTCTCAAAAAAAACTTGAGGTAACCAAACTTTTATTTCTCACAGAACATGTACATATGTATGATTACAAAGAAGGATAAACTAAGAATAAAAGGGACATAGCTGAGCAATATTTCACGGTCTGTCTAACTCATCCGGATTTGTACTGCCCTCAGCTCTCTTTCTCTTCTTAGTAGCAGGTCTTTCTTTGACTGGCCTCATGTCAGTTAAGTAGTACGATCCATTGTGCAATACTCGACTAACTAAAAAGGGCCCTTCCCATACTGGGGAAAGTTTGTGCTTTCTTTGTTGCATAAGCCAGAGAACCAAATCACCTTTATTGAAGGATCTATTTCGGACTCTCTGACTATGATACTTGCGTAACTTCTGCTGATAGGATATAGATCTCATTTCAGTAATGACGCGAACTTCTTCGACTAGGTCGAGATCATTTTGTCGAGAAATCTCGGCATCCTCTTTGATATACGCGGCCACTCTAGGAGAAGTATGAATCAAATCACTAGGAAGAACTACTTCTGCACCATAGACCAAGAAGAAAGGTGTGTATCCTGTTGACCTGTTTGGAGTTGTTCGTAAACTCCAAAATACAGAGGGTAATTCCTCTGCCCAAGCCCCCGCAACACGTCATAGTGGTGCTTCGAGTCTCGGTTTTAGGCCTTGTAAGATTAAACCATTTGCCCTTTTGACTTGTCCGTTAGCCTATGGATGTGCGACTGACGCGATGTCAAGCCGGATATTTTTCTCGTCGCAGAATTCAGCCAGTTCTCCCATAGAAAAGTTACTCCCGTTGTCTGTGATAATGCAATGCGGATATCCATACCGGATTATAACATTCTCGACAAATCTTTTGGCTGTTGCTTCGTCACAACTTGTGACGGGTTTAGCCTCAATCCATTTGGTGAATTTATCCACCATCACTAAGAGGTGAGTAAATCCACTTGGAGCTCGTTTAAAAGGTCCTACCATATCAAGCCCCCGGACCGCAAAGGGCCATGCTATAGGTATTATTCGCAGCTGGTCAGCCGGAACATGAGCTTGCTTGGCGTACTTTTGGCAGCCTTTGCACGTCTTGACTAATCATTCATCTTAAGCTGTAAGCCGAAAAATCCGTGTCGAAAAGCTTTTGCCACTAAAGATTTGGTCAGCTTGGTGACCACACTCGCCGTGGATTTCCTTAAGATTTCCACTCCTTCTTAGGAGATACACAAATGAAACCCCGTAAACACTCCGTTTATAGAGCTCACCTTTAACAATAGTATAGGCTTTAGCTCGTCGGATAATCTACCGGCTCAGCACCTCGTCTTCGGGTAATTTGCCATCTACCAAATAATCGAGGTAGGGTTGAGTCCAACTGGGAATTTGTAGCATCCCAATTGTCTAACAATTGCTATGCTACTAGCCTAGTCTATATATATGCTACCTTCCTATATATAATTGTTGCATCATAATTATATCATGCTCATGTCATCATGCCACATTGTATTTGAGCATCATATAAACCTCTTTCATATGGTTTTTCTCCTCATATTGCTTTTTCCTTATTAAATTGTATTTGTTTCTTGAAGTCTTGCGGTTGTTTCGATATATGTTAAATGCCCAAATTGAAGTTGAGGGCATCTCTCTTATTCTCCCTCTCACCTACTAACTTTGGCATCACCATCTTGGTTCTAACTCTTCCAATTACCTACATGGGAATCCCTCATTTTATTTGGATTTTAATTCAACCCTATGTGGTATTATTCCTTCACATCCCAAATTACATCAACATGGGGTGCAATAATTGCTTTGCATGGCCCATGCAATATTTTTATCTTCTCGTGATCGTTTCTCCCTTTTATTGGAATGGTGGTTTATTTGATTTAACTCTATCTAAGGATTGTGCATGTTGATCTTCAATTCTACCATAACAACTCCTTTTTATTTTGGTGTATTCCTAAAGCTACATCTATCTACACTGATGATCCCTAGCTAACTTGTGTGCATGTGTCTTATACATACACCATTAGACCTACATCTACATGTGTGTGAAACACACCCACACACCCTTTAATCTATCTATCCTAAACCGTAAGTGCCACACACATACACCTAGACTCAACCATGCACATGCATGCAATCTCACACCTACACACATACACATGCTACACCCCCATGCATACACACACCTAGCTAATTTATCCCTCTCTCTCTTTTTCCAACCATGACCACCAAACCTTGTTTTTCCCTGCTTGCAAAACGACCCAGCCACACCTCCCTCCACCCTCCAGCCTGCCCCCTCTTCCCTCTCTCGGCTAGGAGACAACAAAGAAGGAGAGAAGAGAAAACCCCACTGAAGCCTCCCATCGTTTTCCTCTTTTGCAAAAGCAACACCACCACCACCTCCCATGTGCTCCACCCTTTCCCTTGATCTTATCTACACCCCATGACCCCAGGCCCAGATCGAGTATCCCCTGCCAGCCATCCCTCTTCCTTCCTCCATCACCAACCTCGACCATGGCCATCCTAGATTGGCCAGAATACCTAGCTCCACCGTAGAACCACCTCTGGTATTGGGGAGACGGAGAAGAGAATCACGGGAGTTTGGGAAGACGGCGGGGAGCTTCGCCGATGCTGTGTTCACGGAGGAGAATCCACAGCCTCTCCGGGAACCGCCTGACCACCGCCATGCTGAACCCCACCTCGAGCATCTGCTACCGAGCGCCGCCGCCGAATCACGTCGCCACTCTGCCTCCAACCGTGCCAGCACCCTAGGTGAGATGCCCTCTATCTTGACCCATAGCGCCGCCACACCCCGTCGAACGTTCTACATGTGTGAGCGCACGATTGCAGTCACCGCCGCACCATGCCGCTTGCATTGCAACCGTTGTCTGACACCCCTCTGTTCCCACTCTGTTTCCCGCCGCGTCGGTCCTCCTTAGGCGAAGTCATCCGAATGGACCTTGTAGAGGGAGCTTCCCTTCCCAACTTTAGTTTTGGCGCAGTCGCGGTTTCGCACCGATCACCCGCCACATGAGCGGTTCTGGCCACCAGACACAACAGCTGGCGTTAAATCGACAGACAAGTCGCGTCCGCAGCGGTTCAGCCAAGACCCGTTTTCGCCCTATTCCTCGTGCATTTCAGCGCTATAAGCGCCCGGCGATGCCACCTATACGAAAGATGAAGCCCTTGCTCCCCTCTACATTTTTTCTCTTTGCGGTATCGCCAAATTCGTTTTGGATCGATCGCAATCCTCTCGCGAAGATCGATCCAGCTAGCTCTTGTTTTGGATCGAGATTTCAGTTCGTCGGTCTTTTACACAAAACCCTCGGCAGTTTTACATGCATCACGGACAAGTCCTCGCGTCAGCCTCGCCCAAGTGTCACACATTCTTGGCAGCAGCATGCGTGGACTCTGCGCCCAAGGCCCCACATATGCGTATGCTGGGCTAGACGGCTCCGCGGTACAAAACATCCGGAACCCCCGTTGCATCCCACCTGCATCTGAGTCAGCGTGTGGTCCCACCCGTCATGCTCTCTGGCTATCTCTTTGTCGGTGTAAAACGCTCAGGCATCTTTTCCTAAATAAAAATAATTCCAAATTTGTTTAATATGTTTTAATATCCAAAAATTAATAACTTTTAATTGGTAAATTCAAATAATACAAATGATATATGTTTTTGAATCAGAAAAATGTGAGGATTTCAAATCTGCCATCCAATTTAATGTTTGGCTAATTGAAATTTTCAAAATTGTTTAATTGCAATAAAAATGCCTTTTCTTAATTAATTAATAACTTTAATTCTATAACTCCAAATTTGACAAATAATATGTCTAAATCGATCAGCACGACGAGCCCGTTCTGTCTATGCATTCCATGATATGTTTTGAAGCATGCATCATGTCTTTATTAAAAATCAGAACTGTTTATGGCAATAAAACTTGACCCAATAATTAATAAAATGGTTTATTCTTGTCCCCACACCTCACCCTTGCCATGCTACATTATTGCCATGTAAATTGTGCATCATTCATCATGGCATGCTTGTTTGCTTGTCGCATTTTATTTATATGTTTGTGCATTATATTTATGTTGGCCCTTGTTTGTTTGGTTCTTCTTCGAATAGACGCCGAGCAGGGGAATTATCAGGAATCCCAGGAGTACTACCCAGATCCATTTCTCGCTTCAACTGAGCTAACAGGCAAGCACTACCACATGCTTGCATACATATAGTACCTATTGCCTCTAACTTATTCTTGCATCATTGAGTCGCGAATGCATTAAATTGAATCCCAAGTACTGCATAGCCTTTACTTTTAAACCCCACCGAGCTTGTTCCTCAATCCCATGAGCCATTACTACAGGAGTTGTTTGAACCATGCGAGTCGTAGAACAGCATGTATAGGGTATGTGAGTGTCTGTTGGATAACGAGGTACCTAAACAACTTAACCTGAGTAGTAATGGGATAACTAATGAAAGAGGCACCGGTGGACAATATCTGTTATTTGGTTTTTCCTGCCCACTTGTGTCCCATAGGACCCGGAGTACTTGATTCCTGTTCCTTGACTATTCGCACTATCCACATCCGGGAGGCCTTATGGACCCCCTTGAGCCAGAGCTTGATTCATTTCTATTTCTTGGGGCCACAAACTAGTTTGGGGTTTTATTTACTATCTTGTACTTATGCCATGTTACTGCTTTATTAAGATTGTACGTGGAGCACCTGTACTATTTTGGATGCGGAGTGTTTTCGCGGTATCGACAAGCCCAGTCACATTTTCGTGTTCCCAGTCGTTTACAGCCATTGACGCAAACCTTGGGTCCGTCTCCGAGTCGACCAACTTCGTTGCGGGTAGCTTAATGGGGTGGCCCCCTGAAAATATTTTATGAATCCTGTGATCGCTTTGTCGTGAATGCCTCGTTGGGTTTTGAGTTGGTTTTTCCGAGGTTGATCGAGTATGTGTTGCTATTTGTGCACCCCTGTAGGGTAAATTTTTCTGAAAGCCGTGTCCGCTGTTATGGACGACTTGGAGCATAGTTTCTCGATCATAGACAAGCATAACTAAAGTACCGTCTTTAATTTGACTAAATATCTGACTAGTAAATAGTGCAATATGCATGGAATGAGTAATAAAACTGCCAACGGATGGGTTGTTCGTCCGCTTTCTCGTTGGTAAGCGAGAAGGAGGATGGATCTGTTATTTTATACTGTTATAACTGTTGTTTCTAATTAACGGACATCCGTCTATCATTGGTTAGGCGGATGGTTAGCGAGTATCTATAGACTTGTTAGTTATTATCTTTTGCTGCAATTGCGTCACCCCAGGTATATGTCCCCTTTAGAGGCATAAAGACTTGCTGAGTACCCCTAGGGTCTCACACGATAAATTGTTTGATTCAGATGAACAGGTATATTCGCAAGATGGATACTGGGTGGAGGAGACAGATGATATTGGCAACGATCACTCGGTGTAGAGATTCCGGGGATGGGGATCCGCGAGATCTGTGGGCGGGATGTGTTTATTTATGTGGCATCTTATGCTGATTTGCTTCTTATCCGTACTCGGATCTTGTTTTCCGCTTCCGCGTGATACTCTGATGTTTGATGTATGAGGAGCTATCCTACATTATTATCTCTATCTAGGATATTTGGATCTTACCGTATGGCGTTGCAATATTTCTATTTCTTTTAGATGGAATGGCTCTCAGAACTGTTGTATGGTAGCTTGCATACACTCACTTGTGTATGTATTTGATCTCTTCGCCTGTTGCCTACGCCGCTCGCTCTTGTCCCGATGTCTTGGAAGTGGTTAGGACGGCCGACGGGTCTACACGTGGGTGGCCCCTGGGCCCCTGCTGTACTATTTTAACCACTTCCGGTTCATCCAGGCTTGAACTTAGAGCGTAGGGTCCGAGGTTGTTACAGAATTACAGCCAGAACTGCTATTAAAGGTGAGTTGGATTTGGTAGGATATTTCTCATCTACTCCCTTTATTGAGGGAACTTTGAGGTGCTCTAAAAAAACGTCATCCGGGACCTCTTTCCGCGTAGAACCTATCCGAGATAGTGCATCTGCTTCCTCATTTTCTGCTCAAGGGATGTGTTGAACTTCAAACCCTTCGAACGATTTAGATAGATCATCCACGACAGCTTTATATGCTGCCATGTGTTTATTTGCATTACAAATATCCGACACTTGTTGAGCAACAAGATCTAAATCTTCGTAACACATCAAACGTCAGATACCAATGTCCTTAGCAATCCGGATTCCATGCAATAGTGCTTCATACTCAGCAATATTGTTTGTCATTGTGAAGTGGATCTGCAACACATATAAAAGTTTATCTCCTTGGGGTGATTTGAGCACCACGCCAGCCCCCGAGCCCCCTCGAGCCTTAGACCCATCGAAAAAGAGGGTCCAATATTCCGACTCATGGAGGATCATATTCTCCTTCGTCTCTGTCCAATCAGCGACAAAGTCAGCAAGGATCTGGGATTTGATTGTTGTCCGAGGTTTGTACTCAATATCGAAAGCTGAGAGCTCTATGCCCCATTTGGCGACGCATCATGTGGCGTCGCTGTTGTTGATTATATCTCTCATGAGAGCTTTGCTCACCACGGTAATGGATGCTCCGAAAATAGTGTCGTAACTTACGAGATGCTAGAAAACACCGTAAGCCAACTTTTGATAGTGCGGATATCATTGCTTTTGATTCTCGTCAGACCTCACGACAAAGTAAATCGGACGCACTGTGTTCTGATTTTCCTCTGGTCTCTCCACCACCATAACGATACTAACGACCTTATTTGTCGCAGCAATATAAAGCAACATCGGTTCACGAGGTTCGTGTGCAAGGATAGGAGCAGATGAGAGTACTTTCTTCAGGTCTTGTAGTGCAGCTTCAGCTTCGTCAGTCCAAACAAAATCATTGGTCTTTTTCAGGAGTTTGTATAATGGTGCGACTCTTTCACCAAGTCGGCTTACAAATCGACTGACCGCAGCGATGCAGCCAGTTAATCTTTGTACGTCCTTTAGGCGAGTTGGCCTGAAAATATTGAGTATAGCCTTGATTTTGTCTCTGTTCACCTCTATGCCTCTTTGAGACATGATAAAACCTAACAATTTTCCGGCTGGTATTCCAAAGAAGCATTTCTTCGGGTTAAGCATGATGTTGTATTTTCGTAGATTGGCGAATGTTTCCTCCAAGTCGGAAATTAGTGTTTTCTTCTTTTTGGACATCACCGCGATATCATCCACGTATGCATGTACATTGCGTCCGAGTTGGTCGTGGAGGCAACGTTGCATCGTCTTGCTGCACGTAGCTCCTCGTTCTTTAGCCCAAAGGGCATCGTAACAAAAATGAAGGTTAGAAGGGTTATGAATGAAGTTTTGACTTTGTCAGATTCCTTCATCCGGATTTGGTGATAACCGGAATATGCGTCGAGAAAACAGAGGAGTTTCGAGACTGCCGTAGAATCGATAACTTGATCAATTCTAGGTAGAGCGAACGGATCTTTTGGACAAGCCTTGTTCAAGGCAGTATAATCAACACACATCCTTAAATCAGTGGTGTCCTTTTTAGGGACCATTACAGGATTGGCTGACCACTCAATGTGGATGAACTCTTCTACGAATCCGGCTAACTCGAGCCGCGCTAGTTCCTTAGCTATTGCCTTACGCTTTTCATCACCAAATCATTGTAAGGACTGTTTGACGGGTTTAGCGTTCGGGTTTACATTTAGAGAGTGTTCGGCAAGTTCCCTAGGTACTCCGGTCATGTCAGATGGCTGCTATGCGAAGATATCTTGATTTGCTTGGAGGAACTTGACGAGCGCGCTTTCCTATGCGCTATCTAGGGCTACGCCTATCTGGGTCACCTTGGAGGGGTCATCATCCTTCAATGGCGCTTTCTTCGTCTCTTCTGATGCCTTGAACTCCGGAGTTGGCTTGGTCACCTCCTTCTTTGTTGCGGGCATCTCGGACGGATCTATGCTCTTCTTGATCTCCTGGTACTCCTGGGCGTGCAACACGGCTTCGGCAAAGGCGGCATTTCCATCCTCGCACGCTCGCGCTTTCTTCGGGTCTCCCCTGACGGTGATTACGCCGTTAGGACCTGGAATTTTCATTATATTGTAAATGTAACACGGACGAGCCATGAAAGCCCAGTAAGCCGGACGTCCGAATATAGCGTGGTATGCGCTCTTGAACGGGACCACTTCAAAGGAAAGTGCCTCCGTCCGATAATTCTTTTGAGTTCCAAAGGTGACATCCAAAGTGATCTCTCCTAGGTAATTAGCTTGTCTTCCTAGGACAACTCCATGAGAAGTCATAGAGCTATGGTTCAGTTGGGTCTCCGAGATCTTCATCCGGCGTAGCGTTTCGACATAGAGAATATTGATGCTGCTACCACCGTCCATGAGGGTCTTGGAGAAACCATAACCGTCAATAAGTGGATTGACGATTAAGGCGTATTTTCCTCGCCTGTGTAACTTAGGCGGATGATCATCGCGGTCAAATGTGATTGCCACTTCCGACCCAGATCTTGTGGGTAAGCTGTTGCATTGAGCTCATGTAGAACTGCTTTCTTGACCTTTGCTGGTTGAGATCCAAGGAAAATGACATAAGTGTCCTTTTTGGTGGGAAAAGTCTTCTTCCCTTCCGACTTGGGATTTAAAGCATCGGCTTCCTCCATGTCGGAATCTTTCTTGGTCTCTTTGTCCTTTTCAAGATTTTTCTTTCCCTTCTTCCGCTTAGCTTTGTAGCCCGTGGTGTCATCTCTTTTGATGTCGTTATTAAAACAACATTCAGCGTTGGTGTTGGACGAGCCCCCATTGGCGTCTAGGTGATGCACACATGGGTTGTTAGCAATGTCGGCCCAAGAGTAGGTTTTGCCTGGTTGCTGTTCTCCTCTACCTTGGACCCTCGAAGTCCCACGGCCATGCCCACGGCCTCCGCCACGTCCTCCTCGTCCTCCAGACTCGAAAACAGTAGTAACCACCGTTGTTTCCGTGTTGGATTTTTCCTCCAAGGTGTTCTTACGTTTCTGAGCCTGTTGCTTTGTTTTTGCCGACACCATTCTTACGTGTAACACCACGCTGCTCTAGACAGCCCAAAAACAACTGAACGTACCAGAGCAGAACATGGCAAGGCAAACCAGTGTGTTGCCCTTTTTTATTCCCTAGCATGAAATGTTAATAATTCATAACAGCACCCCTTAGTAAGCTGTGCTCACTTTCAGCAGAAAACTAAGCCCAACAAATTGGAACCAAATGCAGAAACTGAAACAACAGTGGGACGTTAGGAGCCAGAAAGAGAACAAAGGTAGCCTTATATACATGCTGGATGGATGCATTACCAGATGTGCAGTATGTCCCTTATCTTGTAACCACCAGTTGCATGAACTAACCCTAACACAAAGCCTAAACCACATAACTGAAATGAAACAGCCCAGCAGAGCCGGTCTTCCAGGCTGCAAGCACACGACCCACCAGCAAGCACCACACAGACTACAAACTACAGGACATGAACAAGTATACGAGCCAAACACCAAGTCAGGTCACGTTCTGAAGTAAAACTCACACAAACGGAACAGATGCGACCACCCAAGGCCTTCAATCCCCAGATGGACCTGTACCTGCAAAGAACATAAGGACATCAGAGAACAAACAAAGAAAATCCAATCTTGGAGGAGCACGGGCAAAACCAAATCCAAAGATCGTTGACCGGGCTAGGGGCCAAAGTAAAACCCACCACAAATAAACCGAACAAAACCCACCCAAGGCCTTCAATCTTCAGATGGATTTGTACCTGCAAAGAAGAAAGGGACATCAGAGAGCAAACAGAGAGATCCAATCTGGAGGACCACAGGAACCGCGGAACCGACCCAACTCAAAGAACAAATTGTGGAGCGGGATCCCTAAAGGGGAGGAAAAAACCAAAAGATTGGAGAAAAAAGATGCAGCAAAGATCGAATCGAACCCCATAAGGCAGCAAGGGCTCACCTTAACCAAATCCACCAGAAAAGATAGCCATAGCTAACACCCACATGGTGACCAGAAACCGAATCAGCGGGGATCTGCAGCAGCGGCCAACAAGCGGGACGAGGGAAGAGGCGAACACGCGGGAGGAGGGAACGGGAAAGGATCTGCAACAATGGAAGAGGAGGAGGCAACGAGGCGAGGTGAACGAGGAGGAAACGGGAGCGAATGAGGCGGGTGGAGTAGGCTGGCTGACTTCCACGCAAGTAGACCCTCGCCTCGGGCAACGTCGTCTAATGGAGAGCTGCCAGCGAGGCCGTCGTACCGGCGTTCGAGACGGTGGAAGAAGAAAAACCTACCATGCCCTCGCGTGGAGATATTCCCCATCGACAGAACCAAACGCGTGACCACTGGCTGCAAAGAGTAAAATTCACTGTTAGTCATTGAACTTGCTTAGCAAGTTTAGTACGATCATTATATAATGGCAATACGAATTTACGGTCATCGAAGTTGTGTTGGAGCGTCACTCATGGTCACCGCTCGCGTCGTAGAGACGTATTTACTGACGTGGCGAGCTAGGGACCCACTGTCAGCCTCTAATTCCGTTTCATTTTTAAAAAAGAACCTTAGATCTTATTTTCACCTGGCAACATGTTGACTGGTCCAATCGTGGATTTTTTTGCAAAAGGACCCCCTCAATCCTGCTTCACCGTGACCAAGCCCAACTCCCCCTCCGCCAACCTACCCGCCACCGCCATGGTCTTACAGGCGCATGACAGCAGACGGGCGGTGCCCTTCGGTGGCCTCACTGCTCCAGGTCGGCGGTGTGCTCATTGCAACCTCACCCACTCAATCTCCAGACGCCTTGCGAATCCAAAGACCTACCAGCTTGTCGCCATCCAACGAGGCAAGGCCCCCCTGGTGGAAGCTTTGGGACTAGCAAGGTCGCCGCAACGGTGCCAGGTCGGGTCCAGACAGAGGGAGGGGAGGTTGCGCGCGATGGAGGCCATGCGGGGCTCCACGGCGGAGGAGGAGGACGCGATGTGGAAAGCAGAGGCTGACGAGCCAGTAGAGCGCTCTCAGATGGCCTTGAGGAGGTCGGAGACAGACTGGCCTTCTGCGAGCGTGACAATGTTGGGGAGTCCACCCGTAGTCGCCTCGGAGGAGCTCCTCGCTGCCGTGGGCAACCATCCCCGGCAGGATAAGCGTCCTGTGCAGTCCCGGGAGGAGCCTCTCGCGGTCGGTGTCGCCGGTTTCACCGACGAGCACCGCCACCTTGGAGAGATCGATTCCCGACTATATCGACAGGTACCTATGCATCCATAAAGCAGTTGGTCGATCAGACACAAAAACAAATGTTCAAAACTGTCGTTCCTGACACTAAAGCTTATGCAAGTTCGATATTTCAGAAGAATTCTAATCTCACCTCAACGCGCGCAGCCGTGAAGCGGAGAGGGGGATGACGTTGAGGCGCGTGCACACGTGCGTGTAGACGAGGTTACACAGGAACCCGCGCATCCGCAGCTATTGCTTGATCGAATCCACCTTCTTCACCTGCCCAAAACAAAAACCACACGCAGAAGCTCATCAGAAGCGTGCCCATGGAGGAGGACACAAAACTCCCATTCCGGTAGTACAGGTAGTTCTCTGCTCTGATAACCTTGGGTGCGTCCGTGGCGGCGTAGGCATGGCAGTGCACGGAGCAGGCGGGTCGATCGATGGCGAGGGCGACCTCCTCCACGCTTCCGAGCCTGGGAACGAAGGATTTCACGTGGTCCCCGGGCCACCGGAACGCCATGTGCGCAGAGTACTCCTCGTCGGTCGCGAGCTCCTCCCACAGGTAGCAAATCTCGGCCCTGGCCGCATACCAAAGACGTCAAGCCGTTGGTCAAGGCCGAGCCTTGAGAGCCTCAGCGGCCTCGGCAGTGGTCATGCCGGTCGACAGCACGTACCCCTGTTTCCCGCCCGCGCTGTCCCGGAGGAAGGGAGGCCGCGCGCGGTGGAGACCATGCGGGGCTCCACGGCGGAGGAGGAGGACGCGACCGCGACGGCAGGGCAGAGCCGCACAGGGTGATGAAGGACCCCCTCCGCTGCTCCATTGTTGTCGCTGCCTGCGGCCTTGGAGCATGCCGGCGCACGCCCACGCCGAGCCACGCGCTCTGCCCACTTCAGCGTGTGAGACGAAGATGGTTTTGCAAAAGGTCCTTTACCTCTATACGTTAAGTTATCTGACACTGGGTCTCTAGCTTGCCACGTCAGCAAATACGTCTCTATGACGCGAGTGGTGACCGCTAGTAATGCTCCGACACAACTTCGATGACCGTAAACTCGTATTGCCATTGTAGAGTGATTGTATTGAACTTGCTAAGCAAGTTCGATGACTAACCATGGATTTTACTCGGCTCCAAAGCCACCCTCTATGAGAGGCCAGGCGACGAAAGGCAGGGGCCCGACACCAGCATCACATGGCACAACACGTACGGTACGCCGGGTATAAATCAACCATTCCATCCGTGGGCTGGAACGGAACCCACCGCGCGCACTCCCAGCATATGGCACTTCGCACGAAACTGTGTATCCGCCGCAGCCAATGACAGGCGGGCCAGCCAAACAGTACACACAAAAAGAAGGCACAGGATCCGCTAACCGGTACGATCAGACGGCCGGAAATCTCCGATTTCTGTGTGACGCCATGGGTTACCCTTCAGTTATTACTTTAGATGCAAGGGAGTCTGTCAGGTATAAAGACACGTGTGCAACCATATCTGCTGAGCAATCCAAACAGGTATCAGCCATTTGCTCAATCTGCATATTGGCACACTATCACGAGCACCCTCTTGAAAACTAACAAATCAAAACCTTCACTCGCACGGTTAGGAATCTAAAATACAAGTTTTTTTGTCGCCATTGCATACCCCACAACCAGAATGCAAAGCTATAAGTAGTCGGATCAGCATATGCGTCTGTGCAATAGCACTTGATAAATCTCACATTGCTTGAGCTAGCACACAGTCTTTTTGATGCTGAGTGGGGTGGGCACTGGGTAGCAAGGTTTCTGAGAATGGAAATTGATGATAGAAGTAAATTTTAATGTGTGCATTCTTTGCTCACATCGGTGCATAGCTTCAATACTCTAATATACTTTCTTTCAAATCGTTTAGTCACTTTCTATGATTCAGTAGTTAATATGACAGACACACACAAACTAAATTCTGGAAAGTACCGATCCATTTTTCTTTTAAACACATTGGAGTAACTCAAATCTAAGTACACGTGTCTTTAGCTTTTTAGAAAATAAATCTGCAGTTTTCAGGTTCATTGGTCTATGGTGAAAAAATGGCTAACTATGAAGAAATGCAGAAACTATTGCATGTACTGGTCTATATGCCAGTGTGTTAATTCATTTTTACAAAAAAACCCTTCCTAATTCAAATCCTTTTGACAATTAGACCAAATCAAAGCTTCGTCTTCCTCGAGTCAGGGCCGACGGCGCGCCGGCCACAGCTCCTCGGCGAGGGGAGTCCGTCGCCGCTCCGCTCGCAGTTGGAGGTCTCCCACGGAGGGCTCACGCTGGCCGGCTGGCTGCTTCCCCACCCCTGCCCAGGCCGGCCTCGTGGGCAACCACATCAAACTCTTGACGGCGCCTCCATCAACGAGCACGGCCGCCGTACGCCGTCGATCTTTGAGCTCTCCTTCCTGGAAACCCATTTCGGTGTTGCTCCGCCGCCGTCGGGCGCTCTTGTCGCTGCCCTGTCCGCGCCCCTCCGCACCGTGGTCCGAGACATCGCCCGCGCCTTCCCAGGACACGCCATTGCCTCGTTTGGAGATGACCTGCAATTCTCGGTGAGATATTACTGCCCTAATTGACGCATTAATTAAGGCCTGAATTAATCACGGAGTACCTGCAATTCTCGGTGAGATATTACAGCCTTAATTGACGTCTTAATTAACGACTTAATATCCTCAAACCTCAATTAACGTCTGAATTCTGAATTCCTCAATTAACGTCTGGATTGAAGAAGTTCCAATACTATACCTGGTTTCTAATCGCACCAATCAACATATTTTGACACCTAAATGCATGCACACGATGACAGTCCATGGACTGAAGAAATGGCAACACCTAAATACATGCATATAACAGATGAAATACCATTGTCCATAACAAGTCAGATTTCACAATATACGTGCATATAACAGATGGAGTAGTTGTTGTAGCAGAGATTGAGTAAAATAAGCCAGAAAATGTCCCTACATTTAACAAAATATATTGCTAACAGATGGACAATGATTATTTTATTTCTCTAGTTCTAGCTGTTAGAATTGGTACCCCACGATCACTACCATTATAACATGGACACGCATTCTCAGCTTGTAAATATAGACTTGTATTTTCACAGAATTGGTATTCCATGATCAGTACCAGAATTCTTGAAAAGCAAGTGTACATAAACACTCTAATGATGTACCAGTACCTGATCAGTACCACTACTAGTACAACATGGACAAGCAACATAAAATAGCTGGAGTATAATTGTGCTAATAGCTCAAATAGATTTCCTAATTTTGGGATATATATCAACACTGATCAAACAACACAGTTTAGCAGAGTTACCAATTTAGCTAAGCATCTTCATTATCATACTTATTCTAATTCAGAGTTACATCATCATTTGATTGTACTGCAGGTACATAGAAATATCTTGAGCCCGTGACACGTCACACATCAGTCCAGAAGAGGATAGAGGAATGGACCTGGATCTAAACGTCCGACTGGAGGAGGAGGATAGATGGATGGACCTGGATGTCGACGTCCGACTAGCGGAGGTGGAGGAAGGATGGATGGACCTGGATCTCAACATCAGATTAGAAGAAGAAGAACATGTTGCACAACCCGATCATATATCCGAAGAAGAACATATTGCACAGTCAGATCATATATCCGAAGAAGAACATGTTACACAACCAGATCATATATCCGAAGAAGAACATATTGCACAGCCAGATCATATATCCGAAGAAGAACATGTTGCTCGGCGGCACCATAGAGATCTGCCAGAGAGTCACAAATTTGCAGCATATATTGCATTGAAAGCACTCAGCAAAGGTAGACCAATTGAGAAGGCTAATAAAGAACTTGTTGCTCAACTTTTGAAAACAAGTCTTAGAACTGTTGAAAAGACCTGGAGGAAGGCAATAGAACAAGAAACACATGGAGAAGAAGTTGATTTTTCAAATAAAAGAAAGGGTAGATGTGGTCGAAAGAGGAAAGAGCTTAATCTCTCTAAAAGGGTGCGTCAGGTTGAACTAAACAAAAGGGGTACATTGAGAGCGCTAGCAAGATCTCTTGGTGTCCCTTATAGTACATTACAGAGAAGGTTAACATGGGGTGAATTAAGACGCTACACAAGCAGCCTTAAACCGTTTCTGTCTCTAGAAAACAAGATCAAACGACTAAAGTTTTGCATTTCAATGGTTGATCAAACAACAACATCGAAAGCAATGCCTTCCTTCAATAATATGGAGAATATAATTCACATTGATGAAAAATGGTTTGATATGACCAAGAGAAATAGAAAATATTACCTCCTTCCAGAGGAAGGAGATCCTCTGCGCACTGTTCAAAACAAGAACAATATCGGCAAGGTTATGTTCTTAACCGCGGTTGCGAAACCCAGACATGATGAGCAAGGGAATGTAACCTTTGATGGAAAGCTAGGAATACGGGCATTTGTCACGGATAGTGCAGCTAAATATAACTCCAAGAATAGGAAAAAAGGCACTATGGAACTAAAGACAATGATTGTTACTAGAGACGTCATGAGAGAATACCTATGTGAAAAAGTAATTCCAGCAATATTAGAAGTGTGGCCTGACGATGGTCATGAGGGAACAATCTTCATTCAACAGGACAATGCAAGAACGCATGTCCTGCCAGATGATCCTGCTTTTATAGCCGTTGTGCAAGCTTCAGGACTGGATATCAGGTTGACTTACCAACCTCCAAATTTGCCTGATATGAATGTCCTAGATCTTTGCTTTTTCAGAGCAATCTAGTCCCTGGCATTTGAGAGTGCACCTAACACTCTCAAAGAGCTGATAGAATCTGTTGAACAAGCTTACAATTCCTATGACACAGATAAGCTTGCGAAAGTGTTTATAACCCTATAGTCTATCTTGCTGGAGGTTATGAAGAAAGAAGGAGGAAACAAAAACAAGATACCCCACATGGGAAAGGATAAACTCCAAAGGGAGGGAATGCTACCGGACCCTCTAAAAGTTGATGGAGAACTCTACCGAAAAACCTTGGATCTGATAGCTGACTATGAGCAACAAGTCATAGCACCAGCTCAAACAATAGCTCGAAAAGCACGCAGGACAGGCCCCCAAGTAATTTTGGATGATCAGACAATGATCCCAGGAAATATATATCTAACATGGTTGGATGACCCATCAAGCCTTGTCCGTAGAAGGCGTCGAGTCAGCAGTGTATATCAAGATAGGCAAATTAATCTCAAGCTAGTCACTAAAGAAGAAGCTCAAGCTAGTCAAAAAGAATAAGTAAGACAGAGAATGGCTAGTGCCCTGAATATAAATGGCTAGTACCCCTGAATAATTATTGGAAGCCTAGTACCCTGAATATATTTGAGTATTTGAGAATGGAATAAGTAAGACAAATAATGGCTAGTGCCCTGAATATAAATGCTAGTACCCCTGAATAATTATTGGAAGCCTAGTACCCTGAATATAAATGGCTAGTACCCTAAATATATTTGAGTATTTGAGAATGGCATAAGTAAGACAGAGAATGGCTAGTCAACTGAATACATACTCCTAGCTACCAGTATCTCTATAGCTTCACTATGTTACCATATCCTAACTGTGAATGTCTGTAGTATATCCATCTGTCACATAGAAGTAGCACTCCAGAAGACTACGAAAATTGATTCTTAGATAATGAAAATTATTGTTGCAGACTATGAATCCTTGTTGCACGTATATGTACGTTCAAGTCTGCACTCAGTAATCCAACAGAATAATAAGTTTGAGAGTGTCCTCTGACCTGCTTTTAGTTGTAATCTGTCGCGTGGCTCTCCTTCATTAGAGTGAGATACAGTTTTGGCCGGGTGACAATAATGGCTCCACGATCATAGAAGGATAGATGAAACATCTTCATTCAGTTGGCATCAAATCTGGTATTCCCTTAAACAATGAAATTCAGTAGTCAATAAAATTGAATGCTCCAAATTGCTCGTCTAATGATTGAACTAAAAATTGCTATGTTAATGATTGAACTAAAGGACACTCATTTTATCAAGCAAATATTCTGCATCAACCCATAAAAGAGAATGGAATTGGATTGGGATCACGGATATGCTTTTGTAAGAAATAGATGCTAAATCCAGTGACAATTGGCTAGTGATGCAGTCTAGAGCTAGCTCATCGTGTGTTTGAATTCATGTGTTTCTGCTTGTACCTAATGGACACCACAAAGCATAAGCAATCAATTAGGCAGACATCCAGGACTGAAGATACTGCTTCTTTTTCTAGAATTGGGCAGGAAAACGAGATTTTTCATACGAGCATACAAGGATACTACAAGTTCAGAGCATTAATTCATTAATGAGGGAGGGATGCTGAGATGATATTGTATGAGATTTGTGGCGTACCAGCGAAGTGAGATTGAGCGTCTTGAGGAGGTGCATCTAGCAGTAGGGGCGCTCCAGGTCCTCAGGGCTCTGCAGGAAGTCGTGGAGCTTCACCTCCATCCCCCGGTACTCGTCGAACGCATGTACCTGCAGACCAAAACCGAACCAACCATGTCGTCGTTAGCTCAGGTCGGTGGTGACAGACGATGTCGCCGGTGAACGAATCGAGAATCCAATTCGGGATCTTGGCAGGAAAAGGGATCCCTTTCCTATTTACCTCCACTTATCGTTGGATTCTGTTGGTTGGCGAGGACAAACGGAGTTTGCCGGGGAGGGGGCAGCGGAGCAGGCGGAGCGGGAGATAGAGTAGTGGCCTGCGAGGTCGTGGCAGAGCAGGCGGCGAGGGAGAGAGCGGCGACTGGAAAGGGGAAGAAGACAAACACCAGTACTGAAGGACAGGAGGGATTGTCGGAAATTCGTTGAGGGCTCTTTTGCAAAATGGTGGTCGCGTCAATTAATTCGGAGAATGCAAGAAACAAGCCGACACTCTCTTCCATCGGCGGATGTTCTTCAAAGAACGATGATGCCGCGGGCACAAAAAATGCTCCCGGATGAACCACATGGATGCTGACGGGAGGCGTGAGGCCACCCGAACCCTCGACTTATCCTTCATGTCGGTGGACTCCCAGGGTAATATGATACCCAAAACGCCACAAGCCGCAGTCATCGTGGCCACCACGTACCTACTGTCGAACCAACCTTTGGCCGGGGATCCAACAATCCACCGTCCATCGATCTGACATCATCGGGCTCGATCTGGTAGAGGCCGCAGTCATGGGAGAGCCCTCTCTGGAGCCGAAGAAAAAAATCTGTGGCACCCGCTAGGAATGGCTCGCCGCCGCATGATGACAAAGACCCGCCATGACAATGCCACAGTCCGGGGCGAACGAATCATGACTACGACACTCGCGACAAGATCACGCAACGCAAGGTCGACAAGCTACACGCAAAATGTGCATACTCCTCCGAGTCAGAAGATGGGGACACTGAATTTGCAGCATCAGATGCTTCATCCGTGCCATACAGAAGACGTGGATGCCTAGGGGTTTCAAGCTACCCTCGGACAACCCGAAATTCGATGGCCTTCTAGAGCAAAAATCTGGCTAGACGACCACCTACAATCTGTTAGGTGCCACGGTAGGTCCAAAAATACAGCCATGCAGTGCTTGTAGCTGGAGCTGCACGTGCTTGGCTCAACAGCCTCCTACCAAGATTAATTCACGGTTGGAAAGAGATGGTGTACAACTTTGTCCGAAACTTCAATGGCACCTACAAACATCTAACATTGAATGAAGAACTCCGGGCTTGTGCCCAATGATCTGGCGAATCAGTCTGCTCATGCATCCAGTGATGGTCCACCATTAAAAACTCAACGGAGGACATATCCAAAGAACGGGAAATCGACATATTCAACGACGACATGCACTGTCAAGAGCTCAAGGAGGAACTAGGGCACACCAAGCCAAAAACCATCGACCACCTGATGGACATCGCCAATCGCTGGGCAGATGGCGAGGACGCCCTCCACAATAGCCGAGCACGCTTGGATGATGAAGACGACCAAGGTCGCAGACGCGACCGCCAAGGAAAACACATGATGCGTATCTACGAGGACCACGGCAAAGTCAACATGGTCGCGGCTGGCTACGCCAGCAAGTGTGATGATGGTAACCGCAACGGTGGCTACCACGATGGAAGGTACTACGACAATCGCAAAACAACCCAAGTGTGGAAACACCGCACCCACGATGATGCACCATTGAAATGGACCGTATGGGCACCTAGAAGGGGGGGGGGTGAATAGGTGTTACTCCAAATTTTAATTCTTTTTCAATTTTAGGCTTGACATTAACGTAAATTCTCTAAATATGCAACTACGAAGAATTTCCCTATATGCGAACCTAACTACTAAGTGAGTAAAAGTGAGGAACGAGGTAACCATAGTGGGGCACACGGAGACACATGATTTGTTTGACCGCAGTTCTTTCCTTGTTAAGGGAAGTACGTCTGCGTTGGAGGGGTGGGCGGTACTAAGACCATCACGCCACAATAGGCCTCACCCTGTTCTCCAATGGATCTTGCCACCAAAGGCCTGATCCACCTTTCAACTATTGGTATCCTTCGAGGCGGGAACCAGTGCCTCTACAACACTAGCAGGGCACACATCCACAACTGAATTGGAGGCTCCCATGATGACAACAAGCTGCCACAAGAACAAGTATTATCAATAACCGAAAATGATATCTAGATATTTGCAAGAAATACTAGATCAAGAATCCTCCAAGATAATGGAAGGGAAGTGAAGCGCTTGATTGGTATTGATGAAGGTCGAAGCCTCCTCCTTCGATTCCCCAAAGACCGGAGCCTTCGGGTGGATGAATATGGAGATCTCGATTTCGAACTTGAAGAACAGTTGAAAGGGAAACGGATGTCGCCAAGGGGGGGGGGGTAAATAGGCGTTTTAAAATTATTACGGTTTAGGCTGTAATAAATGCGGAATAAAACTTAACGTTTAATTTATCAAGCCAAAACCTATATCAACTAGGTTCAACTAAGTGCACCAACAACCTATGCTAAGCAAGACAAGCAACAAGGTGATAGCAAGATATAATACTTCAAGCATGATGGCTATCACAATGTAAATTGCATAAATAAAGGGCTCAATTGAGAGATAACTGATGGACGTGGAGACGCGAAGTTCACTTCCAAAGAAGCTACATCTCCGTTGGAGAGGTGCAGGGGCGCAATGTACTTTGAATGCCACAAATGGCTCATCTCGAGGTGTGGTGGCTCGATGCTCACCAAACGCCACACAAGGCCTCATCCCAAGATGCGAAGGCACACAACTCACTGACGCCACAAAAGGCTCACCCTATTCTCCCATGAGCTCGCCACAAAGGCCTACTCACGTTCCAGTATGGGACACTTAAGGGCGGTCGCCGAACCCGTACAAGGCTTGGGGCAAACTCCACAACTCAATTGGAGGGCTCCCAAGAAATGCCACAAAGGCTCCACAATGCCACAAAAGGCCAACAAGCTTGGGGAATCTCCATGATGTCTACGCACTTCTATTCTTGTAGACAGTTGTTGGGCCTCCAAGTGTAGAGGTTTGTAGAACAGCAACAAGTTTCCCTTAAGTGGATTACCCAAGGTTTATTGAACTCAGGGAGGAAGTGGTCAAAGGTATCCCTCTCAAGCAACCCTACAATCAAGATACAAGAAGTCTCTTGTGTCCCCAACACACCCAATACACTTGTCAGGTGTATAGGTGCACTAGTTCGGTGAAGAGATAGTGAAATACAAGTGGTATAGATATAAGACAATGGTGCTATAAAATAGCTTGATGGCGTGGAAGAGACTAAAGGCAAACTGAAATAAAGATGGCAGCAAGCAAACATGTAACAGATCTAGTTGCAAACAATGTTTTAATGCTTAGAAACAAGGCCTAGGGATCATACTTTCGCTAGTGAACACTCTCATATAAATATCTTCTCTTCATGATATTACTCTGAACTACTCTCCGGTTGGACACAGTAATCCATGGTAGGGCTATAACAACACTCCTCAAAGTTCGCTTTCCCCATCTAGATAACCCCACACTATCACCTTGAGCTCTAGATGGTTCCAACAAACACCACAATTTCATAGAAACATCCAACTCCAAATATAACTCATAACAAGTATTTGTAATCTCTAGCCTAAGTGCCACCATGGTGTGCACGCTGTCACTTTCACACACACGGGGAGAGCATAGATCTATTAAAGTACTTGAGTAGCAAGGTAGATCTACTTGATTACAAAGCTCATGATCACAATATGATCATGCATAGAGAGAGAGATGAACACATAGCTACCGGTAGAACCCTTAGCCTCGAGGAAGAACTACTCCCTCATCATCATGGGAATCAGCAACGGCGATGGAGATGGTGGTGGAGATCGATAGAGATGGCTCCGGGGGCACTTCCCCGTCCTGGCAGGGTGCTGGAACAGAGACTTTCTGTCCCCCGAATCTCTCCTTCGGTGGCTGGAGGCTCGATTTTTTAGGCTTTCTACATCAGAGGCTTCTTATAGGCGAAAGGGCAAGGTCGGTGGAGTGCCAGGGGGCCCACACCACATGGTGGTGCGGCTAGGGGTCACCCGCGCCACCATATGGTGTGGCCAGGCCCTGGCCCTCCTCCATCTCTGCTTTGGGCTTCGTGAGTCTTCCGGTAAAATATTGACTTTGGCTTTTGTCCGATCCAATTTCGAGAATATTCATTTTCTGGCTTTTCTGGAACCAAAAACAGCAGAAAACAGGCAACTAGCACTGTGGCATCTTGTTAATAGGTTAGTTTCAGAAAATGTGTAAAAATACTCCAAAGTGTGGACAAAACATAAGAAAGTAAATATAAAACAAGCATGGAACATCAAAAATTATAGATAAGTTAGCAACGTATCAACATCCCCAAGCTTAACTCCTGCTCGTCCTCGAGTAGGTAAGTGATAAAAAGAAAGAATAATTTTTGAGGTGACATGCACCATCATAAACTTGATCAAAGTATTTGTAAAACATTGATAGCTAGGATCATAGTACTTCAACATAGCATGAAAGATATAGTTCTAATAATAAGACATAGCAACTATGTTGTAACATGAAAAGGCACAAACAAAAGATTCATGAGTAACAATGCTTTGCAAGATGTTTGTTTGTTTCACATAAAGAAATCATAATAAGAATGGTATTCATCTTGTCCCTCATAGTGTAGCAAAACATAAATGCATAGGACACCTTTAAAGTTCATAAGGGTGACTAGATACAAATAGTTTAAGAACAAGCAATATCAAAGTTATGCATCAATCAACAAGTCTTGGGACAATGCACATTAAACTAAGAATGACCAATATGCTCTCTCAATAGGTGCATAAAGATAGAAGGTGGAGACTCAATATAAAAGTGGAAGAAAGGCCTTCATAGAAGGAAGCAGGGATTCAAGTCTCATAAAGAGCTTCCAAAAATTATGGTACTTATTAGCTTTTAGCTCTCATTGCCCCTATCATAAGCATCTTGAACTGATTAAGGTTAAAGTGAACAAACTATGGAGTATATGCTTGACAAAGTATAAGTTGGAAATCTCATGTCCCTTGAATACGAGGGCTGCTCCTCATGCTACTCAAGTTTAGTTACCGGAAAGATCTTGGCATAGTAAGTACATGTGTATCATAGAGAACCGCCAACGGGGTACCCCTTGCCCGATGATACGGAAGAATCCCCATATCAAAATGACAAGGCAAGAAGACAACGAGCATCTCAGCAATCTTCTTATTTACCATGGGAAAATGGTGCTTTTTTCTCTCTTTCCTCTTTTTTCAACTCTTTTTTTCTTTTTTTTCTCTTTTTCTCAATCTCTATCTTTTTTTTCATAAGAAGAATGCTTCATAGATTGCTCATTATGGTTACGCTGCAGGTTTCCACCATGATTAGGCATGGATTAGACCGGCGACCTAGGCGTTTCTCTAATACACATACATAACTCCATGGACTTACAAGCTCCCCTTTCATTTCACACCGATGACATCCATAGACAAAAGAGCATGATATCAACTAGGTACAATGTACAAGTGCAATGTTGAAAGCATTCCCCATGACAGCATGGTTCTGATAATCCCCAACATATAAGTGCAAGCATATACAACATAGACGACAAAATGGTTCAAGTTTATTAGGGGCAAGAAAAGTAAGTGTGCCATCAAGTTCGTGAGAGCTTTAATCACTAGTTTTCTCATAACAAGTTTAATTCGGAAGGTAAATGAAAACATGAATATACTTGGAATAGCAAATGCTAATAGGTAGGTATGGTGGACTATTTGGAATAACTTGGTTTTATTTGGAGTTGGATGCATGAGTGGAACTCATACTTGGTTATGGAGGCTAGCAAAAGACTGGGAGCGACCAACTAAGAGAGCAATAATGGCCATAATCATGCAAGGCGACAAAACATCATTAATTAAAGCATAAAGTGATAATACAAGTCAAAAACTAAAGGATCATAGAGGTTATGGTGACTTGGGATAGTCATAACATGGTGTGAGCATGCGCCAAGTCAACCCAAATAAAGCATTAAAGGAGAATACCACAATACTATGCTTTTAATATGCTAAAACAACGCATGATTCTTTCAAGGCACATTAAGCAATCTTAATTGTTTATAACATGTCATGCTACAACAATAATCACTAAGCATAAAGACAAAACAATATCAAGCATGACATGATAAATTCTAAGTCACAGTCAAAAACAGGCTCCTTTTTACCACTTAAGCATGAACTTTCCTACTCTTTTCCAATCCAAATCAACTTTATTTGAAAACTCACAAAGATAATAATAAATAAAGATCAATGAGCTTGTCTCACGAATCCACAAAGAAGAACTAAAAAGTTCTAAGCTGAAAGCACAAGAAAACTAAGGCTAAACACAGTGCTAGCAAAAGAGAACATTCACAAAATAATAAGAATGAAAACTAGAGTGTTCTAGGCAATGAAAATGGAGTGTATCTCTCTCCAAAAGAAGTGCTAGGATCCAACCAACTTATTCAAGCAAACTAAGCAAAATAAAACTAAAAACAAAAACAAAGATGCTCCAAGAACAACACAACAGTGCATGAAACAATAAAAATGAAGTGTTTGGAAGAAACCTGAGATTTTTATTGATGAAGAAAGGGATGCCTTGGGCATCCCCAAGCTTTGGCGCTTGTACTTCTTGGATATTTCTTGGGGTGACACGGGGTGGAATCCCCAAGCTTGAGATTTTGTCCATTCTTCATCTCATTACATCATTCTTTCCCTACACCTGAAAATTTCCTTCATACAAAACTTCACACAATCTTCATTAGCAACATTAGTGCATTCAAAAGATAATAAACCTTTGGGTTCAGTTTCAACACAAGTAAAACTTCCATTAAAACACAATCTACTGTAGCACTTCCTTTAAAAAGTTCAAATGATCAAAGAGAACTGAAAGAGAAAGAGATTAAGAGGCAAATGCAAATAATGGCAGAAATCTGTCAAAACAGAACAACAGGTAAAAACCAAATTTTTTCGAAAACCTTTTGTTGCTCAAATCAAAAAGTAAAGAACTAACGAAAGTTGTATAACAACCTGGGGCATAAGCACAAAAAATTACAGCTCAAACCTATGTACAGAGAGTTTTCACGATTTTTTACAGTGAAGCACAAAAATCTGTTTCGGGACAGCAACTTTCCCAAGTCTTACTTCTCTCTCATTAGAGGTTACTCTTGGCACAAAAACCACACAAAAATGATAAGGAGAGGTTATTACTGAAGCAATAACTTCCAAGACTTAACTAAAACTTTTTTGTTATCTTCCAATAAGTAATTTCCTTTAACGCCTTTAAATTAGGCATGATAGTTTGAGAAGATGCTCACATAAGAAGTATGAATTGAAGTAAAAGAGAGCATCAAGGAGAAAATTCAAAGCACATTTAAGTCTAACCCACTTCCTATGCATAGGAATCTTGTAAAGAAACAAGTCATGAAAGCACAAAGCAACAAGCATAGGAAAGCAAAACAAGTGCAACTTCAAGACTTTCAACATAAAGAGGGGAAGCTTAATATTATTGAGATGCATAAAACCATGTTTCCCTCTCTCATAATAACTTTCAGTAGCAACATGAATAAAATTAACAATATAACTATTGCATAAAACATTCTTATCATGAGCCACATACATAAAATGATTATTACTCTCCACATAAGCATAGTCATTATTATTAATTATGGTGGGAGAAAATTCAACAAAATAGCTATCATTATTATTCTCATCACCGTAATCATCAAATATAGGAGGCATATTGTAATCATTAATTTTCTCCTCAATAGTAGGTGGACTGAAAATATCATATTCATCATTATAATCATCATATATTGGAGGTTTGGTATCATCATAAGCAATAGAATAGCTATCTTCCAAAGCTGGGGAACTAAAAAGATCATTTTCATAAAAACTAGCTTCCCCAACCTTAGAATTTTCCATAGCATTAGCAATAATGGTGTCCAAAGAATTCATACTAACAACATTGCTATTAGCATGCAAATAAAGTTCCATAGGTTTTTTAATTTTATCTTCAAACTCTTCATGTCCTAACTCAAGATAAATACTATAAAGCTCTCTAATTTTGTTGTTGTTTTCCATTAAGCCTAACTAGTGAAAACAAGAAACAAAAATACAAAATTGCAGAATCTAAAGGAAATAACTTCGAGCACTCACACACCAGCAGCCGCACTGGAAGATAGCTTAGTAGCCAGAGGATGTGAGTACCTTTTACCTTACCTCCCCGGTGACGGCGCCAGAAAATAGCTTGATGTCTACGCACTTCTATTCTTGTAGACAGTTGTTGGGCCTCCAAGTGCAGAGGTTTGTACAACAGCAACAAGTTTCCCTTAAGTGGATTACCCAAGGTTTATCGAACTCAGGGAGGAAGTGGTCAAATGTATCCCTCTCAAGCAACCCTACAATCAAGATACAAGAAGTCTCTTGTGTCCCCAACACACCCGATACACTTGTCAGGTGTATAGGTGCACTAGTTCGGCAAAGAGATAGTGAAATACAAGTGGTATAGGTATAAGACAATGGTGCTAGAAAATAGCTTGATGGCGTGGAAGAGACTAAAGGCAAACTGAAATAAAGATGGCATCAAGCAAACATGTAACAGATCTAGTTGCAAATGGTGTTTCAATGCTTAGAAACAAGGCCTATGGATCATACTTTCGCTAGTGAACACTCTCATATAAATATCTTCTCTTCACGATACTACTTTGAACTACTCTCCGGTTGGACACTCTAATCCATGGTAGGGCTATAACAACACTCCTCAAAGTTCGCTTTCCCCATCTAGATAACCCCACACTATCACCTTGAGCTCTAGATGGTTCCAACAAACACCACAATTTCATAGAAACATCCAACTCCAAATATAACTCATAACAAGTATTTGTAATCTCTAGCCTAAGTGCCACCATGGTGTGCACGCTGTCACTTTCACACACATGGGAAGAGCAGAGATCTATTAAAGCACTTGAGTAGCAAGGTAGATCTACTTTATTATAAAGCGCATGACCACAATATGATCATGCATAGAGAGAGAGAGATGAACACATAGCTACCGGTCGAACCCTTAGCCTCGAGGAAGAACTACTCCCTCATCATCATGGGAATTAGCAACGGCGATGGAGATGGCTCCGGAAGCACTTCCCCGTCCTGGTAGGGTGCCGGAATACAGACTTTCTGTCCCCCGAATCTCTCCTTCGGTGGCTGTGATACGTTGCTAACGTATCTATAATTTTTGATGTTCCATGCTTGGTTTATATCTACTTTCTTTTGTTTTGTCCACACTTTGGAGTATTTCTATACACTTTCTGGGACTAACCTATTAACAAGATGCCACAGTGCAATTTGCTTGTTTTCTGCTATTTTTGGTTCCAGAAAGGTTAGAAAATGAATATTCTCGGAATTGGACCGGACAAAAGCCAAAGTCGTTATTTTCCCGGAAGACTCACGGAGCCAGAAGGAGAGACGAAGGGGGTCCACAGGGTTCCACACCACCCCTAGGCGCGGGTCCCCCTGGCCGCGCCAGGGCATGGTGTGGGCCCCCTGGCTGGCCACCGACCTTGCCCCTTCGCCTATAAGAAGTCCTCGAGGCAAAAACCCTAAATCATCAAGCCTCCAGCCATGAAAAGTTCCGCAGCGCCACCGCCACCGAAGGGGAGATTCGAGGGATAGAAAGTCTCTGTTCCGGCACCCTGTTGGGACGGGGAAGTGCCCTCGGAGCCATCTCCATCGATCTCCACTGCCATCTCCATCGCCGTTGCTGATTCCCATGATGATGAGGGAGTAGTTCTTCCTTAAGGCTAAGGGTTCTACCGGTAGCTATGTGTTCATCTCTCTCTCTCTATGCATGATCATATTGTGATCATGAGCTTTGTAATCAAGTAGATCTACCTTGCTACTCAAGTGCTTTTATAGATCTCTACTCTCCCCATGTGTGTGAAGTTGACAGTGTGCACACCATGGTGGCACTTAGGCTAGAGATTACAAATACTTGTTATGAGTTATATTTGGAGTTGGATGTCTTTATGAAATTGTGGTGTTTGTTGGAACCATCTAGTGCTCAAGGTGATAGTGTGGGGTTATCTAGATGCAGAAAGCGAACTTTGAGGTGTGCTGTTATAGCCCTACCGTTGATTAGAGTGTCCAACCGGAGAGTAGTTCAGAGTAGTATCATAAAGAGAAGATATTTATATGAGAGTGTTCACTAGCGAAAGTATGATCCCTAGGCCTTGTTTCTAAGCATTGAAACACCGTTTGCAACTAGATCTGTTACATGTTTGCTTGCTTCCATCTTTATTTCAGTTTGCCTTTAGTCTCTTCCACGCCATCAAGCTATTTTCTATCACCGTTACCACTTATAATTATCTATACCACTTGTATTTCACTATATCTTCGCCAAACTAGTGCACCTATACACCTGGTAAGTGTATTGAGTGTGTTGGGGACACAAGAGACTTCTTGTATCTTGATTGCAGGGTTGCTTGAGAGGGGATACCTTTGACCACTTCCTCCCTAAGTTCGATAAACCTTGGGTGATCCACTTAAAGGAAAACTTGCTGCTGTTCTACAAACCTCTACACTTGGAGGCCCAACAACTGTCTACAAGAATAGAAGTGCATAGACGTCAAGCTATTTTCTAACGCCGTTGCCGAGGAGGTAAGGTAAAAGGTACTCACATCCTCAGGTGTGAGTGCTCAAAGTTATTTCCTTTAGATTCTGCAATTTTTTCCTTTTGTTTCTTGTTTTTATTTTCACTAGTTAGGCTTAATGGAAAACAACAACAAAATTAGAGAGCTTTATAGTATTTATCTTGAGTTAGGACATGAAGTGTTTGAATAGAAAATTAAAAAACCTATGGAACTTTATTTGCATGCTAATAGCAATGTTGTTAGTATGAATTCTTTGGACACCATTATTGCTAATGCTATGGAAAAGTCTAAGCTTGGGGAAGCTAGTTTTTATGAAAATGATCTTTTTAATTCCCCAGCTTTGGAAGATAGCTATTCTATTGCTTATGATGATACCAAACCTCCAATATATGATGATTACAATGATGAATATGATATTTTCAGTCCACCTACTATTGAGGAGAAAATTAATGATTACAATATGCCTCCTATATTTGATGATTATGGTGATGAGAATAATAATGATATCTATTTTGTTGAATTTGCTCCCACCACAATTAATAAGAATGACTATACTTATGTGGAGAGTAATAATCATTTTATGCATGTGGATCATGATAAGAATGCTTTATGTGATAGTTATATTGTTAATTTTATTCATGATGCTACTGGAAGTTACTATGAGAGAGGTAAACATGGTTTTATGCATCTCAATAATATTAAATTTCCCCTCTTTATGTTGAAAGTCTTAAAGTTGCACTTGTTTTGCTTTCCTATGCTTGTTGCTTTGTGCTTTCATGACTTGTTTCTTTACAAGATTCCTATGCATAGGAAGTGGGTTAGACTTAAATGTTCTTTGAATTTGCTTCTTGATGCTCTCTTTTACTTCAATTCATATTTCCTATGTGAGCATCTTCTCAAACTATCATGCCTAACTTAAAGGCGTTAAAGAAAAGTACTTATTGGGAGATAACCCAAAAGTTTTAGATGAGTCTTGGAAGTTATTACCTCTGTAATAACTGCTCCTTATCCTTTTTATTTGCCTTTTGTGCCAAGAGTAACCTCTAATGAGAGAGAAGTAATGCTTGGGAAAGTTGCTGTCCTGAAACAGATTTTTATGCTTTGCTGTAAAAGTTCGTGTAAAATCTCTATACGTTGGTTTGAGCTGTGATTTTTTGTGCTTCTGCCCCAGGTTGTTATATAACTTTCGTTAGTTCAACACTTTTCGATTTGAGCAACATAAGGTCTTCGAAAAAATTGGTTTTTACCTTCTGGTATGTTTTGACAGATTTCTGCCATTATTTGCATTTGCTTCTTTTTGATTCCTTTTTGGGTTCTCTTTTGGGGAATTGAGCTTTTTTAGGGAAGTTCTACAGTATCTTGTGTTTTAATGGAAGTTTTATTAGTGTTGAAACTGAACCCAAAGACTTATTATATTGAGTACACTAATGTTGCTAATAAAGATTGTGTGAAGTTTTGTATGAAGGAAAATTTTCAGGTGTATGGAGAGAATGATGTAATGAGATGGAGAATGGACTAAAGCTCAAGCTTGGGGATGACACGCGTGTCACCCTAAGAAATATCCAAGAAGTACAAGCGTCAAATCTTGGGGATGCCCAAGGCATCCCCTTCTTCATTAATAAAAATCTCAGGTTCTTCCAAACACTTCATTTTTATTGTTTCATGCACAGTTGTGTTGTTCTTGGAGCGTCTTTGTTTTCGTTTTTGTTTGCTTGGTTTTCTTAGTTTGCTTGAATAAATTGGTTGGACCCCCTCTTTCATGCATTGGTTTTCAAATAGTTTGGTTTGGATTGGAAAAGAGTAGGAAAGTTCATGCTTAAGTGGTAAAGATAGCTTGTTTTTGACTATGGCCTATGCTTTGTCATGCCATGCTTGATATTGTCTTTGCTATAGCATGACTTGTTATAAACAATTGAGATTGCTTAATGTGCCTTTGAAGAATCATGCGTTGTTTTAGCATATTAAAGCATAGTATTGTGGTATTCTCCTTTGATGATTTATTTGGGTTGACTTGGCACATGCTCACACCATGTTATGACTATCCCAAGTCACCATAGCCTTTATTATCCTTTAGTTTTCAACTTGTAGTATCACTTTATGCTTTGATTAATGATGTTTTGTCACTCTGCATGATTATGGCCATTATTGCTCTCTTAGTTTGTCGCTCCCAGTCTTTTGCTAGCCTCCGTAACCAAGTATGAGTTCCACTGATGCATCCAACACCTAAAACCAAGTTATTCCAAAGAGTCCACCATACCTACCTACTACCATATGCTACTCCAAGTATATTCATGTTTTTATCTACCTTCCGAATTAAACTTGTTATGAGAAAACTAGTGATTAAAGCTCTCACGAACTTGATGGCACACTTTACTTTTCTTGCCCTTAATAAACTTGAACCATTGTGTCATCTATGTTGTATATGCTTGCACTTATTTGTTGGGGATTAGCAGAACCATGCTGTCATGGGGAACGCTTTCAACATTGCACTTGTACTTTGTACCTAGTTGATATCATGCTCTTTTGTCTATGGATGTCGTCGGTGTGAAATGAAAGGGGAGCTTGTAAGTCCATGGAGTTATGTATATGTGTTAGAGAAACGCCTGGGCCGCTGGTCTAATCCATGCTGTCATGGTGGAAACCTGCAGCGTAACCATAATGAGCTGTCTATGAAGCATTTTTCTTATAAAAAAAGAGTCAGATATTGAGAAAAAAGAGAAACAAAATATATGAGAAAAGAGGAAAGAGAGAAAAAAAGCACCATATTCCCATGGTAAATAAGAAGATTGCTGAGATGCTCGTTGTCTGCTTGCCTTGTCATTTTGATATGGGGATTTTTTTGTATCATCGAGCAAGGGGTACCCCGTTGGCGGTTCTCTTTGATACACATGTACTTACGATGACAAGAACTTACCGGTGACTAAACTTGAGTAGCATGAGGAGCGACCCTCGTATTCAAGGGACATGAGATTTCCAACTTATACTTCGTCAAGCATATACACCATAGTTTGTTCACTTTAACATTAATCACTTCAAGATGCTTATGATAGGGGCAATGAGAGCTGAAAGCTATTAAGTACTATAATTTTTGGAAGCTCTTTATGAAACTTGAATCCCTACTTCCTTCTATGAAGGCCTTTTTTTATTTTTTGTTGAGTCTCCACCTTCTACCTTTATGCACCTACTTTGAGAGCATAGTGGCCATTCTTAGTTCTATGTGCATTGTCCCAAGACTTGTTGATTGATGCATAATTGATATTGCTTGTTTTAAACTAATTGTATCTAGTCACTCTTATGAACTTTGAAGGTGTCCTATGCATTTATGTTTGCTACTCTATGAGGGACAAGCTGAATGCCACTATGCTATGTTTTCTTTATGTGAAACAAACAAACGTCTTGCAAAGCATTGTTATTCATGAATCTTTTGTTTGTGCCTTTTCATGTTGCAACATAGTTTCTTTGCCTTATTGTTAGAACTTTGTCTTTCATGTTATGATTGAAGTACTATGATCCCAACTATCAATGTTTTACAAATACTTTGATCAAGTTTATGATGGTGCATGTCACCTCAAAAATTATTCTTTCTTTTTACCACTAACCTACTCGAGGACGAGCAGGAGTTAAGCTTGGGGATGTAGATACGTTGCTAACACATCTATAATTTTTGATGTTCCATGCTTGGTTTATATCTACTTTCTTATGTTTTGTCCACACTTTGGAGTATTTTTATACACTTTCTGGGACTAACCTTATAACAAGATGCCACAGTGCCAGTTGCCTGTTTTCTGCTGTTTTTGGTTCCAGAAAAGTTAGAAAATGAATATTCTCGAAATTGGACCAGACAAAAGCCAAAGTCATTATTTTCCCGGAAGACTCACGGAGCCAGAAGGAGAGACGAAGGGGGTCCACAGGGTTCCACACCACCCCTAGGCGCCGGTCCCCCTGGCCATGCCAGGGCATGGTGTGGGCCCCCTGGCTGGCCACCGACCTTGCCCCTTCGCCTATAAAAAGTCCCCGAGGCAAAAAACCTAAATCATCAAGCCTCCAGCCATGAAAAGTTCCGCAGCGCCGCCGCCACCAAAGGGGAGATTTGGGGGATAGAAAGTCTCTGTTCCGGCACCCTGTCGGGACAGGGAAGTGCCCCCGGAGCCATCTCCATCGATCTCCACTGCCATGTCCATCACCGTTGCTGATTCCCATGATGATGAGGGAGTAGTTCTTCCTCGAGGCTAAGGGTTCTACCGGTAGCTATGTGTTCATATCTCTCTCTATGCATGATCATATTGTGATCATGAGCTTTGTAATCAAGTAGATCTACCTTGCTACTCAAGTGCTTTAATAGATCTCTGCTCTCCCCATGTGTGTGAAGTTGATAGTGTGCACACCATGGTGGCACTTAGGCTAGAGATTACAAATACTTGTTATGAGTTATATTTGGAGTTGGATGTCTTTATGAAATTGTGGTGTTTGTTGGAACCATCTAGTGCTCAAGGTGACAGTGTGGGGTTATCTAGATGCGGAAAGCAAACTTTGAGGTGTGCTGTTATAGCCCTACCATTGATTAGAGTGTCCAACCGGAGAGTAGTTCAGAGTAGTATCATAAAGAGAATATATTTATATGTGAGTGTTCACTAGCGAAAGTATGATCCCTAGGCCTTGTTTCTAAGCATTGAAACACCATTTGCAACTAGATCTGTTACATGTTTGCTTGCTTCCATCTTTATTTCAGTTTGCCTTTAGTCTCTTCCACGCCATCAAGCTATTTTCTATCACCGTTACCACTTATAATTATCTATACCACTTGTATTTCACTATCTCTTCACCGAACTAGTGCACATATACACCTGACAAGTGTATTGGGTGTGTTGGGGACACAAGAGACTTCTTGTATCTTGATTGCAGGGTTGCTTGAGAGGGGATACCTTTGACCACTTCCTCCCTGAGTTCGATAAACCTTGGGTGATCCACTTAAGGGAAAATTTGCTGCTGTTCTACAAACCTCTACACTTGGAGGCCCAACAACTGTCTATAAGAATAGAAGTGCGTAGACATCAGGCGGCGGCGCTGCAGAACTTTTCATGGATGGAGGCTCGGTTTTTTAGGGTTCCTGCATCGGAGGCTTCTTATAGGCGAAAGGGCAAGGTCGGTGGAGTGCCAGAGGGCCCACACCACCTGGTGGCGCGGCCAGGGGTCACCCGCGCCACCATATGGTGTGGCCAGGCCCTGGCCCTCCTCCGTCTCTGCTTTGGGCTCCGTGAGTCTTCTGGTAAAATATTGACTTTGGCTTTTGTCTGGTCCAATTCGAGAATATTCATTTTCTGGCTTTTCTAGAACCAAAAATAGCAGAAAACAGGCAACTGGCACTGTGGCATCTTGTTAATAGGTTAGTTCCACAAAATGTGTAAAAATACTCCAAAGTGTGGACAAAACATAAGAAAGTAAATATAAAACAAGCATGGAACATCAAAAATTATAGATACGTTAGCAAAGTATCACTCCACAACTCAATTGGATCCCCCAATAACACACCACAACTCCACACAACCGTCTAGGGTTCCAAGAACCCAAGAGAAACAAGCTCAAGAGCTTGAACTCATCGAATCTCCGAGGAGAACTAAAACCTATGCACCAAATGCAAGAGGCAAGTCCTTCACTCTCAAATTCCACCAAAGAGACAAAGGATATTGGGGGAATAAGAGAGGAAGAACACAAGAGGATAACACAAAACTCTCCAAGATCTAGATCCCAAGGACTCCTTCACAAAGAAGGGATTTGGTTTGGTGGGGGTTGTAGATCTAGATCTCCTCTCTCAAATCCCTCAAAGAGATGTAAGAATCATGGGAGTGATAAGGGGAGAGGGAAAGCTTTTGAAGGTCAACAATGGAGGAGAGAGAGTGGAAGAGCTAGCAAAAATGACCTCAAAAGTTGGGGAAACATTGGGGAAGAAGGGGCCTTAAATAGGGCAAGAGAAATCTGACCGTTTGGGTCATTTTCACGCACCATCGGAACTACCGGTGCCCCACCGATACTACTGGTAAATAGAAACACAAGTTACTGAACAAAAATGAGTTTTACTGGAACTTTGGGCGGAACTTGGACCGGTACTACAGCTCAAGAAAAAACGTTGGACAACATTGCACGAAAACTTCAATAACTTTTGACTCCGGACTCTGATTTCGATGATCTTGGGCTCGTTTTGAAGAGAACAAAAAGCTCTAAAAGATTATGCAAAGAAAAATCATAGTCCAACAATGGAGGATAAAAATAAAATGGAGAAATGTATGAGCTCTCAGAAGCGACGAACTGGTAAAACCTCCAAAACCCAAAATTCAAGAAGTTGAGCTTGGAAACTCCAATTGGGATGAAACCAATTTTGTTGGAAATATAATAAAGAGTAGAATCTAACAAAAGGTTAAATATTGGGTATCACCAAGGCAGAAAAATCATGAATATATACGTGAGATATCTCCCAAGGTGTGGAGCCGGAAAACCCGCAAGATCAAATACGCAATAAGATATGCAAGGGAAATCCTTTTTGATGAACTATAGCTTGTTATGAAGATAACCACAATATATAGATCCTCACATGGATAAGAACCAAACAACAACCACGAAAGATGATGCTATGTATGCAAAGGTTTGAGCTCTCTCCGAAAGATACGATCGAGCTACTCACTCGAGAGCCCCTCTTGATAGTACGGCTATCTATCCTAAACCCGGTCTCCCAACACTACAAGAGACCGGCAAGATAGAAAACCTATCAAGTTCATAACTTTGCCTTGAGAATTCCCCTTGAGCTTGATGTAGACCATCTTGACTTTCTCAAGATGGATTGCCTTTCTTGCTTGCACTTGCTTGATGAAGATGTTTGGGATATACTTTCCGGGTATCCTCATTGTGCCTCACTGACCAGGGTGGCCCACTTCAGGTTAGAGCTTTGCTCCACGGGCGGCCCAGTCAGGGAGAAGAGACGGAGTCCGGTCCGGCTATGGGAAGGCCCAGAAGACTTATTGACATAGGCCTATAGTGTTACTTGTAGTTCAATATGTACTCTGTAACCGACTCTTAGTCGTAGCCGGATAGGTCTCTCCTATAAACCCTAGGCCGGATATCTATATAAGCTGTCCTAGGGACCAACCTTTAGGGAACCCCACAATAATCTACAATCTCAAACTCGCACAGGCAAAACCCTTGTAACCCATATTCGGCTCTACCGTATTACTGGATTGCTAGAAGGAGTAGGATCCATCCAAAGCCAATGGATTCAAACCTGGCTAAACTTGTGTGCTCACTGTCCCGGAACACCGTACGTCTCACACCCCTCTCTTATGCATGCTTCGAGAACCCCCTCATGGCGTACTTGTCATCAATCCGATGACAGTTGGCGCCCACCATGGGGCAAGTGAGCTTCGGATCTGTGTTCCGAGCGGAATCTGCAAGAATCAGAATCGGCAAGACAATCACCATCGGTCACGTTCTTTACGCCAGCGATTTCCCTCTCATCGTTCTCGACGAGACTTGGATTCCGGCTAGGGAGGTTGTGACTGCCTACACCATCATGTCTTTTGGTGAGATCGATGTTTACATCGGTTTCGCTGAACCTACCCCACCCACCCCAGCGGTGATGATAGAGGCAGAAGAAGTTTCTGGGTCCACTTTGTCCGTGGAGGCGGCAGAGTTTCGGATCACAGAAAACCCTAATCCCACCTAGCCTGCACCTATCGTGGAGATAGTGGAGAAAGCTAAGCGTGAAGCAGATCTTTGATACGTCCATAACGTATCTATAATTTTTGATGGTTTTATGCTAATAATATGCTTTTGACACTCATTTTTTATAAAGTTTATGATTTATTTGGACTAACCTACTAATAGTTGCAAAAGTGCACAATATTCTTGTTTTACACTTTGATGTGTAGGAATTACCAAGAATACAAGTGGAAACCTTGTTGGGGTCAAATTGGGATTTTTCCAGAAATCTGTCTCAGAACTCTTTTTAAAGATGGTCACGTTTCGGGTCGAAGACGGCGTCAAACAGAAAACTCTTCAACTACAAAGTTGTTGGAAATTTCGCGACAAATGTTCTGGACATAAAATTTAGCTGATTCCGAGTCTGGACGGGCCTTTTAGGCCCGATTTACTGCAGCCCAAGATGGGTGACGGGAATCCGAGAAGCTATATAAAGGGAGGAAACCTAATTCGCCCAGGGCATCTCCACTCACAAATTTGCAGCCACCAAAGCCATGTTTTTGCCTCCCCATTGATCCCATCTCCATGGGGGAGGGTTCCCAAGAAGCCATGAAGGAAGGGGGCTAAGGGGCGGTGCTCCCCATGATACCGGCGGCGGGGAAGGAGTCCCCCGCGCCGCCGCCGGCGCCACCGCCGCCTTCTTCACCATCTTCATCGTCATCTACATCACCTAATACTCCTAGTATGCAGTGGTTCATCCTCCCACACACCTCTGTACCGTCCTATGTAAACATGGTGTTTGATGCTATAAGTTATAATCCTATGATCTATGTCATGTTTGTGTAGTTTCTTTGTTCTTAGATTGAATGGTAGAACGTCTTTGGTTCATTAGAGTTGTATGTTGATATGGTACAGTCCTCTGGTGTCCATTATATTTGTGCGCGCATGGATTAAACATCATAGGGTTTGTAGTATGTATAAGAGGAAGGGGAAGTTCTGCCGGAGTGATAGAAACCTGAGGACGTGAACCGGAACATTGCACATATGGGAGTAAGAGGACCATTAAACTTAAGGCTATGGTTGGGGAAACCCTAATGCATTGATTAGTACTTACGGATGTTTGCTAACAATCCAATCATATAGTACATGTAATTCCAAGTAGTGAAGCGCATGTATATTTAGCCTCTCCCACATAGAAAACTGCATCGAAGACAATGAACCCGATCTATTCGCTTTTTAAACTTGGACAAAGCCACCACAATTACCACCACTATTCCACACTCATGGTTCTGTTAGTTTAGTGTATTTTATTGCTGCAGCAACTAGCTTTACTTTCTTGTTATTTATTATCATGCAAAACTATCTCTATTACTCGTATTGTTGCTCTAGTTTTATTTCCTAGATAATGCAAATGTTTAGTGTGCGTAGAGTTGTATCAGTGGTTGATAGAACTTGAGAGAACATTTATCCTATCTTTAGCTCCTCGTTGGGTTTGACACTCTTACTTATCGAAAAGGCTACACATGATCTCCTATACTTGTGGGTTATCAATCTTGCAGTGCAAGTCGAATCTAGAGTGGATCTCCCCAGGGAGGCCGAATCCTAGATAGATCTCCCTGTCAAGGTCAAAATCCAGGAGGAGCAAGACAACGACTCTGGTTCTGGCTCCGCCAACGTCGGAATAGAACAACCTTTCCTGAGGTACACGTTGGGATTATGATGCTACAAGACGCCAGCGTGGATGAGATTCTCGAGACCATCAGGCGGTTCGAGGGAGCCCACGAGGAATGCCACAACTACCTCAGGACGCACACATCACACTTCGTCAGATATGTTGGATCCGGATCCGGCTCTGCTAATGCTGGAGACAACAAAGACTCGGTGCTAGAGGCGATCAGAACAAACACCAACTTACCGGCATCTTCGGATGATTCAATGACGTCGGCGGATTTCCGAAAGTTCTCTACGGAATATGAAGAGGAGTATAACTCCAAAACTGTAGAAGAAGGAGAGGCCATGGACGAAGGGTCTAGAGAAAACTCTCCTAAAGCGAGGAAGACATGGATCTCGGAGATAATCCCGACGTCCAGATGTCCGAAAGTACCGATCAGAGCTTGACTCCGGGAAACAGACCCAAAGCCATCTTTGCTACCGGTGCTTCCAAGAAGGCAAAGAAGAGAAATAAGAAGAAAACTCCGGCAAAAGACCCTCCTGCTGAGGAAGTAGTGGCTGAAGAGTATGAAGAAGACGCGGATAGAGCCCTAATCTGAGACGAGCCAAAGGAAACTTTGGTGGATGGATATGTGGTTACCGCTAGTTCCCGTAAACTCATCGTAGACGTGTTAACTACGCCAATCCCTACTGCTGCAGAGCTTACACCTGTAGAATTGGAAGATAGGGCCCAAGCCCTAGAAGCGCGTCGTCAAGTACTCCTGGATGAGGCTAACAACCTTATGGAAGAGAAGAAGCGCATTGCGTCTATGGGGCAATTCAACTCCCTGCAGCATCAAAAGACCCGGAACAGCCCCGTGCGGGCTAACAAAAATCCAGAAGTCCACAAAACCCTCTTTGAGGGAGATGGTGCCATCAAGGGAGAACCTCGGTTGGATAGCAGGGGAGATCTGGTGTATGGAACACCAGTGGAAAACACTGCTGCAGCCCGAGATATCCTGGCAAACAATCCAAACCCAGACCAAGTTCGATTGGGCGTAAAGCTGCTTACCAAGGGTTTGGAACAACAGAAGGTCACGAAATCCATAAGCGGAAAACTAGTCTCCAAATCCGACCAATGTCGCATGGATCCGGCTTGGGACGACATTAGGCCCCGATGGGACCCGACACAGCATCACCGTCCTGACCGTCGGGAAGACAACTACTCGAGAACCAGATCTTTAGGGCAACAACACAGAACCGCATGTGACTGGAGTAATGTTGTCCAAGCCGCAGAGCGAGACGCAGTTGCAGCACTAGATCCAAGGCAGCCTCCCCAGCGACAGTCAAATAATCGCAGGGAAGATGAAGAAGAATGACGTCCGGAGGAAGACCGACAAAGGATACCACCTCCTAGACATACAAGCCGTCCGGCTGAAACCCACCAGAATGGGGGAAACGATGGACGAAGGAATGACAGACACCATGCCGAGTCAAACCGGCAGGGGACCTGTCATAATCAAGACCCTCCCCAGAACCAGAATAATGACGCTCCGGATGGAGGCCGACACTCAGCTAGAAATAATCCACCTGCACCACCCTCTCTGCCAAGCAGCCATCATACCGGCTCTCGAGGAGGCCAAGGAGGGCGTTGTGGCGGGGGAGGTGGTGGCAGAAGCAGAAGTCCGGCCCCAAGGCACCACAGCCACAACGAACAACCAAGACGACATTCTCTATCACCAAGTGACGCGAGGCACCAGATCAACTCTAACATAGAGGCGTGGCGCCATGAGACCGACAATATTTATGTGGGTCCAAAATGCTTCGGACCGTGCATTCGACAAACACACTTCCCGGAAGGATTTGCTATCTCAAGACACATCCAAGCCTGCGACGGTGTGGCCATGCCAGATACTTGGCTTCAGGATTTTTTCCAGGCTTGCTACATCGCCAAAGGCGGAAATAGCTTGGTCGCGACCCGGTATCTCCCACTTATGCTGAGGAATACGACATGATCCTAGCTCAATGAAGTTCTGGAAAACACCATACATAACTGGTATGACATGCAAAGTGCATTCTTTCGGAATTTTGAAGGCACATATCGGAGGCCACATGCGGTAGGAGACCTCTGATGTTGCACCGTAAAGCCAAAGAAACTTGCCGAGATTAACTCGGATGATGGATCGACACCAAGAACTCCTGTGAAGGAGTAAACGATCAAACTGCGATTGAAGCTTTCATTGCAGGACTCCCAATTGGTTTACTACGTCACCGTTTGAAGTGCGACAAGGTCACTGATTTAGGAGAGATGATAGAGATGGCGAGCAAATATGCAGATGCCAACAATGACGCAGAGGGACTATTGAATGTCCTGGCTATACCACAGTCGGCAAAACAGCCGAAGCAATAAGCTCAGAAGCGCAAGAATACCTTGGAAGAAAAGCCCAACGCGGAAACAATAGTTGTCAACGCTACTTTCGGGTCTAGAGGACAAGGAGGGCGCGGAGGCAGCCGCGGCCACGGTCATGAGACATCTAGGGTCCAAGGTACAGGAGACCAGCAACCTGGCAAAACCTACTCTTGGGCCGACATTGCCAACAATCCGTGTGTGCATCACTTAGATGCCAATAGGGGCTCATCCCACACAAACGCCGAGTGTCGTTTCAATGATGACATTAAGAAAGACGAATCCGCTGGCTATAGGGACAAGCGAAAAAAGGGAAAGAAGAATCCCAAAAAAGAAAAGGAGACCAAGGAAGATTCTGACATGGAGGAAGCAGAGCCTTCAAATCCCAAGTTGGATGGAAAGAAGAACTTCCCAACAAAGAAAGACACTTATGTCACTTTCCTTGGCCCCCACCAGCTCCTGATGCTCCTGACGAGGAAAATAACGTCTATATAACTCGTCAGGAGGACCACAACTTAGTTCATTGCGGCATACTGTATGGGCTAGAGCCAGAACTTCGAAAGCGTTTCGAAAATGGCAATGCCTTTGATACCATAGGAGAATTGAAAATGATTTTCGATACCCATGCTGCCGTAGAGAGTTATAATGCTACAGAAAAGTTCTTTAGCTGCATGATGGAGGAAAACAACTCCGTTAGTGAGCACGTACTCAAAATGTCTGGGTACGCCGATAAGCTTGTGTCCTTGGGAATAACGATTCCCATTGACTTAGGCATACATCGTGTTCTCCAGTCTCTGCCACCTAGCTACAAGAGCTTCGTGATGAACTATAATATGCAGGGCATGAAGAAGTCTCTTCGAGCTTACATCAATGCTTAAGACTGCGAAGTGGAGATTAGGAAAGAACATCAAGTGTTGATGATCAATAAGACCACCGGTTTCAAGAAGGACAAGAAAGGCAAGCGGAAGGGAAAGAAGGGAGGCAAATCATTTGCGCGCTGAAAGAAACCCCGAGCTGGCCCTAAGTCGACACCAGTGCTACTATTGCAAGGGACTAGCCATTGGGCGAATCGCCCCAAGTATTTGGCGGACAAGAAGGCGGCAAGGCAAACAAAGGTATATGTGATATACATGTTATTGATGTGTACTTGACTAGTACTCGCGTAGCACTTTTGGGTATTTGATACGGGATTGGTTGCTAATATATGTAACTCGGTTCAGGGGCTGCGGAACAAGCGACAACTAGCAAGGGATGAGGTCATGATGCGGGTCGGCAATGGATCAAGAGTTGATGTGATCGCCGTCGGAACGCTGCCTCTCCATACGCCGTCGGGATTAGTTATAAACCTAAATAATTGTTATTTGGTGCCTGCACTGAGCATGAACATTGTATCCGGATTGTGTTTGATGCAAAGTGGTTATTCGTTTAGGTCTGAAAACAATGGTTGTTCGATTTATATGAATAATATCTTTTATGGTCATGCACCTGTGTTGAATGGTTTATTTCTGTTGGATCTCGATAGTAGTATTACGCATATTCATAATGTTGATGCTAAAAAGATTAAACTTGATAATGATATATCTACATATATGTGGCACTGCCGTCTAGGTCATATTGGCGTTAAACGCATGAAGAAACTCCATTCTGATGGACTTTTGGAATCACTTGATTTTGAACCATTTGATACATGTGAGCCATGCCTTATGGGCAAGATGACTAGAATGCCGTTTTCCGGTTCAATGGAACAGGCTGGAAATCATACATACTGATGTGTGTGGACCAATGAGTGTGTCGGCGCGAGGTGGATATCGTTATTTTGTTACTTTCACGGATGATTTGAGTAGATACGGGTATATCTATTTGATGAAACATAAGTCTGAAACCTTTGAAAAGTTCAAAGAATTTCAGAATAAAGTGGAAAATCATCGTAACAGAAAGATCAAATTTCTGCGGTCCGACCATGGAGGAGAGTATCTTAGTTACGAGTTTAGCACACATATGAAAGACTGTGGAATAGTTTCACAACTCACGCCTGCCGGAACACCACAACGTAATGGTGTGTTAGAACGTCGTAATCATACTTTATTGGATATGGTTCGATCTATGATGTCTCTGACTGACTTTCCTCTGTCATTTTGGGGTTATGCACTGGAAACCGCTGCATTCACTTTAAATAGGGCACCATCTAAATCCGTTGAAAAGACACCATATGAATTATGGTTTGGAAACAAACCTAAGCTGTCATTTCTTAAAGTTTGGGGATGTGATGTTTATGTGAAGAAACTTCAACCAGATAAACTCGAACCCAAAGCGGAAAAATGCGTCTTCATAGGATACCCTAAGGAAATGATTGGGTATATCTTCTATCACAGATCCGAGGGCAAGGTCTTTGTTGCCAAGAATGGATCCTTTCTTGAGAAGGAGTTTCTCGTGAAAGGTGTGAGTAGTCAGAAGGTAGAACTCGAAGAGGTTATTGAACCTTCTCTTCATGAAATGGCGAGTAGCACGGCACCGAAAGTTGTTTCGGAGTTGACTTCACCTAATGAAGAGAGAGCTAATAATATTGATCATGAAACTCCGAAAGAGGACACTACCGAACCTCGCAGGTCAAGCAGGACACGTGCAGCTCCTGAACTATACGGCAATCCTGTTATGAATTTCATGATTGATGAAATAGATGACCCTGCAACGTATGAAGAAGCGATGATGAGCCCTGATTCCAATAAATGGCTAGAAGCCATGAAATTCGAGATGGAATCCATGTACGAAAACCAGGTTTGGACCTTGGTGGACTTACCTCACGATCGAAAGGCCGTTGAGAATAAATGGATTTTCAAAAGAAAAACTGATGCTGATGGTAATGTAACCATCTATAAGGCTCGGCTTGTCACAAAGGGGTTTCGACAAATTCAAGGAGTTAACTACGATGAGACATTCTCTCCCGTAGCGATGCTTAAGTTGGTTAGGATTATGTTAGCAATTGCTGCATATTTCGATTATGAAATATGGCAGATGGATGTCAAAACTGCGTTCCTCAATGGTAATATTGAAGAAGAGTTGTATATGATACAACCTAAGGGTTTTGTCGATCCTGAGGATGCTGATAAGGTGTGCAAACTTCAGCGATCCATCTATGGACTGAAGCAAGCATCCCGGAGTTGGAATCTCCGCTTTGATGAGGTGATCAAAGAGTTTGGATTTGTCCAAACTTATGGAGAGGCTTGTATTTACAAGAAAGTGAGTGGGAGCAATGTGGCATTTCTGATATTATATGTGGATGACATATTATTGATTGGAAATGATATAGATCTTTTAAATAGTGTTAAAAGTTATCTAAACAGCAAATTTTCGATGAAGGACCTTGGTGAAGCTTCATATATATTAGGTATTAAAATCTATAGAGATAGATCAAGACGCCTAATTGGGCTATCGCAGAGTACATACCTTGATAAGATATTAAAGAAGTTTAATATGGTCGGAAGTAAGAAGGGGTACTTACCTATGTTGCAAGGCAAGACATTGAGTAAGACTCAAAGTCCGGCTACGACGGAAGAGAGAGAGATAATGGATAAGATCCCCTATGCCTGAGCCATAAGCTCTATAATGTATGCCATGCTATGTACAAGACCGGATGTGGCACATGCTATTAGTTTGACTAGTAGGTACCAATCGCCAGGTTGAACCTTGGATAGCGGTCAAGAATATCCTTAAGTACTTGAGAAGAACTAAGGATATGTTTCTTCTATACGGAGGTGAAGAAGAGCTAGTCGCTAAGTGTTATGTCGATGCTAGCTTTGACACTGATCCGGATGACTCTAAGTCTCAATTCGGATACGTATTTCTCTTGAACGGAGCAGAAATTAGTTGGAGGAGTTCCAAACAACCTGTGGTGGCTGGGTCAACAACGGAGGCGGAATATGTTGCTGCTTCAGAAGCGGCGCAGGAGGCAGTTTGGATGAAAGACTTCATTATGGAACTGGGTGTGGTTCCCAGTGCGTTGGACCCGATGGTGATCTATTGTGACAACAATGGATCCATAGCCAACGCAAAGGAACCAAGGTCTCACAAGAATTCCAAGCATATTAAGCGCCGGTTTCACTCCATCCGCGAGCATGTCAAGGATGGAGATATAAAGATTTGTAAAGTACACACGGACCTGAATGTAGCAGATCCGTTGAGTAAAGTACTCCCTAGGGAAAAACATGATCAACACCAGAACTCCATGGGTGTTAGATTTATCACTATATAAACTATATTATTGTCTCTAGTGCAAGTGGGAGACTGAAGGAAATATGCCCTGAGAGGCAATAATAAAGTTGTTATTATGTATTCCTTGTATATGATAGATGTTTATTTTGCATGCTATAATTGTATTGATAGGAAACATCAATACATGTGTGTTTAATAAACAAAAAGGGTTCCTAGTTATGCCTCTCTTATAGACTAGCTTGTTGATTAACAAGATGATCAAGGTTTCCTGATCATGGACATTGGATGTTGTTAATAAGAAGGTCACAGCATTTGTGAAATGATGTGATGAACATTCATCCGAAGTATAGCATTATGATCAAGTCATTATGTTTATATTGATATAACATCATACGAAGTAATCTTTATCCTTAGACCATGAGATCATGTTAATTGCTAACACCGGAAGAGTATCTTGATAACATCAAACGTCACACCGTAACAGGGTGACTATAAAGATGGGTTCGATTACGAAGGTGTTATGTTGAGGCTCATGGATCAAGAGTGGAATTTGTCAATCCAGATGATGGATAGATATACTCTGGGCCCTCTCGGTGATATCACATTAGGATAGCTTGCAAGCAAGTGATGTGATCACTAGAATGTTATATCACGGGAACGAGAAAAGAGTGCATGTCGGTAACAAGATCAAACTAGGTATGGAGATACCGATGATCGAATCTCGGACATGTAATATATCGAGAGACAAAGGGATTTAGTTACAAGCGTTAAAGGTTCTCACGATCACGGAGTCATCGTTGAATGTGTAGGAGTCAATACGGATCTCCGTGTCCATTGCTGATTATTGATCGAAGAAGGGTCTCGATCATGTACGCATTATCGTGAACCATAGGGTGGCACACTTAAGAGTTATCGGACACCATTTTGGAGCACATATGTTTGATGAAAGAATTGCAAAGCGAGGAATTGTTTCAATAGAAACGGAAATTGTTTGGTGAAATTACAGAAGGTGGTTACGCATGTGATATTGAAATATTGCAAGGGGCTATATGTGAATGTTTGTTAATTAAAGTAATTAACAAAATTCTGAATAAATTTAATAAAAGAGTTTTATTAAATGAGAGAGCATTAAATTTGGAGAAATTTAATGCATTTAAATGGAGACTTTAAAGGGAATGTGAAGAGGCATTTTAATGTGGAGGAGTTAACACCACATGAATGGGGAGGTGAGGTAAGCCCCCATGCATGACCATGGAGAGAGGGCACCTCCTCCTATAAAAGGCCACCCATTCCTCCTTCATCCTCACCTCCTTGTGAAGGATCTCTCTCCCCTCTAGAATTATTCCCCATGGTCTCGGATTAGCGAGATACATGTTCCAGTGGCATTTAAATGCGAAGGAGTTCTTTGCTTCCGCTGGATCTGGGCGAGGAGGTGGAGGTTATCCGGTGGCTTGAGCGTGTGTGAGTGCGGATGCGCTGCTGAGTTCTTGGCTTCGGACTTCCTCACGATCTTGAGATCGGCAAGTGTACGACTACATCAACCACGAGTTCCTACTCGTTAACAAAGCTCGTTGTCTTCGAGGGTAAGTTCTCCATGGATGTATGTCCACCCGTTGCTCTGTATCTAGTAGATAGATCTTGGCATGTAGTTCTCATCATAGGATTTTTTTGTTTTCTATGCTGCGGACCCAACAGTGGTATCAGAGCCTGATTTATGTGTTGGTGCTTTGCACGGGTAGTACACATATGTTATATGTGGGCGATGATGATCATGTTATTGCATCTTCTATGTACTTTGGATATTAGTGGCATAGTGGGATGAAGCGGCCCGGACCAACCTTACATGTCATCGTACATGAGACCGGTTCCACGACTGACATGCAACTAGTTTTGCATCAGTGGCTAGCGGGTGTCTGTCTCTCCTACTATAGTCAATATCTGATTTACAACGAGTTGCTAATAACTTGGTTATCCTTGTTGTGGTTCATGTTCGTAGGTTAGACCGGTTCTATCTCCGAAAGCCCTAAGCCACATAAAACTTGCAATTGATAAATTAGAGGCGTCTAGTTTAGATCGTTGCTGGGCTAGTGTTTTGATATGGTATTGTTGTAAGTAGATGTATGATAGATACTCTTACAACTCACTTAACGTGTAAGTTCCATAGACCTTGGCCTTACACACAAAGGAATGATAGAGATCATACCACGATGCAAATGATAGAGATCAAATGCATGGACCATATCACCTCACTTCACACATTAGCATCTTATATTGCTAGTTTGGCGCTTTTGGTAGCATTATAAGATGATCCCTCATTTATATATCAAGATAAAATGTGTTCTTCCTTAAGTATGCACCGTTTTGTGGATTGTGTTTTGAGGCATCACGTGATGATCGGGTGCTCTCGACTCTACGCTTTCATACAACAGGTGTAAGACAGTTTTACACACGCAAATACTAAGGTTCTTACTTGACGAGCCTAGCATGTACAGACATGGCCTCGGAACACGGACCGAAAGGTTAAGCATGAGTCATATAGTTGATATGATGCCCATATAGATGCTCGCCTTTGAAGCTACACTGACTCACGTGATGATCAGACTTGGTGTAGTGGATTTGGTTCATGTAATCACCAAAAGGACACGAGGGATGTTGTTTTTGAGTGGGAGTTCATTAGTAATTTGGATTAGTTGAACTCAATCTATCATAAACTTAGTCTAAATATACTTTACAAATTCTGTTGTAGATGGCACCACCTGCTTTTAATTTCAATGTGTTCATGGAGAAAGAGAAACTTGCTGCGAATGGTAGCAACTTCACCAACTAGGCTATCAATTTGAGGATTCTCCTCACTGCTGCACAAAAGCTATATGTGCTAGATGCGCCGCTAGGCCCCCCACCAGCTCCTGATGCTCCTGACGAGGAAAAGAACGTCTATATAACTCGTCAGGAGGACCACAACTTAGTTCATTGCGGCATACTGTATGGGCTAGAGCCAGAACTTCGAAAGCGTTTCGAAAATGGCAATGCCTTTGATACCATGGGAGAATTGAAAATGATTTTTGATACCCATGCTGCCGTAGAGAGTTATAATGCTAGAAAAGTTCTTTAGCTGCATGATGGAGAAAACATCTCCGTTAGTGAGCACGTACTCAAAATGTGCGGGTGCGCCGATAAGCTTGTGTCCTTGGGAATAACGATTCCCATTGACTTAGGCATACATCGTGTTCTCTAGTCTCGCCACCTAGCTACAAGAGCTTCGTGATGAACTATAATATCACGGGGCATGAAGAAGTCTCTTCGAGCTTACAATGCTTAAGACTACGAAGTGGAGATTAGGAAAGAACATCAAGTGTTGATGATCAATAAGACCACCGGTTTCAAGAAGGACAAGAAAGGCAAGCGAAGGGAAAGAAGGAGGCAAATCTGTTTGCGCTGAAAAGAAACCGAGCTGGCCCTAAGTCCGACACCGAGTGCTACTATTGCAAGGGACTAGCCATTGAAGCATAGCGCCCCAAGTATTTGGCAGACAAGAAGGCCGGCAAGGCAAACAAAGGTATATGTGATATACATGTTATTGATGTGTACTTGACTAGTACTCGCAGTAGCACATGGGTATTTGATACGGGATCGGTTGCTAATATATGTAACTCGGTTCAGGGGCTGCGTAACAAGCGACAACTAGCAAGGGATGAGGTCATGATGCGGGTCGGCAATGGATCAAGAGTTGATGTGATCGCCGTTGGAACGCTGCCTCTCCATATGCCGTCGGGATTAGTTATAAACCTGAATAATTGTTATTTGGTGCCTGCACTGAGCATGAACATTGTATCCGGATCGTGTTTGATGCAAAGTGGTTATTCGTTTAGGTCTGAAAACAATGATCGTGTTTGGTGCCTGCACTGAGCATGAACATTGTATCCGGATCGTGTTTGATGCAAAGTGGTTATTCGTTTAGGTCTGAAAACAATGGTTGTTCGATTTATATGAATAATATCTTTTATGGTCATGCACCTGTGTTGAATGGTTTATTTCTGTTGGATCTCGATAGTAGTATTACGCATATTCATAATGTTGATGCTAAAAAGATTAAACTTGATAATGATATATCTACATATATGTGGCACTGCGTCTAGGTCATATTGTCGTTAAACGCATGAAGAAACTCCATTCTGATGGACTTTTGGAATCACTTGATTTTTAACCATTTGATACATGTGAGCCATGCCTTATGGGCAAGATGACTAGAATGCCGTTTTCCGGTTCAATGGAACAGGCGATAGATTTATTGGAAATCATACATACTGATATGTGTGGACCAATGAGTGTGTCAGTGCGAGGTGGATATCGTTATTTTGTTACTTTCACGGATGATTTGAGTAGATACGGGTATATCTATTTGATGAAACATAAGTCTGAAACCTTTGAAAAGTTCAAAGAATTTCAGAATGAAGTGGAAAATCATCGTAATGTGAAGATCAAATTTCTGCGGTCCGACCATGGAGGAGAGTATCTTAATTCTGAGTTTAGCACATATGAAAGGCGTGGAATAGTTTCACAACTCACGCCTTAGGAACACCACAACGTAATGGTGTGTCGAGCGTTGTAATCATACTTTATTGGATATGGTTCGATCTATGATGTCTCGGTGACTTGCCCTTTGTCATTTTGGGGTTATGCCTGAAACCGCTGCATTCACTTTAAATAGGGCACCATCTAAATCCGTTGAAAAGACACCATATGAATTATGGTTTGGAAACAAACCTAAGCTGTCATTTCTTAAAGTTTGGGGATGCGATGTTTATGTGAAGAAACTTCAATCGGATAAACTCGAACACAAAGTGGAAAAATGCGTATTCATAGGATACCCTAAGGAAACGATTGGGTATACCTTCTATCACAGATTCGAGGGCAAGGTCTTTGTTGCCAAGAATGGATCCTTTCTTGAGAAGGAGTTTCTCGTGAAAGGTGTGAGTAGTCGGAAGGTAGAACTCGAAGAGGTTATTGAACCTTCTCTTCATGAAATGGCGAGTAGCGCAACACCGGAAGTTGTTTCGGAGTTGACTTCACCTAATGAAGAGAGAGCTAATGATATTGATCATGAAACTCCGAAAGAGGACACTACCTAACCTCGCAGGTCAAGCAGGACACGTGCGGCTCACAGAATGCACGGCAATCCTGTTATGAATTTCATGATTGATGAAATAGATGACCCTGGGACGTATGAAGAAGCGATGATGAGCCCTGATTCCAACAAATGGCTAGAAGCCATGAAATCCGAGATGGAATCCATGTACGAAAACTAGGTTTGGACCTTGGTGGACTTACCTCACGATCGAAAGGCCGTTGAGAATAAATGGATTTTCAAAAGAAAAACTGATGCTGATGGTAATGTAACCATCTATAAGGCTCGGCTTGTCACAAAGGGGTTTCGACAAATTCAAGGAGTTGACTACGATGAGACATTCTCTCCTGTAGCGATGCTTAAGTTGGTTAGGATTATGTTAGCAATTGCTGCATATTTCGATTATGAAATATGGCAGATGGATGTCAAAACTGTGTTCCTCAATGGTAATATTGAATAAGAGTTGTATATGATACAACCTAAGGGTTTTGTCGATCCTGAGGATGCTGATAAGGTGTGCAAACTTCAGCGATCCATCTATGGACTGAAGCAAGCATCCCGGAGTTGGAATCTCCGCTTTGATGAGGTGATCAAAGAGTTTGGATTTGTCCAAACTTATGGAGAGGCTTGTATTTACAAGAAAGTGAGTGGGAGCAATGTGGCATTTCTGATATTATATGTGGATGGCATATTATTGATTGGAAATGATATAGATCTTTTAAACAGTGTTAAAAGTTATCTAAACAGCAAATTTTCGATGAAGGACCTTGGTGAAGCTTCATATATATTAGGTATTAAAATCTATAGAGATAGATCAAGACGCCTAATTGGGCTATTGCAGAGTACATACCTTGATAAGATATTAAAGAAGTTTAATATGGTCGGAAGTAAGAAGGGGTACTTACCTATGTTGCAAGGCAAGACATTGAGTAAGACTCAAAGTCTGGCTACGACGAAAGAGAGAGAGATAATGGATAAGATCCCCTATGCCTCAGCCATAGGCTCTATAATGTATGCCATGCTATGTACAAGACCGGATGTGGCACATGCTATTAGTTTGACTAGTAGGTACCAATCACTGTGTTGAACCTTTGGATAGCGGTCAAGAATATCCTTAAGTACTTGAGAAGAACTAAGGATATGTTTCTTCTATACGGAGGTGAAGAAGAGCTAGTCGCTAAGTGTTATGTCGATGCTAGCTTTGACACTGATCCGGATGACTCTAAGTATCAATCCGGATACGTATTTCTCTTGAACGGAGCAGCAGTTAGTTGGAGGAGTTCCAAACAACCTGTGGTGGCTAGGTCAACAACGGAGGCGGAATATGTTCTTTGCTTGAAGCTAGCAGGAGGCGATTTGGATGAAAGACTTCATTACGAACTGGGTGTGGTTCCCAAAGTCGTTGGACCCGATGGTGATCTATTGTGACAACAATGGATCCATAATAACGAAAGGAACCAAGGTCTCACAAGAATTCCAAGCATATTAAGCGCCGGTTTCACTCCATCCACGAGCATGTCAAGGATGGAGATATAAAGATTTGTAAAGTACACACGGACCTGAATGTAGCAGATCCGTTGACTAAAGTACTCCCTAGGGCAAAACATGATCAACACCAGAACTCCATGGGTGTTAGATTTATCACTATATAAACTAGATTATTGTCTCTAGTGCAAGTGGGAGACTGAAGGAAATATGCCTGAGAGGCAATAATAAAGTTGTTATTATGTATTCCTTGTATATGATAGATGTTTATTTTGCATGCTATAATTGTATTGATAGGAAACATCAATACATGTGTGTTTAATAAACAAAAAGGGTTCCTAGTTATGCCTCTCTTATAGACTAGCTTGTTGATTAACAAGATGATCAAGGTTTCCTGATCATGGACATTGGATGTTGTTAATAAGAAGGTCACATCATTTGTGAAATGATGTGATGAATATTCATCCGAAGTATAGCATTACGATCAAGTCATTATGTTTATATTGCTATAACATCATACGAAGTAATCTTTATCCTTAGACCATGAGATCATGTTAATTGCTAACACCGGAAGAGTATCTTGATAACATCAAACGTCACACCGTAACAGGGTGACTATAAAGATGGGTTCAGTACTACGAAGGTGTTATGTTGAGGCTCATGGATCAAGAGTGGAATTTGTCAATCCAGATGACGGATAGATATACTCTGGGCCCTCTCGGTGATATCACATTAGGATAGCTTGCAAGCAAGTGATGTGATCACTAGAATGTTATATCACGGGAACGAGAAAAGAGTGCATGTCGGTAACGACATTAAACTAGGTATGGAGATACCGATGATCGAATCTCGGACATGTAATATATAGAGCTACTCAGGGCATACTATAAAACCGCACTTGCAAAAATAGTACTAAGAAATTCTACCAAAATCCTACACATGCATACTAGAATTTGAAGAGTAAAACATGCATAGTCAAAACTGGGGCATAAACATGAACAAGTGGTGTAACTTGCCTTGATCCGAGCAGCAATCTACACAACAGTACTCCTCAGCGCACTCCGAGCAATCTAACAAAACAAACATGGATCCAATCACAATTTGCACAAAACAAAGTCACGAAGTTGAATATGCATGCATGCAACATGGTAATATGCAAGGAGGGATTCGATTTCGACCAAGGGTTCTAATCAGGGTGTTGTTGAGTTGGGGATGTCATTAGAATCGATTCCCCACAGATTTGAAGTATTTTGGGTTAAACCCTAAATATCCAAGCTCAAAACTAGATCTACAACTCCAATCTATCTCGAGACAGATCTGAACACCCTAAGCATGATGAGACAATTTTCTACAGAAGGTCTCGTCGATACAAAGACAACGCAACAAGAATCAACTAAAACGGAGCTACGGATAATTTTCTGGAATTAAAATACTCTAATCTAAACTTTAAAACCTATTGCAAGATTGCTGTGGCAAAACAACAATATTAATGTAGATCTGTGTTCTACTCAAAATTATGAAACCAACGGTATATTATACGCAATTTTTGGAATAATACTCGAATTACTATGGATTTTACAAGATTAAAGTATTTTCTGCCTATTAAAAAGAAAACTAAAAAGGTAGCCAGCTACGCGGCGACACGTGGCGGCTCGGGATTGGCAAGCGGGGCAGGCTTGACACCGACGCGGCGATGACGTGGCGGCTGCCACGCGGCGCGATGCGATTGGCCGGGGCCGTTTGACCGATTGGAGCCGTTGGATCTCGATCTGACGGTCGGAGAGGGGCTTACCGGTGGTGGCGACGATGGACGGCAGCGGAATGTCGGCGGTGGCCAGTGATGGTGGACGGTGGCGCGGCGGTGCTCCTCCGGCCCGGCGAAATAGACGACGGCGACCGGCTCCTCGCCGTGGTCGCGTTCCCGGGGGCGACGTCGGCTGTTCCCTCCCGAGGTGGCGGCAAGCGGCGGATGGAGGCGGCGAAGTCCGGCGGAGCTCCGGCGAGAGATTGGCGGCGGCTCGGTGGCGGTGGGGTGGAAAAAAGTCTAGGGTTTCACGGGAGGCGTGCCGGGGTACTTATAGGCAGCTCTGCTTGGCGCGGGGGTCACAGAATCCGCTCCGAATCGGCCGGAGTCGGTTGGCGCCAACGCGGTGGACGCCGTGTTCGTCCTGGACTCGGACGAAGGGGATGACGGGTGGGTCCGGTCTGTCAGCGGCTGCGGCTGGAGGCGGGCTGGCTGCTGGCGGTGGCCCACGTCTTGGCCAGGTGGGCGGTAGGTAAGCCCCGGGCTGGCTCGGCCGGCCCGGTTAGGTTAGGTTTCCATTTTTTTATACTTTTTATTCTTTTCTGTTTTCCTATTTGATTAATAACTTTTGCAAACGGACTCCGAAATAAACGAAATTTGTTTCTAAAATTTTGTAAAAAGAAGGGGGTTAGAGTAGGATTATAAAACAACACTTTTGCAAGGGTTTTGGTGGATTGATATTGTTTAACCCTTTTAGTCCTTTATATGACTATGGGGTTTTGGAAAATACCTGATGCAGTTTTTGATATGTGTTGCCATGATGCAATGATATGATGCATGCTTCTAGTAACATCTGTAATTGTAAAATTTGGGATGTTACAAACCTACCCCCCTTAAGAAGAATCTCGTCCCCGAGATTCAGGATGGTTAGCAAATAGGTGTGGGTGTTCTTTCTTCAGGTCTTCTTCACGTTCCCACGTGGCCTCTTCCTCGGAATGGTGATTCCATTGAACTTTGCAAAACCTGATGGTCTTGGTACGAGTAATTCTCTCAGCTGTTTCCAAAATCCGGGTGGGTTTTTCTTCATAGGTGAGATCGTTTTCCAGTTGAACTTCTTCCAACGGAACCGTATCCTTTAGTGGGGTCTCAGCCATTTCCGGGTGACACTTCTTTAGTTGCGACACATGGAAAACATCATGAAATGTTAATGCTTCGGGTAATTCAAATTGATTGGCAACTTCCCCCCTTCGACCCAAGATTTTGTAGGGCCCTATAAATCGGGGTGCTAACTTACCCTTGATTCCGAATCTCCTAACTCCTCGTAGTGGCGAAAATCGAAGATATGCACGGTCTCCCACTTCATAGGTCACATCCCTGCGCTTGGAATCAGCATAACTCTTTTGTCTAGATTGGGCTATTTTTAGCCTGTCTTGGACCTGTCTCACCTTTTCTTCGGCATCCTTGATCAGTTCAGGTCCAAATAAACTCCGTTCTCCAACTCCACTCCATAGCAGCGGAGTTCTACACTTTCTGCCATATAGAACTTCAAATGGAGCCATCTTGATACTAGTTTGGTAGCTGTTATTATATGAGAATTCCGCATATGGTAAGTTATCATCCCAACTAGACCCATAGTCTAGTGCACAGGCTCTTAACATGTCCTCCAAGATTTGATTAACTCTTTCCGTCTGTCCATCTGTTTGTGGGTGGAAGGCAGTACTAAACTCCAGTCGTGTCCCTAGAGACTCATGTAGCTGTCGCCAAAACTTAGAGGTGAATTGGGTACCTCTATCAGAGACAATCCCCTTGGGTACACCATGAAGGCTTACTATCCTTGTCATATAAATCTTGGCAAGTTTCGCACTCGTATAGGTGGTCTTTACGGGAATAAAGTGGGCCACCTTTGTGAAGTGGTCGACCACTACCCAGATGGAGTCATACCCAGAACGAGTCCACGGTAGTCCTGTGATAAAATCCATGCCTACCTTGTCCCACTTCCAATCGGGCACAGGTAATGGCTGCAACAGTCCGGCTGGCTTTTGATGTTCGGCTTTGACCCTGTTGCACACGTCACACAGGGAGATATATTCAGCAATTTCTCTTTTCATGTTGTTCTAGCATAACCTACCTTTCACATCCATGTACATCTTTGTATTACCGGGGTGAATTGTATAAGGCGAATCGTGAGCTTCCTGAAGGATTAACTTTCTGATATCAGGGTCATCGGGAACGCACAGACGCTTCTCATACCAAAGCGTCCCCTGTTCATCCGTATGAAGCCCTTTTGCTTTGCCCTTGCTTATATTAGCTCTTATCTCTTCCAACTCTTTGTCCCCCTTCTGGGCCTCTTTGATTTGGTCCAGAAGCGTTGGCACTATCTCCATAGTTTCTAAGTATCCCTCCGGAACTATTTCCAACCCGAGGTCCTTGAATTGTTCACACAAATCATTTGGGAGTTCTCCCATGGTAAGTCCATTTACATAGACTTTCCGACTTAAGGCGCCAGCCACAACGTTGGCCTTTCCAGGATGATACTACAGGTCCAAGTCATAGTCCTTGATGAGTTCAAGCCATCTCCTTTGCCTCATGTTTAATTCCTTTTGAGTGAAGATGTATTTACGGCTTTTGTGATTCGTGAATACATCACAATGTTTGCCCATTAGGTAATGTCTCCATACCTTGAGCGCATGCACAACTGATGCTAGTTCCAAATCGTGTGTGGGATAGTTATTCTCATGGTTCTTAAGTTGCCGAGAGGCGTAAGACACTACTTTTCCATCTTGCATCAGTACACTACCAAGTCCTTGTCGAGAAGCATCGCAATAGACTTGGAAGTCCTTTTGGATGTCAGGGAGACACAAAACCAGTGTTGTTACTTGGCGCTTCTTCAACTCTTGAAAACTTGCTTCACATGCCTCGGTCCATTGGAACTTCTTCTCTTTCTTCAACAATTCCATCATAGGCTTTGCTATCTTGGAAAAGTTTTCAATGAACCTTCGGTAATATCCTGTAAGGCCCAGGAAACTCCTAATATCACCCACATTCTTAGGAGATTCCCATTCCGTCATGGAGGCTACCTTACTTGGGTCCACGGCAACACCTTTAGCTGACACAATATGACCAAGGAATCCCACTTCTTTCAACTAGAACTCACATTTTCTAAACTTGGCATACAACTTGTGTTCCCTTAACTTTTCCATAATCAGGCGCAGATGCCGCTCATGTTCCTTCTCGTCCTTGGAGTATATGAGTATGTCATCAATGAATACTATGATAAACTTATCCAAGTACTCCATGAACACCTTGTTCATCATAGTCATGAAGTATGCTGGGGCGTTGGTTAAGCCAAACGACATCACAGTGTATTCATACAATTCGTATCTTGTGGTGAAAGCTGTCTTGGGTACATCCTGTTCCCGGATCTTTAGCTGGAAATATCCTGATTGGAGATCAATCTTAGAGAATACACTAGCTCCCTTTAATTGATCGAACAGGTCGTTAATATTGGCTAGAGGGTACTTGTTCTTGATTGTTACGTCATTTAACGACCGATAGTCCACGACTAGTCTCTTGGTTTTATCCTTCTTCTCCACGAATAAGACAGGTGCTCCCCAAGATGATGCACTTGGTTGAATGTAGCCTTTGTCCAATTGCTCTCTAAGCTGTTTCTTAAGTTCCTTCAACTCATCCACATCCATCTTGTACGGTTTCTTTGCTATTGGTCCAGTACCTGGCATCAAGTCAATGAGAAACTCGATGTCTCGGTCAGGAGGCATCCCTGGTAATTCTTTCGGAAACACATCTGGGTACTCCTTCGCAATTGGCACATCCTCCAAGCTAACCCCCTTAAGAGAATTCACCATACTTCCTTTGAGTGCGAAAGCTGACTTAAAGTGGATCCTTTTCTTATCCAGAGTCGTGAGTGCGATAGTCCTTTTGGCACAATCTATGACTCCCTCATATTCGGTCATCCAGTTCATGCCCAAAATTATGTCTAAGCCTTGTGATTCCAGAACGACTAGGCTGGTGGGAAAGGTGTGCGCCCCAATCCTTAGTTCTAACCCACGACATCCAGAGTTTGCCACTATTTCTCCTCCAGGAGAACTTACCCTTAGGGGAGTACTAATAGTCTCCGTAGGTATCTTGCCTCTATCCACAAATACCCTTGATATGAATGAATGCGATGCACCAGTATCAAAAAGAATAACTGCAGGGATGGAGTTAAGCTTGAACTTACCAATCACGGAGTCAGGTGCCTCACGAGCATCCTCCATGGAGACATGATTCACTGTGGCTTTGACGAACGGATTCGGCTTCTTCCCATTTCCATTACCATTGCCATGGTTGTGTTCGTTGCCGTTTCCATTACCATTCCCGTTCTTCATCTTTTCGGGGTAGGTAGTTGCATAGTGTCCTGTCTTGTTACACTTTAAGCATGTCACTTCACTCAGATCCTTCCCATTGCCATTTCCATTGCGGTGTTTATGTCCATTGTGGTTATGTCCTCCATGACAATGACCATTGTGGTTGTGGCCATTGTGGTTGCGGGGTGGTGGTGACGAAGTGCGTTGCTTCTGATATGGGGCAGAGTTGTGCTTGTGTGAGGTGGACTTTCTCTTTCGGTTCTCTATACTCCTTTGCTTTGCTTCAACCACCACTGCCCTGTCCAGGAGTTCCTGGTAGTTATCAAACTTCAGAGCCACAAGCTGAATAGATATTTCATCATTAAGTCCCCTCAAGAACTCCTCCTGTCTCTTGGCATCAGTGGATACATCATCAGGTGCATAACGTGCCAGCTTGTTGAAAAGGTCCCCATACTCGAAGACAGAGCGGTGCAGCTGTTTCAAGTCGCAGAACTCACGTCTCTTAAGTGACATGACCCCGCGGCTACGTGATGAGTACGAAAGGCCGCCTCGAACTGGTTCCAGGTGATAGCTTCAATGTCAGGGTGGGTGACCTGGTAATTATCCCACCATTCAGCGGCTGGTCCCTCAAGTTGGTGCACGGCAAAGCGCACCCTATCAGCTCCAACAACTTGGACGGTGTCTAACTTCTTGTTGGTGGTGCAGAGCCAGTCATCTGCCACAATTGGCTCAGAACTACTTGAGAAAGTTGGAGGGTTCAACCTCAAGAACCGAGTCAAGTGATCCTGTTGGGGCGGTGGAGGTGGCGGAGGCGGTGGATTGTTGTTGTTGTTGTTGTTTTGCATGTTTTGAGTGAGGAGTTGGATCAACTGATTCTGGGAGTTCAGAAGTTGTGCTATCTCTAGGGGCATGTTGTTATTGTTGTTTCCACGTCTCGCCATCTAGAGTGTTTGGGAGACAAGTTAAGAAATAGATAGAAAGCCTAAGGAATAAACTCCTACCCTTATGTAAACAGGAGAAACACACAAAAAGCAAGGCACACAAGGCACATAGTTCCACACACTCAACCAAGTTTAACTAAACCAATATAATTTTTGGTACTCATTACAATCACGAACAACGTTTGACTATAGAACTAAAGGTGGTCCAACTACTCTACTCATCATCCACTTCCTCATCCTCAATGATGAAGCCTTCCTTTTCCAGCAGAGACTTGTATAACTCCATGTCCCTCGTCGTGGCTTCAAGCTTCTCTTGAAGTTCCTTCACCTCCTGTGGCTCTGGTGTAGCAGCTTCGAGCCTCTCTTGAAGTTCCTTCACCTCTTGCAGCTCCTGGGTAGCAGCTCCCAGTCTGTCTTGGAGTTCCTTCTTCTCCTTCTGTAGCTTCTTGATCAAACTTGACCCCATAGTCACGGGCGTGATCTTCTCCTCCAAGCTCCTCTTGGCTGCTCGCAGGTCCTTCAACATGGTGGCAAAGTTCTTGAACTCCATCTCATTCTTTGTGAGCACAAGACTTTGCTCCCTAATCTTCTTGTTCTTATCTTGCACCCTCTTCTCTTGATTAGCGAACCTCTTGTCTTGGGCGGTGAGCTCCCCTCCTAGGGACTTGATCTTCTCTTCTAGCTCCTCGATCTTCTCGTCCTTCTCCTTGACTAGGGCACAAAGCTCGTCATTCCTCACGATCTCAAGGCAGCTCCCCTTCTGAAGGTCATTGATGTGGAACTCCAAGTCTTGATATTGGATCCTTCGACGCTTGCATGTCTTCCTTTCCTCTGGGGTTAACTCGATTGGAACTCCCTTCTCATCACGTCTTCCAAAGAGTTTGATGTAGTGGCCTTCAACCTCTTCATGGTGGCGTCCGCAAAGGCGTCCAATGAGCTCCTGCAAGCTGATGCTAAGTCCTTTCTCCTTGGAGTCGCTAGTGACATTGAGTACGATGGCCTCTGTCTTGGGTTCCGTCTGACTGCGCCCTGGTTGAATGACTTCAATTGCCCAGCATCCTTCCTTGTGCATCTTCCTCAACTCGCTTCCCTTGATTGATGGCATGGGTAACTGGAATGTCTTGATGATGTCCAGAAGGCATTCCCCGAAGCGCAGGCACTTGATGTCTTCAACGGTGTCGTAGTAGAAGGCCGTCATCTTTAAGTTAGGAGAAAGAAAATTAGGCACAGGGTGATAAGGAAGAGAAATACTAGAAGAGCGCAAATAACTTAGAAGAATATAGAAAGCAAAAACACACATGGTAACGGTGGTTTCCAATCCTAGGGGTCACGTCCTACAGGAAACTTTGTGCTCTGATACCATCTGTTGTGACCCAGGATCCAATAAAGATCCTAAGTCCCTGTGATTAACATGCTAGTCCCTGGATCAATAGCTAGCACTTCATAGTCGATGAATATCATGTAAAACACAAGTCAATCCACTTATTGATGGCTATGGATTCTCCAAGACCCTCATGGATGGCGGCAACAACATCAACATCCTCTACATTGAAACACTGCGTCGGATGAGGATCTCGGAAACTCAGCTGAATCACAGCTCCGTGATCTTCCACGGAGTTGTCCCAGGAAGACAAGCAAATTCCCTGGGAGAGATCACTTTGGATGTTACTTTTGCAACTCCAAAGAACTACCGGACGGAAGCACTTTCCTTCAAAGTGGCCCCGTTCAAGAGCGCATACCACGCTATATTCGGACGACTGGCTTACTAGGCTTTCATGGCTCGTCCATGTTACATTTATAATATGATGAAATTTCCAGGTCCTAAGGGCGTGATCACCATCAGGGGAGACCCGAAGAAAGCACGAGAGTGCGAGGACGGAAATGCCGCCTTTGCTGAAGCCGTACTGCACGCCCAGGAGTACCAAGAGATCAAGAAAACAATTGACCCATCTAAGATGCCCATGATGAAGAAGGAGGTTACAAAGCCAACTCCGGAGTTCAAGGCATCAGAAGAGATGAAGACGATGCTATTGAAGGATGATGAACCCTCCAAGGTGACCCAAATAGGTGTAGGTTTAGATAGCGTATAGGAAAGCGCGCTCGTCAAGTTCCTCCAAGTAAATCAAGATATCTTCGCATGGCAGCCATTTGACATGACCAGAGTACCTAGGGAACTTGTCGACCACTCTCTAAATGTACACCCAAATGCTAAACCCGTCAAACAGTCCTTGCAATGTTTCGACGGTGAAAAGCGAAAAGCAATAGCTAAGGAACTAGACCGGCTCGAGTTAGTCGGATTCATAGAAGAGGTCATCCACACTAAGTGGTCACCTAATCCTGTAATGGTCCCTAAAAAGGACACCACTGAATTAAGGATGTGTGTTGATTATACCGTCTTGAACAAGGCTTGTCCCAAAGATCTATTCGGTCTGCCTAGAATTGATCAAGTTATCGACTCTATGGCAGGCTCGGAACTCCTATGTTTTCTCGATGCATATTCTGGTTATCACCAAATCTGGATGAAGGAATCAGACAAAGTCAAAACTTCATTCATAACCCCCTTCAGAACCTTCTGTTTCGTTACGATGCCCTTTGTTGTGACCCAGGATCCGATAAAGATCCTAAGTCCCTATGATTAACATGCTAGTCCCTGGATCAATAGCTAGCACTTCATAGTCGATGAATATCATGTAAAACACAAGTCATTATTACACGAATAATCCAGAGTATATTTATTACAACTTGCATAGCTTATAGCTAGCTCAAATAAAACAGCGGAAACTAAGTAAAACTTGAGTCCATCAACGCCCCAGGCTAGTTGCGTGAAGACCCGCGATCCCTACGCACCTTTCAATCTTCGAATTCTGCACATAAGGCGTGCAACCAACAAGTTGGGTCAATACTTTGAATGTATTGGCAAATTACACCAAGGAAAGAGTAAGACTATCACTACATGCAAGGCTAAGAGTAGGCTCTGGGGTTTATTTGCGTAAAGCCAATTTTCTTAATGTAAGAAGAAAAGAGGAAGAAAGTTTTGCCTACTTTTGTAAACTTTGATAAATAGTATAGGGTCGAATGGAACACGTGGATGTTACTCACCATGTGCCCAATCAACCTAACACTTGGATATTACGCACCAAGTTCCCAAAATCCCACCCAATGGCGATATTACTCACGCCTTGGGGTTTATAAAACGTTATGTTTGGAAAAGAGAGAGGAATATCTTCCAGAGGCTCCATCCTTCAGATGTTCAATGTTGTTCTGTTTCCGTGAAGACGGCTGATCGATCAGTTTGCAATACTCTCGAGAGGTTGTGCACTTTCCCCACAATCCACGATCAAGTCCTTTTACAGACAAGACCATGGCGAAGCCTTCCCTTAGCAGCCCCTCTACCAGCTGGATCCAATCGTGCCAAGAACCTCCAAATGTTGGTACCCCGGTGAGGTTTCCTACTAAGTACTAAGCCAAGACAGAGCCCATATGTGTTGTTGTTGCACTGGGAGCTTCTGAATTCTGAAACATGACAGACTTCTTTGATTCCTGGGCGGCCGTCCTCCACCAAAATTCCACTCATTGTCCCGACAACCATTCTGCCCAGAAGAAAACTTAGTTTTATTTTGAAGGGGGTTTTGAGAGGAAAAAGGTTTGCTCGAGAGAGCTCTTTTACTTAGAAAATTTTGAGTCTTTTGAACCCTCCCAACGGTACTTGATATAGATAAGTATATAGCATAGCAAGCATAACTTAGAAAAACAGGATAACTTATTGGGATAGAAAATCCTAAGCATAGAGCTACTCAGGGCATACTACAAAACCGCACTTGCAAAAATAGTACTAAGAAATTCTACCAAAATCCTACACATGCATACTAGAATTTGAAGAGTAAAACATGCATAGTCAAAACTGGGGCATAAACATGAACAAGTGGTGTAACTTGCCTTGATCCGAGCAGCAATCTACACAACAGTACTCCTCAGCGCACTCCGAGCAATCTAACAAAACAAACATGGATCCAATCACAATTTGCACAAAACAAAGTCATGAAGTTGAATATGCATGCATGCAACATGGTAATATGCAAGGATGGATTCGATTTCGACCAAGGGTTCTAATCAGGGGTGTTGTTGAGTTGGGGATGTCATTAGAATCGATTCCCCACAGATTTAAAGTATTTTGGGTTAAACCCTAAATATCCAAGCTCAAAACTAGATCTACAACTCCAATCTATCTCGAGACAGATCTGAACACCCTAAGCATGACGAGACAATTTTCTACAGAATGTCTCGTCGATACAAAGCCAACGCAACAAGAATCAACTAAAACGGAGCTACGGATAATTTTCTGGAATTAAAATACTCTAATCTAAACTTTAAATCCTACTGCAAGATTGCTGTGGCAAAACAGCAATATTAATGTAGATCTGTGTTCTACTCAAAATTATGAAACCAACGGTATATTATATGCAATTTTTGGAATAATACTCGAATTACTATGGATTTTACAAGATTAAAGTATTTTCTGCCTATTAAAAAGAAAACTAAAAAAGGTGGCCAGCTACGCGGCGACACGTGGCGGCTCGGGATTGGCCAGCGGGGCGGGCATGACGCCGACGCGGTGGTGACGCAGCGACGACGTGGTGGCTGCCACACGGCACGATGCGATTGGCCGGGGCCGTTTGACCGATTGGAGCCGTTGTATCTCGATCTGACGATCGGAGAGGGGCTTACCGGTGGTGGCGACGATGGACGGTGGCGGAACGTCGGCGGCGGCCAGTGACGGTGGACGGCGGTGCGGCGGTGCTCCTCCGGCCCGGCGAAATAGACGACGGCGACCGGCTCCTCACCGTGGTCGCGTTCCCGGGGGCAACGTCGGCTGTTCCCTCCTGAGGTGGCGGCGAGCGGCGGCTGGAGGCGACGAAGTCCGGTGGAGCTCCGGCGAGAGATTGGCGACGGCTCGGTGGCGGTGGGGTGGAAAAAAGGCTAGGGTTTCGCGGGAGGCATGCCGGGGTACTTATAGGCAGCTTTGCTTGGCGCGGGGGTCACGGAATCCACTCCGAATCAGCCAGAGTCGGTTGGCGCCGACGCGGTGGACGCCGTGTTCGTCCTAGACTCGGACGGAGGGGATGACGGGTGGGTCCGGTCTGTCAGCGGCTGCGGCTAGAGGCGGGCTGGCTGTTGGCGGTGGCCCACGTGCTACGCGTCGCCCACCCGGCCAGGTGGGCGGTAGGTAAGCCCCGGGCTGGCTCGGCCGGCCCGGTTAGGATAGGTTTCCATTTTTTTATACTTTTTATTCTTTTCTGTTTTCCTATTTGATTAATAACTTTTGCAAACGGACTCCGAAATAAACGAAATTTGTTTCTAAAATTTTGTAAAAAGAAGGGGGTTAGAGTAGGATTATAAAATAACACTTTTGCAAGGGTTTTGGTGGATTGATATTGTTTAACCCTTTGAGTCCTTTATATGACTATGGGGTTTTGGAAAATACCTGATGCAGTTTTTGATATGTGTTGCCATGATGCAATGATATGATGCATGCTTCTAGTAACATCTGTAATTGTAAAATTTGGGATGTTACACCCTTTGCGCTCAAGAACGCAGGAGCTATGTACCAGCGCACTATGCAGCGTTGCCTCTAGGATCAAATCGGACACAATGTACATGCATATGTGGATGACATGGAGGTGATCTCCAAAAAGTAGGAAACCCTAATTTCCGACTTGGAGGAAATGTTCGCCAATCTACGCAAATACAACATAATGCTTAACCCGAAGAAATGTTTCTTTGGGATACCAGCCGGAAAATTGTTAGGTTTCATCGTGTCTCAAAGAGGCATAGAGGTGAACCGAGACAAAATTAAGGCTATACTCAATATTTCTAGGCCAACTCGCCTGAAGGACGTTCAAAGACTAACTGGTTGCATTGCTACAGTCAGTCTGTCTGTAAGCTGGCTCGGTGAAAGAGCCGCACCACTCTACAAGCTCCTGAAAAAGAACAAAAAGTTTGTTTGGAGTGATGAAGCTGAAGCTGCACTACAAGACCTGAAAGCAGTACTCTCGTATGCTCCTATCCTTGTAGCAACGGAACCTCGTGAACCGATGTTGCTCTATCTCGCTGCGACAAACAAGGTCATCAGTGTCGTCATGGTGGTGGAAAGACCAGAGGAAAAACAGAAACACCTGGTGCAGCGTCCGACGTACTACCTTAGTGAAGTCCTAACTGAATCAAAGCAGCGGTATCTGCACTATCAAAAGCTGGCTTACGGTGTGTTCCTCGCATCTCAGAAGTTACGACATTACTTTCAGGAGCATCAAATTACGGTGGTGAGCACAACTCCCATGAGATACATAATTAATAACAGCGATGCTACATGACGTGTCGCAAAATGGAGAATAGAGCTTTCAGCTTTTGACATTGAGTACAAACCTCGTACAACAATCAAATCCCAAATCCTTGCTGACTTTGTCGCTGATTGGTGATACGTGGCAAACATATCCATAATTTTTGATGTTCCATGCTTGGTTTTTATCTACTTTCTTATGTTTTTTCCACACTTTGGAGTACTTTATATACACTTTCTTGAACTAACCTATTAACAAGATGCCACAGTGCTAGTTGCCTGTTTTCTACTGTTTTTGGTTCTAGGAAAGTTAGAAAATGAATATTCTCGGAATTGGACGGGACAAAAGCCAAAGTCAGTTTTTCACCGAGGGGGACACGGAGCCAGAATACGAGACGAAGAGGGGCCAGGGGGCCGCCACACCACCTAAGCCCTGGCCGCCCAAGGCCCGGTGGTGCAGCCACCTCGGGCACCCCCTCAGCCTCCCCTTTCACCTATAAGATGCCTCTGATATAGAAACCCTAAGTACCCGATCAAAAATCCACGAAAGAATCTGTAGTCGCCGTCATATCCATACCTAGATCGGGAGGGATCTGAAGCTCTTCCCGGCACCCTGCCGGAGGGGAGAATTCACCCTGGAGGCCTTCTTCATCATCATGCAAGCCTCCGGTGTGATGCGTGAGTAGTTCATCTCTGGACTACGGGTCCATGTAGTAGCTAGATGGCTGGTTCTTCTCCTTTGTGCTACCATGCTTAGATCTTGTGAGCTCCGTTCATGATCAAGATCATCTATTTGTAATCCTACATGTTGTGTTTGCGGGGATCCGATGGATATTGAGATGCTATTTCAGATTGATTATTGATTCTATCATGTCTTTGTTATTTGTGATCTTGCATGCTTTCCGTTATTAGTAGCTATCTTGGCCAAGTAGATGCTAGCAACTCCAAGAGTTAGTATTTATGCTCGATAGTGGGTTCATGCCTCTAGTAATCTGGGGAAGTGACAGAAATCTCTAAGGTACTAGATGTGCTATTGCTACTAGGGAGTAAACAGCAATCCTTTGTTCATAGAACAATCCTATTGTTTACTTTACACACAATGCGTAATGCAATTATCTGTTGCTCTCAACTTAATACTGGAGGGGGTTCGGATGATAACCTGAAGGTGGATTATTAGTCATAGATGCAGTTGGATTACGGTCTATGTATAATGTTGTAATGCCCAATCGAATCTCAAAGGAGTCAAGATGATTAGTATATGCATGTATTTCTTTCTCGATGTTTGTCAATTGCCCCGCTGTAATTTGTTCACCCAACACGTCATCTATCTTAAGGAGAGACACCACTAGTGAACTATGGACCCCGGTCCTTTCTTTTACCATCAATCTACAACTTTTTACTGTTTTCTGTTTACTTTCTGCAAGCTATTACCTTCTTCCACACAATACGTTTAATCCTTTGTTTTCAGCAAAACCGGTGAGATTGACAACCTCACTGTAAGTTGGGGGCAAAGTTATGTGGTTCTGTTGTGCAGGTTTCCACATTGCTACTAGCACCGGTAGTGCGCGCTGCCAAAGTCCAGCTAGCAACACCTTGGAGGTGTTTCCTTGCTCCTACAGGATTGATAACCTTGGTTTCATAACTGAGGGAAAACTTACTGCTGTGCTCATCATACCTTCCTCTTGGGGTTCCCCAACGAGCTCGTTAATACACGAGTCAACAAGTATATTTTCTGGTGCCGTTGCCGGGGAGTCAAGGACATCTCCACAAGGGGAGTCCCTCATAACCAATCTCTTTACTTTGTTGTTTTTGTTTTGCTTAGTTTATTTCTGCTTTGTTTGCTTATTTCTTTATCAAAAACACACAAAAAATAGTTTTACTAGTTTGCTTTTTTATTAAAAACACACAAAAAATGACTACTCTTGAAAACACTAAGTTGTGTGACTTCACTAGCACCAACAATAATGATTTCATGTGCAGACCTATTGCACCACCTGTTCCTGAAGCTACTTTCTTTGAAATAAAACTGGCTTTACTCAATCTTGTTATGAGAGAACAATTTTCTGGTATTGGTAATAAAGATGCTACTGCTCATCTAAATAACTTTGTTGAACTTTGTGAGAGGCAAAAGCATAGGGATATAGATGGGGATATTATTAAGCTTAAATTGTTTCCTTTCGCTTTGAGAGGAAAAGCTAAAGAATGGTTGAATTCCTTAACTAGGAATAGTATTGATTCTTGGACTAAATGCAAAGATGCTTTCATTGGAAAATACTATCCTCCTGCTAAGATTATATCTATGAGAAGTGAAATAATGAAGTTTAAACAATCTAATAATGAACATGTTGCTCAAGCTTGGGAAAGAATGAAATCTTTAGTAAAGAATTGTCCCACTCATGGACTGACTGCTTGGATGATTATCAAAACCTTTTATGCAGGATTGAACTATTCTTCAAGAAATCTATTGGATTCTGCTGCTAGAAGTACCTTTATGACCATTACTTTGGGTGCTGCAACAAAGCTTTTGGATAATATGATGGTTAACTATTCTGAATGGCACACTGAAAGAGCTCCACAAGGTAAGAAGGTAAATTCTGTTGAGGAAACCTCCTCCTTGAGTGATAAAGTTGATGTTATTATGTCTATGCTTGTTAATGGGAAGGCTCATATTGATCCAAATAATGTTCCCTTAGCCTCTTTGGTTGCTCAAGAAGAGCAAGTTGATGTGAAGTTATAAGAAATAACAATTTTAGCAATAATGCCTACAGGAATAGTTTTGGTAACAACAATTATAGGCCATATCCTCCCAACAATGGTAATGCTTATGGAAATTCCTACAACAATAATAGGAGTGCTCCCTCTGAACTTGAAGTTATGCTTAAAGAATTTATTAGTAAACAAACTCCTTTCAATAAAACTATTGAGAAGAAACTCTCTAATGCTGAAAGAAATATAGCATCATTGGCTGAAGCTCAATCTTCTTTGAACAAAATGGCTTCTAAACCTGAAACTAATGAGAATCCCTTTGCTACTACTAATGCCATACAAGTTAGAATTGATGAAAATGTTAGACTATTAGCTGAATTGCATGCTAAGTGGGAAAGAGAAGATGAAATTGCTAGAAACATTAGTGTTTCTACTATCACTACCACTAGTGTTGAGGCTAGTAGTAGCTCTACTACTTTAGATGATAATTATGATTTTGATCTTGATGGTTGCAATATCTCTGAAGTTATTAAGTTCCTACAAAAGCTTGCTAAAAGTCCTAATGCTAGTGCTATGAATATGGCCTTTACAAAACACATTACTCTCATAAAAATTAAAGAAGAAAAGATGAAACATAAAGCTTCTATTCCTATGAAACAAGAAGATGGTTGGGAACCCATCATTAATATGAAAGTGAATGATTTTGATTTCAAAGCTTTATGTGATCTTGATAGTAGTGTTTCTATTATGCCTAGAAGGATTTATGATATGCTTGATTTGCCACCATTAGAAGATTGTTATTTGAATGTCCCACTTGATGATAATGCTAAAAATAAAATCATGGGGAGTATTAATGATGTTCTTATTATGGTTAACAATGCCTATGTCCTTGTTGATTTCTATGTTTTGGATGTTGAATGCAATGCTTCTTGTCCTATTACTTTGGGAAGACCTTTTCTTAGAACTGTTGGTGCCATTATTGATATGAAAGAAGGCACCATTAAATATCAACTCCCACTCAAGAAAGGTATAGAACACTTCCCTAAGAAGAGAGAAAAGATTTTTTTGCCTCTCCTATGAAAACAAAATTTGCTCTTAATGCTTCTTCATTTGAGAATACTTGATTCTTTTTCTTGCTTCTTATGCCTAACTTAAAGGCGTTAAAGAAAAGTACTTATTAGGAGATAACCCAAAAGTTTTAGATGAGTATTGTAAGTTATTACTTCTGTAATAACCGCTCCTTATCCTTTTTATTTGCTTTTTGTGCCAAGAGTAACCTCTAATGAGAGAGAAGTAATGATTGGGAAAGTTGCTGTCCCGAAACAGATTTCTGTGCTTCACCGTAAAAAATCGTGTAAAATCTCTTTACGTCGTTTTGAGGCGTGAATTTTTGTGCTTATGTCCCAGGTTGTTATCTAACTTTTGTTAGTTCAGTACTTTTTGATTTGAGCAACAGAAGGTCTTCTAAAAAATTGGTTTTTACCTGCTGGTCTGTTTTGACAAATTTCTTCCATTATTTGCATTTGCTTCTTGTTGGTTCCTTTTTGAGTTATTTTGGGGAATTGAGATTTTTGAGGGAAGTGCTATAGTAGTTTGTGTTTTAATGGAAGTTTTATTTGTGTTGAAACTGAACCTAAATACTTATTATCTTAAGTGCACTAATGTTGCTAATAAAGATTGTGTGAAGTTTTGTATGAAGGAAAAATTTCAGGTGTATGGAGAGAATGATGTAATGAGATGAAGAATGGACTAAAGCTCAAGCTTGGGGATGCCACCCCATGTCACCCCAAGAAATATTCAAGAGGTACAAGCGTCAAAGCTTTAGAATGCCCAAGGCATCCCCTTCTTCATCAATAAAAATCCCAGGTTTCTTCCAAACACTTCATTTTTATTGTTTCATGCACAGTTGTGTTGTTCTTGGAGAGTCTTCTTTTTCATTTTCATTTTGGTTTTCCATTTTCTTGGTTTTCTTAGTTTGCTTGAATAAATTGGTTGGACCCCCTCTTTCATGCATTGGTTTTCAAATAGTTTGGTTTGGATTGGAAAAAGAGTAGGAAAAGTTCATGCTTAAGTGGTAAAAGGAGCTTGTTTTTGACTGTGGCCTATGCCTTGTCATGCGATACTTGATATTTTTTTGGCTTTATTCTTAGTGATCTTTGTTGTAGCATGACATGTTATAAACAATTGAGATTGCTTAATGTGCCTTGGAAGAATCATGCGTTGTTTTAGCATATTAAAGCATAATATTGTGGTATTCTCCATTGATGCTTTATTTGGGTTGACTTGGCGCATGCTCATACCATGTTATGACTATCCCAAGTCACCATAGCCTTTATGATCCTTTAGTTTTCGACTTGTAATATCACTATGCTTTGATTAATGATGTTTTGTCGCTCTGCATGATTATGGCCATTATTGCTCTCTTAGTTGGTCGCTCCCAGTCTTTTGCTAGCCTCCATAACCAAGTATGAGTTCAACTCATGCATCCAACTCCTAAAACCAAGATATTCCAAAGGGTCCACCATATCTACCTATTAGCATTTGCTATTCCAATTATGTTCTTGTTTTTATCTACCTTCCGAATTAAACTTGTTATGAGAAAACTAGTGATTAAAGCTCTCACGAACTTGATGGCACACTTTACTTTTATTGCCCTTAATAAACTTGAACCATTGTGTCGTCTATGTTGTATATGCTTGCACTTATATGTTGGGGATTAGCAGAACCATGCTGTCACGGGGAACGCTTTGCACTTGTACTTTGTACCTAGTTGATATCATGCTCTTTTGTCTATGGTTGTCGTCAGTGTGAAATGAAAGGGGAGCTTGTAAGTCCATGGAGTTATCTATGTGTGTTAGAGAAACTCCTGGGCCGCTGGTCTAATCCATGCCGTCATGGTGGAAACCTGTAGCGTAACCATAATGAGTTGTCTATGAAGCATTCTTCTTATAAAAAAAGAGTTAGATATTGAAAAAAGAGAAAAAAAGAGATATGAAAAAGAGGAAAGAGAAAAAAAAGCACCATTTTCCCATGGTAAATAAGAAGGTTGCTGAGATGCTTGTTGTCTGCTTGCCTTGTCATTTTGATATGGGGATTTGTTCGTATCATCGGGCAAGGGGTACTCCGTTGGCGGTTCTCTATGATACACATGTACTTACTATGACAAGAACTTACCGGTAAGTAAACTTGAGTAGCATGAGGAGCGACCCTTGTATTCAAGGGACATGAGATTTCCAACTTATACTTCGTCAAGAATATACTCTATAGTTTGTTCACTTTAACCTTAATCACTTCAAGATGCTTATGATAGGGGCAATGAGAGCTGAAAGCTAATAAGTACCATAATTTTTGGAAGCTCTTTATGAAACTTGAATCTCTACTTCCTTCTATGAAGGCCTTTCTTTTACTTTTATGTTGAGTCTCCACCTTCTATATTTATGCACCTACTTTGACAGCATAGTGGCCATTCTTAGTTCTATGTGCATTGTCCCAAGACTTGTTGATTGATGCATAATTTTGATATTGCTTGTTCTTAAACTATTTGTATCTAGTCACTCTTATGAACTTTGAAGGTGTCTTATGCATTTATGATTACTATTCTATGAGGAACAAGCTGAATGCCACTATGCTATGTTTTCTTTATGTGAAACAAATAAACGTCTTGCAAAGCACTGTTATTCATGAATCTTTTGTTTGTGCCTTTTCATGTTGCAACATAGTTGCTTTGTCTTATTGTTAGTACTATATCTTTCATGCTATGTTGAAGTACTATGATCCCATATATCAATGTTTTACAAATACTTTGATCAAGTTTATGATGGTGCATGTCACCTCAAAAATTATTCCTTCTTTTTATCACTTACCTACTCGAGGACGAGTAGGAGTTAAGCTTGGGGATGTTGATACGTTGCAAATGTATCCATAATTTTTGATGTTCCATGCTTGGTTTTTATCTACTTTCTTATGTTTTGTCCACACTTTGGAGTACTTTCTATACACTTTCTTGGACTAACCTATTAAAAAGATGCCATAGTGCCAGTTGCCTATTTTCTGCTGTTTTTCGTTCCAGAAAAGTCAGAAAATGAATATTCTCGGAATTGGACGGGACAAAAGCCAAAGTCAGTTTTCACCGAGGGGGACACAGAGCCAGAATACGAGACGGAGAGGGGCCAGGGGGCCGCCACACCACCTGGCTGCACGGCCAAGCCTGGCCCACGCCAGGGGGTGGTCTGGCCACCTCGGCCACCCCCTCAGCCTCCCCTTTCGCCTATAAGATTCCTCTGATACAGAAACCCTAAGTATTCGATCAAAAATCTACGAAAGAGTCTGTAGCCGCTGTCATCTCCATCCCTAGATCAGGAGGGATCTGAAGCTCTTCTCGGCACCCTGACGGAGGGGAGAATTCACCCTGGAGGCCTTCTTCATCATCATGCAAGCCTCCGGTGTGATGCATGAGTAGTTCATCTCTAGACTATGGGTCCATGTAGTAGCTAGATGGCTGGTTCTTCTCCTTTGTGCTATCATGTTTAGATCTCGTGAGCTCCGTTCATGATCAAGATCATCTATTTGTAATCCTACATGTTGTGTTTGTGGGGATCCGATGGATATTGAGATGCTATTTCAGATTGATTATTGATTCTATCATGTCTTTGTTATTTGTGATCTTGCATGCTTTCTGTTGTTAGTAGCTATCTTGGCCAAATAGATGCTAGCAACTCCAAGAATTAGTATTTATGCTCGATAGTAGGTTCATGCCTCTAGTAATCTGGGGAAGTGACAGAAATCTCTAAGGTACTAGATGTGCTGTTGCTACTAGGGAGAAAACAACAATCCTTTGTTCATAAAACAATCGTATTGTTTACTTTACACACAATGCATAATGCAATTATCTGTTGCTTGCAACTTAATACTAGAGGGGGTTCGGATGATAACCTGAAGGTGGATTATTAGTCATAGATGCAGTTGCATTACGGTCTATGTATAATGTTGTTATGCCCAATCGAATCTCAAAGGAGTCAAGATGATTAGTATATGCATGTATTGCTTTCTCGATGTTTGTCAATTGCCCCGCTGTAATTTATTCACCCAACATGTCATCTATCTTAAGGAGAGCCACCACTAGTGAACTATGGACCCTGGTCCTTTCTTTTACCATCAATCTACAATTGTTTACTGTTTTCTGTTTACTTTCTGCAAGATATTACCTTCTTCCATACAATACGTTTAATCCTTTGTTTTCAGCAAAATCGGTGAGATTGACAACCTCACTGTAAGTTGGGGGCAAAGTTATGTGGTTGTGTTGTGCAGGTTTCCACGTTGCTGCTAGCACCGGTAGTGCGTCCTGCCAAAGTCCAGCTAGCAACACCTTGGAGGTGTTTCCTTGCTCCTACTGGATTGATAACCTTGGTTTCATAACTGAGGGAAAACTTACTGCTGTGCTCATCATACCTTCCTCTTGGGGTTCCCCAACGAGCTCGTTAATACACGAGTCAGCAATTGGACAGAGACAACAGAAAATATGACCCTCCTAGAGTCAGAATACTGGACCTTGCATTTTGACGGGTCTAAGGCGCTCGGGGGCTCGGGGGCTGGCGTGGTGCTCAAATCACCCCAAGGAGATAAGCTTTTCTATGTGTTGCGGATCCACTTCACGACAACGAACAATATTGTTGAATATGAAGCACTGCTGCATGAAATCCTGATTGCTAAGGACACCAGCATCCGACGACTTATGTGTTATGGAGATTTGGATCTTGTTTCTCAACAAGTGTCGGATATCTGTAATGCAAATAAACACATGGCAGCATATAGGGCTATCATGGATGAACTATCTAAATCATAGGAGGGGTTCAAAGTTCAACACATCCCTCAAACAGAAAATGAGGAAGCAGATGCATTATCTCGTATAGGCTCTACACGGAAAAAGGTCCCGAATGGCGCTTTTTTAGAGCACCTCAAAGTTCCCTCTATTACAGGAGTTGATGAGGAATATCCGACCAAATCCGACTCACCTTTAGTGGCAGTTCTGGCTATAATTCCTAGCTGGACTCAACCCTACCTTGATTTCTTGGTAGACGGAAAATTACCCGAAGACGAGGTTCTGAGCCGGCAGATTGTTCGACAAGCAAAAACCTATACAATAATAAATGGTGAGCTCTATAAGCGGAGTGTATCTAGGGTTTTTCAGCCCTGTGTATCTCCAGAAGAAGGAGTGGAAATCTTAAGAGAGATCCACGAAGGCCAATACGGCCATGATGCTGTAGCGAAATCTTTAGTGGCAAAAGATTTCAAACACGGATTTTTCTGGATCACTGCCAAGGCAGATGCCGAACGGATGGTCAAGGCATGTAAGGGCTACCAAAAGTACGCCAAACAAAGCTCATGTTCTGGCTGATCAGTGCAAACAATTCTGATAAGATGGCCCTTTGCGGTCTGGGGGCTTGACATGGTAGGACCATTTGAGCGGGCTCCAAGTGGATTTGCTCACCTCTTAGTGATGGTGGATAAGTTCACAAAATGGATTGAGGCTAAACCCGTCACAAGTTGTGATGGAGCAACAGCCAGAAGATTTGTTGAGGATGTTATAATCCGATATGGCTATCCGCATAGTATTATCACGGACAACGGGAGCAATTTTTCTATGGGAGAACCTTCCGAATTCTGCTACGAACAAAATATCCAGCTTGACATTGCATCAGTTGCACATCCACAAGCTAATGGACAAGTTGAAAGAGCAAATGGTTTAATCCTACAAGGCCTCAAACCAAGACTCGAAGCACCACTTCGTTGTGCTACAGGGCCTTGGGCAGATGAATTACCGTCTGTGGTATGGAGCTTGAGAACAACTCCAAACAGGTCCACCGGATATACACCTTTCTTCTTGGTCTATGGTGTAGAAGTAGTTCTTCCTAGTGATTTAATTCATACTTCTCCCCGAGTTGCTGCATATATCGAAGAGGATGCCGAAATTTCTTGACAAAATGATCTCGATTTAATCGAAGAAGTACACGTCGTTGCTGAGCAGAGATCAATAGCCTATCAGCAGAAGTTACATAAGTATCATAGCCAGAGAGTCAGAAACCGGTCTTTCAATAAGGGCGATTTGGTTCTTTGGCTTGTGTAGAAAAGATAGCACAAACTTTCCCCAGTATGGGAAGGGCCCTTTTTGGTTCACCGAGTATTGCACAATGGTTCTTACTATCTAACTAATATGCGGCCAGTCAAAGAAAGACCTACTACTAAGAAGAGAAAGAGAGCTGGAGCCAGTACAGACCCGGAAGAATTAGACAGACCGTGGAATATTGCTCAGCTACGTCCCTTTTATTCTTAAAATTTCTTTCTTTGTAATCATATATGTGTACATGTTCAATGAGAAATAAAGTATTGGTTTCCTCAATATTTTCTGAGAAGTTTTATATTACCATCTTATTTCTGAATGATCATGTCATAGTCAAAAATCCCAGAATACTTGAAAGTACTTTATGCTCATGTTTGTTCTAGTTAGATTTCCAATTCTAAAAAATGCTACCTTCGGGTATAAGTCTAAGTTTTCTAGTCTATACTTTGGTTCTTTATCTGATTGCCGGATGCGGATATTTTCCGAGTAGTGAATTGTTGGTACTGGAAGCCGGCTTTGTTTCCAAGTTTAAACTGGTTTAGCAATTGAGCTCCGTTGCTTGGCAAAGTTTCTATGTTGAAGGTTTGCCAGCTCATGAAAGGGACGAGGCAGAAAGCCAGAAAAAACGATAAGTATAGACGAAAAACATGAAAGTGCTTATGTAAAAATTCAGGCACAATAAAATAAAGCCAAAGTGCTAAAAAGAAGTCAAAAGTATTAGTTCTTGCAAACCTTAGCACTAGCAAAAGTATTACACTACTTATTTTGTCTTTTCTGGTACTCTACGATGCAGGAGGAGAGGTAGGAGCTGCAGGCTCACTAGAGACATCACCTTCGCCTTGATATCTTTCTAAGACAGGAAAATCGGATTTGGTTTGCTCGTCGTCGTAAATTTCAGTTGTTTCTTCGGCAAGCGGAGGAGGCGTGTCTACACGAGTGAAGAAAGGAGTGTCGTAGCTGGTCAAATCAGCTACGTGACATCCATAGCCGGTGTAGGAGTCCATGATGGCCTTGATGTTCTGCTCCTTGCCGTCTTCGTCCACAGTTGAATAACCCATGGTTACTTGCCAGATCTCCATGCTTTCATGGTGGCTCATAACCATGGTGAGGGTATTCTGTGCTGCGGTTTGTGCATAGGACATGTTCCAGTCCTGGATGAGCTGGGGCATCTCCTTTGCCTTATCTTGCACCTCAAAGGCGGACACTTTGTTCATGTTTGGAACTTTAAGAGCTTCGCCAATATCCTCTAGTGACTGGCGGAAATCGTGAAGCAAGTCGCCGACTTTGGTAAGCCGGCTGGTGCGAGACTCGGTGGAGGAGGAATCCAGCAAATTCAGAGGGCCTGCATATATAATGCAAAGGTCAACAAATATATCCGAACTCCTAGAGTCGGAAGAATGAAAAGTCAGTTGACAGGAAAAATACCAAAGATGACCTCGTCAACTTTGGTTTTCTCCACCCTAAGGCTCTGGAGTTCAGCCTAGAGTGCTTAGGTGATGTCCTTCTCCCTGGCTAACTCATCACTGAGATCCGAGATTTTCTTATCCTGGATTGCGATCTTTCGATCATGTTATTCGGTGGCCACATTGGACGACTCAAGAATGCTAGCAATGCTGCGCTCATGATCCATCTTAAGTTTATTCATCTCCCGCCGTAAGTCGACGTTTTCCACCTCCAGGGTTTTGAAATTCTCGGCCTCTTCAATCATTTTACATGACTGTTTGACCAGTTCTATAAATAACAGAAAATAGTCGAATAAAAAATTCGGCTATGAAAGCAAAAGAACAAGGATAAGGACTAAAATGGTTACCTTCGGCCTCATCCTTGGAAATCTTCAGTTGAGAATTTTCAAGACGGAGAGCTCTGATCTCTCTCCGCTTATTGCAAATATTCTTTAATAATTCCTGGTTATAAGCATTAACTTTCTGTAAGTCAGAATAGTACCCAGAGTCAGAAGTCCACCAAAGACTCAGTCTAATATTTTAACTAATATCAGCACGATCCTTGAGGGCTACACTAGTTCATTCTTTGGCATCCTACGAAAGCATAAATCTGGATTTGCTATCCAACTTCATGCTTGGGGGCTAGAGGATATGATATGAAATAAAGTAAAAGTGTGAGTTGGAATTTTGACTTACATATTGTTCATGAGTAAGCTTGCTTAGACTCATGTTCACCTTAGAATTAACCTTCTCGGCGAGAGTCAGCGGGATTATTGGCGGTGGCGGATCCACGCCAGCCTTCAGCTTCTCGTCACTAAGATGAACTTGGTCAAGAAGCTTGGAGAACTTGACATCCTTGGCTTCTTGCGCCTCTTCCTCGGCGGTGATGTTCCGGCTCTCCAAGCATTGCTGAGCCAGTTTCTGTATCTCTTCTGCAGTTTTCCAGTAATGCCAAGTTTGGCGATACCCGGATTACTGAGAAGGTTATCAGGAAAAACCTCTGCCGAGGGATCATTACCCTTTGAGGGTTCACCCTTATCAACTGCCCAGTCACCCATGGTGACGTCGGTCTATGAGCCAAGGTTCGCCGGCTTAGAATGTTGAGCTGCATCTTCTGCAACACTTTGATACGGAGTAACCTCTGGTGTTGTGGAAGGCTTCGGGGTAGGAGTCTGAGGCGCTGCGGCAGGAGATGTCAAATTTAACTTTGACTAGCGCAGGGGCTTCGACAAGGCGCCTTTCCCCTTTCCCTTGGTGAGCTGTTTAGCTCTGAAGAAGTAATAGAACAAGATCGTTACGCTTCAGAAAGAATAAGAAATAAAATACAAAGACCTTGTGAAGAAAGTTACCTCTTCACAATAGGCACCTTTGTGCCAATGGAAACATTCGGAGTCTTACGCTTTCGGGTAAGTGTCTCCGGTAGTGGAACCATGTCTCCATCATTGTGAGAGATCTCAGGAGGATATCCCTCAAGAGGAGCAAGCTTCGACTCGAGGAGGTCATCAAGATAAAAGAAGAAAGATTACCTCAGTATTGTTAAAAGATATAACAAAGTATGGATGAGCACATGTTCGAGTAAACTACTGGAAACTTACTGGTGTCACAGGATTGACAGCCGTATGCATATCCAAGGAAAGATCCAGAATCTTCCTCTTGATCTGCTCCCTAATCAACCATTTGATCTAGGACTCATAGTCCTTTTCCGAATAAGACCTAGAGCAGATCTAGAGGGAGTCCGCCTTGCTCTTGGTGATTGAATGCATAAGCCGATCACCATGATGTTGGAGAGACTAGATCCGGCGCGCCAGCCAGGAGTGGATCAAGTCAGATCCTTTTAGACCCTTGTGCTTTATCAAGTATTCAATTCGCCTCTTGGCAAGAAGCAGATCGTTAGTGAGAGCCGGAGCCTCTGCGTCCCAGGACTCTTGGGGCGTGGCGGCGCCGTAAACGAAAGCCGGCAAAGCAGTTGCTTTGCCAGGAGCCGGTCTGTCCTTATGGTAAAAGAACATGGACGACCACTACTTCACTGACTCGCTAGCTTTAATCCTAGGATAGACTCGCTCTCTCCTAACAGAAAAGCTAAGAGTTCCGGTAATTTAAGGATTACCGACGGTGATGGAATTTCTCTGAGTATGGAAATAGTACCAGAAAAGAATAAGACTTGACCTAATACCGAGATACCCCTGACACAAAGATGCATAAGCGCTCATTTCTAAAAGTGAGTTTGGGGAGAGATGGTGGAGTTGCACTCCATAGTGATCTATAACCTCAGAAAAGAAATTTGAGGGAGGAAAATTCAAACCTCTTTCGAGGTGGGTGCTGAAGTGAACTCGCTCGTCAATATTGGGGGTGGGGATGGTTTGACCAAAACCGCTCCGCCAGTCACCGGCGCGGAGGAGGCCTTTCTTCTCGATGACGTGGAGCTTGTCGTTGTCAAAGATGCAGGGGATCCAAACCCCATGGAACTTCTCCCTCTCCACCGCAGGGGCCATCACCAATGTCGTCGCTGTGCCGGAGGATGAGGCTTCAGCCATTTTATTGGACGGTGGTGACCTAGGAGGGGCGGTGCTGTATGTTTTGGGGGAGGCATAAGAGCTTTTTTGCAGGAAGCATCGAGAGGAAGGAGAAAGCACTAGCGTTGGTGAGGAAGAAGGAAGAGATCTTGACCCCTTATATCCTTCACTTGTGCCAAGATTCGTGCAAGATGAGTAGTAATCGTGCCACGTGTCGTGGAAGGAGCTGAGTAACTTCCTCGCGAGGATTACACCGCCTTGATCTCTGCGCACACATTAAAACGACGCCTCGGTTCCGCGAAAGATGGACCCACCAATGGTCGTGCTGACAGGAATGTCTGTCAGTGACGTGACTTGACCTTGACTGATGTCAGGTTACATCGGAGACCAAGTTCTGGCTTAGTTTGAATTTCAAGATGAAAACCCGAATAATATACTCATAGGTCCGACTAATTTTTAAGACCCGGATCCTATCCTTTCTTTTGAAGTTTCAGGAACCCTTCAAGATTCTACAAGCCGAAGATGGATCAAGCTAGACGATGATGAAATCCAACTCTGGATCTTGGAGGCTTCCGGGGGCTGCTGTTGGGGATATACTTTTCGGGTATCCTCACTGTGCCTCACTGACCAGGGTGGCCCACTTCGGGTTAGAGCTTTGCTCCATGGGTGGCCTAGTCAGGGAGAATAGACGGAGTACGGTCCGGCTACGGGAAGGCCCAGAAGACTTATAGACATAGGCTTGTAGTGTTACTTGTAATTCAAGATGTACTTTGGAATCGACTCATAGTCGTAGTCGGATAGGTATCTCCTGTAAACCCTAGGCCAGATATCTATATAAGCCGTCCTAGGGGCCATCCTTTAGGGCACCCCACAATAGTCTACAATCTCAAACTCGCACAGGCGAAACCCTTGTAACCCATAACTGGCTCTGCTGTATTACTGGATTGCTAGCAGGAGTAGGATCTGTCCAAAGCCGGCGGATTCGAACCTGGGTAAACTTGTGTGCTCACCATCCCGGAACACCATACGTCTCACACCCCTCTCTTCTGAATGCCTCGAGGACCCCCTCATGGCGTACTTGTGATTAATCCGACGATAGAAGATTTGAGAAATGCTCCCCCATACTCCATGGGGAAACCTCTTCTTTGAACTTGTCTTCATCACACCATGATCGCCGAGGATGGCAAGCTCCAAGCATGAGATCTTCTAGAGATGGCGCACCTTGAGCTTGCACATCATTTCTTGATGATGTCTTGAAGATTTCCATAAGGAAATCCATCATCATCTTCTTCTTCTTGTTCTTCTTCAAGACATACTAGATCTTCTTCTTTTTCAACCTTGAACCCAACACGTGGTCCAAGCGATGCCAACGAACAAACCTACAAGTGAAACTCAATTTACACATTAGTCCATAGAGATTGTCATTAATTACGAATACCACACATGGGGGCATTCATGCCCTTTCAATCTCCCCCATTTTGGTAATTGATGACAATCCCTTTGAGAGGGTTTAAATATGGAATTTAACGAACAAAACGGTTGCCCCAACATCAAGTACTACACAAGTATGTGATGTTGGTATAACCACAGTATATAGAGTAAGCTCCCCCACAATCTATGCATGTGTGATGAACTTGAATTTCATTGCATATATTGCCAACCATTATCGTTGGAGGAGTTTCCTCTATATATTAAACATGCAAAGAAACAACAAAGATGCAAGAGCATGCAGGGCTCATGCTTAAGAACCAACTCAAAGCATAAACCAACTTCCCTTAAACCCTCTAAAACTTCTCCCCCATTGGCATTGATTGCCAAAATGGGTGAAAAGTTCTAGACAGGCAATATAGCGAGACTCCCTCCAAAGGTGTGAATATGCACATATTCGATGATGAATACTTGGGAGGAAATCAAACTATATTGAGGACCCAAAGGTTGCAAAAAGAAAAGAAGGAGAAAATAGCTTCAACAAATGAAGCGAGCAACCCAAAAGACCCAAAAATACCAATTGACAACAACAATTGATACCAAAAGAAAATCACAAGATATTATGATACGAACAAAAGAGTGTTTAGATGAAATAGGGAAGCTTCCCAATCTTTGTGCACAATATAGAATCATCATTTGGATACATCATGCACAAATATGGAATCATCACTCCCCCATAAACATCTAAAACACAAAATATGAGAAAAAAGGCAAATGAGCATTCTTAAATGAATTGAAGAAGCTCCCCAAGGATTATGCACCAATTATAATAATTGTATTTGGAAACAAAGTGCACAATCATGGAATCCTCACTCCTACAAACTCATTTAACAACACACGATAAGAGAGATCAAATTATGAGTGCTTGGAGATGCAAACAAATGGGACAAGCACTCATAGGAAAATAAATTTGGAAGCCACCGAAGAATCAAAAAGAAATAAAGGGCGGTCTCCAAGGAAAAAAAAAACCACCAGAGATTTATCTTCTCTTGTGTGTATAAGTTTCTAGGTGGAAAATATCACAAATACATATGCCCACAAAGAAACATGCACACACAAAATAGATACACAAGAAAGCACTTGAACAACAAAAGGAAGTCATATAATATAGCAATAAAATTTTTGCTTGAAAGCATGGACAAAGGCCCAAATATATCTTATTGTACATCAATGAGCTTCAAACACCAACACACTACATACATTCAACTATTACTAAGGGAAAAGGTATAGTTGGAATATATGAAAAAAGGCAACAAGAATCACAAATAGAAATCAACTTTGCAAAATACTCACTACTCACATGAGAGAAAATTGAGGAAATGATAGGCAATATAATTGCTAGATTGAAATATTTGGGATAAGTGAATCATGATCATGATTTTGTATAGTTCCCATTATATGCACTCATCTCAACATTGTGACACGACAAAAGGTGTCCAAATTGTATCAAAGAGCCAAATCAACAGATGATAGGACACACATTCAACAAATGAACAAGGCAAAGGCCAAAGAGCAAAAGATGCACAAAACACACAGTGCTCAAGGATTTATCTCATCCTAAAGGATCAAAACATGTAACAAATAATGAGACAAAACCAACTCCCAAAGAGAAAGATTTAAACACATAAATCAAAATCGCTACAATTTTCATGATGGCACAAAGTACCAAAAGAAAAGATCAAACTTCCAAGCAAAAAGGGAGTGTTCTAAATAACATAGTGTTGCTCCTCCATGAATGGTGCATTATGTAGAATTTTGATTTTGAATGCAAAATGCACACAAATGAGATCATAACTACTACCTACATTAAATAAGACACAAGAGGGTACAAATAAAATAAAAAGATTCACAAGAGGCAAGGAAGACATGGGAGAAAAAAGAAAACATGTTCATGTCCAAAGATAGGGAAAACAAACACGCAAAGGCCAAAGTTAACATGCTTAATAAATTCTACCATATACGGAGTACCACTTGTCTAATGACAAGAATTATGGGGAAATTTTTCCCGAGGTAGTTTGCAAGGATATCACGATCATATTCACAACAAGAAGCATATGGAAAAATATAAAAATTAAGCATGGTGCTTAGATAGAGATTCTTAATAGCTCCAAATAGTTACACAATCATATGATCAAAGTAACTTGAAGAAAATGGTTTCCATGGAGGATATGGAGGTCCAAATATGGGGAAACACACATAAAGAAAACTCTCATAAACAAGATCCAAAAGATGAGCAATAAAAGCAATCCAAGGGAATTGAAACTTGTTTGAGCTTTGCATGCTGCATAGGAGCTAGATAATCTTTAATATCAATTCTATGTGGCACTACCTCAAATATCCACATTTTCTAGGTTTGTAATATGCACAAAGGATAAGACTCCCTCATAATGTGATAAACCAAGAAATCTCAACAAGAGGTAAAAACATCCAAATAGAGATGATTAATGGACATTATGGAACTTGAATTTCTCATGAGAAAGACATACCACATTGAGACTAGATAAACTTGCAATATGCATACTAAGTGGTATTCCTCATGTACACACATTTTAGGATTGTGAAAATGCCCAAGCATAACTCTCCCCCAAAATGGGATAGTCCATTAATCTCTCGCATGATCCCAAAAAGATACCAAATGAATTCAACAAAGGCTCCAAACCAAGAACACAAATACATGATGTGCCAACCAACATACACAAATATACTTGATAACTCAATATAAGTACGAGGGAAGCACAACATATACATACACATGCAAGGTACAAAACCACACATGCACAAGGGAGCAAGTAACTTTAAATGTAAAGAGTTGAGCACATGTTACCACAAGAAGGAATATTGGATATAAGATAAAAGCAAGATAATCCAATTGGCTTGACTTGATAAAAATAAATGATGAAGATCCCTCAATTCTTCATAATGTATCCAGGCCTCCAATGCCCTCCAACCAACACCTATTTATCAAGTTTTAGCTTATTGGTCCCCAACCAAGTTGGGTCCTAAGAAGTTTGTCACAATAGGCCACTCAAATGGTTTTTTTCTTGACGCCACATTGGGCACCAACATATTTGGCAAACACATTGCCCACCTCATCCTTACGAAGAGAATATGCATCATCAATAAAGATAGGATGGGATGAGGAGTTACCCATGGTGCATGAGGAAGAAAGGTGCCCCTTCTCATGGCAAATGTAGCAAGTTCTTCTCTTGCTAACTTTTTTCTTGGAAGATGCCACCCCTTGAGGAAGAGCTTGCTTCTTGAGAAGAGGCCCACTTATAGCTTGAGGTGGAGCTTGAGGCTGCTTCTCTTGATGCTTCTTATTCAATGGGCAACATCTCACATAATGTCCTTCTTCCTTGCACTTGAAGAACACAATGTTGGCTGGATTCTTAACTTGACCTTGGCCATTCTTCTTGTTTCCCTTGTGCTTCAACTTGTCGGTGGGTTTGTTCTTGATGTTGGAGTTGAATCCAAGCCCAGTCTTGTCATATGGGGATCTTCACACACCTAAGATGTTCTGGAGTGTGGTCTTCCCTTCATGACAGTTCTTCAAGTCATTCTTCAAAGAAGTGACTTGAGACTTGAGCTTCCTGTTTTCCCCTACACGGTTAGTATCAACAAAAATACTATAGGAAGTAGATGCCCCATTGTTAGAGCAACAAGGCAAGGGATGAAATTCATCACAAGATATAGCATGGTTATGAGATGATGAATCACAAGGACTAGCACATGGAAATATGACACTAGGAGTAGAAGTAGTACTAATGTCCACATGAGGCTCACTAGATGTTACCTTTGAAATAGTGGCCTTATGAGCCAACTTTAGCCTACATGGGAAACTAGAAGATCCTCATGCTAGCTTGAGAGCTTAGGATTTTTTTCTTCCAACTTCCCATAGTTGCTAGTTAGCAAATCAAGTTGAGACTTTAGCTTAACATACTCCTTCACAATAGATGCTTCACAAGAGATAGAGTTAGTAGCACAAGCATCATCATTAATTGCAAGAGGTGAGGGCAACTTGGAAAGATATTTTGAGTATGAAGCTTTAAGTTGCTCATGTGACTCAGTGAGTTTGATGAGCTCCCCCTTGATTACCCTAGAGCCATTGTTGAGGTGCTCAAAATCGTCAAGGAGTTTAGCATAGGCAACTTCAAGCTCGTCATTTTTAATTTGAAGGGCACTTTCCACCTCAAGATCTCTATCATGAAATTTCTTCACTCTAGATAGCTATAGAGCAAAGGTCTCCTCAAGAGATTCCTTGGTGGTTTGTTCCTCTTAAAGAGCTTCATTTAGGTTTGAAATGTCATTAGCATACTCACGCTCAAGACTACTCGTTTTGTCAATTGTGTCCTCATACTCATAAATTAGTTGCTTACTTTTAATGGCAAAGTTCAAGATTTCAATCAAAGTAGAGCAATCATTTTTATTTTTGTGTAGAGCACGAAGGACTGGACCCCCCTTCTCTTTTAAAGAATCAACACCATCATCTACTCCATCTAAGTTAACATTCACATCATCGTGAGGTGCATTGGGATCCAAAGGAGAAGTTACCTTTGATTCCTTAGCCATGAGGCATAATTGAATATTGGGAGAAGGTGATGATGGGGGAACACATGAAGCTCCAATAGCAACCTTGCCTTGGCCCACACATTCTTAGATTTCCTCTACATGGTTAGCAACACAAGTACTAGAGGAAATAGAAGCACATTTATCATGGAAACAAGGAAAAGCAAGCATATCATCATGAGATATATTAAATCCATTTCTACATGATATGCAAGGACAATCAACACTAGGATGTAACTCACATATAGTCCTACAAGTGTTCATGCCCAAAGGTACAACATTGCAATAAGATAGAGATGAAGGATCATCAATGGAAAAGTCACTACCCATATTGCAATTTGTATCACCACTCACCATATCGTTACCTTGTGAAAAATCACATGTAGGTGAAGTGGAGGAAGATGAGAATTCATCACGGCTGGAGGTGGAGGGAACACAATCATCCTCATCAATCTTGGACACATCATATTTTGCTTGAAGCTTGGTCCAAATATCATGAGCATTCCGAAAAGGCATGATTGTGGAAAGAACTGCAAAGCTCACAACATTAACACGCACATTAGATGCTTGAGCTTTGAGATAAGAGTTTGTCTCCTCCTCCAAAGATAGATTTTGGGGATCCTTCGGAGGAGACAAACCCATATCAAGAATTCGCTCAATATTTTGGTCAATGACCCAGAAATGACTAAGCATGTGAATTCGCCAAACATCATAATTTGTGCCATCAAATGTAAATGTGTGAGAGTGCACTAAACCCCAAGGAGACCTTTACTCTTGAGGCAGTGAAGCCTAAGAAGCGAGAGACCTCGCTCTGATACCAATTGAAAGGGAAACGGACGTCGCCTAGAGGGGGGGGCGGGGTGAATAGGCATTTTAAAATTATTACGGTTTAGGCTCTAATAAATGTGGAATAAAACTTAATATTTAATTTATCAAGCCAAAACCTATATCAACTAGGTTCAACTAAGTGCACCAACAACCTATGCTAAGCAAGACAAGCAACAAGGTGATAGCAAGATATAATACTTCAAGCACGATTGCTATCACAATGTAAATTGCATAAGTAAAGGGCTCGGTTGAGATATAACCAATAGACGTGGAGACAATGATTTTTTTCCCGAAGTTCACTTCCAAAGAAGCTACGTCTCCGTTGGAGAGGTGCGGGGGCACAATGTACTTTGAATGCCACAAATGGCTCACCTCGAGGTGTGGTGGCTCTATGCTCACCAAACGCCACACAAGGCCTCACCCCAAGATGCGAAGGCACGCAACTCACTGATACCACAAAATGCTCACCCTATTCTCTCGTGAGCTTGCCACAAAGGCCTACTCATGTTCCACTATGGGACACTTGATGGCGGTCACCGAACTCGTACAAGGCTTGGGGCAAACTCCACAACTCAATTGGAGGGCTCCCAAGAAATGCCACAAAGTCTCCACAATGCCACAAAAGGCGAACAAGCTTGGGGAATCTCCACAACTTTATTGGAGCCTTCAAGAACACAGCACAACTCCACGCAACCGTCTAGGGTTCTAAGAACCCAAGAGAAACAAGCTTAAGAGCTTGAACTCGCCGAATCTCCGAGGAGAACTCAAACCTATGCACCAAATGCAAGAGGCAATTCCTTCACTCTCAAATTCCACCAAAGCTACAAAAGCTATTGGGGGAATAAGAGAGGAAGAACACAAGAGGAGAATACAAAACTCTCCAAGATCTAGATCCCAAGGATTCCTTCACATAGAAGGGATTTGGTTTGATGGGGGTTGTAGATCTGGATCTCCTATCTTAAATCCCTCAAAGAGATGCAAGAATAATGGGAGGGAGAAGGGGATAAGGCAAGATTTTGAAGGTCAACAATGGAGGAAATAAGGCAAGATAAATCTGCCTGTTTGGGTCATTTTCACGTACCACCGGAACTATCGGTGCCCCACCGGTACTATCGGTAAATAGAAACACAAGTTACTGAACAAAAACAAGTTTTACTGGAACTTTGGGTGGAACTTGGACTGGTACTACCGGTCAAACAAAAATGTTGGACATCATTGCACGAAAACATCAATAACTTTTGACTCCAGACTCTGATTTCGATGATCTTGGGCTTGTTTTGAAGAGAACAAAAAGATATACAAGATTATGTAAAGAAACATCATAGTCCAACAAGGGAGGATAAAAATAAAATGGAGAAATGTATGACCTCTCAGTAGCGACGAACCGGTAAAACCTCCAAAACCCAAAACCCAAAACGCAAAAAGTTGAGCTTGAAAACTCCAATTGGGATGAAACCAATTTTGTTGGAAAGATAATAAAGAGTAGAATCCAGAAAAAGGTGAAACATTGGGTATCACCAAGGGAGAAAATATCATGAATATATATGTGATATATGAGCCGGAAAACCCGCAAGATCAAAAACGCAATAAGATATGCAAGGGAAATTCATTTTTGATGAACTAGAGCTTGTTATGAAGATAACCACAAGCTCTAGATCCTCACATGGACAAGAACCATACAATAACCAAGAAAGATGATGCTATGTATGGAAAGGTTTGAGCTCTCTCCGAAAGATATGATCGAGCTACTCACTCGAGAGCCCCTCTTGATAGTACGGCTATCTATCCTAAACCTGGTCTCCCAACACTACAAGAGACTGGTAAGATAGAAAACCTATAAAGTTCATACCTTTGCCTTGAGAATTCCACTTGAGCTTGATGTAGACCATCTTGACTTTCTCAAGATGTATCGCCTTTCTTGATTGCATTTGCTTGCACTTGCTTGATGAAGATTTGAGAAATGATCCCCATACTCCATGGGGAAACCTCTTATTTGAACTTGTCTTCATCACACCATGATCGCCGAGGATGGCGACCACCAAGCATGATATCTTCTAGAGATGGTGCACCTTGAGCTTGCACTTCATTTCTTGATGATGTCTTGAAGATTGCTATAAGCAAATCCATCTTCTTCTTCTTCTTCTTCTTCTTCTTCTACTTGAAGACATACTAGATGTTCTTCTTTTTCAACCTTGAACCCAACACATGGTCCACGTGATGCCAATGGACAAACCTACAAGTGAAACTCAATTTACAAATTAGTCCATAGAGATTGTCATTAATTACTAAAACCACACATGGGGCATTCATTCCCTTTCAATAGTACTGCACTTTTTTGTATGAATCAAGAGTTCTGACAAGAGGAGCGATTGGGGTATTTATACCCCCTATCGGAACACAGCCGTTGGAGAATTTGGGGCCGGATTATCCGGATGGGGCAAAAACTCAGCCCCGGAATCGGATTTTTCGGGGAAAAATTCGCCCCTTACTGCATGACGTGCCTTGGCTCCCTTTGCAAAAATTCCTGGGGGGCGGCATATCCGCCCCGGGCAAAAACTCTAGCCCTGGCCGGATAATCTGAGGGAAGTCCGCCCCCATACTGCATGACACGCCTTGTCCACTTTGTCGATCGAGCCAGGGCGGATAATCCAGCCCTTGGCAGGGGCGGATAATCCGCCCCCCAAAACTCTGTTTTGGCTGCTTTTTGCATGGACAATTATCTGCAGCACTCAACACACATTAAATATTCCTTGGTATTGTTATCTAACACACAAAACACTAGAGATCATGAAATGTTATTTTCTCCCGCTTTTGGTGTTAGATGAAAATACTAGGATTTGCAATTACACCCTACTAACAATATCATTCCAAGGATGAAAATACTCCCCCTAAATGTGTGCATAAAATAAGTTTGCATTTGACTACAAATGCACACAAGAAGGTACAAGTCTTTTCATTGAAATGGAAACTATAAACACATGATGAGTTAGCCAAAACATCATACCACTGGGAGAATGAAGTCCTCAATAATATAGATATAGCCAATATGATAACCACTTATTGAGACTTCGAAGCATAATACCATTTGAATGCATCCATATAGATAATACCAGAATTCCATGACACAGAGATCAATCCATACTCCCATAGAGATAAATCCACATAGATGATTCCAGAGATAATACCATAGTCTCACACAAATACAAACCAGATAGCAAATTTAAAGTTCAGTGCTAAATGGGCACAAGCAAGGGAAAACGCTAAAGAGTGCAAATGCTTGCGCCCGACCCATGCAAATCCACGATAGCCTAATAGAACTACTTCTCCCCTTTGGCATCAAAATGCCAAAAAGGAAGAAGAGCTATGCTAATGCCCCAAGGAATCACTCCTCATCCTCGTCCTCGCCATCATCATCATACTCCTCTTCATCTTCCTCATCATCAACAGCCGGAGGAGTAGGATCCCTATCAAAGGTGGGGAACAACTGATGCTCAAGCTCTCCATAGTTGGTGCTAGAAGAGTTCCACTATGCATACGGTGTGGGAGTTGTAGGAGTAGGAGGAGGGCCTGATGCCCCCGATACATGGTGGAGGATGACCTGGTGGGTGTGAGCCATATCATGGTGCTGCCTGTAGGCCTCATACTGCCCCTTGTGAGTGTCTATACCCATGCACAGAATGTTCCGCTGAAACCAATTGAGTTGCTTCACCTCACGGGCAACGGACGACACTGGGGGCATGCGCCCACTAGAACGAGCATCTCCCATGAAAGACTCTGGAGCTCAAGAGGGATGTGAGGTCTTCCTTCACTTGTTATAAATCTTCTTCAATTTATGTTCACCATCAATGTTGAAGTTCTCAAGAGGAAGCATATGCTTGATAAGCATCATGATGAATGGAGCATAGGGAATGGATATCCTGTTGAACATGACATCAGTCATCTCATAATAAATAAAATCCATCACGTCCAGCCAGTAATTCACATGTGGATCTTCAGAGTTGGCACATTCATGAGCAAAGGAAAGCAACTGAACAAGGTGGCCACAGATGCTGTCATTGGTACCCCCACTTGGCGTGATGGAGTCACAAAAAACACTGACCAACTGAGCGTAGAGTGGGTAGAGACTTGCAACCTTGCCCACAACACCATTAGGACCACATCAGGGAGAGAGCAAAGTGTCCTTGTTTGGCTTGATGGGGGTAATGATGTGATGCCCACAAGCACGATCCCGACCATTGAAGGGATAGCCAAGCACCTGAGAGAATATCCGGAAATCAGCTTGAATAAGAGTGTTACCAATCATCCACTTCATAGTGCGTCGGTCATTGCCACAAATCACAAGAGTGGAGAAGAATTGCTTCACCACGAAGGAGTCATAGGAGCACTGAAGAGACATGAGATGGTGCAGCCCCATCCATTCAGTCACAGCTAGAGCATCAACAAGTTGGGGCTTCTCCTTAGCCTTAGACATAACCATGGGACACATAGGGCGGACCTTCAGAGTGGAATAGACGTCCTAAAATATGTACTTGTGATCAGTACACCAAAAGAGGGAATCCCCAAGCTCTTCATGACGCTCAGCCCCATCATACATATCACGATGACGAATAGAAGAGTAAGTAATAATGTCCATCTCCTTGTAGTTGATCCTAGTTTGCTTACCGTTCCTCTTGGAACTCGCCCGAGTGGCCTTTTCTTTCCTTACACGTTTAACCATCCTTTCAGACTCTCTCTTTTGCCTACGCAACTCAACCTCGTTAATCAATCCACCTTCACCGTCAGGCCTGAAATACCAAGAACGAGGATGACACTTGTAAGTTTGAGGCACACGAGAGGCACCTGTGAAGTGAAAAAGATGGATAGCAAGTAGATAATCACAAACACAAGTCCAGGGGGAATGCTAAAAACAGTAGAAAAGAAATCCACAAACCAAAACTACATGATACTAGAATATGTGAAATTCTGAACTAGGTGCAAACCTTCCAGGCTGGATAATCCAACCCTGCTAGGGGCGGATAATCCAGCCCTGGCGAAATTTTCCAAAATCGCATCAGATTGATAGCACCAACATAGATCGTGCAAAGGGTTGCTCTGTTGGACCACACAGATATGAGCAAAAACGTTTCCCCTATGCGGTACTCCCAAGATCTAGCTCAGGTGATAGGCCACGAGATTTACCACTAGACGCCCAGGTGCGGATTATTGATGAAGTGCGTTAGTTGATGCCGTGCCAAACGATCCCACGTACATCACATCCAATATCTTTGACTTTGATTTATCACCATAGGAGACGGTTATTTGATCATGATTAGACCTCATCTCTGTGATGATCTCCTTTCTTTTGGTCATATGACTTGTGCAACCACTATCGAGCACCCATTTAGATCCACCGAAAGATAACCCTACAAGAAAATTACTTCTTGGTTTTAGGTACCCATTTTTCAATGGTTCCTCTCATGTTAGTTACAAGGGTCTTTGGGACCCAAATAGACCAAACAATATAATTATCAAAAGGACCAACATAGCTAGCATAGACATCACCATAATAATCATGAAATAACTCATAATGAGGATTGTTAGACCCTGCAAAACCATTATAATTAGTTTTGTCCTTCATGATGTTGTTTTTAGTGGTGCTTGTCCTTGCTTGAGCATTCTTGGCCTTCTTCTTATTCTTATTCTTCTTCTTGGTCTTAGGGACATAGACAAGTCCCTCTTTTCCATTATTCGTCCTTTGCTTACCAAGGATCTCATCTAGAACTTCCTTACCTTTGGGTAGAGGTGCCTTGGAAAGCTCATATTTCAACCTAGCATTTTCTTCAAGGACTTCTTTGTGTCCACATGTTGGTGCAGAAGTGCTAGGAACATCATACTTGTTCAATCGAGTTTGGAGCTGATTATGAGACTCATTGAGAATAGAGTATTCACTCTCCAATGCCTTGCGAGCAATGTCAAGTTTCTCTAATTTCTCGGAGAGTCTAGCATGAGCAGCCCCAAATTCAATTTGTTCCTTCTTTAATTTATTGTCCTTGGCAATGGCATTATCACGTTCCTTTACAAGTTTGACCACAACCTCGTCATGTGACTCCTCAATTGACTCAAGTCTCTCCTCTAGAGAGACTAGAACCTCTTCTTCTTCTTCTTCTAGAGCATTCTTCAAGGATGTAATTTCCATTGCATCCTCGCTTTCAATTCTTCCCTTTTCCCCGAGGAGCTCTTTAGAGTGAGCAAGTTGACCCATAAGAGCGTCAAAATGCATTTTGTGCTCACCTTGCAGGTTAGTGATAAAATAATCCAAAGCAATAACGTCTTCCTTAACTTTAAGACTAGTGTGATCATCCATATCAACATTCATAGTAGTCTTAGGAAAGGAAGTGATAGAAGTTGATACCTCAGAACCTCCTACCATAAGGCAAGTGGCGTTCTTGTTGATGACATTCTCATTGGGAGAGTCAAAGAGAGATGTAGGTGTAGATGTGGTGGCTATAGGAGCCACCTCTCGTGAGCTATCATCATACTCTTCGTCTTCACTTGTGGATGAGCACTCCTCTTGTGCTACCAAAACAATATTTGGTTGCTTCTTGTAGGGAGATTTTTTTTTGACAAATGGCTTCTTCCGAGGTGCCTTTGACTTTTCCTTTAGGATGAGCCTGCCCCATTATCTTCTCTACTTTGATAGGGACACTCAACTACAAAGTGCAAACGATCTCCACAATTGTAACAAGTTATCAGCTTTGGGCCGTTTTCCTTTCGCCCATTTGACCCATTCTTGTGCTCAAGTTCAGATTTTTCTTTGGCTGGGTCCTTCCAAAAAAATCTTGCATAGAAGGCCATATACTCACCATGAGCATGCTTGAACTCCTTGGGGTAGCTCATGGAGACAATGTCAAAACCCCTATCATCTTCCTCTTGCTCAATGATATTGGCCTTCAATGCAACATTCACGCCTTTTTGCATTCCAATTGCTCGGGCCTGAGCATCTTCGGCGTTCTTTGCTGCAACTTTGAATGTAACCATTTCTTGCATGACTTTGTTGGAAGTCATTTGATGATAGTTGTGTCTCCCTTGTAAGCTCTTCAAATCAGTGGGCTCAAATGGCATGAGAGCACTCACATACTTCCTCTTGATCCATGCATTATCAACATGTGTGGCACCATGCTTTCTAAATGTTGTGGAGATGCCCTTGAGCCTTCTATACATGTCTTCGTGATCCTCACCATCCAACATATAGAACCCTCCAGCTTCATTTCTTAGAGCATCATACCTATTTCTTCTCATGCTCTCATTTCCAATAAATAGGCCGGTGAGTGCATCCCAAACTTCCTTGGCGGTGTTGAAGTGCTCTATGTGTGGCATGTCCTTGGGACCCACACCAAGCTGAATCATGTGTAGAGTTGTTGCATTGAGTTGACTATCAACGACTTCTCTTCTAGTCAAGTTGTTGGGATTTTCAACATGGAGGTCACTTTCAATGATCCTCCATAGCTCAATGGATGAACTGCACATATGAGATTTCATCAAGAATTGCCATTGGTTAAAAGAAGATGTAGTAAGCTTGGGTGGATCACTCTTATTATTTATATGAGGATGAGGGATTGGTGGATCAGGTGAATATAGGTGAGGAACCTCACTATAGTCCTCCTTACCACTTCCCTTATCAGAAGAGGATCCATTATTCTTATTTTCACCCTCCAACTCCTTTTCTTTGGAGTTAGCCTTAGATTTGTCCTTAGAAATAGGAGTCAAAGCCTTAGTGGTAGATGTAGGTGAAGCTGAGTGTTCTCATCCATTCGGGTATCCATGGATTTCACCAAAGTTTTTTACAACGACTTGAGATCGTCAATGGTTACCTTCTCCATAGCCTCACCACCATCTCCCTTAGTACCCATACTCTCTTAGGTGGTAAAGCCTGAATAAAGAGCTGAGGCTCTGATACCAATTGAAATGGATCATATGGACACCTAGAGGGGGGAGGGGGTTAATAGGTGCTACTCCAAATTTTAATTCTTTTTCAATTTTAGGCTTGACACAAAAGTAAATTCTCTAGATATGCAACTATGGAGAATTTCCCTATATGCAAACCTAACTACTAAGCGAGTAAAAGTGAGGAACGAGGTAACCATAGTGGAGCACGCAGAGACACATGATTTGTTTGACCGCAGTTCCTTCCTTGTTAAGGGAAGTACATCTGCGTTGGAGGGGATGGCGGTACTAAAACCACCACGCCAAAATAGGCCTCACCCTCTTCTCCGATGGATCTCGCCACCAAAGGCCTGATCCACCTTTCCACTATTGGTACGCTTCGAGGCAGGAACCGGTGCCTTTACAACACTAGCGGGGCACACATCCACAAATAAATTGGAGGCTCCCGTGATGACAACAAGCTGCCACAAGAACAAGCATTATCAATAACCGAAAATGAGATCTAGATATTTGCAAGAACTACTAGATCAAGAATCCTCCAAGAGAATGGAGGGGAAGTGAAGCGCTTGATTGGTGTTGATGAGTCGAAGCCTCCTCCTTAAATTCCCCAAAGATCAGAGCCTTCGGGTAGATGAAGATGGAGATCTCGGTTTTGAACTTCAAGAACAGTACTACACTTTTTCTTATGAATCAAGAGTTCTAACAGGAGGAGAAATTGGGGTATTTATACCCCCTATCGAAACACAACCGTTGGAGAATTTGGGGCCAGATTATCCGGCCGGGGCAAAAACTCTACCCCGGAATTGGATTTTCCAAGGAAAAATCCGCCCCCTTACTGCATGCGCGCCTTGGCTCCCTTTGCAAAAATTCCCGGGGGTCAAATTATCCAGCCCCCTTGAGGGGCGGATTATCAGTCCCAGGCAAAAACTCTGGCCCTAGCCGGACAATCCGAGGGAAAGTCCACCCCCATACTGCATGACGCGCCTTGTCCAGTTTGTCGATTGAGCCAGGGCGGATAATCCTCCCCAAAACTCTATTTTGGCTACTTTTTGTATGGGAAATTATCTACAACACTTAACACACATTAAATATTCCTTGGTATTGTTATCTAACACACAAAACACTAGAGATCATGAAATGTTCTTTCAACCATCCCCATGGAGCGACTATCAGGACCGTGCAACATCCACTTCTACATTGTAACACCCAAGCATTTAGGAACCAACGAAGGGTATAAATAGGGATTTATGCATATGCATGCATTCATCTGTAAAATCGGGGTAAAATTTTCGCCAAACAAAAACCTAAAGAGATCAGAGTTTCTTTCACTATCTAGAGGTAGGAATAGCTCTATGAGGCGATTTCTAGAAATTTTGACATGACCTTTAGACATTACTGTGTTTTGGGGGGAACATTTTGAATTCACATTTTAAATTCAAATAATTTGAATAATATTCGAAAATTAGAAGTTAGAATCATTAAGTGGTTTTCCAAAATAGGTATTAACATTGTTTGATTATATCATAGATATATTAAACAACAATATGTATTTAAGACAAGTAAATTCAATCAAGAAATGAATTCTTAATCTTTTCTTTAGTCTATTATAAATATTACAAATAGAGATCATTACATCAAGACAGATAGTTACAAGGAAGAAATTTCAATAAGATGAATCTTTATTAAATCATAGAAATATTGTTACAAGATTCTTTACAAAAAGAATAAAGGGAAATTACAACACTATCTATATATCTATTCCTATACAACATCTTGACAATCTAGGTTTTGTTCCTGCAAAACAAGATAAACCACTAAACAAAGAAATAAAAATGTTAGTGATTAGTTTTACTCTCAGTGGTGAACAGTGAAGTGCACTGTTCATATTACACCATAGAGTAATTTGGGGGGGGGGCAAGTTTCACCAAAGTGTAGTATCTGTTATTTTAAGTAAATAGTTCCATTATCACAATATAAGCCAAATAGACAAGCGATAAGTTTCACCAGGGCAAGTAACCAGTAAAAGGGTAGACAGTAAAAGTCCAATTACTTGATCTCATCCACCACCAAAGCAAGTAGAGAAGCAGCATACACACCTAAATGCATGCATTGAGGTGTCAACAATAGAGATCAAATGGACAACTCAAATTACAACCGTATAGAGCATAGCAAGCTCTGCTATTCACTTCACAGCGAGCTCAACCATAACTTCTCCCTAGTACAACCAAGAAAACCACAAGAACAACATCATATCTTACCATAATAGCATTAGATCAAACCACTTTCCACCATAGAAAACCCAGAAATCACCAACCAAGATGGTAACTTGAGGAGGGGGAAGTATTGGGTGGACAGCTAGGTCACAGGAGCAACAACACCAGAAGGATCAAGACAAGGCCAAGAGGAAGCCAACATAAATCCAGAGCTACACAATTTAGAAGTAGAAGGCAACAATCAGGTAGAGCAACCAAAGTATGTGCCAACATGTAGATCTAATCATTTTCTACTTTTGCACATTCATTTTCTTGCAAGCACATGATAGGTAAACATATTAGGCAGCAGTTAATCAACAACCAGGTTATGCAAGAGATTTTTCCCAGGCAAGGTCTCAGACCAACATCATTGACCTATAATCCATTTCTATCTAGATACATACATAACACAACAGCTGGTACATGGCACATTCCCAGGAGGGTAGCACCTCTGTACCTAGCAAGATCAAGTCTTCTTGAGTACTAGCTCAAGTAGATCTTCTTCAATAGAAATGACCATCTTCCTAAATGATTTAGGAATCATAAAAAACACTTTCTTTTAACACATACAGTAAAGATCAACAATGTCTATTATTAAACCACACTATACATAAATCACTGAGTTAATCATTTTCCTATAAGTATATAGGAATCATATCATTGTGAATCATCTTCTTATTAATCACAGAGCAAGTTTAGCACTAGCACTTGATTCACACAGTAATAGGATTAAATCCTGAGACTAAACATAGCAGTGTTTCATAAGAAACAATTAACCAAGCATCAGTATAGAGAGCAGTTAACTTAACTCCATAAGAGTAAATCCATAGCCACAACAACATGAGCATCCATAGTAATCTAATCATGCTTTTACAGAGCAACTTAGAATAGAGAACAGAGTAATAAAACTTGCACAACAGAGTGGTCATTTGACAGAGAGCAGAGTAACAAACTATAATCGACAATAGTAGGCAATACACCAACCGTTGGACATCATCACAGGATTTGCACAGACAGGATTAAGCATGGAGTCAACTAAACATCACTATAGGGGGGTTTGAACCCTAGGAATTTAGGGATGAACCCTAAATGGGCAAAGCCATTGCAAGTGGTCACATGTCATGGATAGGGGCAAGGTAGAGCACAGAGAGGAGGAGTAGAAGAACTTACTCGAGGTCCTCGTAAATTTATTTGAAGAGGAAGCAGAGAGGAGGCTGGCGTCAGAGGGGTGGCGGCATGGGGAGCACCCCGAGGGGGCGCTGCAACCCGCGCCTACACACAACAGTGGCGATCATGGAGGAGCAGCACCACGAGTACGGCAACATCAACGGGGGAGCACCAGAGCACGACGAACCCTAACCCTAGCTTCATGCAGAGGTCAGTGCGGCCAGAGAATAGGGCACCCGCGACGAATTGGCTTGGACAACGTCGTGCAGCGAGCGTCGTCTTGGTCATCTTGTACCGTGGCGGCAGCCACGGTGGCCGGACTTGGCCGGAATCATGCGCAACAGCGGCGGTGGCATCAAGCTCCAGAGAGGTCCATGAGAGATAGGGGGTAAGGGAGAGAGAGTGCGCGTGGGGGGTACTGGGCCGCCCAGTACAGCCTAGGTGGTCTTTGACCAGGCCGGGTGGGCCGAGTCTGGTTGGGCCGGGCCCATATCTCAAAGGACATATCTAAAAATAAATATTTACAAATATGCCCTTAAAACAAAATCAACTCTAGATAAATAAATAAAAATCCTAAAAATATAAATCATATATCTCTGAACTCACAAAAATATCCATTATCCAATAAAAATAATAGATAGTAAATTTAAGTAATTAAATATAGATCTATTATTAAAATTATATATATTCCTTTTGGGATTTTATAAAAAATATATAAAACACTTAAAATTGGATAAAATCTATTTTTAAGACTCTAAAAGGAAGTACTGTTATAGAAAAATACTAGTTTGTATTTTTAAAAAGTAAATCATGAATAATAGAAATAAAGTTTTATTTCCTTAAAGGAATTTTAGTTAAATATTCAAAAGAGTTAAAAATTAAACAAACTCATTTTTAAACTCTTAGAATAATACTGGTTATTATAAAATTTCTAAATGTCAAAATAATATGAATTTGATGATTTCTTAAATAATGCTTTTCTTTTATTAATGAAAAGAAACTTAAAACCTATACGAGATGGGTAAAACACGCAAAGAAGAAAGAAAATAAATCATTGCATGACATTACTATGCATTGCATATTGCTTCTTTAAATATTGTCCTTACCAGGCAATAATGGTTTTCTATAGAAACCAGAGCTCAAGGTCAGGTGGAAGTATCCGACTTCAGTACCTTGCAGTCACAAGGCAAGTTCATCACTTTCTCATGTCCTTTGAAGAGTCTTTATGAAAGTATTTGAAAATTGTGTGTTATCACCTATGTTCTAAAGGAGATAGAAAATAAGTACTTTCCCGAACAAATGAAATGCTATTATAATCCTAAGTGATGATAAATACTAAGAATTGCAGGAGAATCTAAGATTCCAATTGCAAAACAACTAGGACTTAATAACCCATGACATCAGTGACTCTAGCACCATATATTATGCATTAACCATAAGATTTGGAATGGGACGAAGAAGTCAGTTGTATCTTCTTCCTCTCGCATGCATCCGTATGGCCAAGTCGTGGCTGTTATCCTCGTAGCTTGCATTTATTGGTAATTCATAGAGGATATGCCATAATTCTGGCGTCTGACAATTTGTACTAACCATTGCTGTAATGCAAGATGTGGGCATGGCGTACACCAAGGGGACATGCGGGGTCGCGAAGGGGGAAGTGATTGGCTTGGATCATCTACTGGGCCCCACATCATGGAATTGTGGACAGGAAAGGATGCCCGGTTGTGCAACAAGGAGTTGGTCTCTTATGGGTAAAGCAACGCACCTCTGCAGAGTGTAATAATTGTGACATGTTACTCCCTATTCCGGGAAGGAGCTATGAATGCGGAAGGAAAGGAACTCCATGAAGTTTTGGTCAACCTGTGAAGGCTGATGGGCATAGTTTTTGATAATAAAATCAATCTTTGAAGAAATGTTTACCAAGACTGCATAGTACCAAGGATTTATAGTCCGAGGTGGTAGATAGAGCATCAAACTTCCCACCTTGCATATAGTGAACTTGCTGGGTAATGCTGTTACTCACCCTTTCCTTTGAACCCCTTGCTAGACTTTGAGGGTCAGAAGTATGACCAAGTGTATACTATGGAGGTCCAGAACGACATCTACTATGAAGAGACGGACCTATCCGGTGGAATCGAAGGAGTGGACTACGGGATACACTATGGAGCCGAAGACAATGAGTCAGAGTAGTTGTCAGGCCATACTTTAGTTACCTAGGTTGAGCCGAGCAGCACGAACTCTATAGAATAGGCTGTTGAGCTCACGTCTTTATTACCATTGTGTTTTTGTCGTTATTCCGCTGAACTTATGAGATAAGTGATTTGGTTTGTAAGTTTGAATCTCTTGAAGTCTCGAACTTCTGGTATTGTAATAATAATGAAGTGTGTATGTTTGTAATTTAGACCCACAATGTTTCTGTTGTACCACTCTGAGGGTTGTGATATTTACGGAATGGTGTTGTGTGGATGTCATGTCAACGACTATAGTGTACTACACATGCAATGGTATGCTGGGTCACCGCAGCTGGTATCAGAGCAATTGTTTTGACCTTAGGTTGGAAACCTAGTAAAGGGAACTACCTTAGGAGTCTTTAGGGCAACGGTAAAGAGTTCTCTAGATTATATGATGAATATTCGATTGGGAATATTTCGTTATATTTTTTAGTGTGATAATTCTTTATTATGATGCATCATTATAATTAATGGTTACTAATTATGAATATTTTCTATACAGTGGAAATGGCACCAAAGTTTCCAAAATAGACTTTTGCAAGGAAAGAAGAGACTCTCGATGATTATCAGGGGGCTTTAACTGAACAACTTCGAGAACTTCTGAGGGTTTTTGGTTGCACAAATAATATTCTAGTTAATACCATGACATACCATGATGGGCGAATGTTAGCCAAATATCGTGTTAGCATTCAACTACCAAAGAAGCTTGGTTTATATCACGATTTACCTATGGGTGAAGGTAGAAGTCACCTAGCAGCATACCATGTTGCTATTTTGGAGGCAATAGCCAATGTTCGGGAACACAAAGTAGAAGAGTTAGATGGAAGCACATATTCTGTGATTCCTCATGACTCTATAGATGAGGAGCCAGTACCAGATCATCTTAGTTTAGTAAAGAAGCATCCAAAACTAGCTTCCAAGTTTATGGATCTATATTGACTGATGGTTGGGTCTTTGTATAAGACACATCAGGTTATTGTAGAGGATCAGATTGATATGCTAGAGGATTTAACTAATCCTGAACGAAGGGAGAAGTTAGCATCTAAACTGGACAATGAAGTAGTGGATAGGGTTAACCCAATTTTTAAGGATATACCTATAGATCCAGCATCTTTTACACCATATCCTTACTCACCTATACCAGAACCCACTAGATATCCTGATGAGGGAACTAGTCATCCAGTACCACAGAGTTCTTGGGGAACTGAGGACTCGGAACTACCTATTGGAAATTCCGAAGGATGGAGGTACGGATTGATGGATGGATCTGTCGGGAATCCTATTCCTGTGGAAGACTCGGTTGGGGATACTGGGCAAACTAGTCGCATGGGAGTGAGATCTTATTCCGTTGATGGAAGAGATGTCCATGTGGAGGATGTAGAGTCCGATGAGGAAGATCCTAAAGAAAGGGTGTTTGAGTTACAAGAACATTATCCTACTCCAGATAACATGCACTATCCAATTATAGCTGAGGACTATCGTACCCAACAGAGTAATTGGGGAGCATCGTAAGCGGAATATTCTGTTGATAACTCAGGATTCGGAATACAGGAGGAGATTGAAGAAGACAGTGATGAGGATGATTCTGAAGACACCTCAGATGAGTTGGAAGGTATGGACACACTTTAGCTGGATGATGTGTCAAGTCTAGATACTTCTGATACTGAGTATCGTCCATCGAAGAGGCAAGTCATTCCACATACGGTGCATTGTACTTCATGTCAGCATGGTTGTACTCCGGGAATGTACAATGAACGTCGCAGCTTCTAGGGAGCGTGACCTTGAGAAGGAATATCCCAATGATGATACGGGAGTTAGAGTCTGAGCACTGAATGTAAATAAATAAGTGGGATAGTATCCACATGAGTTGTAATACCTAAATGGTATGGGCTTGTAATGACATTGTGCTAACTATGTTGTTTGTAATGTATAATATGTGAAATGCATATTTGGTTCTTATTTGGATTTTTTCTTTTCCATTGTGTGACTAGTTCTGTGCATAAAGTTGAGCTCAGAACAGATATGCATGATGTAATTATGAGTGTTCACTTTATGTTACATGACTAGGGGGTATGGAAACGGGTGTAGAGGACGAGACCGAACAACAGCGCATGGAGCGTGAAACTAAGGAAAAGGAGGATGAATACACCAGAATGCAGGCAAATTTACCACCACCAACAATGAGGCCGTTGATGGAACAGAACTTTATGCAGTACATGCAAATGATGCAAGAGTCCCAAAACAAGTTCATGGAAGGATTAGTGGATCGAGTGGGACATCAGAGGGAACCTGAGGATGTGGTGTGAGTCTTTCTGACTTTCAAAATGCAAGGCCGTTACCTTTTGCATCAGCCCCTGAGCCAATGGATGTAGAAGATTGGCTAGGATATACAGAGAGAAAGTTGAAAACTATAGGATGCAATGATGAAGAAAAGTTGAGGTATGCAAACATCTCTTAACTGGACCTGCAGCATCTTGGTGGGAGAATTAGCTAGCAATGCAACCTCTAGGTAGGGAGTATACTTGGGAGGAGTTTAAGCAAAGATTCCGTGAGTATCATTTTCAAGGAAGTGTGATGGAGTTGAAGTGTAGGGAATTTGAAGAGCTTCAGCAGGGTTATACGAGTGTCATGAAGTACATCCGGGAGTTTCGCCAACTATATCGTTATGATGACGATGAAGTGAGCACCGAGGATAAGAGGAAGAAACGTTTCCTGCATGGTTTAAATCCATTTGTGAAAATGCAGCTGAGGCTGGCCAATAAAGCAACTTTTCAAAAGTTACTAGATGCAGCAATCACATTTGAGGATGACTATAAGAATGTCCAAGAGGACCGAAGGAAGAGAGCAAAGAAGGAAACTAAGAGGATTCAAGCAAGTAAGCCTAAACCCAATTTGGAGTTCAAACCTAGGAATCGACCCTTCAATAACAACAACAATACTAACAAGAATAGTAGTGGAGGTCGGTCCAACCCCAGGAGGAATATTATATGCAACAATTGTGGTATTCCAGGGCATTTCCAAAGGGAATGTAAGAAGCCAATAATCATATGTTATGGTTGTGGTCAGAAGGGGCACATTAAGCCTGACTGCCCAAGCAAACCACCAGGAGGTTGGCCTACAACAGGCGGTGGTCAAGCAAGAGGCGGAGGTGGACAACCTAACAGAGGTGGAAGCTATGGCAAAAATGACAATGGCAAGAGAGGTAGGCCTACTAGAAAGCTGAATTGTGCAACCTTGGAGGAGGTGGATAACTCGGATCAAGCGGTGATAGGTACGCTCAATATTCTCGCAAATCATGGAAAAGTTCTATTTGATACCGGTGCAACTACTTCATTCATATCTGAACAATTTTGTGATAAGTTCGGGATTAGAAGGGCACCATTAGAAAAACCTATGACTGTAGTTACCGCTGGAGGGATAGTGGTAGTTAGAGACATTAAATTAAACCAAGTTATCTCAATCTATGGTCAAACCTATTATGTGGATCTTTATGTGATTCCATTAAGGAGAATAGCAGTAGTGTTCGGAATGAATTGGATGACGGACTATGGAGCTCAGATCAATTGTGAGAAGAAAACTGTTTCAATCAAGTCTCCAAGTGGAGGAAGGATAGTCTATCAGGCGGATAAACATAGCCATATCATGGTGGATATGTAGTTGAACTCAATGAAGGAGGTTAAATTGGAAGATATTCCTATAGTGAAGGAATTTCAAGATGTTTTGCCAGCAGAGTTACCAGGAATGCCACCTGACATGGGTATACCCTATAGGTACTCGAGTTTGGTATATACGGCCCAGATACGACAGAAGCCCACAGCATTGCCAAGGCCTAATGCAGAATTCGGGTGACCCACGGATTCTTCGATTGCTTGAGAGACAAGAAGAAGTTTAAGATACAAAGTTCAAAGGGCAAACCCTAATCTGTAACCGACTCGACCTGCTACTCGAGACCTAGCCTATCTATATAAAGGCTGGGAGGGGGCAGCGAGGAGGACAATCACAACCCTAGTTTCCACAACTCTTGCCAGATTGCATCTGTGCGCCCCTATAATCTTCGATTCCTTCGTTAATTCCAAGAGCAGACAAGCAGGAGTAGGGACCTCTACGAGGCCTGGACCTGGGTAAATCTTGCGTCCTTGTGTGCTTGTTTGCTAGCCGATTGATGCCTCCAGCGCTCCCTCCTTCTCCAAAACCCAAGTCCATAACAGTGGGCATTGACAAGTTGAACCCTCGTCAATTGGCGCCGTCTGTGGGAATTGGGAGTGCTGATGTCACGGCTTCTTCGGCCCCATCAACTGTGATCTACAACTCTGCAACAACAGAGATTCGCCAGCTCTTCAGCGCATTCGACTTCACCGGCCACTCGCTCGGCTTTCAAGTCCGTGGGTGATGGAATTAGTCTGGCGATTGGGAGCTTCCGCTTCCAGGTTGGTCAACTGGGCACGCTTTGCATGCCTGACCAGCCAATTGCACCCGCGATTGCCCCAGCATCGTGGTTCCCTCCACCAATCGGCACCCTCAGCGAGCTCAACACCTCAGCAACAGTTGGGAGTACGGACAGCGACAATAGTCGTGGATCCGATCTGGGTGACCTAGCCACAAAAGATGGAGCCGACGACTCCGGATCTGAAAGTTGCAGGAGCAACAGCTTCCCCAACCACTTCATGTGTGTCGTCATCAACGTGGGCGACATCGGCGTCAATCGCGAAAACACTAGCACCGGATCTAGCACCAGACCGCCCAACGGCAGTATGCCCAATGGTGGCATACCAGTCGCAAATGGCGGCCCCACCAACGGTGGTAATGGCATGCCCGTTAACAACGGGACGAGGGCAGAACCGGCACTCACGACGAATGAGAACACCAGCGAGCGCATGCAGATCCACCTCAACGACAACGAGTGGGCCCACTATCGCGAAGCTCTACGGGGCAATCCTCTACCCCCAACACACCACAGGACATGCTGATGGGCTACCATTGGCTGCTAAAGGAGGAATTCAAGCGCCAGCAATAGGTGATCACGCAACTCGAAGCGCGTATAAAGGCGGCGGATGAATCGAGTCTTTGACAAGCTGGGCTCTCCTCCCACGAAGGATCCTCCTCCAAAGGCAACGAGTATGTGGCCAACAAGAGGCGATCTCGACTGGCCCACCTCACCGAGCAAGAACGTGTAGAGGCTGCGTAAGTCCTCGACTTCAGCTCTATGAAGGTGGATACGCGGGGCAACGTGCTCCCAAAAATGCCGCAAGCCGCGGTGACCGTGGCTACCATGTACCTCCTCAAAAACCAGCCACCGGATGGAGATCCGCGAGCTGCCATGCACCAATCTACGATCGCGGGCCAGAGGTTAATTGAGGCCGCCCTCGACAAAGAACCAACACCAGAGCCGAAGAAAAGCAAGGCTCTGGAAAAGTACTACTCGTACTCCTCTAGTGACGACAGTCACGATTTGTCACGGCGACGTCGCTCACGGCAACATGACCGCAACTACGACGCGCGTGATGACCTCACGCAGCGCAAAGTCGACAAGATGCGGGCAAGACATGCTCGTTTGACTGACTCGGAAGAAGACGAGACTGAGCTCTGCGGCACCAGATGCTTCAACAGGGCCATCAGGCAGAAGCGAATTCCTAAAGGGTTCAAGCTCGCGTCGGAGAATCCAAAATTTGACGGCCTGCAGGACCTGAAAATTTGGTTGGAGGACCACATATCCTCTGTTAGGCTACATGGAGGGAGTCTAAGCATGGCCATGCAATGCCTGCAGCTACAGCTACAAAGCACCGCTCGCGCATGGCTCAATAACCTCCTGCGTGGATCCATTTGCAGCTGGGAAGAGCTAGTCTACAGCTTTGTGTGCAACTTCAAGGGCACTTACAAAAGGCCCGCATCAATCAAAGAACTGAGAAGCTGCCAGCAAAGATCTGGCGAATCACTGTGCTCGTACATCCAGAGGTGGTCCATCATCAAGAACTCCGCAGAAAACATCTCGGAGGACCGTGCAATTGACGCATTCAACGACGACGTTCGCCTTATAGAGCTCAGGGAGGAGCTGGGTCGCTCGAAGCCCAAAATGATCGACCATCTGATGGAAATCGCAAATCGGTGGGCTGGCGGAGAAGACTCGGTGAAAAACCGTACCTACTTCGATGACGACGACAACCTCGGGTGCAAACGTGACCGCCGAGGCAAACGTCGGATGCACGTCTACGATGACCTTGACAAGGTCAATATGGTCGCAGCCGGCTACGCCGACAAACGCGACGACAACCGCAACAGCGGATATCGCAGTGGTGGATACCGCGACAGTGGAAAAACCACGCAGGTGTGGCAACGCCGCACTCGCGAAGAGGCACCCGCAACATCTATCGAGGACAAACTGTCCGGACCATGCAATGTGCACTTCTACATCGACAAGCACGACGGCAAGAAGAAATCTAGCCACCTTCTCAAGGACTGCCGCCAGTTCCTCAAACTCCATGAGGGTCTAGCTCGGATGAATCGCGACGCGGTCAACAGGGGCTATAGAGCCGCCCCAGGCGCTGTGGCACATGGAGCTCCTCCACCACCGCCCAGACCACCACCACTCGTGGCCGCACCGGTCCAGCATCACAGAGGCGAGCCATACCCACAAGCCATGGGCAACATGGGGATGATCCAAAAATGGCGTCCCTCAAATCGAGTGTAGAAAGCCATCACTCGCCAAGTTAATTTGGTGATAAACTCTCCACCCTCCACCACTGAGTACCTCAGCGGAAGCGACTCCTACATCACCTTCGACATGCGCGATCACCCGCGCCAAGTTCCTCGTCTAGGCCACTGTCCCCTCGTACTCGAGGCGTAGATCGGGGGCTTCGATATGAGTCGCGTCTTCATGGATGGTGGCAGCGGCATTAACCTCATGTTCGCGAGTACCTTGCGAGCGATGAGGATCCCTCTGACTTGTTTGGAAGTTTCAGACACGACGTTCCATGGCATCATCCCAGGGAAGGGCATATATCTTCTGGGCAAAATCAACCTCGACGTCATCTTTGGCACGCTGCAAAACTTTCGGCGAGAGCGCATCGACTTTGAGGTCGTCGACTGGCCCTCGCAGTAGCACTGCATCCTCGGACGTGTCGCGTTTGCTAGGTTCATGGCAGTGCCACACTACGCCTACCTATAGATGAAAATGCCAGGTCCAAATGGTGTAATCACAATCAATGGCAACTTCAAGAGGTCCGACAGCTGTGATAGGGAATTCAACAGAATCTCCCAGTCCTTCGACATGCAAGAGGAACTAGCAAGATTGAAGGAGTCGACACACAACAGTCTGCCTCCCCTGAGTAGGCCAAGTTCACCCAACCTGTCCTTCGACTCGTCGGTGCACACGAAGAAAGTCCAGGTCCACCCAACGGACCCGACCAAGACGGCCCTCGTCGAATTCCTCCGTGATCACTGGGAGATCTTCGCCTGGTGTCCAGCGGACATGCCAGGAGTTCCTAGGGAATTCGCCGAGCACTCACTCAACGTGAATCCAGACACAAGGCCAGTTAAGCAGACAATTCGGCGACTGTCTGAACCAAGAGCAAAGGCAGTCAGAATGGATATCAATAGACTCCTCGATTCAAAATTCATACGCGAGATCAAGGAGAGCACTTGGCTCGCTAACACAGTGCTTGTGCCTAAAAAAGACACGGCTATCCTGCGGATGTGCATGAACTTCACCTCCTTGAATAAGCACTACCCAAAGGATCACTTCCCGCTGCCACGAATTGACCAAATCATCAACTCCACCGCGGGGTGTGAGCACCTCTGCTTCCTCGACGCCTACTCAGGCTACAATCAGATTCGAATGAAGAAGGAGGATCAGGAGAAAACGGCGTTTACGACGCCCTTTGGTGTGTTCTACTACAACACGATGCCCTTCGGGCTAAAAAATGCAGGAGCTACCTATCATCGGTGCATGCAGGCTTGCCTCAAAAACCAACTTGGTCGAAACATCCAAGTCTATGTTGACGACATCGTCATCAAAACCAAAGAGGAAGCCTCGCTAATCGACGATCTACGTGAGACCTTCGCCAACCTCGACCGCTACCGGATAAAGCTCAATCCGGACAAATGTGCCTTCGGCGTGCCATCTGGGCAGTTACTCGGGTATCTCATCTCTGCGAGAGGGATCGAAGCAAACCCGAAGAAAATAAAGGCCATACTGGCCATGGAGAAGCCAAAGAACGTAAAAGGCGTCCAGCAGCTGGCTGGGCGAATCGCGGCGCTCAGTCGATTCATCAGTCGAATGGGCGAAAAGGCACTGCCCTTCTACCAACTTCTCCGCAAAGCTGACAAGTTCGAGTGGACAGACGAGGCGCAAGAAGCATTCGAAGATCTCAAGCGCCTACTATCCACCTCACTAGTACTGGTGACGCCTCGCGAAAAGGAACCACTACTACTCTATATCTCTGCCACCAACCAGGTGGTCAGCACGGTGCTCATGGTGGAACAAGCCGAATAAAATAAAGTCCACGGGGTCTAGCGCCCAGTATACTACCTCAGCGAGGTGCTCACGCCAATGAAACAGCGGTACCCGCACTACTAGAAGATGGCGTATGGTGTCTTTATGATAGCCAGGCGACTGCGCCACTACTTTCAGGAGCAACCAATCGTGGTGGTAAACGACGTCCCACTCGGGCATATACTCAATAATCTTGACGCCACAAGACGAATCAAATTGTCTCCACGAGACATCACATATGAAAAGCGTGACACAATCAAGTCGCAAGTTCTCCCGGACTTTCTCGTGCACTAGATGGAGAACCAGCTCCCCGACAAACAAGATATGTCCTACCTCTGGACAATGCACTTCGACGGGTCCAAGCGAAAGGACGGAGCTGGCGCAGGCATCATACTGACATCGCCCCAAAGAGACAAGATGAAATACATTCTGCGAATGCAGTTCACCTGTGATAACCCTGATTTTTAGGTTACTTTTGAGTTAAATGAAAATTGACTTATAATTGTTTTAAATTTTGCTGATCTCTAGTTTTTAATTAGTTCACATGTTCAAACTTGCATGTAACGGAAATTAGTGAGTTAATCCATGCTGGAAGCTAACCTGACTTGGAATGCTTGATCATTAGCTAGCTAGTAGCTTAGTACTAGTACTAACGTGTGTAATCTACATAAGATATTTTGTATGAGAGGCAACGTAGCAATCTACTAGTGGTACATGTAGGCTTTGTTGATAGCAAAACGTGGACACACGCATGCTTAGTTCGAGTAGAGTCAGCTCGTGTCCTACCGACTGAAAAAAACTAAACGGCAACAATGACACATAGCTAGTTTTCTTAACGCCGAAGGACATGTAGCTTAGATATTTTAGCCACTGCTTTGACGGTGCTCGTCTGCTATTTATACGTGCACTCTGCATGCCTTGACTACCAGTGAGAGTGAGTGAGCCAGAATAGAGATCGAGAGCAAGAGAGAACATAGAGTAGAGAGGAATACCGATGAGAGAGATAAAGCTGAGATAAGTGGCGAGTGGAGAGTTTGGCCATCATCCTTCCATATAGTTTTCTTTTGGCTACGATTGCGGCGTATGAGCTCTGTGGAGAATACTGATTCTTCTAGTGCTATTCGGTTGATCTACGAGTGTATAATTGATAGATCTCGCCTATTATTCTATGAAGACATCTTTATTTCAGGCAAGCTTTTTAATACAATTCTCATATATTTTGTGAAGTAGATTCTTTTTATTAAAATTCTGATATGTTAATTGATACGAGAGTTGTGAATATTCCGATGAATATTTGGTGAGCTAATACACTGGTGTTGGTATTCGGTGATGGATCCGTTTGGAGCCACCGATACGGACCGAGTATTTGTCATGAATATTGATTAGGGGAATAACATAAAAATTAATATGAATGTTTTCTGATGTAAAATTTGGTGCTACGAAAGTAATCGTATTGTACTGGTCACGGTCCAGATATGGGACTGACTGAGTTCTCCGCTAAAGACGGTCGTGAAACGGAAATTGTCGGTGATGGATCCGTAGGAGCCATCGACATCAGTAAATTCAGGTGTCCGGATTTTAGTGGGTCAAAGGGCTCTGCTCTTCTAGAGGCCTGTGTGGTTCTAGTTGAGGCTGTCGGTCGGAGTACCACTCTGCAGAGTATAAAAGTGTTAATATTAACCCTTGTGACTCCCGGATTTGGGAATGCTTACTTTCATGTGTGGCACTATGCATTTTTAAATTGTCTAATTACTTTATACACATGTTTTTACAAAAAAAAGTCTATTTTACAATTTATATGATTGCATGTATGATTAGTTTGCTGAGTACATTTTGGTACTCACCATTGCTCCCAATGTTTTTATTAGAGTTGCGCTGCGGAAGATGTCGTCGTCAGAAGATTAGGCTGGATCGGTGGGCGGGAAGCGCTAGAGAATCTAGTTGTAATTCATCTGTAAATGTAAAATAATCTTGTAATAAAAAATTAGTTTGAGCTTCTCGAAATCCACCATACTGGCTTTTGCCTGTATTTTTAGCCTTACGGGTGTATAGGCCTCACAGTCTATATACACGTGACGGTTGTCATTCTACTGGGCCGGGTCTCGGGGCGTGACATCACCGCCTCCAATAATGAAGCTGAGTACGAAGCCCTAATACATGGGATGCGGATAGCGAAAGCCTGCGGCGCCAAAAGGCTCATTATCTACGGCGACTCAAAACTGGTGGTCAACCAAACGATGCACGAGTGCGATGCACTGAGCGACAACATGATCGCCTATCGCGACCTCTACGACACACTCGAAGGAGACTTCGATGGCTGTGAGCTGCGACACGTGGGCCACGAAAGCGATGAAGAGGCGGATCTACTCGCCAATATTGGCTCCACCTGCGTCTGCGAGCGCTCCATCAAGTCCAAAGCTCCAGAGAAGAAAGCAAGCACGTCAACGGATTCGGGGGCAACGCCACCTAACGAGCCAATGGCACTCGACGACCTGGAGCTCGATACAGGACTCGAAGGACCAATGGGCGTCATGATGATCGAGCCATCTTGGACACAACCCTACATCACATATCTACTCAGCAAGAGGCTGCTAGATGATCCAACTGATGCGCGACACATCACGCGACGGTCCAAAGCATTCGCCCTCATCAACGGCGAACTGTACAAGCGCATCATCACAGGAGTACTCCAACGATGCGTCTCCAACAGGGACGGAAGGGCCATCCTCCTCGACATCCATGAAGGCACTTGCGGGCACCATGCTGGCAGTCGCACCCTTGTTGCCATAGCTCTACGAGCAGGATTCTACTGTTCCACGGCCATGCGCGACGCCAAGGATACCGTCTAGTGCTGCAACGCTTGCCAACGATTCACAGACAAACCTCACGCACCTAGCGCGGAACTCTGGCCAATACCATTGGCTTGGCCCTTCGCGCAATAGGGACTCGACATGGTTGGCAAGCTCCCAAAATCCTCGTGAGGAGGTTATGTCTACCTCTTAGTTGCAGTCGACAAGTTCACAAAGTGGATCGAGGCCATGCCGGTGACAAATCAATCAGGGGCCAGCGCTGTCAAGTTTTTTGAATCCATTGTCTACCGCTCGGAGTGCCACATAGCATCATCATGGACAATGGAACGAACTTCACCTCTAAGGAGTTCCAGGAATTCTGCAAAAACCTGGGAATCAACATAAGCTACGCCTCGGTGGCTCACCCGCAGACCAACGGTCAAGTCAAAAAGGCCAACAACCTCGTTTGCAGTGGAATCAAGAAGCGACTCCTTCGACCACTCGAGCAAGCCACTAGATGCTGGCCAGATGAACTGCAATCAGTCTTTTGGAGCCTGCGTACAACTCCAAACAGCGCCACGGGATACACTCCGTTCTTCATGGTACACGGTGCGGAAGCGGTTCTACCCGCAGAAGTACACTACAAAGCCCCACGGGTGGTTGCATACAGCGAGAAGGAGTCAACTCTTGCACTCGAAGACTCCGTCGACCTCCTTGACGAGACACGCGAGATTGCAGCGGAGAGATCAACGATCTACCAGCAGAGCCTCCGCAACTATCACAGCAGAAGGCTACACCCTAGATCCTTCGTCGAAGGAGACCTGGTCCTACGACTGAAGCAACAAGGGCATCTCAAACTCGAGTTCCCTTGGGAAGGACCATAAGTGATTACAGAAGTAATCTAGGTGGCACCTATCGCCTTAAAGATTTCGAGATAGGAGGCGCATACTCCAATCCCTGGAACGCCGCGCAGCTGCGTCGCTTCTACCCCTAGTCATTTTTACATTACAAATAGGGCTATTCAGCCAGGCTACTTAGCCACACATTGTACTTCGTACTATTCCGCAAAAAATAAAGCTAAGTGCCCCAAAACTCTGTGTTTTCCTTATTTTCTTGCAATTTTCTCACTCGGGGGCTGCGCCACCCTTTATACTTCCGTTTTACGAACAAATCGTAGTATCCTGAGTAGCTGACACAACATCAATCGAACCCTTGATAAACACCAACCCAGTTGCAACGCACCTGACAGGTTGGCAAGGTCCTGAGATAAACACACGTCAGACTAACAAAAAGGAACTGCAGAATACAAATTCACTCGCAAAATATAAAAAGCTAGCAAGCTCTTCACATATCAATGGGTATTAATTACACCCAACATATTCATACGAACTTTACAACACTTATACAATTATGTGCAGGATAAAAATCATGCTAATACTGCAAAAGAAGAACGTTCATTTGCTCCTCGAAGAAATCGACAATATCCTCTGCTGGCCGATCAACCGCTTGATAGTGCGGAACCATGTTCCAGGTCATACCTTCTGGCGGAGGCGGCGGCCCAGCAGCAACAGACGCAACATCTACATCTAGCCTATGCAGTCGCACCAGCGACAATGCAGCCTTAGCACCAGCTACTAACTACTGCCGCCCGCACTCGCGAAGCGCACTCAAATCTTGAAACTTCGCCAGAAGAGCCAACAGGCTTGAAGGGACGGCGTCCAGCGGAAACATCGTTTGATAAATATGCCTAAGGCACGACTGCGCCTTCTTCAAATAATGAAGCACTCGAGAAGAACGATCCTGCAGGGTTGCAAGCGTGATCGCACGATCATGGTCCACCCAAAAGTACCCACTCGCCTGCAGTTGCTCCTGGGTCAGGTTATTCATTTGAATGGCAACCTGGTCCTTCTCATCCTGCAGATGACGAGCGCTGACAACTACACCAAGCAAAATGGCAAAGTGTGAAGACTAGGCATCGCCGTGACTGACTAAAAGAAAAGATGAGAAGGCAGAAAGCTAACATTTGAACTGCTCATTCAGCTGCACCACTTCCTCCAAGAGATACTTCTCACGGGCGGCGGCCTTCTCTGCCTTCAACTTCCACACATCCGCGCTACCGCGGACGATGGGAAACTCACGCTGCAACTGCTTAGTGCGGTCACGCAATCGCGAAAGTAACGACAGTTCCTCCACCTTTGAACACGGCTGCACCGTGGTTTCATCAGTGGGAGGAGAGTCACGAGGACCACTCGATATACCCTAACACAATCAAGCAAGAAGCAAATAAGGGACCAAGAATACATTGATAAAAGGCATGAATGCATTCAAGCATAGCAAAGTCTCAATAGGGACACTCCCACAAAAGCACAGTTTCAACAAAAGGTAACTACAACTATTACAGGTTGGCAACTAAGGAGCAATCTGCTTCTTCGACTTGGACTTTGACTTTGGAGGCTTCCTCGAATCCGTGGCAGCCTCTGATGCCACAGACTTCCCGGTCGTAGCCCCTAATGCCGCAGTCTTCGCTGCCTTCTTCGCTTGTTGCAGCTCCACAGAATATCTTGCGACTATATCGATGAGCTGCGGCCCATATTTACCACAGCCAGTAGCGAAGGGAGCAAACACTACCTGTTGGCCATCTGCGTCGATGGGCATCGCCTTGGAGATCGTGAAGGGATCTAGATCCACGCCATGGGCCTACGCCATCGCGAGTGCCATGGTAGCACCGACAGACCGCTGGGAATTCTTGAAGTCCATGGGAATACCCCAGCAAGGGATTCCACCGGGTCCTCAAGGTTGTCAATCACCTTAGCCTTGGGAGTTAGATCCTCGCGGATGCGACTGAGCACACCCTTGGCCTTCGTCAACGTCCCCTGAAGGGAAATGCTGCAGTCTTCGACTGCGGCCACGGCACCAGCCAACGCATCTTCGTGGCGAGGGGACTGGGCGTCGAAGCTCAGGCCACCAGCATCTGCATACATAAGGTGTTAGCCCAGAAATATGACATCAGACAAGGAGCAACGCAAATCCAGCTGAAAATATACCTGAGAGGGACTAGGCAATTGTGAAAATTTGTTCTTTGAACAACTTCTCCCTCTCAGAAGTGGAAGCACGCAAATCTTCTTCGCGCTTTCGTGACTCCTCCAGAGCTGCGACTACTTCATCGCGATTCTTCACCGCCGCGGCAAGCACCTCCTTGAGGGAAGCAGCACAACGAAGCAGTTCATTGTGCTCAACTACAAAATCATAGGGTGTATCATCAACCGAATTTATAAATTTCACAAAACAGAGATGAAGCCAAAACTAACCTTCAACGACATGATGGCGATTGTCCAGCAGAGCGTGCTATCGACCCATGACAAGGACTTGCTCCGCCAAGCGAGCAGCTTCCTTCACAATGAGCTGCATCAAGAGAAAAACAAAGGTTTAGTGGAAGCATAAAGTATAAATTTGACTGCCACAACAGCAAAGAGGACGCTTACGTGATCCTCCAGGGACTCCGAAGATGACTGCCGCACAGTCGTCCGAGCAACCATCTGGTGTTCCCCTGTGTGGGGGGAACTCGAAGAATTGTGCCTGGAGTGGGCCACCACTAGAGGAGAAGGAGACAGTTCGGCCACCTCCTTGGCCTTGGAGTCTGTGACTTCGTACTCTTTCACAATTTGGACGTCGTCAGAAGACGACGATGCCGCTTGACTGCAAAATACATCCAGCAAAAATGTCAGAAAAAGCAAACTCCAAAAAAAAGAAAGCAAGACGCATTCCCGAAGGCAGTACTCACTAGTTAAAATTATCAAGGTCGAAGGATTCCTCCGACAACTCCTTTAGAAGTCGCAGCTTCTTCCGAGCGGGAGGAGCCACTACGCGGAAAGTAACGACAGGGATGGGCTCCTGTGCAACCGCAACAGGAGAATCCTCTGGCGTCGACGGAGAGGACGCATCTGAGTCCTCATTGCAGGAACGCTTGTGGGCTCCACGATTAGCGAACTCGGGGGCTTCCTCTTCTTCCTCCATGGGGACTGTAGACCCTGACTCGTCCTCCTCCTCTGCTTCGCGAGGAATAACCCCTTCAGGCTGAGGAGTTAAACTGGCAGCCACGCTCCAGTCTTGCAATCAAAAGATGCATCATTATATATCAAGCGCTTGGTGGCAATTGATAAAGAAACTACTATGTAGTATAGTTCTACCTCAGGAGGAGGGTTAGAGGCGTTGAAAGGAGGCACGACTGGTTCACCTGGGAGAACCTCCTTGGCAGTGTACTTGGTCACCAATCGCACCTTCCTATCCACCTCACCCGCAGAAATTCCCTCGGCAGATATGCGAGTGACATCGTCAGTGCCGGTACAACAACACATAGGGTGCACTCTGGCCTACAGAGGCTGGACGTGGCAGCGCAACCATGTGTGAATGAGAGCAGCACCACCCTCTTCTTTGCCTATGCGGCTTTTGAGGTCGCAGCCACGCTTATACAGCACTTCCGTTTCCTCGGACTCGCCAGGCATCACGATGTTCTTCCAGGAGCGCCTCCTCTTGCAAGTCACCGCGGGATCGAAGGGCGCGAGTCTGTAGTGGTCTCCGTCAGCCTTCGGGTCACGGATGTAGAACCACTTGTCTCTCCACCCTTGGACGGACGCGGTGAGCTTGATGGAAAAATAAGTGACAGAGGAGTCGACATGGATCCCGCAGCCTCCTACGTCGTAGACTACCGAACCGGACGCCGACTGGCGTTTCAGCTTGAAAAGCCTCTTGAAGAGGCCAAAGTGTGGCTCGATTCCTAGCAAGCACTCGCAAAGCGTAATGAAGCAGGAGATGTGGAGAATGGAATTTGGGGACAGCTGGTGCATCTGGAGCCCATAGAAACAAAGGAGAACCCTGAAGAAAGGGTGCAGGGGGAGAGAAAGAACTCGGATGATGGATGAAAGGAACATCACCCAGAAACCTGGAGGAGGACAAGGGATTACCTCGTCTCCGGGCACTCGCGAGTCGTCTTCCGCGGGTGGAAGAACTCCATCTTGACGATGAAGATGCATCTCAGAAGGTTTGATGATGGATGCTCTCTAGGCGCCATTTGTTACGCGGGTGCCTTCACCGTTCTTCTTCCCAGTGCCGGTGGCGCTGGTGCCCACGGTGGTGGTACCGCCCTTCTCCTTGGTAGCGACAATGGTGGCCGTGGATCCAGCGGCGACGCCTCCATTCTTCTTGCCCATCTTTCGATGGTGGTGTGAACGGAGAAAGTAACGAGGGAAGACACGAAGCTGGTCCAGTGCCGCGAAGAGGAAGTGCGCAAGGAAGCAGAGAGAGCAGCAATGGCGATGGAGGCACGAGCAAGAAGATAGATGGGGAAAATTACCGTAGCTGCGCTGCTACTTAACCTCCTCGCGGATGCCATCCAACGGCCAGCAGAAACCCTACTACACGTGTGGTGCACATCGCCATCGACATGTGGCGAAGCTGAACCACAAACCGTACCCCACTACTCCCATTATGCACGGAAATCGAGGAGACGCAGTTAAAACAAAATATACGCACGCCCGGTCAAATCGAAGTTAGAAAGTGGGACCCACCGCTCGTCACGTCCCGTCAAAGCCGCTTGATGGCCCAAAATTTATCGAGTTTGTTCGGGAACCCCAAGAGGAAGGTATGATGAGCACAACAGCAAGTTTTCCCTCAGTATGAAACCAATGTTTAATCGAACCAGTACGAGCAAGGAAACACCCCAAAGGTGTTGCTAGCTGAACGTTGGCAGGGCGCACTACCGGTGCCAGCAGCAACGTGGATACCTGCACAACACAACCACAGAACTCTGTCCCCAACTTGTGATGAGGTTGTCAATCTCACCGGTTTTGCTGAAAACAAAGGATTAAACGTATCGAATGGAAGAAAGTAATAGTTTACACAAAGTAAACACAAAGCAGTAAATAGTTGAATGTAGATTGATAGTAAAAGAAAGGACAGGGGTCCATAGTTCACTAGAGGTGGCTCTCCTTAAGATAGATAACATGCTGGGTGAACAAATTACAGCGAGGCAATTGACAAACATCGAGAAAGCATACAAGCATATACTAATCATCTTGACTCCTTTGAGATTCGATTGGGCATTACAACATTATACATAGACCGCCATCCAACTGCATCTATGACTAATAATCCACCTTCAGGTTATCATCGAACCCCTCCAAAGATTAAGTTGCAAGCAACGGATAATTGCATTACGAATTGCGTGTAAAGTGAACAATACGATTGTTCTATGAACAAAGGATTGTTGTTTTCTCCCTAGTAGCAACAACACATCTAGTACCTTAGAGATTTCTGTCACTTCCCTAGATTACCAAAGGCATGAACCCACTATCGAGCATAAATACAAATCTTGGAGTTGCTAGCATCTACTTGGCCAAGATAGCTACTAACAACGGAAAGCATGCAAGATTACAAATAACAAAGACATGATAGAATCAATAATCAATCTGAAATAGCATCTCAATATCCATCGGATCCCCGCAAACACAACATGCAGAATTACAAATAGATGATCTTGATCATGAACGGAGCTCACAAGATCTAGACATGAAAGCACAAAGGAGGAGAACCAGCCATCTAGCTACTACATGGACCCGTAGTCTAGAGATGAACTACTCACACATCACACCGGAGACTTGCATGATGATGAAGAAGGCCTCCAGGGTGAATTCCCCTCTCCGGCAGGGTGCCGGGAAGAGCTTCAGATCCTTCCCGATCTAGGTATGGAGATGACGGTGGCTACAGACTCTTTCATAGATTTTTGATCAGGTACTTAGGGTTTCCGTATCAGAAGCAATATATAGGCAGAAGGAGAGGCCGAGGGGGTGCCTGGGGCGGCCAGACCACCCCCTGGCACGGGCCAGGCCTCGCCGTGCGGCCAGGTGGTATGGCCGGGTCCCAGCCCCTCTCCGTCTCGTATTCTGGCTCCAGGTGTCCCTCGGTAAAATAGTGACTTTGGCTTTTGTCCCGTCCAATTCCAAGAATATTCATTTTCTGACTTTCCTAGAACCAAAAACAACAGAAAACAGGCAGTTGGCACTGTGGCTCTTGTTAATAGGTTAGTCCAAGAAATCATCTGGAAAGTACTCCAAAGTGTGGACAAAACACAAGAAAGTAGATAAAACCAAGTATGGAACATCAAAAATTGTAGATACATTTGCAATGTATCAATATCCCCAAGCTTAGCTCCTGCTCGTCCTCGAGTACGTAAGTGATAAAAAGAAAGAATAAATTTTTAGGTGACAGGCACCATCATAAACTTGATCAAAGGATTTGTAAAACATTCAAAGCTGGGATCATAGTACTTCAATCATAACATGAAATACAAAGTTCTAGCAATAAGACAAAGAAACTATGTTGCAACATGAAAAGGCACAAACAAAAGATTCATGAATAACAATGCTTTGCAAGACGTTTCTTTGTTTCACATAAAGAAAACATAGCATAGTGGCATTCAACTTGTCCCTCATAGAGTAGCAAACATAAATGCATAGGACACCTTCAAAGTTCATAAGAGTGACTAGATACAAATAGTTTAAAACAAGCAATATCAAAGCTATGCATCAAAGTAGGTGCATAAAGGTAGAAGGTGGAGACTCAATATATAAGTGGAAGAAAGGCCTTCATAGAAGGAAGTAGGGATTCAAGTTTCATAAAGAGCTTCCAAAAATTATGGTACTTAATAGCTTTCAGCTCTCATTGCCCCTATCATAAGCATCTTGAAGTGATTAAGGTTAAAGTGAACAAACTATGGTGTATAAAATTTGACGAAGTATAAGTTGGAAATCTCATGTCCCTTGAATATGAGGGTCGCTCCTCATGCTACTCAAGTTTAGTCACCGGTAAGTTCTTGTCATCGTAAGTACATGTGTATCATAGAGAACCGCCAACGGGGTACCCCTTGCCCGATGATACGGAAGAATCCCCATATCAAAATGACAAGGCAAGCAGACAACAAGCATCTCAGCAATCTTCTTATTTACCATGGGAATATGGTGCTTTTTTTCTCTGTTTCCTCTTTTCATAATCTCTTCTTTTTCTTTTTCTCTTTTTTCTCAATATCAGACTCTTTTTTTGATAGAATGCTTCATAGACAGCTCATTATGGTTACGCTACAGGTTTCCGCCATGTCAGGATGGATTAGACCAGCGTCCCAGGCGTTTCTCTAACACACATACATAACTCCATGGACTTACAAGCTCCCCTTTCATTTCACATCGACGACATCCATAGACAAAAGAGCATGATATCAACTAGGTACAAAGTACAAGTGCAATGTTGAAAGCGTTCCCCATGAAAGCATGGTTCTGCTAATCCCCAACAAATAAGTGCAAGCATATACAACATAGACGACACAATGGTTCAAATTTATTAAGGGCAAGAAAAGTAAAGTGTGCCATCAAGTTCATGAGAGATTTAATCACTAGTTTTCTCATAACAAGTTTAATTTGGAAGGTAGATAAAAACATGAATATACTTGGAATAGCATATGCTAGTAGGTAGGTATGGTGGACACTTTGGAATAACTTGGTTTAAGAAGTTGGATGCATGAGTGGAACTCATACTTGGTTGTGGAGGCTAGCAAAAGACTGGGAGCGACAAACTAAGAGAGCAATAATGGCCATAATCATGCAGAGCGACAAAACATCATTGATCAAAGCATAAAGTGATACTACAATTTGAAAACTAAAGGATAATAAAGGCTTAAGGTGACTTGGGATAGTCATAACATGGTGTGAGCATGCGCCAAGTCGACCCAAATAAAGCATCAAAGAAGAATACCACAATACTATGCTTTAATATGCTAAAACAACGCATGATTCTTCAAAGGCATATTAAGCAATCTCAATTGTTTATAACAAGTCATGCTACAACAAAGAATACTAAGAATAAAGCAAAAACAATATTGAGCATGGCATGATAAAGCATAGGCCATAGTCAAAAACAAACTCTCTTTAACACTTAAGCATGAACTTTCCTACTCTTTTCCAATCCAAACCAAACTATTTGAAAACCAATGTATGAAAGAGGGGGTCCAACCAATTTATTCAGCAAACTAAGAAAACAAAGCAAACGAAAAACCAAAACGAAAACGAAAAAGAATATGCTCCAAGAACAACACAACTATGCATGAAACAATAAAAATGAAGCGTTTGGAAGAAACCTAGGATTTTTATTGATGAAGAGGGGAATTCCTTGGGCATCCACAAGCTTTGACGCTTGTACTTCTTGGATATTTCTTGGGGTGACACGCATGGCATCCCCAAGCTTGAGTTTTAGTCCATCCTTCATCTCATTACTCATTCCTTCCATACACCTGAAATTTTTCCTTCATACAAAACTTCACACAATCTTTATTAGCAACATTAGTGCACTCAAGATAATAGGTCTTTTTAGGTTCAGTTCTAACACCAATAAAACTTTCATTAAAACACAAGCTACTGTAGCACTTCCCTCAAAAATCTCAATTCCCCAAAAGAACTCAAAACGGAACCAACAAGAAGCAAATGCAGAAAATGGTAGAAATCTGTCAAAACAGATCAGCTTGTAAAGACGATTTTTTTCGAAGACTTTTTGTTGCTCAAATCAAAAAGTGTTGAACTAACGAAAGTTAGATAATAACCTGGGGCAGAAGCACAAAAATTCACGCCTCAAAAGGACGTACAGAGATTTTACACGAATTTTTACGGTGAAGCACAAAAATCTGTTTCGGGACAACAACTTTCCGAATCATTACTTCTCTCTCATTAGAGGTTACTCTTGGCACAAAAAGCAAATAAAAAGGATAAGGAGCGGTTATTACTGAATTAATAACTTTCAAGACTCATCTAAACTTTTGGGTTATCTCCCAATAAGTACTTTTCTTTAACGCCTTTAAGTTAGGCATAAAAAGCAAGAAAAATGATCAAGTGTTCTCAAATGAAGAAGCATTAAGATTAACACCAGAAATATCTTCAACAAGGCAAGGTATATCATACAAATAAGTTCTAGAGGATCCTCTCTCAATGTTCTTTGGTCCACTATTTTCATCAAACGGGTTTTCGGGAACAATCCAATCAAGATTCTTTTCTATGGCTTCATGCATTGCTACCAGTTTAAAGGGTATTGGTATCTTAGTTTCCTCCTCATTAGGCTCGGTTTTGTTCATCTTTTCTCGTGTACCAATAACATCTACACATGAGCCTAGCATATTAAAATGTTCAAAAACTTTTCTAGCTTCCTTGGCAACATCATAGAATTCCTTAAGCAAAGTTTCTAAAATAAAATCTCTCTTCTCAGGGTCATCAATTTCTTTAAGTTTAAGAAACATTACTTGCATTAAGGGGTTAAGGTTAACAAACCTAGCTTCCAACATGTGAACTAAAGAAGCTACAGCAATCTCATAGTTTGGAGCAAGTTCTGCAAGGGATCTATCCTCAATATCCTCATGTTTACTAACATGATTTAAGAATTCTTCAATATTATCTTTTCCAATTATAGAACCACTACCTATTGAAAGGTCTTTCAGGGTGAATTTAGGGATCAACATGGTGAGATAAGGAAGAGGTGACAACTATAGAAAGACTTAATTTTTTTGTGTTTTTGATAAAGAAAGCAAACTTGTAAAACTATTTTTTTGTGTTTTTGATAAATAAACAAGCAAACCAAGCAAAAGGAAACTAAGCAAAACAAAAATAACAAAGTAAAGAGATTGGTTATGAGGGACTCCCCTTGTGAAGATGTCCTTGACTCCCCGACAACGGTGCTAGAAAAGTAGCTTGATGGCCCAAAATATATCGAGCTCGTTGGGGAACCCCATGAGGAAGGTATGATGAGCATAACAGCAAGTTTTCCCTCAGTATGAAACCAAGGTTTAATCGAACCAGTAGGAGCAAGAAAACACCCCAAAGGTGTTGCTAGCTGAACGTTGGCAGGGTGCACTACCGGTGCCAGTAGCAACGTGGAGACCTGCACAACACAACCATAGAACTATGTCCCCAACTTGCGATGAGGTTGTCAATCTCACCGGTTTTGCTGAAAACAAAGGATTAAACGTATCGAATGGAAGAAAGTAATAGTTTGCAGAAAGTAAACACAAAGCAGTAAACAGTTGATTGTAGATTGATAGTAGAAGAAAGGACCGAGGTCCATAGTTCACTAGAGGTGGCTCTCCTTAAGATAGATAACATGCTGGGTGAACAAATTACAGCGGGGCAATTGACAAACATCGAGAAAGCATACAAGCATATACTACTCATCTTGACTCCTTTGAGATTCGACTGTGCATTACAACATTATAGATAGACCGCCATCCAACTGCATCTATGACTAATAATCCACCTTCAGGTTATCATCCGAACCCCCTCCAGTATTAAGTTGTAAGCAACGGATAATGGCATTACGAATTGCGTGTAAAGTAAACAATACGATTGTTTTATGAACAAAGGATTGTTGTTTTCTCCCTAGTAGCAACATCACATCTAGTAACTTAGAGATTTACTCACTTCCCAGTTACGGAGGCATGAACCCACTATCGAGCATAAATACTAACTTTTGGAATTGCTAGAATCTACTTGGCCAAGATAGCTACTAACAACGGAAAGAATGCAAGATCACAAATAAGAAAGACATGATAGAATCAATAATCAATCTGAAATAGCATCTCAATATCCATTGGATCCCCGCAAACACAACATGGAGAATTACAAATAGATGATCTTGATCATGAACGGAGCTCACAAGATCTAGACATGAAAGCACAAAGGAGGAGAACCACCCATCTAGCTACTACATGGACCCGTAGTCCAGAGATGAACTACTCACACATCACACCGGAGGCTTGCATGATGATGAAGAAGGCCTCCAAGGTGAATTCCCCTCTCCGGCAGGGTGCCGGGAAGAGCTTCAGATACCTCCCGATCTAGGGATGGAGATGATGGCGGCTATAGACTCTTTCGTGGATTTTTGATTGGGTACTTAGGATTTACATATCAGAGGCAATATATAGGCGGAAGGAGAGGCCGAGGGGGTGCCTGGGGCGGCCAGACCACCCCCTGGCGCGGGCCAGGCCTGGTCGCGTGGCCAGGTGGTATGGCCGGGCCCTAGCCCCTCTTCGTCTCGTATTCTGGCTATAGGTGTCCCTCAGTAAAATAATGACTTTGGCTTTTGTCCTGTCCAATTCTGAGAATATTCATTTTTGACTTTCCTGGAACCAAAAACAGCAGAAAACAGGCAGCTGGCACTCTGGCTCTTGTTAATAGGTTAGTCCAAGAAATCATATGAAAAGTACTCCAAAGTGTGGACAAAACACAAGAAAGTAGATAAAACCAAGCATGGAACATCAAAAATTATAGATACATTTGCAATGTATCATCGCTCACGCAGGCAACTGAGGTCATCACATTGTCAGCACTGACGCCATCGATTCCAGCAGCAGAAGATTTCGACTACTTTAGTCCTTGTTCGAGTCTTTAACTCAAACAAGCACTCGGGGGCTACTACTAACAGGAGCGCTGGCCACGCACCCGAAAGAATTTTATGTAGGTGTTTGGACATTCAAAACAAACCCATCACTCGAATCAACGATTCAATTGTGAATTACGGGTTACTCCCATAGGGAGCGCCGGAAGCATATTCGACTGAAACAAGCAACCAAAGACGACATCAATCGCAAATGTTTTTAGTCCCTACTCGAGTCTACGACTCGAATAGGCACTCGGGGGCTACTCCCATAGGGAGCGCTGGTCGCGCACCCTATGATTATTTATCCTTGTACATCGTACTATGTGATTGATAACATCCACACTCAAATGCTATGGCGACTCCGCCTCACATTTTCCCTACAAAGAGATTACGTCTCCTGGGCCACCCAAATCATCTCCGCGATGACAAAAAATTCAGATGCCGCGCTTACAGCGTGAAGATAAGACCTGAATAAGGCCTGGCAACGCATCTGCTGCACACTACCAGAAACATATCCGTGCCTACATGTACGATGAACATGCCTTGACGGACGCGTCGAGTGCTCAGACTTATACACTGGAATTCAACTCCTACAAGACCTTCGTGGCCTGAGTCGAATTATGCTAGCACTTTTCCGAATTCGAGTCCGGGGACTCGAGTTTGAGTAGATTGCGTTGTTTTGCCCTAAGGCAGTTAACTGATACCAATACATCGGATAAATCAGGCACGTATATCAATAATCCCTATGACACAAACAGAACACTCAAAAAAAATGCTCAGTCATGCACTCGAAAGACTTCATAAAGTCCCCAGTCGAACCTGCAATTCCACTGGACACTCGGGGGCTACTGACATGGGTATATCCTACAGGTACTCGAGTTTGGTATATATGGCCTAGATACGGCAGAAGCCCACGGTGTTGCCAAGGCCCAATGCAGAATTCGGGTGACCCACGGACTCTTCGATTGCTTGTGAGACAAGAAGAAGTTTAGGATAGAAAGTTCAAAGCAAAAACCCTAATCTGTAACCGACTCGACCTGATACCCGAGACCTAGCCTATCTATATAAAGGCTAGGAGGGGGCGGCGAGGAGGACAATCACAACCCTAGTTTACACAACTCTTGCCAGATTGCATCTGCGCGCCCCTGTAATCTTCGATTCCTTCGTTAATTCCAAGAGTAGACAAGCAGGAGTAGGGACCTCTACGAGGCCTGAACCTGGGTAAATCTTGCATCCCTGTGTGCTTGTTTGCTAGCCGATTTATGCCTCCAGTGCTCCCTCCTTCTCCAAAACCCAAGTCCATAACAATGGGCATTGACGAGTTGAACCCTCATCACCACCTGATCGAGAAATAGAGTTCACTATTAACATGATACCTGGTACAACACCAATATCCCAAGCACCGTATAAGATGGGACCAACAGAATTAAAAGATCTTAAGGAGCAAATTGATGAATTAGCCAGAAAAGGATTTATTCAGGAAAGTGTATCCCCATGGGGAACTCCGGTAATTTTTGTGGATAAAAGAGATGGAGTACGAAGAATGTGTGGTGATTACAGAAATCTCAACAATGTTACCATCAAGAACAAATATCCATTGCCAAGAATTCAAGATCCATTTGATCAAGTCAAAGGAGATGGAGTGTTTTCCAAGACTAATCTAAGATCAGGATACCATCAGATAAAAATTAAACCTGAAGATGTTCCAAAACAACATTTGTGTCAAGGTATGGACATCATGAGTATCTCGTCATACCTTTTGGATGGACCAATGCACCAACAATATTCATGAACCTGATGAACAAAATCTTCATATACCATATCTGGATAAGTTTATCATAGTGTTTATTGATGATATTTTGATATATTCTAAGGATAAAGAAGAGCATGCTGATCATTTGAGGATGGCATTGCAAATCCTGAGAGAACATAATCTATATGCTAAATTAAGCAAGTGTGAATTTTGGTTGGACAAGGTAGAATTCCTTGGTCATGTGATCAGTAAGGATGGAATTGCGGTAAATCCATCAAAAGTCCAATCAATATTGGAATGGAATGCACCAACCAATGTGAAACAAATTCGAGGTTTCTTAGGCATGGCAGGCTATTATCAGAGATTCATTAAAGGTTTTTCCAAGATAGCTGGACGAATGACCAAATTGCTAAGAAAGAATGCACCATTCATATGGGATGATAAGTGCGAAGCAAGTTTTCAGGAATTGAAAATCAGATTAACAACCGCACTAATCTTAGTTATACCAGAAAACGGAAAAGATTACACAATATATTGTGACGCATCCAAAGAAGGACTAGGATGTGTGCTATTGCAAGATCGCAAGGTAATTGCTTATGGGTCTAGACAACTCAAACCACATGAAGTCAACTACCCAACTCATGATTTGGAGTTAGCAGCAGTGGTCTTTGCTTTAAAGGGATGGATACATTTTCTCTATGGAGCAAGATGTGAACTATACACGGATCATAAAAGTCTTAAATATTTCTTTACTCAGAAGGAGCTGAATATGAGGCAGAAAAGATGGCTGGAGTTGATCAAGGATTATGATCTTACAATTAACTATACTTCAGGAAAAGCCAATGTAGTAGCATATGCTTTAAGTCGGAAGAGTACGGATACTCAACCCATCAATAGAGAATTACCAAAAGAGATGCAAATGGATTTGGAAAGGTTAGAAATACAGTTCTTAAGGACAGAAGTTCGTGTAGTCCTAGCAACCATGAGGGTTATAGAAGAGCAAAGCAGTGATCTTCGTCATGAGATCTATCGACATCAACTTGGTGATCCATATATTACTAAAGAAATCAGAAGAATTTCCGAAGGACAAAAATTAGTTTTTCACCTAGGAGATTATGGATCTTTATGGTTCCAAAACTATCTTTGTGTACTAGATGTACCGGAGATTATAGAGGTAATACTCCAAGAAGCACATGAAACACCATATTCAATTCATCTTGGAAGTACGAAGATGTACATGGATCTTAAGGAATTATTCTGGTGGAATAACATGAAAAGAGATATTGCAAAGTATGTATCTGAATGCCATACTTGTCAAAGGGTGAAAGCAGAACATCAAAGTCCAGTAGGACCATTACAATGTTTAGAAATTCCGGAATGGAAATGGGAAGAAATTGGTACGGATTTTATCACAGGATTACCTATGACACCGAAGCAGAAGGATATGATATGGGTGATTGTGGATAGATTCACAAAAAGTGCACCTTTTATCCCGGTAAATCAAAAGGATAATGCCGAGAAGTTAGTAGAAATCTATGTCAAAGAGATAGTAAGTAAGCATGGAGTACCCAAGAAAATTGTATCAGATAGAGGATCTGTGTTTACTTCAGCATTTTGGAAACAATTACATGAAGCACTTGGCTCAAAGTTAGATTTCAGCACAACCTATCATACATAAACTGGAGGCCAAATGGAAAGGACCAATGAAATCTTGGACGACATGCTTAGAGCTTGTGCATTAGATTTTGGAGGTTCGTGGGAAGATCATCTACCGTCGGCAGAATTTTCTTATAACAATAGCTATCAAAGTAGTATGAAAGTTGCACCAAATCAAGTACTTTATGGGAGAAGATGTAGATCACCAATATGTTGGTATGAACCTGGTAGTGGCAAGGAATATGCACCAGACTATATCAAGGAGAAGCGAGATGTCATCAATATTATTAGAGATCGATTGAAGATAGCTCAAAGTCGCCAGAAGAGTTATGCTGATCAAAGTCGAAGATCATGACATCCAGAAGTGGGAGATATGGTATATCACAAAGTAAGTCCAATGAAGGGAGTTAAAAGATTCGGATTCAAAGGAAAACTGAGTCCAAGATATATTGGACCATTTAAGTACTAAGTCAGAATAAAACAATAGCTTATGCTCTTGAGTTACCAAAAAGATTGGCTCAAGTTCATAATATTTTCCATGTGTCGCAATTACGGAAATGTCTTAAAGTTCCTGATGATGCAATTACACATCAAGAAGTTGAGTTACAGGCAAATTTGACTTATGTAGAGAAACCCTGTAAAATTCTAGAAGAGAACTGGAAAAGGTTGAGAAACAGGGCACTCAAATACTACAAAGTACAATGGGAACATCACCTAGAGAGAGAAGCTACCTTGGAGAAAGAGGATGACTTAAAAGAAGCATATCCAGAACTATTCAGGTACACATCAGCAAACTTTGGGACGAAGTTTAATTTAAGGGGGGAAGTCTGTAACACCCTAGCATTTAGGAACCAACGAAGGGTAGAAATAGGAATTTGTGCATATGCATGAAAACCCAGAAATCACTAGCCAAGATGGTGACTTGAGGAGGGGAAGTATTGGTTGGACAACAAGGTCACATGAGCAACAACACCAGGAGGATCAAGACAAGGCCAAGAGGAAGCTAACATAAATCCAGAGCTACACAATCTAGAAGTAGAAGGCAACAATCAGACAGAGCAACCAAAGTATGTGCCAACATGTAGATCTAATCATTTTCTATTTTTGCACATTCATTTTCTTGCAAGCACATGATAGGTAAACAGATTAGGCAGCAGTTAATCAACAACCAGGTTATGCAAGAGTTTTTTCCCAGGCAAGGTCTCAGACCAACATCATTGACCTATAATCCATTTCTATCTAGATACATACAAAACACAGCAGCTGGTACATGGCACATTCCCAGGAGGGTAGCACCACTGTACCTAGCAAGATCAAGTATGCTTGAGTACTAGCCCAAGTAGATCTTCAACAGAAATAATCATCTTCCTAAATGATTTAGGAATCATAAATAAAACACTTTATTTTAACACAAACAGTAAAGATCAACACTATCTATTATTAAACCACACTATACAGAAATCACCGAGTTAATCATTTTCCTATAAGTATATAGGAATCATATCATTGTGAATCATCTTCTTATTAATCACAGACCAAGTTTAGCAATAGCACTTGATTCACACAGTAGCAAGATTAAATCCTAAGACTGAACATAGCAGTGTTTCACAAGAAACAATTAACCAAGCATCAGTACAGAGAGCAGTTAACTTAGCTCCATAAGAGTAAATCCATAGGCACAACAACATGAGCATCCATAGTAATCTAATCACGCTTTTAAGTTAGGCATAAAAAGCTTAGAACAGAGAACAGAGTAATAAAACTTGCACAACAGAGTGGTCATCTAACAGAGAGCATAGTAACAAACTATAATCGATAGTAGTAGGCAATACACCAACTGTTGGACATCATCACATGATTTGCACAGACATGATTAACCAAGGAGTCAACTAAACATCACTACAGGGGGGTATGAACCCTAGGAATTTAGGGATGAACCCTAAATGGGGAAGCCATCGCAGGTGGTCACATGTCATGGATATGGGCAAGGTAGAGCACAAAGAGGAGGAGTAGAAGAACTTACTCGAGGTCCTCGTAAATTTATTTGAAGAGGAAGCAGAGAGGAGGTCGGCGTTAGAGGGGTGGCAGCATGGGGAGCACCCTGAGGGGGCACTGCAACCGGCGCCTGCACACAACAGTGTCGATCATGGAGGAGCAGCACCACGAGTACCACAACATCAGCAGGGGAGTGCCAGAGCACGGCGAACCCTAACTCTGGCTTCATGCACAGGTTAGCGCGGCTAGAGAAGAGGGCACCAGTGACGAATCGGCTTGGACAACATTGTGCAGCTGCGTCATCTTGGTCGTCCTGTATCGTGGCGGCAACCATGGTGGCCGGACTTGGCCGAAATCATGCACAACAGCGACAGCGGCATCGAGCGCTAGAGAGGGTCGCGGGAGATAGGATGTGAGGGAGAGAGAGTGCGTGTGGGGGGTACTGGGCCACCCAGTATAGCCTAGGTGGTCTTTGACCAGGTCGGGTGGGCTGGGTCTAGTTGGGCCGGGCCATCCCAGTGGGCCGGACCCATATCTCAAAAGACATATCTAAAAATAAATATTTACAAATATGCCCTTAAAACAAAAACAGCTCTAGAAAAATAAATAAAAATCCTAAAAATATAAATCATATATGTCTGAACTCACAAAAATATCCTTTATGCAATAAAAGTAATAGATAGTAAATTTCAGTAATTAAATATAGATCTATTATTAAAATTGTATATATTCCTTTTGGGATTTTATAAAAAATATATAAAACACTTACAATTGAATAAATCCCATTTTTAAAATTCTAAAAGGAAGTACTATTATAGGAAAATACTAGTTTGTATTTTTAAAAAGTAAATTATGAATAATAAAAATAAAGTTTTATTTCCTTAAAGGAATTTTAGTTAAATATTCAAAAGAGTTAAAAATTAAATAAATCCATTTTTAAACTCTTAGAATAATACTGGTTATTTTAAAATTGCTAAATGTCAAAATAATATGAATTTGATGATTTCTTAAATAATGCTTTTCTTTTATTAATTAAAAGAAACTTAAAACCTATATGAGATGGGTAAAACACGCAAAGAAGAAAGAAAATAAATCATTGCATGACATTACTATGCATTTCATATTGCTTCTTTAAATATTGTCCTTACCGGGCAATAATGGTTTTCTGTAGAAACCAGAGCTCAAGGTTGGGTGGAAGTATCTGACTTTAGTACCTTGCAGTCACAAGGCAAGTTCATCACTTGCTCATGTCCTTTGAAGAGTCTTTATGAAAGTATTTGAAAATTGTGTGTTATCACCTATGTTCTAAAGGAGACAAAAATAAGTATTTTCCCAAACAAATGAAATGCTATTATCATCCTAAGTGATGAGAAATACTAAGAATTGCAGGTGAATCTAAGATTCCAATTGCAAAACAACTAGGACTTAATAACCCATGCCATTAGTGATTCTAGCACCGTATATTACGCATTAACCATAAGATTTGGAATGGGACGGAGAAGTCAGCTATATCTTCTTCCTCTCGCATGCATCCGGATGGCCAGGTCGTGGCTGTTATCCTCGTAGCGTGCATTTATTGGTAATTCGTAGAGGATATGCAGCATATGGGTGGGAACCCTCAACGTCCCACGATTGTTCTGGCATCTGATGGTCTGTACTAACCATTGCCATAATTCAAGATGTGAGCATGACATACACCAAGGGGACATGTGGGGTCGCGAAGGGGGCAGTGATTGGCTTGGATCATCTACTAGGCTCCACATCATGAATTGTGGACGGGAAAGTAGGCCCGGTTGTGCAACAAGGAGTTGGTCTCTTATGGGTAAAGCAAGGCACCTCTACAGAGTGTAAGAATTGTGATATGTTACTCCCTGTTCCGGGAAGGAGCTACGAACGTGGCAGTAAAGGAACTCCATGAAGTTTTGGTCAACCTGTGAAGGATGATGGGCATAGTTTTTAATAATAAAATCAATCTTTGAAGAAATGTTTACCAAAACTACATAGTATCAAGGACTTATAGTCCGAGGTGGTAGATAGAGCATCAAACTTCCCACCTTGCATATAGTGAACTTGCTGGGTAACGTTGTTACTCACCCTTTCCTTTAAACCCCTTGCTAGACTTTGAGGGCCAGAAGGATGACCAGGTGTATGCTAGGAGGTCCAGAACAACGTCTACTATGAAGAGCCAGACCTATCTGGTGGAATCGAAGGAGTGGACTACGGGATACACTATGGAGCTGAAGACAACAAGTCAGATTAGTTAGGCCGTACTTTAGTTACCTAGGTTGAGCCGAGCAGCACGAACTCTATAGAATAAGTTGTTGAGCTCACGTCTTTATTACCGTTGTGTTTTTTTCGTTCTTCCGCTCAACTTATGAGATAAGTTATTTGGTTTGTAAGTTTGAATCTCTTGAAGTCTCGAACTTTCGGCATTGTAATAATAATGAAGTGTGTATGTTTGTAATTTGGACCCGCAATGTTTCTGTTGTACCACTATGAGGGATGTGATATTTACGGAACAGTGTTTTGTGGATGTCATGTCAACGACTATAGTGTACTACACATGCAGTGGTATGCTGGGTCACCGCATAGATCGACAACAAGGATGACAATAAGAAATCCAGCCACCTCCTCAAGGACTGCCACAAGTTCCAGAAGCTCCAAGACGCGTATGCTAAACTTCAGCATGACGCAACAAATCAAGGATACACGACAGTCCCAGTGCCCATATCACATGGAGTACCACCACCACCACCACCTGGGATACGAGAATATCATTTTGCGGCCCAAAAGTTGGAACGCGCAGGCAACGCGGTACCCAAGTTGCCTGTAATCAGCCGCGATGACTACAGTTGGCGTGCCAAATACTCAGGGGGTCTTTTTCGGCATGAATTCAACTTTAAGTGTCAATACAAAATATCAGGCTAACGACCATCAAGTTGGGCCCCCTTGTCAGTTCTCGCCATTATGTCGCTCCCGTCGCTTAGGCGTTAATTAGGCTTGTAGCGTTGGCGCCTGCATCTATTACGTGTCTTCTACTTCCCCGGAGTGGCAATCTGTGGTCACAGCCATGGCATGGAGCTGGGACATGACGAAACTGCTCGGCCCCGCTCTCCTCCCCATCCCGATTCGGAGCTCGCCCTCACCATGGCCGCACCCATGGCACAGCTTGGGGACGAGAATTGGTTCCCGGTGAGATCTGTCACTGTGTCGACCATGCTTGGTCCTATTTTCCTCCTCTAGAATCCGAGCTCGCTGTCACCGTGGTCGCACCCGCACCAATTCTGCCACCCCTACCGAGGTCTCTGTGGTAGCTTAAGTTATTCCATGTTGAACCTGTAAGTGAATTCGGAGCTAGGCGACAACAACCCATTGTTGGACCTGTAAGGAATTTCTTGAAGATTGTGTGCCGTGCCAAGGTCTTCGGCTGATGCATTCGGCTTCTGCCAACATCCACCGCCGATGTGAGATCATTTAGTTACTTCAATACGAAATTTCGACCAATTTAACTTGTTGATGTATTCCTTGACAATTATAATATAATCGAGCACTAGAAATATTTTGTAGTGTGCATGAGCATGATCAGTAATATAATTGAACACTAGAAATTTTAAGGCACTCCATATAAAGGAGTAGATTAATATATATATATAGAAGGTTCACCATAGACACCACACGGATATATTGTCTTACATGCCACACACAGGTAATAATAATTAACTGAGACAAAATAAAAGCAGGGGCAACAGCAGGAGGTCGGGACACGGAGACGCCTAGCAGGGCAGGGGCATATCAGCAGGAGGTAGGGACAGCCTAGTCGATGGGATACAGGCCAGTCCTGACATAATCCCAGAGGAATTTGCCAAAGGCTGCATGCCGTGCCAAGGTAATCGGCCTATGCCTTCTTCCTCCACCTCTGGCAACACCCACCGCGTGCTGGATCATGCTGTCGAGGTCCATGTTGATTGCTCTGCCATAGAATCGGCAAAACAGTCTCCCCCTACGGCAGAAACGGATTAGCCCACACCATAACCGCCTTAGCATGTAGCGGCTCTTGTTGTCCCTGGATTCCTTGCTATTGTCCACTTCATCATCATCCTCCTATTGATTTTTAAGAACATAACTTAGAACTCATACATATGATTTAATTATATTACAACTCAAGAATTGACAACATGTATATGTAAGACAATATATCCGTGGTATTCAAAGAGAAAGCATCTTAGCAATAGTTTGATCAGTTCATATATCATTTCATCTCAACACAATGACAAATAATTTCATCAGAGTGTATGTAGAATAAAGATTGCAGGCTCATAAGTTTCTTCGGGGATGGAGTTAGTGAACCAAGTAACAATTGCATAACCTATATTGTTCTTATACATCGCCCCAGGTTCACTAACTCATCCCTGAAAAAATCTGACACCAATGTGTCTGCCTCTCTTTTGGGACAAATTTGAATCATTGGCCACAATAAGAAATTGAAATGTAATCGTACAAAACATTATTCAAGGATATACATAGTTAGGTACAAAAACAAGCCTAAATATTGTAATTATAAATAAAAAAACCAAACAATTAATCTTCAGGTACATGTTAAAAATGCTTATGATCAAAACCATTCATTTACATATGCATCATACGAATCATTCAAAGATCAGAAACAAATCAAGGATCATATATGTAGTTCCATATGAGAATAAATCAAGGGCCTCATAATTTGTTTCAGAGATGGAGTTGGAGAACCAAAGTACCAACAACACAACCTATATTGTTTGTGTGCATTGCTGCCTCAAGTTCACCAACCCATCCCTAAAACACGACACCATCATACGTGTCTCCCCCTGAACTCTTTTGGGGAAAATTTCAATCATCGGCCTTGGTGACAAACTGAAATGTAATTCTTATACACTATGAATGCATGGAATAGATAATTCAAATATCATAGTTCTATGAATGTAGAATAAAGATTGCAGCCTCATAAGTGTCTTCAGGGATGGCGTAAGCGAACCAAGTAACAATTGCACAACTTATATTGATCTTGTACATGGCCCCAGGTTCGCTAACTCATCCCTGAAAAAATTTGACACCAATGTGTCTGCCTCTCTTTAGGGCAAATTTGAATCATTAGCCACAATAAGAAATTCAAATGTAATCATACAAAACAATATTCAGGGATATACATATGCATCATACGACGCATTTATAGATCAGAAACAATACAAAGATTATATATATATGTTACATATGAGGAAAAAATTAGGGCCTCATTTTTTTCAGTGATGGAGTCGGAGAACCAAAATACCAACAACACAACCTATATTGTTTATGTGCATTGCTGCCTCTGGTTCAGTAACCATCCCTAAGAAAATGACACCATCAGATGCCCTTGCACTATTTTGGGGAAAAATTGAATCATTGGGCTCAGTAAGGAATAGAAATGTAATGTTATAGGCATGCTGTGTATCAAAATCAACACTCAACTAGCAAACTCAACTAGATGGTAGATGAGTAGATTGGGGTTTTGTGACTAGACGGATTGGGGTTTTGTGACTAGATGGCAGATGCATCAATCGACCGATTGAACCATATATATACTACCCTACTTCAAGGGCAAAAGAATATGTACACGATTGAGCAAATCCTATGTATGAACAGTGAAATCTGCGGTTGCGACTAGAGAAGCTAGCAATGTAGTACCTCAGACTCCTCATCATGGACCTCCTCCTTGAACTCGTAATTCTCCGCGATTGCGTCGAAGATTTCTTGGACGACGATGGAGTCGTTGATGTAGAGCACCGGATTGCCTTCGCCTGCCGCCTGCCCCCATCTAGATCTGCCGCTAGCACCACGACATTGTCGGCCACGACGTTGTCAGCCACCTGCTGCTCGGTGGCTACGGCTACTGGCTGGACGGATGAGCTCGAACCCTCGACGACACGGTGATGAGCGGCGTTCGTGCCCGGAGAAGACGCCTCCGCCTGCTTGGCAACGACCGAGCCATCTGCTGTTGCGCCTTCAACTGGCTTCACCTCCGGCTCATCTTCACGTGTACGCTTCATGGCACACCTAGGGAAGGAGGTAGTGCAAGCGAGGGAGCTTCGGTGCGCATGGTAGGTGCAGATTGGGGTTTTGGGACTAGACAGATTGGGGAGGGATGACACGAGCACATGTAAGAAGAAGGTCGAGCGGGTTTATAAACACTGGACCGTTCGTAGTCCTCGAGTGGACACGTGTGGTGGGTGAGGGGCGGGGGGCTAGCACGATCTCCACCTTTTTTTGAAACAGCCACGATCTCCACTTTAGAGCTGCATTGAAAACACGCTCATGGCAGACCTCGATTCCACCGCATGCAAGTGGTGCAGGACCAATTTCTAGCAACATTAGATCTACTCGAGGGGGGCCCTTGACTCATGGAAGTTACTTGTGGTAGGGCCCAGTTGGAAGTGAGATTGAGAGCGCTGTGTAAAAATGGGATATGTCTTATTAAAATCAAGTGGCAATAAATTGCAGCGTCCCATTGACAACCGTGCACTCGATGACCTCGTTGCTCCATGCATGTGTTGTAGTATAAGTAGTAGCCTTTGCAGACTAGATTAAACATGACATGACCACTCGACGACTTTTTCCATGGACGGCATCGCGTTCCTTCTTGTAGAGGGAGACGTCCGTGTTGTCTCACGCTGTACTATGAAGGGCACGACGTGTGCAACTATCATCGTTGGATCACACAGGATCAACAGTTGGTGCGCACGATCTGCGTGACAACTGTGACAACCAATCAAGACATAGCAGACAGAGTGAGCACATGTTTGGATGCTACGAAAGAGAGACAGAGAGGGGAAGGGCAAAACTGAGTAGTATCAAAAAACCAAGGGCAAAACTGAGTAGTATAAAAATCTAAAGTGAGTGTCTTGTACAATGAAATACATCTTGGCATACATCAAATTATGCCAAGATAGATAAACTAGAGTTTATTGCATGTCTGTTCTACACATAAACCACATATGGATCAGCCAGAGTCATTGCATGTGTGTTCTTCTCACGAACCACACATGGATCCACCAGTGTAATTGCATGTCTGTTCTTTTCATGAACCAAATCTATAGTCATTGCATGTCTGTTCTTTCCACAAACCACGTAAGGATACACCATTGTCATTGGATGTGTTTTCTTTTCATGAACCATAGCCAGAGTCATTGCATGTGTGTTCTTCTCACAAACCACACATGGATCCACCACTGTCATTGCATGTCTATTCTTTTCATGAACCACAGCTAGAGTCACTGTAGGTCTGTTCTTCCTACAAACCACATATGGATCCACCCGTGTCACTGGATGTGTGTTCTTTTCATGAACCACACCCAGTGTCATTGCATGTCTATTCTTTTCATGAACCACAACCAGAGTCATTGCATGTATGTTCTTTTCACAAACCACATAAGGATCCACCAGTGTCATTGGATGTGTGTTCTTTTGATGAACCACACCTAGTGTCATTGTATGTGTGTTCTTCTCACAACCACACATGGATCCACCAGTGTCATTGCATGTCTGTTCTTTTCACAAACCACAGCTAGAGTCATTGCATGTCTGTTCTTTCCACAAACCACATATGGATCCACCAGTGTCATTGGATGTGTGTTCTTTTCACAAACCACAACTACAGTCATTGCATGTCTTTTCTTTTCACAAACCACAACTAGATTCATTGCATGTCCATTCTTTCCACAAACCACACATGGATCCACTAGTGTCATTGCATGTGTGTTCTTTTCATGAACCACAGCAAAATTCATTGCATGTGTGTTCTTCTCACAAACCACACATGGAAATAGCTAGAGTCATTGCATGTCTGTTCTTTTCATGAACTACAGCTAGAGTCATTGCAAGTCTGTTTTCTCACAAAGCACATAAGGATACACAAGTGTCATTGGATGTGTGTTCTTTTCATGAACCACACCCAGTGTCATTGCATGTGTGTTCTTCTCATAAACCACACATGGATCCACCAGTGTCATTGCAAGTCTGCTCTTTTCATGAACCACACCAGTGTCATTGCATGTTTGTTCTTTCCACAAACTACACATGGATCCACCAGTGTCATTGCATGTGTTTTCTTTTCATGAAACATAGCCAGAGTCATTGCATGTGTGTTCTTTTCATTAACCACAGCGAGTGTCATTGCATGTCTGTCCTTTCCACAAACCACATAAGGATCCACCAGTGTCATTGCATGTCTGTTCTTCCCACAAACCACACATGGATCCACCAGTGTCACTGGATGTGTGTTATTTTCATGAACCACAGCCAGTGTCATTGGATGTGTGTTCTTTTCATGAACCACAACCATAGTCATTGCATGTATGTTCTTTTCACAAACCACATAAGGATCCACCAGTGTCATTTGATGTTGTTATTTTCATTAACCACACCCAGTGTCATTGCATGTGTGTTCTTCTCACAAACCACACATGGATCCACCAGTGTCATTGCATGTCTATTCTTTTCACAAACCACAGCTAGAGTCATTGCATGTTTGTTCTTTCCACAAACCACATATGGATCCACCAGTGTCACTGGATGTGTGTTATTTTCATGAACCACAGCTAGAGTCTTTGCATGTGTGTTCTTTTCACAAACCACAGCTAGAGTCATTGCATGTCTGTTCTTTCCACAAACCACACATGGGTCCACCAGTGTAATTGCATGTGTGTTATTTTCATGAACCACGGCCAAAGTTATTGCATGTGTGTTCTTCTCACAAACCACACATGGATCCACCAGTGTCATTGCATGTTTGTTCTTTTCATGAACCACAGCCAGAGTCATTGCGTGTCTGTTCTTCTCATAAACCACACATGGATCCACCAGTGTCATTAGATGTGTGTTCTTTTCATGAACCACACCCAGTGTCATTGCATGTGTGTTCTTCTCACAAACCACACATGGATCCACCAGTGTCATTGGATGTGTGTTCTTTTCATGAACCACACCCAGTGTCATTTCATGTGTGTTCTTCTCACAAACCACACATGGATCCACCAGTGTCATTGCATGTGTTTTCTTTTCATGAACCACAGCCAGAGTCATTGCATGTTTGTTCTTCCCACAAACCACACATGGATCCACCAGTGTCATTGGGTGTGTGTTCTTCCCACAAACCACACATGGATCCACCAGTGTCACTGGATGTGTGCTCTTTTCATGAACCAAATCTATAGTCATTGCATGTCTGTTCTTTCCACAAACCACGTAAGGATACACCATTGTCATTGGATGTGTTTTCTTTTCATCAACCATAGCCAGAGTCATTGCATGTGTGTTCTTCTCACAAACCACACATGGATCCACCACTGTCATTGCATGTCTATTCTTTTCATGAACCACAACTAGAGTCACTGTAGGTCTGTTCTTCCTACAAACCACATATGGATCCACCCGTGTCACTGGATGTGTGTTCTTTTCATGAACCACACCCAGTGTCATTGCATGTCTATTCTTTTCATGAACCACAACCAGAGTCATTGCATGTATGTTCTTTTCACAAACCACATAAGGATCCACCAATGTCATTGGATGTGTGTTCTTTTGATGAACCCCACCCAGTGTCATTGTATGTGTGTTCTTCTCACAAACCACACATGGATCCACCAGTGTCATTGCATGTCTGTTCTTTTCACAAACCATAGATAGAGTCATTGCATGTTTGTTCTTTCCACAAACCACATATGGATCCACCAGTGTCATTGGATGTGTGTTCTTTTCACAAACCACAACTACAGTCATTGCATGTCTTTTCTTTTCACAAACCACAACTAGATTCATTGCATGTCCATTCTTTCCACAAACCACACATGGATCCACTAGTGTCATTGCATGTGTGTTCTTTTCATGAACCACAGCAAAATTCAATGCATGTGTGTTCTTCTCACAAACCACACATGGAAATAGATAGAGTCATTGCATGTCTGTTCTTTTCATGAACTACAGCTAGAGTCATTGCATGTCTGTTTTCTCACAAAGCACATAAGGATACACAAGTGTCATTGGATGTGTGTTCTTTTCATGAACCACACCTAGTTTCATTGCATGTGTGTTCTTCTCATAAACCACACATGGATCCACCAGTGTCATTGCAAGTCTGCTCTTTTCATGAACCACACCAGTGTCATTGCATGTTTGTTCTTTCCACAAACTACACATGGATCCACCAGTGTCATTGCATGTGTTTTCTTTTCATGAAACATAGCCAGAGTCATTGCATGTGTGTTCTTTTCATTAACCACACCGAGTGTCATTGCATGTCTGTCCTTTCCACAAACCACATAAGGATCCACCAGTGTCATTGCATGTCTGTTCTTCCCATAAACCACACATGGATCTACCAGTGTCACTGTATGTGTGTTATTTTCATGAACCACAGCCAGTGTCATTGGATGTGTGTTCTTTTCATGAACCACAACCATAGTCATTGCATGTATGTTCTTTTCACAAACCACATAAGGATCCACCAGTGTCATTTGATGTTGTTATTTTCATTAACCACACCCAGTGTCATTGCATGTGTGTTCTTCTCACAAACCACACATGGATCCACCAGTGTCATTGCATGTCTATTCTTTTCACAAACCACAGCTAGAGTCATTGCATGTTTGTTCTTTCCACAAACCACATATGGATCCACCAGTGTCACTGGATGTGTGTTATTTTCATGAACCACAACTAGAGTCTTTGCATGTGTGTTCTTTTCACAAACCACAGCTAGAGAAATTGCATGTCTGTTCTTTCCACAAACCACACATGGGTCCACCAGTGTAATTGCATGTGTGTTCTTTTCATGAACCACGGCCAAAGTTATTGCATGTGTGTTCTTCTCAGAAACCACACATGGATCCACCAGTGTCATTGCATGTCTGTTCTTTTCATGAACCACAACCAGAGTCATTGCGTGTCTGTTCTTCTCATAAACCACACATGGATCCACCAGTGTCATTAGATGTGTGTTCTTTTCATGAACCACACCCAGTGTCATTGCATGTGTGTTCTTCTCACAAACCACACATGGATCCACCAGTGTCATTGGATGTGTGTTCTTTTCATGAACCACACCCAGTGTCATTTCATGTTTGTTCTTCTCACAAACCACACATGGATCCACCAGTGTCATTGCATGTGTTTCTTTTCATGAACCACAGCCAGAGTCATTGCATGTCTGTTCTTCCCACAAACCACACATGGATCCACCAGTGTCATTGGATGTGTGTTCTTCCCACAAACCACACATGGATCCACCAGTGTCACTTGATGTGTGTTCTTTTCATGAACCACAACTAGAATCATTGCATGTGTATTCTTTTCACAAACCACATAAGGATCCACCAGTGTCATTGGATGTGTGTTCTTTTCATGAACCACACCCAGTGTCATGGCATGTGTGTTCTTCTCACAAACCACACATGGATCCACCAGTGTCATTGCATGTGTTTTCTTTTCATGAACCACAACCAGAGTCATTGCATGTCTGTTCTTCCCACAAACCACACATGGATCCACCAGTGTCATTGGATGTGTGTTCTTCCCACAAACCACACATGGATCCACCAGTGTCACTGGATGTGTGTTCTTTTCATGAACAACAGCTAGAATCATTGCATGTGTGTTCTTTTCACAAACCACATAAGGATCCACCAGTGTCATTGGATGTGTGTTCTTTTCATGAACCCCACCCAGTGTCATTGCATGTGTGTTCTTCTCACAAACCACACATGGATCCACCAGTGTCATTGCATGTCTGCTCTTTGCATGAACCACACCAGTTTCATTGCATGTCTGTTATTTCCACAAACCACACATGGATCCACCAGTGTCATTGCATGTGTTTTCTTTTCATGAACCACAACCAGAGTCATTGCATGTCTATTCTTCCCACGAGCCACACATGGATCCACAAGTGTCATTGGATGTGTGTTCTTTTCACAAACCACAACTAGAGTCATTGCATGTGTGTTCTTCTCACAAACCACACATGGATCCACCAGTGTCATTGGATGTGTGTTCTTTGCAAAAACCACAACCAGAGTCATTGCATGTCTGTTCTTTCCACAAACCACACATGGATCCACCAGTGTCATTACATGTATGTCTTTTCTTGAACCACAGCCAGAGTCATTGCATGTGTGTTCTTCTCACAAACCACACATGGATCCACCAGTGTCATTGTATGTGTGTTCTTTTCACAAACCACACATGGATCCACCAGAGCCATTGCATGTGTGTTCTTCTCACAAACCACACATGGACCCACCAGTGTCATTGGATGTGTGTTCTTTTCATGAACCACACCCAGTGTCATTTCATGTGTGTTCTTCTCACAAACCACACATGGATCCACCAGTGTCATTGCATGTGTTTTCTTTTCATGAACCACAGCCAGAGTCATTGCATGTCTGTTCTTCCCACAAACCACACATGGATCCACCAGTGTCATTGGATGTGTGTTCTTCCCACAAACCACACATGGATCCACCAGTGTCACTTGATGTGTGTTCTTTTCATGAACCACAACTAGAATCATTGCATGTGTATTCTTTTCACAAACCACATAAGGATCCACCAGTGTCATTGGATGTGTGTTCTTTTCATTAACCACACCCAGTGTCATTGCATGTGTGTTCTTCTCACAAACCACACATGGATCCACCAGTGTCATTGCATGTGTTTTCTTTTCATGAACCACAACCAGAGTCATTGCATGTCTGTTCTTCCCACAAACCACACGTGGATCCACCAGTGTCATTGGATGTGTATTCTTCCCACAAACCACACATGGATCCACCAGTGTCACTGGATGTGTGTTCTTTTCATGAACAACAGCTAGAATCATTGCATGTGTGTTCTTTTCACAAACCACATAAGGATCCACCAGTGTCATTGGATGTGTGTTCTTTTCATGAACCCCACCCAATGTCATTGCATGCGTGTTCTTCTCACAAACCACACATGGATCCACCAGTGTCATTGCATGTCTGCTCTTTGCATGAACCACACCAGTTTCATTGCATGTCTGTTATTTCCACAAACCACACATGGATCCACCAGTGTCATTGCATGTGTTTTCTTTTCATGAACCACAACCAGATTCATTGCATGTCTATTCTTCCCACGAGCCACACATGGATCCACCAGTGTCATTGGATGTGTGTTCTTTTCACAAACCACAACTAGAGTCATTGCATGTGTGTTCTTATCACAAACCACACATGGATCCACCAGTGTCATTGGATGTGTGTTCTTTGCAAAAACCACAGCCAGAGTCATTGCATGTCTGTTCTTTCCACAAACCACACATGGATCCACCAGTGTCATTACATGTGTGTCTTTTCATGAACCACAGCCAGAGTCATTGCATGTGTGTTCTTCTCACAAACCACACATGGATCCACCAGTGTCATTGTATGTGTGTTCTTTTCACAAACCACACATGGATCCACCAGAGACATTGCATGTGTGTTCTTCTCACAAACTACACATGGACCCACCAGTGTCATTGGATGTGTGTTCTTTTCATGAACCACACCCAGTGTCATTTCATGTGTGTTCTTCTCACAAACCACACATGGATCCACCAGTGTCATTGCATGTGTTTTCTTTTCATGAACCACAGCCAGTGTCATTGCATGTCTGTTCTTCCCACAAACCACACATGGATCCACCAGTGTCATTGGATGTGTGTTCTTCCCACAACCACACATGGATCCACCAGTGTCACTGGATGTGTGTTCTTTTCATGAACCACAACTAGAATCATTGCATGTGTATTCTTTTCACAAACCACATAAGGATCCACCAGTGTCATTGGATGTGTGTTCTTTTCATGAACCACACCCAGTGTCATTGCATGTGTGTTCTTCTCACAAACCACACATGGATCCACCAGTGTCATTGCATGTGTTTTCTTTTCATGAACCACAACCAGAGTCATTGCATGTCTGTTCTTCCCACAAACCACACATGGATCCACCAGTGTCATTGGATGTGTGTTCTTCCCATAAACCACACATGGATCCACCAGTGTCACTGGATGTGTGTTCTTTTCATGAACAACAGCTAGAATCATTGCATGTGTCTTCTTTTCACAAACCACATAAGGATCCACCAGTGTCATTGGATGTGTGTTCTTTTCATGAACCCCACCCAGTGTCATTGCATGTGTGTTCTTCTCACAAACCACACATGGATCCACCAGTGTCATTGCATGTCTGCTCTTTGCATGAACCACACAAGTGTCATTGCATGTCTGTTCTTTCCACAAACCACACATGGATCCACCAGTGTCATTGCATGTGTTTTCTTTTCATGAACCACAACCAGAGTCATTGCATGTCTGTTCTTCCCACGAGCCATACATGGATCCACCAGTGTCATTGGATGTGTGTTCTTTTCACAAACCACAACTAGAGTCATTGCATGTGTGTTCTTCTCACAAACCACACATGGATCCACCAGTGTCATTGGATGTGTGTTGTTTGCACAAACCACAGCCAGAGTCATTGCATGTCTCTTCTTTCCACAAAACACACATGGATCCACCAGTGTCATTACATGTGTGTTCTTTTCATGAACCACAGCCAGAGTCATTGCATGTGTGTTCTTCTCACAAACCACACATGGATCCACCGGTGTTATTGTATGTTTGTTCTTTTCACAAACCACAGCTAGAGTCATTGCATGTCTCTTCATTCCACAATCCACATATGGATCCACCAGTGTCATTGGATGACTGTTCTTTTCATTAACCACACCCAGTGTCATTGCATGTGTGTTCTTCTCACAAACCACACATGGATCCACTAGAGCCATTACATGTCTGTTGTTTCCAGAAACCACACATGGATCCACCAGTGTCATTGCATGTGTGTTCTTTTCATGAACCATAGCCACAGTCATTGCATGTGTGTTCCTCTCACAAACCACACATGGATCCACCAGTGTCATTGCATGTCTGTTCTTTTGATGAACCACAACTAGAGTCATTGCATGTCTGTTCTTCTCACAAACCACATAAGGCTACACTAGTGTCATTGGATGTGTGTTCTTTTCATGAACCACACCCAGTGTCATTGCATGTGTGTTCTTCTCAGAAACCACACATGGATCCACCAGTGTCGTTGCATGCCTGTTCTTTTCACAAACCATAGCTAGAGTCATTGCATGTCTGTTCTTTCCACAAACCACATATGGATCCACCAGTGTCACTAGATGTGTGTTCTTTCCACAAACCACAACTAGAGTCATGTTCATTTCACAAACCACAACTAGAGTCATTGCATGTCTGTTCTTTCCACAAACCACATATGGATCCACTAGTGTCATTGAATGAGTGTTCTTTTCATGAACCAGACCCAGTGTCATTGCATGTGTGTTCTTCTCTCAAAACACACATGGATCCACCAGAGTCATTGCATATGTGGTCTGCTCATAAACCACCCATGGATCCACCAGTGTCACTGGATGTGTGTTCTTTTCACAAACCACAACCAGAGTCATTGTATTTCTGTTCTTTCCACAAACGACACATGGATCCACCAGTGTCATTGCATGTGTGTTCTTTACATGAATCATAGCCAGAGTCAGTGCATGTGTGTTCTTCTCGCAAACCAGACATGGATCCACCAGTGTCATTGTATGTCTGTTCTTTTCATGAACCACAACTAGAGTCATTGCATGTCTATTCTTCTCACAAACCACATAAGGATACACCAGTGTCATTGGATGTGTGTTCTTTTCATGAACCACACCCAGTGTCATTGCATGTCTGTTCTTCTCACAAACCACACATGCATCCACCAGTGTCATTGCATGTCTGTTCTTTTCACAAACCACAACTAGAGTCATTGCTTGTATGTTATTTCCACGGACCACATATGGATCCAATAGTGTCACTGGATGTGTGTTCTTTTCAAAAACCACAACTAGAGTCATTGCATGTCTGTTCTTTTCACAAACCACAGCTAGAGTCATTACATGTTTGTTCTTTCCACAAACCACATATGGATCCACCAGTCTCATTGGATGAGTGTTCTTTTCATGAACCACACCAAGTGCCATTGCATGTGTGTTCTTCTCACAAACCACACATGCATCCACCAGTGTCATTGCATGTATGCTCTTTTCACAAACCACAACTAGAGTCATTGCTTGTATGTTATTTCCACGGACCACATATGGATCCAATAGTGTCACTGGATGTGTGTTCTTTCCAAAAACCACAACTAGAGTCATTGCATGTCTGTTCTTTTCACAAACCACAGCTAGAGTCATTACATGTCATTCTTTCCACAAACCACATATGGATCCACCAGTCTCATTGGATGAGTGTTCTTTTCATGAACCACACCAAGTGCCATTGCATGTGTGTTCTTCTCACAAACCACACATGCATCCACCAGTGTCATTGCATGTATGCTCTTTTCATTAACCACACCTAGTGTCATTGCATGTGTGTTCTTCTCACAAACCACACATGGATCCACCAGAGTCATTGCATGTGTGTTCTTTTGAAACCATATATGGATCCACCAGTGTCATTGGATGTGTGTTCTTTTCACAAACCACAACAAAAGTCATTGCATGTCTGTTCTATCCACAAACTACACATGGATCCACTAGTGTCATTGCATGTGTGTTCTTTTCATGAACCACGGCCAGAGTCATTGCATGTTTGTTCTTCTCACAAACCACACATGGATCCACCAGTGTCATTACATGTCTGTTCTTTTCATGAACCACAACTAGAGTCATTGCATGTATGTTCTTCTCACAAACCACATAAGGATACACCACTGTCATTGGATGTGTTTCTTTTCATGAACCACGCACAGTGTCATTGCATGTGTGTTCTTCTCACAAACCACACATGGATCCACCAGTGTCATTGCATGTCTGTTCTTTTCACAAACCACAGCTAGAGTCATTGCATGTCTATTCTTTCCACAAACCACATATGGATCCACCAGTGTCACTGGATGTGTGTTTGTTTCACAAACCACAACTAGAGTCATTGCATGTCTGTTCTTGTCACAAACCACCGCTAGAGTCATTGCATGTCTGTTCTTTTCCACAAACCACATATGGATCCACCAGTGTCATTGGATGAGTGTTCTTTTCATGAACCACACCCAGTGTCATTGCATGTGTGTTCTTCTCACAAACCACACATGGATCCACTAGAGTCATTGCATGTGTGTTCTTCTCACAAACCACACATGTACCCACCAGTGTCATTGGATGTGTGTGTTTTTCACAAACCACAACCAGAGTCATTGCATGTCTGTTCTTTCCACAAACCACACATGGATCCACCAGTGTCATTGCATGTGTGTTCCTTTGATGAACCGCAACCAGAGTCATTGCATGTGTGTTCTTATCACAAACCACACATGAATACACCAGTGTCATTGCATCTCTGTTCTTTTCATGAACCACAGCTAGAGTCATGGCATGTCTGTTCTTCTCACAAACCACATAAGGATACACTAGTGTCATTGGATGTGTGTTCTTTTCATGAACCACACCTAGTGTCATTGCATGCGTGTTCTTCTCACAAACCACACATGGATCCATCAGTGTCATTGCATGCCTGTTCTTTCACAAACCACAGCTAGAGTCATTGCATGTCTGTTCTTTCCACAAACCACATATGGATCCACCAGTGTCATGGGATGTGTGTTCTTTTCACAAACCACAACTAGAGTCATTGCATGTCTATTCTTTTCACAAACCACAGCTAGAGTCATTGCATGTCTGTTCTGTCCACAAACCACATATGGATCCACCAGTGTCATTGCATGTGTGTTCTTCTCACAAACCACACATGGACCCACCAGTGTCATTGGATGGGTGTTCTTTTCATGAACCACACCCAGTGTCATTTCATGTGTGTTCTTCTCACAAACCACACATGGATCCACCAGTGTCATTGCATGTGTTGTCTTTTCATGAACCACAACCAGAGTCATTGCATGTCTGTTCTTCCCACAAACCACACATGGATCCACCAGTGTCATTGGATGTGTGTTCTTCCCACAAACCACACATGGATCCACCAGTGTCACTTGATGTGTGTTCTTTTCATGAACCACAACTAGAATCATTGCATGTGTATTCTTTTCACAAACCACATAACGATCCACCAGTGTCATTGGATGTGTGTTCTTTTCATTAACCACACCCAGTGTCATTGCATGTGTGTTCTTCTCACAAACCACACATGGATCCACCAGTGTCATTGCATGTGTTTTCTTTTCATGAACCACAACCAGAGTCATTGCATATACATTTCTTCCCACAAACCACACGTGGATCCACCAGTGTCATTGGATGTGTATTCTTCCCACAAACCACACATGGATCCACCAGTGTCACTGGATGTGTGTTCTTTTCATGAACAACAGCTAGAATCATTGCATGTGTGTTCTTTTCACAAACCACATAAGGATCCACCAGTGTCATTGGATGTGTGTTCTTTTCATGAACCCCACCCAATGTCATTGCATGCGTGTTCTTCTCACAAACCACACATGGATCCACCAGTGTCATTGCATGTCTGCTCTTTGCATGAACCACACCAGTTTCATTGCATGTCTGTTATTTCCACAAACCACACATGGATCCACCAGTGTCATTGCATGTGTTTTCTTTTCATGAACCACAACCAGATTCATTGCATGTCTATTCTTCCCACGAGCCACACATGGATCCACCAGTGTCATTGGATGTGTGTTCTTTTCACAAACCACAACTAGAGTCATTGCATGTGTGTTCTTATCACAAACCACACATGGATCCACCAGTGTCATTGGATGTGTGTTCTTTGCAAAAACCACAGCCAGAGTCATTGCATGTCTGTTCTTTCCACAAACCACACATGGATCCACCAGTGTCATTACATGTGTGTCTTTTCATGAACCACAGCCAGAGTCATTGCATGTGTGTTCTTCTCACAAACCACACATGGATCCACCAGTGTCATTGTATGTGTGTTCTTTTCACAAACCACACATGGATCCACCAGAGACATTGCATGTGTGTTCTTCTCACAAACTACACATGGACCCACCAGTGTCATTGGATGTGTGTTCTTTTCATGAACCACACCCAGTGTCATTTCATGTGTGTTCTTCTCACAAACCACACATGGATCCACCAGTGTCATTGCATGTGTTTTCTTTTCATGAACCACAGCCAGTGTCATTGCATGTCTGTTCTTCCCACAAACCACACATGGATCCACCAGTGTCATTGGATGTGTGTTCTTCCCACAACCACACATGGATCCACCAGTGTCACTGGATGTGTGTTCTTTTCATGAACCACAACTAGAATCATTGCATGTGTATTCTTTTCACAAACCACATAAGTATCCACCAGTGTCATTGGATGTGTGTTCTTTTCATGAACCACACCCAGTGTCATTGCATGTGTGTTCTTCTCACAAACCACACATGGATCCACCAGTGTCATTGCATGTGTTTTCTTTTCATGAACCACAACCAGAGTCATTGCATGTCTGTTCTTCCCACAAACCACACATGGATCCACCAGTGTCATTGGATGTGTGTTCTTCCCATAAACCACATGGATCCACAGGTGTCCTTTGGATGTGTGTTCTTTTCATGAACAACAGCTAGAATCATTGCATGTGTCTTCTTTTCACAAACCACATAAGGATCCACCAGTGTCATTGGATGTGTGTTCTTTTCATGAACCCCACCCAGTGTCATTGCATGTGTGTTCTTCTCACAAACCACACATGGATCCACCAGTGTCATTGCATGTCTGCTCTTTGCATGAACCACACAAGTGTCATTGCATGTCTGTTCTTTCCACAAACCACACATGGATCCACCAGTGTCATTGCATGTGTTTTCTTTTCATGAACCACAACCAGAGTCATTGCATGTCTGTTCTTCCCACGAGCCATACATGGATCCACCAGTGTCATTGGATGTGTGTTCTTTTCACAAACCACAACTAGAGTCATTGCATGTGTGTTCTTCTCACAAACCACACATGGATCCACCAGTGTCATTTGATGTGTGTTCTTTGCACAAACCACAGCCAGAGTCATTGCATGTCTCTTCTTTCCACAAAACACACATGGATCCACCAGTGTCATTACATGTGTGTTCTTTTCATGAACCACAGCCAGAGTCATTGCATGTGTGTTCTTCTCACAAACCACACATGGATCCACCGGTGTTATTGTATGTTTGTTCTTTTCACAAACCACAGCTAGAGTCATTGCATGTCTCTTCATTCCACAATCCACATATGGATCCACCAGTGTCATTGGATGACTGTTCTTTTCATTAACCACACCCAGTGTCATTGCATGTGTGTTCTTCTCACAAACCACACATGGATCCACTAGAGCCATTACATGTCTGTTGTTTCCAGAAACCACACATGGATCCACCAGTGTCATTGCATGTGTGTTCTTTTCATGAACCATAGCCACAGTCATTGCATGTGTGTTCCTCTCACAAACCACACATGGATCCACCAGTGTCATTGCATGTCTGTTCTTTTGATGAACCACAACTAGAGTCATTGCATGTCTGTTCTTCTCACAAACCACATAAGGCTACACTAGTGTCATTGGATGTGTGTTCTTTTCATGAACCACACCCAGTGTCATTGCATGTGTGTTCTTCTCAGAAACCACACATGGATCCACCAGTGTCGTTGCATGCCTGTTTTTTCACAAACCATAGCTAGAGTCATTGCATGTCTGTTCTTTCCACAAACCACATATGGATCCACCAGTGTCACTAGATGTGTGTTCTTTCCACAAACCACAACTAGAGTCATGTTCATTTAAAAAAACACAACTAGAGTCATTGCATGTTTTTCTTTCCACAAACCACATATGGATCCACTAGTGTCATTGAATGAGTGTTCTTTTCATGAACCAGACCCAGTGTCATTGCATGTGTGTTCTTCTCTCAAAACACACATGGATCCACCAGAGTCGTTGCATATGTGGTCTGCTCATAAACCACCCATGGATCCACCAGTGTCACTGGATGTGTGTTCTTTTCACAAACCACAACCAGAGTCATTGTATTTCTGTTCTTTCCACAAACGACACATGGATCCACCAGTGTCATTGCATGTGTGTTCTTTACATGAATCATAGCCAGAGTCAGTGCATGTGTGTTCTTCTCGCAAACCAGACATGGATCCACCAGTGTCATTGTATGTCTGTTCTTTTCATGAACCACAACTAGAGTCATTGCATGTCTATTCTTCTCACAAACCACATAAGGATACACCAGTGTCATTGGATGTGTGTTCTTTTCATGAACCACACCCAGTGTCATTGCATGTCTGTTCTTCTCACAAACCACACATGCATCCACCAGTGTCATTGCATGTCTATTCTTTTCACAAACCACAACTAGAGTCATTGCTTGTATGTTATTTCCACGGACCACATATGGATCCAATAGTGTCACTGGATGTGTGTTCTTTTCAAAAACCACAACTAGAGTCATTGCATGTCTGTTCTTTTCACAAACCACAGCTAGAGTCATTACATGTTTGTTCTTTCCACAAACCACATATGGATCCACCAGTCTCATTGGATGAGTGTTCTTTTCATGAACCACACCAAGTGCCATTGCATGTGTGTTCTTCTCACAAACCACACATGCATCCACCAGTGTCATTGCATGTATGCTCTTTTCACAAACCACAACTAGAGTCATTGCTTGTATGTTATTTCCACGGACCACATATGGATCCAATAGTGTCACTGGATGTGTGTTCTTTTCAAAAACCACAACTAGAGTCATTGCATGTCTGTTCTTTTCACAAACCACAGCTAGAGTCATTACATGTCTGTTCTTTCCACAAACCACATATGGATCCACCAGTCTCATTGGATGAGTGTTCTTTTCATGAACCACACCAAGTGCCATTGCATGTGTGTTCTTCTCACAAACCACACATGCATCCACCAGTGTCATTGCATGTATGCTCTTTTCATTAACCACACCTAGTGTCATTGCATGTGTGTTCTTCTCACAAACCACACATGGATCCACCAGAGTCATTGCATGTGTGTTCTTTTCAGAAACCATATATGGATCCACCAGTGTCATTGGATGTGTGTTCTTTTCACAAACCACAACAAAAGTCATTGCATGTCTGTTCTATCCACAAACTACACATGGATCCACTAGTGTCATTGCATGTGTGTTCTTTTCATGAACCACGGCCAGAGTCATTGCATGTTTGTTCTTCTCACAAACCACACATGGATCCACCAGTGTCATTACATGTCTGTTCTTTTCATGAACCACAACTAGAGTCATTGCATGTATGTTCTTCTCACAAACCACATAAGGATACACCACTGTCATTGGATGTGTTTCTTTTCATGAACCACGCACAGTGTCATTGCATGTGTGTTCTTCTCACAAACCACACATGGATCCACCAGTGTCATTGCATGTCTGTTCTTTTCACAAACCACAGCTAGAGTCATTGCATGTCTATTCTTTCCACAAACCACATATGGATCCACCAGTGTCACTGGATGTGTGTTTGTTTCACAAACCACAACTAGAGTCATTGCATGTCTGTTCTTGTCACAAACCACCGCTAGAGTCATTGCATGTCTGTTATTTTCCACAAACCACATATGGATCCACCAGTGTCATTGGATGAGTGTTCTTTTCATGAACCACACCCAGTGTCATTGCATGTGTGTTCTTCTCACAAACCACACATGGATCCACTAGAGTCATTGCATGTGTGTTCTTCTCACAAACCACACATGTACCCACCAGTGTCATTGGATGTGTGTGTTTTTCACAAACCACAACCAGAGTCATTGCATGTCTGTTCTTTCCACAAACCACACATGGATCCACCAGTGTCATTGCATGTGTGTTCCTTTGATGAACCGCAACCAGAGTCATTGCATGTGTGTTCTTATCACAAACCACACATGAATACACCAGTGTCATTGCATCTCTGTTCTTTTCATGAACCACAGATAGAGTCATGGCATGTCTGTTCTTCTCACAAACCACATAAGGATACACTAGTGTCATTGGATGTGTGTTCTTTTCATGAACCACACCTAGTGTCATTGCATGCGTGTTCTTCTCACAAACCACACATGGATCCATCAGTGTCATTGCATGCCTGTTCTTTCACAAACCACAGCTAGAGTCATTGCATGTCTGTTCTTTCCACAAACCACATATGGATCCACCAGTGTCATGGGATGTGTGTTCTTTTCACAAACCACAACTAGAGTCATTGCATGTCTATTCTTTTCACAAACCACAGCTAGAGTCATTGCATGTCTGTTCTGTCCACAAACCACATATGGATCCACCAGTGTCATTGGATGAGTGTTGTTTTCATGAACCACACCCAGTGTCATTGCGTGTGTGTTCTTCTCACAAACCACACATTGATCCACTAGTGTCATTGCATGTCTGCACTTTTCATTAACCACACCTTGTGTCATTGCATGTGTGTTCTTCTCACAAACCACACATGGATCCACCAGAGTCATTGCATGTGTGTTCTTCTCACAAACCACACATGGATCCACCAGTGTCATTGGATGTGTGTTCTTTTCACAAACCACAGCCAGAGTCATTGCATGTCTGTTGTTTCAACAAACCAAACATGGATCCACCTGTGTCATTGCATGTGTGTTCTTTTCATGAACCACAGCTAGAGTCATTGCATGTATGTTCTTCTCACAAACCACATAAGGATACACCACTGTCATTGGATGTGTGTTCTTTTCATGAACCACACACAGTGTCATTGCATGTGTGTTCTTCTCACAAACCACACATGGATCCACCAGTGTCATTGCATGTCTGTTCTTTTCACAAACCACAGCTAGAGTCATTGCATGTCTGTTCTTTCCACAAACCACATATGGATCCACCAGTGTCACTGGATGTGTGTTTGTTTCACAAACCACAACTAGAGTCATTGCATGTCTGTTCTTGTCACAAACCACCGCTAGAGTCATTGCATGTCTGTTCTTTTCCACAAACCACATATGGATCCACCAGTGTCATTGGATGAGTGTTCTTTTCATGAACCACACCCAGTGTCATTGCATGTGTGTTCTTCTCACAAACCACACATGGATCCACTAGAGTCATTTCATGTGTGTTCTTCTCACAAACCACACATGTACCCACCAGTGTCATTGGATGTGTTTTTTTTCACAAACCACAGCCAGAGTCATTGCATGTCTGTTCTTTCCACAAACCACACATGGATCCACCAGTGTCATTGCATGTGTGTTCTTTTGATGAACCACAAGCAGAGTCATTGCATGTGTGTTCTTCTCACAAACCACACATGAATCCACCAGTGTCATTGCATCTCTGTTCTTTTCATGAACCACAGCTAGAGTCATGCCATGTTTGTTCTTCTCACAAACCACATAAGGATACACTAGTGTCACTGGATGTGTGTTCTTTTCATGAACCACACCTAGTGTCATTGCATGTGTGTTCTTCTCACAAACCACACATGGATCCACCAGTGTTAATGCATGTCAGTTCTTTTCACAAACCACACCTAGAGTCATTGCATGTCTGTTCTTTCCACAAACCACATATGGATCCACCAGTGTCACGGGATGTGTGTTCTTTTCACAAACCACAACTAGAGTCATTGCATGTCTATTCTTTTCACAAACCACAGCTAGAGTCATTGCATGTCTGTTCTGTCCACAAACCACATATGGATCCACCAATGTCATTGCATGTGTGTTCCTTTGATGAACCGCAACCAGAGTCATTGCATGTGTGTTCTTATCACAAACCACACATGAATACACCAGTGTCATTGCATCTCTGTTCTTTTCATGAACCACAACTAGAGTCATGGCATGTCTGTTCTTCTCACAAACCACATAAGGATACACTAGTGTCATTGGATGTGTGTTCTTTTCATGAACCACACCTAGTGTCATTGCATGCCTGTTCTTTCACAAACCACAGCTAGAGTCATTGCATGTCTGTTCTTTCCACAAACCACATATGGATCCACCAGTGTCATGGGATGTGTGTTCTTTTCACAAACCACAACTAGAGTCATTGCATGTCTATTCTTTTCACAAACCACAGCTAGAGTCATTGCATGTCTGTTCTGTCCACAAACCACATATGGATCCACGAGTGTCATTGGATGAGTGTTGTTTTCATGAACCACACCCAGTGTCATTGCGTGTGTGTTCTTCTCACAAACCACACATTGATCCACTAGTGTCATTGCATGTCTGCACTTTTCATTAACCACACCTTGTGTCATTGCATGTGTGTTCTTCTCACAAACCACACATGGATCCACCAGAGTCATTGCATGTGTGTTCTTCTCACAAACCACACATGGATCCACCAGTGTCATTGGATGTGTGTTCTTTTCACAAACCACAGCCAGAATCATTGCATGTCTGTTCTTTCAACAAACCAAACATGGATCCACCTGTGTCATTGCATGTGTGTTCTTTTCATGAACCACAGCTAGAGTCATTGCATGTATGTTCTTCTCACAAACCACATAAGGATACACCACTGTCACTGGATGTGTGTTCTTTTCATGAACCACGCACAGTGTCATTGCATGTGTGTTCTTCTCACAAACCACACATGGATCCACCAGTGTCATTGCATGTCTGTTCTTTTCACAAACCACAGCTAGAGTCATTGCATGTCTGTTCTTTCCACAAACCACATATGGATCCACCAGTGTCACTTGATGTGTGTTTGTTTCACAAACCACAACTAGAGTCATTGCATGTCTGTTCTTGTCACAAACCACCGCTAGAGTCATTGCATGTCTGTTCTTTTCCACAAACCACATATGGATCCACCAGTGTCATTGGATGAGTGTTCTTTTCATGAACCACACCCAGTGTCATTGCATGTGTGTTCTTCTCACAAACCACACATGGATCCACTAGAGTCATTGCATGTGTGTTCTTCTCACAAACCACACATGTACCCACTAGTGTCATTGGATGTGTTTTTTTTTCACAAACCACAGCCAGAGTCATTGCATGTATGTTCTTTCCACAAACCACACATGGATCCACCAGTGTCATTGCATGTGTGTTCTTTTGATGAACCACAAGCAGAGTCATTGCATGTGTGTTCTTCTCACAAACCACACATGAATCCACCAGTGTCATTGCATCTCTATTCTTTTCATGAACCACAGCTAGAGTCATGCCATGTCTGTTCTTCTCACAAACCACATAAGGATACACTAGTGTCACTGGATGTGTGTTCTTTTCATGAACCACACCTACTGTCATTGCATGTGTGTTCTTCTCACAAACCACACATGGATCCACCAGTGTTAATGCATGTCAGTTCTTTTCACAAACCACACCTAGAGTCATTGCATGTCTGTTCTTTCCACAAACCACATATGGATCCACCAGTGTCACGGGATGTGTGTTCTTTTCACAAACCACAACTAGACTCATTGCAGGTCTATTCTTTTCACAAACCACAGCTAGAGTCATTGCATGTCTGTTCTATCCACAAACCACATATGGATCCACCAGTGTCATTGGATGAGTGTTCTTTTCATGAACCACACCCAGTGTCATTGCGTGTGTGTTCTTCTCACAAACCACACATTGATCCACCAGTGTCATTGCATGTCTGCACTTTTCATTAACCACAGCTAGTGTCATTGCATGTGTGTTCTTCTCACAAACCACACATGGATCCACCAGAGTCATTGCATGTGTGTTCTTCTCACAAACCACACATGGATCCACCAGTGTCAATGGATGTGTGTTCTTTTCACAAACCACAGCCAGAGTCATTGCATGTCTATTCTTTCCACAAACCACACATGGATCCACTCGTGCCATTGCATGTGTGTTCTTTTCATGAATCACAGCCAGAGTCATTGCATGTGTGTTCTTCTCACAAACCACACATGGATCCATCAGTGTCATTGCATATCTGTTCTTTTCATGAACCATAGCTAGAGTCATTGCATGTCTATTCTTCTCACAAACCACATAAGGATACACCAATGTAATTGGATGTGTGTTCTTTACATGAACCACACCCAGTGTCATTGCATGCCTGTTCTTCTCACAAACAACACATGGATCCACCAGTGTCACTGCATGTCTGTTCTTTTCACAAACCACAGCTAGAGTCATTGAATGTTTGTTCTTTCCACAAACCACATATGGATCCAATAGTGTCACTGGATGTGTGTTCTTTTCAAAAACCACAACTAGAGTCATTTCATATCTTTTCTTTTCACAAACCACGGCTAGAGTCATTGCATATTTGTTCTTTCCACAAACCACAAATGGATCCACCAGTGTCATTGGATGAGTGTTCTTTTCATGAACCACACCCAGTGTCATTGCATGTGTCTTCTTCTCACAAACCACACATGGATCCACCAGTGTCATTGCATGTATGCTCTTTTCATTAACCACATAGTGTCATTGCTTGTGTGTTCTTCTCACAAACCACACATGGATCCACTAGATTCATTGCATGTGTGTTCTTTTCACAAACCACATATGGATCCACCAGTGTCATTGGATGTGTGTTCTTTTCACAAACCACAGCCAGAGTCATTGCATGTCTGTTCTTTCAACAAACCACACATGGATCCACTAGTGTCATTGCATGTGTATTCTTTTCATGAACCATAGCTAGAGTCATTGCATGTGTGTTCTTCTCACAAACCACACATGGATCCACCAGTGTCATTGCATGTCTGTTATTTTCATGAACCACAGCTAGAGTCATTGCATGTCTGTTCTTCTCACAAACCACATAAGGATACACCAGTGTCATTGGATGTGTGTTCTTTTCATGAACCACACCCAGTGTTATTGCATGTGTGTTCTTATCACAAACCACACATGGATCCACTAGAGTCATTGCATGTGTGTTCTTCTCACAAACCACACATGTACCCACCAGTGTCATTGGATGTGTGTGTTTTTCACAAACCACAGCCAGAGTCATTGCATGCCTGTTCTTTCCACAAACCACACATGGATCCACCAGTGTCATTGCATGTGTGTTCTTTTGATGAACCACAACCAGAGTCATTGCATGTGTGTTCTTCTCAGAAACCACACATGACTCCACCAGTGTCATTGCATCTCTGTTCTTTTCATGAACCACAGCTAGAGTCATGGCATGTCTGTTCTGCTCACAAACCACATAAGGATACACTAGTGTCATTGGATGTGTGTTCTTTTCATGAACCACACCTAGTGTCATTGCATGTGTGTTCTTATCACAAACTACACATGGATCCACCAGTGTCATTGCATGCCTGTTCTTTTCACAAACCACAGCTAGAGTCATTGCATGTCTATTCTTTCCACAAACCACATATGGATCCACCAGTGTCATTGGATGAGTGTTCTTTTCATGAACCACACCCAGTGTCATTGCGTGTGTGTTCTTCTCACAAACCACACATTGATCCACCAGTGTCATTGCATGTCTGCACTTTTCATTAACCACACCTAGTGTCATTGCATGTGTGTTCTTCTCACAAACCACACATGGATCCACCAGAGTCATTGCATGTGTGTTCTTCTCACAAACCACACATGGATCCACCAGTGTCAATGGATGTGTGTTCTTTTCACAAACCACAGCCAGAGTCATTGCATGTCTATTCTTTCCACAAACCACACATGGATCCACTCGTGCCATTGCATGTGTGTTCTTTTCATGAATCACAGCCAGAGTCATTGCATGTGTGTTCTTCTCACAAACCACACATGGATCCATCAGTGTCATTGCATATCTGTTCTTTTCATGAACCATAGCTAGAGTCATTGCATGTCTATTCTTCTCACAAACCACATAAGGATACACCAATGTAATTGGATGTGTGTTCTTTACATGAACCACACCCAGTGTCATTGCATGCCTGTTCTTCTCACAAACAACACATGGATCCACCAGTGTCACTGCATGTCTGTTCTTTTCACAAACCACAGCTAGAGTCATTGAATGTTTGTTCTTTCCACAAACCACATATGGATCCAATAGTGTCACTGGATGTGTGTTCTTTTCAAAAACCACAACTAGAGTCATTTCATATCTTTTCTTTTCACAAACCACGGCTAGAGTCATTCCATATTTGTTCTTTCCACAAACCACAAATGGATCCACTAGTGTCATTGGATGAGTGTTCTTTTCATGAACCACACCCAGTGTCATTGCATGTGTCTTCTTCTCACAAACCACACATGGATCCACCAGTGTCATTGCATGTATGCTCTTTTCATTAACCACATAGTGTCATTGCTTGTGTGTTCTTCTCACAAACCACACATGGATCCACTAGAGTCATTGCATGTGTGTTCTTTTCACAAACCACATATGGATCCACCAGTGTCATTGGATGTGTGTTCTTTTCACAAACCACAGCCAGAGTCATTGCATGTCTGTTCTTTCAACAAACCACACATGGATCCACTAGTGTCATTGCATGTGTATTCTTTTCATGAACCATAGCTAGAGTCATTGCATGTGTGTTCTTCTCACAAACCACACATGGATCCACCAGTGTCATTGCATGTCTGTTATTTTCATGAACCACAGCTAGAGTCATTGCATGTCTGTTCTTCTCACAAACCACATAAGGATACACCAGTGTCATTGGATGTGTGTTCTTTTCATGAACCACACCCAGTGTTATTGCATGTGTGTTCTTATCACAAACCACACATGGATCCACTAGAGTCATTGCATGTGTGTTCTTCTCACAAACCACACATGTACCCACCAGTGTCATTGGATGTGTGTGTTTTTCACAAACCACATCCAGAGTCATTGCATGTCTGTTCTTTCCACAAACCACACATGGATCCACCAGTGTCATTGCATGTGTGTTCCTTTGATGAACCACAAGCAGAGTCATTGCATGTGTGTTCTTCTCACAAACCACACATGAATACACCAGTGTCATTGCATCTCTGTTCTTTTCATGAACCACAGCTAGAGTCATGGCATGTCTGTTCTACTCACAAACCACATAAGGATACACTAGTGTCATTGGATGTGTGTTATTTTCATGAACCACACCTAGTGTCATTGCATGTGTGTTCTTCTCACAAACCACACATGGATCCACCAGTGTCATTGCATGCCTGTTTTTTCACAAACCACAGCTAGAGTCATTGCATGTCTATTCTTTCCACAAACCACATATGGATCCACCAGTGTCACGGGATGTGTGTTCTTTTCACAAACCACAACTAGAGTCATTGCATCTCTATTCTTTTCACAAACCACAGCTAGAGTCATTGCATGTCTGTTCTGTCCACAAACCACATATGGATCCACCAGTGTCATTGGATGAGTGTTCTTTTCATGAACCACACCAAAGGTCATTATGTGTGTCTTCTTCTCACAAACCACACATTGATCCACCAGTGTCATTGCATGTCTGCACTTTTCATTAACCAGACCTAGTGTCATTGCATGTGTGTTCTTCTCACAAACCACACATGGATCCACCAGAGTCAATGGATGTGTGTTATTTTCACAAACCACAGCCAGAGTCATTGCATGTCTATTCTTTCCACAAACCACACATGGATCCACTCGTGCCATTGCATGTGTGTTCTTTTCATGAATCACAGCCAGAGTCATTGCATGTGTGTTCTTCTCACAAACCACACATGGATCCATCAGTGTCATTGCATATCTGTTCTTTTCATGAACCATAGCTAGAGTCATTGCATGTCTGTTCTTCTCACAAACCACATAAGGATTCACCAGTGTAGTTGGATGTGTGTTCTTTACATGAACCACACCAAGTGTCATTGCATGTCTGTTCTTCTCACAAACAACACATGGATCCACCAGTGTCACTGCATGTCTGTTCTTTTCACAAACCACACATAGTGTCATTGAATTGTGTGTTCTTCTCACAAACCACACATGGATCCACCAGAGTCATAGCATGAGTGTTCTTTTCACAAACCACATATGGATCCATAAGGGGCATTGTATTTGAGTTCTGTTCACAAACAACAGCCAGAGTCATTGCATGTCTGTTCTTTCAACAAACCACACATCGATCCACTAGTGTCATTGCATGTGTATTCTTTTCATGAACCACAGCTAGAGTCATTGCATGTGTGGTCTTATCACAAACCACACATGGATCCACCAGTGTCATTGCATGTCTGTTATTTTCATGAACCACAGCTAGAGTCATTGCATGTCTGTTCTTCTCACAAACCACATAAGGATACACCAGTGTCATTGGATGTGTGTTCTTTTCATGAACCACACCCAGTGTTATTGCATGTGTGTTCTTATCACAAACCACACATGGATCCACTAGAGTCATTGCATGTGTGTTCTTCTCACAAACCACACATGTACCCACCAGTGTCATTGGATGTGTGTGTTTTTCACAAACCACAGCCAGAGTCATTGCATGTCTGTTCTTTCCACAAACCACACATGGATCCACCAGTGTCATTGCATGTGTGTTCCTTTGATGAACCACAAGCAGAGTCATTGCATGTGTGTTCTTCTCACAAACCACACATGAATACACCAGTGTCATTGCATCTCTGTTCTTTTCATGAACCACAGCTAGAGTCATGGCATGTCTGTTCTACTCACAAACCACATAAGGATACACTAGTGTCATTGGATGTGTGTTATTTTCATGAACCACACCTAGTGTCATTGCATGTGTGTTCTTCTCACAAACCACACATGGATCCACCAGTGTCATTGCATGCCTGTTTTTTCACAAACCACAGCTAGAGTCATTGCATGTCTATTCTTTCCACAAACCACATATGGATCCACCAGTGTCACGGGATGTGTGTTCTTTTCACAAACCACAGCTAGAGTCATTGCATGTCTGTTCTGTCCACAAACCACATATGGATCCACCAGTGTCATTGGATGAGTGTTCTTTTCATGAACCACACCCAGTGTCATTGCGTGTGTCTTCTTCTCACAAACCACACATTGATCCACCAGTGTCATTGCATGTCTGCACTTTTCATTAACCAGACCTAGTGTCATTGCATGTGTGTTCTTCTCACAAACCACACATGGATCCACCAGAGTCAATGGATGTGTGTTATTTTCACAAAACCTGACGAGTCATTGCATGTCTATTCTTTCCACAAACCACACATGGATCCACTCGTGCCATTGCATGTGTGTTCTTTTCATGAATCACAGCCAGAGTCATTGCATGTGTGTTCTTCTCACAAACCACACATGGATCCATCAGTGTCATTGCATATCTGTTCTTTTCATGAACCATAGCTAGAGTCATTGCATGTCTGTTCTTCTCACAAACCACATAAGGATTCACCAGTGTAGTTGGATGTGTGTTCTTTACATGAACCACACCAAGTGTCATTGCATGTCTGTTCTTCTCACAAACAACACATGGATCCACCAGTGTCACTGCATGTCTGTTCTTTTCACAAACCACAACTAGAGTCATTTCATGTCTGTTCTTTTCACAAACCACGGCTAGAGTCATTGCATATTTGTTCTTTCCACAAACCACAAATGGATCCACCAGTGTCATTGGATGAGTGTTCTTTTCATGAACCACACCCAGTGTCATTGCATGTGTGTTCTTCTCACAAACCACACATGGATCCACCAGTGTCATTGCATGTATGCTCTTTTCATTAACCACACATAGTGTCATTGCTTGTGTGTTCTTCTCACAAACCACACATGGATCCACCAGAGTCATTGCATGCGTGTTCTTTTCACAAACCACATATGGATCCATAAGTGTCATTGTATGTGTGTTCTTTTCACAAACCACAGCCAGAGTCATTGCATGTCTGTTCTTTCAACAAACCACACATGGATCCACTAGTGTCATTGCATGTGTATTCTTTTCATGAACCACAGCTAGAGTCATTGCATGTGTGGTCTTATCACAAACCACACATGGATCCACCAGTGTCATTGCATGTCTGTTATTTTCATGAACCACAGCTAGAGTCATTGCATGTCTGTTCTTCTCACAAACCACATAAGGATACACCAGTGTCATTGGATGTGTGTTCTTTTCATGAACCACACCCAGTGTTATTGCATGTGTGTTCTTATCACAAACCACACATGGATCCACTAGAGTCATTGCATGTGTGTTCTTCTCACAAACCACACATGTACCCACCAGTGTCATTGGATGTGTGTGTTTTTCACAAACCACAGCCAGAGTCATTGCATGTCTGTTCTTTCCACAAACCACACATGGATCCACCAGTGTCATTGCATGTGTGTTCCTTTGATGAACCACAAGCAGAGTCATTGCATGTGTGTTCTTCTCACAAACCACACATGAATACACCAGTGTCATTGCATCTCTGTTCTTTTCATGAACCACAGCTAGAGTCATGGCATGTCTGTTCTACTCACAAACCACATAAGGATACACTAGTGTCATTGGATGTGTGTTATTTTCATGAACCACACCTAGTGTCATTGCATGTGTGTTCTTCTCACAAACCACACATGGATCCACCAGTGTCATTGCATGCCTGTTTTTTCACAAACCACAGCTAGAGTCATTGCATGTCTATTCTTTCCACAAACCACATATGGATCCACCAGTGTCACGGGATGTGTGTTCTTTTCACAAACCACAACTAGAGTCATTGCATCTCTATTCTTTTCACAAACCACAGCTAGAGTCATTGCATGTCTGTTCTGTCCACAAACCACATATGGATCCACCAGTGTCATTGGATGAGTGTTCTTTTCATGAACCACACCCAGTGTCATTGCGTGTGTCTTCTTCTCACAAACCACACATTGATCCACCAGTGTCATTGCATGTCTGCACTTTTCATTAACCAGACCTAGTGTCATTGCATGTGTGTTCTTCTCACAAACCACACATGGATCCACCAGAGTCAATGGATGTGTGTTATTTTCACAAACCACAGCCAGAGTCATTGCATGTCTATTCTTTCCACAAACCACACATGGATCCACTCGTGCCATTGCATGTGTGTTCTTTTCATGAATCACAGCCAGAGTCATTGCATGTGTGTTCTTCTCACAAACCACACATGGATCCATCAGTGTCATTGCATATCTGTTCTTTTCATGAACCATAGCTAGAGTCATTGCATGTCTGTTCTTCTCACAAACCACATAAGGATTCACCAGTGTAGTTGGATGTGTGTTCTTTACATGAACCACACCAAGTGTCATTGCATGTCTGTTCTTCTCACAAACAACACATGGATCCACCAGTGTCACTGCATGTCTGTTCTTTTCACAAACCACAGCTAGAGTCATTGAATGTTTGTTCTTTCCACAAACCACATATGGATCCAATAGTGTCACTGGATGTGTGTTCTTTTCAAAAACCACAACTAGAGTCATTTCATGTCTGTTCTTTTCACAAACCACGGCTAGAGTCATTGCATATTTGTTCTTTCCACAAACCACAAATGGATCCACCAGTGTCATTGGATGAGTGTTCTTTTCATGAACCACACCCAGTGTCATTGCATGTGTGTTCTTCTCACAAACCACACATGGATCCACCAGTGTCATTGCATGTATGCTCTTTTCATTAACCACACATAGTGTCATTGCTTGTGTGTTCTTCTCACAAACCACACATGGATCCACCAGAGTCATTGCATGCGTGTTCTTTTCACAAACCACATATGGATCCACAAGTGTCATTGGATGTGTGTTCTTTTCACAAACCACAGCCAGAGTCATTGCATGTCTGTTCTTTCAACAAACCACACATGGATCCACTAGTGTCATTGCATGTGTATTCTTTTCATGAACCACAGCTAGAGTCATTGCATGTGTGGTCTTATCACAAACCACACATGGATCCACCAGTGTCATTGCATGTCTGTTATTTTCATGAACCACAGCTAGAGTCATTGCATGTCTGTTCTTCTCACAAACCACATAAGGATACACCAGTGTCATTGGATGTGTGTTCTTTTCATGAACCACACCCAGTGTTATTGCATGTGTGTTCTTATCACAAACCATACATGGATCCACTAGAGTCATTGCATGTGTGTTCTTCTCACAAACCACACATGTACCCACCAGTGTCATTGGATGTGTGTGTTTTTCACAAACCACAGCCAGAGTCATTGCATGTCTGTTCTTTCCACAAACCACACATGGATCCACCAGTGTCATTGCATGTGTGTTCCTTTGATGAACCACAAGCAGAGTCATTGCATGTGTGTTCTTCTCACAAACCACACATGAATACACCAGTGTCATTGCATCTCTGTTCTTTTCATGAACCACAGCTAGAGTCATGGCATGTCTGTTCTTCTCACAAACCACATAAGGATACACTAGTGTCATTGGATGTGTGTTCTTTTCATGAACCACACCTAGTGTCATTGCATGCGTGTTCTTCTCATAAACCACACATGGATCCATCAGTGTCATTGCATGCCTGTTCTTTTCACAAACCACAGCTAGAGTCATTGCATGTCTGTTCTTTCCACAAACCACATATGGATCCACCAGTGTCACGGGATGTGTGTTCTTTTCACAAACCACAACTAGAGTCATTGCATGTCTATTCTTTTCACAAACCACAGCTAGAGTGATTGCATGTCTGTTCTGTCCACAAACCACATATGGATCCACCAGTGTCATTGGATGAGTGTTCTTTTCATGAACCAGACCCAGTGTCATTGCATGTGTGTTCTTCTCACAAACCACACATGGATCCACTAGTTTCATTGCATGTATGCTCTTTTCATTAACCACACCTAGTGTCATTGCATGTGTGTTCTTCTCACAAACCACACATGGATCCACCAGAGTCATTGCATGTGTGTTCTTCTCACAAACCACACATGGATCCACCAGTGTCATTGGATGTGTGTTCTTTTCACAAACCACAGCCAGAGTCATTGCATGTCTGTCTTTCAACAAACCAAACATGGATCGACCTGTGTCATTGCATGTGTGTTCTTTTCATGAACCACGGCCAGAGTCATTGCATGTGTGTTCATTTCATGAACCACAGCCAGAGTCATTGCATGTGTGTTCTTCTCACAAACCACACATGGATCCACCAGTGTTATTGCATGTCTGTTCTTTTCATGAACCACAGCTAGAGTAATTGCTTGTATGTTCTTCTCACAAACCACAAAAGGATGCACCAATGTCATTGGATGTGTGTTCTTTACATGAACCACACCTAGTGTCATTGCATGTGTGTTCTTCTCACAAACAACACATGGATCCACCAGTGTCACTACATGTCTGTTATTTTCACAAAACACAGCTAGAGTCATTGCATGTCTGTTCTTTCCACAAACCACATATGGATCCAATAGTGTCACTGGATGTGTGTTCTTTTCAAAAACCACAACTAGAGTCATTTCATGTCTGTTCTTTTCACAAACCACGGCTAGAGTCATTGCATTTTTGTTATTTCCACAAACCATATATGGATCCACCAGTGTCATTGGATGAGTGTTCTTTTCATGAACCACACCCAGTGTCATTACGTGTGTGTTCTTCTCACAAACCACACATTGATCCACCAGTGTCATTGCATGTCTGCTCTTTTCATTAACCACACCTAGTGTCATTGCATGTGTGTTCTTCTCACAAACCACACATGGATCCACCAGAGTCATTGCTGTGTGTTCTTCTCACAAACCACACATGGATCCACCAGTGTCAATGGATGTGTGTTATTTTCACAAACCACAGCCAGAGTCATTGCATGTCTATTCTTTCCACAAACCACACATGGATCCACTCGTGCCATTGCATGTGTGTTCTTTTCATGAATCACAGCTAGAGTCATTGCATGTGTGTTCTTCTCACAAACCACACATGGATCCATCAGTGTCATTGCATAGCTGTTCTTTTCATGAACCACAGCTAGAGTCATTGCATGTCTGTTCTTCTCACAAACCACATAAGGATACACCAGTGTAATTGGATGTGTGTTCTTTACATGAACCACACCCAGTGTCATTGCATGTCTGTTCTTCTCACAAACAACACATGGATCCACCAGTGTCATTGCATGTCTGTTCTTTTCACAAACCACAGCTAGAGTCATTGAATGTTTGTTCTTTCCACAAACCACATATGGATCCAATAGTGTCACTGGATGTGTGTTCTTTTCAAAAACCACAACTAGAGTCATTTCATGTCTATTCTTTTCACAAACCACGGCTAGAGTCATTGCATATTTGTTCTTTCCACAAACCACAAATGGATCCACCAGTGTCATTGGATGAGTGTTCTTTTCATGAACCACACCCAGTGTCATTGCATGTCTGTTCTTCTCACAAACCACACATGGATCCACCAGTGTCATTGCATGTGTGTTCTTTTCACAAACCACATATGGATCCACCAGTGTCATTGGATGTGTGTTCTTTTCACAAACCACAACCAGAGTTATTGCATATCTGTTCTTTCAACAAACCACACATGGATCCACTAGTGTCATTGCATGTGTATTCTTTTCATGAACCACAGCTAGAGTCATTGCATGTGTGTTCTTCTCACAAACCACACATGGATCCACCAATGTCATTGCATGTCTGTGATTTTCATGAACCACAACTAGAGTCATTGCATGTCTGTTCTTCTCACAAACCACATAAGGATACACCAGTGTCATTGGATGTGTGTTCTTTTCATGAACCACACCCAGTGTCATTGCATGTGTGTTCTTCTCACAAACCACACATGGATCCACCAGTGTTAATGCATGTCTGTTCTTTTCACAAACCACACCTAGAGTCATTGCATGTCTGTTCTTTCCACAAACCACATATGGATCCACCAGTGTCACTGGATGTGTGTTCTTTTCAAAAACCACAACTACAGTCATTGCATGTCTGTTCTTTACACAAACCACAGCTAGAGTCATTGCATGTCTGTTCTTTCCAGAAACCATATACAGACCCACTAGTGTCATTGGATGAGTGTTGTTTTCATGAACCATAGCCAGTGTCATTGGATGTGTGTTCTTCTCACAAACCACACATGGATCCACCAGTGTCATTGCATGTCGGCTCTTTTCATTTACCACACCCAGTCTCATTGCATGTGTGTTCTTCTCAAAAACCACACATGGATCCACCAGAGTCATTGCATGTGTGTTCTTTTCACAAACCACACATGGATCCACCAGAGTCATTGCATGTGTGTTCTTTTCACAAACCACATATGGATCCACCAGTGTCATTGGATGTGTGTTCTTTTCACAAACCACAGCCAGAGTCATTGCATGTCTGTTCTTTCAACAAACCACACATGGATCCACTAGTGTCATTGCATGTGTATTCTTTTCATGAACCACAGCTAGAGTCATTGCATGTGTGTTCTTCTCACAAACCACACATGGATCCACCAGTGTCATTGCATGTCTGTTATTTTCAAGAATCACAGCTAGAGCCATTGCATGTCTGTTCTTCTCACAAACCACATAAGGATACACCAGTGTCATTGGATGTGTGTTCTTTTCATGAACCACACCCAGTGTCATTGCATGTGTGTTCTTCTCACAAACCACACATGCATCCACCAGTGTCATTGCATGTGTGTTCTTTTCACAAACAACAGCTAGAGGCATTGCATATCTATTCTTTCCACAAACCACATATGGATCCAATAGTGTCACTGGATGTGTGTTCTTTTCAAAAACCACAACTAGAGTCATTGCATGTCTGTTCTTTTCACAAACCACAGCTAGAGTCATTGCATGTATGTTCTTTCCACAAACCACATATAGTTCCACCAGTGTCATTGGATGAGTGTTCTTTTCATGAAGCACACCCAGTGTCATTGCATGTGTGTTCTTCTCACAAACCACACATGGATCCACTAGTGTCATTGCATGTATGCTCTTTTCATTAACCACACCTAGTGTCATTGCATGTGTGTTCTTCTCACAAACCACACATGGATCCACCAGAGTCATTGCATGTGTATTCTTTTCACAAACCACATATGGATCCACCAGTGTCATTGGATGTGTGTTCTTTTCAAAAACCACAGCCAGAGTCATTGCATGTCTGTTCTTTCAACAAACCACACATGGATCCACTAGTGTCATTGCATGTGTATTCGTTTCATGAACCATAGCTAGAGTCATTGCATGTGTATTCTTTTCACAAACCACATATGGATCCACCAGTGTCATTGGATGTGTGTTCTTTTCACAAACCACAGCCAGAGTCATTGCATGTCTGTTCTTTCCACAAACCACACATGGATCCACTAGTGTCATTGCATGTGTGTTCTTTTCATGAACCACAGCCAGAGTCATTGCATGTGTGTTCTTCTCACAAACCACACATGGATCCACCAGTGTCATTGCATGACTGTTCTTTTCATGAAACACAGCTAGAGTCATTGCATGTCTGTTCTTCTCACAAACCACATAAGGATACACCAGTGTCATTGGATGTGTGTTCTATTCCTGAACTACACCCAGTGTCATTGCATGTGTGTTCTTCTCACAAACCACACATGGATCCACCAATGTCATTGCATGTCTGTTCTTTTCACAAACCACATCTAGAGTCATTGTATGTCCGTTCTTTCAAAAACCACATATGTATCCACCAGTGTCACTGGATGTGTGTTCTTTTCAAAAACCACAACTAGAGTCATTGCATGTCTGTTCTTGTCACAAACCACAGCTATAGTCATTGCATGTCTGTTCATTCCACAAACCACATATGGATCCACTAGTGTCATTAGATGAGTGTTCTTTTCATGAACCACACCCAGTGTCATTGCATGTGTGTTCTTCTCACAAACCACACATGGATCCACCAGTGTTATTGCATGTCTGCTCTTTTCATTAACCACACCCAGTGTCATTGCATGTCTATTCTTCTCACAAACCACACATGGATCCACCAGAGTCATTGCATCTGTGTTCTTCTCACAAAACACACATGGATCCACCAGTATCATTCGATGTGTGTTCTTTTGACAAACCACAGCCAGAGTCATTGCATGTCTATTCTTTCCACAAACCACACATGGATCCACCAGTGTCATTGCATGTGTGTTCTTTTCATGAACCACAACCAGAGTGTCATTGCATGTGTGTTCTTCTCACAAACCACACATGGATCCACCAGTGTCATTACATGTCTGTTCTTTTCATGAACCACAGCTAGAGTCATTGCATATCTGTTCTTCTCACAAACCACAAAAAGATACACTAGTGTCATTGGATGTGTGTTCTTTTCATGAACCACACCCAGTGTCATTGCATGTGTGTTCTTCTCACAAACCACATATGGATCCACCAGTGTCAATGCATGTTTGTTCTTTTCACAAACCACACCTAGAGTCATTGCATGTCTGTTCTTTCCACAAACCACATATGTATCCACCAGTGTCACTGGATGTGTGTTCTTTTCAAAAACCACAACTAGAGTCATTGCATGTATGTTCTTTTCACAAACCACAGCTAGAGTCATTGCATGTGTGTTCTTTCCATAAACCACATATGGATCCACCAGTGTCATTGGATGAGTGTTCTTTTCATGAACCACACCCAGTGTCATTGCATGTGTGTTCTTCTCACAAACCACACATGGATCCACCAGTGTCAATGCATGTTTGTTCTTTTCACAAACCACACCTAGAGTCATTGCATGTCTGTTCTTTCCACAAACCACATATGGATCCACCAGTGTCACTGGATGTGTGTTCTTTTCAAAAACCACAACTACAGTCATTGCATGTCTTTTCTTTTCACAAACCACAACTAGAGTCATTGCATGTCTGTTCTTTCAACAAACCACACATGGATCCACTAGTGTCACTGCATGTGTATCCTTTTCATGAACCAGAGCTAGCGTCATTGCATGTGTGTTCTTCTCACAAACCACACATGGATCCACCAGTGTCATTGCATGTCTGTTATTTTCATGAATCACAGCTAGAGTCATTGCATGTCTGTTCTTCTCACAAACCACATAAAGATATACCAGTGTCATTGGATGTGTGTTCTTTTCATGATCCACACCCAGTGTCATTGCATGTGTGTTCTTCTCACAAACCACACATGGATCCACCAGTGTCATTGCATGTCTACTCTTTTCATTAACCACACCCAGTGTCATTGCATGTGTGTTCTTCTCACAAACCACACATGGATCCACCAGAGTCATTGCATGTGTGTTCATCTCACAAAACACACATGGATCCACCAGTATCATTGGATGTGTGTTCTTTTCACAAACCACAGCCAGAGTCATTGCATGTCTATTCTTTCCACAAACCACACATGGATCCACCAGTGTCATTGCATGTGTGTTCTTTTCATGAACCATAGCCAGAGTGTCATTGCATGTGTGTTCTTCTCACAAACCACACATGGATCCACCAGTGTCATTGCATGTCTGTTCTTTTCATGAACCACAGCTAGAGTCATTGCATGTCTGTTCTTCTCACAAACCACAAAACGATACACTAGTGTCATTGGATGTGTGTTCTTTTCATGAACCACACCCAGTGTCATTGCATGTGTGTTCTTCTCACAAACCACACATGGATCCACCAGTGTTAATGCATGTCTGTTCTTTTCACAAACCACACCTAGAGTCATTGCATGTCTGTTCTTTCCACAAACCACATATGGATCCACCAGTGTCACTAGATGTGTGTTCTTTTCAAAAACCACAACTAGAGTCATTGCATGTATGTTCTTTTCACAAACCACAGCTAGAGTCATTGCATGTCTGCTCTTTCCATAAACCACATATGGATCCACCAGTGTCATTGTGAAGGAAATATGCCCTGAGAGGCAATAATAAAGTTGTTATTATGTATTCCTTATATATGATAGATGTTTATTTTACATGCTATAATTGTATTGATAGGAAACATCAATACATGTGTGTTTAATAAACAAAAAGGGTTCCTAGTCATGCCTCTCTTATAGACTAGCTTGTTGATTAACAAGATGATCAAGGTTTCCTGATCATGGACATTGGATGTTGTTAATAACAAGGTCACACCATTGGTGGAATGATGTGATGAACATTCATCCGAAGTATAGCATTACGATCAAGTCATTGTGTTTATATTGCTATAACATCATACGAAGTAATCTTTATCCTTAGACCATGAGATCATGTTAATTGCTAACACCGGAAAAGTATCTTGATAACATCAAACATCACACCGTAACAGGGTGACTATAAAGATGGGTTCGATTACTGAAGGTGTTATGTTGAGGCTCATGGATCAAGAGTGGAATTTGTCAATCCAGATGACAGATAGATATACTCTGGGCCCTCTCGGTGATATCACATTAGGATAGCTTGCAAGCAAGTGATGTGATCACTAGAATGTTATATCATGGGAACGAGAAATGAGTGCATGTCGGTAACGAGATCAAACTAGGTATGGAGATACCGATGATCGAATCTCGGACATGTAATATATCGAGAGACAAAGGGATTTAGTTACAAGCGTTAAAGGTTCTCACGATCACAGGAATCATCATTGAATGTGTAGGAGTCGATGCGGATCTCGTGTCCCGCTGCTAATTATTGATCGGAGAAGGGTCTCGATCATACGCATTATTCGCGAACCATAGGGTGGCACACTTAAGAGTTACGGACACCATTTTGGAGCACATATGTTTAGACGAAACAATTGCAAAAGCACGGGAATTGTTTCAATAGAAAAGGAAATTGTTTGGTGAAATTGCGAAGGTGGTTCTGCATGTGATATTGAAATATTGCAAGGGATATATGTGAATGTTTGTTAACTAAAGTAATTAACAAAATTCTGAATAAATTTAATAAAAGAGTTTTTATTAAATGAGAGAGCATTAAATTTGGAGAAACTTAATGCATTTAAAGTGGAGACTTTAAAAGGGAATGTGAAGAGGCATTTTAATGTGGAGGAGTTACCACCACATGAATGGGGAGGTGAGGGGTCATCCCCCCATGCGCCGGCCATGGAGAGAGGGGGCACCCCCCTCCTCCTATAAAAGTCCACCCATTCCCTCCTTCATCCTCACACCTCCTTGTGAAGGATCTCTCTCCCCCTCTAGAATTATTCCCCCATGGTCTTGGATTAGCGAGATACATGTTCCCGGTGGCATTTAAATGCGGAAGGAGTTCTGCTTCATTTGGATCGCTGGAGCAAGGAGGTGGAGGTTGTCCGGTGGCTTGAGCGTGTGTGCAGTGCGGATGCGCTGCTGAGTTGGCGCTCGGACTTCCTCACGATCTTGAGATCGGCAAGTGTACGACTACATCAACCATGAGTTCCTACTTGTTAACAAAGCTCGTTGTCTTCGAGGGTAAGTTCTCTATGGATGTATGTCCACCCGTTTGCTTTGTACCTAGTAGATAGATCTTGGTGTGTAGTTCACACCGTAGGATTTTTTTTTGTTTTCTATGCTACGGACCCAACAGTGGTATCAGAGCCTGATCTATGCGTAGGTGCTTTGCACGGGTAGTTCACATATGTTTATATGTGGGCGATGATGATCATGTTATTGCATCTTCTATGTACTTTGGATATTGGTGGCATAGTGGGATGAAGCGGCCCGGACCAACCTTACATGTCATCGTACATGAGACCGGTTCCACCACTGACATGCAACTTGTTTTGCATAAGTGGTGGCGGTGTCATCTCTCCTACTATAGTCAATATCTGATTTACAACGAGTTGCTAATAACTTGGTTATCCTCGTTGTGGTTCATGTTAAATGAGTTAGACAGGTTCTATCTCAAAAGCCACGTAAAACTTGCAATTGATAAATTAGAGGCGTCTAGTTTAGATCGTTCTTTGGGCTAGTGTTTTGATATGGTATTGTTGTAAGTAGATGTATAATAGATACTCTTACAACTCACTTAACGTGTAAGTTCCATAGACCTTGGCCTTACACACAAAGGAATGATAGAGATCATACCATGATGCAAATGATAGAGATCAAATGCATGGACCATATCACCTCACTTCACACATTAGATGTTAGCATCTTATATTGCTAGTTTGGCGCGTTTGGTAGCATTATAAGATGATTCCTCATTTAGATATCAAGATAAAATGTGTTCTTCCTTAAGTATGCACCGTTTTGTGGATCGTGTTTTGAGGCATCACGTGATGATCGGGTGTTTTCAACTCTACGCTTTCATACAACGGGTGTAAGACAGTTTTACACACGCAAATACTAAGGTTCTTACTTGACGAGCCTAGCATGTACAGGCATGGCCTCGGAACACGGACCGAAAGGTTAAGCATGAGTCATATAGTTGATATGATGCCCATATAGATGCTCGCCTTTGAAGCTACACCGACTCACGTGATGATCGGACTTGGTGTAGTGGATTTGGTTCATGTAATCACCAAAAGGACACGAGGGATGTCGTTTTTGAGTGGGAGTTCATTAGTAATTTGGATTAGTTGAACTCAATCTATCATAAACTTAGTCTAAATATACTTTACAAATTCTGTTGTAGATGGCACCACCTGCTTTTAATTTCAATGTGTTCATGGAGAAAGAGAAACTTGCTGCGAATGGTATAAACTTCACCAACTAGGCTATGAATTTGAGGATTCTCCTCACTGCTGCACAAAAGCAATATGTGCTAGATGCGCCGCTAGGCCCCACCAACCTGATTCCTGACGAGGAAAATAATGTCTATATAACTCGTCAGGAGGACCACAACTTAGTTCATTGCGGCATACTGTATGGGCTAGAGCTAGAACTTCGAAAACGTTTCGAAAATGGCAATGCCTTTGATACCATGGGAGAATTGAAAATGATTTTCGATACCCATGCTGCCATAGAGAGTTATAATGCTACAGAAAAGTTCTTTAGCTGCATGATGGAGGAAAACATCTCCGTTAGTGAGCACGTACTCAAAATGTCTGGATACGCCGATAAGCTTGTGTCTTTGGGAATAACGATTCCCATTGACTTAGGCATACATCGTGTTCTCCAATCTCTCCCACCTAGCTACAAGAGCTTCGTGATGAACTATAATATGCAGGGCATGAAGAAGTCTCTTCGAGCTTACATCGATGCTTAAGCTGAAGTGGAGATTAGGAAAGAACATCAAGTGTTTATGATCAATAGGACCACCGGTTTCAAGAAGGACAAGAAAGGCAAGCACAAGGGAAAGAAGGGTGGAAAGTGCATTGCCATGCACGAAAAGAAACCCGAGCTAGCCCTAAGTCGACAAGTGCTACTATTGCAAGGGATAGCCATTGGGCATAAGCTGCCCCAAGTATTTGGCGGACAAGAAGTCCGCAAAGGCAAACAAAGGTATATGTAATATACATGTTATTGATGTGTACTTGACTAGTACTCGCGTGCTTTTGGGTATTTGATACAGGATCGGTTGCTAATATATGTAACTCGGTTCAGGGCTGTGGAACAAGCGACAACTAGCAAGGGATGAGGTCTCGATCTTGGAATTGGCAATGGATCAAGAGTTGATGTGATCGCCGTCAGAACGCTGCCTCTCCATATGCCATCGGGATTAGTTATAAACCTAAATAATTGTTATTTGGTGCCTGCACTGAGCATGAACATTGTATCCGGATCGTGTTTGATGCAAAGTGGTTATTCATTTAAGTCTGAAAACAATAGTTGTTCGATTTCTTTTATGGTCATGCACCTATGTTGAATGGTTTATTTCTGTTGGATCTTGATAGTAGTATTACGCATATTCATAATGTTGATGCTAAAAGGATTAAACTTGATAATGATATATCTACATATATGTGGCACTGCCGTCTAGGTCATATTGGCGTTAAACGCATGAAGAAACTCCATTCTGATGGACTTTTGGAATCACTTGATTTTGAATCATTTGATACATGTGAGCCATGCCTTATGGGCAAGATGACTAGAACGCCGTTTTCCGGTTCAATGGAAGAGGCGACAGATCTATTGGAAATCATACATACTGATGTGTGTGGACCAATGAGTATGTCGGCGCGAGGTGGATATCATTATTTTGTTACTTTCACGGATGATTTGAGTAGATATGGGTATATCTATTTGATGAAACACAAGTCTGAAACTTTTGAAAAGTTCAAAGAATTTCAGAATGAAGTGGAAAATCATCGTAACAGAAAGATCAAATTTCTGTGGTCCGACCGTGGAGGAGAGTATCTTAGTTACGAGTTTAGCACACATATGAAAGACTAGAATAATTTCACAACTCACGCCTGCTGGAACACCACAACGTAATGGTGTGTCAGAACGTCGTAATCGTACTTTATTGGATATGGTTCGATCTATGATGTCTCTGACTGACTTGCCACTATCATTTTGGGGTTATGCACTGGAAACCGCTACATTCACTTTAAATAGGGCACCATCTAAATCCGTTGAAAAGACACCGTATGAATTATGGTTTGGAAACAAACCTAAGCTGTCATTTCTTAAAGTTTGGGGATGCGATGTTTATGTTGAAGAAACTTCAACCGGATAAACTCGAACCCAAAGCGGAAAAATGCGTCTTCATAGGATACCCTAAGGAAACGATTGGGTATACCTTCTATCACAGATCCGAGGGCAAGGTCTTTGTTGCCAAGAATGGATCCTTTCTTGAGAAGGAGTTTCTCGCGAAAGGTGTGAGTAGTCGGAAGGTAGAACTCGAAGAGGTCATTGAACCTTCTCTTCATGGAATGGCGAGTGGCGCAGCACCGGAAGTTGTTTCGGAGTTGACTTCACCTGATGAAGAGAGAGCTAATGATATTGATCATGAAACTCCGAAAGAGGACACTACCAAACCTCGCAGGTCAAGCAGGACACGGCTCACAGCACATGCGGCAATCCTGTTATGAATTTCATGATTGATGAAATGGATGACCCTGCGACATATGAAGAAGCGATGATGAGCCCAGATTCCAACAAATGGCTAGAAGCCATGAAATCCGAGATGGAATCCATGTACGAGAACCAAGTTTGGAACTTGGTGGACTTACCTCACGACCAAAAGGCCGTTGAGAATAAATGGATTTTCAAAAGGAAAAACTGATCCTGATGGTAATGTGACCATCTATAAGGCTCGACTTGTCACAAAGGGGTTTCGACAAATTCAAGGAGTTGACTACGATGAGACAATGATAATGTCGGTGGATTCGGCAACGAGGTCGGCTCACTACACACGTTCACCGGGCTTGGCACTAAGCGCGAGAAGAAAGTGCTCTCCCGCACCGTCGCCTTCAATGCGGTGACACATGTGGACATCCACGCTATCTCAACTGGTCTGAGCAGAGCATCACCTGGAGTCGCAAGGATCACGCGCCCAGGATCAAGTACCCCGGGCGAGTTGCCCTGGTGGTCAAGCCCAAAGTGGCCGACTACTGGCTCCCCAAGACTGATGGATGGCGGAAGCTCCATCAACATCCTATACCTGGACACCTTCAGGAGGCTGCAACTCCTGCAATCGATGGTAAAATTGACCCTCACCACCTTCCACAACATCGTCCCTGGTCGGAAGGCGTATCCGATCGGCAAGGTGACACTCCCAGTCACCTTCGGCACACTAGCTAACTTTTGCACCGAGCGGATTGTCTTCAAGCTGGCAAACTTCTGAAGTCCCTACCACTTCGTCCTGGGGCGACATGCATTCGCTAAGTTCATGGCGGCTCTACACTACGCATATAACATGATGAAGCTCCCCGGGCCATGCAACATCATCATTGTTCGCAGCAACCCCGACATGGCCGTGGATTGCGAGGACAAAGGCACCAAGCTTGCCGATGTCGTTATCGCCAAGGAAACCAACCACGCAGACAAGCTCATGAAATACACGAGCAACATTGACAAAGATGACCCGGCGATCCTGAAGAAGATAACTACGGCCAACTCCGCACATGCAACCTTTGAGGCCTCCACGCACACCCACACCATCAAGCTCGTCCCAAGAGACTCGAGCTAGAAGGTCACCGTGGGTACCAACATGAGCCCCACATAGGAAAGCGCGCTCATCGAGTTTCTCCGTGAGAATCGTGACATCTTTGCATGGAAGACATCTGACATGCCTGGTGTCTTGTGGGAACTCGTTGAGCACAAACTAAACGCCGACCCCAAAGCGTGACATGTGAAGTAGTCGCTACGGCCCTTCAATGAAGAGCGTCGCCGAGCAATCACCGAAGAAGTGCAACGGCTACTCGCTGTAGGATTCATTCAACCAATCAAGTACTCCAAGTGGCTGGCAAACCCAGTCCTGGTCCTGAATAAGAACAATACCTAGAGGATGTGTATCGACTAAGCCAACCTCAACAGCTCCTGCCCGAAGGAGGAGTTCATCATCCCGCATATCAAACAAATCATCGACTCAACTGCGGGCTCCGAATAGCTGTGCTTCCTCAACGCCTATTCCGACTACAATCAGATCAAGATGGCCATCAAGGATGAGGAGAAAATGGCTTTCATCATGCCGTTCAGAGCCTTCTGCTACACCGCGATGACGTTCGGCCTCAAGAACGCTGGCGCAACCTACGAACGGTGCATGCAGGAGTGCCTAGTGAGCCAAATGGACCGCAACATCCACGTCAGCATCGATGATGTGGTGGTGAAATCGACTCACCGACCTGGCCGAAACTTTTGCAAACTTGCGGAATTACAAGATCAAACTCAACCCGGAGAAGTGCACTTTCGGTGGGACCACTGGCCAGCTCCTGCACTATGTGGTCTCCAAATGAGGCATCAAGGCTAACCCCTCCATGATCGACACCATTGCGCGACTCAGAAAACCTGAGTGCCTGCACAACGACCGGAAGCTGGCCGAGCAAGTTGTGGCTCTCAGTCGCTTCATCCCACGGCTCGGAGAAAAGGCAATGCCCTTCTATTGCTTAATGTGGAAGAACCCCACATTCACATGGGATGACAAAGCAAACAACACGCTCAATGCGCTCAAGGAGGTGCTACTCGTGGCACCAGTACTCCCTGGCCCCATGGACAAGGAGCCAATGCTTGTCTACATCGCGGGCGGTGTCTACGGAGGGAGAGGGGGTCAGGGAAGAGGTCCTAGGGGACCACCCGCTCACCGCGGTTCGGATGGAAGTGATGGCGAGGAGCGGGGAGGCCGGAGACGAGCGAATCAACGACAGAAAGCTTCATCAGGGTCGGAGAAGACGGGGTCATGGGCGTCGACTGGGGGCACCCCTCCTTGATTCTGCTAGTGGGGAGGAAGAGGAAAATTAGGCGGAGCCTGTGGCACGGTCGGCGCGACACGGGGTGGCCAGGAGTAGTGGCGATGCGATGACGACCTAGGCTAGGGTTACGGGCTCTCACAGAAGTTCGCAAGGGAGAGCGAGACAGGAAGAGAAATGGGGATAGGGAGAGAGAGGGCAGCGCGATGGTCTTAGCTCCTTCTCTTGAGGCAGCGGCATTGTGGCGAGCATCGTGGGGCACGAATGAGATCGACGACGGCGCTCGGGACACCGAGCTGCTTCCCGTCATCAACAAAGACGATGAGGGTAAACGCTGGGCTACTACTGGGCCGCGGGAGTGCTACGCGAGCGGCGAACAGTGAGAGGGGAGAGATGGGCAGGTTGGGCTGCAACTGCTGTTCTCTCTTTTTTAACAAAAACCTGTTTTCTATTTATGTTTTCATATTTCTCATTTGTGTTTGAATATCAAAACTGTTTGAACCATTTAAAAAATACCAGAGGTTTTGGTAGAAGTATTGAAATATTGTAGGGCCCTATTAGTCCTTTTGGGCTCCAACCATTTTCGTACTTTACAAAATATTCAAAACCTTTTGAATTAATTTCAGAGAAAGAGGAAACTAGGGTTTTAGGGGTTTTGCATTATTTTCTTTCATGCAATTTTAAAAGATGATGCTCATGCAATGCACATTAAACCCTAATTAGACATTAGCTAAAACTGGGGTGTTACAGCTCTATCCCCCTTACAAGAATCTCGACCCAAGATTCCAAAGGTAGGAAGAGAGAGAAGGAAACATGGTCACTTCTAAGGACAAGAGGCAAACACACTAACAATGCACAGAGTATCTCATTGTCAACTCGTGAAGGAGAATTCAAAAACAACTATGAGATGACGAACATGAAACACGTCAAGGTAACGGACGAAACAAGAGGAGATGGTTTCAAGATGACAGATAACTGGTATTCATAAGGATTGAGACCATGGAGCTTCTGAAGGGTTTAAGCTTCCGAAGAGGAAAGCTTACAACAGAAAGAACAAAACCAAAGACTTCGAGAAATGAACCTCCACTAAACGGCTTAAGTAGAGCTTCCGAGGGTACATGGATACAGACGACCAAACTATTGTTCTACTTTTGATACAGAAGGATCACTATTCGTTCAATAGAAGGCCAAGATAGAAAGGTTGTTTTATGGCAAGGACTCATAAGAGTCACAAGGATCATGTATCAAGAGAAACTTTTGATTGCCAAAATCATCGTCACTCTAGAACATGATTGCGAAATGGAGGAAACTTTGTATTAATTCAGGATGATCAAAATCTTTGCCAAAGATCGTGATATCACTTTGCACCACCAGATGAATAAATAAGATTCCTGATGACAAGAGGAAAAAGGAAACTTCATTCACAGACTTCAATTACTTGACACAATGAGACACTTGCCAACATAAAGAGTCTGGGGGGTTCACTGAGAGACATTTAACAACACTACTTTAAATTCTCCTTGATGTTCGAGAAGGCAGACATCAAGTAAAGGTCGGATTTCGGATACAAAGGGAACCATAAGTGGCGGCCAGGGTTTTCATCACATGACGCTTCGGTTTTGCCGTCCCGGGTACACCGTGGTTAAAATAATGCTTTTACCAGAATTTCTACCCCTTGTCGTTGCTGATGGGTGGGCCAGGGAAATAATAGAACCCAAATCAATGGAGAAGATCTACTATAACTTTTGTGGCTAGTAAGATCGGATGGCCAAAAATCGTAGAATTTTGTGGAGACTCCTAGGGGTGGCACCAATTACATCTTTAGATGAATGATAGAAGAAGCCTCATGAAGAGTGGTTGTTATTTGCTGATTCAAGAGAATATGGAAATCGGTCTTCCGACTAGTTGTGTCAACCATTACATCAGTCTTGTCGGGTTTACAAAGAGACCTATGTCAAAACCTTGAGGAACACCAACCATGTAGTTGCTTGAGATTCAACTTTAGTTTGGTGAGATGATGCTTCAGACTCAATGTGTCCGAATAGAAAGTTTGCAACATTTACCACGAAGGTAAATTTACTGGATTCTCAATACATGGACTACAGTGTTCAGCTCCAATAGATTGAGCTACATTGCTAGACCCATGTATTAACAACTTCTCAATTCTCATACATCAAGTACTTGCAATTAAATACAACTGTCTCGTTAAGGGTCATAGATAACTCTACCTCAATCCAAGGCGACACCTTTCAACGATTGCACGTAAATTAGAGAAGATCACTTCTAACATCCAGAACACATACTTTGAGATGACCCGATGACGATTCTCAAAAGTTTTCCAACATTAATGCCAAATGTTCCATATGAATCTAATCTAGCTTGGAGAAGATAAGGATATTGTCGATGGGCTCAACAACAAATTTATCGAGATACTCCAGGAAGATGGACTCATATGCTGTATGAACAAGGCAAAGTATTGGTCAAGACAAAGGACATGCGGATTTACTCAAGTGAAACATCACGAGTAGTAACATCATCAAGAGTCCTTGGAACTGAGTTTGATTTGACGATAACCCATATCAAGTCAAAGGTGGGGGAAGATAACATATCCATGGAGGAAATACTATCTTTCTTCAACACGAACAACACCAAACATACCTTTAAGAAGGAACATAGTCAGATAATTTTTTTGTCTTACAACTCTCCAAGTTGTTGTTTAAGCTTAACCAAGTAGTTTACGGGTATCCAATACGGATCCTTGGAGAAAAGAAAAGTTCATAGAACTTGCTTGCTCAAGAAGTTAACTACACGATCATGTGGCAACATGGAGATACTTCTAGAAGACATCCAAAATATCACGAACCACCGTTATGTCACTTAGTTCAAGAGGAAACTTGCTTGGTAAGGCAAGAAGACACAATCTTAGAGCTTTAACACATGCCTAACTCTTTGACCGAGGAGAGTCTACCGGAGTAGCGGCCTTGGTAGCATAATAATCCTTTGCTTAGTGATAGGGTTAACCATCATGCTAAGAACGATACAAATGTCCTTGGAGTTCGAAGCATCGATAATTGCTAAGAATCTCAGATCACCACATTATTACACACACGCATCATTTACGAGCACAAAAGCTTGAAGAAAGGGTGGGTAGAAATGTGTAGAAGTATCACTTCATTAAGAGGGTCATGAAACTCATCACAACCTCTTAGTATAAAAGGGTGTGGTACGCTAAGGTAGAATAGATAGAAACTAATCAAACCCTCTTGATCTGCAGATTATAACACTTTGACCTGGTCCTAGATATGACGAGGTACTGGAGTTTGTTTCTCCTGACATCCTGAAATGGTTTGTCATGACGGACCACAAGAGTATCTTGCATCAGAAGACACCGATGCATAATACCACTTGACTACCAACTAATAGACAAAGGTTGGAAAACAACAAGGGAAAAGGAACATGCTCAGGGTAGGATCCCGAGATGTGGATGCATAGATTATCATTCTTCCGAAAACCCGCAGAAAGGGTAGGTGTGGAAGAGTCACGAGTATAGATGCGATACTCATGAGGAGTACCATTGTCATGATCTATTTGGTTCCATTAAAGAACATCTGCCAGGGATATTGGTAGGGGAAGTCTTTGATTGTTGAGATTCAATCGCAACAAAGACCACAAGATTAAAGGCTTTAATTGCAGTACCAGCCATCCTGAGGTAAGGCTTGAACATTAACGACATGGGTCAATGGAATAGACCTTGGGTTAAAGATCAGCTCCATGTACAAGATTCGCAACACAAGAACCCAGTATAATCCGGGACCTTCAGTACAAGGCCAAGGGTTAAAACTCGAGAAAGAAGTAACTACTACCTGAGTGACACAGCTTACACTACAAGATAGTAATCACGAGATAGCTTCCAAGAGAAGAAGAACTCTTGAAATACCCAAATAAACAAAAGGGAGACACATGAGGCAAAAGGAAACCTCAAAGCCTAGAATAGAACACTGTGGAACGTTATAATATAGGTTCCATAAGTAGAGAGATCATGATAGAAAGGAGTCTCTCAGCTAAAACAGAGCAAAGGGAACAAAGAACACACAACACACACAACTCTAGAGAACTCAACACTAGGTCAACTAGTTGAGAAACGACATGCCTAAAAGGCACCTAAGTTTTGAAAGACTAGAAGAGATATCAAAACTTTTCCAAATCAACACAAGGTAAGATGACCTAGAGTTAGAACGATACCAATTGAGGAGCAAAGGAAGCATACTAGATTTTTCACAAATTAAATACTTTTCATCTTTGAAATAGTTTTCACAAGCACTAGACTCAACATCGACCAATAGCAAGGTTTTCCTACGGTCGGTACTACTCTGATACCAAGACCTATGACACCCCCGAGATTAGGGTTAAACAAATCCCAGACCTTAGCCTGACATAAGCTTAACCTAGAGCTCAAGGATATCTAGTGAAGAAATCGGTAACATAGCAGTAACCCTACGACACAAAAGCTATTTACAGCAAGCTCATAACTGAGCAAAGAACCAAAATATTATAAGCAGAGGTCACTGACCACAAACATCAAACAACAGAAGGCAAACTATGCTATTAAGTATAGCAAACTTAACAAATGGCCTAAGAGGCCTGAAGCATAACGATGACGTCCCAACCCATAGATTCCAGGCTGCCGGTCAGGAATCCCAAGCTACTCATTAGTGTCAATGTCGTAGCAAACTTGTCTTCATGAGAACTCTTACTCTTCTACAAAAGTATCAACAAAGCAAGGGTGAGTATAGGGTGTACTGCGCAATACTTACGGCTGGTGGGGTTATTTTGCATAAAGCCATCTTTGTTTGTAAATCAACAGGGATAAGAAGCTCATCTATTTGAATATTTTAAAAGGGGATAAGAGAGCGACACCTCGAAAGAATTGATTATCATCTTTTGATATCCACCAAAGTAATCCTCATCTCACACTAGGATCACCCCCTCGTACCCATGAGGAAGCATCCTTAAGCACTCGTTGATCTGCCAAGTTTTACGATTAGGTTAATGTTATCTATGATCCCACGTTCATTCCTAAGTCGTCCATAACTGTGGACACATCTTTTCGAATAGATTTAACCCTACAGGGATGTACAACTTTACCCACACGTACTAACCGACTCTTAATGCCACATGATTAGCCCTCTTCCTTTGGAAGGCCGGGAGAGGGTGGTTGGCCACGACCTTTACCTTGCTTTCACCGAGACCATGAGTCACGCCCTAAGGAGGGTTCTGCAGTACCGGGTCAAATCCCGAAGCCAAACCCAGTTCATTCAGGGGCGCTATCTACCCCAAGCAACCCGGTTCATTCTTCCCTACCAGTTATGATGCACCTTCACCCGGCAAATCTTTCAAAACGTTTTATATGCATATGTCGAATGGAACGCCCGAACTATGTGACTAGTGGAATCTAATAGGCAAGTTAATCAGTGGACGGGTTCCCAAGCCCCGTGTGGTTATACGCTCATCTCAATTCCAAAGGCAAGAACTCGGTTCCTAGTGGTGGCGAGCATGGGACTACGAAAACCACATCCCACCATGGCCTCCCATAGAAGCCTTAGCATGTTTAACCTTTACCATTGATCTCAACTCATCACGTTCTCCTGTCATACTAGATTCTTTGGATCTGATACATCATCTGGATGAACCAGAACTGACAGCTAAGCATGGCTAAGAAAGACATAGATAAGCTCTAGCAGTGCACACAAGACAAACCTAGTTATGCTAGGAGAAGTGGATCAGGTAATATAAGCTCAAAGGGAGTAACACAATAGATAGGATACTCTATCTATCAATAAAATACCACAGTATAATCGTATGCATCATGGCAAGAATTGAAATGCTTTCAAAATCATAGGATTGTATAATGGTGGGGCTATACTTGCCTTTGCCTATTGATAAGCAGAAAGCAGAGCTTCGAACTTCTGGTACTTGACTTGGTTATAGTTGGCCAAGTATTGATCTTCAGGCTTCGATGGTGTTAACCTCGATCTTCAATCTTGATCTCGATATCATATTCTACCAGAAGAACCAAACACCGGAAAGAAAGGGGAAACAATAAACACATGGCATCGATGCAATGCTCAAGCAAGGATGATGATATGACAAGTTAAATTGTATCGAAATAGAACCCTAAGGCATGCTCGACCATTTTAAACAGGGTCCGAGGGGTCCAAACCCTAATATAGGAGAGACCCCCCGAATCACCTTTGAGGGTTCACTTTGTTCTCTAATTAAACTTGTCTTGAAAGTTACTTAACAGTGCATGATGTTTATGCTATTAGATATATCTCATTTTTCTGAACATTTTTATATATTATACACATTTTTTCTGAATTACAGAATAAAAGATATTGATTTTACAAGGTTTATTCAATTTCTTAAATTATTAAAACAATTTAAAATAGGTTTATTGCATATGTTGATGGCATCAAGGGTTGGGGGACATTTTTCACTAGGGTATAGACTACCCACAGAGGCTGGCGGTTGGGCCTAGGTCCACATCAGCAGTCACGTGAGCAAACGGGACCCATAGCGGGTTTGACTGGGCGATCCGCGCATTGCTGATGCTCGGGTGACGTCAGCATGACATCATCCTGGCGAGCACCTCCCAAATCGATAACGGTTGTGGCGTTTGGGGGTGAGCGGGGACACGTGGGGATGAGCGTTCGAAACAGCGTGATGCGGGCTACTTAAATTGGGCGGCGCCGCTACCTGTAGGTCACCAGAGCTGGGTTACAGCGAGCGGCAATGGTGAAGCTGGTAGAGCAACAGAGGTCGGTGGCTACGGAGTGGGAGGGGGCTGGAGAAGAGGTCCTAGGTGACCACCAGCTCACCGCGGTTTGGATCGAAGCGACGAAAAGGAGCGGGGATGCCGGAAACGAGCGAATCGACGATGACAAGCTTCATCGGGGTTGGAGCAGACGGGGTCATGGGTGTCAACTGGGGAAACCCCTCCTTGATTTCGCTGCTGGGGAGGAAGAGGAAAATAGGGCGGAGCCTGCAGCATAGTCGGTGTTACATGGGATGGCCAGGAGTAGTGGTGATGCGACGACAACCTAGGCTAGGGTTAGGGGCTCTTGCAGAAGCTCGCGAGGGAGAGCGAGAGAGGAAGGGAAATGGGGATAGGGAGAGAGAGAGGGCAGCGGTGGTCTTATCTCCTTCTCCTAAGGTGGCAACACAATGGCGACCATCACGGGGCACGGCTGAGATCGATGGCGGCACTCGGGATACCGAGCTGCTTCCCGTTGTCAATGAAGGCAGCGAGGCGAATCGGTATCGAGGCTGGTTCATTGGGCTACTCTTGGGCACATGGGAGTGCGCAAGGCGGTGATGAGAGAGAGGAGAGATGGGCAGGTTGGACTGTAGTTGTTGTTCTCTCCTTTTTTAACAAAAAACCTGTTTTCTATTTCGGTTTTCATATTTCTCATTTGTGTTTGAATATCAAAACTATTTTGAACCATTTCAAAAATACCAGAGGTTTTGGTAGAAGTATTGAAATATTGTAGGGGCCCTATTAGTCCTTTTGGTCTCCAAACATTTTGGTACTTTACAAAATATTCAAAACCTTTTGAATTAATTTGAGAGAAAGAGGAAACTAGGGTTTTAGGGTTTTTGCATTATTTTCTTTCATGCATTTTTGAAAGATGTTGCTCATGCAATGCACATTAAACCCTAATTAGACATTAGCTAAAACTGGGGTGTTACAGGTTTGGCCGGTGTGGCCACCTTCTGAGAGTTGTGCTCCTCCACGAGGTCCGCGTCGTTGTCATGCTCCTCGAGGCCGCGGCTAGCCTCGGTCTCACGATGCTTTTGGCCGCTGGTCTTCCGGGACGCAGACAAAGGCGCCTGCACCTCCATGACTTCGTCTTCACTCTTGGAGCTCTCTTCCTTCTCCTCGAGCTCTTCAGGAACTTCCTCATCGAGTGGAGGAAGCCAGTTCTCAAGTACCTGAAAAGCTGAAGACGAAAGAAATTAGCAACTAAAAACCACGACTGCAATACTGTGACTGTGAAACTACGAATGAGAGAAACAAAGGAATTCACCGGAGGAGCTTTCCACTTCCTAGCGGTGTATGGAGCCAACCCGACATTCGAATCAGTGTACTACGCATCGGTGATCTTCTTCAGTGCTGCAATGTAATCTTCTTCTTCCCAAGCATCGGGGCTCAATCTGGTCGCGTCTTCAGGCCCGGTGTACTAGTACATCCAGTGAGCTCGGTTCACCAGGGGACCAATCTCCGCCCAAGCCAGCAATGTTACATATTGATGGGCTTCAACGGGAAAGTGATGCCTCCCGCGACCAGGATGGAGCCGCCTTTACCCTTGCAGTTAATGTGGTCGTGGAACAGCTCCAGCCAAATAGCGAAGTACAGCCGGCACCCCAGGTAACACTCGTAGAATGCCACAAAAATGGCGAGCTGCTCGATGTTGTGTGGTCCCATGTCAGATGGCTTGATTGCGTTGTAGGAGAAGAAGCGGCAGAAGAAGAGGGAGATTGGGAATCCCAATCCCCTTTCGAGGTGGCTCTAGAAGCAGATGAACTCCCCTGGCCGTGGCTTCGGCTCTACCTTGGTGGGTGCGGGGATCCACCAGTTCCCCTTGGTGAGAATCCTGGCGTCCTGGAATGATTTCAGGATGGCCATGGAGCATTTAGACTTGCACCATAGATATTTCGGGGGCGCCATCGAGAAAAGGTCACTTTCGATGCGAAATTACGGATCAGGAATGGATCCGGAGGCGAGGCGAGAGGCGGAGAAATGTGAAGAATTCCCGCATTTCACCCGCCAGTCTCCTTATATAGCGGCGCTACCTGACAATCTTGGGCTAGCTGTTACCTCAGGTAAATCCAGCAAAGTTACCGTTGGAGTTACCCAACGGCTAAATTGACCAAATTGATAGTCAATTTCAGCCACTCGACTCACCTGCTTGCCTTCCTCTTCCAATCGATTGGGAGTGGCAATTCGAGCACATTTTTGGGGATGTGACCCTAGGTACCCAGAGTTAAGCTATGAAGTGACTCAACAAAGGGGTATAAAGAAAAATACATATGAGGAAAAGAAAATAAGCCAAAGGGAAAAAAGGAAAAGGACATACTGAACCGAATTAGATAAAAGTCGGCCTAGTCGAGTCCTCTCTAGGCCGAATTAGGCCCACCGGTCCAAACTACTACTCACCTGGCCGAATCAAGTGCTAACTCGGCTGGGCCGAACCGGCCTTAGCCAGCCCACAGTTTTCCGCACTATTGCTCCACCTCGTTAACGACCGCCTCATTCCCACGCCATCACCCCGACACCAGCTCTCCCAACTCCCGGCTCGACCGAACCATGCCGCCGGATTAACTCGGATGGGCCAACACCAGGGTCACTCGGCCCACTACAGATCTCGCCAACCTCGCCTCGACGCCACTGCTTTGCCACCATCTTCCCCGGATGGGCCGACATAAGGAGGATCTGGCCCACCCCGGGATAGTCCTTCCCGCCACATTAGTTCAGACCTAGTTAGGCCTTCCCCTGCCCGGGACAAGTAACGGAGTACCCCGGCTGGGTTTCTCTCAATTAACCCGACTGGCTTCTCTCTATTAATTCGGCTCTCTCCTTTCTTTTAATTCGGCTGGGCTGCAATAGTTAATTCGGTTGTGCGTCTTCCCCTGCTAGATGGACCAGGCCGAGTCACCCCTGCCTAGGCCGAGTTATAACGCCCCGGATGCCTCCTTGATGACCTCTAAATGCTCACTCAACTTATACATCGATACCACTTCAAGACAGGTCAAGCTCCTACGTCATGTGCTAGTCTTGGGACGCCCCTGGCTCAGACTGGCACCATTGGTCCAAGATGCTAAGGAATATGATGGGCATCTTGGGAGATGCTAGGGAATATGCCAGGCATCTCCTAAGATGCTAAGGAATATGCCAAAGAGATAAGATCGGTGACTCACTAAAGGACATGATGACTGGGCAAGGACCTACTAGAGAGCTCATAGAGAGTACTTGTGATGACATACCTTGTCCCCTGGGCTCCCCTTTATAAGGAGCACCAGGGGGACCGTTCCCTAGGAGGCCCTGAAGGGCTCCTCACCCTCTGCTCACTAGGAGCATGGTCTCTTCTTCCTTTGTTCTCTCCATTAGAGGCATAAGGCACAGCTCAAGGAGCACCATTGTAGCCACAAGCATGGCAAGTTATATGAGATTAGATGCAAGAGTAGAGGTGTTATCTCACTAGGAGAGCCTCGAACCTAGGTATATTGTGTCTCTCTAAGTTCTTTTGTACGAGGTCTTCACTTCGCCATACCTCCCTAGATTCCTCCAGTGTCCATCATCCCCAACTTTAGCCTACCCATGGCATATGCCGTGACACCACCACAACATTTGGCGCCCACCGTGGGGCTGATCAGAGGCGATGGTTGGGTTTCCATAAGGATAGGAACATCTTCATCAAGCTCTGCTTCACCATCGATCAAAAGCTTCTGCATCCTCTTCCTCAACATACAGAGAGCAGGGGAGTTGTCATACATGCCTTCCTTGTTGAGATGACTCAACCTCAACCTCTTCACCAACAACACTGTAAGTATTAGTTGACTCGGCAAGTGTGACTCAACTAGCATAACTCAACCTCCTCACCAAGCATACAGTGAGTAACAAGTAACTTAACCAACACGCACGTGAGATAACCCCAAATATCACTCGGGGGCTATCACCCTCAATCACTTAGATGTTCACCCCGGGAAAGAGATAACTCAACCAGGGGACTAGCCAGCGTATCATTTGAGTCACCTAAGGATATTAAAAGTATCCCTGGGACTCCGTGTCCCCATGCATAGAACTTTAGCTCAGAGAAGACATAAGATATGCCTTGACCTCGTATGTTAACTGCTATACATCTTTTAGCTATACTTGTTGATAAGAAAACTTACCGAGTCATTTGCAACTCATAGTATCTCAGATTTAACTCGGTTTGGTATTTACTTCAGCTTGCCTAGTTACATTGTAACTCGGATTTACTTCAGTTTGCCAAGTTACATTGTAACTCGGATTTACTTCAGTTTGCCTAGTTACATTTTAACTCGGATTTACTTCAGCTTTCCTAATTACATGGTAACTCAGATTTACTTCAGTTTGCCTAGTTACATGGTAACTCGGATTTACTTTAGTTTGCCTTGTTACCTTCGTAACTTAGATGGGTATTTACTTTAGCTTGCCTGGTTACCTGGTAACTCAAATTTAACTCGGATTGGTATTTACTTCAGTTTTCCAGGTTATCTTATACCTCGGATCATTCTTTACCTCATCTTGCCAGGTTATCTAGTACCTCAAATTTCTATTTGAATCAGTTAGCCAGGTTATTCCATATCTCGGATGGCAATTTGCCATCATAGCTTGAACTCATCATACACAATCTTGGATCTATATCTCGGATCCATGGCAGTTTGCCACCATATCATAAAGTCGTATCATAGCTCAAAATCATATCTCGGATCTATATCTCGGATCCATATCTATGGCAATTTGCCAACATATCATAAGTTCATATCATATCTCAGCAATTTTAACTCGAATTTACCTCAGCTCGCCTAGTTACCTTGTAACTCGGATTTACCTCAGCTTGCCTAGTTACCTAGTAACTCTGATTTGAGTCAAGTAACTCAGATTTGAGTCAAGTAACTCGGATTTGAGTCAAGTAACTCAGATTTGAGTCAAGTAACTCAGTTTTGAGTCAAGTAACTCGGTTTTGGGTCATGTAACTCGGATTTGAGTTAGGAAACTCAGGTTTTGAGTCATGTAACTCGGATTTGACCTACGTAACTTGGATCTGAGATGTAAGTCAGATTTGAGTCTTGAAACTCAGCAATTATATCTCAGATGGGATAACTCGGATTGAAATTTAAAAGACCAAAGCCAAAAAAGGCCAAAAGTCATAAACTTACCCAAAAGGGTTAGCACCAGAGCCAAAGCAAGTCATAAGTCATAAACTTACCCAAAAGGGTTAGGACCAGTGCCAAAGAAGGCCAGAAGTCATACTCTTACCCAAAAGGGTTAGGACCAATGCCTAAAAAGGCCAGAAGTCACCAACTTACCCAAAAGGGTTAAGACCCGAGCCAAAGAAGGCCAGAAGTCATAAACTTACCCAAAAGGGTTAAGACCAATGCCCAAGAAGGCCAGAAGTGACCAACTTACCCAAAAGGGTTAATACCAGAGCCAAGAAGGCCAGAAGTGATAAACATACCCAAAAGGGTTAATACCAGAGCTAAAGAAGGCTAGAAGTCATAAACTTACCCAAAAGGGTTAAGACAAGAGCCAAACAAGGCCAGAAGTCATAGACTTACCCAAAAAGGTTAAGACTAGAGCCAAAGAAGGCCAGAAGTCATAGACTTACTTAAAAGGGTTAAGACCAGAGCCCAAGAAGGCCAGGAGTCACAAAACATACCCAAAAGGGTTAAGACCAGTGCCCAAGAAGGCTAGAAGTCATAGACTTACCAAAAAAGGGTCATGACCAGTGCCCTAGAAGGTCAGAAGTCAAGGATATATGAAAAAGACTATATGTCAGTAAACAACTCTGGTGATATTTTATAAGTAGCCTATGCATGATTCTATGAATCCCACATAGCCCCGGGGACTAATGTTGGGGATGTGACCCCAGGTACCCCAGAACTCAACAAAGGGGTATAAAGAAAAATACATATGAGGAAAAGAAAATAAGCCAAAGGAAAAAAGGAAACGGACAGACTGGGCCGAATTGGAAAAAGTCGGCCTAGTCGAGTCCTCCCTAGGCCAAATTATGCCCTCCGGTCCAAACTGCCACTCACCTGGCCAAATCAAGTGCTAACCTGGCTGCGCCGAACCGGCCTCAGCTGGCCCATCAGCGTTGCCACACTACTACTCCACCTCGTCGATGACCTCCTTGTTCCTGCGCCAGCACCCCAATGCCAGCTCCCCTGACTCCCAACTGGACCAAACCACACCGCCGGATTAACCCGGGTGGGCCGACATCAGGATCACTCGGCCCACCACGAATCTCGCCAACCTCGCTTCGCCACCACCGCTTTGCCGCTATCTTCCCAGGACGGGCTGACGTAAGGAGGATCCGTCCCACCCTGGGCTAGTCCTTCCCGCCACCTCAGTTCAGACCCGGCTGGGCCTTCCCCTGCCTGGGCCAAGTAAAGGAGTACCCCGTCTAGGTTTCTCTCAATTAACCTGGCTGGGCTTCTCTCTACTAATTCGGCCAGCTCCTTTGTTTTAATTCGACTGGGCTGCAATATTTAATTCGGTTGTGCGTCTTCCCCTGCTAGATGGACCAGGCCGAGTCACCCCTACCTAGGCCGAGTTATAATGCCCAGGACGCCTCCTTGATGACCTCTAAATGCTCCCTCAACTTCTACATCAATACCACTTCAAGACAGGTCAAGCTTCTACGTCATGTGCCAGTCTTGGGATGCCCTTGGCTCAGACTGGCACCATTGGTCCAAGATGCTAAGGAATATGCTAGGCATCTTGGGAGATGCTAGGGAATATGCCAGGCATCTCCTAAGATGCTAAGGAATATGCCAAAGAGATAAGACCGGTGACTCACTAAAGGACAAAATGATTGGGCAAGTACCCACGAGACAGCTCATAGAGAGTACTTGTGATGACATACCTTGTCCCCTGGGCTCCACTTTATAAGGAGCACCAAGGGGATCATTCCCTGGGAGGCCCCGAAGGGCTCCTCACCCTCTGCTCACTAGGACCATGGTCTCTTCTTCCTCTGTTGTCTCCATTAGAGACATAAGAGCACAGCTCAAGGAGCACCATTATAGCCACAAGCATGGCAAGTTATATGAGATTAGATGCAGGAGTAGAGGTGTTATCTCACTAGGAGAGCCTCGAACCTGGGTATATCATGTCTCTCTGAGTTCTTTCGTATGAGGTCTTCACTTCATCGTCCCTCCCCAGATTCCTCCAGTGTCCATCGGCCCCAACTTTAACCTACCCATGGCATATGCTGTGACACCACCACAACACACATTTCCACTTGCCAATGCTACGACTGAAGACATGCAAGAGAGACTTCTCCCTTCATTGGAGGAGTCCACCGCCGATTCTACTAGGCGTCCACCTAGACCTACTCCGAGTGCCAAGTTGATGCCTGCACCGAACCCCCATTGCCTCGGGGACATTGATGGGGATATGCCAATCGGGGTACGCCTAGAAGGACGATTCGAACGGATCAAGCCCATAGCAAGTGGGCCTATAGGAACATCGACTGGAAAGTGACTAAAGGAGAAGCCTGGCGACTAGAAGCTAGAGGCCCAAGAACTTAGATAGGCCCAGTCGAATTAGGTCAAATCCTCTGAAACCTTAACTTATTCGGTTGTAATCCTGTAAACCCTAGCGAGATACCCCCTATATAAGCCTCCCTAGGGTACTCTGCATACATACGTGCTATTAGCTTCCCCATCCAAGCGACTCACTGCCTAGCCGCCGAGTTCGTCCATCATGTAATTCACTCACGGATAATACAATCTAGCAAGAAGTAGGTCTTTACCCTACGGGGGCCGAACCTGGGTAAATCGCTTGTCTCTGGTTCCAATCTCGCACTATGGATGGCGACTAGCTCTTGCCCCAAATCATATCAATCGTTACCCTTGGTAGCGACTGCCATGGTCATTGCCACGACATGGCTCGAGGAGTTACCCTCGGTCCTATGGAGCCTCCGGATGACACCGAACAACGCCACGGGCTACACACCCTTCTTCCTGGTGCACGACGCTGAAGCAGTACTACCTGCCGAGGTACTCTACAACGCCCCTCGGGTGGTGGCCTACAACAAAGCCAAATCAATAGCCGCACTCGAAGTCGATGTCGACCTGCTCGACGAGGCCTGTGACATCGTCGCCACACGATCGGCTATATACCAGCAAATCCTACACAACTATCACAGTCATCGACCGCGGCCTAGGCCCTTCTCCAAAGGAGACCTCGTGTTGCGGATTAAGTAAAAAGGATACCTCGAGCTGGAATCCCCTTGGGAGGGACCCTACGTCATCACAAAAGTGATACTAGGTGGCGCCTACCGCCTCAAGGACATGGAAACTAGAGTCGCATTCTCCAATCCTTGGAATTTCGTGTAGCTGCACTGTTTCTACACCTAGATTTACTTTTCAATAAGGCTACTTAGCCAGGCTACTCAGCCACAACATGTACCTGCTACCTGCAATCAATAAAGATAGTTTCACTATAGAGACATTACCACCTACTTTTCTTTCTAACCATTACAGCACTCGGGGGCTATTCCCCCTCAACACACTCTGACATACTATCACTTAAGTTTACTCAAAATACCACTCGCAAAGGCCTAAGTAGCTGAACCTACCTAAACGTCGAATCTTTGAACTCCGAGTACCCAACTTATCTTGAACTCGATATCATATTCTATATAGCCATAAGGCGATCACCCAACTTATCCTCACGCTCCTTAGATGTTCCTAGAAGGTCTATTACATGACACTCGGCCTTAGCCTTATGCTTTTCAAAATCCTCTTGGGTATGTTTCTCCATATTCTCTACGTGGCCGAGGCTCTTCTCAAGCTCCTCCACACGGTGCAAGGCCTCATCTCTCTCGGCTTCCTCAAACAGATCAAGATCAGCAGAAATAAAATAGTGCCCGATCAACATGAAAAATAACAGCACTTGCATTTCATGTGCTCCTTCTCCACCTCCATATGGACATAATTCTGTCCCACCTCCACCATGCTACACTAGAAGGGATGGAAAAATACTTGAGTCAATACAAACAAACTCGGGGGCTTCGCAGGTGCAATTAGGAAAATAAGACAATAAGATAACTTACATGATCGTCCGAAGATTTTGAAGTACCCTATAGAGCGACCTGTAGGGTCACCTTCTTCCATGTATGAATCTTGGCCGAGCCAGAGGAATTGTCACTATCATGACCATCCGCCATATTGGCGACCTCCATGATATCGTCAGATGCCACGGCCTTCCAGTCCATGACTCCCTCCTCCACTTCAATGCTAGTGTTCGCAAGGAGTGCAGAGTCAACGAATGTCAATACACCAAACTCAAATACAGAACAAAAACACCAACCTTTAGGAGTAGAATGATAGAAAAAGAGACACTTACGAGGTCAAGTTATCGATATCCTAGCCAGGATTTGACTTCTTGGCAGCTGGTGCTGGCGGTGCAGCCCATATCAGAACTTCAGCAAATTAATGAGATGCAGAGGGCAAGGCGTTAGTATCTGGATCTTCAGGTGTTGAAGCATCTAAATCCTTGCTACGGCTTTGTTTCCGAGAGCCACCAATACCCTCCTCCTCGACAGTCTCAGCGGGAGGAACGACTGACTCAGAATCATCCGACTCGTCTCCCCTACTACTTCGCCCTCCTATGTTAGAGGAGGCATCGATCCCTTCACCTTTAGACCCTTCATTTGAAGAAAAACAAGCATAAAATAACATTACAAAGAAACAAAAACATTTGCGAATTAAGGACAACAATAAGTCAAGAATTAGCCAAGGGATCGCCTTTGTCAAACTGAAAGGAGCAACAGATTGTCATCCGCAGTGAGACTTGTCAAAGATTTTATCTTCTTCTCCAACTCTACGGATGACAAGCCCACCTCCAAGGTGTGGGTCGGATCCGACGATCTAGTATACTTCCACATTGGTTGTACCGTAGCCTGAAGAGGTTGAACCCGACACTGAATGAAGGTTCGGATGATATCCACACCATCAACTTCTTAACCAAGGACAATCTGCAGCTTCTTCACTCGATCATACAAATGTTTGACTTCAGCATCTTCCCTAGGGAGCACTTCGTTCCTCTAGGAAGGAATCCTCTTGAACTTGGCACTGATGTCAAAGGGGGCCAACCCGTACTTCTGATCGCCAATCTTTTGATCATGGATGGAGAACTACTTAGCTCTCCATCCCTGAGCAGAGTCAAGTATTCTGAAGGACAAATACTGCTGGTTGGGGTGAATGGCGATGCCGCATCTGCCAACTTCAGATATGTGACCCCTAGAGCCTGAATGCCTCTTCAACCTATACAATTTATTGAATAACCCAAAATGCAGCACAATGCCGAGCCAACACTCATAGAGGTTGATGAAGCAGACTATGTGCAGAATTGAATTCGGCGACAACTGATGCAGTTGAATGCCATAGAGGAAAAGAAGGCTACGCATAAAATCATGGGCATGAAGATATATGCCACGAAAAACAAAAGCCAAGAACATTACTCTAAACCCATTTGGAGGATTGGGGATTTCCTCTGGTCCAGGGATGATGCAGTCATTCTCAACCGGTGGGATTAGGCCAGAAATACAAAGATGGTGCAATTATGATTTCTTCACTGTCGACCGCCACAGCTACCATCAGTAACCCTAGAAGTGTCGGTGCCCTTTTTATTTGGGGCAGCAACGATGCTGGAGCCGGCGCCTCCGGTGGCCTTGCCCTTTGTCTACCCATGGCAGCACTTTTCCTCTTCCTAGAAGCGCGAATGAATGCGCTCGGGAATACACATAGCATTTCCAGCGTAGAAAAAGTGATGGGATATGCCAATCGGCGTATGCCTAGAAGGGATATTCGACTAGCCCAGGACCATGGTGAGTGGGCCTGCTAGTAAGGTGACTGGAAGGAGACTTTGAATGAAGCCCGACGACTAGAAGCTGAAGGCCCAAGACCTTAGTTAGGCCCAGTCGGATTAGGTCAAACCTCTGAAACCTAAACTGATTCAGTTGTAATCTTGTAAACCCTAGAGAGGTGACCCTATATAAGCCTCCTTAGGGTACTCATTATACTTATGTACTTTTAGCTACCCCATCCAAGTGAATCGCTGCCTAGCCGCCGAGCTCGCCGATCTTGTAATCCACTCGCAACCAATACAATCTAGCAGGAAGTGGGTCTTTACCCTATGCGAGAGGAGGGGCGAACCTGGGTAAACCCTTGTGCCTGTCCTCAATCTCGACCCGCGGATGGCGACTCGCTCTTGCCCCCAATTGTTTCAATCACTACCCCTGGTAGCGACTGCCATGGCCATTCCCACGACAGTGGCACCCACCGTGGGGCTTGACTAGTCAAGCCTGAGATCTACGGCGAGACCCTACACTCCAATTGAATGGCCAGTCACCACCGGATGCATGGTTATTAGTGGCTAATTCCTCCAGATCCTACCGAGGAGCTCCATACCAGCGTCGCGCCTAGTCACCCACGCCGTAGTGATGAAAGTTGGCACCATCAACCTCTTCGCCGGGTTCACGGACACCATCCACCTAGCGGAAGCAGCGAGACTTGGCACCGCCAACGGATCGCCTCCACGCAATCTGGTCTCGGAGGAGCAGGTCCACACCATCACCCTCCTCGCCTTCGAGTATGACCAGACCGCTAGCAATGCAACTGGGAGCGACGTGGCTCTCCGCAATGAGGCCGATTCGGCCACCCCTGCCTCGGTCTTCGGATCCATCACTGCCACAACGCACGTGGACTACATCACGCGAGTCTCCAACACCGATGATTTTGAGGATCCATCCATCCTCGGGATTTTTGACTCTGACTCTAGATCGGAGTCCCTCAACGAGGCCCGCGCCAGATCCAATCACTACAATACCATCTATATGGTGCCTAGCAGTGTGCCACCAGATACCTTCACCACGCCCCTTCTGCCAACAACAACATTGACGGAAGTCGAAGAACACCGCCAACAGCTAGAGGCGGTGAAGACTAGGGAGCATGCCGAGCATGATTTTTTTGCCTTGAGAAGCAAACGGTGTGGGAGCTATCGCCCTACCACCAACGCCACATCAGGATCCGCCTCAAACCCATTGTTCAAGGGCGCACCCTGAACTTCAACGATGAACGCAACCCCACACGCGTGGCGGATCTCGAGCACTGCTGCAATGCGCCACCGGGTGGAAGTTACCCGACAGTCGGGGCACCTACGCACGGAGATCCATCACCACCCCACTGCTCGCATCCTCCGGAGCAGCCGTGGATCTTGATCATGCCACATGAGCTCGACACCAACAGGCTCCCACTCTACTCCACCCTGATGGACAATGTCATCACGGAATAGGTCGTAGTCACCAACCTCAACCTCACGGGAGAGGGAGCGCTGCAGGTCAAGTATTCTCAGGCCCTACTCGCTAGAGCAATTGAGCAGCAAACCGCGGGAATCAACCCACGAGGATGGATGTACTCCCGCTCGACTGGCAGTCTTGCGGCTTCGAGCGTCTGCCCCAGTGAATGGACAGTCTCCAACATCTCCAATTTCCCACCACCCAAGCCACAATAGCTCCAACCGCGGGTAGCAAATCCTGCGAACTCCACCAACGAGCCACAACCGGTGCACAACATGATCGTCGCCAACGGCCAGCCGATCGATGCATGGACCCACATCGTCAACAACCAAGCCCGGCGAGCTTGCCAGCACTATGATGTGTGACACACCCTCTCCAACCGCGGTGACCACGAGCCTGAGCTGAGAGGTTCACTCAGCCGAATTGGCCCACAATGATTCAAACCAATGATCCGGGGCGAGAGATACCCCTCCACCTTCAAGGGGGCGAAAGAGATCTAAAACTATGATCCCAGACTCGACCCGACAATATCGATCGATACATACCTCATGGCGATGGGGATCGCCGGCCACACAGATCTACTCGCCGCTCGCTACTTCCCTGTGATGATGGAGGGAGCGACTCGAGAATGGATCAACACTCTCCTAGAGAGCAGCATCGACTCGTGGGGAGATGCGGGGTGCCTTCATCAAGAACTTCGAGGGATCCTACACTCACGCCACCACCATCGAGGACCTGGAGCGCTGCATCCAGGGACCACGCGAGTCGACTCGACAGTGGGTCCAACACTACAGGACCTATGGATCAACGCTTTCGGCATCCACCCAGACAGTGTGATCCACTACTTCAAGAATGTGTGCTGGTATGAACCTTTGGTCTCCCAGATCAAAAGGGTCTATCGGACGCTCGAGAACATCCCCGACCTCCTAGAGATTGCCAAGCGCTACACGAGGAAGATCCGAACCAGGACTTGGAAGACGAGTCGGGTGGAAGATGCCACACGAGTGGCCACGACAACGGCAGACTCTACGAGCTGCACTGCAGCAACACCAGCCACACTGGCAAATGCCACGGCGACGGCAGGACCGACTTCGTCGCCAATGCCAACTACGGGAAGCGCAACCCCAAGAACTCCCACCGATATGGAGACAACTATCGTGCCAACAACGCCCCGAGGCCGAAATTCGATCCCGCGACCCTGCTCAACCAAACCTGAGTCTATCACAATAGGGAAGGGAAGCCCGCAACCCACACTACCGTTGATTGCCACTCTCTCAAAGATATCGAGAAGGCAAGGCGAGCTAGGGAAGGCCCCAACGACGACCCACCAAGGGACAATGGCAACGCCGACGGGTTTGGCCACGCGGCCGGCTCGCTGCACACATTTACTGGACTTGGAACAAAGCGGGAGAAGAAGGTGCTCGCCTGCACAGTCGCCATCAATGTAGTGACACAAGTGGACATCGTGCGTTGGCTCAACTGGTCAGAACAAAGCATCACCTAGAGTCGCGAAGATCAAGCGCCTAGAATTGAGTACCCAGGGCGAATCACTCTGGTGGTGAAGCCCATTGTGGCTGACTATTGGCTCCCGAAGACATTGATGGACGGTGGAAGCTCCATCAATATCATGTACTTGGACACCTTCAGGCGGCTGTAGCTCCCACAGTCGATGGTCTAATCAACCCCCTTCACCTTCCACGACTTCGTCCCGGGTCAGAAGGCATACCTAATCGGCAAAGTGACGTTGTCAGTCACCTTTGGCACCATGGCCAACTACTGCACCGAGCAAATTGTCTTCGAGTTGGTGAACTTCCGAGGTCCATACCACTATGTACTGGGGTGGCAGGCATTACCCAAGTTCATGGCCGCCCCCACTATGCGTACAACATGAACAATCTACCGAGGCCACGTGGCATCATTGGCGTCCATGGCGACCCCGATATGGCCATGGAATGTGAGTACAAAGGACGGTCCGATGATCCTGAAATGAGTCCGGAAGTACTTGCGACTTGATTGTTGTGTGCTCGCCGATGCTGTCATCACCGAAGAAATGAACCACGATGACGGGCTCGTGATATACGTGAATGGCATCGACAAGGACGGTCCGATGATCCTGAAGAAGCCCACTGTGACAAGCTCCATGCCAGTGACCTTCGAGGCTTCCATGCACACTCGCACCGTCGAGCTCGTCCCGGGCGACTCTAGCCAGAAGGTCACTGTGGGGACCAACATGAGCCCCGCATAGGAAAGTGCACTCTTCGAGTTTCTTTGTGAGAATCGCGATATCTTCACATGGAAGCCATCTGACATGCCTGGTGTCCCGAGGGAACTCATTGAGCACAAACTAAATGCCAATCCCAAGGCGCGGCCTATTAAGCAACCACTATGGCCCTTCAATGAAGAGTGATGCCACGCAATCACCGAAGAGGTGAAGTGGCTACTCGCCACAGGGTTCATTCGATGCATAAAGTAGTCCAAATGGCTGGCCAACCTAGTCCTGGCTCTACACATAGGACAAGTCCTCGGTAACGATGCCTACTACCTAATCGACGTCCGAGGCGATGGAAAGCTCGACGTCGAGTGACCTTGGAACATGAACCTACTATAGAAGTTCTACTTCCTTTGTAGTAGGATCTGCCATCCCCCGAGCTGCTCGGCTCGGCGGTAGTGGAGGCAGGCTATAGCCTCGTAACGGCGGCTACAACATGCACCATTGGAGCTCGGGATCAGCGACTGGGCACAACAACTTGGCGCCGGAAGTCAAATGTCCGAAGGGATCGTCCTGCTTGGAGGGTGGATTTCGACGCCGCCGGTGCTAGGGGAAAGGAAGGAATGGATTTGTGAAATTGGTCAACGCATCCAATCCACTTAGTTTCTTGATTTGCCTAAGATGTTGCCGTGTTGGCGCTCGCATCACGGACAGATGACAGACATGTGGGTCCCAACCGTCTAGTTCACGGGGCAGTTTAACGGAATGTTTGTATTTGGCAGGGGTGAGATGAGTTTGCCTCGAAATGGCCCCTCTGATTAGTTGGCAGCCCAACTTTATGAAACGCGGCAATTACAAGGAACTTGGGTACCGCCATGGACTCGCCCATGAACTTTCGGGCCGCAAACAAACAATCCCCTGGGGTACCCCCACCACCAGCAGCTGCAGTGGCCCAAAACAACAGAGCTAGACAATACCCACGCCCACTAGGAAACATGTGCATGATTCAGAAAGGACACGCTTCCAACAGGCCTAGAAGATGATCTCTTGTCAAGTGAGCATGGTCATCACTTCTACACCCTCCATCCCTGAGTGGATCCGAATCCCGCATCACCTTCGATAGGTCTAACCACCCGCATCAGGTCCCACGACCAGTTCATGCTACCCTGGTACTTGAAGCTCAAATCGATGACTACGAGATGAGCAAGGTCTTCATGGACAGAGGTAGCAACATCAACCTCATCTGCGCAAGAACCCTGCACACCATGCAAATCCCCCTCTCCAACCTCGAACCGTCCGATACCACCTTCCATGTCTTCGTCCTAGGGAAGGGAATCTACCCCCTTGGTAAGATCTACCTGGACGTCATCTTCGGCATGCCCAACAACTTCAGGCGTGAACGTCTCGACTTTGAGGTGGTTGACTAGCCATCCCAATATCATGCCATACTTTGGAGAGTAGCATTCACAAGGTTCCTAGTGATGCCATATTATGCATACATCATGCTGAAGATACCTAGACCTAACGACGTCATCACCATCCAGGGAAGCTTCACAAGGTCAGACAACTATGACAGGGAGTTCAATAAGATCTCCCAATCTTTCGGCATGCAAGAAGAGCTGGAGAGGCTCAAGGAGTTGATGGACAACAGTCTTCCTCACGTGATCCAATAAAATGCACCTAAGCAATCATTCAACTCCACATTCAATACTAAGGAGGTCCAGATCCACCTGATGGACCCCACCAAGACGACTCTCATCGCCAACAACCTGAGTTCCATATAGGAAATAGTGCTCGTCTAATTCCTTTGTGAGTGCTAGGAAATTTTCTCCTGGTGTCCTATGGATATGCCATGAGTTTCCAGGGAATTCGCCGAGCATGCACTCAATGTGTATCCAAATGCACGGCCAATCAAGCAATTGATGCGTCGCCTCTCAGAAGAAAAGGCCAAAGCTGTCGGCGTGGAATTCAATAGACTCCTAGACACCAATTTCATCCGTGATAGCAAGGAAAGCACCTGGGTAGCTAACCCCGTGCTAGTACCAAATAAGGATATGGATATACTTCGGATGTGTGTGGACTACACGTCCCTAAATAAGCACTCCCCAAAGGACCACTTCCCACTACCGCAGATTAACCAGATCATCAACTCCATAGCGAGGTGTGAGCACCTCTCCTTCCTCGATGCCTACTCAGGCTATAACCAGATACAGATGAAAGTGGAGGACCAAGAGAAAATGGCCTTCATTACGCCATTCGGGGTGTAATGCTACAACACAATGCCTTTCAGGTTGAAGAACGTAGGAGGCACCTATCAAAGGTGCATGCAAGCCTGCCTAAAGGACCAAATCAGTCAAAACATCCAAGTCTATGTCAACGACGTGGTCGTCAAGACCAAGGAAAGCACACCACTCATCGATGATCTCTGCGAGACCTTCAACAACCTCGACATCTATAGGATCAAGATGAACCCACTCAAGTGTGCCTTCAGTGTCCCATCCGAAAACTACTTGGTATCTCATCCCCGCAAGGGGAATCGAGGCAAACCCGAAGAAAATAAAGGCCATACTAGCCATGCATAAGCCACAGAACATCAAAGGCAAGTAGCTAGCCAGATGAATCACAGCGCTCAGCAGGTTCGTCAGTCGGATGGGCGAGAAGGCCCTGCCATTCTAGTAACTCCTCTACAAAATGGAAAAGTTCGAGTGGACCAATCAAGCACAAGAAGCCTTTGATGACCTCAAACGACTACTATAGACCACACCGGTCTTGGTGACCCAGAAGGAAAAAGAACTGATGATGATGTATGTAGCTACCACCCACCAAGTGGTTAGCACTATGCTTGTCGTGGAACTGGCAGAATAAGGCAAAATCCATGGGGTACATCGACCCGTATACTACCTCAGCAAAGTACTCATGCCAACCAAGCAACGGTATCCGCACTACCAGAATCTAGCATACGGTGTATTCATGACAGCACGTCGACTGTGCCACTACTTCATGGAGCACACGATAGTTGTGGTCAATGACGCACCATTGTCCCACATCCTCAACAACCCCGAAGCAATGGGAAGAGTGGCCGTCTAGAGCATTGAGCTGTCCCACGGGACATTAGCTATGAGCAGCACACAACAATCAAGTCGCAAGTACTTCCGGACTCCCTAGTCCACTAGATGGAGCTAAAGATACCAGAAGCCCCATACCCGTCGAGTGTCTGTGACATGGGTATGATTACTTGGGTGCTTATGATTTGCGACCCTAGCTGTATAAAGGCTCACAACCCATAAAAACTCAAGATGAAGGCCCAAGAAGCATCCGATGGAATTCTTAGTTGTATTAGATAAGAAAATAAGAGCCGACATTGTATTGGTGTTGTAATCGTAAATATGTAACCTATCTATATACGACATTAGGACCTAGCATATTATATATAGGCTAGCATAAACCAATGGAGAGGTACCGAAAAACTCCCAAGCAATCTATAGTAGCTTTGTCCATCAACAATTAGGCGACATTGACTCCTTGTTTGCTTGATATCCGACGAAATCCCCAATGTTCTCTTTTCCGCAAAACCCTAAGTCCATAACTATGGACATTGCCGAGGTCACGCCTTGTCAGTCTGGTTGATTCATTTCTACGGTTCCAAGTGGCAACAAGGAGCCGACATTGGTGTCATACTAACAATGAGGCAAAGTACGAAGCCCTGATTCATGGGATGCAGATGGGCAAGGCCTGCGGCGTGATGCGACTAATGATATATGGTGACTCCAACCTCATTGTACAAAAAATAATGAACAAATCTGATGCCCTCAGCGACAACATGATGGCCTGCCATGACCTCTACAACTCACTCGAAGGGGACTTCGATGGCTATGAACTCTGGCACATCAGCCGTGAAAGTAACGAAGAGGCTGAAAAGCTGGCCAACATCGGCTCCACTTGTGCACCCATACCACTGGACGTGTTCCTGGAGCAAATATGTGAATGGTCAATCAAGACCAAACCATCTGTAGGCCCATCAGAGCCTGTAACACACTTGGGGGATACACCACCCGACCACCCTGAAGCTTTGATGGTAGCAGAAACATAACCTTCATCCGACCCCTCCTGGACTCAACCATACATCACGTACCTGTTGTGCAAGTAGCTGCTAGATGACCTGACGGCGCATGGCACAATGTTTGTTTCTCGAAGTCCTTCACCATCATCAATGGTGAACTCTACAAGCGAAGCATCACCAGTGTCCTTCAACATTGCGTCACTAGCACCGACGGCAAGGGCATCCTCCTCGACATACACGAATGCACCTATGGGCATCACGCCGACAGTTGCGCACTCATTGCAAAGCCCTTATGGACATGCTTCTACTAGCCAATAGCAATGCAAGATGGCAAAGGACCTCGTTGAAAAGTGCAACGCTTGCTAGAGATTTGCGGACAAACCACACACACCAGGCTCCAAGCTACGGTCAATACCATTGGCCTGGCCCTTCGCGCAATGGGGACTCGACATGGTCGACAAGATGCAGAAGTCATCGCACGGTGATCACGTGTATCTCCTCATCGTAGTCGATAAGTTCAGAAAGTGGATTGAAGCAACGCCCATGACCAACCAAAGCGGTACCACTGCTATCAAGTTCTTCGAGTCCATCGTCTACAGATTTGGGGTGCCACACAACATCATTACCAACAACGGATCGAACTTCACCTCGAAGGAACTCCAGGGCTTCTGCGAGAATATGGGGATCAACATTAGCTACGCCTCTGTGGCACACCCGCAAACCAATGGCCAGGTCGAAAAGGCCAACGACCTTGTCTGCAACAGCATCAAGAAAAGGCTCCTTCGACCTCTCGAAAGAGCGGCTAGAGCATGGCTTGATGGGGATATGTCAATCGGGGTATGCCAGAAGGACGATTCGACTGGACCAAGCCCATAGCAAGTGCGTCTACAGGAATGACGACTAGAAAGCGACCGAAGGAGAAGCCTGGCAACTAGAAGCTGGAGGCCCAAGAACTTAGATAGGTCGAGTCGTATTAGGTCAAATTGTCCGAAACCTCAACTGATTCGGTTGTAATCCTGTAAACCCTAGCGAGGTAACCCCTATATAAGCCTCCCTAGGGTACTCTGCATACTTACGTTCTATTAGCTACCCCATCCAAGAGACTCACTACCTAGCCGCCGAGCTCACCCACCTTGTAATTCACTCGCCGATAATACAATCTAGCAGGAAGTAGGTCTTAACTCTATAGGGGGGTGAACCTGGATAAATCCCTTGTATCTGGTTCCAATCTCGCACCACGGATGGCGAGTAGCTCTTGCCCCAAATCGTATCAATCGCTATGCCTGGTAGTGATTGTCGTGGTCATTCCAACGATAGTGGCGCCCACCGTGGGGCTTGTCCAGTCAAGCCTGAGATTTGCAGCGAGACCCTACATCCCGATCGACCGTCCGATTGCCACCGGCCGCATGGTGTCTAGCGGTGGGTTCCTCCAGATCCTGCCTAGCGTCACGCCTAGTCCGATTGCTACATCCTGGCGTCACGCCTAGTCACTCACGGCGTGGTGATGCCGGTAGGCACCATCAACCTCTTCATCGGGTTCACGGACGCCGTCGACCCAGCCCAGATGGCGATCATCAGCGGATCGCCGCCACACGATCTACTCTCGGAGGACCAGATCCGCTCCATCACCTACCTAGCCTCCGAGTACGACTTGACCGCCAGCGACACAACCAGGAGTGACGCGGCTCTCCGCGACAATGCCGATTCAGTGGCCCCTGCTTCGATCGCCGGATCCATCACCGCCGCGTTAGAAAAGGACTCCAGCACGCGGGTCTCCAATGCTTAGGACTTCAAGGACCCATCCATCCTCGGGCTCTTCGACTCCGACTTTAGGTCAGAGTCCCCTAACGAGGCGAGGACTAGATCCAATCGCTACAACGCCATCTAAATGGCGGGTAGCACCACCGCACCGCCATATCCCTTCTACACGCCCTTTCACCGACCATGACGGCGACGGAGATCGAGGAGTACCACTAGCAGCTGGAGGCGGCCAAGTTCAGGAAACAAGCCGAGCGTGAAAAATTTCGCCTCGAGCAACAAACGGCGCAGGAGCTGTTGCTCTCTCACCAACACTGCATTAGGATTCGCCCGAACTCCAATGTCCAGTGCCACACCCTGAACTTTGACGACAAACACGACTCCGCTCGCGCGGCCGATCACGAGTTCTGCCACAACGCGCCGCCTGGCGGCAGTCGCCCACGAGCTGGCATGCCCGTGGATGGAGCTCCACCACCACCCATAGCTCGCGTCTACCGGAGCAGCCGCGGATCATGATCTCCCCGTAGGCGCGCGACTCCAACGGACTCCCTCTCTACTCCACCCCGATGGACAATGTCATTGCAGGATAGTCTGTAGTCACCAACCTCAACATCACTGGAGAAGGTGCATTGCAGATCAAGTACGCGGTTGCCCTACTCGCCAGGGTTGTTGAACAGAAAGTCGTGGGGGTTGACCCGCGGGGGCGGATGTACTCCCGCTTGCCCGGCTGTCGCGCGGCCTCGAGCGGCCACCCAACAGTTGCCAATGCCACCAACTGCCCACCACCCGAGCCCCTGCAGCTCTAACTGCGGGCAGCCAACCCCACACGCTCCACCAATGAGTCATGGCCTATACATAACACAGTCGCCGCCAACGGTCAGCCGATCGACGCGCGGACCCACATCGTTAACAACCAAGTTTCGCAAGATCGCGAGCCAAACGACTTGAGGAACACCCTCACCAATCGCGGCGAGCCCGAGCCAAGGGGCTCCCTTAGCCGAATCGGCCCACAGTGTTTCAGACCAATGATCTAAGGCGAGAAGTACCCCTCCACCTTCAAAGCGCCAAAGGAAATCGAGAAGTACGATCCCACATATGATCCGGTGGTATGGATCTACACGTACCTCATGGAGATGGGGATTGCCGGCCACACCGACCTGCTCACCGCTTGCTACCTCCCCCTAATGATGGAGGGAGTGACCCGGCAATGGATACACACCCTCCCCGAGAACAGCATCGACTCGTGGGAGGACATGCGACACACCTTCATTAGGCACTTCGAGGGCTCCTACACCCGCGTCACCACCATCGAGGACCAGGAGGGCTGCATCCAGGGACCGCGCGAGTCGACCCACCACTGGGTGCAGTGGTGGCATGATCTGTGGATCAATGCCTCTGGCATCCACCCGAACACGGCGATTCACTGCTTCAAGAATGTGTGCCGGTATGAACCCTTGGTCGCCAAGATCAAGGGGGTCTATGGGACGCTCCGCAACATCCCCGACCTCCTCGATATCGCCAAGCGCTACGCAAAGAAAGATCTGAACCAGGATTCGGATGATGAGTCAGGAGGGAGATGCCGAGAAAGCGGCCACGACAATGGCAGACATCGCGAGATGCACTATAGCAACACTCGCCTCACCGGCAAGCGTCGTGGTGAAGGGCGAGTCGACTTCGTCGCCAATGCCGGCTACAGGCAGTGCGACCCCAAGAACTTCCGCTACAATGGTGGCAACTACCACGGCAGCAGAAACTATCGTGCCAACAACGTGACAAGGCCGAAATTCGACCCTGCCGCCCTGCTCAACCAACCCTGTGTCTATCACAGTAGGGAGGGGAAGCCTGGCACTCACATTACCACCAACTGCCACTCTCTGAAGGAGATCGAGAAGGCAAGGCGAGCAAGGGAAGGCCCCAACAACGACCCATCAAGGGACAATGACAATGTCGGTGGATTCGGCAACGAGGTCGGCTCGCTACACACGTTCACCAGGCTCGGCACTGAGCGCGAGAAGAAAGTGCTCTCCCGCGCCGTCGCCGTCAACACGGTGACACATGTGGACATCCACGGTATCTCAACTGGTCTGAGCAGAGCATCATCTGGAGTCACGAGGATCACGCGCCCAGGATCGAGTACCCCGGGCGAGTCGCCCTGGTGGTCAAGCCCAAAGTGGCTGACTATTGGCTCCCCAAGACTGATGGATGGCGGAAGATCCATCAACATCCTATACTTGGACACCTTCAGGAGGCTGCAACTCCTGCAGTCGATAGTCAAATCGACCCTCACCACCTTCCACGACATCGTCCGAGGTCGGAAGGCGTATTCAATCGGCAAGGTGACACTCCCAGTCAACTTCGGCACACCAGCTAACTTTTGCACCGAGCGGATCGTCTTCGAGCTGGCAAACTTCTGAAGTCCCTACCACTTCGTCCCGGGGCGACATGTATTCGCTAAGTTCATGGCGGCTCTACACTACACATACAACATGATGAAGCTCCCCGGGCCACGCAGCATCATCATTGTTCGCAGCAACCCCGACATGGCCGTGGACTGCGAGGACAAAGGCACCAAGCTCGCCGACGCCGTTATTGCCGAGGGAACCAACCACGCAGACAAGCTCGCGAAATACGTGAGCAACATTTACAAAGATGACCCGGTGATCCTGAAGAAGCTAACTACGGCCAACACCGCACATGCAACCTTTGAGGCCTCCACGCACACCCACACCATCAAGCTCGTCCCAGGCAACTCGAGCTAGAAGGTCACCGTGGGGACCAACATGAGCCCTGCATAGGAAAGCACGCTCATCGAGTTTCTCCGTGAGAATCATGACATCTTTGCATGGAAGACATCTGACATGCCTGGTGTCTCGAGGGAACTTGTTGAGCACAAACTAAACGCCGACCCCAAAGCATGACCTGTGAAGCAGTCGTTGCGGCCCTTCAATGAAGAGCGTTGCCGAGCAATCACCGAAGAAGTGCAGCGGCTACTCGCTGCAGGATTCATTCAACCAATCAAGTACTCCAAGTGGCTGGCAAACCCAGTCCTGATCCTGAAGAAGAAAAATACCTAGAGGATGTGTATCGACTAAGCCAAACTCAACAGCTCCTGCCCGAAGGAGGAGTTCGTCCTCCCGCACATCAAACAGATCATCGACTCAACCGCGGGCTCCGAATCGCTGTGCTTCCTCAACGCCTATTCCGGCTACAATCAGATCAAGATGGCATCGAGGATGAGGAGAAAACGGCTTTCATCATGCCGTTCGGAGCCTTCTGCTACACCGCGATGACGTTCGGCCTCAAGAACACCGGCGCAACCTCCCAACGGTGCATGCAGGAGTGCCTAGCGAGCCAAATTGACCGCAACATCCACGTCTGCATCGATGATGTGGTGGTGAAATAGACTCGCCGACCTGGCCAAAACTTTCACAAACTTGCGGAATTACAAGATCAAACTCAACCCGGAGAAGTGCACTTTCGGCGTGCCCACTGGCCAGCTCCTGGGCTATGTGGTCTCCAAATGAGGCATCGAGGCTAACCCCTCCATGATCGACACCATTGCGTGACTCAGAAAACCTGAGTGCCTGCACAACATCCAGAAGTTGGCCGAGCGAGTCGCGGCTCTCAGTCGCTTCATCCCCCGGCTCGGAGAAAAGGCAATGCCCTTCTATCGCTTAATGCGGAAGAACCCCACATTCACATGGGATGACGAAGCAAACAACACGCTCAAAGCGCTCAAGGAGGTGCTACTCGTGGCACCAGTACTCGCCGCCCCCATGGACAAGGAGCCAATACTCGTCTACATCGCGGGCGGTGTCTATGGAGCGAGAGGGGGTCAGGAAAGAGGCCCTAGGGGACCACCATCTCACCGCGGTTCGGATGGAAGTGATGGCGAGGAGCGGGGAGGCCGGAGATGAGCGAATCAACGACGGAAAGCTTCATCGGGGTCGGAGAAGACGGGGTCATGGGCATCGACTGGGGGAACCTCTCCTTGATTCTCCTAGTGGGGAGGAAGAGGAAAATTAGGCAGAGCCTGCGGCGCGGTCGGCGTAACACAGGGTGGCCAGGAGTAGTGGCAATGCGATGACGGCCTAGGCTAGGGTTACGGGCTCTCGCAGAAGCTCGCGAGGGAAAGCGAGACAGGAAGAGACATGGGGATAGGGAGAGAGAGGGCAGCGGCATGGTGGCGAGCATTGTGGGGCACGAATGAGATCGACGACGGCGCTCGGGACACCGAGCTGCTTCCCGTCATCAACAAAGACGATGAGGGTAAACGCTGGGCTACTACTGGGCCGCGGGAGTGCTACGCGAGCGGCGAACAGTGAGAGAGGAGAGATGGGCAGGTTGGGCTGCAACTGCTGTTCTCTCTTTTTTAACAAAAAACCTGTTTTCTATGTCTGTTTTCATATTTCTCATTTGTGTTTGAATATCAAAACTGTTTTGAACCATTTAAAAAATACCAAAGGTTTTGGTAGAAGTATTGAAATATTGTAGGGGCCCTATTAGTCCTTTTAGGCTCTAAACATTTTGGTACTTTACAAAATATTCAAAACCTTTTGTATTAATTTGAGAGAAAGAGGAAACTAGGGTTTAAGTGTTTTGCATTATTTTCTTTCTTGCAATTTTAAAAGATGATGCTCATGCAATGCACATTAAACCCTAATTAGACATTAGCTTAAACTGGGGTGTTATAGCTCTATTCCCCTTACAAGAATCTCGACCCGAGATTCCAAAGTTAGGAAGAGAGAGAAGGAAACATGGTCACTTCTAAGGACAAGAGGGAAACACACTAACAACACACAGAGTATCTCATTGTCAACTCGTGAAGGAGTGTTCAAAAACAACTATGAGATGACGAACATGAAACACGTCAAGGTAACAGAGGAAACACGAGGAGATGGTTTCAAGATGACAGATAACTCGTATTCATAAGGATTGAGACCATGGAGCTTCTGAAGGGTTTAAGCTTCCGAAGAGGAAAGCTTACAACAGAAAGAACAAAACCAAAGACTTCGAGAAATGAACCTCCACTAAATGGCTTAAGTAGAGCTTCCGAGGGTACATGGATACAGATGACCAAACTATTGTTCTACTTTTGATACAGAAGGATCACTCTTTGTTCAACAGAAGGCCAAGATAGAAAGGTTGTTTTGTGGAAAGGACTCGTAAGAGTCACAAGGATCATGTATCAAGAGAAACTTTTGATTGCCAAAATCATCGTCACTCTAGGACATGATTGCGAAATGGAGGAAACTTTGTATTCATTCAGGATTATCAAAATCTTTGCCAAAGATCGTGATATCACTTTGCACCACCAGATGAATAAACAAGATTCCCGATGACAAGAGGAAAAAGGAAACTTCATTCACAGACTTCAATTACTTGACACAACGAGACGCTTACCAACATAAAGAGTCTGGGGGTTCGACTGAGAGACATTTAGCAACACTACTTTAAATTCTCCTTGATGTTCGAGAAGGCAGACATCAAGTAAAGGTCAGACTTCGGATACAAAGGGAACCATAAGTGGCGGCCAGGGTTTTCATCACATGACGCTTCGGTTTTGCCGTCCCGGGTACACCGTGGTTAAAAGAGTGCTTTTACCAGAATTTCTACCCCTTGCTGTTGCTGATGGGTGGGCCAGGGAAATAATAGAACCCAAATCAACGGATAAGATCTACTATAACTTTTGTGGCTAGTAAGATTGGATGGCCAAAAATCGCAGAATTTTGTGGAGACTCCTAGGGGTGGCACCAATTACATCTTTAGATGAATGATAGAAGAAGCCTCATGAAGAGTGGTTGTTATTTGCTGATTCAAGAGAATATGGAAATCGGTCTTCCGACTAGTTGTGTCAACCATTACATCAGTCTTGTCGGGTTTACAAAGAGACCTATGTCAAAACCTTGAGGAACACCAACCATCATAGTTTCTTGAGATTCAACTTTAGTTTGGTGAGATGATGCTTCAGACTTAGCGTGTCCGAATAGAAAGTTTGCAACATTTACCACGAAGGTAAATTTACTGGATTCTCAATACATGGACTACAGTGTTCAGATCCAATAGATTGAGCTACATTGCTAGACCCATGTATTAACAACTTGTCGGGGGAGAAATTCTCAGACATCAAGTACTTGCAACTAAATACAACTGTGTCGTTAAGGGTCATATATAACTCTACCTGAATCCACGGTGACACCTTTCAACGATTGCACGTAAATCAGATATGATCACTTCTAACATCCAGAACACATACTTCGAGATGACCCGATAACGATTCTCAAAAGTTTTCCAACATTAATGCCAAATGTTCCATATGAATCTAATCTAGCTTGGAGAAGATAAGGATATTGTCGATGGGCTCAACAACAAATTTATCGAGATACTCTAGGAAGATGGACTCATATGCTGTATGAACAAGGCAAAGTATTGGTCAGGACAAAGGACATGAGGATGTAGTCAAGTGAAACATCACGAGTAGTAACATCATCAAGAGTCCTTGGAACTGAGTTTGATTTGATGATAACCCATATCAAGTCAAAGGTGGGGGAAGATAACATATCCATGGAGGAAATACTATCTTTCTTCAACACGAACAACACCAAACATACCTTTAAGAAGGAACATAGTCAGATAGAACTTTTGTCTTACAACTCTCCAAGTTGTTGTTTAAGCTCAACCAAGTAGTTTAGGGGTATCCAATACGGATCCTTGGAGAAAACAAAAGTTCATAGAACTTGCTTGCTCAAGAACTTCACTACACGGTCATGTGGCAACATGGAGATACTTCTAGAAGACATCCAGAATATCACGAACCACCGTTATGTCACTTAGTTCAAGAGGAAACTTGCTTGGTAAGGCAAGAAGACACAATCTTAGAGCTTCAGCACATGCCTAACTCTTTGACCGAGGAGAGTGTACCGGAGTAGCGGCATTGGTAGCATAATCATCCTTCACTTAGTGATAGGGTTAACCATCACGCTAAGAATGACACAAATGTCCTTGGAGTTCAAAGCATCAATAATTGCTAAGAATCTCAGATAACTACATTATTACGCACACGCATCATTTACGAGCACAAAAGCTCGAAGAAAGGGTGGGTAGAAATGTGTAGAAGTATCACTTCATTAAGAGGGTCATGAAACTCAGCACAACCTCTTAGTATAAAAGGGTGTGATACGCTAAGGTAGAACAGATAGAAACTAATCAAAGCCTCTTGATCTGCGGATCATAACACTTTGACCTGGTCCTAGATATGACGAGGTACTGGAGTTTGTTTCTCCTGACATCCTGAAATGGTTTGTCATGATGGACCATAAGAGTATCTTGCATCAGAAGACACTGATGCACAATACCACTTGACTACCAACTAATAGACAAAGGTTGGAAAACAAAAAGGGAAAAGGAACATGCTCAGGGTAGGATCCCGAGATGTGGATGCATAGATTATCATTTCTTCTGAAAACCTGCAGAAAGGGTAGGTGTGGAAGAGTCACGAGTATAGATGCGATACTCATGAGGAGTACCGTTGTCATGATCTATTTGGTTCCATTAAAGAACATCTGCCAGGGATATAGGTAGGGGAAGTCCTTGATTGTTGAGATTCAATCGCAACAAAGACCACAAGCTTAAAGGCTTTAATTGTAGTACCAGCCATCCTGAGGTAAGGATTGCACATTAACGACAAGGGTCAATGGAATGGACCTTGGGTTAAAGATCAGCTCCATGTACAAGATTCGCAACACAAGAACCCAGTACAATCCGAGACCTTCAGTACAAGTCCAAGGGTTAAAACTCAAGAAAGAAGTAACTACTACTTGAGTGACACAACTTACACTACAAGATAGTAATCACGAGGTAGCTTCCAAGAGAAGGAAGAACTCTTGAAATACCCAAATAAACAAAAGGGAGACACACGAGGAAAAAGGAAACCTCGAAGCCTAGAATAGAACACTGTGGAACGTTATAATATAGGTTCCATAAGCAGAGAGATCATGATAGAAAGGAGTCTCTCAGCTAAAACAGAGCGAAGGGAACAAAGAACACACAACACACACAACTCTAGAGAACTCAACACTAGGTCAACTGGTTGAGAAACTACATGCCTAAAAGGCACCTAAGTTTTGAAAGACCAAAAGAGATATCAAAACTTTTCCATATCAACACAAGGTAAGAGGACCTAGAGTTAGAACGATACCAATTGAGGAGCAAAAGAAGCATACTAGAGTTTTCACAAATTAAATACTTTTCATCTTTGAAATAGTTTTCACAAGCACTAGACTCAACATCGACCAATAGCAAGGTTTTCCTACAGTCGGTACTGCTCTGATACCAAGACCTATGACACCCCCGAGGATCAGGGTTAAACAAATCCCAGACCTTAGCCTGACATAAGCTTAACCTAGAGCTCGAGGATATCTAGTGAAGAAATCGGTAACATAGCAGTAACCCTACAACACAAAAGTTATTTATAGCAAGCTCATAACTGAGCAAAGAACCAAAATATTACAAGCAGAGGTCACTGACCACAAACAACAAACAAAAGAAGGCAAACTATGCTATTAAGTATAGCAAACTTAACAAATGGCCTAAGAGGCCTGAAGCATAACAATGACGTCCCAGCCCATAGATTCCAGGCTGCCGGTCGGGAATCCCAAGCTACTCATCAGTGTCGATGTCGTACCAAACTTGTCTTCATGAGAACTCTTACTCTTCTACAAAAGTATCAACAAAGCAAGGGTGAGTACAGGGTGTACTCCGCAATACTTACGGCTGGTGGGGTTATTTTGCATAAAGCCATCTTTGTTTGTAAATCAATAGGGAGAAGAAGCTCATCTATTTGAATATTTTAAAAGGGTATAAGAGAGTGACACCTCGAAAGAATTGATCATCATCTTTTGATATCCACCAAATTAATCCTCATCTCACACTAGGATCACCCCCTTGTACCCATGAGGAAGCATCCTTAAGCACTCGTTAATCTGCCAAGTTTTACGATTAGGTTAATGTTATCTATGATCCCACGTTCATTCATAAGTCGTCCATAACTGTGGACACATCTTTTCGAATAGATTTAACCCTGCAGGCATGTACAACTTTACCCACACATACCAATCGACTCTTAATGCCACATGATTAGCCCTCTTCCTTGGAAGGCCGTGAGAGGGTGGTTGGCCACGACCTTTACCTTGCTTTCACCAAGACCATGAGTCACGCCCTAATGAGGGTTCTGCAGTACCGGGTCAAATCCCGAAGCCAAACCCGGTTCATTCAGGGGCGCTGTCTACCCCAAGCAACCCGGTTCATTCTTCCCTACCTCTTATGATGCACCTTCACCCCGCAAATCTTTCAAAACGTTTTATATGCATATGTCGAATGGAACGCCCGGACTATGTGACTCGTGGAATCTAATAGGCAAGTTAATCAGTGGAGGGGTTCCCAAGCCCTGTGTGGTTGTATGCTCGTCTCGGTTCCAAAGGCAAGAACTCGGTTCCTAGTGGTGGCGAGCATGGGACTACGAAAACCACATCCCACCATGGCCTCCCATAGAAGACTTAGCATGTTTAACCTTTACCACTGATCTCAACTCATCATGTTCTCCTGTCATACTAGATTATTTGCATCCGATACGTCATCTGGATGAACCAAAACTGACAGCTAAGTATGGCTAAGAAAGACACAGATAATCTCTAGTAGTGCACACAAGCCAAACCTAGTTATGCTAGGAGAAGTGGATCAGGTAATATAAGCTCAAAGGGAGTAACACAACAGATAGGATACTCTATCTATTGATAAAAGACCATAGTATAATCGTATGCATCATGGCAAGAATTGAAATGCTTTCAAAATCATAGGATTGTATAATGGTGGGGCTATACTTGCCTTTGCCTATTGATAAGCAGAAAGCAGAGCTTCGAACTTCTAGTACTTGACTTGGTTACAGTTGGCCAAGTATTGATCTTCAGTGGTCGATGGTGTTAACCTCGGTCTTCGATATTGATCTCGATATCATATTCTACCAGAAGAACCAAACACCGGAAAGAAAGGGGAAATAATCAACACATGGAATCGATGCAATGCTCAAGCAAGGATGATGATATGACAAGTTAAATTGTATTGAAATAGAACCCTAAGGCATGCTCGACCATATTAAACAGGGTCTAAGGGGTCCAAACCCTAATATAGGAGAGACCCCAGAATCACCTACGAGGGTTCACTTTGTTTTCTAATTAAACTTGTCTTGAAAGTTACTTAACAATGCATGATGTTGATTCTATGAGATATATCTCATTTTTCGGAACATTTTTATATATTATACACATTTTTCTAAATTACAGAATAAAAGATATTGATTTTACAAGGTTTATTCAATTTCTGAAATTATTAAAATAATTTAAAATAGGTTTATTGCATACTGTTGATGTCATCAAGGGGTGGGGGACATTTTTCACTGGGGTATAGACTACCCACAGAGGCTGACGGTTGGGCCCAGGTCCACATTAGCAGTCATGTGAGCAAACGGGACCCACAGCGGGTTTGCTTGGGCGATTCGCGCGTTGCCGATGCTCGGGTGACGTCAGCATGACGTCATCCCAGCGAGCACCTCCCAAATCGATGACGGTGGCAGAAAGCGGGGGCAAGCGGGGACACGCGGGGATGCGCGTTCAAAACAGCGTGACGCGGGCTACCTAAATTGGGCGGCGCCTCTACCTGTAGGTCACCGGAGCTGGGTTACAGCGAGCAGCAATGGCGAAGCTGGTAGAGCAACGGAGGGTGGTGGCTACAGAGTGAGAGTGGGTCGGGGAAGAGGTCCTAGGGGACCACCAGCTCACCGCGGTTTGGATGGAAGCGACGGAAAGGAGTAGGGAGGCCAGAGACGAGCGAATCGATGATGACAAGCTTCATCAGGGTCGGAGCAGACGGGGTCATGGGTGTCGACTGGGGAAACCCCTCCTTGATTCCGCTAGTGGGGAGGAAGAGGAAAACAGGGCGGAGCCTGCTGCACAGTCGGCGGGACATGGGATGGCCAGGAGCAGTGGTGATGCGATGACAACCTAGGCTAGGGTTAGGGGCTCTCGCAGAAGCTCGCGAGGGAGAGCGAGAGAGGAAGGGAAATGGGGATAGGGAGAGAGAGAGGGAAACTGTGGTATTATCTCCTTCTCCTGAGGTGGCAACACAGTGGCATCATCACGGGGCGTGGCTGAGATCGATGGCGGCACTCGGGATACCGAGCTGCTTCCCGTTGTCAATGAAGACGACGAGGGCGAACCGATATGTAGGCTAGGTTGCATTGGGCTACTGCTGGGCCGCGGGAGTGCCGCGCAAGCGATGGACAGAGAGAGAGGAGAGATGGTCAGGTTGGGCTATAGCTATTGTTTTCTCTTTTTTAACAAAAAATCTATTTTCTATTTCTGTTTTCATATTTCTCATTTGTGTTTGAATATCAAAACTATTTTGAACCATTTCAAAAATACCAGAGGTTTTGGTAGAAGTATTGAAATATTGTAGGGGCCCTATTAGTCCTTTTGGGCTCCAAACATTTTGGTACTTTACAAAATATTCAAAACCTTTTGAATTAATTTGAGAGAAAGAGGAAACTAGGGTTTTAGGGGTTTTGCATTATTTTCTTTCATGCATTTCTGAAAGATGATGCTCATGCAATGCACATTAAACCCTAATTAGACATTAGCTAAAATTGGGGTGTTACAGGTTTGGCCGGTGTGGCCACCTTCAGAGAGATGTGCTCCTTCACGAGGTCCGCGTCGTTGTCATGCTCCTCGAGGCCGCGGCTAGCCTCGGTCTCACGCTGCTTTTGGCCGCTGGTCTTCCAGGCCGCAGACAAAGGCGCCTGCACTTCCATGACTTCGTTTTCACTCTTGGAGCTCTCTTCCTTCTCCTCGAGCTCTTCAGGAACTTCCTCATCGAGTGGAGGAAGCCAGTTCTCAAGGACCTGAAAAGCTGAAGACGAAAGAAATTAGCAACTAAAAACAACGACTGCAATACTATGACTGTGAAACTACGAATGAGAGAAACAAAGGAACTCACCGGATGAGCTTTCCACTTCCCAGCGGTGTATGGATCCAACCCGACATTCGAACCAGTGTACTATGCATCAGTGATCTTCTTCAGTGCTGCAATGTAATCTTCTTCTTCCCAAGCATCGGGGCTCAATCTGGTCGCGTCTTTGGGCCCGGTGTACTAGTACATCCAGTGAGCTCGGTTCACTAGTGGGACCAATCTCCGCCCAAGCCAGCAGTGTTACATATTGATGGTCTCCAGCCCTTCATCCTCCAACTCCCTGATCTGCGTGAGCATCTCATCCACGACCATTTTTTGGTCAATGGGAAGTGAATCTGCCGACAATCTGCACAGCTCGCTCCTCTCCGTGGTGTATGTCGGGAAAGAGACTTCGCTGGAGGGAGTGGATTCCTTGGCATAGAACCAAAACTTTTTCCACTCGCTCGCCACCTTCTTCGGCAGTAGTAGCTTCACGAACTTAGCCTTGGGCTTCAACGGGAAAGTGATGCCTCCCGTGGCTAGGATGGAGCCGCCTTTACCCTCGCGGCTAATGCGGTCGTGGAACAGCTCCAGCCAAAGAGGGAAGTACGACCGGTGCCCCAGGTAGCACTCGCAGAACGCCACAAAAATGGCGAGCTACTCGATGTTGTGCGGTCCCATGTCAGATGGCTTGATCGCGTAGTAGGAGCAGAAGCGGCAGAAAAAGAGGGAGGTTGGGAATCCCAATCCCCTTTCGAGGTGGCTCTAGAAGTAGATGAACTCCCCTGGCCGCGGCTTCGGCTCTACCTTGGTGGGTGCGGGGATCTGCCAGTTCCCCTTAGTGATAATCATGGCGTCCTGGAATGATTTCAGGATGGCCATGGAGCATTTGGACTTGCCCCACAGATCTTTCGGGGGCGCCATCGAGAAAAGGTCACTCGGTCTGGAAATTTTGGATCAGGAATGGATCTGGAGACTGAGGGTGAGAGGAGGCGGAGAAATGTGAAGAATTCCCGCATTTCCCTCGCTAGTCTCCTTATATAGCGGTGCTACCCGACAATCTTGGGCTAGCCGTTACCTCGGGTAAATCTGCCAAAGTTACCGTTGGAGTTACCCAACGGCTAAATTGATCAAATTGATAGTCCAATTTCAGCCACTCGACTCACCCGCTTGCCTTCCTCTTCCAATCGATTAGGCGTGGCAACTCGAGAACATTGTTGGGGATGTGACCCTAGGTACCCAGAGTTAAGCTATGAAGTGACTCAACAAAGGGGTATAGATAAAAATACATATGAGGAAAAGAAAATAAGCCAAAGGAAAAGAAAGGAAAAGGACATACTGGACCAAATTAGATAAAAGTCGGCCTAGTCGTGTCCTCCCTAGGCTGAATTAGGCCCACCGGTCCAAACTACCACTCACCTGGCCGAATCAAGTGCTAACTCGGCTGGGCCAAACCGGCATCAGCCAGCCCACTAGTGTCGCCGCACTACTGCTCCACCTCGTCAAACAACCGCCTCATTCCCGCGCCATCACCCCGACGCCAGCTCTCCTGACTCCCGCCTCGACCGAACCACGCTGCCGGATTAACCCGGATGGGCCGACACCAGGGTCACTCGGCCCGCTGCAGATCTCGCCAACCTCGCCTCGACGCCACCGCTTCGCCACCATCTTCCTCGGACGGGCTGACGTAAGGAGGATCTGGCCCACCCCGGGATAGTCCTTCCCGCCACCTCAGTTCAGACCCGGTTGGGCCTTCCCCTGACCGGGACAAGTAACAGAGTACCCCGACTGGGTTTCTCTCAATTAACCCGCTGGCTTCTATCTATTAATTCGGCTGGCTCCTTTCTTTTAATTTGGCTGGGCTTCAATATTTAATTCGGCTGGGCCTCTTCTCCGGCTAGATGGACCAGGCCGAGTCACCCCTGCCTAGGACGAGTTATAATGCTCAAGACGCCTCCTTGATGACCTCCAGATGCTCCCTCAACTTCTACATCGATACCACTTCAAGACAGGTCAAGCTCCTACGTCATGTGCCAGTCTTGGGACGCCCCTGGCTCAGACTAGCACCATTGGTCCAAGATGCTAAGGAATATGTTGGGCATCTTGGGAGATGCTAGGGAATATGCCAGGCATCTCCTAAGATGCTAAGGAATATGCCAAAGTGATAAGATCGGTGACTCACTAAAGGACATGATGACTGGGCAAGGACCTACTAGACAGCTCATAGAGAGTACTTGTGATGACATACCTTGTCCCCTGGGCTCCCCTTTATAAGGAGCACTAGGGGGATCGTTCCCTAGGAGGCCCCGAAGGGCTCCTCACCCTCTGCTCACTAGGAGCATGGTCTCTTCTTCCTCTGTTCTCTCCATTAGAGGCATAAGAGCACAGCTCAAGGAGCACCATTGTAGCCACAAGCATGGCAAGTTATATGAGATTAGATGCAGGAGTAGAGGTGTTATCTCACTAGGAGAGCCTCGAACCTAGGTATATTGTGTCTCTCTGAGTTCTTTCGTATGAGGTCTTCACTTCATCATACCTCCCTAGATTCCTCCAGTGTCCATCATCCCCAACTTTAGCCTACCCATGGCATATGCCATGACACCACCACGACATTTGGCGCCCACCGTGGGGTTGATCAGAGGCGATGGTTGGGTTTCCATCCGGACAAGAACATCTTCATCAAGCTCTGCTTCACCATCAATCAAAAGCTTTTGCATCCTCTTCCTCAACATACAGAGAGCATGGGAGTTGTCATACATGCCTTCCTTGTTGAGATGACTCAACCTCAACCTCTTCACCAACAACACTATAAGTATTAGTTGACTCAGCAAGTGTGACTCAACTAGCACAACTCAACCTCCTCACCAAGCATATAGTGAGTAACAAGTAACTCAATCAACACGCACGTGAGATAACCCCAAATATCACTTGGGGGCCATCACCCTCAATCACTTAGATGTTCACCTCGGGAAAGAGATAACTCAACCATGGGACTAGCCAGCGTATCATTTGAGTCACCTAAGGATATAAAAAGTATCCCTGGGACTCCGTGTCCCCATGCATAGAACTTTAGCTCAGAGAAGACATAAGATATGCATTGACCTCATATGTTAACTGCTATACATCTTTTAGCTATACTTGTTGATAAGAAAACTTACCGAGTCATTTGCAACTCACAGTATCTCAGATTTAACTCGGTTTGGTATTTACTTCAGCTTGCCTAGTTACATTGTAACTCGGATTTACTTCAGTTTGCCATGTTACATTGTAACTCGGATTTACTTCAGTTTGCCTAGTTACATTGTAACTTGGATTTACTTCAGCTTTCCTAGTTGCATGGTAACTCGGATTTACTTCAGTTTGCCTAGTTACATGGTAACTCAGATTTACTTTAGTTTGCCTAGTTACCTTTGTAACTCGGATAGTATTTACTTTAGCTTGACTGGTTACCTGGTAACTCAAATTTAACTCGGATTGGTATTTACTTCAGTTTGCCAGGTTATCTTATACCTCGGATCATTATTTACCTCATCTTGCCAGGTTATCTAGTACCTCAAATTGCTATTTGAATCAGTTGGCCAGGTTATTCCATATCTCGGATGGCAATTTGCTAGCACAGCTTGAACTCATCATACACAATCTTGGATCTATATCTCGGATCCATGGCAGTTTGCCACCATATCATAAAGTCGTATCATATCTCAAAATCATATCTCGGATCTATATCTCGGATCCAGATCTATGGCAATTTGCCAGCATATCATAAGGTCATATCATATCTCAGCAATTTTAACTCGGATTTACCTCAGCTCGCCTAGTTACCTTGTAACTTGGATTTACCTCAGCTTGCCTAGTAACTTTGATTTGAGTCAAGTAACTCAGATTTGAGTCAAGTAACTCGGATTTGAGTCAAGTAACTCAGATTTGAGTCAAGTAACTCAGTTTTGAGTCAAGTAACTCGGTTTTGGGTCATGTAACTCGGATTTGAGTTAGGAAACTCAGGTTTTGAGTCATGTAACTCGGATTTGACCTACGTAACTCGGATCTGAGACGTAAGTCAGATTTGAGTCTTGAAACTCCGCAATTATATCTCAGATGGGATAACTCGGATTGAAATTTAAAAGACCAGAGCCAAAAAAGGCCAAAAGTCATAAACTTACCCAAAAGGGTTAGCACCAGAGCCAAAGCAAGTCATAAGTCATAAACTTACCCAAAAGGGTTAGGACCAGTGCCAAAGAAGGCCAGAAGTCATAGACTTACCCAAAAGGGTTAAGACAAGTGCCCAAGAAGGCTAGAAGTCACCAACTTACCCAAAAGGGTTAAGACCAGATCTAAAGAAGGCCAGAAGTCATAAACTTACCCAAAAGGGTTAAGACCAGTGCCCAAGAAGGCCGGAAGTGACCAACTTACCCAAAAGGGTTAAGACCAGAGCCAAAGAAGGCCAGAAGTCATAAACTTACCCAAAATGGTTAAGATTAGAGCCAAAGAAGGCCAGAAGTCGTATACTTACTTAAAAGGGTTAAGACCAGAGCCCAAGAAAGCCAGGAGTCACAAAACATACCCAAAAGGGTTAAGACCAGTGCCCAAGAAGGCCAGAAGTCTTAGACTTACCAAAAAAGGGTGACTAGTGCCCTAGAAGGTTAGAAGTCAAGGATATATGAAAAATACTATATGTCGGTAAACAACTCTGGTAATATTTTATAAGAAGCCTATGCATGACTCTACGAATCCCACATAGCCTCGGGGACTAATGTTGGGGATGTGACCCCAGGTACCCTAGAATTAAGCTATGAAGTGACTCAATAAAGGGGTATAGAGAAAAATACATATGAGGAAAAGAAAATAAGCCAAAGAAAAAGGGGAAAAGGATAGACTGGGCCGAATTGGAAAAAGTCGGCCTAGTCGAGTCCTCCCTAGGCCAAATTAAGCCCCCGGGTCCAAATTGCCACTCACCTGGCCAAATCAAGTGCTAACCCGGCTGGGCCGAACCGGCCTCAGCCGGCCCATCGGCGTTGCCGCACTACTACTCCACCTCGTCGATGACCTCCTTTTTCCTGCGCCATCACCCCAATGCCAGCTCCCCTGACTCCCAACTGGACCAAACCACACCACCGGATTAACCCGGGTGGGCCGACATCAGGGTCACTCGGCCCACCACGGATCTCGCCAACCTCGCCTTGCCACCACCGGTTCGCCGCTATCTTCCCAAGATGGGCTGATGTAAGGAGGATCCGGCCCACCCTGGGCTAGTCCTTCCCGCCACCTCAGTTCAAACCCGGCTGGGCCTTCCCCTGCCCGGGCCAAGTAAAGGAGTACCTCGGCTGGGTTTCTCTCAATTAACCTAGTTGGGCTTCTCTCTATTAATTCGGCCAGCTCCTTTGTTTTAATTCGGCTGGGCTGCAATATTTAATTCGGTTGGGCCTCTTCCCCTGCTAGATGGACCAGGCTGAGTCACCCCTACCTAGGCCGAGTTATAACGCCCAGGACGCCTCCTTGATGACCTCTGAATGATCCCTCAACTTCTACATCAATACCACTTCAAGACAGGTCAAGCTCCTATGTCATGTGCCAGTCTTGGGACGCCCCTGGCTCAGACTGGCACCATTGGTCCAAGATTCTAAGGAATATGCTAGGCATCTTGGGAGATGCTAGGGAATATGCCAGGCATCTCCTAAGATGCTAAGGAATATGCCAAAGAGATAAGACCGGTGACTCACTAAAGGACAGAATGATTGGGCAAGTACCCACGAGACAACTCATAGAGAGTACTTGTGATGACATACCTTGTCCCCTGGGCTCCCCTTTATAAGGAGCACCAAGGGGATCATTCCCTGGGAGGCCCCAAAGGGCTCCTCACCCTCTGCTCACTAGGAGCATGGTCTCTTCTTCCTCTGTTCTCTCCATTAGAGACATAAGAGCACAGCTCAAGGAGCACCATTATAGTCACAAGCATGGCAAGTTATATGAGATTAGATGCAGGAGTAGAGGTGTCATCTCACTAGGAGAGCCTCGAACCTAGATATATCGTGTCTCTCCGAGTTCTTTCGTATGAGGTCTTCACTTCATCATCCCTCCCCAGATTCCTCCAGTGTCCATCGGCCCCAACTTTAACCTACCCATGGCATAGGCTGTGATACCACCACAACACACATTTCCACTTTCCAATGCTGCGACTGAAGACATGCAAGAGAGACTTCTCCCTTCATTGGAGGAGTCCACCGCTGATTCTACTAGGCGTCCACCTAGACTCTCCTACTCCGACTGCCAAGTTGATGCCTGCACCGAACCCCCACTGCCTTAGGGACACTGATGGGGATATGCCAATCGGGGTATGCCCAGAAGGACGATTCGAATGGACCAAGCCCATAGCAAGTGGGCCTACAGGAACATCGACTGGAAAGTGACTGAAGGAGAAGCCTGGCGACTAGAAGCTAGAGGCCCAAGAACTTAGATAGGCCCAGTCGAATTAGGTCAAATCCTCTGAAACCTTAATTGATTCGGTTGTAATCCTGTAAACCCTAGCGAGGTACCCCTATATAAGCCTCCCTAGGGTACTCTGCATACATACGTGATATTAGCTACCCCCATCCAAGCGACTCACTGCCTAGCCACCGAGTTTGCCCATCCTGTAATTCACTCGCGGATAATACATTCTAGCAAGAAGTAGGTCTTTACCCTACGGGGGCCGAACTTGGGTAAATCGCTTGTCTCTGGTTCCAATCTCGCACTACGGATGGTGACTAGATCTTGCCCCAAATCGTATCAATCGTTACCCTTGGTAGCGACTGTCGTGGTTATTCCCATGACATGGCTCGAGGAGTTACCCTCGATCCTATGGAGCCTCCGGATGACACCGAACAACGCCACGGGCTACACACCCTTCTTCCTGGTGCACGACGCTGAAGCAGTACTACCTGCCGAGGTACTCTACAACACCCCTCGGGTGGTAGCCTACAATAAAGCCAAATCAATAGCCACACTCAAAGTCGATGTCGACCTGCTCGACGAGGCCCGTGACATCGTCGCGCACGATCGGCTATATACTAACAAAGCCTACACAACTATCACAGTCATCGACCACAGACTAGGTCCTTCTCCAAAGGAGACCTCGTGTTGCGCCTCAAGTAAAAAGGACACCTCAAGCTGGAATCCCCTTGGGAGGAACCCTACGTCATCACCAAAGTGATACTAGGTGGCGCCTACCGCCTCAAGGACATGGAAACTAGAGTCGCATTCTCCAATCCTTGGAATTTCGTGTAGTTGTGCTATTTCTACACCTAGATTTACTTTTCAATAAGGCTACTTAGCTAGGCTACTCAGCCACAACATGTATCTGCTACCTGTAATCAATAAAGATAGTTCCACCATAGAGACATTACCACCTACTTTTCTTTCTACCCATTACAACACTTGGGGGCTATGCCCCCTCAACACACTCTGACATACTGTCACTTAAGTTTACTCAAAATACCACTCGCGAAGGCGTAAATAGCTGAACCTACCTAAACATCGAATCTTTGAACTCCGAGTACCTCGGCAAAGTACCAAGACTAAAGGTATTCAGGGTAACGAAAAGGCCTAAGCATAAAAAAACTTCAAGTGAACAACACAATTTATAACAGGCCAGCAGGCCAACACTCTTTACATAGGCCAACATGCCAGCACTCTTTACAAAGGGCCAACGAGCCAATATTCCTTACAAGATTACACAACGCTCTTCACATGAAAGTTACAACACAAAATTCACCCGCTATACATGCAGGTGATTGATGACCCACAAGTATAGGGGGTGTATCGCAGTATTTTCGATAAGTAAGAGTGTCGAACCCAAGAGGAGCAGAAGGTGCTGTCTAGTGGTATGGATCAGGAATTCGCTGCAAATACTTAGCAAACGGATTTTTAGGGGTTTTCGATAAAGCAAGTAAACGAAGTACGAGTAAATAAAAGACAGTAAGAATAAATGCAGCAAGTGGTCCAATCCTTTATGCAGCAAAGGACAAGCCGGTTGTATTTCTTAAGATGACCAAACGTTCTCGAGGACACATGGGAAGACTGTCAAGTGCTTTCGCTTCATATAGTTGATTAATCTTCTTTAGCTTGCTAAGTGTTGTGTGGGTGAACCTGTGTTAATGTACCGCCCCATCCAAGACTAATACATACTTGTGATTATACCCCTTGCAAACATCCGTAAATACAAGAAAGTAATTAAGGTAGAAACCTAACCACAACTTTAAACTCTAAGACCCTTACATCCCTTGTGCAATGGTTTCCTAACGGGGGTTCAGGTTTCTGTCACTCCGGCAACCCCTACGATTAGTAGCCAAATACACAATGCATTCCCCTAGGCCCATATAGGTGAAGTGTCATGTAGTCGACGTTCACATGACACCACTAGAAGAAGTACACCACAACTTAAATAACGATCTATTGAATCTTTCTCAACACAACTCCACTACTAACAACAAGACTTCTCCCATGTCCTCAAGAACAAAATGAACTACTCACAAGAAATCATATGGATCATGATCAGAGATGGAATAATGATGTATAACAATCTGAACATAAACAATAATTCAATGGTTCACTCAATAGCATCAACTACAAAGAGTAATCAACACCGGGAAAGTTTCCCCTATGAACTAATGCAAGATTCAACTCAACTGTTACAGCAATATGGAGATGGTGATGAGGGTGCTGATGGTGATGATGGTGGTGATGATGATGATCCCGATGAAGTCCATCTTGATGGTGGTGTTGATGGCGACGATCTCCCCTCTCCGGGAAGGAATTCCCCCGGCAGAAATCTATCTACTAGAGAGATCTTTCTCTCTCGGTGTTTTCTGCCCCGCAGAGGCGGCAGAATCTTTCTGTGGTCGCTCCCCGAGTCTTAGCGTTTCGGGAGGATGATATCGCCTAGGGGAGAGTGGGAGTGGGCGGTGGCCACACCACCTCCAGGCGCAGCCTAGGCCTGCCCGCGCCATGGGGTGGTGTGGGCCCCCTGTGGCCCACCTCCACTCCATCTTCTGTCATCCTTAGTCTTCTGGAAAAATAGGATTTTCCGTATATTTTCCCGGATTTTCTGATCTTCGCGAATTTTGCCTCCAAACAGCACCTTTTCCATCGAATCCTCGATCGCGGTCCATGCTCCAAAAGTCATCAACCATGCAAAAATAGATGAAATAACATAAGTATCACCTCTCAATACGAATATATCAATGAATAATAGTGAATTAAGACATAGAATAGTGATGCAAAATGGACGTATCAGTGATCCCGCTACTACTGAAGAAACAACTACTCGCTCCTATCAATATGGTGAGCTATGTGTATAGCTGGGCCACGGACAACCTCGAAGTGTGGAGAAAGCTCCCTATTGGACCCATCCGGCCATGAAGGAAGATCTTTAGCAGCGGTCTACACGTCTATCTGCGGATGATGGATCCGAAGAAACATAAGCGCCATTTGTGCCCCTGCAACTAGCTGGGCAAGCACAAAGGCCATAATTCGATTGTGATCACAAAATCGCCTCATAAAACCGAGCAAGCTCGTGGGTCCAGGATCTAGCAAGAACATAATATTATGTATCGCATCCAAAAAATTATGGCTCCCTTCATGCACTTTACAACCTGGAAAACCCTTTCATGGAGCTTGGAAAGCACATATGCTTTGTCCCTGTCTATCTAGAAGGATCCGCCAACCTCCAAATCCTCATCTCTCAGGGAGTTCAACCAAGAGTTAATGATATTCTCTTCCTCCTAGTGGTCGTGGATGACAACTGCAACAACAAAGAACAACTGGAAGTTTAACATGACACAAAGGAACTTAAAAATTCTTCGAGTACTCACCCTTCAGATACTTATGGATGTACTCCAACTCCCCAAACAAATACTCTTCGCGATTTGCGGTCCTCTCTGCCCTAGACTTCCAAATGTACGCAAGACCCTTAAGGGCCAAATTACGTCTCTCTAGGCTCTTCAGCTGGTCACAAAGCCGCACATTCAACAACAACTTAACAACCCTGCCAAGCAATTGGGGTTGAGTCGAGGAATCTTCAGGATCTAAAGAACTTGAGGACACATCAATTGCCCCCCTGCACAGTAGATGAGAAAAGATTACATTCAAACAACAAAGCACTAACAGGAAAGACACATAATGCCACATCGAGTATAGTCGGGGGCTACGAAGGGATACAAATCATACTGCAATTAGTAAACAAAACCAAACACTTCATCATGTTCATAAAATTCACCTAGGCATGCTCGGAAAAAGGAAGAAAAACAGATTACAACAACCCTAAAAGTTCATCACCTGAAGGCTCCTACTACTGCAACACCCTAAGACACAGTGTCTGATGGTTTGGCGGAACCCTCTGGAGCGCTAGTCGCGTCCAGACACTTCTGCTCTTCAAACTACTTTTAGACCAACAAGATGAAGGGAGGGCCATATTTCTTGGCTCTCTTGATGAAAGTACGAACCTCCTTGCCTGCAGCTGCTGGAGGAAGGGAAGAAGAAACCTTGTCAAAATTGGCCTTCACGTCGTGAGCTGCTGCAACAACGAATGCCATAGATAGGCCAGTCGCCTTCTGTACCCGCTTGAACTCCTTAACCGGGTCCCCCAGTGCGTGAAGCACATCTGCAAGCCCACTGACGTCCTCGGCGGCAACAACCTTTTGGAGGATTTCCTGGTGGAAACGACCCAGCACACCCTTGGCATTTTCTAGCATGCTTCAAGAGGGCTCCACAATCTTTGACTATCACCCAGTGGCAGTCAGAGGATCAACACCAGCATGGGAAGAGTGATCAAGGGGAATATCGGCAACATATGTAGGCAAAGGTAGCATAATATCTAGTAGACCAAAAAAACCAATACAATGAAGAAGTCGAAATACCTACTCAGCTGACAAAGTCTGAGTGACAGCCATAAGGTGATCACCCAACTTATCCTCATGCTCCTTCGATGTTGCTAGAAGGTCTATTGCATGTGTAACTACCTCGGTGAATTACGCTCTTAGTTACATGCCTAGATGATCGAAAGTGGTTAAAATAGTACGGTGGGGCCTAGGGGCCACTCACAGGTAGACCTTTCGGCTGTCCTAACCACTTTCAGAACATCGGGACAAGAACGAACGGCGTAATCTGCAGGCGAAGGGATCAACTACATACACAAGTGAGTATGTATGCAAGCCACATACAACAGTCCTCAGAGCCATTCCATCTAAAAGAAATAGAAATATTGCAATGCCATATGGCAAGATCCAAATATCCTATATAGATATAATAGTTTAGGATATCTCCTCATACATCAAACATCAGAGTATCAGGCGGAAGCGGAAAACAAGATCCGAGTACGGATAAGAAGCAAATCGGCATAAGATGCCACATAAATAAACACATCCCGCCCACAGATCTCACGGATCCCCGTTCCCGGAATCTCTACACCGAGTGATTGTTGCCGACATCATCTGTCTCCTCCACCTAGTATCCATCTTGCGAATATACCTATTCATCTGAATCAAACAATTTATCGTGTGAGACCCTAGGGGTACTCAGCAAGTATTTATGCCTCTAAAGGGGACATATACCTGGGGTGACGCAATTGCAGCAAAAGATAATAACTAACAAGTCTATAGATACTCGCTAACCATCCACCTAACCAATGATAGATGGATGTCCATTAATTAGAAACAACAGTTATAACAGTATAATTAACAGATCCATCCTCCTTCTCGCTTACCAACGAGAAAGCGGACGAACAACCCCCCATCCGTTGGCAGTTTTATTAACCAATCCATGAGTGTTGCACTATTTACTAGTCAGGTACTTAGTCAGTTTAAGAGCGGTACTTTAGTTATACGTGTCTATGGTCGAGAAACTGTGCTCCAAGTCGTCCATAACCGCGGACACGGCTTTCAGAAAGATTTACCCTGCAGGGGTGCACAAATAGCAACACACACTCGATCAACCTCGGAAAAACCAAATCAAAACCCAACGAGGCATTCACGACAAAGAGATCACAGGATTCAGAAATATTTCAGGGGGGCACCCCATTAAGCTACCCGCAACAAAGTTGGCCGGCTCCGAGACGGACCCAAGGTTTGCGCCAATGGCTATAAACGACTGGGAACCCGAAAGTGTGACTAGGCTTGTCGATACCGCGAAAACACTCCGCAATCCTAAACAGTACAGGTGCTCCTCGCACAATCTTAAATAAAGCAGTAAAGCATGGTATAAGTACAGGATAGTAATAAAGCCCCAAACTACTTTGTGGCCCCAAGAAATAAGAGTGAATCAAGCTCTGGCTCAGGGGGGTCCATAAGGCCTCCCGGATGTGGATAGTGCGAATAGTCAAGGAACAGGAATCAAGTACTCGGGGTCCTATGGGACACAAGTGAGCATGAAGAACCAAATAGCAGATATTGCTCACCGGTGCCACTTTCATTAGTTATCCCATTACTACTTAGGTTAAGTTTTTTAGGTACCTCGTTATCCATCAAACACTCACATACCCTACACATGCTATTCTACGACCCGCATGGCTCAAACAACTCCTGTAGTAATGGCTCATGGGATGGAGGAACAAGCTTCGGTGGGGTTTAAAAGTAAAGGCTATGCAGTACTTGGGATTCAATTTAATGCAATCGCGACTCAATGATGCAAGAATAAGATAGAGGCAATAGGTACTATATGTATGCAAGCATGCGGTAGTGCTTGCCTGGCAGCTCAGTTGAAGCGAGAGTCGGATCTGGGTAGTGCTCCTGAGATTCCTGATATATCCCCTGCTCAGCGTCTATTCGAAGAAGAACCAAACAAACAAGGGCCAACATAAATAAAGTGCACAAGCATATGTATTGAAATGCGACAAGCAACCAAGCATGTCATGATGAATGATGCACAATTTGCATGGCAATAAAGTAGCATGGCATGGGTGAGGTGTGGGGTACAAGATTAAAGCATTTTATTAAGTTTTTAGTACGGTTTGCTCTCATAACACTTGCTGTATACTTATTATTTATATGATGCATGCTGCAATTCAGAACATGGAATGCATAGTAAGAAAAAGGGCATTTTATTGTAATTTTATTTATCTCAAAAATTAAAGTGTTCAATCATTATTTTGAATAGCATATTTGAATTCCTCACATTTTTCTGATTCAAAAACATATACCATTTGTTTTATTTGGGTTTTTAATTTAAAAGTTATTTAAAACAGATTTAAATTTGAATTAAACATTTACAGAAATTGTTTTATTAAAACCAGATGAACAGGCCGACTTTTAATACCTAGCCGGACTTAGCCACACGATCATCGACATGCGGGCACTATAGCCTTGTTGGAAAATGGCAAAACGCAATGACCCTTTTTCTGTGACGCTGGCTATGCACCGAGGTTGACTGGTGGGGCTGGATGATGATGGGGCCACACGGGTGCGCGGGCCAGCGGGCGACTGCCACGTGGGCGATCTAGGGCATGGGTGAAGCAGACAAAACCCAGGGGTGTTTTCGGAAAAAGAGTAGGGGCTGACTGATGGGTCCACAAGGCCGCCGGGGACCCGCGCATGATCGCCAAAAGGTGAGGGGGGCTTTTTGCAAAACTGCTGCGTCCGTTTACTGAATCTACATGCACTGAACCATGATGGCCCGATGGCGGCGAGGTTTTCTAGCGAGGACGACGGCACAACCACGGTGAGATAGCCTTCGCCGAAAAAACGAAAAATAAAGAGGGGATCTCCAGCTACAGATCTCGTTCAGGGAGGCTCGTCGGAGGGGGACTGTACCGGGCGGAGGGCTTCGAGGGACAGGGGAAGCGCACGGCCTGATACTGCCCGCCGGCGGGGCACCTCAACGGCGGGGGTCAAAAACGGGCGGCGCCCGGCGCGCGGAGGGAAGGAAAAAGGGGAAGGGAAAGAGGGGGCGCTCACCTCGCCTGATTCCCACGGAAATCAGAGGACGGGACGGCCGGAGCGGAGGGGGACGGCGAAGTCGCGGCGGTGGTGCATGGCTCACTGGCGAGGGGGTAGCTCCTCCTAGCAGGCGGAAACGATGCCACGGTCCACGGCGGGGCTTCCCGGCGAGTCCACGGACACCGGCTAGGACGGCAACGGCGCTATGGCTCTCTGACTGGTGGCGGGCATGGTACGGCGGAGAAGAGGGAGAGGGGAGACAGAGCAGGGCGCTAGGGTTCGGAAAAGGCGTGGCTCGGCGCGAGGATAAGGAGGAGGGGAGATGGCGTACGGGGGGGCGTGAGCTGACGCGGCAGACGGCAGAGGACGGCCACCTGCTCGCTTCCGTGAGAGCAGAGGAGAGAGGCGGGCGACGGAGAAGAGGAACAGGGGAAGACGGCGGTAACGACGAAGCGGTACGGGCCAGGGAAAGAGAAGAAGCGGCCCAGGAAGGAAAGAAACGGGCCGGAGCTAGGATGCGTCGCGTCCAGGTAGGGAAGCTGCTGCTGGGCTTCTCTTTATTTTTCTTTCTTTTATTTATTTAAAAGTTTTGTTTTGGTTTTGTTGCAGATTCAAACAAGCCCAAAAATAACCCCTTTTGGAAATTTTTGCAAAATTGATTAAAAGGGACAAGAGATGGCTATGGAGTGAGGTGAGGCTTGGGGGTTGAGCACAAGTTGTTGGTGAGGAAACAAAACAAGAGAGAGAGAGAGGGAGAGGGTTTTTAAAATCAAAGGAAAAATCCCACATGAGCTAGATTAAATGCCAAAAGAAAGTAAAAGCTCATGGGTACATAGGATGGTGGAATTATAAGGTGGTGGCAAAGAAAGGTGATGGAGTTGAATGAAAGATATGCCCCCAACTCAACTTGGGCATCAAGCATTTATCAAGATTCAAATACAATATATCAAGAGCCAAATACAATTAATAATGCATATGAGAGAAGAACCAAATCAAAAAGGGTTTTATATGATGCTCAAATGCAAGGTGGCATGATGACATGAGCATGATATAATTATGATGCAACAATTATATGTAGGAAGTAGCCATTATATTATTAGACCATGAAGCATTACATATGTTAGACAGATGGGATGCTACAACTCTCCCCCACTAAACAGGAATCTCGCCCCGAGATTCTAGGAAGAAGACACGAAGAGGGTAGGATACTTGGCACGGAGCTCATCTTCACGTTCCCAAGTGGCTTCATCCACGGAATGGTGCGACCACTGCACCTTGCAGAACTTGATGGACTTGTTGCGAGTCCTTCTTTCTGCGACTTCAAGGATTTTTGTGGGGTGTTCTTGATAAGACAGATCTTCTTGGAGATTGATGAGTTCATGGTCCACGGTCCTGCCGGGATCCTTGAAGCACTTCTTGAGTTGAGAGATATGGAAAACATCATGGACTTTGAGTTTTTCAGGAAGCTCAAGAGCATAAGCAACTTCTCCTCTTCTTCCACGGATTTTGAATGGACCGATGTATCTAGGAGCCAGCTTTCCTTTGATACCAAACCGGTGCGTGCCTCTCATGGGAGTGACACGAAGGTAAACGAGATCACCAGGGACATACTCCATGTCCGTGTGCTTTCTGTCAAAATTGCTCTTCTGGCGACTTTGAGCAATCTTCAGATTTTCAAGAATGATGTGAACCTTCTCCTCCGCTTGAGTTACAATGTCAGGGCCAAACAATATTCTTTCACCTGCGCCCGACCAACCAATCGGAGTTCTGCATTTGCGACCATAGAGAGCCTCAAATGGTGCCATCTTTAGACTTTTCTGGAAGTTGTTGTTGTAAGAGAATTCGGCATAAGGAAGACATTCTTCCCACTTCATGCCGAAAGAGATGACGCAAGCACGGAGCATATCTTCCAGAATCTGGTTGATCCTTTCAACTTGTCCTTGCGACTGGGGGTGGTAAGCTGTGCTGAAGTTCAATTTTGTTCCCAAAGCATTTTGGAAACTTCCCCAGACCTTGGAAGTGAAGATGCTTCCACGGTCTGAACTGATCTCAAGAGGAACCCCATACAGAGAGACAATTCTGTTGATATAGAGCTCAGCCAACTGAATTGCAGAAATTGTTTCCTTGGCGGGAAAGAAGTGAGCCACTTTAGAAAGCCTATCAATGACAACAAAGATTGCATTGTTGCCCTTCTGTGACCTTGGAAAACTAGTGATGAAGTCCATCTCTACTTTCTCCCATTTCCATTTCGGAGGTTTCAATGGCTGTAGAAGACCGGAAGGTTTCTGATGAACAGCTTTAACTCTACGGCAGACATCACACTCCGAGACATACTTGGCACAATATCGTTTCAACCCAGGCCACCAATATTGTGTTTTCAAGTCCATGTACATCTTAGTGCTTCCAGGGTGGATAGAAAGAACAGAATCATGCGCCTCCTTGAGAACTTGCTCTCTCAAACCCGGGTAGTTCGGAATGAATATCCGGTGTTCAAAAAAAAGAGTGCCTTGGTCATCAACATGGAAGGACTCATACTTCGGAAGCTAAATGTTGGAGCTGATCTTTTTAGTGTACGGATCACCAAGTTGAATGGAGCGAACTTTTTCTTCCAAGAGAGGGGTTGCTAGAAGGTTCAGAAGATACCCTTAATACACAATTTCAAGGTTGAGCTGACAGAATTCCTCGCACAAGAGAGGTTGTTGTTCTTCCACCATGAGGTTGTTGACATAAGCTTTGCGGCTGAGAGCATTGGCCATCACATTAGCTTTGCCCAGAGTGTAGTTGATGGTCAAATCGAAATCATTGATTGCTTCAATCCACCTCCTCTGACGAAGGTTGAGATCAGGCTGTGTGAAGATATACTTCAGACTCTTGTGATCAGAAAAGATTTCAGAACGGTTGCCAAGCAAGTAGTGCCTCCATACTTTCAAAGCAAAGACAACTGCTACGAGTTCGAGGTCATGTGTTGGATAGTTGATCTCATGTGTCTTCAACTGTCGAGAGGCATATGCAACAACTTGTTTTTCTTGCATAAGGACCGCACCCAATCCTTGCAAAGAGGCGTCACAGAATATCTGGAAAGGCTTTGATGTATCTGGAGGAACCAAGACTGGTGTGGAAGTGAGCTTCTCTTTGAGTGTTTCAAAGCTTGCTTGACATGCAGGAGTCCAAAGGTATTTCTTGCCTTTCTTGAGGAGATCGGTAAGAGGCTTCGCAATCTTCGAGAAGTTCTGCACGAAGCGACAGCAGTAACTAGCCAACCCAAGGAAACTCCGGACTTCTTTGACATTTACAGGAGGAAGGCAGTCAACAATTGTCTTTACAGTTTTTGGGTTAACGGCAATGCCCTTGGTAGAGATGACATGACCAAGGTAGGTGACTTGAGGCAGCCAAAACTCACATTTGGAGAACTTTGCATACAGGCGGTTCTCACGAAGCTTGTTTAGGACACACCGAAGGTGTTCTTCATGTTCTTACTTTGACTTAGAATAGACTAGGATGTCATCCAGATAGACCACAACGAACTTATCAAGATACTCCATGAAAACCGAGTTCATAAGCCTTGAGAAGGTGGAAGGTGTGTTGGTGAGACCGAAAGACATGACCGTGTACTCATACAGGCCATAGCGGGTGGTGAAAGCTGTTTTAGGAACATCTTCCTTGCGAATCTTGATTTGATGATATCCACTTCTCAAGTCAAGCTTAGAGAAAACCACAGCTTCAGCTAGCTGGTCGAAGAGATCATTAATCCGCGGAAGGGGATATTTATTCTTGATGGTTTTAGCATTGAGAGCCCGATAGTCAACACAAAGTCTATCAGTCTTGTCTCGCTTCTTTACAAAGATGGTTGGGCTACCCAAAGAAGAAGTACTGTGTTGAATGAAACCCAACTTCTCTTGTTCATCAAGCTGACGTTTGAGTTCAGCCAACTCAGCAGGACCCATTTTATAAGGCCGCTTGGAGATAGGAGCGGTACCAGGTTCAAGCTCAATCACAAACTCGACCTCACGATCCGGAGGCATACCTGGAACTCTTCAGGAAAGACATCTGGGAACTCACAGACCACCGGAACACTCTGAATAGCTTCCATAGCATCATCATTCAGAGCCACCAAAGAGGAAAGCTGAATTGCAGGAGTCAGACTTGGAGAATAGACTATATGGCCTTCAGGAATTTTCAGAGAAACCGAGCGTTCAGCACAATCAATCACAGCTGCATTTGCTGTTAACCAATCCATGCCCAAGATAACATCAATGTCAGAGTTGCCCAGAATAATTAAGGAAGCTGGGAACGACGAACCACCAATCTCGATTTGATTGCCATGGCTGATTTTAGAAGATGCCATTGTTGCTCCAGGAGAAAGGACCATTAACCGCTTAGGGAGAGGATCCATAGGTAACCCATTCACATCAGCAAAACTTGTGGAGACAAAAGAATGCGATGCACCAGAATCAAACAAAACTCGTGCAGGAACTAAGTTAACAGGAAGCATACCCATCACAACTCCAGGTGCATGCTCAGCTTGAGCGACGTTGACACAGTTGGCACGGGCAACAGTAGACCCAGGCTTGGTGTTGATGTTGAGAGCCCGCGGTGGAGGTGCACGCACCATAGAAGAACTTGCCGCAGGTCTAGGAGGTGGTGGAGGAAGAGCTTTGTTGTTCATTCGACAGTTCCAGTGTTGATGTCCAGTGTTCCCACAAGTGTAACAAGCACCAGGTGGACGTGGAGCAACGTAGCCAGGGACTCCGCCAGGCGCTCCAGGGTAGTTGTGGTTGTAGCCCCTAGGAGCCGCAGTGAAGGAGTTTGGTGGCCTTGCCGCGTAGCTTGAAGGTCTTGGTGGAGTCGGGAGCGACGATGGGGTGTTAGGAACACAGACACGGCGCTTAGAAGGAGCTAACATAGCTGAAGAGCTTGCTGCATCACGGTTGTGTTTCTTGGACTCCTCGAACACTTGCCTACTTGCTTCTTCCTGCAGAGCTGTATGTTGGAGTTCCAGAAAAGACGTCGGCCTTGCATGTGTGATTGCATATTTAATCGATGCATTGAGCCCTTGTCTGAACCTCTTTTGCTTCTTCTTGTCATCAGAGATCTCATCGCCACCATACCGAGAAAGGTTCATGAAGTTTTTGATATAGGTATTGACATTGTCATTGCCCTGCTTGAGGTTGAGAAACACTTCCTTCATCCTCTCCATGACAATTTCTGACAGATATTGCTCTTTGAAAGCCCCAGTGAATTGTTCCCAAGTAGGCTGAAAACCAGTGTAGTTTGCCTTGAGGTAATTCTCCCACCACAGAGCTGCATCTCCCTTCAGAAGGTGAGTGGTACATTTTACCCATTCTTGCTCAAGAACATCAGCAGTCACCAGTAACCTTGACATCTCACACAACCAATCATCCGCATCAAGTGGCTGATCAGACACCTCAAAGTGGCGCGGGTTGAACTTCAGGAAGCTTTTGATATCTCCTCGCTTGGGAGGTGGAGGTAGCGGAACAAACTCATTCCTCCTGACACTTTCTTCATAACGTTGTTGGTTCTGCTGTATTGTACCCAAGGCATTATCAATACTTGTCAACGCAACCCCCAGTTCAGGTGGTATGTCCTCCTCAGAACGGCGTGGTGGTGCCATCATGTGATTGATATAAAACACAAGTTAGTACCATAATGGAGAATAATAATAATCCAAAATAGTACCAAGCTGGAATTAACCAAGATTTAAAGGATACAAATTACTAAGATGATATTAAAATATCAATAAAGTTCAAAGCACCTAGAAGATATTAAGTATATCACACACGACTGAACAAGGAGTGTGGTACACAAGCTAACAAAGAAAAAATTTCCGCAAATTTTGGCATTAAAATACCACTATATGCGCAAAACCACTTAACGAATCAAGATTAGTAACTCTACCAATTCGATATACAAAGGCGAATGATAAAAGTAGTGGTATGGTCGTGACTCCATCCCGCACTTGTAACACCCTCAATCGGCCCTATGCAAGTTTTAGCGCTTCCCGCCAAACCCGCATAGAAACGATTCAAGGACGCCCACCAGGCACTTTCGTGCGGGTGGAAAACGAAGTAATAACATTACACAACAGTCCTCGATGGGACCCACAGAACAGATATAAACATCAGCGACTCAAAGAGTCAAGAATACAGATTTACAGTAAGAAGATCCAAATCACCTTGAAAATGATATAGCGTCCGAGTACGGACAAGATGCAAATTGAGCTAAGAGCCCTGAAGAATAACCAATGGTGTCCATAACCCTGCCCAGGCCAAGACGGAAGGGTAACCCTGCTAACGACGTCGAGCTCAAACCTGCTAAACAAAAGGGGTGCCGACAAAGGGCAAAGAAAAAAGAGGAGCCAAGATCGAGGCCGATACTGCAGCGAGACTAGAATTCGGCGGCTCTCGCCTACATAGGTATGGTGGACAGAGCGGCAGCGCGTCATGCATGAAACAACCTATAGAGACTCGAGATAACTGTCGGCTATCGGAGAGGGATAAGAAAGACCTATTCGGAACCAACCTGATTCTACCACCAAACATACCCATCCTGGTATTTCCCCTCGAGACCAAACGAGGAAGTCAACCGAGGAACTCACACAGTTGGCAGTTTTATTTATTCCGTTATAGTTGGGGCAATTACTAGTCAAATGTAGATATTCATCCTGATAAAATAAGCAGTGGGCAGTTTTATTTAACCATTCCGTTGTAGTTGCGACACTTACTAGTCAAATACAATTAGAATGAGATATCCCAAACCCAGCAGTTGTTGGTACTTTTATTTAGCCATTCCATTGCAGTTGAGCTGATTACTAGTCACATCGGATACAAGTCAAATTATAACAGTAAACTTTAGTTATAGTTGTCTATGATCGAGAACTGTGCTCCAAGTCGTCCATAACCGCGGACACGGCTTTTCGAAAAGATTTAACCTAGGGTGCACCAAAGTATCCACACGCAATTAGCATGAGATATCCACACGCACTTGACCCTTTTGCCGATCAATTAACATACACCCATCGGTATGTCGGCGGGCCTAAGTCATGACGTTTCCTGCACCAAAGCATGTACATGGGGCCACCCCACTAAGTCTACCATAACGAAGTCGGCCGGTCTCCGAGACGGACTCAGGGTTTGGGTGGACGGTTGTAAACGACTGGGAACCCGAAAAGATGACTGGGCTTGTCGATACAGCGAAAACGTGTCCCGATCCTAAACAGTACAGTGTGCAGTACATCGCACAATTTAAATAAAGCAGTAAATCATGGCATAAGTACAGGATAGTAAATAAAACCTCAAACTAGTTGTGGCCCCCAGTACAATACTTGGAATCAGGTACTAAATCGATGGGGTGCCCACACATCCCACATGTGGTTAGCTCGCTCGATCTCGGAACAGGTGTCAAGAACTCGGGTCCCACGGACACCAAAGGAGCGGTCGGAAACCAAATAGTGTCTATCACCCACCGGTGCCTCTGCATTTACCTACTTCAATTTTAGTTATTAAACAGTAATTAAAGCCATGATCATCTCCAACATCAAACACACGGCAATACTCCACCAACTGTGGTTCTGGACGAGACGCATCAACACTAGAGCAAGCGACTACGACGCGCAAGTCCAACTATCTACCAAACAACAGGTAATAGGATATGTCCAAGGCAATATAAGGCTGCAAGGGATATCACGGGTACAAAAACTAGAGCATCGCAACACAGATAGCAATAGATCAACAGGAGGAAATAAAGACTATAAAAGTAAGATAGGTAGAAAGGGGGAGATGCTCGCCTAAAAACATTGCCGAAGGTTCAACCGAAGATCGGGGCGAAGCTCACATCAACTCAACGGCCTTATCCGCGAAGAAGCAAAACACTAGAAGAAACATCGGATGCACTATTTAATACTACGGTAGAAAATCGGGCATGATGCATGTATGATGTATGACATGGCAAAGATGCGATGCAATTAGGCAATATTAAGCGGAACCGGGGTCCCGACATTTAATTAGACGGTTCAAGTTATCTAGATACCCTGCAATTTAAATGTTGTCTTAACAAGCCAAAACATGTCACCGGTTCGCTACACAATTTTAATTGGGACCAATATAAGACTAGATTTGCCCGCATATGGATCCCATATTTAATTATAAGGTGAATCGGCATAATGCCCCCAACCCACATGATATGCATGCGAGATGAACAATTAATATGCAACAAGTTTTATATAAGGCATTTATAAAATAGGGGCTCGGGAAAAGGTTCACACATCTGGGTTTGGCGAACTTGGGCTCCGAGGGTTCAGGGTCGGTTCTCAGGGTCCGGATCTGGGGTTCGGTCTCGGCGGGATCGGTCTCGGATAACGGAAATCGATCTTGTCACATCCGAGAAGGACTTGGTTGGCGTCGGGGCACATCGGATCCGCTCTGGTCGGTGCCGATCTTGTCGTTGCGAAGATCTTGTCGGGTCCGCGCCATCGAGTCGGTCTTGGCATTCGGGGCAAAGGACTTGGCGTCCGCGAGGAAGTACTTGGCGAATCCGTGTCGACGACCTTGGTGTCCGGGTTCTCGGGCATATGCTCTCTGTAGGTGTTCTTGTGGTACAGGCTTCGGGTCAACTTCGAATATCTCTTGTAGTTCCCACGTCGTTGGCCGATGGTGAACTTGTGTCAGTGTCGGGGATGCATCGAAGGTGGAACTTGGATCGGTGTTGATGGTCTTGTCACGATTAGCTTGGGGTTTTGTGGTCTTCGACTTTGAATTGGTGCAGCAACAGGCAGAGCCCCCTTGGCATCAGCTGGACTTGGTCCGAAGGATGACACAGACACCGGTCGAGGACGCACATGCCGCGGAGCTCCGGCCGACAGCAGCCGCGGGCGGGGCGGCCTCAGCGGCGACGCACGGGAAGAGGCCGGGGAGTCGAGCCTGGGCGGCCAACGGTGGCGGCTTCGGCGCGTCGCGGTTGGCGGAGGTCGGCCGCGACAGAGGCCGGCAGAGGAGGTCGACGGGGAGACCGCGCAGGGGCACCGTCACGGGGTCGCGCATAGGGCCTGCGCGGAGCGGAGGTTGGCGGCGGGAGACGCTGGGGCTCGTGCAGGCGGTGCTGGCTCGGTGACGCGGCGAGGAGCTAGGGCGGTAGGGCGCGGGCTCCGGTGAGGCGGAGGCGGGCTCTTGGCGGCGCCTGGGGAAGGAGGGAGAGACGGGTCGACGAGGGGGTCCGCAGGTCGCAGTCAGGGGCCGGTCCAAGGAAGCAGGGCGGCGCGTACTTGCGGTGGGAGGAGACCGGCGGCGATGGCTGGCAGGGAGGCGCCGGGGACGACACCGAGCGAGGAAGGGGATGCGGGGGTTGGTGGGGAGCGAGCCAGGCGTCGAACGCGGGGCAGGTGGCGTCTGGGGCAGGCGTGCGGGAGTGGTTCTGGGGTGGGGCCTACGGGAGAGTGGGGTCAGGCGGGTGGGGTCGGTTCTGTGGGAGTGGCGTGGTGTGTGTGTGTGTGCTGGGTCGGTTGGGGTGAGAGAGGGCGTGGGGGGGGGTGGGTGAGGTGGCGGCATAGGATTGGGTAGTGGGGAAGAGAGGGGTGAGGTGGCGGCAGACTATTGGGTGGGGTGAGGTGGAGGTAGGGTGGGTAGACTAGGTTTAGGTAGAAAAGGGTTTGGGGAGATCTGGGTAGGTAGGATTTTATAATTTATTTTAAAAGCCTTTTGTAAATTGTTTTAGACAAGCTGAGATATCCGGAAGCACCGGTGTTTTGATTTAAAATAATAGGGAGAAATTAATATAGAAAACAAAATAGGGCTTTTAACAAAATAGTTTTAGACAGATAGATGTATGATGATGTCATGATGATGCAATGCACAAAATCAACGCGATTTTCTAGTAGTGGTTTTTTTGCGGGATGCCACAATTCGACACCACTAACAATGGATCTCGGCCTCGAGATCCGCCTCATGGTACCGGAAGGAAGGTCGGCGATCTGCGTCTTCTCGCTTCGTGTAGATCCCCGCGACACCACTAACAAGAGGTCGTTGTCCGTGATCGTCAGAGAACACTCCGGGAACAAAAGCGAAGGTAGAGGTATCCACAAATAAAGCCACCTCTAACTTCGATAGAAGGAGAGAAAAGATGCGGCCTATCCCACTTCAATGTACAAGAGCGAATAGAAAGGGTAGTCGGCATGGGGGCCAATCCATCATGCACCCAAACTATTACTCCGCACAATCAGTAGAAAAGCGTGCAACCATTCTCGGAATCAGACTGAAGATCTCGACAATCGTGGTTTAGAAACAAAGGAGTGATGCAGACTCTGCATCGGATCTGGCGTAGATGATGTCGTCGCGTCGGAAAACACCGGAAGGCACGAGAAGGAACAAAGAGAAGTCCACCAGCCGAAGGATTCCTCGGATAGCATGAAGACCAGATGTAGAAGCATCGTTACCAAAAGAGGAAGCGAAACCCTGAAGGTACGACGAAACCCAACCACGAGAAATCCTGGACTCGAAGAGAGAGAAGAGAGCGGATTCAAAACACGCAGAGGTAAGAGGAGAGCAGCAGAGGGGTAAGGAGTAAAATCAGACCTAATCAGAACTATCCAACCGATTCTGCAAAAATAGTTTTGACACTCTACTTCGGCCGTTAGCTAGGTTATCCTACAGGCTGGACTTGTGGGGTATCGCAACTGCTGAGCTCTGATACCACTCTGTAACACCCTCGAATCGGCCCTATGCAAGTTTTAGCGCTTCCCGCCAAACCCGCATAGAAACGATTCAAGGACGCCCACCAGGCACTTTCGTGCGGGTGGAAAACGAAGTAATAACATTACACAACAGTCCTCGATGGGACCCACAGAACAGATATATACATCAGCGACTCAAAGAGTCAAGAATACAGATTTACAGTACGAAGATCCAAATCACCTTGAAAACGATATAGCGTCCGAGTACGGACAAGATGCAAATTGAGCTAAGATCCCTGAAGAATAACCAATGGCGTCCATAACCCTGCCCAGGCCAAGCCGGAAGGGTAACCCTGCTAACGACGTCGAGCTCAAACCTGCTAAACAAAAGGGGTGCCGACAAAGGGCAAAGAAAAAAGAGGAGCGTCAGTACTGAGGCCAGTACACGGCGAGACTAGAATTCGGCGGCTCTCGCCTACATAGGTATGGTGGACTGAGCGGCAGCGCGGCATGCATGAAACAACCTATAGATACTCGAGATAACTGTCGGCTATCGGAGAGGGATAAGAAAGACCTATTCGGAACCAACCTGATTCTACCACCAAACATACCCATCCTGGTATTTCCCCTCGAGACCAAACGAGGAAGTCAACCAAGGAACTCACACAGTTGGCAGTTTTATTTATTCCGTTATAGTTGCGGCAATTACTAGTCAAATGTAGATATTCATCCTGATAAAATAAGCAGTGGGCAGTTTTATTTAACCATTCCGTTGTAGTTGCGACACTTACTAGTCAAATACAATTAGAATGAGATATCCCAAACCCAGCAGTTGTTGGTACTTTTATTTAGCCATTCCATTGCAGTTGAGCTGATTACTAGTCACATCGGATACAAGTCAAATTATAACAGTAAACTTTAGTTATAGTTGTCTATGATCGAGAACTGTGCTCCAAGTCGTCCATAACCGCGGACACGGCTTTTCGAAAAGATTTAACCCTGCAGGGGTGCACCAAAGTATCCACACGCAATTAGCATGAGATATCCACACGCACTTCGACCCTTTTTGCCAGATCAATTAACATACACCCATCGGTATGTCGGCGGGGCCTAAGTCATGACGTTTCCCAGACCCAAAGCAAGTACATGGGGGCCACCCCACTAAGTCTACCCGCAACGAAGTCGGCCGGTCTCCGAGACGGACTCAGGGTTTGGGTGGACGGCTGTAAATAATGATCGGAACCCAAAAGATGATCGGGCTTGTCGATACAAAAACGTGTCCCGATCCTAAACAGATTAATGCAAAGTACATCGCACAATTTAAATAAAGCAAAGAAAGCATGGCATAAGTACAGGATAGTAAATAAAACCTCAAACTAGTTGTGGCCCCAGACAATACTTGGAATCAGGTACTAAATCGATGGGGTGCCCACACATCCCACATGTGGTTAGCGCTCGATCTCGGAACAGTGTCAAGAACTCGGGTCCCACGGACACCAAAGGAGTGGTCGGAAACCAAATAGTGTCTATCACCCACCGGTGCCTCTGCATTTACCTACTTCAATATTAGTTATTAAACAGTAATTAAAGCCATGATCATCTCCAACATCAAACACACGGCAATACTCCAACAACTGTGGTTCTGGACGAGACGCATCAGCACTAGAGCAAGCGACTACGATGCGCAAGTCCAACTATCTACCAAACAACAGGTAATAGGATGTGTCCAAGGCAATATAAGGCTGCAAGGGATATCACGGGTACGAAAACTAGAGCATCGCAACACAGATAGCAATAGATCAACAGGAGGAAATAAAGACTATAAAAGTAAGATAGGTAGAAAGGGGGAGATGCTCGCCTAAAAACATTGCCGAAGGTTCAACCGAAGATCGGGGCGAAGCTCACATCAACTCAACGGCCTTATCCGCGAAGAAGCAAAACACTAGAAGAAACATCGGATGCACTATTTAATACTACGGTAGAAAATCGGGCATGATGCATGTATGATGTATGACATGGCAAAGATGCGATGCAATTAGGCAATATTAAGCGGAACCGGGGTCCCGACATTTAATTAGACGGTTCAAGTTATCTAGATACCCTGCAATTTAAATGTTGTCTTAACAAGCCAAAACATGTCACCGGTTCGCTACACAATTTTAATTGGGACCAATATAAGACTAGATTTGCCCGCATATGGATCCCATATTTAATTATAAGGTGAATCGGCATAATGCCCCCAACCCACATGATATGCATGCGAGATGAACAATTAATATGCAACAAGTTTTATATAAGGCATTTATAAAATAGGGGCTCGGGAAAAGGTTCACACATCTGGGTTTGGCGAACTTGGGCTCCGAGGGTTCAGGGTTGGTTCTCAGGGTCCGGATCTGGGGTTCGGTCTCGGCGGGATCGGTCTCGGATAACGGAAATCGATCTTGTCGCATCCGAGAAGGACTTGGTTGGTGTCGGGGCACATCGGATCCGCTCTGGTCGGTGTCGATCTTGTCGTTGCGAAGATCTTGTCGGGTCCGCGCCATCGAGTCGGTCTTGGCATTCGGGGCAAAGGACTTGGCGTCCGCGAGGAAGTACTTGGCGAATCCGTGTCGACGACCTTGGCGTCCGGGTTCTCGGGCATATGCTCTCTGTTGGTGTTCTTGTGGTTCGGGCTTCGGGTCAACTTCGAATATCTCTTGTAGTTCCCACGTCGTTGGCCGATGGTGAACTTGTGTCAGTGTCGGGGATGCATCGAAGGTGGAACTTGGATCGGTGTTGATGGTCTTGTCACGATTAGCTTGGGGTTTTGTGATCTTCGACTTTGAATTGGTGCAGCAACAGGCAGAGCCCCCTTGGCATCAGCTGGACTTGGTCCGAAGGATGACACAGACACCGGTCGAGGACGCACATGTCGCGGAGCTCCGGCCGACGGCAGCCGCGGGCGGCCTCGTGGCGACGCGCACGGAAGAGGCCGAGTCGAGCCTGGGCGGCCAATGGTGGCGGCTTCGCGCTGGCGTTGGCGGAGGTCGGCCGCGACAGAGGCCGGCAGAGGAGGTCGACGGGGAGACCGCGCAGGGGCACCGTCACGGGGTCGCGCATAGGGCCTGCGCGGAGCGGAGGTTGGCGGCGGGAGACGCTGGCGAGGAGCTAGGGCGGCAGGGCGCGGGCTCCGGCGAGGCAGAGGCGGGCTCTTGGCGGCGCTGGGAAGGAGGCTGGGACGCAGCAGGGGGTCCGCAGGTCGCAGCGAGGGCCGGTCCAAGGAAGCAGGGCGGCGCGTCCTTGCGGTGGGAGGAGACCGGCGGCGATGGCTGGCAGGTAGGCGCCGGGGACGACACCGAGCGAGGAAGGGGATGCGGGGGTTGGTGGGGAGCGAGCCAGGCGTCGAACGCGGGGCAGGTGGCGTCTGGGGCAGGCGTGCGGGAGTGGTTCTAGGGTGGGGCCTACGGGATAGTGGGGTCAGGCGGGTGGGGTCGGTTCCAGGGAGTGGTGGCGTGGGTGTGTTGTGTGTGTGCTGGGTCGGTTGGGGTGAGAGAGGGAGTGGGGTGGGGTTGGTGAGGTGGCGGCATAGGATAGGGTAGAGGGGAAGAGAGGGGTGAGGTGGCGGCAGACTATTGGGTGGGGTGAGGTGGAGGTAGGGTGGGTAGACTAGGTTTAGGTAGAAAAGGGTTTGGGGAGATCTGGGTAGGTAGGATTTTATAATTTATTTTAAAAGCCTTTTGTAAATTGTTTTAGACAAGCTGAGATATCCGGAAGCACCGGTGTTTTGATTTAAAATAATAGGGAGAAATTAATATAGAAAACAAAATAGGGCTTTTAACAAAATAGTTTTAGACAGATAGATGTATGATGATGTCATGATGATGCAATGCACAAAATCAACGCGATTTTCTAGTAGTGGTTTTTTTGCGGGATGCCACAGCACTCAAATCATTACTCCGCACATGAATAAGTAAAACACATATCCTAACACCTTCTTTTTAAGATGAACCTACAGATTAGTAACTACGAAAACGAATACCCCAAACAAGATAACGTCGGATAACAAAGAGTAAGACAGGTCGCACCGGTATACAACGAATCAGATAGATCATGTCGGTTTACAAAAGCCTGTCGGTAGGGAATGTACCAACAGTTGATAACCAAAAGGCAGATAGTGCTAAACATGTTGGATGCAACAGATAGACAAGGAATTCACACACACACACACAACCTATGGTACTACGGAACCTAGAACACGTGAATCCTAGTTTGAATTTTAGAAGAGGATTGAAAACGTTACACTTCCTTACTAGAAAAAGGGTGGGTGGGTGGGTAAGAAAAAAAATGGCCATTTGGCTGAGACCCTGAAGGGCGGGATGGCTCTGATACCAATTGTAACTACCTCGGTGAATTACGCTCTTAGTTACATGCCTGGATGAGTGAAAGTGGTTAAAATAGTACGGTGGAGCCCAGGGGCCAATCACAGTGAACCTTTGGCCGTCTAACCACTTTCGAACATCGGGACAAGAACGAAGCGTGTCGGCGTGAAGGGATCAACTACATACACAAGTGAGTATGTATGCAAGCCACATACAACAGTCCTTAGAGCCATTCCATCTAAAAGAAATAGAAATATTGCAACGCCATACGACAAGATCCAAATATCCTAGATAGATCTAATAGTTGAGGATATCTCCTCATACATCAAACATCAGAGTATCAGGCGGAAGCGGAAAACAAGATCCGAGTACGGATAAGAAGCAAATCGGCATAAGATGCCACATAAATAAACACATCCCGCCCACAGATCTCACGGATCCCTGTTCCCGGAATCTCTACACCGAGTGATCGTTGCCGACATCATCCGTCTCCTCCACCCAGTATCCATCTTGCGAATATACCTGTTCATCTGAATCAAACAATTTATCGTGTGAGACCCTAGGGGTACTCAGCAAGTCTTTATGCCTCTAAAGGGGACATAACCTGGGGTGACGCAATTGCAGCAAAAGATAATAACTAACAATTCTATAGATACTCGCTAACCATCCGCCTAACCAATGATAGACGGATGTTCGTTAATTAAGAACAACAGTTATAACAGTATAATTAACAAATCTATCCTCCTTCTCGCTTACCAACGAGAAAGCGGACGAACAACCCCCATCCGTTGGCAGTTTTATTAACCAATCCATGAGTGTTGCACTATTTACTAGTCAGGTACTTAGACAGTTTAAGAGCGGTACTTTAGTTATACGTGTCTATGGTCGAGAAACTGTGCTCCAAGTCGTCCATAACCGCGGACACGGCTTTCAGAAAGATTTACCCTGCAGGGGTGCACAATTAGCAACACACACTCGATCAACCTCGGAAAAACCAAATCAAAACCCAATGAGGCATTCATGACAAAGCGATCACAGGATTCAGAAATATTTCAGGGGGCCACCCCATTAAGCTACCCGCAACGAAGTTGGCCGGCTCTGAGATGGACCCAAGGTTTGCGCCAATGGCTGTAAACGACTGGGAACCCGAAAGTGTGACTGGGCTTGTCGATACTGCGAAAACACTCTGCAATCCTAAACAGTACAGGTGCTCCTCGCACAATCTTAAATAAAGCAGTAAAGCATGGTATAAGTACAGGATAGTAATAAAGCCCCAAACTACTTTGTGGCCCCAAGAAATAAGAGTGAATCAAGCTCTGGCTCAGGGGGTCCATAAGGCCTCCTGGATGTGGATAGTGCGAATAGTCAAGGAATAGGAATCAAGTACTCGGGGTCCTACGGGACACAAGTGAGCATGAAGAACCAAATAGCAGATATTGCTCACTGGTGCCACTTTCATTAGTTATCCCATTACTACTCAGGTTAAGTTTTTTAGGTACCTCGTTATCCATCAGACACTCACATACCCTACACATGCTGTTCTACGACCCACATGGCTCAAACAACTCCTGTAGTAATGGCTCATGGGATGGAGGAACAAGCTTCGGTGGGGTTTAAAAGTAAAGGCTATGCAGTACTTGTGATTCAATTTAATACAATCACGACTCAATGATGCAAGAATAAGATAGAGGCAATAGGTACTATATGTATGCAAGCATGTGGTAGTGCTTTCCTGGCAGCTCAGTTGAAGCGAGAGTCGGATCTCGGTAGTGCTCCTGGGATTCCTGATATATCCCCTGCTCAGCGTCTATTCGAAGAAGAACCAAACAAACAAGGGCCAACATAAATAAAGTGCACAAGTATATGTATTGAAATGCGACAAGCAACCAAGCATGCCATGATGAATGATGCACAATTTGCATGGCAATAAAGTAGCATGGCATGGGTGAGGTGTGGGGTACAAGATTAAAGCATTTTATTAAGTTTTTAGTACGGTTTGCTCTCATAACACTTGCTGTATACTTATTATTTATATGATGCATGCTGCAATTCAGAACATGGAATGCATAGTTAGAACGGGCTCGTCGCGCTGATCGATTTAGACATATTATTTGTCAAATTTGAAGTTATAAAACTAAAGTTATTAATTAATTAAGAAAAAGGGCATTTTATTGTAATTTTATTTATCTCGAAAATTAAAGTGTTCAATCATTATTTTGAATAGCATATTTGAATTCCTCACATTTTTCTGATTCAAAAACATATACCATTTGTTTTATTTGGGTTTTTAATTTAAAAGTTATTTAAAACAGATTTAAATTTGAATTAAACATTTACAGAAATTGTTTTATTAAAACCAGATGAACAGGCCGACTTTTAATACCCAGCCGGACTTAGCCACAGTCACTGACATGCGGGTTCATAACTTGTGTGGCGAGCTGGCAACACAATGACCCTTTTTTCTGTGAGGCAATGGCTAGCCACTGAGGCGGACTGGTGGGGCTGGATGATGATGGGGCCACACACGTGCGCGGGCCACCGGGCGACTGCCACGTGGGCGATCCAGGGCGCGGGTGAAGCAGACAAAACCTAGGGGTGTTTTCTGAAAAAGAGCAGGGGCTGACTGAATGGTCCACAAGGCCGCGGGGGACCTGCGCGTGATCGCCAAAAGGTGAGGGGGGGCTTTTTGCAAAACTGCTGCGGCCGTTTACTGAATCTACATGCACTGAACCACGACGGCCCGACGGCGGCGAGGTTTTCCAGCGAGGACGATGGCGCAACCACGGTGAGATAGCCTTCGCCGCAAAAACGAAAAATAAAGAGGGGATCTCCAGCTACAGATCTCGTTCAGGGAGGCTCGTCGGAGGGGGACTGTACCGGGCGGAGGGCTTCGAGGGACAGGGGAAGCGCACGGCCTGATACTGCCCGCCGGCAGGGCACCTCAACGGCGGGGGTCAAAAACGGGCGGCGCCTGGCGCGCGGAGGGGAGGAAAAAGGGGAAGGGAAAGAGGGGGCGCTCACCTACCGATTCCCACAATCGAGGAGAGGGACGGCCGGAGCGAGGGGAACGCAGTCGCGGTGGTGCACGGCTCACTGGCGAGGGGGTAGCTCCGAGCGGTCCTGGCTCCTCCTAGCAGGCAGAAACGACGCCACGATCGGCGGTGGGGCTTCCCGGCGAGTCCTCGGACACCAGCCAGGACGGCAACGATGTTGTGGCTCTCTGACTGGCGGCGGGCATGGTACGGCGGAGAAGAGGGAGAGGGGAGACGGAGCAGGGCGCTATGGTTCGGAAAAGGCGCGGCTCGGCGCGAGGATAAGGAGGAGAGGATATGGCGTACGGGGGGCGTGAGCTGACGCGGCAGCGGAGGGACGCCACCTGCCGCTTCCGTCGAGCAGCGAGGAGAGAGGCGACGGAGAAGAGGAGCAGTGGAAGACAGCAGTGGCGGCAATGCAGGGAGGAAAGAGAAGAAGAAGCCCAGGAGGGAAAGAAACGGGCCGGAGCTGGGCTGCGTCGCATCCAGGTAGGGAGGCTGCTGCTGGGCTTCTCTTTATTTTTCTTTCTTTTATTTATTTAAAAGTTTTGTTTTGGTTTTGTTGCAGATTCAAACAAGCCCAAAAATAACCCCTTTTGGAAGTTTTTGCAAAATTGATTAAAAGGGACAAGAGATGGCTATGGAGTGAGGTGAGGCTTGGGGGTTGAGCACAAGTTGTTGGTGAGGAAACAAAACAAGAGAGAGAGAGGGAGAGGGTTTTTAAAATCAAAGGAAAAATCCCACATGAGCTAGATTAAATGCCAAAAGAAAGTAAAAGCTCATGGGTACATAGGATGGTGGAATTATAAGGTGGTGGCAAAGAAAGGTGATGGAGTTGAATGAAAGATATGCCCCCAACTCAACTTGGGCATCAAGCATTTATCAAGATTCAAATACAATATATCAAGAGCCAAATACAATTAATAATGCATATGAGAGAAGAACCAAATCAAAAAGGGTTTTATATGATGCTCAAATGCAAGGTGGCATGATGACATGAGCATGATATAATTATGATGCAACAATTATATGTAGGAAGTAGCCATTATATTATTAGACCATGAAGCATTACATATGTTAGACAGATGGGATGCTACAGCATGACACTCGGCCTTAGCCTTATGCTTTTCAAAAGCCTCTTGGGCATGTTTTTCCATATTCTCTACGCGGCCGAGGCTCTTCTCAAGCTCCTCCACATGGTGCAAGGCCTCATCTCTCTCGGCTGCCTCAAACAGATCAAGATCAGCAGAAATAAAATAGTGCCCGATCAACATGAAAAATAACAGCACTTGCATTTCATGTGCTCCTGCTCCACCTCCATATGGACATAATTCTGTCCCACCTCCACCATGCTACACTAGAAGGGATGGCAAAATACTTGAGTCAGTACAAACAAACTCGAGGGCTTCGCAGGTGCAATTAGGAAAATAAGACAATAAGATAACTTACATGATCGTCTAAAGATTTTGAAGGACCCTGGAGAGCGACCTGTAGGGACACCTTCTTCCATGTATGAAGCTTGGCCGAGCCAGAGGAATTGTCACTATCATGACCATCCGCCATATTGGCGACCTCCATGATATCGTCAGATGCCATGACCTTCGAGTCCATGACTCCCTCCTCCACTTCAATGCCAGTGTTTGCAAGGAGTGCAGAGTCGGTGCTGTCAATACACCGAACTCAAATACATAACAACAACACCAACCTTCAGGAGTAGAATGATAGAAAAAGAGACACTTACGAGGTCAAGTTATCGATATCCTAGCTAGGATTTGACTTCTTGGCAGCTGGTGCTGACGGTGCAGCCCATATCAGAACTTCAGCAAATGGATGAGACGCATAGGGCAAGGCATTAGTATCTGGATCTTCTCGTGTTGAAGCATCTGAATCCTTGCTACGACTTCGTTTCCGAGAGCCACCAACACCCTCCTGCTCAACAGTCTCAGCGGGAGGAACGATTGACTCAAAATCATCTGACTCATCTCCCCTACTACTTCGCCCTCCTATGTTAGAGGAGGCATAAATCCCTTCACCTTCAGACCCTGCATTTGAAGAAAAACAAGGATAAAATCACATTACGAAGAAACAAAAACATTTGCGAATGAAGGACAACAATAAGTCATGAATTAGCCAAGGGATCGCATTTGTCAAACTGAAAGGAGCAATCAAAATCTCCTTCAACAGATTGTCATCCGCAGTGAGACTTGTCAAAGATTTTATCTTCTTCTCCAACTCTGCGAATGACAATCCCACCTCCGACGATCTAGTATACTTCCACATTCGTTGTATCCTAGCCTGAAGAGGTTGAACCCGACACTGAATGAAGGTTTGTATTATATCCACGCCATCAACTTCTTAACCAAGGACAATCTGCAGCTTCTTCACTCGATCATACAAACCTTCGACTTCAGCGTCTTCCCTAGGGAGCACTTTGTTCCTCCAGGAATGAATCCTCTTGACCTTGGCACTCACGTCAAAGGGGGCCAACCCGTACTTCTGATCGCCAATCTTTTGATCACAGATGGAGAACTACTTAGCTCTCCATCCATGAGCAGAGTCGACTATTCTGAAGGACAAATACTGCTGGTTGGGGTAAATGGAGATGCCGCATCTGCCAACTTCAGATACGTGACCCCTAGAGCCTGACTGCCTCTTCAACCTATACAATTTATTGAATAACTCAAAATGCAGCACAATGCCGAGCCAGCACTCATAGAGGGTGATGAAGCAGACTATGTGCAGAACTGAATTTGGCGACAACTGATGTAGTTGAATGCCATAGAGAAAAAGAAGGCTACGCATAAAATCATGGGCATGAAGATATATGCCACGAAGAACAAAAGCCAAGAACATTACTCTGAACCCATTTGGAGGATTGGGGTTTCCCTCTGGTCTAGGGATGATGCAGTCATTCTCAACCGGTGGGATTAGGCCAGAAATACGAAGATGGTGCAATTCTGATTTCTTCACTGTCAACTGCCACATCTACCATCAGTAACCCTAGAAGTGCCGACGCCCTTTTTATTCGGGGCAGCAATGATGCTAGAGTCGGCGCCTCCGGTGGCCTTGCCCTTTGTCTATCCATGGCAGCACTTTCCTCTTCCTAGAAGAACGAATGAATGCGCTCGGGAATACACGTAGCATTTCTAGCATAGAAAAAGTGATGGGATATGCCAATCGGCGTATGCCTAGAAGGGATATTGGACTAGCCCAGGACCATGGTGAGTGGGCCTGCTAGTAAGGTGACTGGAAGGAGACTTCGAATGAAGCCCGACGACTAGAAGCTGAAGGCCCAAGACCTTAGTTAGGCCCAGTCGGATTAGGTCAAACCTCCGAAACCTAAATTGATTCAGTTGTAATCTTGTAAACCCTAGCAAGGTGACCCTATATAAGCCTCCTTAGGGTACTCATTGTACTTATGAACTTTTAGCTACCCCATCCAAGTGACTCGCTGCCTAGCCGCCGAGCTCGCCGATCTTGTAATCCACTCGCAATCAATACAATCTAGCAGGAAGTAGGTCTTTACCCTACGCAAGAGGAGGGGCGAACCTGGGTAAACCCTTGTGCCTGTCCTCAATCTTGACCCGCGGATGGCGACTCTCTCTTTCCCCCAATTGTTTCAATCGCTACCCCTGGTAGCGACTGCCATGGCCATTCCCACGACAGTGGCACCCACCGTGGGGCTTAACCAGTCAAGCCTGAGATCTATGGCGAGACTCTACACTCCAATTGAATGGCCAATCACCACCGGATGCATGGTTATTAGTGGCGAATTCCTCCAGATCCTACCGAGCAGCTCCATACCGGCGTCGCGCCTAGTCACCCACGCCGCGGTGATGAAAATTGGCACCATCAACCTCTTCACCGGGTTCACGGACACCATCGACCTAGAGGAAGCAGCGAGACTTGGCACCACCAACGAATCGCCTCCACGCAATCTGGTCTCGGAGGAGCAGGTCCACACCATCACCCTCCTCACTTCCGAGTGTGACCAGACCGCTAGCAATGCGGCTGGGAGCGACGCGGCTCTCCGCAATGAGGCCGACTCGGCCACCCCTGCCTCGGTCGCCGGATCCATCACCGCCACATTGCACGTGGACTACATCACGCGAGTCTCCAACACCGACGATTTTGAGGATCCATCCATCCTCAGGATTTTTGACTCTGACTCCAGATCGGAGTCCCCCGACGAGGCCCGCGCCAGATACAATCACTACAACACCATCTATATGGTGCCTAGTAGTGTGCCACCAGATACCTTCACCACGCCCTTCTACCGACAGCAACATTGACGGAAGTCGAAGAACACCGCCAACAGCTAGAGGCGGTGAAGACTAGGGAGCATGCCAAGCATGATTTTTTTTGCCTTGAGCAGCAAACGGCACGGGATCTATCGCTCTACCACCCGCCACATCAGTATCCACCTCAACCCCATTGTTCAAGGGCGCACCCTGAACTTCAACGATGAACGTGACCCCACACGCGCGGCGGATCTCGAGCACTACTTCAATGTGCCACTAGGTGGAAGTTACCCGATAGTCGGGGCACCTATGTACGGAGATCCATCACCACCCCACTGCTTGCATCCTCCAGAGCAACCGTGGATCTTGATCGTGCCACATGAGCTCGACGCCAACAGGCTCCCACTCTACTCCACCCCGATGGACAATGTCATCACGGAACATGCCGTAGTCGCAAACCTCAACCTCACGGGAGAGGGAGCGCTGTAGGTCAAGTATTCTCAGGCCCTACTCTCTAGAGCAATTGAGCAGCAAACCGCGGGAATCAACCCACGAGGATGGATGTACTCCCGCTCGACTGGTAGTCTTGCGGCTTCGAGCGTCTTCCCCAGTGAAAGGACAGTCGCCAACATCTCCAATTTCCCACCACCCGAGCCACAATAGCTCCAACTGCGGGTAGCAAATCCTGCGAACTCCACCAACGATCCAGACCGGTGCACAACATGGTCGTCACCAACGGCCAGCCAATCGATGCGTGGACCCACATCGTCAACAACCAAGCCTGGCGAGTTTGCCAGCACTACGACGTGTGACACACCCTCTCCAACCATGGTGACCACGAGCCCGAGCCGAGAGGTTCACTCGGCCGACTCGGCCCACAATGATTCAAACCAATGATCCGGGGTGAGAGATACCCCTCCACCTTCAAGGGGGCGAAAGAGATCTAAAAGTATGATCCCAGACTTGACCCTACAATATCGATCGATACATACCTCATGGCGATGGGGATCGCCGGCCACATAGATCTACTCGCCGCTCGCTACTTCCCTGTGATGATGGAGGGAGCGACTCGCTAATGGATCAACACTCTTCTAGAGAGCAGCATCGACTTCCTGGGGAGATGCGGGGTGCCTTCATCAAGAACTTCGAGGGATCCTACACTCGCGCCACCACCATCGAAGACCTGGAGCGCTGCATCCAGGGACCACACGAGTCGACTCGACACTAGGTCCAACACTTCAGGACCTATGGATCAACGCTTTCGGCATCCACCCAGACACTGCGATCCACTACTTCAAGAATGTGTGCTGGTATGAACCTTTGGTCTCCCAGATCAAGAGGGTCTATCGGACACTCGAGAACATCCCTGATCTCCTGGAGATTGCCAATCGCTATGCAGAGGAAGATCTGAACCAAGACTTGGAAGAGAGTCAGGTGGAAGATGCCACACGAGTGGCCACGACAACGGCAGACACTGCGAGCTGCGCTACAGCAACACTAGCCACACTGGCAAATGCCACGGCGACGGCAGGACCGACTTTGTCGCCAATGCCAACTACGGGAAGCGCAACCCCAAGAACTCCCGCCGATATGGAGACAACTACCGTGCCAACAACGCCTCGAGGCCGAAATTCGATCCCGTGACCCTACTCAACAAAACCTGAGTCTATCACAATAGGGAAGGGAAGCCCGCAACCCGCACTGCCGTTGATTGCCACTCTCTCAAAGAGATCGAGAAGGCAAGGCGAGCTAGGGAAGGCCCCAACGACGACCTGCCAAGGGACAATGGCAACGCCGACGGGTTTGGCCACGCGGCCGGCTCGCTGCACACATTTACTGGACTTGGAACAAATTGGGAGAAGAAGGTGCTCGCCTACATAGTCACCATCAATGCAGTGACACAAGTGGACATCGTGCGCTGGCTCAACTGGTCAAAACAAAGCATCACCTAGAGTCGCGAAGATCAAGCGCCCATCGAATACCCATGGTGAATCGCTCTGGTGGTCAAGCCCATTGTGGCTGACTATTGGCTCCCCAAGACATTGATGGACGGTGGAAGCTCCATCAACATCATGTACCTAGACACCTTCAGGCGGCTGTAGCTCCCATAGTCGATGGTCTAATCAACCCTCTTCACCTTCCACGACTTCGTCCCGGGTCGGAAGGCATACCCAATCGGCAAGGTGACGCTGTCAGTCACCTTCGACACCCTGGCCAACTACTGCACCGAGCTAATTGTCTTCGAGTTGGTGAACTTTCGAGGCCCGTACCACTATGTACTAGGGTGGAAGGCATTACCCAAGTTCATGGTGGCCCCCCACTATGCGTACAACATGAACAATCTCCCGAGGCCATGTGGCATCATTGGCGTCCATGGCGACCCTGATATGGCCATGGAATGCGAGGACAAAGGCGCCCAGCTCGCCGATGCTGTCATCACCGAAGAAATGAACCATGATGACGGGCTCGTGATATACATGAGTGGCATCGACAAGGACGGTCCGATGATCCTGAAGAAGCCCACCGTGACAAGCTCCACGCCAGCGGCCTTCGAGGCCTCCATGCACACTCGCACCGTCGAGCTCGTCCCAGGCGACTCTAGCCAGAAGGTCACTGTGGGGACCAACACGAGCCCTGCATAGGAAAGTGCCCTCTTCGAGTTTCTCTGTGAGAATCACGATATCTTCGCATGGAAGCCATCTGACATGCCTGGTGTCCTGAGGGAACTCGTTGAGCACAAACTAAACGCCAATCCCAAGGCGTGAACAGTCAAGCAACCACTACGGCCCTTCAATGAAGAGTGATGTCGCGCAATCACCGAAGAGGTGCAGTGGCTACTCGCCGCAGGGTTCATTCGACGCATAAAGTAGTCCAAATGGCTGGCCAACCCAGTCCTGGTTCTACACATAGGACAAGTCCTTGGTAACGACGCCTACTACCTAATTGACGTCCGAGGCGATGGAAAGCCCGACGTCGAGTGACCTTGGAACATGAACCTACTACAGAAGTTCTACACACATAACTGAAATTTGTACACTCATGTACTGTTGGGGGGATAACCCCGGGTAGGGTCAAGCCGGGGTATAAGCGCAATACTAGCCAAGGTACGAGAAGGTCAAAGCGGGAGCCGGCCGAGTTACCTAAAGGCCAGCCGAGTTACGGTCGACCAGGCCTAGATGAAGTTCACCCAACATTACCTCGGCCGACATAAAACCAAAATGTTACTTGTTTGTAGGTACCTACGGGGCTGAGTTAACCAGGCAACAGTCGGGCTACAACTTGGCTTACAAGATAAGGAAGGCATCTTCCATGGTTAGCGCTTTTCTCTCTCCACTATAGCATGAGTGCAGAGGACAGAGGAGAGGACCAACGAGTATAGGCCAACAAAGGTGACGTTGAGCAGGTCGGGTGACACGGCGCCACAGAGGCTTACACCAGGGGCTCAGAGAGGCATACACAATTGGTCCTAGGCGGCTTACGAAGGGAAAAAGAGGCGCACCGCTTTGCTATTTTGGGAGAAGCATATTTCAGGAATATGCCCTCCACGTATGCCCTAACGTGTAACCTGTCCTCCCCTATATAAGGAGCACAAGGATCTCCATAGAGGGGGATCGATCATTTGGCTAAGGGAAGAACCCTAGAGAGAGGGGTGGGTAGTAGAGAAGTTCATCTTCCTCCCCCCACGAACAGATCAAGGAGCATCTATAAACACCATAGATCTTGAGAATACAAACATCGGTGTGTGGAATCACCACACTATCCCTCTCTGGATACATCTAGCGCACTTTGGCCCCATCTTTAGCCTACCCATGGCATCTGCCGTGCCACCACCACAATAGTTGGCGCCCACCATGGGGCCAGCATTGGCGCTAGCTGGAGTGAAGATCCGAACAGGAAGCATCATTGACACCGGGGAACGCATCATCTTCGGGCTTGTTCAGTGCTTTGGAGTTCTAGACTATGCCAGCAACAACGTGCGCAGCTTCGGCAACCGCCCTTCTCCGCGCAACAGCCTCTTCATCAGCCACGGCACCCACAAGGTCTACGTCGGCATGGACGAATCTTGTGTTCACCCACTGCATGTTGTCGAGGGAGGCAAACCACCTCTCAGCGTGGCTCGCGGACCGCATATCACTCGCCCCGCTAGCTGCGTTCAGGTCATGATGACCGCACCTGATGCAGGAGCGAACAAGGACCTGACAGAGAACCCGAAGACAACACCGAAGGTATGTAGGAAAAGAGGTCCTCCACTAGAGAGGCTAGAGAACGTGTTGCAGCAGGTGATAAATAGCTTAGCTACTCCCATAGCACCAGTAGCAGATCCGGCTCAGGCACAGGCCGAGCTGGAGGAGACCCGGGTGAAAATGTTGGTCGGGGCAAAGAAGGTAGCAGAGTTGCAGCTATCACTTAACATCACGCTGCGTGAATATGCAAAACCAAACCGGATTAGTCCCACCTGTATGGATGGTGTGAAGATTAGGCGTAGAAACTTCATCACTGAGATAGACAAAGAATATGTACCTAAGCTGGGATATTCGGCTACCTTAGTGACAACAGGGCTAGAGAGGTATAGCACCCCGGCAAAGAATCTCAGAGCTACAGATGCGATAGTGTTTGAGTTAGAGGGCCTGCCCGATTAAGCCCGTGAGAGGCAGCAGGAAAGAGTTAATCACCTGGTAAGGGTAGCTAACAAGAAGAATGAGGAATTACTCAAGGAAAACCCGGCCTGAGATGGAGGTTCCCGTGTCGTTCATTCGGCGGGGGGCGCTCTGGCAAAATCTGCTGGGACGGCATCATCCCCTCACACGGGCTCAAGAAGTGAAGAGGTAGTGACCTCGGCAAGAAGGAATAAACAGATAGTCCCATATGACCCGACAAGGGCAGGGAAAGGGAAAGTAGTACAAGGTGATGAGGATCGTCACAGTGCCAGTCGAGGTGAATCTAGATGAGGTAACCCCAGCCAAGGCCAGGCAGGACAGGGAAACGCTGGGCACGGCAATGCCAGACAACGTAACTCAGCAGGAGCTGGAGAAAACCCACCTCGGGATCAGCATCAATAGTACATACCTCGGCAAGAGCAAAGTGCCAGCCTAGCTATGAAATAACAATATGTGCATCCGGGTGAAGATAGGTACAATGATGGTTATTCAGCAATGGGCGATGTCAGGTTCCCCAGGCTGAATCACCATGTGATAGGGTCAAGGTTGGGAAATAGGAACTTGCAGCCAGATGATGCAAGGTTGAAGCTGGAATGAATCTATAGGTTGGAGATGATAGAGGGACAAGGTCCTCCGGGTCCAGCATGCTTTGGACCTTGGATTATGAGAGAGCCACCTGTACCGAACTTTCAGTTGGCCAGAGGAACAAAAATGTATGACGACAACACCAATCCGGAAGATTGGTTGATTGACTATGCAACAGATGTGAACATTGCCACGGGCAACTTGAGATGGGCTGTGAGATATGTACCATAGATGCTGGAAGGACCAGTAAGGGTTTGGCTAAACAATTTCCCCCCAGGAAGATTCAACTGCTAGATAGATTTTGAGGAGATGTTTATCAGTAACTTCACGATAACGTATAAGAGGCCGAATAAGCCACAAACCCTGGCAATGTGTAAGCAAAGGCCAAATGAGACAGACCGGGAGTTTTTAACTCGCTGGAGCAACATGCACAATTCCTGCGAAGGAGTAATTGAGTCACAAGCTATTGCTTGGTTTGCGCAAGGATGCAGGTATGCAAGTATGCTATGGCAAAGCCTACAAAGGCATATGTGATAGCTGTGATATTCGACACATTTTTTATGGTTTTCTCCTGGATTTGATCGTTTTCTAGCTTTACCTAACACTAATACTTCGGTAGCAAAGAAAACTTCATTTTTAATGTGTGTTTCAGGTTCTGAATGTCAATAGAAGGTTTTAACAAGAGAAACACAATATTCAGGCAAAAATAAGCAGGTCTCTTTTTGGAAGCAATCGAGGGAGGTATACAGAAGCTTTAACGAGCAACTATACGACGGGAATATTTTTTCAGCCATATAGTTCCCGCTGTATAGTTGTCGCCGCCTCCGTCTTATCAAAAGGGACAACTTTCGTGAAGAGGCCAGACGCGAAATCATAACACAACAACCGCCATCCCATCCAGAAAGGAGAAAGAAGAGATCCGAATAAGAATGGGAAGATGTTCTTCATCTCGCTCCATGATCTTCGACCTCCCAACCATCACACCCTCATAGCCATTACTTGTGCTTGAGAGAGAGAGAGATCTTCACCTTGCAAGATTAGGGTTTGAGATTGTTTCTTCCTACCTTGAATTGTGTTGGATTACTTTTCTATTCTTATTGTGGATCTCCACGGTAATATTGAGAAGAACTCCCTTTATTTAATTATATAGATGATGCTTTCTTCTCTCATGTGTGAGTAAGTTCCTTGGGAGTGGGAGATGTAAGGGATTGGTGAGATGTGATGTGCCTCCATACATTTTCCATTTGTTTGTGATTGATTTTAACTACTATATTATGTGTGCTTGACTATCTGTGGGATGCCTAATGCTTGTTGTCCAATTAGGGGCCCAGACAACATGATGCTTTGTTCTACATAGATAGGATCTTGTTCGCTAGCAGACCGGCGACCCCCGAGTGACACGGAGATATCAATGGGAAACTAGTTTTACTCGAGGATAACGAGGAACCACTGTGCATATTGCATTAACCCGATCCAAGGAGATTAATTGCTAAGCAACATGAAGGATCTTAATCGTCTAGTGACTGACCATGGTTTTGGTAATAGGCTAGTAGGATTATTGAAGTTGGGATGAAATCTACCAAGAGGAGTTTCAGGTAATTATGGGTTGCTTGCCAACACATATATTTATAAGATTATAATTGTTACACTTATCATTCGTCCACTAGGCATAGTCACTATCACCATGAACTGTATCTCCTCGCGCCTTCTTTGTCATCTGCAGAAATCCACAAACAATCAAATCATTCTTTACTTTTATGCTTTTCATTCCTGAAGTTTACATTTTAGTTTTATTTAAATACATCTAGTTTAATCCAAATTTCATTCTTATTTTCACACTTGCAATCAATTCACTCGAAGACCTGTGACAACTTTGAGTGTGACAGAGACTTCACTCATAAACACTTACCTTTGGGCTCCCTGTGGGATCGATATCTATACTTCGCCTAGCTACAAACGATTTGTGCACTTGTAGACATCAATATGCCAACTATGTTGGTCAAAACAATCAGAATTGCTGACTCGTATGCGTTGGGTGATCCAACTCAACCTCGGCTTGTGTCAAACGAGTCTAATGAAGAGTACTATCACCGAGATGGAGCCGGGTCATCCCGACGAAATGATTTCTAGGGTAAGAGGAGAGATGAAAGGGCGGATTATAGATATGGATCGCAACAAGTTGCAGCAGTGGAGTCAGATCAACCCAGAGCTAGAAACAGCTAGCACCAAAAGAATGGAGGGCAGTAGTGGACCTCAATAAATGATGGCAAGAAAACTTGGACGCTAGAGCAGAAGAAGCAGTGGCAAGAGAATAAGGATAAACCAAGGTATATGTATGAGGCTATGCTGGATCAACCATGCAAGTTTCACATGCCTAACCCAAGTAACCCGGCAAATCACACGACTCGGCAGTGTGAGTGGATGAGGAAAATAGAGCAGAGTAACTCGGGGAATGCGCAAGCACCTCGGCATGATGCACCTCGACGGTAGCAGCTCACTAGGGCAAGTGGGCAGCAGTTGATCTTACCACCACCCCCGACGAGGTATGAGAACCATAAGAGATGGGATGTAGTGCATCAGGTGGAGAACAAGAACCAGCAGAACCAAAGATACCACATCAATGACGGAAGAAATGAGTACAGAGAACATCATCAGGCTTACTGTGTTTTTACCATGGAAGAAACTAATAGGCAGAGCATGAGATGCCGACATATGGAAGTCAATGCAGTTATGTCGGCTGTGCCAAGGTACTTGCCTTGGTCTGATCAGGAAATCACATGGAGTATCAAGGATCACCCCGGGCTCATGCCGAGTCCTGGATCATACGCCTTAGTGCTTGACCAACCTTCATCGGGCCAAACATTAATGTGAAGTTCTCCAAAGTGTTGATTGACAATGGCAGCAACATCAATATCTTGTACAAGGACACATTGCATAAGCTGGGAGTTTCAGAGAACATGCTTTAGGCAACCAAGACCACATTTCACGGCATTGTTCCGGGTTTGTCTTGTGAGCCCATTGGAAAGGTTCGAATTGACGTGTTATTCAGCACGAGGGACAACTACAGGACTGAGAACTTGGAGTTCGAGGTAGTGGATTTGGATAGTGCTTACCATGCATCACTCGGTAGGCTAGCTCTATCAAAGTTCATGGCAAGTGACCACATCAGTTACCTAAAAATGAAGATGCCAGGACCAAATGGAGTGATCACCATAATTGGGGACTTTAGGCGTTCAATGGAATGTGCTTCGGCCAGGTCAAACTTGGCCGAGTCACTGGTGATAGCACAAGAGAAGAGAAGGATCAAAGAGGTGGCGACATTGGCTCAGTCCGTGCAGCTGAATATTATGGCTCTGAGCGACCCGCATGGAAGTGTTTCATTTCAAGCGACAAAAGACACCAAGAAGGTGCCCATTGATGATCAGTTCCTAGAGCGCACTGTAACCATTGGTGCCGAGCTTAGAGACAAATAGGAAAGTGAGCTCGTCAACTTCCTCCATGAGAATTTAGATATATGTGCTTGGTCCACACAGGATCTGCAAGGTGTACCAAGGGAGTTGGCCGAGCACTCTTTGCATGTGAGACCTGGAGCAAAGCCGGTGAAGCAACCTCTCCGCCGCTTTGCCAAAGATAGGAGAAAAGTCATTGGAGATGAGATAGCCAGGCTCCTTCAGCCAGGTTTATCATGGAAGTGCTTTACCCGGATTGGATGTCTAATCCGGTGCTGGTGGAAAAGAAGAAGGATGATCTAAATGTAGCAGTGGTGTGGCGTATGTGTATCGACTACATGAACCTGTATAAGGCGTGTCCAATAGATCCATTCCCTCTACCGAGGATAGATCAGGTCATCGATTCGACCACTGGGTGTGAGTTGTTGTCATTTGTAGATGCGTATTCTGGTTTCCACCAGATACCTTTGAACCCGGATGATCAAATAAATACTGCTTTCATTACCCCATATGGGGCTTATTGCTATCGCACTATGCTGTTTAGCTTACGTAATGCAGGGGAAACATATCAGATGTGCATGCAAAAGTGTTTACATGATCAAATTGGCAGAAATATCCAATATATGTCGATGGTGTTGTGATAAAAACAAAGGAAAGTAAAACACTCCTAGATGATATTTGGCAAACATTTGTGAACCTAAGGAGATTCCAAATGAAGCTTAACCTGGAGAAATGTACCTTTGGTGTGCCGGCTAGAAAGGTACTCGGTTTCCTCGTATCAAGCCGAGGTATCGAAGCTAATCCCACTAAAATCTGAGCTATAGAACGAATGGAGTTGCCGAAGTGTCTTAATGATGTTCAAAAGTTCACTGGTTGTCTAGCATCATTAAGTCGGTTTGTATGTCGACTGGGAGAAAAGGCATTGCCTCTCTATCAGCTAATGAAGAAATCAGATAAATTCGTATGGACACCGAAGCTGATAGCGTGTTTCATGAGCTGAAAAAGATTTTAGCCTCCGCACCAGTGTTAGCCTCACCACTATCCAAAGAGCCGATGTTGCTCTATATAGCAGCGACCAACCGAGTCGTAAGTGCCCTGGTTGTGGTGGAGCGTGACGAGGAAGGTAAGTCGGTGCAGAGGCCAGTATACTACCTAAGTGAGGTATTATCCACTTCAAAGTAGAACTATCCTCACTATCAGAAAATGGCATACGGTGTCTATATGGCAGCTAAGAAGCTTAAGCATTACTTCGAGGAGCACCCCATAAAAGTGATATGTGAAGCGCCTATATCCGAGATAATGAGTAATAAAGATGCAAGTGGCCGAATTGCAAAATGGGCAATTGAGTTAGCTCCTTATGCACCACAGTATGATAGAAGGGGTGCGATCTAGTCTCAAGCAGTGGCTGATTTTTCCGTGGATTGGGCCGAGATGCAATACGAACCACCCTTGCCAGATTCAAACTACTGGAGGATGCACTTTGATGGATCAAAGCTGAAGGAATGATTAGGGTCTGGGGTAGTACTTACCTTGCCCAAGAAAGATCAGCTGCGATATGTGCTTCAAATACACTTCCGAGCATCAAACAATGTGGTTGAGTATGAGGTACTCATGCATGGACTAAGAGTGGCAAAAGTTGTTGGGATACAGTACTTCGGTGATTTGGATTTAGTGGTACAGAAAGTGTCGGGTCATTGGGACGCGCTAGATGCAAATATGGCACTTTATAGATTTCATGTCCAGAAGATATGTGGGTACTTTGAGGGATGTGAATTCCATCATGTACCCCGAGTTGAAAATGAGGCAGCCGACATGCTGTCTAAGGTGGGCTCATCTCGGCAAGCTATCTCGCCAGGAGTTGCTCTGTAGCATCTAAGAAAACCATCTATCACCTTCACCAGAATTTGAATCAATCTATATCCCGGCGAACCTCGGATCAGAAGCTACCCCTATAGACATTGACTGGGGGAATACCTCGGCAAACCCGGGGACTACTTCACAGAACCTGGGGCTGTTCAGCTTGATCTGGTGGGGGTTATGTTGGTTGACGCAATGGAGGTGGACGAAGTACTTTTCCCAGTTCGTACTGTACCAGCATGGGCAAAGCCAATATTTGAGTTCTTGAAAGATGGAACTTTGCCAAGTGATGAGATACTCTCAAGGCAAGTGCAGAGGAGAGCAAAGGCATATACTCTAATCAATGCCGAGCTATACAAGAGAAGTGTCACAAATGTTCTGCAGCGATATTTTGACCCAAAAGAAGGGCTAGACATCCTCCGAGATATACATCAAGGGGAATGTGGGCATCATGCCTCGTCCAGAGCCTTAGTGGCAAAAGCTTTTAGGCATGGGTTTTACTAACCAAGTGCCTTGCAACAAGTAGAGGAACTTGTGAGGAAGTGTAATGGTTGTCAGAGGTACGCTAGCAAGACACACCTGCCTATGTTCGAACTAAAGACTATACCTATCACTCATTTGCAGTGTGGTGTTTGGATATGGTTGGACCATTTAAGCCAGCCAAGGGAAATATGACCCATATCTTAATCATGGTGGACAAGTTTACAAAATGGATTGAAGTAAAGCCAATAAGAAAGTGTGATAGAGCTACGGCCGTGACATTCCTCAAAGATATTATTCTAAGATATGGTGATTCACACGGTATCATAACTGACAATGGCACCAATTTTGCTGAAGGAGCATTTGCCCGGTTCTGACGAGATAAGAAGATCTGGCTGGATGTCATGTCAGTGGCCTGCCCCGCATTGAACGGGCAAGTGGAAATATCCAACGGACTAGTACTGTTTGGGATAAAACCCCAACTCATTGAGCCGCTGCAAAGATCAGCAGGGTGTTGGATCGAGGAACTACCAGCAGTATTATGGAGCCTAAGAACAAATCTGAATCGATCAACAGGCTATACGCCATTCTTTCTGATATATGGGGCAGAAGCTGTATTAACAACCGACATAGAGCATGACTCGCCTAGGGTCACCTAGTACACAGAAGCCGAAGTGCAAGAAGCCCGACAAAATGATGTTGATCTGCTAGAAGAAGCAAGAGAATTGGCATTGTCCAGGTCCACTATATATCAGCAAAATCTCCGACGCTACCATAGCCAGAAAGTGAACCCCCGAGTCTTCCGGGAAGGAGATATGGTACTTCAGCTGGTGCAGCATACTGACGGCATGCATAAGCTGTCCCCCATGGGAAGGGCCATTCATTGTAAGCAAGGCACTTCACAATGATGCATATTACCTCATTGATGCACAACCACAGGAGAAGAACAAGGCGGACATGTCTGGCGAGGAATCAAAGCGACCCTGGAATGTAGCTCTACTTTGTCCATTTTACACTTAGCAAAAGTGTATGTATCTCGAACTCTCGTATGTCGGCATGTATGTCGGCAATGAGCTTATCAATGAAACTTCGGCACCCCGAGCAGAAACTCAGGAACTGCCTTAATGATAATTGCCTTAGTTCCGTATTTAATCTTTACGTGTCGGCTGGTTAAATTACTTACACCTTAGCCGGGTTAGTAGTATGTCGGCACCAAAAGCTAACTCTTCGACTTGCTGCTGCCCAACAAGAATTGCCTTCATGGCAAGTGATGTCTGCAAGTGCACAGATCGTTTGTAGCTAGTTTCGAAGTTCAGATATCGATCCCACAGGGAGCCCAAAGGTAAGTGTTTACTGGTGAAGTCTCTGTCACACCCGAAGTTGTCATAGGTCTTCAAGTGAATTGATTGCAAGTGTTGAAATAAGAATGGGGTTTTGATTAAATGCGATAAATTTCAAAAGAATTAAAATGTAAACTTCAGAAATAAAATGCATAAAAGTAAAGAACGAATTTGTTTGTTGGTTTCTACAGATGGTGAAAGAAAGCGCAGGGAAATTCAGTTCATGGTGATAGTGAATGTGCCAGGTGGACGAGTATGAATGTAACAATTATAATCTTATAGATATATGTGTAGGCGAGCAACCCATAATTAGCTGGAACTCCTCTTGGTAGATTTCATCCCAACTTCAATAATCCTACTAGCCTGCTACCAAAACCATGGTCAGACACTAGGAGATTAAGACCCTTCAGGTCGCTTAGCGATTAAGCTCCTTGGATCGGACTAATGCAATAAGCATAGTGGTTACTCGTTATCCTTGAGTCAACTAGCTTTCCATTGATATCCCTGTGTCACCTAGGGGTCGCCGGTCTACTAGCGAGCAAGATCTTATCTGTGTAGAACAAGGTATCATGTTGTCTGGGCCCTTAATTGGACAACAAGCATTAAGCATCCCACAAATAGTCAAGCACACATAACATAGTAATTAGAATCAATCACAATACTAATGGAAAATATATGAAGGCACATCACATCTCACCAATCGCCTACATCTCCCACGCCCAAGGGAATTACTCACACATGAGAGAAGAACGGATCATCAATATAATCAAATAAAGGGAATTCTTCTTGGTATTACCGTGGAGATCTACAATAAGAATAGAAAAATATCCAACACAATTCAAGATGGGAAGAAACAATCTCAAACCCTAGTCTTGCAAGGTGGGAGATCCCTCTCTCTCTCGCTCTCAAGTACAAGTAGTGGCTATGGAGGTGTTTTGGCTAGGACGTCGAAGATCGTGGAGCGAGATGAAGAACATCTTCTCCTGCGTTGTATTTTCGTCCCCCATCCCTTCACAGAAGTTGTCCCTTTTGACAAGACAGAGGCGGCGGCAGCTATACGGCGGGAACTATATGGGCATTCCTGCCGTATAGTTGGTTGTTAAACTGTCTATGAGCTCCCCTCGCGTGCTTCCAAATTGGTACTTGCTTGTTTTCTCTAGAATATTGTATTTCTCTAGTTAAATCCTTCTGTTGATGTCCAGAACCTAAAACACACATTAAAATCCAAGTTTTCTTTGCTACCGAAGTATTAGCGTTAGGTACAGCCACAAAATGTTCAAATATGGAAGAAAACCATCAATAAAAAAAATCAAAAATGTGTCGAATCTCACAGCTATCAACTCCCCCAAGCTTAGATGTTGCTCGCCCTCGAGTGACAAGGAAATAAGGAAGAATAGCAGAGGTTCGAGACTGAGAGTAACGGAACTCACAAGTTTGAATTGGTGTCAAATTCTTTTCTTCACAGTTCCTGCAATCTTAAATATGATCATACAAGTATTCATAACATTGCACTGAGTCCACTTCCTAACCACGTATATCTTGCTAGCAAATAAATTATATGCCAAAGCAAGTGTCGAAAGTTTTAGCTAGGAAGGTGAGACAAATTCTTTTGGTGCCTCTCTTTGTTGAGAGATGAAAATTTTTTGCTCTTGCTTAATTAACCAATTAAGAGTACTCAAGTTGGCATCGAAATATTTAATTTAAGAACAACTCATTTACTCCCATGTCAAAATTTCAAGACTCTAAAAGCACCTTTATCTTTCACTTGTCTTTCAAAAACTTCAGCTCTTTCATAGAGAAATCATGCCCCTATTTTTAACATGTTAATTGGTGTTGTGTTGTGCACTCGTGACCATGCCAATAAATAATGTTGAGCAATAATGGGTCAGAGGAATACTACAACTTCACTTGGAGCATGAAACCATGAGGAGACTAAATTTTTTACACGTCATAGCATTGCTGCTACAGACGTTTACATAACTCAATAGGCGAAATCAAGTGGTTTCCCACATTTGGATCGTTCGTTGGCCAGCGGTGTTAATAGTTCCCCATGGAGCACGACAGAGTTGTAATGACACGCTTAAAGCAATATCTTACGGTAACTATTAGAAAAAGTAGTGGCATAATTTCTACTACTTTGAAGCATCTACTTAATCAAACAATTTCAATCAAGGCTACTATTGAGTCTATTTATATTAAGCACAATTGGGATTGAGTAGTTCTAAAATCAAATTCTTTTCAGCTAAACATGGACTCAAGTCATCTTTCATATGCTTTTTCTTGTGTAAAAATGTAGGAAGTATTTTAACCAAGTTCATTGCTCATTGTTTCAAAGCTAAAAAGGAGATGCTAGAAAAGGAATAGAATTAGTAGGATAGCAAGCTAAGTGGGGAGTGACTCTAGTGCAAGAAAGTAAATATTTGTAGGAACAATTTAAGGTTGCAAGGAGTGTGATGAAAGGAATGTGATACCTCATCTTGCTTGCTTTGTTCTTGTATTCGAGTCGATCCTCTCCTATATCTCCATATTGCCAAATCACCTGAAATCAAGCAATCTCCGAGAGAAACAAAGAAACAAACTTGCAAATAAGATTACAACTAATTTTTTTGTATTTTTGGTTTAGGGATGCAAAACTGAAAATAAACATGCAATTTTTTTGAAGAAAATAAACCAAAAGAAGAAATAAAAACATGAATGCAAAGTTTTGGAGGTTTTCAAACCTCCCCCAAGCTTAGGCTATTGCCATGCTCAGTTGTTGCCGTCATTTGGCGGCTGGTGCGGGTACTGCTGGTAGAAGTCAGGGAAGTGAGTCATGAAGTGACTGAAGTTGTGAGTCAAAGTGTTCACATCTTCATTCACATCCTGCAAAGTGTGGTCGATCTCCCCAACGCGCTGGTTGAGCTGCTGGAACTCCTGATAGGGGACGTAGCCGTACCCCTGATGTGGCTGGTTAGGCCATGGTTCCCAGGCTCCTGCTGGTTGCTGCTTCAGCTATCCTTCTGAAGCAGGGTAGTGCGCCTGCTCTCCCTCTTGCTCCTACTCCTGCTCCTCCTGCTGCCCTTCATCTTCCTCCTCCCTGGCCTGGTACGTGGCCAAGATCTCCGTCACTTGGTCCTTGGTGAGCATCCAAGTGTCCTTCTCCACAATCGAGAAGGCCTCAAGGCATGGCAACTGAACCTGCTCAATCTGTGTATCATTAAGATAACTAAATTGATATGCTCGGAACCTCCAGTTAGCATGGTAAACACCAAGGAAGCCACGAGTAGTCAAATATTTGACATCGATAAGTTTGGAGCCATTAACAGGTTCCATAACATGTAGTACAATGTTCAATGCATAGGCAAGGTGGGTTACCAATCCACCAATGTGAATATCACCTTTGGTCTTGTTGCTCTGGTGGTGGAAGTGCTGGATGAGTAGAGCTGTAGGACAGGGGCTTTGCGTGGCATTGGGGAAGAGGGCCTTGGTGATCATTGCCATGTCCGCATTGGCCATGGAACCAGTATCACCCCTTCCCAACATTGTGTTGGCGAGGAACAAAGCAAAGTAGCGAATGGTTGGGTTCTGAATGGTGGACATCTTCTTCTGATAGAAGTGACTGCCACCATTAACAGAAACAACCTCCTAGGTCTCTCCACTCGTGACGCTGTAGAGGTTAGTAATATTGGGCTCCCCATACGAGGGAGACTAAAGGCATCGCAAAATTGTTCGAAGCTTATATCATAGTGCTGTCGGTTCATGTTGAAGCTGATAGTGCACATGTTACCTTTGTCCTTGTGGTCCTCGTAGAAGGAAGCAAGGAACTCATGGGTGAGCTCGGCATAGGTGTTGTGGATTGCGGAGCTGATCACCGCCAACCCCGACCTGCTGCACATGAGGTCAAAGTCCATCTTCAACCCCGTCGTGGTGAGAAAGTTGTGGTCGGCACAACGTGTGGGCAGCACCCTCCTTGATGCGACAATGTCCATCTTGGAGTTGCGCGGGGCTCGGGCTCCTGAACTTGAGCCCTCTCCCCGTTGGCGCTTGCTCGAATGGAAAAGGCTACCGATTTTGTTCATCGTGATGCACTAAAAAATTTCACCATAAAACCTTAGGTATATAGTTTCTATATAATATACGATCGATTCTACGTGAAAAAATTCAATCCTAACGTGAGAAATTAATAGGGAAAAGTAAATAAGCTTGAGTTCATCCACTAGATCAATGTGAGAGTTTTAACCATGGAAATCTGAAAATAAAGCATGGATAGGGAGAGAAACATACCGATCTGTTGATTCCCCCACTCAAACGAACGAAATCCGCGAAGAATCAAAAGTTCTAGGTGGATTTTGAGAGGTTTGGAGAGAGAATATGAGAGAAATAATGAGGAGAGGAGGAAGACCTAGCCGTCCTGGTGCGATTTTGTGGTCGCACCGGACTATACGGCCAGAGCTATATGGGCGGGTGATGGTGCTCCACCCATATAGTTGCGGCAGTACCACCAACTAGGGTTTATTTATACAGTGAAACGGCTATACGGGCGCAACTATATGGCCAGATCAAATTGATCCCCCGTATAGTTGGTTGTTAAATTGTCTGTCTCTCGAGATAAATTTCTAAAGCTTGCATAGATATCTATACGGCCGGAATTTTTATTCCTGTCGTATAGTTGGCCGTTAAACTCTCAGTACCTTGGAATAAAATTGTACAAATGCATCGATATCTATACAGCCGGAACTAGACGGTCGAAATTTTTATTCCTGCCATATAGTTGGTCGTTAAACTCTCAGTACATTTGGAAATAAAATTGTATGAAGGCATCGATATCTATACGGCCAGAATTTTTTATTCCCGCCGTATAGTTGGTTGTTAAACTGTCTGTGTCTCCGAAGAAAATTTGTTGATGGCAAAGATAACTATACGGCTGGAACTTTTCTTCCCACTGTATAGTTGGTCGTTAAACCATCAGTAATCATCAAAAAAAATCTGTTTCTTCGAGGATACCTTCTTATTCCATAACTTAACGAAATACCAAGTTTTTAACAGAAAATTGATAGTAAAAACTGTCGACCAACATTAGCATATTAAAAGCAAAATTTTAGCTTCTGTAAATAGAAAACTCAAACTTTTATTCTAATTATTATTATCTACTCATTCAATCGATATTTCTACTACTTTTTGACAGCTGCATCTTCACGGGCGCGCTTCCGCAAGAATGTCTATGAAAACGTGGTGGGAATATGATGAACTTTTTATTCTCTAATCTACTAAAATTGAAGAAAATAGGTTGACTCCCATTAAGCTTTTATTAAGAGTGGTTGAATAACTCAACCTTTTCTCTCTTCTCGAATTCTTACCTTTGGTTGCCCCTTATCAATGGCACTTACCACATGAACTCATTTTGCTGGCGGAACATATCTTTCCCCTGCTTCTAGCTTCTTTGGAAAATACCGGATGATTTCAGCATCATAAACATTGAAGATTATCTTCCCTTCTGCACAATGTACTGACGCTCCTGCAGTACTGAGGAAGGGTCTTCCAAGTATTATAGATAATCTTTCATCTTCTGGCATTTCAAGAATGATAAAATCTGTGAGAATAACATGCTCATCTATCCTAAGTAAGACATGGTCAATCATACCAATAGGTTGTTTAGTGGACTTGTCAGCCATCTGTAGAGTTATAGTAGTAGGAGAATACTCCCCTAATCCTAATCTTTTATAAAGGGAGTATGGCATTACACTAACTCCTGCCCCTAGATCATATAATGCATTATGAATATCTGTTTTACCTATCGAGCATGATATAGGTGATATTCTGGGATCTCCAGACTTAGATAATAGCTTCCCGTTAGTAGGGTAGCTAGTTACCATAGGAACAATTTCAGTTATTTCTTTCTTTCTACTAAGAATATCATGAAGGAATTTACCATAGGTAGGGACTTTGATTGCATCTGCAAATGGATTTTCCAAACGAACGTCACTAAGTCCCTTTGTAAAATAATTTTAAATTACCTCATCCGGTGCTTTCTTTTTTCGATCTGGGTAAGGATACTTTTTCTCACCTGACTTACTCTTGTCTTTTACCTTTTTCAGGGGGGTCAGGCTCTTTTGTAGCTTTATTTTGTTGTTGCTTATTGATTTTCTTCTTATCTACTACAACAACTTCATCTTCCTTACTTGTTTCTTTATCTTCTCTTGGATCAACCGTTTCTGCATCAGAGTCATAATGATTTTCATGTGCATCATTGTGATCCTCCTGGGTTTGCTCTTGCGTCCCAGTTTCATCTTGAGGATCCACCAACGTATCATCTTCTTGACTTGCTTCAAGCAAGGCTTTTTCCTTGTGCTCTTTTTCAGCTTCGTATTCCGGTGGTCCTAAGGGTCCTGTAACAACTGCTCCCCTTCTTGTGACAACGTTAGTAGAAACAGAAATATCTTTATCATCACGAAGAAAAAATTATAACCAGATGCTATTTGTTCGCACTAGGTTTCAATCATACTAAGATACTTATGAAATGGTTTTATTTCTTGGCCAATCTCATCATAATTTTCTGTGAGTTCTGCCAAAATCTTTTTGTGTTTTTGGAAATGCTTATGCAAGTTATTATGAGATTTTACTTGTCGATGTTTTAATTCTTGAAAAACTTTTATAGTTTCATCTTCTTCAGTTAAAACTTCTAAAAATCCCTCTTTGTTTTCTTTAGCAAGTTCAGAAGGTATACCTTTTTCTTTCATAGTTTTATGTACCTTAAGCTTAAGATCAGGAGTTATTCGAAGCATCCCTTTTTCCGGCTTAATGCCGATATCAGGATTATATAGAGAATCATTATTATCCCTAGTAGACATTAATTCCACACATTATTTAATAGTTAAGGTATTTATTGATCCTCCTGCTGAGAAGTCAAGCATTTCTCTACATTGAGTATTGAGACCATGGTAAAATAAATGGCAAATTGTTAGTTTAGAATAGCCATGATTAGGAATACTATTGATCATCCCAAAGAATCTTTCCCAGGGTTGTGGGTAGTTTTCTCCCACTTTCTGACTGAAGTTTCCTATGCTCTTTCTTAGTTCAGTTACCTTTTTAAAAGGAAGAAACCTGTTTATGAATTTAGTAATGCAGTTTTCCCAACTTTTAATGTAATGGCGAGGGAAAGAATATAACTAGTCTAGAGCTTTACCTTTAAGAGACCATCGAAATAATTTGAGACGAGAGAAGTCTCTTGGTAAACCTTTTGGTCCAAGCAATGTTATCACATCGTCAAACTCTCTTATATGCATTCCTGGATCTTCATCTTCCCCTCCACTAAAAGCTTTTTCCTGCAAAATTTTAATAATTCCACCATCAAATCGATATTCTCTAACTCCGGGATTAGGGAACACTATTGGTTTTTTAAGAAATTCAGAACTTGGAGCATTGTATTCCCTGAGAGTTTTCTTAGGTTTCGGAGGAGTTGTCCTGTAAATAGACATGATTTCCATAATATCACTCAGGTTTTTAACTTCAACTTTATTTGATCTTAAAAGTTTTTTAATAATTTCTTCGTGCCTCTGAGCAGGCACTCGCTCAATATAATGTGGCAGGTAGGTCCTACCAGAACGTGTAGACCCTTTGTCTCCTAAGAAGAACATTTTGTAGTAGCAACACCTTAAATGTCAAAAGTCAAACACTTAGTGCTTAGCTCCCCAGCAATGGTGCCAGAAAATAGCTTGATGTCTTCAAGTGCACAGATCATTTGTAGCTAGTTTTGAAGTTCAGATAGCGATCCCACAGGGAGCCCAGAGGTAAGTGTTTACTGGTGAAGTCTCTGTCACACCCGAAGTTGTCACAGGTCTTCGAATGAATTGACTGCAAGCGTTGAAATAAGAATGGGGTTTTGATTAAATGTGATAAGTTTAAATAGAACTAAAATGTAAACTTCGGAAATAAAATGCATAAAAGTAAAGAACGAATTTGTTTGTTGGTTTCTGCAGATGGTGAAAGAAGGCGCGGGGAAATTCAGTTCATGGTGATAGTGAATGTGCCAGGTGGATGAGTATGAATGTAACAATTATAATCTTATAGATATATGTGTAGGAAAGTAACCCATAATTATCCGGAACTCCTCTTGGTAGATTTCATCCCAACTTCAATAATCCTACTAGCCTGCTACCAAAACCATGGTCAGACACTAGGCGATTAAGACCCTTCAGGTTGCTTAGAGATTAAGCTCCTTGGATCGGACTAATGCAATAAGCACAGTGGTTACTCATTATCGTCGAGTCAACTAGCTTTCCATTGATATCCCTATGTCACCTAGGGGTCGTCGGTCCACTAGCAAGCAAGATCTTATCTGTGCAGAACAAGGTATCATGTTGTCTAGGCCCTTAATTGGACAACAAGCATTAAGCATCCCACAAATAGTCAAGCATACATAACATAGTAATTAGAATCAATCATAATACTAATGGAAAATATATGAAGGCACATCACATCTCACCAATCCCCTACATATCCCTCGCCCAAGGGAATTACTCACACATGAGAGAAGAACGGATCATCAATGTAATCAAATAAAGGGAATTCTTCTTGGTATTACCATGGAGATCCACAATAAGAATAGAAAAATATCCAACACAATTCAAGATGGGAATAAACAATCTCAAACCCTAGTCTTGCAAGGTGGAGATCCCTCTCTCTCTCTCTCTCAAGTACAAGTAGTGGCTATGGAGGTGTATTGGCTAGGAGGTCGAAGATCATGGAGCGAGATGAAGAACGTCTTCTCCTTCTTCTCTAGATCCCTTCTTTCTCCCTTCGGATGGTGTGGCGGCTGCTGCGTTGTGTTTTTGTCCCATGTCCCTTCATGGAAGTTGACCCTTTTGACAAGACAGAGGCGGCGGTAGCTATACAGCGGGAACTATACAGGCATTCCCGATGTATAGTTGGTTGTTAAACCGTCTGTGAGCTCCCCTCGCATGCTTCAAAATTGGGACTTGCTTGTTTTCTCCAGAATATTGTATTTCTCTAGTTAAATCCTTCTATTGATATACAGAACCTGAAACACACATTAAATTCCAAGTTTTCTTTGCTACCAAAGTATTAGCGTTAGTTAAAGCCAAAAAACGATCAAATCCTGAAGAAAACCATCAATAAAAATCATAAACAATGTGTCAAATCTCATAGCTATCAGCAAGCAAGAGAACAAGTTTGGAATTACAAGGCATATGAAAAATGTGACTCACCCGGGACCAGGGTTAAACCCATCCAGACCTTAGACTGACATAAGCTTAACCTAGAGCTCGAGGATATCCAGTGAAGAATCGGTAACACAATAGTAACCCTACGACATAAAAATTATTACAGTAAGCTCATAACTGAGCGAAGAACCAAAATATTACAAGTAGAGGTCATTGATCACAAACATCAAACAATGGAAGGCAAATTATGCTATTAAGTATAACAAACTTAAAAAATGGCCTAAGATGCCTGAAGCATAACGATGACGTCCCAGCCCATAGATTCCAGGCTGCTAGCCAGGAACCCCAAGCTACTCGTCGGTGTCGATGTCGTACCAAACTCGTCTTTAGGGGAACACTTACTCTGGAAGTATTAACAAACCAAGGGTGAGTACAGGGTGTACTCCGCAAGACTTATGGCTAGTGGGGTTATTTTGCATAAAGCCATCTTTGTTTATAAAATGAGAGGGAGAAGAAGCTCGTCTAATCAGAATATTTTAAAAGGGGATAAGAGAGCGACATCTCCGAAGAATTGATCATCATCTTGATATCCACCAAAGTAATCCTCATCTCACAACTCGGATCACCACCTCGTACCCATGAGGAAGCATCCTTAAGCACACGTTGAACTGCCAAGTTTTACGATTAGGTTAATGTTCTCTATGATCTTAGAATTCGGTCACCAAGTGTTCATAACCGTGAACATGGCTTTTCGAAAAGATTTAACCCTACAGGGGTGTAAAACTTTACGCACACGTACCAATCGACTCTTAATGCCACTAGATAAGCCCTCTTCATTGGAAGGCCGGCAGAGGGTGGTTGGACACGACCTTTACCTTTCTTTCGTCGAGACCATGAGTCACGCCATAAGGATGGTTCCGCCGTAACGGGTCAAATCCCGAAGTCGGTCTCTAGAGATGTGGGCGAGGTTGGTTTACCAGGGGCTCCATCCACCCCAAGCAACGCCGGCCATGCTTACCTATCTGTATGAATGCACCTCCTTCACTTCCTCTTTCAAAAACATTTTCTATGCATATTTCGAATGGAACGCTGAACTATGTGACTCATGGAATCTACTAGGCAAGTTAGTTACTCGTGAGGTTTTCCAGGCCCCGTGTGGCTGTACGCTCATCTCGGTTCCAAAGGCAAGAACTCGGGTCCTAGTAGTGGCGAGCATGGGACTACAAAAATCACATCCCACTGTGGCCTCCCATACAAGCTTTAGCATTTTTAACCTTTACCACTGATCTTACCTCATCAGTATACCTCGTTCTCCTATCATACTAGATTCTCTACATTTGGGACATCTTCTGGATGAACCAACACTGATAGCTATGCATGGCTAAGCAAGACACAAATATAAGCTCTAGCATTGCACACAAGCCAAACCTAGTTATGCTAGGAGCAATGTATCAGGTAATATAAGCTCAAAGGGAGTAATGCAACACATCGGATACTCTATTTATCGATAAAAGACCACAGTAGAATCATATGCTTGCCTTGTTTGTTGATACCCAGATATAGATATTTGGAAGCCTTGTACTTGACTTGGTTACAGTTGGTCAAGTATTGTTCGTCGATCTTCTATGGTGTTGATCTCGGTCTTCGATCTTGATCTCGATATCATATTCTACCGGGAAGAAACAAACACCGGAAAGTAAAGGGGAACAACAATCAACACATGGCATCGATGCAATGCTCAAGCAAGGATGATGATATGACAAGTTTAATAGTATTGAAATGAACCCCTAAGACATGCTCGACCATTTTAAACAGGATCCGAGGGTCGCAAACCCTAGAACAGGGGAAACATCGGAGTCACCTGCGGGGTTCAATTGATTCTTCTAATTAAACTTGTAATTAAAGTTGTTGAGCAATGCTTGATTATGAGTCTATTGTAAAGATCTCATTTTTTCTGAACATTTTGATATATTATACACATTTTTCTGACTTATAAATAATTAGATATTAAATTTATAAGATTAAACTCTTTTCTGAAATTATTAAAACAATTTTAAAAGATTTACTATGTCATGCTGACATCACCATGATGCCAGCACAGGCACTGGAACTTTTCTCACCGAGGCAGGACTACCCACGGTGACTGACTGGTGGGTCCTGGGCCACGTCAACAAGCCACGCAGGTGGTCAACGGTCAGCGGACCCACGGGCCACGTCAGCATGATGTCACGGTGATGTCACGCCGCCAGCCACTTGCAGAGGGTCATCAGCGTCGGCGTTTCCGAGAACGCACGCGTGAGATGGGCATATGGTTCAAACCGGGGCTTCGTGCCGAACCATCTAGGAGCGGCACTGCTACTTAACGGTCACCAGAGTGACAGCGGCGAGCTTGACTGGCGGCGGTAGACGGCAGCGCATGGCGCGGGACCTAACTAGAGCGAGAGAGAGAGAGAGAGGGTGGGAAGGTCTAGGAGGACCGTGTGCTCACATTGGAGCTGATGGACACAGTGGAGAGGCCGGAGGAGGGCTACAACGACGACATGGCCACGGCGGAGCTCGGTCAGAGGTGGGGAGGAAACGGGCCACAACGTCGATTGGGGTCTCTCCTTCCCGATTCCTTCCGTGGAGTGGATGAGGGAGACGAGATGGAGCTCCTGGCGCTGTCGGATGGACGAGGGGAGGCCGGACACGGTAGGGCGGTGTGGCGGCCAAAGCTAGGGTTCCCGCGAGGAGAGGATAAGGAGAGAGGAGGGGAACTAGGGTTCGTCTGGCGGCGGGAGGGGTACTTGTAGAGTGGCGGATGATGGTAGCGTGCATCCTAGCGCAGGTGGGCATCGCGGCGCGAACGGACGGCAACGGCGGCGATAGCGAGCTGGTTGTTGTCGTCGACGAAGACAACAACGAGGGAGGAGGAAGAACCGATACGGGCCAAGGGTGGGCTGCTGCTGGGCTACTACGGCCTGCGCTGCTGCACGGGTGGGCGGCAGATAGAGGAGAGGAGAGAATGGGCTAGCCTGCTAGCTAGGTTTCCTTATTTTTTTCTGTAAAACTGTTTTCCTTTTCTGCTTTATCTTTTCCATTTGTATTCTTCAAATACTTTTATGTTTTGAATCATTTGAAAAATACCAGAGACTTTTGTGAGCTATAGAAAATATTGCAGGGGCCCTTTAATCAATTTGGGCTCCATATATTTTGGGTCTTTTGAAAATATCAAAACCCTTTTGAATGTTTTCAAAGGGAGGAGGAAACTAGGGTTTTAGGGTGTTTACTTTGTTTCTCTTTGCGTGCAATTTTAAGGAATGATGCTCATGAATGCACAAACAACCCTAAATATAAGATTAACTAAAATTGGGGTGTTACAGCTCTATCCCCCTTACGAGAATCTCGACTCGAGATTCCGTAGGTAGGAAGAAGGAAGAGAAACAGGACCACTTCTAAGGATAAGAGGGAAACACACTAACAACACACAGAGTATCTCATGGTCAACTCATGAAAGGAGTGTTGAAAACAACTCTGATTTGATGAACATGAAACACGTCAAGGTAAAGGAGGAACAAAAGGAGAAGGTTTTCAAGTTGTTAGATAACTGGTCTTCATAAGGATTGATACCATGGAGTTTCGGAAGAGTTTAAGCTTCTGAAAAGGAAAACTTACAACAGAAAGAACATGACCATAGACTTTGAAAGGGTAACCTCAACTAAACAACTTAAGTGTACAGAGATACGGATGACCAAGTTGTTGAACAACTTTTGATATAGAAGGATCACTCTTCGTTCAACAGAAGGTCAAGACCGAAAGGTGTTTTCTGGCGAGGACTCGTAAGAGTCACAAGGAACATGTAACAAGAGGAACTAGTGATTACCAAAATCATAGTCGCTCTTCGAACATGTTAGAGGAATGAAGGAAACTCTTTATTCATCTAGGTCTATCAAAATCTTTGCCGAAGATCGTGATATCACTTTACACCACTAAGATGAATATATAAGAATATTCTTGATGACACGAGGAAAAATAAACTTCATTCTCAGACTTCAATTACTTGGCACAATAAGACGCTTGCCAACATAAAAGGGTCTAGAGGATCGACCGAGAGACATTTAGCAACACTACATAAATGTTTGCCTTGATGTTCGAGACACGAGACATCAAGTGAAGGTCAGACTTCGGAGACAAAGGGAACCATGAGCACAAATCCTATAATAAATCATAGAAGAAGCCTCATGAAGATTGGTTGTTATTGCTGATTCAAGAGAATATGACAATAGGCTTTTCGACTAGTTGTGTCAACCATTACATCAATCATTTCGGACTTATATAGAAACCTATGTCAAAACCTTGAGGAACACCAACCATCATATCTGCTTCAGATTCAGATTTGGTGAGGTGTGAAGATACTTCAGACTCAGCATGTCCGAATAGAAAGCTTACGACATTTACTGTAAAGGTGAAGTCACTAGATTCTCAAGATATGGACTACAGTGTTAAGCTCCCAGAGACTGAGCTAGATTGCTAGACTCGTGTATTAGCAACTTGTCAGGGGACAACTGCTCATACATCAAGTACTTGCAACAAAATACGATTGTGTCCTTAAGATACGGAGTTAACTCTACTCGAATCCACGGTGACATCTTTCTACAGTTGTGCGTGAATTGGAGAAGGTTACTTCTAACATCCAAAACACATACTTCGAGATATCACGAAAAAGGTTCTTAAAAAGTTTTCCAACATTAATGCCAAAGGTTCCATATGAATCTATTCTAGCATGGAGAAGATAAGGATATTGTCGATGGGCTCAACAACAAACTTATCGAGACACTCCAGGAGGATGGACTCATATGTTGCTTGAACAAGGCAAAGTATTAGTTAGACCAATGGACATGAAGATGTACTCAAGTGAAACATCATGATTAGCAACATCATCAAGATAGTCCTAGGAACTGAGTTTGATTTAACAATAACCCAAATCAAATCAAAGGCGGGGGAAGATAACATATCCACGAAGGAATACTATATTTCTTCAGCATGAACAAAACTAGACATCCCTTTAAGATGAACTAAGTCAGATAGAACTTTTGTCTTACAACTCTCCAAGTTGTTGTTTAAGCTCAACCAACTAGCTCAGGGGTATCCAGTACGGATCCTTGGAGAAAGAAGCAGTTCAGAGAACTGACTTGCTCAAGAACTTGACAACACGATCATGTGGCAACATGGTGATACTTCTAGAAAGACGTCCAGAATATCACGGACCACCGACATGTCACTTAGTTTGATAGGAAACTTGCTTGGTAATGCAAGAAGACATAATCTCAGAGCTTCGACACAAGCCTAACTCTTTGATCGAGGAGAGTGTACCAGAGTAACTGACTTGGCAGCACAATCATCCTTTTCTTAGTGATAGGGTTAACCAATCACGCTAAGAACGATACAAATGTCCTTGTCGAGGTCCAAAGCAATATTGGTTGCTAGGAATCTCAAATGGCCACATTATTACGCACACACATCATTCACGGACACGAAAGCTCGGAGGAAGGGTGGGTAAATATGTGTGAGAGCATCACTTCATTAAGTGGTCATGAAACTCAGCACAACCTCTTAGTGTATAAGAGTGTGATACTCTAAGGTAGAACAGATAGAAACAAATCAATGCCTCTTGATCTACGGATTACAACACTTTGACCTAGTCCTAGAAATGATGAGGTCCTGGAGTTTGTTTCTCCTGACAACCCGAAATGGTTTGTCATGATGGACCACAAGAGTATCTTGCATTGGAAGACACCAGTGCAAATTACTACTTGGCTACCAACTCGTAGATCAAGGTCAGAAAACAACAAGGGTAAGGAACATTGCTCAGGAGGGAATCCCGAGATATGGATGCATAGATTATCGATATTCCGAGAACCAATGCATATAAGGAAGGGTGTGGCAGAGTCACGAGTATCGATAAGAGACTCACGAGGAGTACTCTTGTCTTGATCTATTTGGTTCCATTAAAGAACATCTGCCATAGCTAGTGGTAGGGGAAGTCCTTGGTTTGTCATAATTTAATCACGACAACGACCACAAGATTGAAGGCTAGAGTTGTAGTAGCAGCCATCCTAAGGTAATGTTTGAACATTAACGACAGGAGTCAATGGAATGGACCTTGGGTAAAAGGGCAGCTTCATGTACCAGATTCACAACACTAGAATCTCGTACAATCCGGGACCTTCGGTTCAAGTCCAAGGGTTAAAACCCGAGAAAGAAGTAACTACTACTTGAGTGACATATCGTACACTACAAGACACTAATCACGAGTTAGCTTCCAAGAGAAGAAAGAAATTCTGAGGTACCCAAACAAACAAAAGGGAGGCACACGAGGCGAAAGGAAACCTCAAAGCCTAGAACAGAACAATATGGTACCTACAATATAATATTGTGGGTCCATAAGTTAGAGAGATCATGATGGAAAGGAATCTCTCAGACTAAGCAAAGCAAAGGGGACACAAAGAACACAGCACACACAACTCTAGAGAACTCAACACTAGGTCAACTGGTGGAGAAACGACATGCTAAGAAGGTGCCTAAGTTTTGGAAGACTAGAAGAGATATCAAAACTTTTCAAAATCAACACAAGATGAGATGACCTAGAGTTAGAGCGATACTAGATAAGGAGAAAAAGAAGCATACTAGAGTTTTCTCAAATAATTTTTAGCTTTCAAATAGTTTTCACAAACTCTAGACTCAACATCGACCAATAGCAAGGTTTTCCTATGGTCGGTACTGCTCTGATACCAAGAATTGTGACACCCCTGGGATCAGGGTTAAACCAATCCAGACCTTAGACAGACATAAGCTTAACCTAGAGCTCGAGGATATCCAGTGAAGAATCAGTAACACAACAGTAACCCTGCGACACAAAAATTATTACAGCAAGCTCATAACTGAGCGAAGAACCAAAATACTACAAGCAGAGGTCACTGACCACAAACATCAAACAATGGAAGGCAAATTATGCTATTAAATATAGAAAACTTAACAAATGGCCTAAGAGGCCTGAAGCATAACGATGACGTCCCAGCCCATAGATTCCAGGCTGCCAGCCGGGAACCCCAAGCTACTCGTCGGTGTCGATGTCGTACCAAACTCGTCTTCAGGGGAACACTTACTCTGAAAGTATCAACAAATCAAGGGTGAGTACAGGGTTGTTGGGTCCGTAGCATAGAAAACAAAATTTTCCTACGGTGTGAACTACACGCCAAGATCTATCTACTAGGTACAAAGCAACGGGTGGACATACATCCAACGAGAACTTACCCTCAAAGACAACGAGTTTTGTTAACGAGTAGGAACTCGTGGTTGATGTAGTCGTACACTTGCCGATCTCAAGATCGTGAGGAAGTCCGAGCGCCGCAACTCAGCAGCGCATCCGTACTCGCACACACGTTCAAGCCACCGGACAACCTCCACCTCCTCGCTCCAGCGATCCAGTGGAAGCAGCAACTCCTTCCAGACGAAATGCCACCATGAACATGTATCTCGCTAATCCGAGACCATGGGGGAATAATTCTAGAGGGGGAGAGAGATCCTTCACAAGGAGGTGTGAGGATGAAGGAGGGAATGGGTGGCCTTTTATAGGAGGAGGGGGGTTCCCCTCCTCTCCATGGCTGGCGCATGGGGGTGACCCCTCACCTCCCCCATTCATGTGGTGGTAACCCCTCCACATTAAAATGCCTCTTCACACTCCCTTTTAAAGTCTCCACTTTAAATGCATTAAAATTCTCCAAGTTTAATGCTCTCTCATTTAAACTCTTTTATTAAATTTATTCAGAATTTTGTTAATTACTTTAATTAACAAACATTCACATATAGCCCCTTGCAATATTTCAATATCACATGCAGAACCACTTTCTGCAATTTCACCCGAAACAATTTCCGGTTTCTATTGAAACAATTCCTGCGCTTTGCAATTCTTTCATCTGAAACATCTGTGCTCCAAAATGGTGTCCGGTAACTCTTAAGTGTGTCACCCTACGGTTCGCGAATAATGCAGACATGATCGAGACCCTTCTCTGATTAATAATCGATGGCGGGACACGAGATCGTCTTGACTCCTACACATTCAAGGATGACTTCTGTGATCGTGAGAACCTTTAATGCTTGTAACTAAATCCCTTTGTCTCGCGATATATTACATGTCCGAGATTCGATCACCGGTATCTCCATACCTAGTTTGATCTCGTTACCAACATGCACTCTTTTCTCGTTCCCGTGATATAACATTCTAGTGATCACATCACTTGCTTGCAAGCTATCTCAATGTGATATCACCGAGAGGTCCCAGAGTATATCTATCCGTCATCGGGATTGACAAATTCCACTCTTGACCCATGAGCCTCAACATAACACCTTCATAGTACTGGACCCATATTTATAGTCACCCTATTACGGTGTGACGTTTGATGTTATCAAGATACTCTTCCGGTGTTAGCAATTAACATGATCTCATGGTCTAAGGATAAAGATTACTTCGTATGATGTTATAGCAATATAAACATAATGACTTGATCGTAATGCTATACTTCGGATGAATGTTCATCACATCATTCCACCAATGGTGTGACCTTGTTATTAACAACATCCAATGTTGATGATCAGGAAACCTTGATCATCTTGTTAATCAACAAGCTAGTCTATAAGAGAGGCATAACTAGGAACCCTTTTTGTTTATTAAACACACATGTATTGATGTTTCCGATCAATACAATTCTAGCATGTAAAATAAACATCTATCATATATAAGGAATACATAATAACAACTTTATTATTGCCTCTCAGGGCATATTTCCTTTAGTCTCCCACTTGCACTAGAGATAATAATCTAGTTCACATAGTGATAAATCTAACTCCCATGGCGTTCTGGTGTTGATCATGTTTTGCCCTAGGGAGAACTTTAGTCAACGGATCTGCTACATTTAGGTCCGTGTGTACTTTACAAATCTTTATATCTCCATCCTTGACATGCTCGCGGATGGAGTGAAACCGGTGCTTAATATGCTTGGAATTCTTGTGAGACCTCGGTTCCTTTGTGTTGGCTATGGCTCCATTGTTGTCACAATAGATCACCATTGGGTCCAATGCACTAGGAACCACACCTAGTTCCGTAATGAACTCTTTCGTCCAAACCGCTTCCTACGCCACTTCTGAAGCAGCAACATATTCCGCCTCCATCGTTGATCCAGCCACCACAGGTTGTTTGGAACTCCTCCAACTAACTGCTGCTCCATTCAAGAGAAATACGTATCCGGATTGAGACTTAGATTCATCCGAATCAGTGTCAAAGCTAGCATCGACATAACACTTAGCGACTAGCTCTTCTTCACCTCCGTATATAAGAAACATATCCCTAGTTCTTCTCAAGTACTTGAGGATGTTCTTTACCGCTATCCGGTTCGAACACGGATCGATTGGTACCTGCTAGTCAAACTAATAGCATGTGCCACATCCGGTCTTGTACATAGCATGGCATACATAATAGAGTCGATGGCCGAGGCATAGGGGATCTTATCCATCATCTCTCTTTCTTCCGCCATAGCCGGACTTTGAGTCTTACTCAATGTCTTGCCTTGCAACATAGGTAAGAACCCCTTCTTACTTCCGTCCATATTAAACTTCTTTAATATCTTATCAAGGTATGTACTCTGCGATAGCCCAATTAGGCGCCTTGATCTATCTCTATAGATTTTAATGCCTAATATATATGACGCTTCACTAAGGTCTTTCATCGAAAATTTGTTGTTTAGATAACTTTTAACACTGTTTAAAAGATCTATATCATTTCCAATCAATAATATGTCATCCACATAAACTATCAGAAATGCCACATTGCTCCCACTCACTTTCTTGTAAATACAAGCCTCTCCATAAGTTTGGACAAATCCAAACTCTTTGATCACCTCATCAAAGCGGAGATTCCAACTCCGGGATGCTTGCTTTAGTCCATAGATGGGTCGCTGAAGTTTGCATACCTTATTAGCATCCTTAGGATCGACAAAACCCTTAGGTTGTATCATATACAACTCTTCTTCAATATTACCATTGAGGAACGCAGTTTTGACATCCATCTGCCATATTTCATAATCGAAATATGCAGCAATTGCTAACATAATCTTAACTGACTTAAGCATCACTACGGGAGAGAATGTCTCATCATAGTCTACTCCTTGAATTTGTCGAAACCCCTTTGCGACAAGTCGAGCCTTATAGATGGTAACATTACCATCAGCATCAGTTTTTCTTTTGAAAATCCATTTATTCTCAACGGCCTTTCGATCGTGAGGTAAGTCCACCAAGGTCCAAACTTGGTTCTCGTACATGGATTCCATCTCGGATTTCATGGCTTCTAGCCATTTGTTGGAATCCGGGCTCATCATCGCTTCTTCATACGTCGCAGGGTCATCCATTTCATCAACCATGAAATTCACAACAGGATTGCCGTACAGTTCAGGAGCTGCACGTGTCCTGCTTGACCTGCGAGGTTTGGTAGTTTCCTCTTTCAGAGTTCCATGATCAATATCATTAGCTCTCTCTTCATTAGGTGAAGTCAACTCCGAAACAACTTCTGGTGCTGCGCCACTCGCTATTTCATGAAGAGAAGGTTCAATAACCTCTTCGAGTTCTACCTTCCGACTACTCACACCTTTCGTGAGAAACTCCTTCTCAAGAAAGGATCCATTCTTGGCAACAAAAACCTTGCCCTCGGATCTGTGATAGAAGGTATACCCAATTGTTTCCTTAGGGTATCCTATGAAGACGCATTTTTCTGCTTTGGGTTCGAGTTTATCCGGTTGAAGTTTCTTCACATAAACATCACATCCCCAAACTTTAAGAAATGACAGCTTAGGTTTGTTTCCAAACCATAATTCATACGGTGTCGTTTCAACGGATTTAGATGGTGCCTGATTTAAAGTGAATGCATTGTTTCCGATTGCATAACCCCAAAATAGCGGTGGCAAGTCGATCGGAGACATCATAGATCGAACCATATCCAATAAGGTACGATTACGATGTTCCGACACACCATTACGTTGTGGTGTTCCGGCAGGCGTGAGTTGTGAAACTATTCCACACTCTTTCATGTGTGTGCTAAACTCGTAACTTAGATACTCTCCTCCACGGTCAGACCGTAGAAATTTGATCTTTCTATTACGATGATTTTCCACTTCATTCTAAAATTCCTTGAACTTTTCAAAAGTTTCAGACTTGTGTTTCATCAAATAAATATACCCGTATCTACTCAAATCATCCATGAAAGTAACAAAATAACGATATCCACCTCGCGCCGACACACTCATTGGTCCACACACATCAGTATGTATGATTTCCAATAGATCTGTCGCCCGTTCCATTGAACCGGAAAACGGCGTTCTAGTCATATTGCCCATAAGGCATGGCTCACATGTATCAAATGATTCAAAATCAAGTGATTCCAAAAGTCCATCAGAATGGATTTTCTTCATGCGTTTAACGCCAATATGACCTAGATGGCAGTGCCACATATATGCAGATATATCATCATCAAGTTTAATCTTTTTAGCATTAACATTATGAATGTGAGTAATATTACTATCGAGATCCACCAGAAATAAACCATTCAACATAGGTGCATCACCATAAAAGATATTATCCATATAAATCGAACAACCATTATTTTCAGATTTAAACGAATAACCACTTTGCATCAAACACGATCCGGATACAATGTTCATGCTAAGTGCAGGCACCAAATAACAATTATTTAGGTTTATGACTAATCCCGATGGCATATGGAGAGGCAGCGTTTCGACGGCGATCACATCAACTCTTGATCCATTGCCGACCCGCATTGTGACCTCATCCCTTGCTAGTTGTCGCTTGTTCTGCAGCCCCTGAATCGAGTTACATATATTAGCAACTGATCACGTATCAAATACCCAGGTGCTACTGTGAGTACTAGTCAAGTACACATCAATAACATGTATATCACATATACCTTTGTTTGCCTTGCCGGACTTCTTGTCCGCCAAATACTTGGGGCAGTTGCGCTTCTAATGGCCAGTCCCCTTGCAATAGTAGCACTCGGTATCGGACTTAGGGCCAGCTCGGGGTTTCTTTTTAGGGCGGCAACAGATTTGCCACCCTTCTTTCCCTTGTGCTTGCCTTTCTTGTCCTTCTTGAAACCAGTGGTCCTATTGATCATCAACACTTGATGTTCTTTCCTAATCTCCACTTCTGTAGTCTTAAGCATTAACAGAAGCTCGGGAAGAGTCTTCTTCATGCCCTGCATATTATAGTTCATCACGAAGCTCTTGTAGCTAGGTGGCAGAGATTGGAGAACACGATGTATGCCTATGTCAATGGGAATCGTTATTCCCAAGGACACAAGCTTATCGGCGTACCCAGACATTTTGAGTACGTGCTCACTAACGGAGTTGTTTTCCTTCACAAGGAGGTGTGAGGATGAAGGAGGGAATGGGTGGCCTTTTATAGGAGGAGGGGGTGCCCCTCCTCTCCATGGCAGGCGCATGGGGGGGTGACCCCTCACCTCCCCCATTCATGTGGTGGTAACCCCTCCACATTAAAATGCCTCTTCACATTCCCTTTTAAAGTCTCCACTTTAAATGCATTAAAATTCTCCAAGTTTAATGCTCTCTCATTTAATAAAACTCTTTTATTAAATTTATTCAGAATTTTGTTAATTACTTTAATTAACAAACATTCACATATAGCCCCTTCCAATATTTCAATATCACATGCAGAACCACTTTCTGCAATTTCACCCGAAACAATTTCTGGTTTCTATTGAAACAATTCCTGCGCTTTGCAATTCTTTTGTCTGAAACATATGTGCTCCAAAATGGTGTCCGGTAACTCTTAAGTGTGTCACCCTACGGTTCGCGAATAATGCAGACATGATCAAGACCCTTCTCCGAACAATAATTAGCAGCGGGACCTGGAGATCCGTACTGACTCCTACACATTCAACGATGACTTCTGTGATCGTGAGAACCTTTAACGCTTGTAACTAAATCTCTTTGTTTCGCGATATATTACATGTCCGAGATTCGATCATCGGTATCTCCATACCTAGTTTGATCTCGTTACCGACATGCACTCTTTTATCGTTCCCGTGATATAACATTCTAGTGATCACATCACTTGCTTGTAAGCTATCTCAATGTGATATCACCGAGAGGGCCCAGAGTATATCTATCCGTCATCGGGATTGACAAATTCCACTCTTGATCCATGAGCCTCAACATAACACCTTCGTAGTACTGAACCCATCTTTATAGTCACCCTATTACGGTGTGACGTTTGATGTTATCAAGATACTCTTCCGGTGTTAGCAATTAACATGATCTCATGGTCTAAGGATAAAGATTACTTCATATGATGTTATAGCAATATAAACATAATGACTTGATCGTAATGCTATACTTCGGATGAATGTTCATCACATCATTCCACCAATGGTGTGACCTTGTTATTAATGTTGGAGATATGCCCAAGAGGCAATAATAAAGTAGGTTATTATCATATCTTCACACTTATGATAAATGTTTACATTCATGCTATAATAGTATTAACAAGGAAACCATTAATACTTGTGTGATTTGTAAACTTAATTTGAAGTCCCTAGTATAGCCTCTATACTTCACTAGCTTGTTGGTTGATTGATGATTGAGGTTTCCATATCATGAAACATTGAGATGTTATCAACAACAAGATCATATCGTTAGGAGAATGATATGGTGGACATACTCCTATAGATAAGCGTAGCATAAAGATCAAGTCATTTCAATAGTTCAATTGCTATATGCTTTCTGATACATAGTAACCTAATTCCTTCGACCATGAGATCATGCATATTGCCTTTACTGGATGGATGCTTTGATGTCATCAAACACCACACCGTAACAGGGTGGCTATAAAGGTGGCATTGAGTGTTCGGAAAGTATTGGTTGAAACACATGGATCAAGAGTGGGATTTGTCCATCCACATGACGGATAGATATTCTCTGGGCCCTCTCGGTGAAATGTCATCCAATTAGCTTGCAAGCATGTGACTTGGTCACAAGGGATCACATATCACGGAACGAGAAAGAGTACTTATCGAACGAGGATGAACTAGGTATGCGAGATACCGGCGATCATAACCTCGGATAAGTAAATATATCGTGAGACAAAGGGAAATTGGTATCGTATGTAAGTGGTTCATTCGATCGCAAAGTAATCAGAGAAATATGTGGAGCCATATGAATTTCCAGATTCCTCTATTGGTTATTGATCGGAGAAGTGTCTCGATCATGTCCGCATAATTCACGAACCGTAGGGAGACACACTTAAGGATTGACGTTGTTTGAGTAGTTATGGTATTATGAGAAGGAGACCGAATGTTGTTGGAGTCTCGGATGGGATCCGGATATCACGAGGAGATCCGGAATGGTCCGGAGAATAAGATTCATATAAGGAAAGTCCCGTTATGGAGTTGGGGAATGGTTCCGGTGTTTTCATCGGGAACATTCTATAAGGTCCCTGAATGTCCGGCACTCCGGGGGGGAAGGGGTACATGAATGTGTCAATGCAAGATGGAATGATTGCATCATGTACTAAGTGTTCTCGCTGTCCAAAATAAAGGGTTTATTTAATTCCTAAATTGGAAGTCAAGCTGCGATTTTGGTCAAACTGCCAGTTTTCGGAAAGAGGAGAAGTTGAAACCGACTTGGGGGAGGAGTCCTCCTCCCCAAGCCGGGCCAGCCCTAGGCCGAGTTGGGGAGGGACTCCCTCCATCCCCTGGCCCGCCAGCCCACCCACCTATAAAGGAGGGGCAGGGCCTCCCTCTAGGGACACACAAGTTCCTATCCTCTAAACTAGAAACTAGACCTAGACCCGGTTTAGAGCTGTTTGGTTTAGAGCCTTCTAATTGGTTTAGAGCCTTCTAATTGGTTTAGAGCCTCTAATTGGTGTGTCTAATTACTAGACCACTAATAGCCTCTCTCATAAGCTCCACCATACTACCCGGCTTAGGCGAAGCCTTGGGATCTCCCTCTACCTCGGTACCACGTTGTCTTTGGGAATCGCGAGGAGAGTGCTACAACCTCCGCTGCCTGGAACAAGGGAGAGGAAGATCTTCGTCGAAAAACGCAGTGACCGATCAAGGAGCGCTGCTGAACGTGGCGCTGGAAGGATCGTCACGCGATCTTGAGATCGGAAAGAGTACTACATCACCCACGAGAATCTGCTCGTTAACCGCTTTGGAATCTTCGAGGGTGAGTTCCACTATCGACTCGTTGCTACAATCTAGTAGATAGATCTTGGCTTGTTTGTTTGTATCGATAGAAAATTTTTGTTTTCCATGCTACGAACCCCTACAATGGTATCGAGCCGTGTCTATATGTAGATCTGTTGACGAGTAGAACACGATGGTCATTGGGCGTTGATGCTTTTATTGTAGATTGCTTTTGTGTGTACTTTGCATCTTGCGGTATGTTGGGATGAAGCCCGGGCTAACCTTACATGACATCGTTCATGAGACTTGCTCCACGCTTGACATGCAACTCGTATTGCATAAGTGGCTTTGCGGGTGCCTGTTTCTCCTAGCATAGTAAAGATCCAATTTACAACGGGTAATCAACAATGCTAGTATCAATGTTGTGGTTCTTGTTCGTAGGTTAGATCGACACCTATGGAAAGCCCCAAACCACGTAAAATATGCAAAGAAAGTAGAAGCGTCTAACTTTGTTTTGCGAGGGGTGTCTTGATGTGATATGGCCATGATTGTGATTATATTTGATGTATGCAATGTTCCTTATTGTAAGTTGGCAACCGGCAGGAGCCATATGGTTGTCTTTAATTTCTGTTAAGACCTGCGTGTCTATTCAAATAGTTGTAATAGTTGAAGCTGGTGGACGACAACCATGAAGAAGCGTCATTGACCTTGATGCTATGCCGGTGATGATGGAGATCATGTTCGTGCTTGAAGATGGAGATCGAAAGCACAAAGAAGAAAGGCCATATCATATCACATATTATGAATTGCATGTGATGTTAATCCTTTATGCATCTTGTATTGCTTAGTAGACGACGGTAGCATTATAAGATGATCCCTCATGCACATAAATTTCAAGTTCTAAAGTGTTCACCCTTAGTAAGACCGTTGCCAAAGCTTGCGCTCAAGCACCACGTGATGATCGGGTGTCTTTGATTCCGGGTGAATACAACGTAAGCAAGCCAGATTTGCTTATGCGGTAGCTAAGGTTTGATCTTGACGAGCCTAGCATGTACGGACATGGCCTCGAGAACACGGATTACGAAAGGTAGAGCATGAGTCATATAGTAGATATGATGAACATGTTGATTGTTCGCCATTGAAGCTACATCAACTCTCGTGATGATCGGTTTTGATGTGGTGGATTTGGTTCGTGTGATCACTAAAACAATGTGAGGGATATTGTTTTGAGTGGGAGTTCACCTAGATTAATTTAATTATTAATTAGAACTCAATTTATCATAAACTAAATCAAAGTGAATTTGCATAGTTGTTGTAGTCATTGGCATCCGTTTACCACCTTGCGCTTAGTTTTAATTGAGATGATAGAACTATAGAATTCTGGTTAGTTACTTTACGAACTGGTATCGTATTGTTTTGAAGTGTTAATCTAAAGTTTAAAGTCCTATTGCAAACTTTCAGTAAGTTCCGGTTACTCCATGAAGTTTAATAATTGGTATTAAAACAAGAGTAACAATTCCAAAGTGTTAGTATATGAGTATCATGTTTGTCTCCATGATTCTTGATATTCAAAAGATTATCTTAATATCAAGGTTATCTAGGATCTGAAAGAGTTGTTTCAGAAACCATGATGTGTGGAAGATATTATGATATCTGAAACGAAGTTTTGGTTACAACATGATAGAGTATAATATGGCAAAAGTCATGTTCTCATATTTGATGAGAATTTGCAAAAGGTTGGAGACACTAGTTGTCCTAATCTTCCAAAAAGGTTTTGGAGAGCAACATTATACTCGCGATTCACCGTTACAAGCTAAAAGTAGCTTGATCATGGATAAATCCATGATGAGGGTGAATATTTGATGTAGGTAAAATGTTTACTACACCAAGAGATTACTAAAGAAAGGAATTTGAAAGAACACCAAATATTTGATAATGGTGATCTACTTCAAAGTGCAAGTTCAAAGACATTGGTATTTAACTATACACGCTTTGGACTATGTGTCATATGTATGACTCCACTATTGATGTTGATAGATTCTTTCAAACAGAAAAGGAAATACTGAAAGAGAATCTCATAAGTATATGGCAGAAAAGAAAAGACTAAAATTGTTCAGCTTAAGTATATAGATGATATACGTGTTATGGCTATATTCTTTGCTTATTAAACAATGTGGTTCTTAAGTATTTGATACTGAATTTGTTGGTGTGAATCGTCATACGAAACAACACAATTCATGAACTACAATGGCCTAAGTAACTAGCAAAAGAATATGTGATGATGTTCATCGAAAACAAATAAAGGGTTATTTTGTTGCTCGTTAAAACATCACTGCTTGCCTTCAAGATTTGTTTTATCAGGTATTATGAGAACAAAAGGATTGTTCAAATAATTGCCGTAATCCATAAAAGATGGATGATTCACAAATCTCGTTGGAGAAATCACATCCATAAAACTAGTGCTAAAATTGTCGAAAGACAAATTGATTGAAAGATCACTTAGGAAGTGACATCGCCGTTTAAATTATATTGGAAAGAAAACATGAAGAAACTCCATGTGGATGGAATTTTGGAGTCTTTTGATTTTGATCAAATGACGTTTGTGAAACTTTCCTAGAGATAATTAAAAATTCGTTAATAGGACAAAAGGTAATGAATTACTAGCTTATTGGAACTTGTGCATATTGTTGTACGAACTCCATTATGTGTAGTCAAGAGCGATGGATTTCAACTTCATATGCTTTCTCCGAAAATTTGAGTGAATATGTGAATATTTACTTAATAAGGATGAAGTGTGAAATATTTGAAAAGTTCAAAGAATTTTAAGATGAAGTGCAAAATCATTGTAACAAGAATATAAATAGTTTATGATAAGATCATAAAGGAAGATATTTGAGTTACAAGTTTAGCATAATACCTAAGATTTAAGGAATCGTTAGTGGATTTGCATTTCGAAACACCATAAGAGTATGGGCGTCGAGATATGTAATTGAACCTTGTTTGACATGGTTAGATCAAGGTATAATTCATAAAACTGCTATTATATTTTAAAGATTAAAAGCTTTAGAGACTACCGCTTTTCCACTAAAAGAGCTCCATCATAATCCGCTGAAATGACACCATATAAGGTTATGGTTTGGGATAAAACCCAAGTAGTCCTTTCTTAAACATTGGTATGCTATGCATAAGAAAGATGTGTGCAACCAAAGTCGGATGAACCTGTCTTTGTATAAATGTTAAAAGTATTCCTCCATAAACACCGGAGACAAAAGTGTTTGTCGCTTAGAACGTCAAGTTTCTTTGAGAAGGAATTTTTTCGTGAAAAGTTAAGTGGGAGGACAATAGAACTTTGATAAGGTTAAAGGAACCTTAGCTATATGTGCAAAGTTGCGACAACCAAAAAGTGTTCGGAGGCAGCAACAATGCTCATGGCTCACGTGCCTCAAAAGTTGTGGTCACGGAGGTCTAAGTTTCTATTGAAACAAGTAGGTCGGATGAACAATCAAATACCAAGATTTGAGGGTTGAATCATTATTTGAGAATAATGAACCTACTACATGCAAAGAAGCAATGATGGGCCCTGACTCCGTCAAATGGCTTGAAGCCATATAATCCGTGATAGTTCCATACACGAGAAATCAAGTTTTGAACTTGAAGGACCCTCGAAAAAGGTGTAAGACCTTGCAGTTGTGTTTGGATCTATAAAGAAGTAGACATGGATGTTTCACATCTATGAAATAGTCGACATGTTGGGAAAGAGTTCACAACAATGTTCAAAGGTTGTATATGACAAGATTTGATCTTTCATAGCGATTTTTAGTCTAGACGGATTAATGTAGCAACCACTACATATAATTTGTTATGTGGTAGAATAAACAAAACAAGTTCTTCTAATAGAATGGTTACCTAGGACGTGTGCATGACACGGTCCAAAGGGTTTTGTTAATTCAAAGGATGCTAAAAGCATATGCAAACTTCAATGGTTGAAGTAAGCATAGCGGAGTTGGAATCTTCACTATGATGAAACTGTTAAAAGAGTTTAATTTCATCGGAGACAATGAAGATGCTTGCATTTGCAAGAAATTAAGTGGGAGCGCTAAGACATGTTTCTAATACATTATGTGGAAGACATATTGTTGATTGGAAATAAAATATCTTTTATTAACACATATTAAGAATTTCATCCCGATGAAAGACTTAGGCAAAACCCAAATATTTGGCATCAATAGATGCTAATATGGTTGTGCCGTATACATAGACGAGATATTGAATGAATTCAATATAGAAACTACAAGAAAGGTTCTTGTCGCACAGAGAGGATTGAAAGAGTTCAATGTTGATGATATATTCAAGTGTATTGGCACTTGGTAAGTGAAACAAAGATTCAAGTATAGATTGATACTTGATGTATGAAATCACAAAGAGTATTTATATCAATCATACTGTGATATGTACAAATCCAGATATGTCCTATGCTATAAATATTATGAGCATATACCAGAATGATTCATAAGATGATCATTGGACAATAGTAAGGATATTCTTATGATCTTTTGGAAGAACTAAGAGTATATTATTTGTAGAAGTGACAAATAGATGGTTAGTTCATTGTAAAAGTACTACATTGATACTAGTTTTGTCACAAAGTACAAATTTAGTTTATCTCAATCTAAATTAAGGGTGGCACAATATAATGGAAAGTAAGTTCCATAATGGATTTGGATGAATTCCAAAGTTAAGACATTGTGACAGATACTACAACAAAAGGCTAAGTATATGACTGCTATTATAGCAGCAAAAGAGGGCATTTGTGTCAAGTAGTTTGTTATCAAACTAGGTGTAGTTCACAGGGATAATTGTGAAGATATATTGCGACAATATTATCAACATGTTTTAACCCCAAAGAACTAAAGGTCACACCGAAAGACCAAATTTATACAAAGCCATCTCATTAGAGAATGAGTGATGCGTAGAGACGCAAAGACATGCAATTACACACGGACCTGGAAGTGTTCGATCCGGAGATCAGTTGACCACTAGCAATGGTACATACAACACCGAAAGCCATAGGTGTTGAATACACAAAAGGTTTGAAACTAGATTATTGACTCTAGTGCAAGTGGGAGACTGTTGGAGATATGCCCAAGAGGCAATAATAAAGTAGGTTATTATCATATCTTCACACTTATGATAAATGTTTACATTCATGCTATAATAGTATTAACAAGGAAACCATTAATACTTGTGTGATTTGTAAACTTAATTTGAAGTCCCTAGTATAGCCTCTATACTTCACTAGCTTGTTGGTTGATTGATGATTGAGGTTTCCATATCATGAAACATTGAGATGTTATCAACAACAAGATCATATCGTTAGGAGAATAATATGGTGGACATACTCCTATAGATAAGCGTAGCATAAAGATCAAGTCATTTCAATAGTTCAATTGCTATATGCTTTCTGATACATAGTAACCTAATTCCTTCGACCATGAGATCATGCATATTGCCTTTACTGGATGGATGCTTTGATGTCATCAAACACCACACCGTAACAGGGTGGCTATAAAGGTGGCATTGAGTGTTCGGAAAGTATTGGTTGAAACACATGGATCAAGAGTGGGATTTGTCCATCCACATGACGGATAGATATTCTCTGGGCCCTCTCGGTGAAATGTCATCCAATTAGCTTGCAAGCATGTGACTTGGTCACAAGGGATCACATATCACGGGAACGAGAAAAGAGTACTTATCAGTAACGAGGATGAACTAGGTATGCAGAGATACCGACGATCATAACCTCGGATAAGTAACATATCGTGAGACAAAGGGAAATTGGTATCGTATGTAAGTGGTTCATTCGATCGCAAAGTAATCGTAGAAATATGTGGGAGCCATATGAATTTCCAGATTCCTCTATTGGTTATTGATCGGAGAAGTGTCTCGATCATGTCCGCATAATTCACGAACCGTAGGGAGACACACTTAAGGATTCGACGTTGTTTGAGTAGTTATGGTATTATGAGAAGGAGACCGAATGTTGTTCGGAGTCTCGGATGGGATCCGGGATATCACGAGGAGATCCGGAATGGTCCGGAGAATAAGATTCATATAAGGAAAGTCCCATTTCGGAGTTGGGGAATGGTTCCGGTGTTTTCATCGGGAACATTCTAGAAGGTCCCGGAATGTCCGTCACTCGGGGAAGGGTACATGAATGTGTCATTGCAAGATGGAATGATTGCATCATGTACTAAGTGTTCTCGCTGTCCAAAATAAAGGGTTTATTTAAATTCCTAAATTGGAAAAGTCAAACTGCCAGTTTTCGGAAAGAGGAGAAGTTGAAACGACTTGGGGAGGAGTCCTCCTCCCAAGCCGGCCAGCCCTAGGCCGAGTTGGGGAGGGACTCCTCCTCCCCAGCGCCAGCCCTCCCACCTATAAAGGGAGGGGCAGGGCCTCCCCTCTAGGGACACACAAGTTCCTATCCTCTAAACTAGAAACTAGACCTAGACCCCGGTTTAGAGCTGTTTCGGTTTAGAGCCTTCTAATTGGTTTAGAGCCTTCTAATTGGTTTAGAGCCCTCTAATTGGTGTGTCTAATTACTAGACCACTAATAGCCTCTCACATAAGCTCCACCATACTACACCGGCTTAAAGGAAGCCTGCGGGATCTCCCTCTACCTCCGGTACCACGCCAGTTGTCTGCCGGAATCGCGAGGAGAGTGCTACAACCTCCGTCACTTTGGAACAAGGGAGAGGAAGATCTTCCGAAAATCGAACGTGTGACCGACTGCGGGAGCGCTGCTGGAACGTGGCGCTGGAAGGATCGTCTACGCGATCTTGAGATCGGAAAGAGTACGACTACATCACCCACGAGAATCTGCTCTCGTTAACCGCTTTGGAATCTTCGAGGGTGAGTTCCACTATCGACTCGTTGCTACAATCTAGTAGATAGATCTTGGCTTGTTTGTTTGTATGCGATAGAAAATTTTTGTTTTCCATGCTACGAACCCCTACAATTAACAACATCCAATGTTGATGATCAGGAAACCTTGATCATCTTGTTAATCAACAAGCTAGTCTATAAGAGAGGCATAACTAGGAACCCTTTTTGTTTATTAAACACACATGTATTGATGTTTCCGATCAATACAATTCTAGCATGTAAAATAAACATCTATCATATATAAGGAATACATAATAACAACTTTATTATTGCCTCTCAGGGCATATTTCCTTTAGTCTCCCACTTGCACTAGAGATAATAATCTAGTTCACATAGTGATAAATCTAACACCCATGGAGTTCTTGTGTTGATCATGTTTTGCCCTAGGGAGAACTTTAGTCAACGGATCTACTACATTTAGGTCTGTGTGTACTTTACAAATATTTATATCTCCATCCTTGACATGCTCGCGGATGGAGTGAAACCGGTGCTTAATATGCTAGGAATTCTTGTGAGACCTCGGTTCCTTTGTGTTGGCTATGGCTCCATTGTTGTCACAATAGATCACCATTGGGTCCAATGCACTAGGAACCACACCTAGTTCCGTAATGAACTCTTTCATCCAAACCGATTCCTGCGCCGCTTCTGAAGCAGCAACATATTCCCCCTCCGTCGTTGATCCAGCCAACACATTTTGCATAAAGCCATCTTTGTTTATAAAAAGAGAGGGAGAAGAAGCTGGTCTAATCAGAATATTTTAAAAGGGGATAAGAGAGCGACATCTCCGAAGAATTGATCATCTTGATATCCACCAAAGTAATCCTCATCTCACAACTAGGATGACCCCCTCGTACCCATGAGGAAGCATCCTTAAGCACATGTTGAACTGCCAAGTTTTACGATTAGGTTAATGTTCTCTATGATCTTAGAATTCGGTCACCAAGTGTTCATAACCGTGAACACGGCTTTTAGAAAAGATTTAACCCTACAGGGGTGTACAACTTTACCCATGATGTCTACGCACTTCTATTCTTGTAGATAGTTGTTGGGCCTCCAAGTGCAGAGGTTTGTAGAACAGCAGCAAGTTTCCCTTAAGTGGATCACCCAAGGTTTATCGAACTCAGGGAGGAAGTGGTCAAAGGTATCCCCTCTCAAGCAACCCTGCAATCAAGATACAAGAAGTCTCTTGTGTCCCCAACACACCCAATACACTTGTCAGGTATATAGGTGCACTAGTTCAGCGAAGAGATAGTGAAATAAAAGTGGTATGGATATAAGACAACGGTGCCAGAAAAGAGCTTGACAGGAGGAAAAGACTAAAGGCAAACAGATGGAAGCAAGCAAACATGTAACAGATCTAGTTGCAAATGGTGTTTCAATGTTTAGAAACAAGGCCTAGGGATCATACTTTCACTAGTGAACACTCTCATATAAATATCTTCTCTTCATGATACTACTCTGAACTACTCTCCGGTTGGACACTCTAATCCATGGTAGGGCTATAACAGCACTCCTCAAAGTCCGCCTTCCCCATCTAGATAACCCCACACTATCACTTTGAGCGCTAGATGGTTCCAACAAACACCACAAATTCATAGAGACATCCAACTCCACATATAACTCATAACAAGTATTTGTAATATCTAGACTAAGTGCTACACGGTGTGCACATTATCAATTTCACACACGTGGGGATAAGCAGAGATTCATTAAAGCACTTGAGTAGCCGAATAGATCTATAGATTACAAAGCTCATGATATCAATAAGATTATGCATAGAGAGAGAGAGATGAACACATAGCTACTTGTAGAACCCTTAGCCTCGAGGAAGAACTACTCCCTCCTCATCATGGGAATCAGCAATGGTGATGAAGATGGTGGTGGAGATCGATGGAGATGGCTCCGGGGGCACTTCCCCATCCTGGCAGAGTGCCAGAACAGAGACTTTCTATCCCCCAAATCTCCCCTTCGGTGGCGGTGGCGTTGTGGAACTTTTCGTGGCTGGAGGCTGGATTATTTAGGGTTTCTGCATCGGAGGCTTCTTATAGGAGAAAGGGTGATGTCATAGGGTGGACCAGGGGCCCACACCACCTGGTGGCGCGGCCAGGGGGACCCGCGCCACCACTTGGTGTGGCCAGCCCCTGGCCCCTCTCCGTCTCGTCTTCTGGCTCCGTGAGTCTTCCGGTAAAATATCGACTTTGGCTTTTGTCCGGTCCAATTCCGAGAATATTCATTTTCTGGCTTTTCTGGAACCAATAACAGAAGAAACAGGCAACTGGCAATGTGGCATCTTGTTAATAGGTTAGTCCTAGAAAATGTGTAAAAATAATCCAAAGTGTGGACAAAACATAAGAAAGTAGATATAAAACAAGCACGGAACATCAAAAATTATAGATACATTTACAACGTATCAACATCCCCAAGCTTAACTCCTGCTCGTCCTCGAGTAGGTAAGTGATAAGAAAAGAATAATTTTTGAGGTGACATGCACCATCATAAGCTTGATCAAGGTATTGGTAAAACATTGATAGCTAGGATCATAGTACTTTAACATAGCATGAAAGACATAGTTCTAACAATAAGACATATCAACTATGTTATAACATGAAAAGGTACAAACAAAAGATTCATGAATAACAATGCTTTGCAAGACGTTTGTTTGTTTCACATATAGAAAACATAATGAGAATGGTATTCAGCTTGTCCCTCATAGTGTAGCAAAACATAAATGCATAGGACACCTTCAAAGTTCATAAGAATGACTAGATACAAATAGTTTAAGAATAAGCAATATCAAAGTTATGAATAAATCAACAAGTCTTGGGACAATGACTATTAAACTAAGAATGGCCACTATGCTCTCTCAATAGGTGCATAAAGATAGAAGATGGAGAATCAACACAAAGGTAAAAGAAAGGACTTCATACAAGGAAGTAGGGATTCGAGTCTCATAAAGAGCTTCCAAAAATTATGGTACTTGTTAGCTTTCATCTCTCATTGCCCCTATCATAAGCATCTTGAAGTGATTAAGGTTAAAGTGAACAAACTATGGAGTATATGCTTGACAAAGTATAAGTTGGTAATCTCATGTCCCTTGAATATGAGGGCCGTAAGTTCTTGTCATAGTAAGTACATGTGTATCATAAAGAATCGCCAACGGGGTACCACTTGCACATGATACAGGAGCTATCCCATAATCAAAATGACAAGGTAAGCAGACAATGAGCATCTCAGCAATCTTCTTATTTACCATGGGAAAATGGTGCTTTTTCTCTCTTTCCTCTTTTCTCATCTTTTTTTTCTTTTTCTCAATCTCTTTCTCTTTTTTTATAAGAAGAATTCTTCATAGATTGCTCACTATGGTGATGCTGCAAGTTTCCACCATGATTAGGCATGGCTTAGGCTAGCGGCCCAAGCGTTTCTCTAACACACATACATAACTCCATGGACTTACAAGCTCCCCTTTCATTTCACACCGACGACATCCATAAACAAAAGAGCATGATATCGACTGGGTACAATGTACAAGTGCAATGTTGAAAGCGTTCCCCATGACAGCATGGTTCTGCTAATCCCAACATATAAGTGCAAGCATATACAACATAGATGATACAATGGTTCAAGTTTATTAGGGGCAAGAAAAGTGAAGTGTGCCATCAAGTTCGTGAGAGCTTTAATCACTAATTTTCACATAACAAGTTTAATTCGGAAGGTAGATAAAAACATGAATATACTTGGAATAGCAAATGCTAATAGGTAGGTATGGTGGACTCTTTGGAATAACTTGGTTTTATTTGGAGTTGGATGCATGAGTGGAACTCATACTTGGTATGGAGGCTAGCAAAAGACTGGGAGCGACGAACTAAGAGAGCAATACTGGCCATAATCATGCAAAGCGACAAAACATCATTAATTAAATCATAAACTGATATTACAAGATGAAAACTAAATGATCATAGAGGCTATGGTGACTTGGTATAGTCTTAACATGGTGTGAGCATGCGCCAAGTCAACCCAAGTAAAGCATTAAAGGAGAATACCACAATATTATGCTTTTATATGCTAAAACAACACATGATTCTTTCAAGGCACATTAAGAAATCTCAATTGTTTATAACAAGTCATGCTACAGCAAAAATCACTAAGCATAAAGCCAAAACAATATCAAGCATGACATGATAAAGTCTAAGTCACAGTCAAAAACAAGCTCCTTTTTACCACTTAAGCATGAACTTTCCTACTCTTTTCCAATCCAATCGACTTATTTGAAACAACTCGAAAAGATAATAATAAATAAAGATCAGTGAGATTGTCTCACAAATCCACAAAGAAGAACTAAAAAGTTCTAAGCTGAAAGCATAAGAAAACTAAGGCTAAACACAGTGCTAGCAAAAGAGAACACTCACAAAACAATAAGAATGAAAACTAGAGTGTTCTAAATAGTGAAAGCACAGTCTCTCTCTCTCCAAAAGAAGTGTTGGGATCCAACCAACTTATTGCAGAAAACCAAGCAAAAGAAAACTAAAAACAAAAAAAAAAAGACGCTCCAAGAACAACACAACAGTGCATGAAACAATAAAAACGAAGTGTCTAGAAAGACCTGAGATTTTTATTGATGAAGAAGAGGATGCCTTGGGCATCCCCAAGCTTTGACGCTTGTACCTCTTGAATATTTCTTGGGATTACACGGGGTGGCTTGAGCTTTTGTCCATTCTTCATCTTATTACATCATTCTTTCCCTACACCTGAAAATTTTCTTCATACAAAACTTCACACAATCTTCATTAGCAACACTAGTTCATTCAAAAGATAATAAACCTTTGGTATTTAGTTTTAAAACAGCAAAACTTTCATTAAAAACACAATCTACTATAGAAATTCCCTCAAAAATATCAATTCACCAAAAAGAACCCAAAAAGAAATCGATAAAGAGGCAAATGCAAATAATGACAGAAATCTGTCAAAACAGACCAGCAGGTGAAAACCGATTTTTTCGAAGACCTTCTGTTGCTCAAATCGAAAAGTGTTGAACTAACGAAAGTTATCTAACAACCTGGGGTATTTATTCATAAAATTACAGCTCAATCCGACATACAGAGATTGTTCATGAATTTTTACAGTGAAGCACAAAAATCTGTTTCGGGACAGCACCTCCCCAAATCTTACTTCCCTCTCATTAGAGGTTATTCTTGGCACAAAAAGTCAAATAAAAAAGGATAAGGAGAGGTTATTACAGAAGTAATAACTTCCAAGACTCAATAAAACTATTGGGTTATCTCCCAGGAAGTACTTTTCTTTAACGCCATTAAGTTAGGCATGATAGTTTGAGAAGATGCTCACATAAGAAATATGAATTGAAGTAAAAGAGAGCATCAAGAAGCAAATTCAAAGCACATTTAAGTCTAACCCACTTCCTATGCATATAAATCTTGTAAAGAAACAAGTCATGAAAGCACAAAGCAACAAGCCTAGTAAAGTAAAACAAGTGCAACTTCAAGACTTTCAACATAAAGAGGGGAAACTTAATATTGTTGAGATACATAAAACCATGTTTCCCTCTCTCATAATAACTTTCAGTAGCAACACGAATAAAATTAACAATATAACTATCACATAAAACATTCTTATCATGAGCCACATGCATAAAATAATTATTACTCTCCACATAAACATAGTCATTTTTATTAATTGTAGTGGGAGTAAATTCAACAAAATAGCTATCATTATTATTCTCATCACCATAATCATCAAATATAGGAGGCATATTGTAATCATAATTAATTTTCTCCTCAATAGTAGGTGGACTTAAAATATCATATTTATCATTGTAATCATCATATATTGGAGGTATAATATCATCATAAGCAATAGAATAGTTATCTTCCAAAGTGTGTTAATTCGTAAACATATCATCATTGGAAGGAACATGGATAGTACTAATAGCACAACAGTTATTAACATCATCATTTTCAGAATTGGTACCGAAGAGATTTTCAATATCAAAAGTAGTGTGCTTTTCCCAATCATGATCACTACTATAGGTAATAGGCATAGGAACATCATCGAGTTCAGACTCATCAAAAACTATAATAGGAGTAACATGCTTAGGGAAAATATCGTTTCCTCTCTCCCTTTACTCCTCCTTTTCTTCTTTTTCTTCTTCTCTTTAGGAGGGAGAGGCTTGAAAGGAAGCTTCTCCATAAATCCTGGTTTATTGTTAGATACAATAGAAGAAACTTTGGAGGATTCCTTCTTTTCATTAATAAGATCAAAACACATATTAGTCCTGTCATATTTTGGTACGATCTCATCTTTTATAATATTTTGTATGTAAGTATTTGTGTGGCAATTATCAACACAATAAAGATGACAACCATCAGGACGCTATTCATATCAAAAGCACTCATATCTACCAAAGAGGTTTTTCTTGATAACTCTTCACACCCCAAAAATAATGTAAATTCATCATGCTGATTAGGAGTGATCATGTCATCACAATACAAACTTGCAGTACTCATTGGATTAGAAGGGCTATTATTATGGCCTGAGCATTGAAAATTGAACTGACCCACTTCAAAGCAAAGTTCACAAATAAAAGGATACAGGGAACAAACTTTTTTACCAATATCGTTTAGAGCCCTATACCACGTTCTAGTTTTTTCATTCCTGTGGGTGATACAATATTCTTCTTCAATTTTATTCTTCTCACAAGGTCTATGTATTCCACAAAAATTAACATGCTTATAAGAAATAGTACCTTCAGAGGTTTGAGCATGTTTATTGCTATCATTAATAACAATTTCATTTTCCATGCAAGTGTCTTTAAAAGGCTCATGATACATGTCCCATTTTTCTTTAGGAGCATTAATATGAGAAGCAAAGTCTCTACAACAATCAACAAGAATTTGAGGATCAAGACCATATTTAGCACTAAGCTCTTGAAAATCAGCAGTTTCAGCGAAAGACTTAATGCAATCATACTCATAGTTTATACCTGGTTCTTTACCCTTGTCGTTATCCCAATCTTCGGTATTGCTTTGAATTGTTTCAAGAAGATCCCACTTAGCTTTGACCTCCTTACTTGTGAAGGATCCCTCTAAACAAGTATCTAAGTAGTCCTTGAAATGTCCTGAAAGCCTTGCATAAAAATTATTAATAACAATATTCCTGGGGAGTTCATGAATGGGACATTTGAGCATTAGTGACTTCAATATCCTCAATGCTTGGGCAATACTTTCTACATCATGAGGATGAAAATTATAAATATAATTCCTATCTTTATGAATTTCATGAGGAGGATAAAATTTAGAGTAAAAGAGAGATTCAAGTTCCTTCCACTCCAAATGATGAGGATCATCTAGTAGATCATACCACTCCCTTGCTTTGCCCTTAAGTGAAAAAGTGAATAGCTTCCTCTTAACTTGGTTCATTGAAATAACTGCACACTTTAACAACTCGCATAATTCGTGTATAAAGAGTAAATGATCACCAGGATGGACGGTTCCATCACCAAAATAACAGTTATTCATAACACGTTCAACAATTTTTATAGGTATTTTAAAAGGGATGCTTTTAGTATGTGTATTTAAAATATCACAAGTATCATTAGAATTACCACATATGGGAGATAAAGTATCATCAGAGAAAATTTTCTTCTTTAAAGCTGGGAACTAAAAAGATCATTTTCATAAAAACTAACTTCCCCAAGCTTAGAAGTTTCCATAGCATTAGTAACAAAGGTGTTCAAAAGATTCATACTAATAACATTGCTATTAGCATGCAAAGAAAGTTCCATGGGTTTTTTAATTTTCTTTTCGGACCATTCATGTTCTATCTTAGGAAAATTACTAAAAAGCTCTATAATTTTTTTCTTATTTTCCATTAAGCCTAACTATTGAAAATAAAAACAAGAAACAAAAAGATATAATTGCAGAATCTAAAGGAAATAACTTCGAGCACTCACACACTAGCAACAATACTAGAAGATAGCTTAGTAGCCAGAGGATGTGAGTACCTTTTACCTTACCTCCCCGGCAATGGCACCAGAAAATAGCTTGATGTCTACGCACTTCTATTCTTGTAGACAGTTGTTGGGCCTCCAAGTGTAGAGGTTTGTAGAACAGCAGCAAGTTTCCCTTAAGTGGATCACCCAAGGTTTATCGAACTCAGGGAGGAAGTGGTCAAAGGTATCCCCTCTCAAGAAACCCTGCAATCAAGATACAAGAAGTCTCTTGTGTCCCCAACACACCCAATACACTTGTCAGGTGTATAGGTGCAATAGTTCGATGAAGAGATAGTGAAATACAAGTGGTATGGATATAAGACAACGGTGCCAGAAAAGAGCTTGACGGGAGGAAAAGACTAAAGGAAAATAGATGGAAGCAAGGAAACATGTAACAGATCTAGTTGCAAATAGTGTTTCAATGTTTGGAAACAAGACCTAGGGATCATACTTTCACTAGTGAACACTCTCATATAAATATCTTCTCTTCATGATACTACTCTGAACTACTCTCCGGCTGGACACTCTAATCCATGGTAGGGCTATAACAGCACTCCTCAAAGTCCGCCTTCACCATCTAGATAACCCCACACTGTCACCTTGAGCGCTAGATGGATCCAACAAACACCACAATTTCATAGAGACATCCAACTCCAAATATAACTCATAACAAGTATTTGTAATCTCTAGCCTAAGTGCCACACGGTGTGCACACTATCAACTTTACACACGTAGGGATAAGCAGAGATTCATTAAAGCACTTGAGTAGCAGAATAGATCTATAGATTACAAAGCTCATGGTCTCAATAAGATCATGCGTAGAGAGAGAGATGAACACATAGCTACTTGTAGAACCCTTAGCCTCGAGGAAGAACTACTCCCTCCTCATCATGGGAATCAGCAATGGCGATGGATATGGTGGTGGAGATCGATGGAGATGGCTCCGGGGGCACTTCCCCGTCCCGGCAGGGTGCCAGAACAGAGACTTTCTATCCCCCGAATCTCCCCTTCGGTGGCGGCGGCGCTATGGAACTTTTTGTGGATGCAGGCTGGATTATTTAGGGTTTCTGTGTCGGAGGCTTCTTATAAGCGAAAGGGAGATGTCAGAGGGTGGACTAGGAGACCACACCACCTGGTGGCGTGGCCAGGGGGACCGGCGCCACCACATGGTGTGGACAGCCCCTGGCCCCTCTTCGTCTCGTCTTCTAGCTCTGTGAGTCTTCCAGTAAAATATCTACTTTGGCTTTTGTCTGGTCCAATTCCGAGAATATTCATTTTCTGGCTTTTCTGGAACTAAAAACAGAAGAAAATAGGCAACTGGCACTGTGGCATCTTGTTAATAGGTTAGTCCCATAAAATAAACTACTCCAAAGTGTGGACAAAACATAAGAAAGTAGATATAAAACAAGCATGGAACATCAAAAATTATAGATACGTTTGCAACATATCAAACCACATGTACCAACCGACTCTTAATGCCACTAGATAAGCCCTCTTCCTTGGAAGGCCGACAGAGGGTGGTTAGACACGACCTTTACCTTGCTTTTGCCAAGACCCTGAGTCACGCCCTAAGGATGGTTCCACCGTAACGGGTCAAATCCCAAAGTCGGTCCCTAGAGATGTGGGCGTGATACGTTGCTAACGTATCCATAATTTTTGATGTTCCATGCTTGGTTTTATCTACTTTCTTATGTTTTGTCCACACTTTGGAGTACTTTTCATATGATTTCTTGGACTAACCTATTAACAAGAGCCATAGTGTCACATTTTCCTGCTGTTTTTGGTTCCAGGAAAGTCAGAAAATGAATATTCTCGGAATTGGACGGGACAAAAGCCAAAGTCGGTTATTCACCGAGGGACACCAGGAGCCAGAATACGAGACGGAGAGGGGCTGGGGCCCGCCCACACCACCTGGCCGCGTGGCCAGGCCTGGCCCACGCCAAGGGGTGGTCTGGCCGCCCCAGGCACCCCCTCGGCCTCTCCTTTCGCCTATATATTGCCTCCAATACAAAAACCCTAAGTACCCGATCAAAATTCCACGAAAGAGTCTATAGCCGCCGTCATCTCCATCCCTAGATCGGGAGGGATCTGAAGCTCTTCCCGGCACCCTGCCGAAGAGGGGAATTCACCCTGGAGGCCTTCTTCATCATCATGCAAGCCTCCGGTGTGATGCGTGAGTAGTTCATCTCTGGACTACGGGTCCATGTAGTAGCTAGATGGCTGGTTTCCCTCCTTTGTGCTATCATGTTTAGATCTTGTGAGCTCCGTTCATGATCAAGATCATCTATTTGTAATTCCTACATGTTGTGTTTGCGGGGATCTGATGGATATTGAGATGCTATTTCAGATTGATTATTGATTCTATCATGTCTTTGTTATTTGTGATCTTGCACGTTTTCCGTTGTTAGTAGCTATCTTGGCCAAGTAGATGCTAGCAACTCCAAGAGTTAGTATTTATGCTCGATAGTGTGTTCATGCCTCTAGTAATATGGGGAAGTGACAGAAATCTCTAAGGTACTAGATGTGCTGTTGCTACTAGGGAGAAAACAGCAATCCTTTGTTCAGAGAATAATCGTATTGTTTACTTTACACGCAATGCGTAATGCAATTATCTGTTGCTTGCAACTTAATACTGGAGGGGGTTCGGATGATAACCTGAAGGTGGGTTATTAGTCATAGATGCAGTTGGATTACGGCTATGTATAATGTTGTAATTCCCAATCAAATCTCAAAGGAGTCAAGACGATTAGTATATGCATGTATGCTTTCTCGATATTTGTCAATTGCCCCGCTATAATTTGTTCACCCAACATGTTATCTATCTTAAGGAGAGCCACCACTAGTGAACTATGGACCCCGGTCCTTTCTTTTACCATCGATCTACAACTGTTTACTGCTTTCTATTTACTTTCTGCAAACTATTACTTTCTTCCACACAATATGTTTAATCCTTTGTTTTCAGCAAAACCAGTGAGATTGACAACCTCACTGTAAGTTGGGGGCAAAGTTCTGTCGTTGTGTTGTGTAGGTTTCCACGTTGCTGCTAGCATCGGTAGTGCACTCTGCCAAAGGCCAGCTAGCAACACCTTGGAGGTCTTTCCTTGCTCCTACTGGTTCGATAACCTTGGTTTCATAACTGAGGGAAACTTACTGCTGTGCTCATCATACCTTCCTCTTGGGGTTCCCCAACAAGCTCGTTATTACACGAGTCAGCAAGTACTTTTCTGGCGCCATTGCCGGGGAGTCAAGGACATCTTCACAAGGGGAGTCCCTCAAAACCAATCTCTTTACTTTGTTGTTTTTGTTTTGCTTAGTTTATTTCTGCTTTGTTTGCTTGTTTCTTTATCAAAACACAAAAAAATTAGTTTTACTAGTTTGCTTTCTTTATTAAAAACACATAAAAAATGACTACTCTTGAAAGCACTAAGTTGTGTGACTTCACTAGCACCAACAACAATGATTTCATGTGCACACCTATTGCTCCACCTGTTCCTGAAGCTACTTTCTTTGAAATTAAACCTGCTTTCTGTTGTTAGTAGCTATCTTGGCCAAGTAGATGCTAGCAACTCCAAGAGTTAGTATTTATGCTCGATAGTGGGTTCATGCCTCTGGTAATCTGGGAAGTGATAGAAATCTCTAAGGCACCAGATGTGTCGTTGCTACTAGGGAGAAAACAATAATCCTTTGTTCATAGAACAATCGTATTGTTTAATTTACACGCAATTCATAAAGCAATAATATGTTGCTTGCAACTTAATACTGGAGGGGGTTCGGATGATAACCTGAAGGTGGATTATTAGTCATAGGTGCAGTTGGATGGCGGTCTATGTATAATGTTGTAATGCCCAATCGAATCTCAAAGGAGTCAAGATGAGTAGTATATGCTTGTATGCTTTCTCGATGTTTGTCAATTGCCCCGCTGTAATTTTTTCACCCAACATGTCATCTATCTTAAGGAGAGCCACCACTAGTGAACTATGGACCCCGGTCCTTTCTTTTACCATCAATCTACAATCATTTGTTTACTGCTTTGTGTTTACTTTCTGCAAACTATTACTTTCTTCCACTCGATATGTTTAATCCATTGTTTTCAGCAAAACCGATGAGATTGACAACCTCATCGTAAGTTGGGGACAGAGTTATGTGGTTGTGTTGTGCAGGTCTCCACGTTGCTGCTAACACCGGTAGTGCGCCCTGCCAAAGTTCAGCTAGCAACACCTTTGAGGTGTTTCCTTGCTCCTACTGGATTGATAACCTTGGTTTCATAACTGAGGGAAACTTACTGCTATGCTCATCATACCTTCCTCTTGGGGTTCCCCAACGAGCTCGTTAGTACATGAGTCAGCAAGTGCTTTTTTGGCGCCATTGCCAGGGAGTCAAGGACATCTTCACAAGGGGAGTCCCTCATAACCAATCTCTTTACTTTGTTGTTTTTGTTTTGCTTAGTTTACTTTTTGCTTTGTTTTCTTGTTTCTTTATCAAAACCACACAAAAAAATAGTTTTACAAGTTTTCTTTCTTTATTAAAAAACACACAAAAATTAAGTCTTTCTATAGTTGTTACCTCTTTCTTAGCTCACCATGTTGATCCCTAAATTCACCCTAAAAGACCTTTCAATAGGTAGTGGCTCTATAATTGGAAAAGATAATATTGAAGAATTCTTTAATCATGTTAGTAAACATGAGGATATTGAGGATAGATCCCTTGCAGAACTTGCTCCAAACTATGAAATTGCTGCAGCTTCTTTAGTTTACATGTTGGAAGCTAGGTTTGTTAACCTTAACCCCTTAATGCAAGTAATGTTTCTTAAACTTAAAGAAATTGAGGACCCTGAAAAAAGGGATTTTATTCTAGAAACTTTGCTTAAGGAATCTTATGATGTTGCCAAGGAAGCTAGAAAAGTCTTTGAACGTTTCAATATGTTAGGCTCATGTGTAGATGTTGTTGGTACACGAGAAAAGATGAACAAAACTAAACCTAATGGGAGGAAATTAAGATACCAATACCTTTTAAACTTGTAGCAATGCATGAAGCCATAGAAAAAAATCTTGATTGGATTGTTCCCGAAAACCCGTTTGATGAAAATAGTGAACCCAAGAGTGTTGAGAGAGGATCCTCTAGAACTTATTTGGATGAGATACCTTGCCTTGTTGAAGATATTTCTGGTATTAATCTTAATGCTTATTCATTTGAGAACACTTGATTCTTATTCTTGCTTCTTATGCCTAACTTAAAGGCGTTAAAGAAAAGTACTTATTGGGAGATAACCCAAAAGTTTTAGATGAGTCTTGAAAGTTATTACTTCAGTAATAACCGCTCCTTATCCTTATTTTTTGCCTTTTGTGCCAAGAGTAACCTCTAATGAGAGAGAAATAATGATTGGGAAAGTTGCTGTCCCGAAACAGATTTATGTGCTTCACCGTAACAATTCGTGTAAAATCTCTGTACGTCCTTTTGAGGCATGAATTTTTGTGCTTCTGCCCCAGGTTCTAATCTAACTTTCGTTAGTTCAACACTTTTCGATTTGAGCAACAGAAGGTCTTCGAAAAAATTCATCTTTACCTGCTGGTCTGTTTTGACAGATTCTCTGCCTTTTATTTGCATTTGCTTCTTGTTGGTTCCACTTTGAGTTCTTTTGGGGAACTGAGCTTTTTGAGGGAAGTGCTACAGTAGCTTGTGTTTTAATGGAAGTTTTATTGGTGTTGTAACTGAACCTAAAGACCTAATATCTTGAGTGCACTAATGTTGCTAATAAAGATTGTGTGAAGTTTTGTATGAAGGAAAAATTTCAGGTGTATGGAAGGAATGAGTAATGAGATGAAGGATGGACTAAAGCTCAGGCTTGGGGATGCCACACGTGTCACCCCAAGAAATATCCAAGAATTACAAGCGTCAAACCATGGGGATGCCCAAGGCATCCCCTTCTTCATCAATAAAAAATTTAGGTTTCTTCCAAACACTTCATTTTTATTGTTTCATGCACAGTTCTGTTGTTCTTGGAGCATCTTCTTTTTGTTTTCATTTTGGTTTTCGTTTGCTTGGTTTGCTTAGTTTTCTGAATAAATTGGTTGTAGCCCCTCTTTCATACATTGGTTTTCAAATAGTTTGGTTTGGATTGGAAAAGAGTAGGAAAGTTCATGCTTAATTGGTAAAGAGAGCTTGTTTTTGACTATGGCCCATGCTTTGTCATGCCATACTTGATATTGTTTTGGCTTTATGCTTAGTATTATTTTCTGTAGCATGACATGTTGTAAACAATTGAGATTGCTTAACGTGCCTTGAAAGAATCATGCGTTGTTTTAGCATATTAAAGCATAGTATTGTGGTATTCTCCTTTGATGCTTTATTTGGGTTGACTTCGCACATGGTCACACCATGTTATGACTATCCCAAGTCACCATAGCCTTTATGATCCTTTAGTTTTCAACTTGTAGTATCACTTTATGATTTGATCAATGATGTTTTGTCACTCTACATGATTATGGCCATTATTGCTCTCTTAGTTGGTCGCTCTCAGTCTTTTGCTAGCCTTCGTAACCAAGTATGACTTCCACTCATTCATCCAACTCCTGAACCAAGTTATTTCAAAGAGTCCACCATACCTACCTATTAACATATGTTATTCCAAGTATATTCATGTTTTTGTCTACCTTCCGAATTAAACTTGTTATGAGAAAACTAGTGATTAAAGCTCTCACGAACTTGATGGCACACTTTATTTTCTTGCACTTACTAAACTTGAACCATTGCATCCATCTTTGTTGCGTATATGCTTGCGCTTTATAAGTTGAAGTTAGTAGAACCATGTATCATGGTGAACGATTTCAACATTGCACATGTACTTTGTACCCCGTTGATATCATGTTCTTTTGCTTATGGATCCTGGCGGTGTGAAATAAAAGGGGAACTTGTAAGATCATGGAGTTTCTATTTGTGTTAGAGAAACGCCTGGGCCGCTAGCCTAAGCCATGCCTAATCATGGTGGAAACTTGCAGCATAACCATAATGAGCACTCTATGAAGCATCCTCAAGAAAAACCTATGCAAATAGCAAATAAAAAGATCGCTGAGATGCTTATTGTCTGCTTGCCTTGTCATTTTGATTATGGGATAGCTCCTGTATCATGTGCAAGGGGTACCCCGTTGGCGGTTCTCTATGATACATATGTACTTACAATGACAAGAGCTTACTTGTGACTAAAGTTGAGTAGCATGAGGTTCGGTCTTTGTAAGTAAGGGGCATGAGATTTCGGCTTATAACTTGTCAAGCATATCCTCTTAGTTGTGTCACTTTAACCTTAATCACCTTCAGGATGCTTATGATAGGGGCAATGAGAGCTGAAAGCTAATAAGTACCATAATTTTTGGAAGCTCTTTATGAAACTTGAATCCCTACTTCCTTCTAGGAAGGCCCTTTCTTTTACTTTTATGTTGAGTCTCCACCTTCTATCTTTATGCACCTACTTACTTTGAGAGCATAGTGGCCATTCTTAGTTCTATGTGCATTGTCCCAAGACTTGTTGATTGGTGCATAGCTTTGATATTGCTTGTTTTAAAAAAATTGTATCTAGTCACTCTTATGAACTTTGAAGGTGTCCTATGCATTTATGTTTGCTACTTTATGAGGGACAAGCTGAATGCCACTATGCTATGTTTTCTTTATGTGAGACAAACAAATGTCTTGCAAAGCATTTTTATTCATGAATCTTTTGTTTATGCCTTTTCATGTTGCAACTTAGTTGCTTTGTCTTATTGCTAGAACTTTGACTTTCATGTTATGATTGAAGTACTATGATCCCAGCTATCAATGTTTTACAAATACTTTGATCAATTTTATGATGGTGCATGTCACCTCAAAAATTATTCTTTCTTTTTATCACTTACCTACTCGAGGACGAGCAGGAGTTAAGCTTGGGGATGTTGATATGTTGCTAACGTATCCATAATTTTTGATGTTCCATGCTTGGTTTTATCTACTTTCTTATGTTTTGTCCACACTTTGGAGTACTTTTCATATGATTTCTTGGACTAACCTATTAACAAGAGCCACACTGCCAGCTGCCTGTTTTCTGCTGTTTTTGGTTCCAAGAAAGTCAGAAAATGAATATTCTCGGAATTGGACGGGACAAAAGCCAAAGTCAGTTTTTCACCGAGGGACACCAGGAGCCAAAATACGAGACGGAGAGGGGCTGGGGCCCTGCCACACCACCTGGCCACGTGGCCAGGCCTGGCCCACGCCAGGGGGTGGTCTGGCCGCCCCAGGCACCCCCTCGGCCTCTCCTTTCACCTATATATTGCCTCCGATACAGAAACCCTAAGTACCCGATCAAAATTCCACGAAAGAGTCTGTAGCCGCCATCATCTCCATCCCTAGATCGGGAGGGATCTGAAGCTCTTCCCGGCACCCTACCGAAGAGGGGAATTCACCCTGGAGGCCTTCTTCATCATCATGCAAGCCTCCGGTGTGATGCGTGAGTAGTTCATCTCTGGACTACGGGTCCATGTAGTAGCTAGATGGCTGGTTCTCCTCCTTTGTGCTATCATGTTTAGATCTTGTGAGCTCCGTTCATGATCAAGATCATCTATTTGTAATTCCTACATGTTGTGTTTGTGGGGATCCGATGGATATTGAGATGCTATTGCAGATTGATTATTGATTCTATCATGTCTTTGTTATTTGTGATCTTGCATGCTTTCCATTGTTAGTAGCTATCTTGGCCAAGTAGATGCTAGCAACTCCAAGAGTTAGTATTTATGCTCGATAGTGGGTTCATGCCTCTAGTAATCTAGGGAACTGACAGAAATCTCTAACGTACTAGATGTGTTGTTGCTACTAGGGAGAAAACAACAATTCTTTGTTCATAGAACAATCGTATTGTTTACTTTACACGCAATGCGTAATGCAATTATCCATTGCTTGCAACTTAATACTGGAGGGGGTTCGGATGATAACCTGAAGGTGGATTATTAGTCATATATGCAGTTGGATGGCAGTCTATGTATAATGTTGTAATGCCCAATCGAATCTCAAAGGAGTCAAGATGAGTAGTATATGCTTGTATGCTTTCTTGATGTTTGTCAATTGCCCCGCTGTAATTTGTTAACCCAACATGTCATCTATCTTAAGGAGAGCCACCACTAGTGAACTATGGACCCCGGTCCTTTCTTTTATCATCAATCTACAATCATTTGTTTACTGCTTTGTGTTTACTTTCTGCAAACTATTACTTTCTTCCACTCGATACGTTTAATCCTTTGTTTTCAGCAAAACCGATGAGATTGACAACCTCATCGTAAGTTGGGGACAGATTTCTATGGTTGTGTTGTGCAGGTCTCCACGTTGCTGCTGACACCGGTAGTGCGCCCTGCCAAAGTTCAGCTAGCAACACCTTTGAGGTGTTTCCTTGCTCCTACTGGATTGATAACCTTGGTTTCATAACTGAGGGAAACTTACTGTTGTGCTCACCATACCTTCCTCTTAGGGATGCCACACATGTCACCCCAAGAAATATCCAAGAAGTACAAGCGTCAAAGCTTGGGGATGCCCAAGGCATCCCCTTCTTCATCAATAAAAAATTTAGGTTTCTTCCAAACACTTCATTTTTATTGTTTCATGCACAGTTCTGTTGTTCTTGGAGCGTCTTCTTTTTCGTTTTCATTTTGGTTTTCGTTTGCTTGGTTTGCTTAGTTTGCTGAATAAATTGGTTGGACCCCCTCTTTCATACATTGGTTTTCAAATAGTTTGGTTTGGATTGGAAAAGAGAAGGAAAGTTCATGCTTAAGTGGTAAAGAGAGCTTGTTTTTGACTATGGCCCATGCTTTGTCATGCCATACTTGATATTGTTTTGGCTTTATGCTTAGTATTCTTTTCTGTAGCATGACATGTTGTAAACAATTGATATTTCTTAACGTGCCTTGAAAGAATCATGTGTTGTTTTAGCATATTAAAGCATAGTATTGTGGTATTCTCCTTTGATGCTTTATTTGGGTTGACTTGGCACATGCTCACACCGTGTTATGACTATCCCAAGTCACCATAGCCTTTATGATCCTTTAGTTTTCAACTTGTAGTATCACTTTATGCTTTGATCAATGATGTTTTGTCGCTCTACATGATTATGGCCATTATTGCTCTCTTAGTTGGTCGCTCCGAGTCTTTTGCTAGCCTCCGTAACCAAGTATGAGTTCCACTCATGCATCCAACTCATGAACCAAGTTATTCCAAAGAGTCCACCATACCTACCTATTAGCATATGCTATTCCAAGTATATTCATGTTTTTGTCTACCTTCCGAATTAAACTTGTTACGAGAAAACTAGTGATTAAAGCTCTCACGAACTTGATGGCACACTTTACTTTCTTGCACTTAATAAACTTGAACCATTGCGTCCATCTTTGTTATGTGATATGCTTGCGCTTTATAAGTTGAAGTTAGTAGAACCATGTATCATGGGGAACGCTTTCAACATTGCTCCTGTACTTTGTACCCCGTTGATATCATGTTCTTTTGCTTATGGATCCCGGCGGTGTGAAATAAAAAGGAGAACTTGTAAGATCATGGAGTTTGTATTTGTGTTAGAGAAACGCCTGGGCCGCTAGCCTAAGCCATGCCTAATCATGGTGGAAACTTGCAGCATAACCATATTGAGCACTCTATGAAGCATCCTCAATAAAAACCTATGCAAATAGCAAATAAAAAGATCGTTGAGATGCTTATTGTCTGCTTGCCTTGTCATTTTGATTATGGGATAGCTCCTGTATCATGTGCAAGGGGTACCCCATTGGCGGTTCTCTATGATACATATGTACTTACAATAACAAGAGCTTACTTGTGACTAAAGTTGAGTAGCATGAGGTTCGGTCTTCGTAAGTAAGGGGCATGAGATTTTGGCTTATAACTTGTCAAGCATATCCTCTTAGTTGTGTCACTTTAACCTTAATCACCTTCAAGATGCTTATGATAGGGGCAATGAGAGCCGAAAGCCAATAAGTACCATAATTTTTGGAAGCTCTTTATGAAACTTGATCCCTACTTCCTTCTAGGAAGGCCCTTTCTTTTACTTTTATGTTGAGTCTCCACCTTCTATCTTTATGCACCTACTTACTTTGAGAGCATAGTGGCCATTCTTAGTTCTATGTGCATTGTCCCAAGACTTGTTGATTGATGCATAGCTTTGATATTGTTTGTTTTAAACTATTTGTATCTAGTCACTCTTATGAACTTTGAAGGTGTCATATGCATTTATGTTTGCTACTTTATGAGGGACAAGCTGAATGCCACTATGCTATGTTTTCTTTCTGTGAAATAAACAAATGTCTTGCAAAGCATTTTTATTCATGAATCTTTTGTTTATGCCTTTTCATGTTGCAACTTAGTTGCTTTCTCTTATTGCTAGAACTTTGTCTTTCATGTTATGATTGAAGTACTATGATCCCAGCTATCAATGTTTTACAAATACTTTGATCAAGTTTATGATGGTGCATGTCACCTCAAAAATTATTCTTTCTTTTTATCACTTACCTACTCGAGGACGAGCAGGAGTTAAGCTTGGGGATGTTGATACGTTGCTAAAGTATCCATAATTTTTGATGTTCCATGCTTGGTTTTATCTACTTTCTTATGTTTTGTCCACACTTTGGAGTACTTTTCATATGATTTCTTGGATTAACCTATTAACAAGAGCCACACTGTCAGCTGCCTGTTTTCTGCTGTATTTGGTTCCAATTGGACGGGACAAAAGCCAAAGTCAGTTTTTCATCGAGGGACACCAGGAACCAGAATAAGAGACAGAGAGGGGCTGGGGCCCTGCCACACCACCTGGCCATGCGGCCAGGCCTAGCCCACTCTAGGGGGTAGTCTGGCTGCCCCAGGAACCCCCTCGGCCTCTCCTTTTGCCAATATATTGCCTTCAATACAGAAACCCTAAGTACCCGATCAAAATTCCACGAAAGAGTCTATAGCCGCCGTTATCTCCATCCCTAGATCGGGAGGGATCTAAAGCTCTTCCCGGCACCCTGCCGGAGAGGGGAATTCACCCTGGAGGCCTTCTTCATCATCATGCAAGCCTCCGGTGTGATGCGTGAGTAGTTCATCTCTGGACTACGGGTCCATGTAGTAGCTAGATTGCTGGTTCTCCTCCTTTGTGCTATCATGTTTAGATCTTGTGAGCTCCGTTCATGATCAAGATCATCTATTTGTAATTCCTACATGTTGTGTTTGTGGGGATCCGATGGATATTGAGATGCTATTTCAAATTGATTATTGATTCTATCATGTCTTTGTTATTTGTGATCTTGCATGCTTTCCGTTGTTAGTAGCTGTCTTGGCCAAGTAGATGCTAGCAACTCCAAGAGTTAGTATTTATGCTCGATAGTGGGTTCATGCCTCTAGTAATCTAGGGAAGTGACAAAAATCTCTAAGGTACTAGATGTGATGTTGCTACTAGGGAGAAAACAACAATCCTTTGTTCATAGAACAATCGTATTGTTTACTTTACACGCAATGCGTAATGCAATTATCCGTTGCTTGTAACTTAATACTACAGGGGGTTCGGATGATAACCTGAAGGTGGATTATTAGTCATAGATGTAGTTGGATGGCGGTCTATGTATAATGTTGTAATGCCCAATCGAGTCTCAAAGGAGTCAAGATGAGTAGTATATGCTTGTATGCTTTCTCAATGTTTGTCAATTGCCCCGTCGTAATTTGTTCACCCAACATGTCATCTATCTTCAGGAGAGCCACCACTAGTGAACTATGGACCCCGGTCCTTTCTTTTACCATCAATCTACAATCAACTGTTTACTGCTTTGTGTTTACTTTCTACAAACTATTACTTTCTTCCACTCGATAGGTTTAATCCTTTGTTTTCAGCAAAACCGGTGAGATTTACAACCTCATCGTAAGTTGCGGACAGAGTTCTATGGTTGTGTTGTGCAGGTCTCCACGTTGCTACTGACACCGGTAGTGTGCCCTGCCAAAGTTCAGCTAGCAACACCTTTGAGGTGTTTCATTGCTCCTACTGGTTTGATAACCTTGGTTTCATAACTGAGGGAAACTTACTGTTGTGCTCATCATACATTCCTCTTGGGGTTCCCCAACGAGCTCGTTAGTACACGAGTCAGTAGGGCGAGGTTGGTTTACCAGGGGATCCATCCACCCCAAGCAACCCCGGCCACGCTTACCTACCTGTATGAATTCATCTCCTTCATCTCCTCTTTCAAAAACATTTTCTATGCATATGTCGAATGCGGTGGTGGATCCTTGCGCTTTGAGGCTCTCCGGATGGTGGCCTTAGCAGGAGGCTTGCTGGCGGCCTTGTTGCCGGGTTTCTTTTGTATTTTTGTTACCCTCGGTAGCTTGGAAGGAGGAGCACAAGGAGCATCTTGTTTCTTCACGGGGGCAGGGGCTTGTTCACCCATAGCAAGAGGAGGATCGATGTGGACCTGACCAGCCAGGTTAGCTGGGGGTGGATCAGCCAGAAAAGCATATGAGATAGGTATAGGATCATATACCTCCAAGATCTCAATATCATCATCTTAATCATCATCCGACCAACCCCTTAAGATATAAGTCTTACCGGAAGGTCGGCCGGAGCTAGAGTCTGGAATAGGCATGAACTCCTCGAGGTCCGGCTCCTCCTGATCCGAGGTATCCTGATCCGCGTCCCACTTATGGGCCGGGGTCGGGGTATCCTCTAACGTTTGCTGGAGCAATTTCTAAAGAGAGTAATGCAAAAAGGGTCAAAAGGATGATATAGGCCGAAGTAAGGTGTAACTGGAAAAAGATCACAAAGAGAAACTTACGTCAGGAGTTGGCCTATCTCGGCTGAAGTGCTCTGGCCCCCACTCCCAATCCTCAGTCAAGGTCGTCTTGAAGATAGAATTAACCCGACGGAAGATCTGGGAGTCGGAGAGCTCAAAGGATGAGACTTGGTTCGGGTCGAGGTGACCGATCATGTGGCAAATCTTGTGCGTGCGATGTTGAAGAGGACAGATATGGCTCCGAATTAAAGTGAGCATCAGATCCTCGCTGTTCATCCCCTCTAGCTTCAGCTCAATGATGCGCTTCTCCACCGGCCGGTGTATAATTTTTGTATATGAAAATTTATGCATTACATTCCACTCTATGAAAATAATAATCTCTCAAGATTTTCTTCGCATAGCATTATCTCGTATTAAGTGTGATTTCAAAGAGTTCAAAGGCGTATAAACTTCGTATATGCAAGTTTATGCATTACATTCCACTCTATGAAAATAATAATCTCTCAAGATTTTCTTAGCACAACATTATCACGTATTAAGTGCGATTTCAAAGAGTTTAAAGGTGTATAAACTTTATATATGCAAGTTTATGCATTATATTCCACTCTATGAAAATAGGGGAGAAAATAATAATCTCTCAAAATTTTGTTAGCACGTCATTATCACGTATTAAGTGCGATTTAAAAGTGTTCAAAGGTTTATAATTTTTGCATATGCAAGTTTCTGCATTATATTTCACTCCATACAAATGGTAAATGATCCGGACTTTATTAGCACGACATTATCATGTATTAAGTGTGATTTCAAAGAGTTCAAAGGTGTATAATTTTTGTATACGCAAGTTTATGCATTATATTTCACTCCATGGAAATGATAAATGATCAGGATTTTATTAGCACAACATTATCATGTCCTAAGCGCGATTTAAAAGAGTTCAAAGGTGTATAATTTTCGTATATGCATTACATTTCACTAGATGAAAATGAAGCTAGACAAAGTGCGCGGGCACGAGGCTGGCTCGGGGTCCCATCTTGCAACGCCAACCTGGGTAAGCTGTGGGTCCGTCGCTCATATGGATAAGCTGTGGGTCCGGCGCTCACGTGGATAAGCTGTGGGTCTGATGCTGATTTGGATAACTTATGAGAGGTATCCACTACGGGAATCGACTGAACGCAGCCCCACTTGTCAGCATGTAACGGCAAGGGTACAATACAGGACCCGACAGAACACGGCCCTACTCGTCAATACGTAATGGCAAGGGTCCACTACGGGACCCGACTGAACATGGCCCCACTTGTCAGCACGTAATGGCAAGGCAGACGGGCGGCGAGTTTTAGACCATGTGAGAGTTTCGTACAAGGAGATGGGCAAAAGTGAGGAAAACCTAAGCGGTTGGGGAAAACTGAGTACAACTAACGAACCGAGGGCACGAAAATAGAAATCCCTTTGATATATTATACATATTTTTCTGACTTATAAATAATTACTTATTGGTTTTATTAGATTAAACCAATTTCTGAAATTATTAAACCATTTAAAACATGTATTGCATCAGCACGACATAGGGCTAGCGTCAGCGGGGCGTTAAATCCTTTTTACACCGGATCTGCCTCTAGCCATGGTGGCTGACCACTAGGCCCAGGCCACATTAGCATGCTACCTCAGCAGCGGGGTCCGCATCGAGATTGACTCGTGCTAACCCGCGCGATGGACGGCGTCTGCCGCTGGCGACCATCCAGCGGCGGCGCTACGGCACATGCGGGAACAGGATCCTGCATGAACAGGAAGCCCTCCTCCTTAGCTTCCTAAGGAGGGCGGCGCGGGGTCCTGGGGTGGCCGGAAACCTCACCGGTGACGACCATCTATGGTGAACAGCAGCGACACACAACGTGGTAGAGGTACAGAGGGGGAGAGAGGCATCAGAAAGATGCCAGAGCGCTGCTAGCTCACCATCGATGCAGGGCAGGGTTCAGCTCAGCCAGGCAAGCTCAGACGCGGCCGGAATCGATGGCGGAGGCAGCGGTCGGACTTCGGGGAGACAGTGATCGTGGCGTCGATTCCTTCAGTGAGATTGATCAAGACAGCGAGGTGGATCTTCTAGGCATCACGTCGAGGCTCGGGTGACCTGTAACGATAGTGACAGACGGAAAATTTGAGCGCTAGCATTCGATCCAGAAGAACATGCGAGAGAGAGTGGTTTTTGGGGAGAGAGGAGATAGGGACAAGGCAGAGGCATTCGTGGTAGTCTTATCCTCATCCAGGAGCGGCGGGATGCTACGATTCGCGGCGAGGATCGGGCGGTGATGGCACGGAGACGCAGGAGCTTCTGCTCCGTTGTCGGCAGCGAAGACAACGCGGATAGAAGGGCCAAAGCGGTACGGCCGCTGGCGGACTGGTTGGGCTGAAAGCAGGCTGGCTACGAAATGTAGCTAGTGCGCGTGTGGAGGCAGAGAGAGGAGAGGAAGCTAGGTCGTCTAGGCTGCGGCTTGGTTTTGTTTTTTATTTATTTCTAAAACCTTTTCCATTTTTCTATTTTCACTTCTCTTTGGTAATTTCAAATACAAAACTATTTTGGGTATTTGAAAAATACCAGAAACTTTTGTAAACTATAGATATATTTCAGGGGCCCTTGTAGTCAGTTTGGGCTCCTCATTTTTGTACTTCTCAAAAATACATAACCCTTTTGAATGGATTTCAAAGAGGGAAAGAAAACTAGGGTGTTAGGGTTTTATTTTTAATGCATTTTAAATTAGATGATGCCCATGATGCACAAATCAAAACCCTAATTAGGATTAGCTAAAACTAGGGTGTTACAATAGTTCAGTCCATTGTGTCGACTACATCAATGATGTCAACTGCTTTACAACCACCGAACGCATTGGTGATTTCGTCCGGTGTACACTACATAGTCAGGTTCAGAGATAACATCTCCCTAGTCACCCGATTGCCTATGCAGTGATAAATATTCGGATGTTGTGTCTATGACACAAATATAAGACCTAGAGATCTAAAATGATGGCCTAGAAATCACATCAGCAGGTGTGATGAAAATCTCAACGGGCGCGTTGGGTACATATGCACTAAAACTAGAATTTGGCTCAGTAAGGCCTCTGCGGCATGAGCCAAATCACACCAGCAATTTCCGAATTCGAGTCTCAGAACTCAAATTTGAGTAGGTCATGTTTGTTTTTGCCCAGGAGCAATTAACTGGTCTCGATCTGTCAGATGAATTAGGCACATAGGACGCAATCCCTATGAACCATTTTGAACACTACAACATGACATATCTTTGAGTGAATGACCTCTAAAGTCTCCACCTGAATCTTCGATTCGGCCAGACACTCGGGGGCTACTAACATCGGTATGCCCCACAGACACATATCACTGGTCTACCTGGTCCGACCCAACAGGAAGCCCGTGCAATAATATGCTATTGACAAGGAGGCCCATGGTGATTAGGGTGAGCCCAAGCCCATGAAGGACCCGACTCCTTGATGGATACGGCTATCGGGGGATGACCCCGGGTAGGCTCAAGGCACTGTATAATGAGAATTGAGAGGTTAACCAGGACTAAGGTTGACTAACATAGGGTGGCCAACATTGGCTGACATACCCGAGCCGACATATACAAAGTATGTCGACATAATCAAGTTATCTCCTTTATGCAGGTACGACTAGGCCAAGTTATATCATTTGGAGCCTTGGAGTCGACATAGGGACCATCCTATTATCAAAGATCATATGCCGACCCCTAAGTCAATGCTTCAGTCTCTTCCCAGGAATCCTAGAGAGCATTAGGTGTGCCCTAGATAATGGTGATGAGTCATGTCAAGGAGAATCTGGAGGTGACTATTGTTAGCGCGGTAACGGTTGTTAGAGGGATGGGCATGTCTAGTCCCATCGAGGATATCTAGGAGGTGGCACAGTGACAAGATCAGCATCTGGTGGGCCCAAGGCAACAACTTTGGTACCACTAGTAGAGAATGTTCTTTTCCACCTGTTCCCTAAACTTGGAACCTGGGGACCATATATAAGGTACCCTAGGCCCTCCAGAGAAGGGAATCAATCCCTATTTCCTCATTTCCCCCAACTCACCTAGTAGAGCGAGAGTAGAGAGCTCCTTCTTCCTCCTCTCGCATACAACTCAAGGAGCACCATTGTAGCTATAGTAATACTCAGAGATATATCATCTAGCATGAAGGAGTAGGGGTGTTACCACAATAAGAGAGGCCTAAACCTGGGTACATCATGTGTGTTTGTGTTATGTTCTGTGTGCGGTATCCACCACATCCTCCCTTCCCGGATCCTCCAGCGTCCATTCGGCCCCAACATAAGCCATCCCATGGCATCTACCATGATACCACCACGACAGTTGGCGCCCACCATGGGGCCAGCAACGATGCTAGATCGAGTCATTATCCGGATGGGAAACCTCGTCGCTTCTGGTAAGCATGTGGTCTCTAGCCTTGTCCAGAGGCTCGACTCACTGAACTTTGTCAGCGATAATGCTGGTTGTTTCAACAACATGCCTCTCCAGAGGAACAACAAGTTCATCAGCTTCGGCGCTCACCAAGTCTACGTTGTTGTCAACATCACCTGCAAGTACCCGCAGAGGGTGATTGTCACTGCAGATCCTCCCGCTGTCTATGCGGCTCAGGCCGTCATATTGGTCACCCCGCTAGTTGCGTAGAGCTCATGATGACTGCTCCTGGAGCTGATGAAGGAAAAGCCGCTGACGAGGAGGTGGACACTACTCCCAAGGATCCATATCAAGGTTTACTCCGCTGGAGAAGCCAAAAAACATCGCTGACAACAACATGCCAACAAGGCTGGATCCTCTACAGGCAACCATCGAGAAGCTGGCAGTGCTAGTTGCTCCCGTTGTAGATCCACCTCAGGCATGGGCTCAATTGGATGAGCTTTTCCAGAGTCTTCTCGAGTAGGTAGTCGAGGTAACTCACGCCTAGCAGGAGCTAGATATTACCCTCCATGAGTATAACAAAGCTCACGGGTTTCGTGTTGTAGATCATCCTAGTCGCATAGATGGTGTGCAAAACTGGTGTAAAAACCTCAATGTTGAGATAGCTAGGGATGGTAGAACCAAATATGGTGTGTTGGTTAGTTAAGTGTCGGCTGGTAAGTCGAAATATAGTACTCCGGCAAAGAACCTCAAAGCTATAGAGGAAGCAATAGCCGAGGTATCTAACTTGATAGGTGAAGTCCGGCGCAGGCAGCAAGAGCGAGTAAATGAGTTAGTGTTTGTAGCTAACCGTCAGAATGAGGCATACTGAAAGGCAAACCCGGATGGTGTAGGAGGTTTCTAGGTTGTTTATTTGGCTGGGGGTGCTGGGGCCAAATCATTCGGCCAAGTGTCATCTCCCCAAGTTGTCCCGAGGCGCGAAGGAAGCGTCACCTACAGCAAGAACAAGCAGTTGTTGGCGTACGATCCGGCATTTGCTGGAAAGCAAATTGCCGAGCAAGGCAATGCGGGGCAAGGAAATGCCAGCCATGGAAATATCGAGCAAGGTAATGTCGGTCAGAACAACCAGAGCCGACATGGTATTAACTCTAGAGGAGCACAACCACCTCAGCATGGCACCCAATCCTCCTTGACAGCAACAAAGTGTCAAACATGTGTATCAGCATCAAGGTGGTGACCTGATGGCAAACCGTTACAATGATGGTTATTCAACCATGGTGAATGCCGGATACCCGAGGTATGATCACCAAATGATTGAGAATCCACTTGGGTCCCGGCTAGGGAATCATCAACTGCTAGCAAATGATGCTCGGTATAAACTGGACATAATCTATCTATCAGAAATGCTTGAGCAAGGCCCTCCAGGTCCTAGTTGCTTTGGACCTCAAATCATGTGAGAACCTCCAGTGCCAAACTTCGAGTTATCTCTTGGCATGAAAAGGTATGACGGCAGTACCAATCTGAGGATTGCTTGACGGACTATGTCACTGCTATGCATGTGGCAAATGGAAATCGCTGTTGGGAAGTGCGGTATATACCGCAGATGTTAGAAGGTTCAGCTAGAATCTGGCTGAATAACTTTTCAGAGAAGAGTATCAACTGTTAGCTTGATTTTGAGGAGGCCTTTGTCACAAACTTCACTAGCACGTACAAGAGGACAAATCGTCATCAACAACTTTCCATGCGCAAGCAGAGGGAGAATGAGACTGGCCGACAATATCTCACGAGATGGAGTACACTATGCAATTCCTATGAGGGAGTTGTTGAATCGCAAGCCATAACTTGGTTTTCTCAAGGTTGCCGGCATGGAAGTATGCCGTGGCAAAAATTGCAGAGAGAAATGCCAAATATATTGGCTGAGACAATCAAGATTGCTGATATGTACACACTAGGTGACCCCACTCAACCGTTGCTTATGTCGGCTGAGCCAAGTATAGAACAACAGGCTCATGATGGGGTCGGGTCATCTAGCCAACATGACCACAAGTTTTATAATAACAGAGATGTCCCTGGGTTAAACTGGTGTGGCATGCTCATTATAAGGGGAAGGTCCCACATGCGGAGTCACTTTGTGGATCATTTTGGTGGCGAGATGTACTCAAATAGGTTGACAATTTCAGTGGGGTATTTGCTGTTACGCTTGCAGAGGAGACACTTTCTTATTTTGGCTAGATAACTGGTGCCTAAATGATTCAAATAGGCCGCTCAATTTAATGTTTCCACGATTATTCTTGTATGTGCTTAATGATCAACTATCGGCAGAGGAGGTGCTACAAACAAGTGATATCACAACTCTCTTCTATTTGCCCATGTCACAGCAAGCTTACCAAGAGATGGGTGAGCTTCAGATTGTTTTGGATAGTAATCAGAGGACTGGTCAGAATGATGTATACACATATTGCTAGGGAGAACAGTACACACCGGGGAAGTTTTATCAGCTGATTCATTCGCATATCCGTGTGTCTAGCATATACAAATATCTTTGGAAGTCAAGTTGTATTACGAAAACCAAGGTCTTTGCCTAGTTACTTTTACCTGACAGACTAAACACTCGTGATTTGGTGCAAAGACGACATTGGAAAGTGAAAGATGACACACATTGTGAACTTTGTCCACTATGATGCTATGAGGAGGACAAACGACATTTGTTTTTAGAGTGTAACTTTAGTGTCCGCATTTGGAATTATTTACAAATTTCCTGGCAATCTAATGATAATATCCAAGCAGTGGCAGTAGAAGGTAAAAGGGGATTTGGGCAGCCTTTTTTCATGGAGGTGCTTATAACAGCTTGTTGGAATATATGGTTATTAAGGAATGGGAAGATTTTCAGGAATGAAAAGCCACCTTTGTTGCGTGGAAAGGCAAGTTTGTTCATGATATCTCTCTCCTGTAGTATAAAGTCAAAGTAAAACACCGACATAAGTTACTTGCTTGGATAGCTGGTTTGCCTTGATGAGTTCTCAGTGCTAAGGTTTTGTATCTGATTTGTCTTTGGGGCTAAACCCCGTTGTACTTTATTACTTTTGTTTGTTTCTTAATAAAATTTGCTATGGGGCTTTACCTCATAGTTCTCAGTCAAAAAAACATGACTGCAGTGATTACCGTGGCAAGAGGAGAGATGATAGGCCAGATTACCGGTACGGGACAAATCAAGTGGCAGTTGTACTGCAGGACCAGCCAGATGCATGCAACAGCCCGCTTCAAAATAATAGCGGCCAATGGGGGCATAAAGGTGATGGAAAAAATAAGTGGGGCGATCAAAAGAAGTTGTGGCAGGACAAGCCGAAGTACGCCTTCGAAATGGTGCTTGATCAACCTTGTAGTTTTCATATACCGAACACGAGTAAGCCTGAAAATCACACAACTCGACAGTGCAGCTAGTTCCAGCATGCAGGGAAAGGAGAGGGGAACTTACCACCTCCTCCAATACTACTCATAGGAGCAAACACTCAAGAACTGACTGCACAGCCGAGATATGATAACTCAGACATGAGAGAAGCTGTGAATCAGATGGGATATAAAGGCAATGACAATGGCAATGCTGGCCAAGGGGTCCAGAATGAGTATCGAGAGCATCACCAGAGCTATGTGGTCTTCATGACCGAAGCAATAGATAAGCAAAGCTAGCTGAGGGGGCATATGGAAGTAAATGCGGTAATGCCAGCAGTTCGGAGATTCATGTACTAGTCTGATTAGGAAATCACCTGGAGCATCAACGATCATCCTAAAGTTATGCTAAATCTAGGAGGATATGCTTTGGTGTTGGACCCAACATTCATTGGGCCCAACATAAATGTCAAGTTCACCAAGGTTCTCATTGATGATGCGATCAGTATCAACATACTATACCGAGATACTATTCTAAAGATGGGCATCAAGGAGAACATGTTGGAGCCGACCAAGACCACATTACACTATCGGCAGTGTCATGTGAGCCAATGGCAAAGATCCAGATTGATGTTCTATTCGGCACCAAGGAAAATTGTCGGACTGACAGTTTGTTGTTTGAGGTAGTTGACCTCACCAGCTCCTACCATGCTTTTCTTGGTAGACTGGCATTATAAAAATTCATGGCCTCCACTCATATTAGATACCTAAAGATGAATATGCCAGGTCTAAATGGTGTCATCACCATTGCGGGCAATTACAAGCGCTCAATGGAGCGTGCCTTGGCTAGATCCTCATTGGTTGAGTCATTTTCATTGCCCAGGAGAAGAAGCGAATTCATGATGTAGTAGCTTTGGCACAGTTGTCTTAGCTTGGTATGCCGGCTATGAGTGACCCGCATGGTAGTGTGACCTTCTAGGAAATAAAGGAGACCAAGAAGATCTAGATTGATGGTGACTTACCTGAGCGCACCGTCATAATTGGTGACTGCTTAATTGACAAATAGGAAAACGAGCTTGTCAACTTCCTTTGTGAGAATCGGGATATCTATGCATGGTCGACATAGGACCTATCAGGTGTTCTGAGGGAGTTGGCCGAGCACTCATTGCATGTCAGGACGGATGCAAGTTCGGTGAAGAAACCTCTCCGTTGCTTCGCTGAAGATAGGAGAAAGGTTATCGGGGATGAGATAGCTCGTCTGCTCGCAGTCGAGTTCATCATGGAAGTGCTACACCCGGACTGGTTATCAAATCCAGCCCTGGTAGAGAAGAATGTCGCAGTAGTTTGGCGTATGTGTATTGATTACACGAACTTGAACAAGGCTTGTCCTAAGGATCCATTTCCTTTACCTCGGATTGATCAAGTGATCGACTCCACTGCTAGATGTGAACTATTATCATTTGTAGATGCGTATTATGGTTTCCACTTGACACCCTTTGTCGGAGATTTGTCCCGCGAAGGAACTAGGGTCCAACGATCCCTTGGTTCGTGATGGGGCTAAACACGCGATTCCGAAGGAGCTCGACGATGGCTAGAACAGCAGAGTGGATGCACGATAGAGGGTTGACACCAGGTTTTTTTACCCAGGTTCGGGACCCTCGTGAGGAGGTAAAGCCCCTACTCCTGCTTGGTTGTATTGCTCACTTGCCTTGCGAGGTTACAATGGTGGATGAAAGTCTAGGGTTTTAGATCTTAGGGATCCGTCCCCTTGCAAGGTAGGAGAAGGGCTCTTTATATAGGGTGGCGTCGGGCCTCTCCCCTTGGTCCATAGACGGGGATGGTCAGCATAGTACCGCCCCTTGTGATCCTGGTCTAGGAGACTACTTTTTGGTGGACCAGGTCTTGGGTGCTGGGAGCTCCTCTGTCCGTTGGTAAAGCGCTCCCCTTCTTGCGCTCCTTGTTTTCATCCAGCGTTGTGTGCTCCCTTCCTTGCACCAAAGTAGCTAAAGGTAGTCATGCCCGCACTGAAGCCGTCCGTCAGCTGGTCAGGGCCTTGTCGGCTCTACCTTTGACTGAGTCCCGTCCCCAGGGGCTGTTGGAAATGGAGCATCCAATGTGTCGGTCGCGCTTGTCATTTTCCTCGGGAGGGGGTCGCATCGACCACACGAGTTCCCCCTCCAGAGGCCTTGAGAGGTGGGGCCCTGACGTACCTTGCGGGGGTAAACCCTCCCTCGCAAGGCCTTCTCGGGACCATGGAGGTAGCCAGACGTAGACGGATCAAGGTACCCCTGATACGAGCTATCCGATAGTAGCCCCCAGCCGCTCGGGCCAAGTGCCACGTCCAGGCTGCAGAGGGCCCAGACGGCCACCATGACGTCTGGTGCCTCACTAGACGTGGGCCATCCAGGCCCTTTATGCGCCTTCTTGAGAGATGCGCTCCCGAGTGGAAACACCCCTAGCCCATAAAAAGGGGGGTGCCTCGGTTGAGTGTAGTTTTGTTCTTCTCTGCCTTCTGATCTTCGCTTGCTTCCCTTAGCAAACCTCCCTCGCAAGCAGCGCGAGATGTCTCGCCATGAAGCTATAGACACGGCGAAGGGGAAGCATCCTCTGCCTAGCCCCCTCGAGAAGAAGAGGAGGAGGGGGAGGAGGAGACGAGAGAGGTGTTGCTGCCTTCTAGCATCAAGATAGATTCTGGCCTTGACCGATGCCACCTACAGCTAGCCACCAACCAGAACGAGTGGGGAGGACCCGGGTATGACCTAGATCGGCGGATCCGGCGGGTCTCCCAGGCCCGGTGCACCTGTTCTTCTATCACACCATCATCACGGGTTGGTCCCACCATTCTCCCCCTTCTTCATGGCGGTTCTGGAGCACTACTAGATCTGCGCCCTCCACCTGCATCTGAACTCCGTCACCACCTTGGCTATCTTCACATGCTGGTGCGAGATGTTCATGGGGGTGAAGCCTTCTGTGGCTCTACTACACCACATGTATGCTCTCCGCCTCACCTCCCCCAAGCGCGCCGCCGGCTACACCTCCTTTGTGAAGGAGGGGTCGTTTGGCCCCCAAATGGGTTGGACGAAGCACGTGGATGACTTCTGCAAGCGATGGGTCCTAATTGACGTGGTGGAGGATTGTCCCCACCTTGTTCCCCCACCGCACTGGCCGAGAAAGTCAATAGTCGATGGTTCGCGGCAACCCTGGAGGGGTACAATATGGAGGCCCTCACCACCAGCGTCGAGAGGCTTAACTCCTCAGGTCTGACGGGACCTCTTGTTGCCATGGAGTTCATTCGCCTTAGGACCGCTCTGCTGCAGAAGCACAACATGGATATATGGGACTTCTTCGTGGGACACCGCCTAGATCTTGGGGATGGTGTTGCCAACGATTCTGTTGTGGCGGGCTTAATCCATGAGCTCCTACACACCCCTGCCGCCTCCGATCTTCTCGAGGGGGTCATCCCTCTTTACCTTGATCCCCATGGGGCGGAGATTAGGGCCACCTGCGCGGTTCAAGAGGGAAATTGTCCCTCCTGGCTACACGGGTGAGTGTCTGAATCCTCTGGACGTGGCTTCCTTTGCTGCCACCTCGTTCGAGGGCTCCCCCAGGACCGCGGCAGGGAAAATCGCAGGAGCAGGGGTCCCTTCTTCTGGGGTTGAACCTCGAGAGGCGTCTCGACAGATGGGGAACCACAAGGGGAGCCCTCCTCTGGAGGGGGTCGTGCCAGGCGGCGGCGATCCCTGTCCCTTTGGGGGCTTCCTCCCCCTCGGCACAAAACAGGGTCGCTGGGGTGTGCAGTCCTCGACCAGGGGCAGCAGCAGGTATCGGCCAGCAACCTGCAACTCCTTCTCGTGCTATCTGACCTTAGCTCACTCGGAGAATTCCTTATAGCGACGGCCGCCCACGGAATCATCCACAAGTGAAGAGGACCACCTCCCGGAAGATCCGACCGGTTGTACGCCCACTAGTCTTGCTGAGTGAGGCCCCGGCCATGCTGATGGCACCTGAAGAGGAGGCGGTCGCCTCCCCTCCGCAGGCACTTCCCACCCTTGTCATCTCGGGGCCTTCGGCCTCGGTGGTGACTGAGGTGGGAGACGAGCACCTTCTGGGCTCTCCTCCCGAGGCTGCTCCCCCGACCGTGGACCAAGCGGCGAACATCACAGGGCCAGCCGACGCAGGTACGGGGCAGGGGCCACTAGAGGGCGAGGCTTCCATAGGCTGGGCGTTCCCTAGGCCAGCCCCCTTGACCCCTATGCGCCTGCCAGGTGCTCCGGGGGAGTCTCCTTCCGGAGCACAACCCAGCGAGTCTCGGGCCCTGATCGTGGTTAAGCCGGGGTACTCCCCCCGCACCGAGCTCCTGGGGAAGCTTGTTTCCAGCCTCCGTGTCGAGCTGGACTAGTTCCTGGTAGACACGGTTCGCGAGGACCGTCGGCTAACCCAGGAACATGAGCATCTTGTGGAGGCTTGGAAAATGGTGGACTCCGAGAGGGAGCGTGTTCGCGTGGATGTGGAGGGCATACTGCAGGACACGTCGGCCCGGGCAGCGAATATCCTCGCCGATACTAGGGACTAGGCCTCTCGAATTGGGGACGCCTTATCGGTCTGGCAGAAAGATGTCTCCGCTCGGGAGGCGGTGGTGACTTAGTGCCAGAAGGAGCTCGAGCCTCGATCACTAGAGACCGATGCCAAGCTATCGGAAGCCCGAGAGGCCCTCGCTTGAGAGCGAGAGGAGGGCTCTAAGCTCCGGGACGCCCTTGACAAGGAGAAGAAACTCCGAGGGGGCTCACTTTAGGAGGTCGAGGAGCTCCGAGGCAAAATCAGGGCCCTGAAAGAGTCCCTTGCTGCTGCCACACAGGCCGAGGAGGGGCGCGAGCAGTCCGCTCACGAGGCGTCGGAGGACCTTCACCCATCCTTCCACTCCCTTGCTGGGCAAGGCATTGTTGTCCTCCCACTCTTGGGGGTCAAAGGCTTCACCGCACCAAAGCTCCAAGTCAGCCACGAGGTCGAGGTGCTTCTGGAGCTTGCGCACAGGGTCCTGAGCTCCCTAAGCCCGGCGGTGCAGGCCCTGGACGGCTTTATCTCCTCGGAGTGCGAGGCGATGCTGACCACCGTAGGGAAGTCCCTCTTCACTAACCTCTTGTAGTTGTGGCCCGACCTCGACTACTCCCTGGTCGTGTGTCAGTCGTCTGCTATGCCTTCTCTCGAAGCGAGAATTGCCCCGGTCGTCGACCCGCTCGTCGAGATGTTTCCACACATGGTGGATGCTGAATAGGAGGTTGGGGCTAGTGGCTTGGGTGACCCCGCCATGCCAGAAGAGGAAGGAGATCTTCTCTAGGCGAGCACCGAGGGCACCGCTGGGGAGGTGTAATTCTTATTTGTGTAACGCTTGGGAAGCGAGTATGGACTTTGTCGTTTCTTTGCCAGGACTTGTAAGGGTACCCTTCCCGTGATCGGGGGCCTTAACCGTCTATTGTCACTTTTCCAGCCTCTAGGGCATGGTGTGTGGTTCTTCTAGGAGGGCCCTCGAGAGGGTTTTCCCGCTCGTCTCTTGGGGAGATGACCGTTGGTTCACACGCCGCTTAAGGGGTAGTATCAAGGGTCACCCCACTAGCCCCCTCTTCCGAGGAGGTCATGGGGCTTGTACCTGACCTATAGGTCCCTCGAGGAGGAGGACGTAGGCTCTGTATGTTCAGTTCTGACCCATAAGTCCCTCGAGGAGGCGACCATAGGGCACGTACTTTTCCTGTATAGTTCCTCGAAGACGTAACCATAGGTTCCGCATGCTGCTTGAGGGGTAGTCTCAAGGGTCGTGCTGCTAGCCCCCCTTCTGAGGAGGTCGCTGGGCTTGTACCTATCCCGTAGGTCCCTCGAGGAGGAGGCCATAGGCTCTGTATGTTCATTTCCACCCTGTAAGTCCCTCGAGGAGGCGACTGTAGGGCACGTGCTTTCCCTATATAGTTCCTCAAAGAGGTAATCGTAGGTTCCGCATGGTGTATGCTTTCTTTTGCACATCGTGTGAGGATTGCCAAGCACCAAGAACCGTGGTTGAGGTGACTTATTGCCGGAGCTAGTCCGTAAGTTCAGAGCTCGACACTTTAGGCTCTCGTGTTGACCGAGGGTGGTGATGGCAGTAAGCACCGTGACCAGCCCCCGCTCACGTGGTGTGGAAAAGAGGGAAGCACCACAAAAAACTAAGATGCAAGCGAGGAAAGCAATAGGTAAAACAAAGTCGAAAACAAGCTATCGTTTGAGAATCTTAGATCACCCGAGGGGCAGGCTACTTGTTACTGCTGTTGCCGTGAGGCCAGCTCATGGGTAGAACTTGCGAAGGTGCTGGATGTTCCAAGGGTTAGGGATCAGGACTCCCTCCTCTGTTTCCAGTCGTGCTGCACCCGGCCTTGTGATGTGTGCGACCCTGAAAGGGCCCTCCCATATTGCAGATAGCTTGTGGAGGCCCTCGCGAGTGAGGATGCGGCGAAGAACCAGGTCCCCCACTACCAAGGTGCGAGCTCATATGTTGCGGCAGTGGTATTGACACAGCGCCTGCTGGTATTTGGCTGCTCATATGCTGGCCTTGTGGCGAGCCTCTTCGAGGAGGTTGAGGTTGTCACGATGCAGCTCCTCCTATGCTATCTCGTTGAAGGCGAGCACCCGGGGGGAGCCGTGCTTGAGCTCTGTAGGGATGACAGCTTCAGCACCATATACGAGGAAGAAGGGGGTCTCACCCGTCGTTTTGGTTTTGATGGTTTGGATGGACCATATCACTCCTGGGAGAGCACCAACCATCCTCGTTCGCACTCCTTGATCTTGCGACAGAAACTCTTGGTCTTGAGCCCCTTCAAGACCTCCGCATTGGCTCGCTCCACCTGCCCATTGCTACGGGGGTGGGCGACTGATGCTTAGCAGATCTTGGTGCCGATGTCCTCGTAGTAAGCCTAGAACAGCCCGCTGGTGAACTGGCTGCCATTGTCGGTGATGATGCGGTTAGGCACCCCAAAGCGACACACCAGGCCTTGGATGAACTTCACTACCGAGCGTGTCGGGATGATTCTGACTAGTTCCACCTCGGCCCATTTGGTGAATTTATCAATGGCTATGTAGAGGTACCAGTAGCCCCCGGGCGCCCGCGAAAAAGGCCCCAAGATGTCCAACCTCCAGACCGCAAAAGGTCATGAGAGCGGGATGGTCTGCAGTTGTTGTGCCGGCTAGCGTATTTGCTTAGTGTGGAACTGGCATGCTTCACATGACTTTACTAGCTCTGTGGCATCGGCGAGTGCGGTGAGCCAGTTGAACATGCTGAGGGAAGGCCTTCCAAGCTAGGGTGCGTGCCAAGGGGTGGTGGACGCATTGTGTGGATGTCAGTCAGCAGCTCATGCCCTTTGTCGCTGGAGATGCATCGGAGGGCAACTCCGTTGGGGCGGCGACAGTAGAGATCCTCGTCCACCATGCAGTACTTCTTTGCTTAGAGTACCAAGCTTTCTACCACGTCCTCGCTATCCGGGAGGGTGCCGTACTAGTGGTAGCCTTTGAGTTCAGTGATCCAGCTCTGCTCAGCTGCGGCCACCAGGACGAGCATGCCTCCTGAAGGCAGGCCATAGTCGGGCGCACCTATGGAGGGTGGGGACGGGAGCTCCTCTAGTTGGGTGGTTTCCTTTCCGGGGGTGGCCGAGGGCTTGAAAAATCTTTCCTCAAAGAACCCTGGCTGTTGTGGCTCCCGCCTAGACGTGCGCTTAGCGATCTCGTCCGCCTCGTAGTTGTCTCCACGAGGGATGTGAAGCAGGTCCAAACCCAGGAAGTACTTCTCCAGCCTTCGCACTTCCTCTAGGTAAGCCGTCATGTGCTCGTCCTTAGGACGGTAGCTTTTGTTGGATAAGTTAACCATCAGCAAGGAATCCCCCTGGATCGTGACGCGCTTGATGCCGAGGGCGATGGCCACCTTGAGGCCAGCGATCAAACCCTCATACTCGGCGATGTTGTTGGAGCGCTTGTCTCCATCCTTGAAGTGCAGCTGCATGGCATATAAGAGTTTGTCGCCCGAGGGGGATGTGAATACGGCGGCCACCCCGGTGCCATCCCCGTTGAATGCCCCGTCAAGGTTCATGGTCCAACGCCCTGGGGCTAGCTTCCCGGGAAGTTGGGTTATTTCTTCCCGAGGCGCGCTCTCCCCTAGGTCGGTCCATTCCACCGTGAACTCTGCCAGTGCCCCTGCACGGACGATGGGCATGGTGTCGAACATCAACTCAAAGGGCTGTAGCTCGATAGCCCATTCAGCCACTTGGCCCGTGGCATTGGGGTTGCGCTGGATTGCCTCCAGGGGTAACTTGGTGACCACCCTGTTGGGGTAACCCTGGAAGTAGTGGCGTAGCTTGCGTGAAGCCACTAGGAGTGCATAGAGGAACTTCTGCTACATGGGGTACCTTTCCCTTGCGTCTCTGAGCATCGTGCTGACAATGTAGACCGTCCATTGCACGAGCTCCCTGGTTTTGGATGTGGTTTGGTCAACGGCCACGCCATCAGCTTCCTTCGGGGCGTTGTCGCCCTCGGGGGTAGCCCCCGGGCCCTCGAGAGAGTTTGCGGCTTGGGGTTCCACTTCCTTTCTACCACCTCTTCATGCTCGACCAGTGATAGCACTTACTGCCTGTGGCGTGGCAGCTAGGTATAGTAGTGGCTCACGCTCCCTGGGGGCCACCATGATCGGCGGGCTCGTGAGGTACCTCTTGAGGGCCTCGAACGCCTCGTCGGCCTCCGGAGTCCACTGGAACCTGACGGTACGCTTCATAATCTTGAAGAAAGGCAAGGCCTTCTCGCCGAGATTGGAGATGAACCTTCCCAAAGCGGCCACGCACCCGGCCAAGCGCTGCATTTCCTTGAGCCATGTTGGAGGGTGCATTTATTCGATCGCCCATACCTTGTCTGGGTTGGCTTCGATCCCCTGGTGCAACACCAAGAAACCAAGGAGCTTGCCCGACAGGACTCCGAACATGCATTTGGTGGGGTTGAGCTTGATGTTCACCCGACGCAAGTTAGCGAAGGTTTCCGTTAGGTCCTCCACCAAGGTGTCCTTCTCTCGGGTCTTGACCATGATGTCATCTATGTAGGCCTCTGCATTCCTCCCCATCTGCCCGCCTAGCACGATACGCATGAGCCTTTGGAAGGTGGTGCCAGCATTCTTGAGGCTAAACGGCATGCAGGTGTAACAGTACACGTCGCACAGGTGATGAAGGCAGTCTTCCCTTTGTCCTCCTTGGCCATCTTGATCTGATGGTATCCTGAGAAGGCGTCCAGGAAACACAAAAGGTCGCAGCCTGCCGTGGACTCGACGATCTAGTCTATCCACGGCAGAGGAAAACGATCCATGGGGCATGCCTTATTGAGGTCGATGAAGTCGACGCAGAGCCTCCCACCCCCGGTGGCCTTGGGGACCACCACGGGGTTCGTGTTCCAGTCGGCGCGCAAGACTTCCCTGACGAGGTGGGCCTTAACGAGCTTTTCCATCTCTGTGATGATGAACTTTTGCTTCTCAGCCGACTACTTTCGAGGCTTCTGGTTCACCGAGCATGTTGTGGGACACACTGTCAGGTGGTGCTCGATCACCTCGCGAGGGACCCCCGTCATGTTTGATGGGGACCAGGCGAACATGTCCGTGTTGGCCCAAAGAAAAGCGCTGAGGGCCTCCTCCCTCTTGGGAGGGAGGCCGGCTTGATGGTGATCGTACCACCGGCACCGCTAGTTTGAGGGGACCTTCTTGGTCTTGGCCCTCTCTTGAGAGAACGCCGGCTTCTTCTTGCCAGCGACCCCAGCGGTGCACACGGTTCCCTCGTCGGGAGGCGCCGCCGATTCGGTGTCTTATTTTCCCTGAGGAGGCGAGAGCTGAGGGCGGTCAACCGTGGGCTCCCGCTGCACCGGTGCGGCCCCCTTACAGGCTTGCCTAAGGGAGCGCACGGCTTCGACCTTGTTGCAGCGCACTTTGATGGTGGTGTCGGCGCTGCCCGGCATCTTGACCAAGTTGTAGGCGCTATGCGTGACTACCATGAACTTGGCCAGGGCCGGGTAGCCCAGGATGGCGTTGTAAGGCAGGGAGATCTGGATGACCTCGAAATTGATGAGCTCCGTGCGGTAGTTGGCGCTCGTCCCGAAGGTAATGGGGAGATGGACCCAGCCGAGGGACACGGTGGTGCCCAAGTAACCCCTACGAACGGCGGGGCGGGGAGAAGGCGCGTGTCGGGTACCCGCAGCTACCCGTACGCCTCTTGGGAGAACACATTCAGGCCCGCCCCGCCATCGATGAGGGTCTTGGAAACAGTGACCCCAGCGATGGTGGGCATGCATCATGGGCACGACGCCCACAGTGAGAGAGCTGTGGTGGTCTAAGGCGAAGGAGACCGGCTGCCATGCGACCCCGGAGAGGGCGACGGTAGCGTTAGGCCTTGCCGCTGCCAGCCCCCAGGTGAACTACCCGAGGTGTGAACCATGGGCAGAGGCCTGTGGGCCGCCCAGGATGCAGGCGACCATTCGAGTTGGCCCATCGAGAACAAGACGACAGATCAATATGACCAATTTCTAGAATATCTTGGGTCCCATTTCTCTTTTTGGGTATACCGAGTAGGTGCTTGAAGTGCTAAGATGCATAAAGGTTATTCAGGGCTAAATGGATGGGGGGAAATCGGGCCGGGACTCAAAAGAATTTGGCAAAATGTTTGTTCCTAAACAAGGGAAGTCGAAAGATAAAGTGGGATAGGTAGCTCGCCTCCTTCTTTTTTTTAATCGCTAAAATTGTACGAAGCTTAAAGCAAGAAAGAAGGGTGATGAAGGTCGAGAGCCAGATATAGACCCATGTTGAATAGACTCGTATGCATTCCTTTGTGCTTTTGTAAAGACCCAGTTTTAGTTAATATTAATTAGGGCTTTGTTTGTGCATTCATGAGCATCATATTTTAAAATGCATGCAAAAGAAAGAAATGCAAAACCCTAAACCATAGCTATTTTTTCCTATCTCTCTAAAAGCATTAAAAATAGTTTGAATATTTTGAAAACACAAAAACAATGGAGCCCAAATTGACTACAAGGGCTCCTGAGTATTTCAAATATTTTACAAAGACCTCTAGTATTTTTAAACTGAGCCAAAACAGAAATGAAATTCAAATACAAAAGAGAAAAGGATTTCAGGAAAAGGAAAACAGATTTCTGAAAAAAAATAGCCAATAGCAAAACCAAGCCAGCCTCCTCTCTCTCTCTTCTAGTTTTGCCTCGCCGCCCAAAGAACAGCCCACCCTACTGCATCAGCTGGATGCGCTCGCTCGTCAGTTTCGACAACGACGCAAGCAGCTCCGCGGTCGGCAGCTGCTGCCGATCCGCGCCATCCGCCAGCACCGCTCGTCATACGGAGGAGATAAGACCGCAGCATCGTACCCAGCAGTAGCCCACCCGGTCGTATGTCTTTGACGCGCTATATTTGTCGTCTAGGACGACGACGGCAAGCAGCTCCGTGTCGGCAGTGCCGCCATCGATCTGTGTCGTCCGCTCAGCGCCGTCCGTCGAGCCCTGGAGGATATAAGACCGCCGTGCCATGCCCTCCTTCTCTTCCCCTGCTCTTATCTCCTCCACTCGCTCTCTCTCCCGCCAACGGCCGAAACCCTAGCCAACGCCGCCGTGTCGCCCACCGCTTCCGCCCACCCATGCCCTCTCATTGGTCCAGGCTGAGCCTTCTTGCTAGCTTCCTTTCCACCGAGCGAATCGATCCCGGGCACCCTTAATCGCCGCCATCGACGTCTTCTTCTCCGAGCCCGACGAGCTCCGCCGTCAATCTTGCCGTTGCTCCAGTCCACCTCGAGCCTCGTCGTCGGCCCCTTCACTGTGGTAAGCTTTAGTTCTAACGAGCCACCCCAGACTTCACTTCACCTCTCCCGGTTCGCCCTAAGCGCCGGTCACCGCCGCCGCCCGCCACTACTCCTCGCCCGTGCATCGTCTCCGTGACCAACTCCGGGTGGCGCCGCCCTTATAGGTTGGCTCGCTCCGCCGCTTAACGAGCCTAGCCACACGGCCGGAGTGGCTCAGATCGCCGACGATTTACCACCGTTTAGCATGTGCGCGCGGCAAGCCGACGTGGCTCCCTTGTGGAGATCAGGCGGCCACCGCGTGATCCGACGTGGCCCATGCCCCACCTGCCACCATGGGTACCCAGCCTGGTAGCAAATGACCTCACCTGGTGACGTCAGCCTCGCGTTATGCTGATGCAGTAAAGGTTTTAATTAGTTTAATAACTTCAGAAAAGGTTTAAATATTGTAAAATCAATATCTTTTAATCTATAAGTCGAAAAATGTGTATAATATATCAAAATGTTCAGAAAAACAAGATCTACATCATAGCATCAAAATCATGCATTGTTCAACAACTTTCATTACAAGTCTAATTAGAATAACATATGAACCCTCGCAGGTGATTCCGGGGTCTCTCCTGTATTAGGGTTTGTACCCTCGCAATCGCTTAAATTGCCAAGCATGCTTTAGGGTTTCATTCAAATACAATTTAATTTGTCATATCATCATCCTTGCTTGAGCATTGCATCTATGCCATGTGTTGATTGTTGTTCCCCCTTTCTTTCCGGTGTTTGCTTCTTCCCGGTAGAATACGATATCAAGATCAAGATTGAAGACCGAGATCAACACCATCGAAGATCGACGAACAGTACTTGACCAACTGTAATCAAGTAAAGTTCAAGGCTTCCGAAGATCTATATCTAGGTATCAACAAACAAGGCAGGCATAGCCCCACCATTATACAATCCTATGGTTTTGAAAGTATTTCATTCTTTCCATGATGCATACGATTCTACTATGGTCTTTTATCGATAGATAGAGTATGCTCTCTGTTGCATTACTTCCTTTGAGCTTATATTACCTGATCCACTGCTCCTAGCATACCTAGGTTTGGCTTGTGTGCACTGCTAGAGCTTATATCTGTGTCTTGCTTAGCCATGCATATCTATCAGTGTTGGTTCATCCAGAAGATGTACCAAATGCAGAGAATCTAGTATAATAACGAATGAGGTATACCGATGAGGTAAGATTAGTGGTAAAGGTTAAACATGCTAAGGTTTGTATGGGAGGCCACGTGGATGTGGTTTGTAGTCCCATGCTCGCCACCACTAGGAACTGAGTTCTTGCCTTTGACCAAGAGCGTGTGATATAGCCACACCTGGTTTATGGGGACCCTCCAATCGACTAACTTGCCTAGTAGATTCCATGAGTCACATAGTTCGGGCATTCCATTAGACATGCATTCTGGATCTTCTCAAAGGCACTGAAGGAGGTGCATTCATACAGGTAGGTAAGCGTGGCCGGGGTTGCTTAGTAGATGGCGCCCGGTAAACCAACCTTGACTCACATCTCTAGGGACCGGCTTTGGGATTTGACCCGTTATGGAACCATCCTTAGGGCGTGACTCATGGTCTCGGCGAAAGCAAGGTAAAGGTCGGTCCAACCAACCTCCCGGCCTTCCAAGGAAGAGGGCTATTACTAGTGGCATTAAGAGTCGGTTAGTGCGTGTGGGTAAGTTGTACACCGCAGGGTTAAATCTTTTGAAAAGCCATGTTCACGGGTTATGAACGCTTGGTGACCGAATTCTAAGATCATAGAGAACTTTAACCTAATCGTAAAACTTGGCAGATCAACCTGTGCTTAAGGATGCTTCCTCATGGGTATGAGGGGGTGATCCTAGTTGTGAGATGAGGATTACTTTGGTGGATATCAAAATATGATGATCAAATCTTCAGAGATGTCGCTCTCTTATCCCCTTTTAAAATATTCTGATTAGACAAGCTTATTCTCCCTCTTGTTTTAAAAACAAAGATGGCTTTATTCAAAGTAACCCCACCAGCCATAAGTCTTATGTAAGTACACCTGCATCACCCTTGCTTTGTTGATACTTTTGTAGCAGAGTAAGTGCTCCCTTGAAGACGTGTTTCGTATGACATCGACACCGACGAGTAGCTTGGGGTTCCCGGCCGGCAGCCTGGAATCTATGGGTTGGGACATCATCGTTATGCTTCAGGCCTCTTAGGCCATTTGTTAAGTTTGCTATACTTAATATCATAATTTGCCTTCCATTGTTTGATGTTTGTGGTCAGTGACCTCTGCTTGTAATATTTTGGTTCTTGGCTCGATTATGAGCTTGTTGTAATAATTTTGTGTCGCAGGGTTACTATTGTGTTACCGATTTCTCACTGGATATCCTCGAGGTCTAAGTTAAGCTTATGTCATGCTAAGGTCTGGATTTGTTTAACCCTGATCCCGGGGGTGTCACAGATTTTGGTATCAGAGCAAGATCGACTGTGAGGGAAAACCTTGCTATTGTTCGGTGTTGAGTCTAGTGCTTGTGAAAACTATTTCAAAGATGAAAAGTATTCTCAAAAACTCTAGTATGCTTCTTTTTCTCCTTGTCCAGTTTCGCTCTAACTCTGGGTCATCTTACCTTGTGTTGGTTTGGAAAAATATTTGATATCTCTTCTAGTCTTTCAAAACTTAGGTGCCTTCTGGGCATGACGTTTCTCAGCCAAATGACCTAGTGTTAAGTTCTCTAGAGTTGTGTGTGTTGTGCATTCCTTGTGTACCCTTTGCTCTGCTTCATCTGAGAGATTCCTTTACATCATGATCTCTCTACCTTATGGGCCCACAATATTATATTGCATGGCTCTAAAGTGTTCTGTTCTAGGCTTCGAGGTTTCCTTTTGCCTCGTACGCCTCCTTTTTATTTGTTTGGGTAATTCAGAAGTTCTTTCTTCTCTTGGAAGCCACCTCGTGATTACTATCTTGTGGTGCACGATATGTCCCTCAAGTAGTAGTGACTTCTTTTCTCGGGTTTTAACCCTTGGACTTGAACCGAAGATCCCGGATTGTGCTGGATTCTGTGTTATGAATGTTGTACATGAAGCTGATCTTTAACCCAAGATCCATTTCCTTGTCCCCAGTTGTTAATGTTCAAACATTACCTCAGGATGGCTGGTATTACAATTCTAGTCTTCAAGCTTGTGGTTATTGTCGCGATTGAATTTCGACAATTAAGGACTTCCCCTACCACTAGCTATGGCAGATGTTCTTTAATGGAACCAAATAGATCACGACAAGAGTACTCCTCGTGAGTCTCATATTTATATTCGTGACTCTGCCACACCTTCCCTTCTCTGCATTGGTTTTCGGAAGAATGATAATCTATGCATCCACATCTCGGGATTCCATCCTGAGCATGTTCTTTTACCCTTGTTGTTTTCTGACCTTTGTCTACCAGTTGGTAGCCAAGTAATACGTGTGCATCGGTGTTCCCTGATGCAAGACACTCTTGTGGTCTATAAAGACAAACCATTTCAGAATGTCAGGGGAAACAAACTCCAGTACCTCGTCATATCTAGGACCAGGTCAAAGTGTTGTAGTCCGCAGATAAAGAGGCATTGCTTAGCTTCTATCTGTTCTACCTTAAAGTATCACACTCTTATATACTAAGAGGACGTGCTGAGTTTCATGACCCCTTAATGAAGTGATGCCTTTACACATATTTACCCACCCTTCCTTCGAGCTTTCGTGTTCGAGAATGATGCGTGTGCGTAATAATGTGGTCATCCGAGATTCTTAGCAATTATTATTGCTCTGGACCTCAACAAGGACATTTGTGTCATTCTTAGCATGATTGGTTAACCCTATCACTAAGCAAAGGATGATTGTGCTACCAAGTCGGTTACCCTAGTACACTTTCCTCGGTCAATGAGTTAGGCTCGTGCCGAAGCTCTGAGACTATGTTACCTTGCCTTATACAGCAAGTTTCCTTTTGAACTAAGTGACATATCGGTGGATAGTGATATTCTAGATGTCTTTCTAGAAGTGTCGCCATGTTGCCACATGACCGTGTTGTCAAGTTCTTGAGCAAGCAAGTTCTCTGAACTTCTTCCTTTCTCCAAGGATCCGTACTGCATAACCCTGAACTAGTTGGTTGAGCTTAAACAACAACTTGAGAGTTGTAAGACAAAAGTTCTATCCCACTTAGTTTATCTTAAAGGATGTCTAGTTTTGTTCGTGAAGAAGATAGTATCTCCTTCGTGGATATGTTATCTCCCTACCTTTGATTTGATTTGGGTTATCGCCAAATCAAACTCAGTTCTAAGGACTATCTTGATGATGTTTCTACTCATGATGTTTCACTTGAGTACATATTCATGTCCATTGGTCTGACCAATGCTTTGCCTTGTTCATACAACATATGACACCATCTTCTTAGAGTATCTCGATAAGTTTGTTGTTGAGCCCATCGATAGCATCCGTATCTTCTCCAAGCTAGACAAGATTCATATGGAACCTTTGGCAATAATGTTGGAAAATGTTCGAGAACCTTCTTCGTGTTATCCCGAAGTATGTGTTCTGGATGTTAGAAGTAACCTTCTCCAATTCACATGCAATTTTTGAAAGATGTCATCATGGATTCGGTAGAGTTAATCTTGTTCTTTATGGACACTTGTGTTTTATTGCAAGTACTTGATGTATGAGAAGTTGTTCTTGACAAGTTGTTAATACATGGGTCTAGCAATGATCTATTGGAGTTTAACACTGTAGTCCATGTCTTGAGAATACAGTAACTTTACCTTCATGGTAAATGTTGCAAGTTTTCTATTCGGACATGCTGAGTCTGAAGTATCGATGCACCTAACCAAATATGAATCTCAAACAGATATGATACTTGGTGTTCCTCAAGGTTTCAACATAGGTTTCTATGTAAGTCCGACATGATTGATGTAATGGTTGACACAACTAGTCCGAAAGCCTATTGTCAAATTCTCTTGAATCAACAATAATAACCACTCTTCATGAGACTTCTTCTATGATTGATTATAGGAGTTGTGCTTATGGTTTCCTTTGTATACGAAGTCCGACCTTTACTTGATGTCTGTTTGAACATCAAAGAGAACATTTAAAGTAGTGTTGCTAAACGTCTCTTGGTCGATCCTCCAGACTCTTTATGTTGGCAAGCTTCTCATTGTGCCAAGTAATTGAAGTCTGAGAATGAAGTTTCTTTTTCCTCGTGTCATTAGGAATCTTCTTACCTATTCATCTGGTGGTGTAAAGTGATATCACAATCTTTGACAAAGATTTTGATAAACCTGGATGAATAAAGAGTTTCCTTCGGTTCCTCTAACATGTTCGAAGAGCGACTATGATTTTGGTAATCACTAGTTCCTCTTGATACTTGTTCCTTGTGACTCTTACGAGTCATTGCCACAAAACACCTTTCTGTCTTGATCTTCTGTTGAACGAAGAGTGATCCTTATATATCAAAAGTAGATCAACAACTTGGTTATATGTATCTCTTTAACCCCTGAAGCTCTACTTAAGTCGTCTAGTAGAGGTTCATCTCTTGAAGTCTGTGGTCATGTTCTTCTTGTTGTAATCTTTCCTTTTGAAGTTTAAACCCTTCGAAACTCCATGGTCTCAACTTATGAAGACTAGCTATCTAACAATTTGAAACCAATCTCCTTTTGTTTCCGTTACCTTGATGTGTTTCATGTTTGTCATCTTAGAGTTGTTTCAACACTCCATCATGAGTTGACCATGATGTCCTTCGTGTGTTGTTAGTGTGTTTCCCTCTTATCCTTAGAGTGACCCTCGCTTCCTTCTCTCTCCTCCTACCTTTTGGAATCTCTTTGAGATTCTCGTAAGGGGATAGATTAGAACGCCCAGCTTTTAGTTAATATTAATTAGGGCTTTGTTTGTGCATTCATGAGCATCATATTTTAAAATGCATGCAAAGAAAGAAATGCAAAACCCTAAACCATAGCTATTTTTCCCTATCTCTCTAAAAGCAATCAAAATAGTTTGAATATTTTGAAAACACAAAAACAATGGAGCCCAAATTGACTACAAGGGCTCCTGAGTATTTCAAATATTTTACAAAGACCTCTAGTATTTTTGAACTGAGCCAAAACAGAAATCAAATTCAAATACAAAAGAGAAAAGGATTTGGAAAAGGAAACAGATTTCTGAAAAAAAATAGCCAAGAAGCAAAACCAGGTCAGCCTTCCTCTCTCTTCGGCTCGGTCCAAGTAGCCCACCCGGTCGTATGTCTTTGGACGCTATATTTGTCGCCTAGGACGACAATGACAAGCAACTTCCGTGTGGCAGTGTCGCCATCGACCTCGTTCGCCCGGCGCCGTCCGTCGAGCCCGGAGGATATAAGACCGCTGCGTTATGCCCTCCTTCTCTTCCCCTGCTCTTATCTCCTCCACTCGCTCTCTCTCCCGCCAACGGCCGAAACCCTAGCCAACGCCGCCGTGTCGCCCCGCCGTCTTCGGCCTCCCCATGCCCTCTCGTTGGTCCTCGAGCTCGCCCGCCTTAGCTTCCTTTCCACTAATGAATCGAGCCGGGCACCTTAATCGCCGCCATCGATGTCTTCTTCTCCGAGACGAGCTCCGCTGTCGATCTTGCTGCTCGGTCCACCTCGAGCCTCGTCGTAGGCCCCTTGAGCCTGTGGTGGCCGGGTTCTAACGAGCCACCCCACGGACCTTCTCCTCTCTCACTGTTCGTCCTAGCGTGGTCCCCACCGCCCCGGCCGCATACTCCTTGATGTCTGCGCACTTCTATTCTTGTAGATAGTTGTTGGGCCTCCAAGTGCGAGAGGTTTGTAGAAGAGCAGCAAGTTTTCCTTAAGTGGATCACCCAAGGTTTATCGAACTCGGGAGGAAGTGGTCAAAGGTATCCCTCTCAAGCAACCCGCAATCAAGATACAAGAAGTATCTTGTGTCTAACACAATCTAATATACTAGTGGTGTATAGGTGCACTAGTTTGACTAAGAGATAGTGAAATACAAGTGGTATGGATATAAGACAACGAAGTAGAAAATACTTTGATGGAGTGGAAGAGATTAAAGGCAATCTGAAATAATGATGGAAGCAAGCAAACATGTAACAGATCTAGTTGCAAACGAAGTTTCAATGCTTAGAAATAATGCCTAGGGATCATACTTTCACTAGTGAACACTCTCATATAAATATCTTCTCGTTATGACCCAGTACTACAACGAACTACTCTGCAGTTGGACACTCTAATCCATGGTAGGGCTATAACACTCCTCAAAGTACTGCCATCTAGATAACCCCACACTATCACCTTGAGCTCGAGATGGTTCCAACAAACACCACAATTTCATAGAAACATCCAACTCCAAATATAACTCATAACAAGTATTTGTAATCTCTAGCCTAAGTGCCACTATGGTGTGCACGCTGTCACTTTCACACACATGGGGAGAGCAGATCTATTAAAGTACTTGAGTAGCAAGGTAGATCTATAGATTACAAGCTTCATGATCTCAATAAGATCATGCATAGAGAGAGATGAACACATAGCTACCGGTAGAATCCTTAGCCTCGAGAGAGAACTACTCCCTCCTCATCATGGGAATCAGCAATGGTGATGGAGATGGTGGTGGAGATCGATGGAGATGGCTTGGGGCACTTCCCGTCCGGCAAGGTGTCTTAGAAAACAGATCGTCTCTGAATCTCCTTGATTGGCCGGTGTGGCGGTGGCCAGGAACTTTTGTGGTGGAGGCTTGATGATTTAGGGTTTATGCATCGGGAGGCTTCTTATAGGTGAAGAGGTAAGGTGGGTGGGCGGCCAGGGGCCAACACCACGGTAGCAGGGCGTGACCGAGGCTATCCTCAGCGCCACCATATGGTGTAGCCACCTAGTGGCCCCTCTCCGTCCTACGTCTTAAGCTCCGTGAGTCTTCCGAGGTAAAATATCGACTTTGGCTTTATGTCGGTCCAATTTCGAGAATATTGATTTTCTGACTTTCCCCTGGAACCAAAAAGCCAGAAAAATAGGCAACTTAGCACTGTGGCACTTGTTAATAGGTTAGTCAAGAAAGTGTATAGAAAGTACTCCAAAGTTGGAACCAAAACACTGAAAGTAGACAAACCAAGCATGGAACATCAAAAATTATGGATACGTTTGCAGCGTATCCAACATCCCCAAGCTTAACTCCTGCTTTCGTCCTCGGTAGGTAAGTGATAAAAGAAAGAATAATTTTGAGGTGACATGCACCATACAAACTTGATCAAAGTATTTGTAAAACATTCAAAGCTGGGATCATAGTACTTCAATCATAACATGAAAGACAAAGTTCTAGCAATAAGACAAACAAACTATGTTGCAACATGAAAAGTAAGCACAAACAAAATATTAATGAATAACAATGCTTTGCCAAGACATTTATTTGTTTCACATAAAGAAAACATGGCATAGTGGCATTCAGCTTGTCCCTCATAAGAGTAGCGCAAACATAAATGCATAGGACACCTTCAAAGTTCATATAAGAGTGACTATATCTGAATAGTTTAAAACAAGCAATATCAAGGTTATGCAACAATCAACAAGTCTTGGGACAATGCACATAGAACAGAAGAATGGCCACTATGCTCTCAAAGTAGGTGCATAAAGGTAGAAGGTGGAGACTCAATATAAAAGTGGAAGAATAACGCAGCCTTCATAGAAGGGAAGCGAGGATTCAAGTATCATAAAGAGCTTCCAAAATTATGGTGCCTTTATTAGCTTTCATTTCTCATTGCCCCTATCATAAGCATCTTGAAGTGATTAAGGTTAAAGTGAACAAACTATGGAGTATATGTTTGACAAAGTATAAGTTGGTAATCTCTATGTCCCTTGAATACGGTACGCCTCCTCATCACTACTCAAGTTTACAATTCTTACCGGGTAAGTTCTTATCATAGTAAGTACATGTGTATCATACTAGTAACCTTCCTTAGCAGGGTACCCCTTGCTAGATGATACGGAAGAATCCCCATATCAAAATCGCCACAAGGCAAGCGGAGACAACGAGCATCTCAGCAATCTTCTTATTTTACCATGGGAGAAAATGGTGCTTTTTCTCTTCCTCTTTTCTCATCTTTTTTTCTTTTCTCTTTTCTCGATTCATCTCTTTTTTTATAGAAGAATGCTTCATAGATTGCTCTCCCATTATGGTAATAAGCAGGTTTCCACCATGATTAGGCATGGATTAGACTAGCGACCAGAAGCGCTTTCTCTAACACACATATACATATGCTCCATGGACTTACAAGCTCCCCTTCATTTCACACGGCGACATCCATAGACAAAAGAGCATGATGTCAACTAGGTTACAATGTACAAGTGTAATGTTAGAAAGCGTTCCCCATAATGACATAGTTACTGCTAATCCCCAACATATAAGTGCAAGCATATACAACATAGATGACACAATGGTTCAAGTTTATTAGGGACAAGAAAAAGTAGAATTGTGCCATCAAGTTACGTGATGAGGAAACTTTAATTACTAATTTTCATAACACCGACAAAAACTCCGCCTCTGGCACGCATCAAATCTCTTGTCATGTGAGAAGAGGAGCGCCAAACCGCCACTTCTACCATTACGCGCAGAAATCGAGGAGGCGCAGCTTAAAATAAGATTGCGACGCCTACCAAATCAAAGTCGTAAAGTAGGACCCACCGTCATTATGTCCTGCTAAAATCGCCACGTGAGCAATCGAGGTCATAGAGAACGCCAAGACGACGTCACCAAGGCTACACATGCGGAAAACTTCGATTATTTTAGTCCTTGATGAGTCTTCGACTCCACCAAGCACTCGGCTACTCCCATAGGATACCGCTGGCGCAAGACCCTACGAATTTTTCTTTTCTTATTGCAGGCAGAAAGACAATCACAAAGGCAAAACCAACCACCAAACACAATTCAATTATGGACATCCCATAGGGAGCACCGAACCAAATTGATGAAACAAGCATGCAAAAGCCGAGTCTAAAATATTTAGTCCCTGCCTGAGTCATTGATCAAACAAATAAGCAAAAAGACGACAACAAATACAAAGTTCTTAGTTCATGCCCGAGTCTTCGACTCAACCAGGCACTGGGTTACTCATAGGATGCTGGTCACAAGACCCTATGATTATTTGCACAAAAACTGTGTTGATAACATCCACACTGCAACCTTTGGTGACACCGCCACAAATTTTCCCTACAAATAGACTACGCCTCCTAGGACGCCCAATCGCTCCGTGATGATAAAATTCGGATGCCACGCTTATGGCGTGAAGGTAAGACCTGAATAAGGTCCGCAACGCATTTAATCACAAGACTACCGAATGTATCTGCGTTTGCTGTGCATGATGAACATGCCTTGACGGACGCTACGAAAGTGCTCACACCATATAACTGGAATTCGACTCGTAAGACCTCCGCGCCCGAGTCGAATTACACCAAAGATTTTTTCCGGATTCGAGTCCGGGACTCAATTTGAGTAGATTATGCGTTGTTTCACCCTAAGGTGGTTAACTGACCGATACATTCGTTATATCGTGCACGATATCAACAATCCCTATGACATAAATAAAAGCAATAAAATGTACTCATTCGTGCACTCAAGATTTCAAAGTCCTCTGAATCTACGATTCCAATCGGACACTGGCCATCGACATGGGTATACCCTCATGTGTACTGAGCTTGGTATATACGGTCCAAGCACGATAGGCCCACGGTGTCTCCAAGGCCAAGATAGAAGGACTCGGGTAACCTTCGGACTCTCGGTTGCTTGAATATCAAGAAAAAGCTAAAGATAGAAAGTTTGAAGGGGAAAACCCTAACTTGTAACCGACTCGACCTGCTACCCGAGACCTAGCCTATCTATATAATGGCTAGGAGGGGGCGGCGAGGAGGACACACGCAACCCTAGCTTCCACAAACCCTCGCCAGATTGCATCTGACCGCTTGTAACTTTCGACTCCTCGATAATTCCACGAGCGACAAAGGAGTAGGGACCTCTACAAGGCCTGAACCTGGGTAAATCCTTTGTCCCCTGTGTTCTTGTTTACTAGCCGATAGATGTCTCCAGCGCTCCCTCCTTCTCCAAAACCCAAGTCCATAACAATGGGCATTGATGAGTTAAACCCTCGTCACCAATTCCTACAGAAAGATATCTGAATTCCTACCATGTGCGCTTGGAATCAAATCAAAAGCTTTTGTAGATTTAATTTGGTGAAAAAGACAAGTTGTCTATAGAACTGCATTTGGGAATTTCTTGAGGGCATTCTGTAATTGTTTAGACTTGATTCCAACTCTATGTGGTTCAAGACATCAAACACCACCTAACCACCCAAGGAAATAATTTTTGGGCCTCCAGATAAATTCTGGTGAATTATTTCCTCAAACTAGAGTTTATTCCACTATAAAAAGCATAACTAAATCTAGGTAATTGATAATCTAGTGAAACCACTTGTGTTGGCTTTGTGTTATCAAGACCTATCTGAGGATATCATTTTTTTCACATTGGTATCCTATAGACCTGTAACCCCACTCCAAGTTCATGGTATTTAGCCTTGACAACTATCTTCCAAGGAAAACACCTCTATGGCAATCTAGTAATTCCACTACTAGAACCCAACTTCTCCAAAACCTACTAAGTTAAGTAGTATTTTGTTTGTTTGTTTGTTGTGTGGTTTGATGCATGTATGCCTTGTATTGATTGTGGTATTGTCTGCTTGCATGTATATTCGATGACGGCAATAGTGTGAGTGTTTGACGACCAGAAGGAAGGGACTTCTTATTATTATTTATTGGGTATTCTTGGTTATCTAAAGAAGTCCAAGGACTTATTGCTGATCACAGGCAAGCCACCATTTCCCAAATTCTGATACTTGTCCTACTCTTTTTATTACCTGTTTTGTATCCTCTTTATAAATTGCATTATCTACCTGCATGTCTTGTTTTACAAATACTGCGCTAATGACTTGGCTCCTCCAAGTCATGAATTTGTGTCCCTTGTGGCACCACCCTGATTGTATCTACCATTTTATCCCTTTAGACCGAGTGTATGATGGTTAGCATCCTACCTCGGAAACCCGCTTTGAGAAAATAACTGGTTTTGGGATTTAACTATAAATGTTTCAAACTGCTTTGTAAAACCCTTGGGAAGAGGCATCGCTCCAAGCGGATGTTTTAACTATGAAATGGTGTTGATGAGAATGAGGAAGTGAAGGGATGTTCTACGCCTTTACTAGAACAATTTTTATTAGTGCAACCACATTACCCCAGGTGCTGGGGCTTAACTCGTAGTTTGTCTTCATTAGCCGAGGCAGCTTGTACAATGCTTACAGGGAGAAATCCTTGAAGCTGCATGCCAACAGATCCTGCATCTAGAGCCCAGAGGCTCGCTTTGGCAAGAGTGAGTCTGTCTTGGCAGGAGTGCCGGTGCAACAATTGGGTCTCCCACGGACGGTATTACTTAGGCGGTACGGAAGGAAGTGGAGTCACCAAGTTAAGGTATACGCCAGGTTGCGGCTTGGGTATATGCACGGAAGGCGTGACTATGGCTAGGACCCACATACTGCGTTGTTGGGGAGAATGACCAAAAGGAAAAGCAGCACTTGCTAGGGTCGACAAGCGAAAGGTTAGGATTGATTATCCGGACCCCCATCTACCGTGGTAGTGGGCCATGGTTTTATCCCGACGGATGTATTGATTCTTGTGGGGAAAGTGCAAACTGAGAGTATAATCTATTCAATCGTGTCCACGTGCCAAGGACGGTTGGAAAGGTGTTGGTTAGGAGTACCCAAACGGTGTTCGTTTGGAAAATGGATGAAAAGTATAGAGGTTCCGGGGGAACCTAAGATTAACGTATTGTTTTGACCAGAGAAGGTCAAAGAGGTTTACAGAAGGGTTTTTACTCCAAAACTGTTCTCAAAAAGGTTTTTCAACAAGGATATGGGGATATCTTAATTTAGAAAACAGAGGCATGTTTCAAAACTCTTTTTCAACAAAGATATGGAGATGCCATAACTACAAGAGACAGTCTAGGCTTTTCAAAACAACCCTAGATAGAGCTATGTTAACATGTAATTGCATATCTTTATTTCACTTATGTTGGTGGCGAGTACATTCAAAAGTACTCATGGCATGTATCCTATCCTATGTGACGTATCTGATACCAGTTCGGACATGTTGTTTGACTTCAGGGCTCGAAGATATCAGAATTATGAAATTTAAAGGCTAATCATGATTCTCGGATATGTTGTATGTTAGCATCGGTATCATGGAAGCCTATAATGGGTGTCGATGGAGCATGATGTTCTGATAATATGCGTGAAAGGTATTTCATATTGTCCAATCTCCAGATGATGGGGCATTTGGAAGATGTAAATCTCACGGCATGTGATAGTGGAGCAGATAGCAAACACAGCCTTCCTCGCCAATGGCCAAATTGATACGCTCTCAACCTGTTGTGAAGCAAAACACTTTCAAAGGGCTTGCGCACTGCAGAACTCATGTGCAGAATCGGGATATGTAAAGCTATGAAATCTAATGCAAATCTGTGAGATACATGATACCTGGTCAGCCATGATCTATTTCTCCGTCCGGAATATCGGAGTCGATGATTTCCCAAGAACAGCCCACCGCCATATGGGACAACCATTAGCACCAATAAGAGTTGCATCCAGAATCCTTCCCCATGTTCATTCCGAACGAAATCCATCCGTTTTTCCTTCGGCTTCAGGGACGTCAGTGTGCTCGCTTCTCTGCTTTTGACCACACACCAGTAACGAATACATGTCATCAGGCCTGTTACACCGTCAAATCTGGCACTCTGTTATCTCAATAGCGTTTGCATAGGTGTCACTTCTATTGGTCGACTGGTTTGTCATCTTTTGAATGATGCCACAGCCAATCCATCTGGTTGCTCAGAAAACATGCCCCTAGCTCCAAACTTTGTCTAAACCGCACAGCTACCGAGTCAGCATTTTCATATGTACCACCATCGTGAGTTCATCTCCTTCATGTACTAATTTGTGCATGGGGCTTCAATCTGTTGGATACCATAAGTCACATCATGGCTTCATTCGGACATTCTGATTGCTGGGTTCACGCCATAGGAAAACGACACCTCCAATCTGCCGAACCACATACTGCGATCTCATCAACATACTCCTCATTCTAATATGCACAACATCATAGTTACCTTCAGCAACATCATTATGTATGGCATCCAACATATTGAACAATTGTTCTTTCCAATGGTTGGTTTGCATAATGATGTTGCTTTGGATATTCTTCCTCATGTGTTTTGCCGAATTCTCCTAGCTTTGCATCAAAGATGTTGATCAAGATTTTAGTCACTTGCTTTGAGTGCCACACTAAGATGTTATATGGAGTTTTGAGTTCCCATTTGGATGATGTTCAATTAACTTCCATGCACTTTGACCTTGCATATGCATTTGCTTTGCTATACTTGAGTTGTGCTAATAGTGTTGTGAATAAGAATGGACATGCCACAAATGACATGCTCCTCTATCACACACAAACATATGTTGCTTGGTCTTTGTTGTGTGAAGGTACATTGCATACATGTCAACCTCTATGGACAAAGAGTTGACAAGACAATCAAGAGAGTTACCTAGGGCTATCCTTCAATGATCTATCTCTATATCATAAGGTGACTTCCTTCTACTTGAGGACTCATGCTATAATCTTCATGAATTGGCTACTTGAGTGTTGTTTCGCTTTTGTTGTGAGCTTTGTAGGCTTCATGGAAGGTGAAGGAACATTGAAGAGTTGCCACATCAAGCTTCTCAAGGACGACTATATGGTGAACCCTGTGATCAAGAAGGTCTCGACATCATCTTCTTAGGATGAGCATGAAGCGAGACTCTCTTTTGAAGGGGGGAGCTGATGCAGCTGCTCCTGGACGCTACTACATCCACAACGCCAAGTCCCCAAGTCAACCAAGAACGAGAGTCTCCGCCATCGCCGGAGAGTCCGTCCGAACCAGCCAGAGTGTCGGCCGGAGTGTCCCCCCCAACCTGGCGTGACATTCGAAGGCCAGTTGGACACTACCTGACACTACTCCAGAGTGTCTATCTGGACTGTCCGTCCTCTGACCGGACTGTCTGCCCAAGTAATGGGCCCATGAATTAACAATGGGCCCTTGGCCCATGTACCCTCTATTTCGCACCAAACCCTAGTTTTATGCCCAAACTACCCCTGAACTTGTGGCTGGCCTATAAAGAGGCCCCACCCCTCATGTATCCCTTAGGCATAGATGATAGACTAAAGACAACCCCCTTTGTGGAATCTCTAGTTTTGCCTCATCCCCTTCTACCAAAGGGGGTCGACTATCGTGACCACCTCGTTGGAGTTTGCATCGCGCCTCCCTCGTTGTACAAGGCCTTGGCATTAGCGTCCCTTTGCCAAGACGTCAAGACCCTCTCCAAGGTGTTCTTCGCTCTCCGCTTGGGACTGACGGGAGCACGTTGACCGATCTTTCCTTACGAGGATTCTATCGGACCGGTGGCCACCGGTGAGAGCAATCGGCCTTGTATCGTGTGTGTTTTGCGTGTGTTCATCGTGTTCTTCGCGAGGTGTGCGTCCTCTTCCGCTACCTTCTCCCTTTCCCCTCGCTTTCCCATCAATTTGACCTCATCACACATGGCCACATTCATATGTGTCTTTTTCATTGCATGTGTTCTTCTCCTAAACCACACCGATCTACTAGTGTCCTTGCATGTGTTATTCTCCTAAACCACACTGATCCACATGGCCACACACACTCTAGTGGATTCTATGGTGGAGCTTCTGTCACACTGGTGCAACATGCAATGTGGAAGCTGCTTTCCTATGTGTCATTTGGTCTGTGTGACCATGGTTTGACAGACCATCCACTATTATCATGGCATGTGTTCTTTCCTAAACCACACTGACCCACTAGATTCATTGCATGTGTTCTTCTCCTAAACCACATTGATCCACATGGCCACACACACTATAGTGATTCTGTGTAGCTTCATGACATTGGTGCAACATGCAATGTGGAAGCTTCTTTCCTATGTTGATATGGGGTGGCCCGATCTTCTCAAGAAGCGGATGGCAATGATAATGGTGGATGATAGATAACTAGCATATAGCTAAGAACTCTCCCGATAGATCCCTGATGCCAATGCAACAGCTCTCGAACCTTGTAGGATATTCACAACACCACGCTCTTGCGCACGCAGCCGTGACCACGAATGGTAGTATGCAATCTACTATTCCCAATGGAACAACAGATCACACTCAATTATAGTTGGTAGATTCGAACACAGGGTAATTCCAGAGGTTCAAGTGAAAGAAACACCCAAAATATTTAACGAGTCTAAACCCTAACTAGAGGTCGCCCCATGCTTATATATGGGCCAAGGCGAAATCAAATCTAAACGCAAAACGACTCAAACTGACATAAACTTACTGACCAGACTGTCGGCGGGGACACTTTACGAATCGCCGGACAGTCGGTTAGCCGACACTCCGTGAAGTGTGCCGAGATTGTTTACGAAACTTTAAGTTTTGGCCCGTAGTCCGAACCGCATAACGCTGCACGCCAGCTTGTTTCTCACCAGCCGATAGTCCGGTGGATTCGGCTGACACTCCTACCGTAAGTGCATCTTTTGCTTCCGGCTTTGATGATCTTCTTCGCGCCCGCCTCCTCCTCGCGCATCTCGGCTTATCATGTTGGGCTTTCTTTGTATCCCTTCTCTCCTCGCGCCATGCTTGTTTCTCCAACGAACCTGATCATACATAAATGCATAGACTTCAGTATAAAGTTCTCATCAATCAAAGTACCGGATTTGTTTAGGAGTAAATTCATGTTGTTCTAGTATAGCTTAGCTCTTGTAATAGGTCCAATTCTAATCTCATTGGACTGATCCTTTCTTGCAACAATTGTAGCATCTTCAGTCATTGGGGTAGGTGTAATTGTAGGGATGTCCTCATCATCTCCCCCCACCCTTCAAAAGGCGTCGACCTCGACGCTCCAAGGTCTTCTCCAACATATGGTGACAAATCAGCAACGTTGAAGCTATTGCTAACTCCACCAAACTCCTCAATAGGTATATCAACCGAGTAGGCGTTATCATTAATCTTGGCTAACACCTTGTAAGGACCAGCACCATCAAGTAGTGGAACCTATCCTGCGTAGATGCACCCAAACCACTCTTTCCTTGCTTGATTCCTTGCAGCAGCAATGTTCTTGCCTTTCTTCTCAATAGCCTCTCGAGTCTTCTCATGTATTTTCTTCACATAATCAGCACGTTTTGATGCCTCCATATCAACTCTCTCATGTAATGGCAGAGGCAACATATCAAGTGGCGCCAATGGCTTGAAACCATACACCACCTCAAAAGGACAAAACTGAGTAGTTGAATGCACAGCCCTGTTGTAAGCAAACTCAACATGTGGCAAACACTCTTCCCACTCCCGCAGATTCTTTTTAATCATGGTCCTTAGTAGCTGTGACAATGTTCGATTCACCACCTCCGTTTGACCATCTGTTTGGGGATGACATGTAGTACTGAACAACAACTTCGCTCTAGCTTCCCCATAAGGTCTTCCAAAAGTAGCTCATGAACTTCACATCACGTCGAAACAATCGCCTTTGGTACTCCATGTAATCTCACGATGTCCCTGAAAACAGGTTAGCAACATGCGAGCATCGTCCGCTTTTGTGGTGCAATAAAATGAGCCATCTTAGAGAACCTATCCACTACCACAAATATAGAATCATGACCTCTCGAGTTTTAGGTAGACCTAGCACAAAATCCATACTAATGTCTTCCCATGGAATAGTTGCAGAGAGAGGTGTATACAAACCGTGAGGCTTCAGCTTTAGATTTTGACTTGTGGCATGTAATACATCGGCTCACAAATCTGTACACATCACGCCTCATCTTGGGCCAATAAAAGTGATCAACAAGTATGAGCAATGTCTTCTCACGCCCAAAGTGACCCATCAAACCTCCAGCATGTGATTCCTGCACTAAGAACAAACGCAACAACGATTCTGGAATACATAGTTTGTTAGCTCAAAACAAATATCCATCATGTATATGATACTTATCCCATGCGTTTCTAAGAGCACACAAACGATATGGTTCAGCAAAATCATGGTCAGTTGCATAAAGTGCACAAATAGCTTCTAATCCAGGAATTTTAACATCAAGATTGGTTAATAGCATGTTCTTCCTAGATAGAGCATCAACAACCACATTTTCTTTTCCCTTCTTATAGTTAATGATGTAAGGAAAAGACTCAATGAACTCAACCCATTTAGCTAATCTTCTATGCAAGTTTGATTGAGCTTTCAAGTATTTCAATGCTTCATGATCAGAATGTATGATGAATTCTTTTGGCCACAAATAATGTTGCCAAACCTCAAGTACTCTAACAAGTGCATACAATTCTTTATCATAGATAGAATAATTCAAACGAGCACCACCAATTTCGTAAAATAAGCTATAGGGACCCTCTTGCATCAAAACGCCACCTATGCCTATACCACTAGCATCACATTCAACTTCAAATTGCTTCAAAAATCAGGTAATGCAAGTAATGGTGCGTAAGCAAACGCGTTTTAATGTATCAAATGCAATGTCTTGAGTCGCGCCCATACAAAAGGAACACCTTTCTTTGTCAAATCATTTAATGGTGCAGCAATGGTGCTAAAATCTTTCACAAAGCCTATAGAAACCAGCGAGACCATGGAAACTACGACTTGACTAACATTCATGAGTAGGCCAATTCTGAATTGATTCAATTTTAGATTGATCTACCTCTACTCCATGCTTAGAAACAACAAATCCTAGGAATATGACCTTATCTTTTGCAAATGTACACTTCTCAAGATTAGCATAAGTTTATTATCACGTAACACTTGCAAAACTTGTCTAATATGAGTGCAATGTTCATATTCGTGTGGCTGTATATGAGTATATCATCAAAGTAAACAACCAAAAATGACCAATAAACTCTCTCAAAACATGATTCATCAAACGCATGAAAGTACTAGGTGCATTAGTAAGACCAAACGGCATAACTAACCACTCATACAAACCGAATTTAGTTTTGAAAGCAGTTTTCCATTCATCCCTTCTTTCATCCTAATTTGATGATAACCACTGCAAGTCAATTTTAGAGAAAACAGCAGCACCACTCAATTCATCTAGCATATCCTCTAAGCGGAATAGGATGACGATATCGAATAGTGATGTTATTAATCGCTCTACAATCAACACACATGCCATGTACCATCTTTCTTAGGAACTAAAATAACAGAACATCACAAGGGCTAAGAGAGACACGAATGTACCTTTATCCAGCAACGCTTGTACTTGCTTCTGAATTTCCTTAGTTTCTTCGGGATTAGTCCTGTAAGCACGGTTGGGAAGTGTGGCGCCAGAATTAGGTCCACTTGATGTTCTATACCACGCAATGGAGGCAAACCTCATGGGTACATCTTCTGGAAACACATCCCCAAAATCCAAAATAGAAGAGACACCAAGAGAAATAGGGGTCATGTTGTTAGAAACCAATACCGCCTCTTATACATGAGCACAAGTGGCATGGTCAGTAGGATCCTCATGAAACTCTCTCATATCCTCCTTGGTGGCTAGTATCAATAAACCAGGCACTCTCTCACTTTTCGTTATATCACTCAATTTAGGCCAATACATCGTTACAGTCCTCACGAGTGGTAGTATCTTCCTTCAAGTTCACCTCTATCTTCGAGAATCATTCACAATTTCTTGTGGTGTCATTGGCTGCATAGTAATCTTCTTCCTTTGAATTCCAAGTGATATGTATTGGCTCGGCCATTGTGTTGCACATGGCGATCATAGAGCCAAGGCAACCTAATAGTAGGTGACAAAGTCATAGGAACCACATCAAAATCAATAGAATCTTTGTATGGCCCTATTTGAAAATTCACATGTACCATATGATTTACCTTCATCTCACCATTGTTGCTCAACCATTGTATGTAGTATGGCTTGGGATGAGGTAAATATGTCAAATTCAGTTTACATAGTTCCTTACTTGCAAGATTTCGCAGCTACCTCCATCAATAATTACCTTGCAAGCTTTGTTTGGTCCAACTAGAGCTTTTGGAACAAGTTGCAACGCTGGGATTCCTCAACCGTTGCACACTAAGTACACGTGAAGATACGACAATAGTGGGTGCACGTCAGCATATGCATCATTCACCATCCTCGCCATCAATATCATCCTCAAGCTTCATCTCCACTTTCTACTTCACCTTGTTCATTAACAAACATAACCTTGCTGTTTGGACAATCCTTCTTGTAGTGACCTCTACCTCCACAAGTATGGCACACTACATCACGAGTACGTGCAGTAGACATGTTGGAACCCGAGCTAGCAGCAAGAACAGCGGTTTTTTGAGCATTAGAACCAAACGAAGGTGTACTTGCTGGTTTGGCCGATGGTGTAAATGGAGCAGCAATGGTGGCGATGTAGGAGGAGTAGATCTGGCCGAAAAATCTGTTGGAGGATGGAAAACGAGCGTGATTTCGCTTCTTCTCGCCAACTGGATTCGGCCTTCTAGCATGATGCAACAACTCATTCATGGTCTCATACTTGTGATGACGAACAATGCTCTTGATTGGTAACTTCAATTGTTTAGGAATCGCTGCATGGTCATCTCAATGGACTCATTTAACTCGAGCACGCTGCATAAGCATCTCCATCTCCATGTAGTACTCATCAACGTCATGGTGTTTGCTTCAATTGCGCCAATTTATCAAAACTGATCGCAAGTAGTTGGTTGGTACGAAACGAGCCTTCATGATTTGCTTCATCTCGCCAATCCATCACGGAAGTTCATTGTCCTCCTCCTATGTTGCACAAGAGCATCCCACCAACGCAAAGCATAACCATCAAATTCAGATGCCGCAAGCTTGACCTTCTTATCTTCGGATAGTCAAATAAGCGAGTTTCTCAATCTTCAATTCGTGAGGTAGTCTTCAGGATCAATGGAACCATCAAACTTAGGAATCGAGAATTTTGGCTTCATCCGCCAAGATGGGCAAACCCACGACCATGAGCAGGTGCATGGGAGGGAATAGCGCCGCCAACATGTGAGCAGCATCACCGCTACCCTCATCGAAATCATCAAAGGCATCATCATGTTGAGGATCTTCCTTCTATGCAAGGCGTTATCAAACCTCAATGGACTGCTGCAAAGTAGTGACATTGACATTGAGCGTAGCCACTTGCATTTGATAGTATCAACTATCCCAACATGCTGATCCAATCTCATATTCATATCTGGAGATTCTTGTCAATGGCATCTGTCGTTAGTAAACACACGTGTCAAGTGGGATTTCAAAGCCTCATATTCACGCCAATTGACGAGCTCCTCATCATTCTTTATCTGCAACACAACATCATAATAAATAGAAGACATTATTAGTAGTTTAGTTCAAAAATCAAAATCTGTATGGTGGAAACTCTCATAACTCACTCACAACTAATAAGAAAGGAGATCTTACCGTTCCAAAGTGAATAGAGATGCTCTACCAAACAAATCAAAGACTGCACTTGATGTGATGAAGTGAATATCAAAGGTATAGAGAACGATCAGGCACACATGTTATTTAAGGTGGAGCTATAGGTATGGTATCCTATCTACACCGCAAACAAGTCCTAGTGCCGATCGTGACAAAACCCAAGAAACACACACGGTGGAGATAAACGTGGCAAAGCAATTTATGAACAGGAATATTGCAATGCACAAGAGAGACGCTAGTAATAGCTCAAATAGAACAGGCACAAGATTGCTCAATCTACTAGTGCTATACAACAAGGCCTCCAATATTGCACACTTCTATATCTCTTCTTTTTTTTTTTATAGCTTGCTCTTCTCTTTTTTTTCAACTATATTACTCAATGCAAACGAGCACAACAACTTAATAACAGAACGGCCGGATAGTCCGTTGATATGCGCCGAGACTCCGGCGGATAGTCCGTGTGATTCGGCCGATAGTCCGATTTTGCTCGTCGAAAAATTTCCGCAAACCCTAATGAGCAGCCTGTCGGAGCAAAGCCACTAGTCTCGCGGGTACATTCCTAGGCACAGATGTTGTAGATAGGCTGTGTCTATGGTATGCAAACAAAGGTACGCTATGTGGACTCGGAAAAACGAATAAACACTTGCGGAAACGGTAACGATGGGAACAACGGAAAACAAGATCAAACCCTAAACCTAGACACAAACGGAAACTAGACTCCTACGAGGAAAACCTGCAGATCGGATCTACGAGAAGATACAATCAGCAACTAAAACTCGAAAATGATGCAATCTAGTCTATGGCAATTTTTTGTAAGGCTTTTTCATAGGACGAAAACACTCTAATCTATGGATGGATTTGTGGATGCTTACCGAGGCAACACCGGAAATCTGATACCAAGATGATATGGTGTGGCCCGATCTTCTCGATGGCAGGATGGCAATGATAATGGTGGATGATAGATAACCAGCCCGTAGCTATGAACTCTCCCGCCGATCCTCGATGCCAATGCAACAGCTCAACCTTGTAGGATATTCACAACACCACGCCTTGTGCATGCATGACCACGAATCTGTAGTATGCAATCTACTAATTCCCAATGGAACAATAGATCACACTCAATTATAGTTGGTAGATTCAACATAGGTAAATCCAGAGGTTCTATGAAAGAAACAACTACCAAATATTTTATCATTGTCTAAACCCTAACTAGATGTCGCCCCATAGCTTATAAGGGCGGCCGAGCCACCGAAACCAAACTAAACGCAAACGACTCAAACTGATACAAACCGACTCGACCAGATTCGGTCCGGACACTCGGCCGAAATCCCGGATGTCGGCCAGCCGACACTCGGTGAAGTGTGCCGACAGTCGTCTGGCCGAAACTTTGAAGTTTCCGGTGGCGTCCCGTAGTGTCCGAATCGCATACAATGTCCACGCCAGTTCGCCTTTCGACCAGGCCGGACAACCGGTGGATCTGGCCGGACACTCGGTGGCAGATCTTTTTCCTTCGCCTTGATGATCTTCTTGCGCTTTCCTCCCGCCTCCTCGCGCATCCTTGCATCATCATGTTGGGCTTCTCTTGTAGCCCTTCTCCTCCTCGCGCCATGCTTGTTTCTCCAATGAACCTGATCATACATATATGCATAGAGTTAGGCAGTATAAAGTTCTCATCAATCAAGGTACCGGATTCGTTTAGGAGTAAATTCACCTATTGTTCCAGTATATTAGCACGAGCTCTTGTAATAGGTCCAATTCTAATCTCATTGGACCGATCCTTTCTTGCAATAGTTGTAGCATCTTCAGTAGTCATTGGGGTAGGTGTAATTGTAGGATGTCCTCATCATATGTGTTTTTGGTTGTGTGACCATGGTTTGACACACTGATCTACTAAGTGTCATTGCATGTGTTCTTCTCTTAAACCACACCGATCCGGTAGTGTCATTGCATGTGTTCTTCTCCCAAACCACACTGATCCACATGGCCACACACACTCTCGTGGATTCTGGGGTGCATCTTCCGTCACACTAGTGCAACATGCAATGTGGAAGCTATTTTCCTATGTGTTTTTTGGTACGTGTGACCATGGTTTGACACATTGATCAACCAGTGTCATTGCATGTCTTCTTCTCCTAAACTGCATTGATCTACGAGTGTCATTGCATGTGTTCTTCTCCTAAACCTCACTGATGCAATATGGAAGCTGCTTTCCTATGTGTTTTTTCGTCTCTGTGACCATGGTTTGACAAAATGATCTACTAGTGTCATTGCATGTGTTCTTGTCCTAAACTACACTGATCCACATGGCCACACACACTCTAGTGGATTTTCACACACTAGTGCAACATGCAATGTGGAAGTCGCTATGTGTTTTTTTTGATGTGTCTCCATGGTTTGACACATTGATCCACTAGTGTCATTGCATGTGTTCTTCTAAACCACACCGATCTACTAGTGTCATTGCTTGTGTTCTTCTCCAAAACCACACTGATCCACATTGCCATACACACACTAGTGGATTCTATGGTGCAGCTTCTTTCACACTCATGCAACATGCAATGTGGAAGCTGCTTTCCTATGTGTATTTTGGTCTGTGTGACCATGGTTTGACACATTGATCTACCAGTGTCATTGCATGTGTTCTTTCTCCTAAACCACACTAATCTACTAGTGAAAACCACACTGATCCACATGGCCACGTGGATTCTGGGTGCATCTTCCATCACACCAGTGCAACATGCAATGTGGAAGCTATTTTCCTATGTGTTTTTTGGTATGTGTGACCATGGTTTGACACATTGATCCACCAGTCATTGCATGTCTTCTTCTCCTAAACCACACTGATCTACCATTTTTATTGCATGTGTTCTTCTCCTAAACGACATTGATCCACATGTTCACACACACTTTATGGATTCCGGTGCGCTCACACACCGATGCAACATGCAATGTGGAAGCTGCTTTCATCTGCTTTTTTGGTATGTGTGACCATGGTTTGACACATGGATCCACTAGTGGCATTGCATGTGTTATTTCTCCTAGCCACATGATCTACTAGTGTCATTGCATGTTCTTATCCTAAACCACAATCCACATGGCCACATACACTCTAGTGGATTCTGTGGTGTAGCTCACGACTAGTGCAACATGCAATGTGGAAGCTGCTTTCATATGTGTCTTTTCGTCTATGTGACCATGGTTTGACACACTGATCTACTAGTGTCATTGCATGTGTTGTTCTCCTAAACCACACTAATCTACTAGTGTCATTGTATGTGTTATTCTCCTAAACAACATTGATCCACATGGCCACAAACACTATAGTGGATTCTATGGTGGAGCTTCTATCACACTAGTGTAACATGCAATGTGGAAGCTGCTTTCCTATGTGTCTTTTGGTCTATGTGACCATGGTTTGACACACTGATCCACTAGTGTCATTGCATGTGTTCTTCTTAAACCACAGACCCACTAGATTCATTGCACGTGTTCTTCTCCTAAACCACATTGATCCACAGTGTGTTTTGTCACATTGGTGCAACATGCAATGTGGAAGCTGTTTCCTATGTGTTTTTGGTCTGGTGACCATGGTTTGACATTTGATCTACTAGTGTCATTGCATGTGTTCTTCTCTTAACCACAGTAATCTAATTGACGAGGGTTTAACTCGTCAATGCCCATTGTTATGGACTTGGGTTTTGGAGAAGGAGGGAGCGCTGGAGACATCTATCGGCTAGCAAACAAGCACAAAGGGGACAAAGGATTTACCCAGGTTCAGGCCTCGTAGAGGTCCCTACTCCTGCTTGTCTGCTCGTGGAATTATCTAAGGAGAAAGTTACAATGGTGCGCAGATGCAATCAAGGGTTGTGGAAACTAGGTTGGTGTCCTCCTCACGCCTCCTCCTAGCCTTTATATATATAGGCTAGGTCTCAGGTAGCAAGTCGAGTCGGTAACAAGTTAGGGTTTTCCTTCAAACTTTCTATCTTTAGCTTCTTCTTGTCTTCAAGCAATCGAGAGTCCTAGGTTACTCGAGTCCTCCATCCGGGCCTTGCATACACTGGGCCTGTATGTATTTGGACCGTATATACCAAGCTTGAGTACCTGTAGGGTATACCCATGTCAGTATCCCCCGAGTGTCCAGTGGAATCGCAGATTCGACTGGGGACTTTTTGAAGGCTTCGAGTGCCCAAATGAGTACATTTCGATTGCTTGTATTTGTGTCATAGGGATTGTTGATATACGTGACTGATATAATCAAGCATCGGTATCGCTTAACCACCTTAGGGAATCTATTCAAATTCGAGTCCTGAGTCGAATCTAGGGTGTAATTCACTCGCCACGGAGGTCTTTGAGTCAATTCCAGTTATATGGGTGTGAGCTCTTGACGCGTCCGTCAAGGCATGTTCATCGTGCTGTAGGCACGGTATATTTCTCGGTGCGCTTAAATGCATTGCCTTATTCACCTTACCTTCACGCCAGAGGCGCTGCATCCGATTTTATGACGGAGACGATTCGGTAACCCAGAGACAGTCTCTTTGTAGGAAAAATTATGAGCGGTGTCACCATGAGTTTCGAGTGTGGATGTTATCAACACACCCTTTTTCTACAAATAATCATTATGGGAGTAGCCCTCGAGTGCTGGTTGAGTCAAGACTAGGGGACTAAAGAACTTCTTTTGCTTTGTTCGTCGATGACCCCAAGTACTACACTTTTTTTTGCTCGCTTGTTTGATGACCGAGGCAGTACTAAAATATTTTATTGATGTCCTTTTGCCTCGCTTGTTTCCTTTGAGTGGTTGAGTATGCGTTTGTGATTGTCCATGATCCTTCAACAACAAAACAAAAGTCGAGGGTGCGCGCCAGCGCTCCCTATGGGAGTAGCCTGAGTGCTTGGTGGAGTCGAAGACTGGCAAGGACTAAATAGTCGAAGTTTTCCACCGTATAGCATTGGTGACGCTGCCGACGCTTGTATGACCTTAGTTGTTCGCGTGAGCGGGTTTTGACGGGACATGACGAGCGGGTGGGTCCCACTTTCGACTTTGATTTGCATCGGACGTGTAATCTTATTTTTAACTGTGCCTCCTCGATTTCCGTCGCTGCGGCGAAGAAGAAAGGTGGCTTCGCTGCTGCGGGTACCAGCACCGCCGCCGGCGGGAAGAAGAAGGTCGCGGGCACCCGCGTGACCAATGGCGCATGGCGCCCCTCTATCATCAAGGCGTCGGATCTCCGTCTTCTTCGCCAAGATGGAGTTATCTCTCTGGCAGTCGCCGATGCTGGCCCCGCCGGTGAGACCATTCCTGCTCCTCCGCTGGTTTTCGAGTGATGTTTCTTGCATTCATCATTCGGTCTTTCCTTGCCTCTTCACCCCTTTCTTAGGGTCTCTTGTTTCTATGGGCTCCAGCCCATCCTGTCCCCAAATTCGCTCCACACATCACTTGTTTCATCATCATGAGTGCTGGCTCGGAATCGAGCCACACTTTGGTCTTTTCAAGAGCATCTTTAAATTGAAGCATCAGATTCCGCTCTCTTTAGTTTATGACGAGGTGGTTGCGGAATCCACGCTGACCCATCCGCCACCTACTTCGATATCAAGCTTACCAAGTCCGCCTCAGGATGGAGGGACAAATGGTTCTATGTGCGCACCTGTAAGGCCAAGGACGAGCACTTTGGACTCAGCCTTTCGATCCCGCGACTTTCGAAGAAGATGCGCTTCTGGAAGAACGTGATCATGCCTTCAACTCGCGGAGACAGACGATATCAGCGCTGGCTCATGACCTCGAGAATCGTGATAGGCGCAGAAGAGGGAGGCTGCGCCTTTGTCGTGACTTGGCTGGCTGCTTGCCGCCCAGCCTTTCTAGGCCGTGGTCCATCCCATGTTCCAATGGGGTGGCGCTGATGATCCCACTCGCTTCGCTGATGGCATGTCCGCGAGTGAGGTAGATAAGAGGGTGCGATCGGGTCACGAAGTACACCTCAAGGATGTGCTTCCAACGAGCCATTGCTCCTCCTTCGATGCTTCAATCCTCCTCCCGAGGTACGCTTGCGCCACGTAGTAGCTTATTTTCTCGATCATGCTTCCTATTGTGTTTGCTGATCTTTAATTTTTGTATGTAGGGTGGGCGGTGTCGCCTTGCATGCCTCCCCTCCCTGAGGGGATTATTCCTCGTGAAGCTTTGGAAGAGGACGAGTCCGAGTCGACTGTCCCTTCCGATGTGGAAGAGGAAGCCCCCAGGTCCGAGAGTCCGGATACTGCAAGCTCACGAGCGGGATTAACGCGCCGACTCCTTCATCTCCGTGAGACACGTTGCTGACAGGAATCGCCAATTCCAGCTGTTCTCGTGAGGGCTGTGGCACCGCCTTCTCGCAAGAAGATGCGATTGCCCAAGGAGTCTTCGTCAGAGTCGGCGGAGGCCACGCTTGATCTTGACAGATTTGACTGGTAAGTTTGTTAGTGCATTCATTCTTCTCTTGGTTTCTTCTTGTTGGCTTTGCCTTGAGTTTGCCCTTTCGAAAAGCGGATTTTGTCTTGCAATAAGAGGCGCCCCATCTTCTAACGACGTCAATTTTTGAAGGAATCGGAGTCGCGACCTCAAGGGCCAAGATAGAGGTCCAAAGACGCCCTTCTCCTCCAGGCCCACTCGGCACAATTCTTCGAGCTCTCCTCACGAGGGGAGCATCGAGTAGTTGCTCGATGACGGTTCGCAATCTTCTTCGAGTCGCTGGAGGACCATGTAAGTATATCTTTCTTTTATAATTTGGCATTCAACGCCTTTTGTTTCCCTCTCGACTCCTTTTGTTTTGTGCGACCGCTTGTAAAGGAAGCCGCGAGTGGCGGAGCAGGTGATGGCGATGGTCGCCAGCATGCGATGTCGAGACGAGCCACGCTGGGTCGAGAGTGAGTGTTCTATACTTATTCTTTTCGCCTTCTCTGTATTTTGGTATAATCGGCCAAATTTTTGACTGCCATGTAGTTGAGCATAACGTTTTATCGTGTGATGTCGCCACGTTGGAGAAGACGCCGCAGCCGTGAAGGGGCGCGACGAGGCATCGCGGCTCGTGATGAAGCCCATAAGAGCCAAGAGGATCGCATGCCTCCTTTGCGCCAGGAGAAGTTGTTCAAGAGCAACTATTCTGCCGCCAAGGCCCTCTCGTGTACTTTTACCGGTAGATATTTTATTGATGTTCTTCTTCTTCTCTCAGAGTGCCGGTGGCATTAGAAGTTTGATCCATGTGTGTATTTTGGTGTAGATGCTGGTGGTTGAGTTTTGATCCACAAGCCCTTGGTCGCATGCGGCGCGCGTATCCGCGGTTGAAGATCGTAGCGCCGCTGTCCAAAATACGTTGTCCAAAGCCAAGGCCACCCTGAGTCGCCTCCGGGAGGAGCTGATGCCGAAGGCGGAGCTGGTCGACAATGTGGAAGAGCTGGTGGAGTCGCCGGGGTGTGCCGCCATACAAGAACTCCTCCGCAGTGGCGCGACCATGTCGCTTGCCATGGTGCAAGCCCACAGAGTCGAAGTGGATCCTTCTGCGGTGTCGAAGACGATGCCTATTGGCACAGATGGTCAGCAGGTAGTATTCACTCCCTTAGCGACTGCCTGTGCCAAATATGGCCATTCCTTGATACACACTGTTGCCAAGTATTCGGAGGAGCTTAACCGCGCAAAGAAGGCGGCAAAAACTTCGCCTCGTGGTCATGGAAAGTCGCTGGCATCTGATATCGCCACGGACTTGATGAAGCCCCGAGGTCATCGTCAAGAAGCCAGCCGCTTCAGAGTTAGTTTCTTGTAATAGCCGATGAACTTGCTCTTTGATTGGAGAACATGCCTGGGCAATGTGTTTGTAGATACTTTTATTGATCCTGAATGCATCTGCTTATTTTGACTTTTGAGTTGGTCGCCTTTATTTGCCGCTGGCTTGATTTTTGGTAGGGTACATCAAGTGGTCCTGTGGGGGAACCCGATCGCCATCTCTTGAGGATGCAATGGCACCACCATGCTCCGTGATTTCGTGATCGCTAAGCAACCGGAGAGCGTGAATTGCCCGTGATCCGTGGTAGCGCGGACGGTGGAAGTCCAAGGCTGAAAAAGCCGCCACCATGGCGCAATATTTGCTTGGCGAGGTGACGAATCGCACCAGTTTAAGTGTTAGTTTGCTCATCCTCGCCTTTTCCTTTGTAGTTAATCGCAATGGTACGCTGTACTCATGCTTGATGCTGCTCGTAGTTGTTAGCGCACGCCGTCCGCAGGAGGAGAGGGATAGGATTGCCATCCGCCTTTCATGATCTCACCCAGAGCAACTTGGAGAGTGGATACTGGTAGATCATGATCGTGCGATCGCGTTAGCGACCGCAGGATCGCTACCGCGAAAGTGCTGCTCTTTCTAAAGAAGTCGCATCGTGTTTGAAGAACATCTCGGGCGATGTTCCCTGGATGATACTCCATCAAGCTCGCCGCCATTCCGACCAAATTTCAAGATATGTCCCGAGTGCGTGAGGCAGCAGCTGGTGGCTGGTGCCAAGGCTGCCCTCTCCGTGGTGCGCTTGCACAGGCTCGACGTGGATGTCGCCGCCATTGCCTCCGGGCCACCGTGCCACCAGCAGGATCTTCCTAGAACATGGTGCCGCATCAGTGTGGATCGCCAGCCGAGGAGATCGCCGCTTCTTCGAGGAATGACTAATGTTCTTCTCGTGCAAGGGTAGCCAAATATGTATCCTGCATATAAGTGTACTGGTGTTGTAAAGCTCATATATATAGATATTTGTAGATAATTTATTGTTGAATGTATACAGGTGTTGAGTTGATGGGGTTCGATTGATGCCATACTCGGATGTCGCGTTATTGTTCAAGAACATGTGTGTATAGGGTATGAGCCCCGAGTATGAAAGTTGACAAAAGAAAAGAGAACATGGAGTTTTGGGGCACTTAGCTTTTATTTATTCAAGATCAAGACGAGTACAATGTGCTGCTAAGTAGCCTTGGATGAATAGCCTTATTTATGATGCAAAAGTAAAGAAGAACGACTATAGTAGAAGCGCCGAGTTGTGCGACGCCCAAGGGTTGGAGGTGTGACTGCCTCTAAATCTTGAAGGCGATAGCGCCACCGGGATTACTTCAGAATCACGCACGGTCCTTCCTGTGGGGATTCGAGCTTGAGATGTCCTCGCTGCTTCAACGGATGACTAGGTCACCTTGACGGCGATCTGGGGCGAAGCCTTCGTTATGATAGTTGCGCAGGTTCCGCTGGTAGATCGTGGATCTTTCGGTGGCGATTTCTCTTGCTTCACAAGGAGGTCGACGGAGTCTTCGAGCGTAGGGATGACTCTTGCTTGTGAGGCGATCACGCTGCGGGCGCTTTGTACCGCATCGGGTAGTACCGCCCGCTCCATGTACCATAAAGAATGGCATGTAGCCGGTGGCGCTGTTTGGAGTTGTACGCAGCTCCGAGTACAGATTGGTTCATCCGCCAGCAGCCCGCTTTGTTCGAGTGGTCGGAGGAGTCGCTTGATGCCGCAGACGAGCCCATTTGCTTTTTTTCCACCTGACCGCTGGTCTGTGGGTGTGCTATCGAGGCATAGCTGATGTTGATCCCCGTGTTCTCGCAGAATTCTTGGAACTCCTTGGATGTAAAGTTCGTTCCGTTGTCGGTGATGATGCTGCTGGCACGCCAAGCGTAGACGATGGACTCAAGAACTTTCCGCTGCGCCGGATTGCTTGGTCACTTGCATGGCCTCAATCCACTTGGTGAATTTGCCGACCGCACCAGGAGGTAGATGTAGCCTCCTTGCGAGGACCTTGGAAGTTTGCCAACCATGTCGAGTCCCCACCGGGCGGAAGGGCCAGCCAATGGGATAGGCCGAGTTCTGCGCTGGTGCGTGTGGTTTGTCTGAATCGCCGACAAGCGTTGCACTTTTGGACTATATCCTTGGCGCGCATGGCCGTGGCCAGTAAAAATCCAGCTCAGAGAGCTTTGGCAACGAGGGCGCGATCGCCGCATGGTGCCCGCAGGTCCCTTCATGGATGTCGAGGAGGACCGCTCTTCCATCGGCTAGAGAGACGATCACCGTAACACGCCTGTGATGCTTTTATACAGTTCGCCGCTGATAATGGCGAATGCCTTTGGAGCGTCGCCGCGATGTGTGGCGTCTGGGTCGTCCGTAGGCGCTCATCGAGGAGGTACGTAATGTAATGGCCGCGGCCCAGTGATTGTTCGATCATCATGACGCTCATTGGTCCCTCGTGTCCTCTGTCGAGCTCCAAGTCATCGATTGTCATTGGCTCATTGGGTGGTGTAGCCCCCGAGTCCGTTGCTGCGCTTGTTTTCTTCTCGCGCCTTCGGCTTGATGGAGCTGCTCGTGATATGCGCCGAGAAATACCCTAGGTGGTATGGGTGCGCAGTGGAGCCTATGTTGGCGAAAAGTGCGCCGCCTCCTCATTGCTTTCGCGACCTATGTTTCGCAACTCGCAACCATCAAAGTCTCCTTCAAGTGTGTCGAGAGGTCGCGGCGATCATGTTGTCGTTAGTGCGCCGCACTCATGCATTGTTTGGTTGACGACCAGCTTGGAGTCACCATATATGATTAGCCTCTTGCGCCCGCAGGCTTTTGCCATTCTCATCCCGTAATAGGGCCTCGATTCAGCCTCGTTGTTTGAGGCTATGAACTGCATTCGCAGGACGATTTCAGCTTGTCCCTTGAGGCGATGTCGATGACACCGCTCGCTCCATCTTTCCTCTTGGACCCATCAAGCATTGTCCAGAGGTAGGACATGTCCGGCCTGTCCGGGAGTTGGTTTTCCATCCAATGTACGAGGAAGTCAGGAGAACGACTTGATTGCGCTCGCTGTAATGGATGTCTGTGGAGACAGTTCAATTTCAAAGCGTGACTCACTGTGGTGTCCGGTTATTGAGGATATGTCCCAATGGGGCATCGCTGACTACCACAATTGGGTGTTCTGGATACGGGCGGTCATAAAGACGCCGTACGCCAGCTTCTGGTAGTGCGGGTACTGCTGTTTTGTTGGCGTGAGGACCTCGCTGAGGTAGTATACCGGGCGTTGTACGCCGTGGCCCTTGTTTTCCTCGGCCCGTTCGATGACGAGCACTGTGCTAACCACTTGGTTGGTGGCGGAGATGTACAGCAGCAGTGGTTCCCTTCGTGGAGTTACCAATACGGGTGGATAGCAGCGCTGAGGTCTTCAATGCTTCTTGCGCCGCTGGTCCATTCGAATTGGTCGCTTTGGAGGAGCTGATAGAAGGGCAACGCCTTTTCTCCCATTCAGATAAATCGGATCGAGGGCCGCGATTCACCCGCTAGTTGCTGAACGCCTTTATGTTCTTTGGCTTCTCCATGGCCAGTATGGCCTTTATCTTTTTCGGGTTTGCCTCAATCCCTCTCGCGGAGATAAGATACCCGAGCAGTTGCCCAGAGGGTACGCCGAAGGCGCATTTGTCCGGATTGAGCTTTATCCGGTAGCGATCGAGATTGGCGAAGGTTTCGCGCAAGTCGTCGATTAGAGAGGCTTCTTCCTTGGTTTTGATTACTATGTCGCCGATATAGACTTGGATGTTACAAGTTGCTCCTTGAGGCAAGCCTCGCATGCACCTCGTACGTGGCTCGCGTTTTTAGCCCGAAGGGCATTGTGTTGTAGCAGTAACACGCCAAGGGCGCTAAACGCGTCTTCTCCTGGTCTTCCTCCTTCATTCGAATTTGGTTATAGCCTGAGTAGGCGCCGAGGAAGCAGAGGCGCCGATCCAGCGTGGAGTCGATGATTTGATCGATCCGTGGTAGCGGGAAGTGATCTTTGGGTGCTTGTTTAGAGAAGTAAAGTCCATGCACATCCGCAGGATATCCGTGTCCTTTTTGGCACCAGCATCAGACATTGGCAGCCAAGTGCTTTCCTTGATCTCGTATGAATTTGGCCTCGAGGAGTTTGTTGATCTCCATACCGATTGTTTGCTTGATCGGCCTTAAGGCCGGGTTGACGTTGAGTGCGTTCGCGAAATTTAGAACTCCGCATGTCCGCAGGACACCAAAGTAAAATTTCCCAGTGCTCACGGAGGAATTCGACGAGCGTGAGTTCCTATGCGCGGACTCAAGTTGTTGGCGAGGGCCGCGGGATTCGATGGATGGACCTGCACCTTCTTTGTGTGCATGATGAGTCAAGGAGAGGTCGTGAGCTTGGCCTACTGTGGGGGCGATCGTTGTCCGCTTCTTCAATCGCGTGAAGGTCCTCCTATATGCCGAAGGACCGGGAGATTCGTTGAATTTCTGCCGCAATCTGCCGACGCTCAAACTGCTGATCGTGATGACGCCGCTGGGACCGCATTTTCATCCGCAGTAGGCGAGTGAGGTACGCCATGAACCCAGCGAACGCGACGCCGCCCAAGGATGCAGTGGTATTGTGAGGGCCGACAACTTCAAAGTCGATGCACCGGCCGGAAGTTCTTCGGCGTCAATATGACGCCGAGGTTGATTTTGCCCAGGTATACGCTTTTCCCCGGATGATGCCGTGGAACATTGTGTCCGATGCCTCCAAGCAAGTTAGAGGGATCTCATTGCTCGCAAGGTACTCGCGAATATGAGGTTGATACCGCTCGCCATCCATGAAGACGCGACTCATGTCGAAGCTTCCAATTTGCGCCGAGTACGAGGGGCAATGACCTGGGCGAGGTACTTGAGGCGGTGGTCGTTTGTCGAGTAATGCATGACTCACTGCCACTGAGGTACTCAGTGGTGGATGGTGGCGAGTGCATGGCCAAGTTGACTTGGCGAGTGATGGCCTTCTGCACCCTCTTGGAGGGGCGCCCTTTTGGATCATCATGGTACCCATGGCCCGGGTATGGTTAGCCTCCGTGGTGCTGGTCCGGTGCAGCTTCGCTCGGGTGGCCTGTGGTGGTGCGCCATGTGCCACTATGGCTGAGCGGTTCCATAGCCTCTTCCGACTGCATTGCGGTTCATCCGAACCAACCCCTCATGTAGCTTGAGGAACTCGCGGCAGTCCTTGAGGAGGTGACTGGACTTTCTCTTGCCATCATGCTTGTCGATGTAGAAGTGTACCGTGCATGGTTCGGACAGTTTGTCTTCGGCGGAGGTCGCGGTGCTTCATCGCGAAAAGTGTGGCATTGCCATACTTGCGTGGTTTTCCGGAGTCGCTACCGCCGCCAGTATCCGCTTGCGTTATCGCGATTATGTAGCCGGGCCAGTACCATGTTGACGCCATCGCGATCGTTGTAGACGCCAGACACGACGCTTACTCCGGTGGTCGCGCTTTGTTCGAAGTTCTGCCTCGCCGAGTGAACGCGGTTCTTCAACGAATCTTCCCCATCGGCCCACCGATTCGCGATCTCCATCAGGTGGTCAATGGTCTTGGGCTTCGAGCGGCCTAGCTCCTCCCTGAGTTCCATGCGGCGGACACCACCATTGAATGCATCAATCGCGCGGTCTTCCGAGATGTTCTCCGTGGAGTTCTTGATGATGGACCATCTTTGGATGTAAGAGCGCAGCGATTCGCCAGATTTTTGCTGGCAGCATCTCAGTTCTTCGATTGAAGCGGGGCGTTTGTATGTGTTCTTAAAATTGCGCACGAAGTTGTAGACCAGCTCATCCCAGCTGCGAATGGATCCGCTGGGAGGTTATTGAGCCATGCCCGGCGGCGCCTCGCAGCTATAGCTGCAAGCATTGCATGGCAAGATTGACCGCCTCCGCGCGCCTCGACGGACGGAGATGTGATCCTCCAGCCAGATCTTGGGGTCCTGCAGATCACAAATTTCGGTTCTCCGATGGGAGTTTGAACCTTTAGGCATTCGCTTTCGATGGATCTGCGAAGCATCCGGCGCCAAGCTCCCCATCTTCTTCTTCCGAATCACCGACCGATCACGCCGTGCCTTGACTTGTGAGTTCCGGCATCGTAGTCATCGCCATCGCGTCGTGAATGGCGGCGCCGAGACAGGTCGTGACTGTCATCGCTTGACGAGGGCGAGGAGTAGCGTTTTGCTAACGCTTTGCCCTTTTTTGGGTCTGGTATTGGTTCTTTGTCGAGGGCGGCCTCGATTAGCCCCAGGCCCGCGATCGTAGATTGGTGCATGGCCGTTCGGGGATCTCCAGCCGGTGGCTGGTTATTGAGAAGGTACATGGTGGTGCCACCGCGCTCCGTGGCATCCCCGGGAACCACGTTGTCTCTCGTCGACATCGTCATAGAGCCAAGTCGAGGACTTCGCGCTCTATGCGTTCTTGTTCGGTGAGGTGAGCCATCCGCGATTGCCTCTTCTGGCGAGATGCTCGTTGCCTCTTGAGGAGGATCCTCCAGGAGGAGAGCCCACGACGAAGGCTTGATTCGTCGCCGCTTTTTACGCACTTCAAGTTGCGCGATTGCTTGTTTCGCGCTTGAATTCTCTTTAGAGCCAGTGGTAACCCATCGAGGTTCCGAGGGGACCCAAGGGTAGAGGTGCACCTCGTAGGCTTCGCGCAGCGTTCCCACTCTTGCTCGTTCAGCCCGATCACGACGCCGCTCGCCGGTTTGCTCGCTGATTATGCTAGGGGTTCGACTGGTCGGTGCCGTTGCGGGTGTTACCGCTTGTTGCCGCGGTTGGCGGAGGTGTCGCCTACGTTGATGACGGCACGCATGAAGTGATTTGGGAAGCTTTTGCTTCCACAACTTTCAGATTCGGAACCGTAGGTTCCATCTTCATGATCGCTTAGGTCGGAGTCGCGACCGCCGATGACCATGTTCCCAATTGCCACCGAGCATTGAGCTCCTGAGGGTGTCGATCGATGGAGGGAACCATGATGGCAATCGCCGCTGCCGATCGGGCATGCGAAGCGTGCCCATCCGACCAACTTGGAAGCGAAGCTCCCAATCGCTGTGTGATTCCGCCACGCTCACGGACTCAAGGCGGCGAGTAGCCGCGTGTGGATGGTGAAGTCGGCGCCAAAAGCTGGCGAATCTCCGCTGTTGCAGAGTTGTAGATCGCGCTTGATGGGGCCAAGAAGCCGCAACATCAGCACTCCCACCCACAGACGCCAATTGACGAGGGTTTAACTCACAATGCCCATTGTTATGGACTTGGGTTTTGGAGAAGGAGGAGCACTGGAGACATCTATCGGCTAGCAAACAAGCACACAGGGGACAAAGGATTTACCCAGTTCAGGCCTCAGAGGTCCCTACTCATGCTTGTCTGCTCGTGGAATTATCAAGGAGTCGAAGTTACAATGGTGGCAGACTAGGGTTAGGTGTCTCCTTCGTCCGCCTCCTAGCCTTTATATAGATAGGCTAGGTCTCGTGTAGCAGGTCCTCAGTCGGTTACAAGTTAGGTTTTCCCTTCAAACTTTCTATCTTTAGCTTCTTCTTGTCTTTCAAGCAATCGAGAGTCCCTAGGTTACTCGAGTCCCTCCATCAGGGCCTTCGCGACACCGTGGGCATGTATGTATTTGGACCGTATATACCAAGCTTGAGTACCTGTAGGGTATACCCATGTCACTAATAGTGTCATTCCATGTGTTCTTCTCCTAAACCACACCGATCCACATACACACACACTCTAGTGGATTTTATGTGCACCTTCTGTCACACTAGAGCAACATGCAATGTGGAAGCTACTTTCCTATGTGTCTTTTGGTCTGTGTGACCATGGTTTGACACACTGATCCACCAGTGTCATTGCATGTGTTCTTTATCCTAAACCACACTGATCTACTAGTGTCAATGCATGTGTTCTTCTCTAAACCACGAGATCCACATGGCCACGCACACCTAGTGGGTTCTAGGTGCATGTTCTGTCACACTAGTGCATGTTTTTTGGTATGATTGACACATTGATCCACTAGTGTCATTTCATGTGTTCTTCTCCTAAAAACACTGATCTACTAGTATCATTTCATGTATCCTTCTCTAAACCACACTAATCCACATGGCCACACACACTCTAGTGGATTCTCTGTATCTTCTGTCACACCGATGCAACATGCAATGTGGAAGCTGGTTTCCTATGTGTCTTCTGGTCTATGTGACCATGATTTGACACATTGATCTACTAGTATCATTGCATGTGTTCTTTCTCCTAAACAACACTGATCTACTAGTGTCATTGCATGTGTTCTTCTCCTAAATCACATTGATCCACATGGCCACACACACTCATACATCATTGATGCTACATGCAATGTGGAAGCTACTTTTATGTGTTTTTGGTATGTGTTACCATGGTTCGACACATGGATCCACTAGTTGCATTGCATGTGTTCTTTCTCCTAACCACTGATCTAATAGTGTCATTGCATGTGTTCTTCTCCTAAACGACACAGATCCACATGACCACGCACACTCTAGTGGATTTTGTCGTGCAGCTTCTGTCACACTAGTGCAACATGCAATGTGGAAGCTGCTTTCCTATGTGTTTTTTCAGGTGACCATGGTTTCACACGGATCTACTAGTGTCATTGCATGTGTTCTTCTCCTAAACCACACAAATCTACTAGTGTCATTGCATGTGTATTCTCCTAAACCACACTGATCCACATGGCCACACATACTCTAGTGCATTCTATGGTGGAGCTTCACACACCTGGTGCAACATGCAATGTGGAAGGTGCTTTCTATGTGTCTTTTGGTCTGTGTGACCATGGTTTGACACATGATCCACCAGTGTCATTGTATGTGTTCTTCTCCTAAACCACACGATTGCATGTGTTATTCTCCTAAACCACACCGATCCACATGGCCACACACACTCTTGTGGATTATGGTGGAGCTTGTCACATTGGTGCAACATGCAATGTGGAAGCTGCTTTCCTATGTGTTTTTTGGTCTGTGTCCATGGTTTCACACACCGATCTACTAGTGTCATTGCATGTGTTCTTATATTAAACCACAATAATCTAATAGTGTTATTCCATGTGTTCTTCTCCTAAACCACACTGATCCACATGGCAACACACACACTCTAGTGGATTTTGTATCACACTGGTGCAACATGCAATGTGGACGCCTACTTTCCTATGTGTCTTTTGGTCCGTGACCATGGTTTCACATGATCTACTAGTGTCATTGCATGTGTTCTTATCTTAAACCACACTAATCTAATAGTGTTATTCCATGTGTTCTTCTCCTAAACCACACCGATCCACATGGCTGGGAGAATCATGGATGGTTGATGGAGAAGCGATGGTGATGATGATGATGGCGATCTCCTCCACCTCTTCCCGGCAGGTACCGAACGGAGTTTCGGTTCAATCGTGGTATCCGTGGTGGTGGCATCGCAGAACTCTATCTACACAAACGCCCATCCCCTTTTGTTTTAGGTCGAGGGCTTATCTAGGCGTAATGAGCAGAATCGAGGTGCCACACCACCTCCTGGTGCGGCTGCCGCTCAAGGTGGCCAGTGGTGGTGGGCCCTCGTGGCCCTTCTTCGCCTCATCTTCCGGCTCCATGAGTCTTCCGTAAAATAGGAGTTTTGCGATATTTTCCGGGATTTTTCCCGAAAGTTGATTTCTGACAAAAAGACACCAAAGCAATTTCATTGAAAACAGCATTAGTCTACATTAGTTGTATCCAAATCACACAAATTAGAGAAGAAACAATAGCAAAAGTGTTGGGAAAGTAGATACGCTTTTGGACGATCAACTCCCCTAAGCTTAGCTTATTGCTTGTCCTCAAGCAATTCGTTGAAAACTGAGTGCGATAAAGAAACTTTCACGAACACATTTGCTTCATAAGATGTATATATTCCCAGATATGATCAAATACTTCGGCAATTCATAATAAAGAGTATGCCAATAAGTTTACCCGGTAGTCATGCAAGCTATGAAGAGATTCCTACCCATTAATAATAAGCAACATGACACATAAGCATATGCAGGATTGTAGGGCTCGTAGAAGATATGATAAAGTGGTGTCTACTTGCCTTTCTTTGGAGAAAAACATAAATGCCAAGGCACCTCTAAAAGTTTAAGTGAAGACTAGAAATAAAAATATCAAAGATACAAGGCCAAAGTTATGTCATAATTAACCGTGTTTTGGGACAAGCACATTACACTAAGAATGACATCTATGCTCTCGGAAAGTGCTCAAAGAATAAATGACTCAACATAAGAGTGAAAGAAAAGATTTAAAAGTTTGAAAGGCTTCCAAATGTTGAAAGTATGGTACTCATTAGCTTTGAGCTCTCATTGCCCCTATCATAAGCATCTTTAGGTGATTAAGGTTAAAGTGAACAAATATGAGGATATGCTTGACAAGTTATAAGCTAAAATCTCATGCCCTTGCTTACGAGTACCGCCCTCATGCTACTCAACTTTAGTCACAGTAAGTTCTTGTCATTGTAAGTCCATGTGTATCATAGAGATCCGCCCACAGGGGACCCCTTGCCCCATGATAGAGGAGCTTTCCCATATCAAAATGACAAGGCAACAGACAATGAGCATCTTCGCGATCCTTTTATTTCCTATTTGCATAGGGTTTTTCTTTCCTATTTGCATAGGTTTTTTATTTCCTATTTGCATAGGTTTTTTATTGAGGATGCTTCACAGATTGCTCACTATGGTTATGCTACAAGTTTCACCATGATTAGGCATGGCTTAGGCTAGCCGTCATTTCTCTAACACATACAAACTCCATGAGGTTTACAAGCTCCCCTTTCATTTCACACTACCGGATCCATAAGCAAAAGAACATGATATCAACTAAATAAAGTGCAATGTTGAAAGTGTTCCCATGATAACATGGTTCTCGCTTAATTCACAACTTACAAAGCGCAAGCATATACGCAACATAGATGGGCACAATGGTTCAAGTTTATTAAGTGCAAGAAAGTAAAGTGTGCCATCAAGTTCGTGAGAGCTTTACTAACTAATTTTCACATAACAAGCAAACATTTTTATTGGAAGAAAACAAAGCATAATAAATATGCAAGGAATAGCAATAATGCTAATAGGTAGATATGGTGGAACTCTTTTGACAACTTTGGTTTTGGGAGTTGGATGCACGAGTAAAGCTTATACTCAGCACAAGTGAAGGCTAGCAACAAAGAAAGGGAGGGACAATCGAGAGAGCAAGAACTGTCATAATCATGCTTATGACAAAACAAAATTAATAGTGGCATAAAAGTGACACAAGAACTCTGAGGAAAAATAAATCATCGAGGCTTAACTGACTTTTTGTTTAGTCATATGCATGCGTGAGCATGTGCCAAGTCGATTCAAATAGAACATTCAGAGGAGGACACCACAATGTCATACCAAGTTATGAATAGAACAATGCGAGCAAACAATTATATGACATGTTACAACTAATAATGGATTGAACTGATCATAAGAAGGCAAGACTACTAAGCATCCATTAAATAACATACACCTTACATAAAAAGACTAAGCATGCTCACAATGATGAGTATATGTACAAAAATGAAAACAAATAGAGTTCATACCAGCCTCTTACCACACCTCGAGTTGTCATAAATCATCATTGCCTTTCACTTGTGTGACTTGAATAATAAGATAAAACCAAACTCCAAGGAGTCACCGAGACCGCTGAACCCCGCAACGAACTTTACAAAACTAGAGAAGAACAACAAATATTTTGGGTTTTCG